>CM058052.1:13891759-15189012 GCA_030157265.1 Latheticus oryzae | reverse complement strand
TAGCGGATCAAATTACTTTCAAGTATATTCAAATGCAACTAAACTAAGGAAATTGAGGATTTGCTATAAAAGTTAAAGAATTCTTCCGGAAATTAATTCTCTAGAGTTGTAATTAGATTTGAAACTGAGTTGAGAAATACGTCAAGAATTTTGATGCTTTCCATTGAAAAGCTAATTAAAGATTGGGTTATTAATCTTTATGATTATAATAAAGAGTTTTTTGTCTGGAAAATTTCTATAACAATATCTTGTGCTTCCAAGCGGCGCATCCGCCATTTTTATTATAATAAAATTGGATAATATTTTTCAGTTTTCTTTGTCCTCGATAAAACTTTCTGTGTTGTATCCATAATTTAATTCAAATTCTAGTCAAGTAGATGGATTTTATAAAGCTGAAACATAATATTATCATTATATCGGAATAATGAAATGATGTGATATTATAATTTGACGCTTGAGCACACTCAGAATATGAGAAAATGAATTATTTTATACATTTATTCATAGCAGCCTTTTTTTCGTAATTTTGTAATTTGTAGACAGTAAGGAAACTTTATTGAACAAATTTATGGTGTCAATTTTACACTTCAGTATTCTTTGATCGCAAATAAATATTTCACTCGACGTTAGTCATAAATTTCTATAACAATTTTCAAAGTTCTATTTTTAACATACCTTGAGTGTTTGAAAAATGTCTCCCAATTTTTTCCGTCAAAAGTTTTAAAAGAGTTATAAAGCGCGCGCGATCTTTTCAAATTCAATGCAACAGTTTCAAGATAACCGTCTGAAACCATATCGAGCACTGAAACGCTTCAGCTTTCAGGAGCAGATAGAGCGACAGCAGCGCTTCCATTCTGAAGAGTTGTCCTGACCTAGGATGTACCATCTCTTGCATTGATTATTGTCATAGGTTAAGTAAACCAATTCAGAGGGTCGAGTGTTAATTATTAAAGCCTCTCAAGCGAAATCTTCTCATCATCAACATCATCATCATCATCGCTAAAGTTTCTCACCATTAATTAAACTGTTTGTTAGATAAATAGTTAAATTAGGTGAAAAACCGCACCTGTTGATTAAAAAAATTTATAATAAGGCATTGTTTGGTAATTAGGAGACTTTCTTTACCTTAGCAAGAAAAGCGCTCTGACAAAAAAATCACTTTAAAACTTAGTTCCACTTTTGTAGCACTGGAAAGTACTTCTGCAAATTATTGTTTTTCGTTGTAAACTCAATTTTGTTACTTTAAAATAACTTGTTCTTTGTTTTTCTATTAAATTTACACCGTGAAACTTTACAGAACTTATTAATTGCACTTTATTCTCATCTTCCAACCATCAATTATACAACTTTTTCTCAAATGATTAAATTTTGAGAGAAATTTGATTGATTGAGTAGAGTTATTTTCAATTTCTTAGTAATTTATATCTTAGCATTTAAACTGGACTAAGAAAGAACTCCAATTACGGTTTACCTTACCTACCTTGCAGTAAATTAATTACACGAGGGAAAATATAGAAAGAAGGATGACGTTTTGGTTATAAATCGATATATTGAAAGCTTGTTAAGCTCGAGATATAAATCCGGGAAATGAAATTATTTTTTATGGACATGTAACGAGCGTTTAAATGACAGAAATGAAATGAAAGTCATTCGGAGATTTCATACTTTGAAATGAAAAAGTTTTTACTCAAATATTGACAGTTACATTGGATTTAGAAGAAAGAATTATTTTAATTTTTTTCAATTGAGATTTTTGCTATATTGGACGTTGTTGAATCAATTGATTTTTAATAGAAACTACACAATATAAAATTTTTTGTCAATTTTTTTTTTAATTTAATAAAAATATAAATTTGTTTGGATTGATTTTATAACGTTTTCATTATGAAGAAAATAACTTTTAATTTGGTTGGAAAAAAATTGATATTATTAAACATTTTCTGTTTGGTTAAGTTTTAAATCTCATTACTCTGATTTATTATTAAGTCTCTCTTCTGTTATTTTCTCAAAAACTCTCCTTTAAATGATAATGAAGAAAAAGCTTTAGTATTCGGGTTACAAGATTTATTTTCCTTGGTATTCGTCTTGGCAATTATGAATAATTTATATGTAGCTCAGAAAGCAAAAATAATTAAAATGGAACTTTGATTATTCCCAAAACAATAACTGAAAACCTCTATAGGAATGTCTAATTAGTTAATTATTTGGACATTTTGTGAAAATCTACTCTTTTTATGATAATAAAAACAAAATACTTAAATTCAAATCACGTGTTTTTGAAAATTGCGATAATACTACTTGACATTATACTAGAAAAATGCATTATCTCTATAATCCTTTCGTTTATTTATGAGGTCATGAGTCCGGTTACGACTAAATTTATTCCGAGTGTGGACGAAAATAAATGAAACATTTGTTAAATCGTTCCATCGAACATCTTAAAAATTGTCATTTTTCTATTTCGATAAAAACTAAACTGTGCAAACGTAGTTCATATAAAATTTTATAAATATGCATAAAGCGGCGTTATAAAGTCAAATTATTCTTTTTTTTATAAAAAATATCAAACAAAACTTTATAATTTTATCACGGAAAGTGGAGATTAATTTATGTATTTTTATGCTTGTTTTAATTAATCTGGGGTTTAGGTTCTATCACTTTTCTCTTAGAAAGTTTTTTGATTACATCGGGGATTCCGCGCCATCTAAACGTCGAATTGGAAGTTTAAATGCAGGTTGCTTTAAAATTCATACAAATGAATTTGAAGTCATATAGTTGTATTTTTCTAAAGTCAATATAATTTTTGATTTTGTTTGCATGATAATTATAGATATAATGGCGATCAAACAGCTAGAATTCACTAGAAAAACAGATTTTAAGGAAGTAGGATCGTTTTGGTAATCAATCTAATTGATGGCTTGAGTAACTGCAGATTCATAATAATCAACTTTGATTGATGTATGTTTCTCTACAGAGAGTATCTATTTTATTTAGAGCACTAAAAGTATCTAAAAATCTAAAAAATACAATGACTTGAACGATTTAACAATGGAATCTGTTCATTTATTCTTGTTTCAATGTTTTTTAGTATTTTATATCTTACATTTTTGGAAACATTTGAATTTTGAGACAATCGAGGGTACTTCGTGATGGGCGAAGTAAGTTTTGTTTGAATTAAAACTGATGATAATTCTATTTAATAAAGTAAACATAAAAAACATAATTTAGGCTCTCTCTAGATTTGAAAAACCACAAAATTTTCAAATGTAAGCTCTAAAAATATTATTTGAAACAATCTGCATGAAAAATGTGGTTTATTGTATTAAAAAATTAATTTTGAAGAGAGAAAAATAATGAGATTGATATTTGAAAATCTCAAATTTGTTAACAAATTGGAGTGTTTGTGATTTTTAATTTGCTGCTATTTAAAAAAAAAAAAATGCCAAAACTTTTTCAGTTTCACATCAAATAAGTCAGGCCTGGTCTGGTCACTTTGAAATAAAAACCATGTTAACGAGCATTTTAGAGACTACCTTTAAGAGGCAATAATGTGAAACGAAAGTTTGCAAGTCATAAGACCAAAAAATTAGTTGCCGTAACCAAACAAGGACAAACTAAATTATGAAAATTATCTGAATATGATAATATTGATAAACAACACTGTATGAATATTATATTTGATTTCATTTGAGTTACATATTCATTTATCAAATTTTTCTATTTTCTTTTGTTCTTAAGTTATTGTTGAAATTTTAAGTATAAATTAAAATAATTATTCAGTGTTTACAGTTTACTTCTTAAACATTTATAATCCTATGAGAAACACTATTAATAAATTCTGATATGATTCATGGAGAAATTAAAAGTTTTTTTTATTCATTTGTCTATTTTGCTAGTTGTCAGCAAATGTATTCCTATTAATTCTATTGTGTCTTAATTAAGTACAATGACGCAAATTAATACGAAAAGAAAACATTATTTATTAACTTTGTAGAATCCATATTTATTGACTATTGTAGTACACTATAATGAATAAACATAAACACCTAACATATTTATACCGATGTTATTTTCTGATCATTGTTATTTGAGGTGAAAAGGTTAAAGTGAATGGGTTTGGGGCTGCAAAATACAGAAAAATAAAAATGAGTGTAGTTGAAGAACCATTAACTCATTCTTTCAATTTTGGAACATCAATGGTGTTTTTCTTAGTTGCTTTATTAGGAATTCTGATTATTTATCATTATTGGATACAATCATTACGGTACACAAAACTTGGAAATAAAATTCCCGGACTTGATCCAATACCTTTATTAGGAAATGCTCACGAAATTCTGAATAAAACTCCAACAGGTAAAAATGATTGAATTTGTTTAAAAATAAAACATTGAAAATTTAGAAGTTTGTGAATTTGTTCGGAAAATAATCGAAGAAAAAGGCAGTGTTGTTCGAGCTTGGTTAGGTAATAAATTATTTGTGGCTTTATCAGACCCAAGAGATGTCGAAGTAAGTAATTAATTATAAATTCGGAATAAACTACATACAACTTTTAGTTAATTTTGGGGAGCAGTGTACATTTAGAAAAAAGTTTTGAGTATAGATTTTTCGAACCATGGCTTGGTGATGGACTTTTGATTAGTAAAGGCGAAAAATGGCGATCTCATCGAAAAATGATAGCTCCGACATTTCATCAATCAATTCTTAAAACTTTCATGCCTGTTTTTAATAAAAATGCTGATGAGTTAGTTGAAATTTTGCGAAAAGAAGTTGTTGGGAAAATTTGTGATATTCATGATTATATGAGTGGGACTACTGTTGATGTTCTTTTAGAAACTGTAATGGGAGTTAAGAAAACCAAAGAAGAAAAAACTAGCTTCAAATATGCAAAAGCAGTAATGGAGTAAGTAATTTTATAGAAAAATTCAGTTTCAATATTAACCGATTATTGGTAGCATGTGTTCGATACTCCACTTCAGACATACTCATTTCTGGCTTCGTTCTGATTTTGTTTTCAAACTTACTAAAAAATTCAAAGAACAACTATCATTCTTGGAAATTATTCATTCGTTAACTAATAATGTAATAAAATCTAAGAAAAAAGATTTTTTTGAACGTCAAGAAAAAGGTGATGTTAGTTTATACCCAAAAGCTGTTGAAGAAACAGAAGAAGAAAATGTTGAAATAAAAAATGAACGCATCACATTTGGTAGTGGTCTTAAGGACGATTTAGATGATTATGATGAAAACATTGGCGAGAAAAAACGATTAGCATTTTTGGATTTTATGATTGAAGCTAGTCAAACTGTTGGAAATAAATTAAGCGACGAAGAAATTCGTGATGAAGTGAATACTATAATGTTCGAAGGACATGATACAACAGCAGCTGCTTCAAGCTTCTTCATTTGTATGTTAGGAACTCATCAAGATGTTCAAGACAAAGTCTACCAAGAATTACAAGAAATTTTTCAAGGAAGTAATCGACCGATTACTTTTAATGATATTTTAGAAATGAAATATTTAGAACGAACGCTTTTGGAAACTTTAAGACTATATCCTCCAGTTCCTATTATTTCCAGAGAAATACGGGAAGACGTTAAATTAGGTACTAAGTCAAAAATTAAATGCAATCAATGCATTTCAGATTTCAGCTTCTGCCGATTATATTATACCCAAAAATACAACAATAGGAATCCCGCAGTTTATTATACACAGAAATGCGGAATATTTTCCAAATCCTGAAAAATTTGATCCTGATAATTTTCTACCAGAAAAATGCCAACAAAGGCATTATTATAGTTTTATACCATTTAGTGCAGGCCCAAGGAGTTGTGTCGGTATGTTACAATAAACTCAAAAGAAATTTAGTGATTAAAGGGTTTTTAGGGCGAAAATATGCAATGTTAAAACTGAAAGTTCTTTTAGCTTCCATAGTTCGCAATTTTAAAATAAAATCTGTCGTAGAGGAGAAGGACTTTGAACTTCAAGCTGATATTATTTTAAAAAGGGCTGATGGATTTAGAATTATTCTAGAAAATCGAGTTTAAGACTTATACTGTGTCATTATAGAAATTAATAATTAAGTTTTAACTTAAGTAATAGTTCTAGAACTAACTTATCCTATTATTATATTGAATTTCTTCAAATGATTAAATATATAATAAGCTATTCTTCACTTTTTTCTATTATGTCCTTATATAAGCTCTTTTTCAATCCACAACCCTTCAGTCACAATGCCTAGATCCGGCGATATTTTTCCCGTTGTCGACCCGGTAAAAAAATCCCTTTTTATTCCTAAGCTTCTTCTCGAGGCTACAAATTTCTGGCCTGAGAAACAGACAATTTTAACAAAAACAACCAATTGGGTTATGTTGGCAATATGTGTTTTTATCGAAAGCGGACAGATTGCTTTTGTTATTATTAACTCTAAAGATATTACTAAAATAGCATCAGCTATGTCGACTGTTTCAACAACATTTCAAGTTGTTTTTTTTTTGGAAAATAATCTTTAAACAAATATTGATTTTAGGCTATTAGTAAACTTTCAGTTCTTTATTTTTACAGTCCGAAATTGAGTAAAGTATTGAATTTAGTGTGGTATCAATTTTGGCCAGCGAATATTGGTGGTGAGAGAATTGCTAAATATTTGGAAATTTACAACAGGATTATTATTGCTGGGTCTGTGATTATGTTCATTAGTGGAATATTATTTGCTTTTGGATTTCTAAGTTCGCCTTTAATTTCTGGAAATAGAGTTTTGCCATTTGAAGCTATTTATCCTTTCAATTGTAATCAAAGTCCTCTGTATGAGATAATTTACGTTGGGGAATGGATGACAAATATTGCTTTCATTCTTGTGGGAATTTGTGGTCATGATTATTTATTTATTGGACTTTGTAGCAATATTGTTGGCCAGTTTATTCTACTCAAAGAAATCTTCAGTAACTTTGGTACAAACAAAGTCCGGGATATTAATATAATTTTAACGACATATTCAAATGTTGAGGAAAACGATGAAGATTTGAAATTTTTGAAACTGTGTATCAAACACCATTCCATGTTGACACATGTCGCTAAAGAAGTTGCTGAAATTTTCAGTTTCAGTTCTTTTGTGCAACTTTTGTCGAGTGTGACAGCGCTTTGTGTCGCTGCTTTACTCATGACTTTTGTAAGAATTTAATAATACTGAATCAAAATTTAATTATTTTTGTAGGCTGAAGTTAATGAGTCTTTGTTTGTAATTGTGGGTGCGTATATATTTGGACATTTACTCCAGTTGTTTCTGTTCTGTACTATTGGAAATGAACTCATAAGTCATGTAACATTTTTCTATAAAAAATCCAAAATATTAATTTTTATTTTTAGGCCGATAATTTCGCGAAATCAATTTTTTCAACAGAATGGTACAACATTGATAATATTAATGTTAAAAAAGATATGATTTTAGTAATTCGAAGAGCACAAAAAGATGTTAAAATGTCTGCGTTAGGAGTTAAAGTTTTAGATTTTCAAACTTTTATAGGGGTACGTTAATATTTTCAAATTACAAATTTAATTTTCTTTTCAGGTTTTGAGATTGTCCTTTTCGTTTTATACGATGTTATCAAAAATTACGGATTATTGAATATTATTGAACTTCAAACATTTTTTTTTTTATTAAAAATGAAATTCATTGTTTCCTGCGGTTGTAATTGTAGTAAAGTAATTTTAATTTAAAATTGTTATGGCGGGAATGCATTTCAAGTGCATCGACCCAGAGTTAATTTAATCGCTTAACGAAAACCGAAACGAAACAATTAAAACCTCGCTCAGTTTTCATTAAAGAAGTAAATTTCTTGGCGCACATTCACGCAAAGGAAACCAGTAATAACCAAGCACACAGTTTGTAATTATTTTAATAACTTCGAATTTGCTCCGAGTTGGATTTTTTGTCGTTGTGAGTAACTCGTATTTGATTTGCTATAATAATTCAATGAAGATGAAAGAAGAAAAAAACTAAATTAAACGAAATTTTTGATGAATCAATAAAACATGATTGATGATCCTCGAATTAAAGTCGATGTCTATACTAAAAGTTCAAGTGTGGTTGTACAGATGGCGCAAGATGTTTAAGTTGTTTAGTGGCGCCATCTGAATGTAATTACCATTCTTATTGGTGTTTAAATTGTGCGTCTTTTGTTTCGGATCAACAAAGCTGACTTGATTCATCCGACTGTAAATAAATCACGTTTTGAGTTGTTCTTTATTTTAAATATATTTTTTTTGAGATTGTTCAATCGAATGTCTGAGTTTGTACAAGCGTAACAAAAAACGATTTGAAGAGGACGAGTGGTTGTTTAATTAAAGTACAAACATGCCGCTTTTATAATGTTTGAATAATATTTTTTTTCGGTGTTCTTAAAAATGGGTAAAGTATCGAAATTCACCCCCACAATAGAAAACCGTTAGGTATAAGAGCTTACAGCCCCTCTGATCGAAATCATATGACCTGGGATGATGATGAGTGTCAAGGACACAATAGCGAAATACGAACTAGGAAATTCTTATTGTGTTTGAAAGTTTCGGGAAGGGATAAATCCTGATAGAGGAATAATCATGGCGGGTTTTAATTGAAGCCGCACCCATGCAATTTTTACAGTTACCTAATTGATTTACACTTATTTATAGCGGCCGTATGTTATGCGTAATTCAGTCTTTGGCAGAATAATCTGCCGAAGCAATTAGCCATTATTAGCAGCGGTAAATTGAAGAATTTCATTTTTACAACAACGTTCAACGTTAAAACTCTTCTTTGTTTAGTCCTTCATATTAATAGTGCGAAATGTACACTAACAGCTTTACTACTTTTTTTTTTTCATTTACAAACCAGAAAGACTTGTTCTCTATTTTTTTGCTCACCCGACGCACGTGTTCGCATCTAAGGGGTGGTTCACCACCGGAAAGTTTTGACGGAAACACCGGAAACATTTAATTAGATTTAGGACACACTTCTAATATTCGTAAAAAACCGGAAATAAGAATTATTTTAGTGCATTATGAGAATTGCTTATAGAAAATTTTAGAAAAATTATGACTTTTAAGCGTGAAGAATTAATGGGCCGGAAGTATTGCTATTATCGGACACGTGGCTAGAAATGTGCACTATTGTGGAACGCGTCACGTGTGTGCGACTTTTACAGGTGGGAAAAGCTTAGTCATAAACGGTTGGAGCTTTGATGTGTGAAAATGTGAGCGAAAGCTCAAAAGAATTACAAGTGTGGAAAATTACGAGAAAATGGTGTATAATTCAACTTATAGAATTAATACGAAATTTGCATCTGGTAGCCATTTTCCGGTACACGAGTCGCGCGCTCAACCACACTCAGATATGGTCGACTAGCTGGCCATTTAAATTTTTTAAAAGGCAGGTGTACGTTTGAACTGCGTCAATAATAAACATTAATCGTTGCAAGGACTCAGGACTAAAGGCTCTATTGACAGGACTATAATCAATTCGACACGAAATCCTCTTTTGATTTATTGAAAGATATTTCTTTTATGACAAACTTTTTATATTTCAATTTATCAAAAGACGTCGCTACTTAATTTTTTATGAAAGTCTTATTGCAAATTTTGGGTAATGTTCAAGTGACTTGTAAACAGTTTGAATCTATATTCAATATTCAAGTGTAAAAGTGGCAGCCAAATGGAGATAATTGCTGGTATGAGCTGTGGATTGTTTGTGTCCAGAGAGTCCCCTCCCTCTGGCAGTTACTCTCGTCAGAATAGAAAATCTCGTCAATTGTTGTGCAAATCTGAATTCAACAGTCGCGTGGCACGAAGCGTGTCTGCACGTCCCCCTCTTACCCTTCATCCAAAAAGGGCTCCCCTTGCCTCACCAGGTAGCCATCGAACAGCTGAACATCTGGCCGATCCCTCCGGACCCCCGTCCTTTTTTTTAATTTCGTAGGCCCTTCGGTTTAGATCGGTAATGTCAAGGTTAGATGAAAGAATAAATCTCCCGCCAAAAAATCATTACATTGTCTGTAACGGTTTCCAAAAATTTGGTCAGTTTTTTCCAAAATATTTTTTTTCTTTGACCACCCTGGTTGTTAAATCTCACACTGTGATGTCCAAATATGCGGGCATAGGGGCCGATAATTACTGATTGACAAAAACTCAGTTGGTGGTTAGTGATTTATTTTCAACTCTTTCCGATATGTCGATAAGAAGCAGATGCGAATTTGGGTTGAAATGAACATCCCGGTGGGAGTTTTCTGAATTTAGCGCTTTAATGCTTGTATCGTTTTCAGAGAAATTCCCCTTTTATGAAAGTGTAATTAGTGTCTTTCTTAAAAAAAATTTCTTATTTTGTGCATGGCTATTAGAGACGTGCCGAGCGCTTTACGAATTTTTAATGAATTTCTACGGTAGATTTAGGGCAGCTTTCGGATCAAAGGGGTAGAATTTGAGAGGGACAGTTCTAAATTGAGTTGTTGGAAACAGTGGCAATGATACACAACGGGAGGTTAACACACACATATATAAATTTACTATGGGTTTATTTACAAAAAAATGTCTAGTAACAAGTCTGATGAGATCATTAAACTAAGTTCCTAATAGTAAAAATACTACAAAAGCTCAGGAAATTGACAACAAAGTTTCGGTTTCATCATTGTTAATTTCTTAGCAAAGGCATTTAATAAAGGCACATTATTACCCAAGAAATCACATTACCTAATTTATACATACAGTCTTCGAATGAGTATAAAAATAAATTAGCTATGATACAAATAAAAAAATTCTCTAAAAAACAAGATATTAAAATTCGTTTATATAAATAACAGTCGGAGTAAAATTTTTCGAATTTCACTAAAATCACAATCTGGAGTCATTTTACTGGCACTGAAGTGTTGTCTGGATCGAATCTGAAACAAAAAACTCAAGTGTACTTAATGCTAAACACGTGTAGGTGTTGTTTTTATCATCAAAGCGGCTGATGGTTTTAGCACTCTTGTAGTAAATAAACACAGCACAAAGTCGAAGGAGAGTGTTAGATTTTATTGTTTTTATTTTGTATCTGAAGTAATTAAATGCTGTAAGTTGACCAAACAGAACGTCACTTTCTGTAACGAATTACGTTCTTCTCGCTATAACAGTACACATAACATCGATCATTGTCTTTAAGTAGAACTCCGCTGTTACTTCTCTACCCCTCCGATAATTAATTACTCGACAAGGACATAAGTTAAAACGGACAAAATGATAAGTGCTCTCAAATGCATGCGACTTTATTAATTATTCCGCACGCAACAAATCAGATTGTTATTAAATATATTCAAGACGTATCTGGATGTAGGATTCATTATCGGTCTGATTTATGGAGCGTCAGTGTTGGCGAAATAGTTTACATTTTTATCGGAGGCGAATTCTGAGAAAAAACGAGGCAATTAAAAAGTTGCTTGAAATTTCTGCAAGAGTGTATTTCCGCCGCTTGGCGCTAAATAGGTGGGTACCCATTAGGTGGTACTTCCGTGGAGGAAGACGAACATATGTGTTTATATGACATCTGGCACACTTTGTCTTACTCCCTCTTTGCTTATACCACTTGTTCTTCTTCGCGAAGGACGACACTTTTTGGTCGCTAAGTCTGATGTATGAGTCAAAATATTTTGACGTTAAGATCTTGATCTATTGGCACCACCTACCACTCGATGAATGCGAGATTAATGGGATTAGTCGCGGATGGTAGATCCAGAAATTTTTAATTTTTTTGTTAGAATTGAATCGTCAAAACGATGGAGGTTTTTATAGGGTTGATAGTACTGACGTGAAATATTACCAGACACATGTAACTTTCAAAGGGACTTAACTGGGAACAGATTATGTAATGTAGAAATTATGCTAATTTCGGAGACTTAAAAGGGAACCAAAACGATGATGGATCTGTGAAATTTCTTTGTCGACTAAAAAAAATATTTTATTTGGAAAATATCAAGTCTTGCAAAATTCAGGTAAATGTTATTTTTTAATACTTTAACAAAAGCTTGCATCTCTTTTAAATTAATAGGATTATCGAGGAAGAATAGCAACGATGCACGTGTTTGTTGAAGGTCCCATCGGGAGCCCCAAAATCGGCTACCGCAAGAACCTAATCAAACAAATATTTAAAAAAAGCAATAAAGCTGAGATTGTCAACCCCAAGATCCAATATTTACTTCCCGGCTTCGACTAAAGCAAGATTTATTTGTTTATCGTCCATTGTCTCCCATTTTATTTTTCCATTGGCTGTCGTAAATCACAAATTGAAATACCAAATGACACGTATGATTTAAACAAAGTTGAATTTATTATAGCGCTACATTTCTTCAAATCAAGTTTTGCGAAATAAATTTTCATTACCAGAGATTTATTGTACTACTCGAAGGCAGTTGATTTCATTTCAAGACTTTTTAGCGCTCTCATCAATGAATTAAATCTGACTATCGCCAATGTCAGTGTCCAAAAAATCGGAAATTTCGTCTTCGAATTTTATAATTCAGCTGTCACAGCCATCATCCATCATCGCGGCAATGAACTCCGGTTCTTTTAAGCTACTTGATGATTATATAAAACCAGAATAGGTTGGCCGTTATTCTTGAAAAAATGGAGCATAGTCCTTCAGATTTTACCTGTTCGACGAAAAACAAGTTCGGTGGGAATAGATTCCCATATGGGACGGTGAATAAATAAAGTACCATCGTGAAAGGACAAAAGCCAGTTTGCGCCCTAACGAAAAACGACAATTTTTAACGGACAAAACCGACAAGATATGCTTCAGTGAGCAGCGAAATTTTTCAGGAAACTGGAAAAAAATCTCGTTATGCTAATGAGGACGTTAGACGGAAGCAGACGGTGGGAACAAACAACTTTAAAGAAAGAAGAAACGGTTGATATGTGGTTGACTTAATTGCCAAAAACGAACATTGCGGTAGTTATTTGAATACATTTCAGATCTGCTAAATTCCGCGCAAAAAATTACCTGCTCTGTCCCTCACTTATTATTATTCCTTCAGAGTATGAAAAGCTCGGTTTGCATTCGTCAAAGACACAATTCAGTATGATTAGTTGCCGTGACATTGAGTCGAAGTCTGCGACCTTTGAATTCAAGTTCTTTCATAAGCCAGACGGACTTGAGATGGTTCAGGACTTAAAAGTATGAATGGTCCAAGCCAACTCCGGAAGAAAGAATGGGAACGTGTTTTTTTCAAGACACGCGCGCCCTTTTCCGTTGATGTTGGAGACCGTTGAATTGTTGTAATTTTTTTTGCGTGTTTCGCATTAATTTTCTTACCTTCCTACACACGAGAACGGGATCGTTCCCATGAGGGGGTCTTGTAGGTAATAAATCCGACGACCTTTCGATTGAGGATTGCTGATTTATTGGGGGCTGGATAAAATCTACTTTTTCTATACGCTTGCATGGATTTATTCGATCGAAGGGACGATGCGGAAATATCTCGTTACTAAGGGGTTCAAGAGGAGGCTAGTTAAAGGTACGAGGTGCATTAAGGTCAGACAAGCAAGCTCAACAAAAACGACTTTTATAATGTGAGAAACCGAACTCTAGAGCTGCCGCCATAAATATTCGACAAAATTAAATTTGGAAGCAAATTGAAGAAAATAACTTCATACAATTTGTGCTGTGTTTATTTTTTCTTTTTCATTCATCCTCTGCCAATCGATCATAAAGCTCCTTTTATGCATTGTATTGTCGATCAATCACACAGTGTATGTAAACATGACCTAACAGTACCCACAATCTCTATTAGCAGCTTCAATAAAAAAATGCATTCTCATCATCAACATCAATGAAGAAATGACTTCGATATTTCTCTTACCTAATCTAATCCACTAGCTGATTGTAGTATGTGGTGATTGTTGTTGCTCCCACCATTGCATGACATCCATAACGTTACTTTTATGTTGTTGAGGTAATTCATTTTCATTCTTTAACGAAATCACTGGAACATCATCACTTTTTCTATCGTCACTTCCAAAAACTGCGTCATAACTTCTTTGATCACTACTTCCAGGTGATAAACTTTGTTCACTGTACATTCCCGGAGATAGAGAATCACTATTCATATTATTTAATAAAGATAAGTCTTGAACACCTTTAAAGTCAAGATCTGCATCCATTAGACTTGGATCTGAAAGGATGTGATCGTCTACATTTAAAGGTTCTAAATTTTCACTATCGTCGTAGAGATGATTAGGAATTATTTGATAAGTATAATGAGGCGGTGGTGTTGGGTTTGTTGATAAATCATCATCATGATAAGTCACAGTTGATGGCGATGGTGACGAAAATGAAGAAATTGAAGAATTGGAAATATTAGCATTAGTATCATTGGTTTCATCTAATGCTAATAAATCTTCTAAACTTCTTATATATTCAACAGCCATTCGAAGAGTTTCTACTTTACTCAACTTCTTATTTCCACCTCGACTATTCGATTCGAATGCTGCAGCGATGAAATTTGGAATATGTTGCCGAAGATTCGCAAATCCATTATTAACTTGTTTCACTCGATTCCTCTCTCTAGCGTTTCTTCGAGCTACAGCTATAGGTTGTGGTGCGGTTTTAGTATCTTTACCTTTTTGCTGCTTCTTTCGTCCAGTATTAGTAATAAGAATATCGTCTTTAGGAAGTATTGGTTTTCGTAATATAATAATTTCACGTCTTTCATTATTGTTCGTTTGTTGTAAAACACCAATTTTATGAGGAGGGACCACGCCAATGCCGGCCATCGTCGCTGACTGTGTCAGAGTTCACTTCTTAAGTGGATGATGACGCGATGGACCGGATGTGGAGTAATTATTGGCGTGATGTCGCGTGCGCGTATTTCTAAGGATCGAAAGCAACTACAACTATGAAAAATTCTCGACGTTACTCGGTGTTTCGCACATGGTACGAGACCAGTAACATAAATCGACCCCTCCCAGATCTAGGGGTGGGTTTTTAGTTCACAGCTGGTATGGGCATACATATAGGGGACGATGACGGTAAACAGCGCGCGGACGAGAGAGAGGGGGGTGGGTTACGGAACTTTCGCGCATTTCAGGAAATTTTATCGAAATGAATAACTCAAAAGCTAAACTATTTTTCTGGCTTGTTATTTATTGTTTTACGGCGTTTTAAGTGACGAGGTCATGCCTAAAAAGCGCTCACAAACAAAGCTAATTAATCCATTATTTAGTATCAAGACATTCCTTCAAACTTATGTCATGTAAAATTTAATTGTCGATGATGGCATGCAGACATTTAAGAAAATAATAATCGAGTGGAGAAAAAGTTTATGGGCTTTTCAAAGTGTGTGCGAAAAAATAAAAATTTCAAACAGTTAATGTTACTGTTGTAAATTTTCGGTTAAGAGTTTTTAAAAAGGTAAAGACATGTCGAATTTAGTGACGGTGGCTTTTGTTTCGCGCGAATTACCAAAATGGTAATGGACCTATTAGAGGCTTGGACTGACAGGTTTATAGCCACTAACGGTTTTGTTCATATCTTTTAAAAAAATATAAAATAACCACTGTATTGGCAACATAATATTTTATATTTTTTATTGGATTGCTTTATGAAAGATAATCTTATTTGAGTTAAACTCACGATTTTTTGAAAAATTTAAGTACATTTTCACTAACGATGCATAAAAAAAGGTGGAATTCTTCATCATTTTTGGCCTTGTTTGGTGGTTCTTTTCCGTAGAGCACCACATGTCAGTGTCTGAATCGAACGTGCAATTACGGCACATGTGGCATTCACTCGAATATCTATTTTTACGTCGAGACATTGCTTTTGATCTAACATTTGGCAGCCATGAGAGCGGTTTCAATCAACGATGCCGTTGCATTTCCTTAGCGAAACCACTATCCCATATGGTCCCTGATGGCTGTTGTTTGGCCAGACGATCTGTCGCAAGATTCCATCAAAATACTCACGAACGTTGAGATATCCCAACATTGCTTTTTTCAATTCTTTAAAAGTTGTTATTTTTATTTTTATTGACATGAAGAATTTGACCGACGTAATTGTAATCTCTTTATTTGAGATGTTTTGGATATTGAATAACGGTTCCCACGTAAATCACATATACGTAGAGAAAAAAAAAGATAATTTGGGACCACCTGTTAGATGGTTGATTTCGCGTTAATAACGCATATTTAAACGACTTATTTGAATAATAATTAAAAGTTTGATTTTAAGTAGCTGTGATTTATTCATTTGTATGTATCCAACCGCGCCGCCACCGAAAAAATTAATGACTCTTTTAATAGAAAAACTAATTGTTTGCGTAGAGGAGAAGCTATCAATTTACTTTTACTGTCTTTTCCTCTACGATTTTATCTTCACATCTTCTGGTTTTATAGTCTCCGTCGACAATTATTTTAACGTGTCATCGAACGAATTTGATCCAGCAGCAACCTGTTGATGGTCGTCCATTTCATTCTTCAACTTTTAACTATAGAATTATGTAGAGAAAAATTTTTGTTCGTTTGGAATTATCAATATCATTGAAAGGATTGAATGTCGAGGGTGTAAGGAGCCACTCTAGTAGCTCTATGATGTATTTATGGGTTGTTAAACATCCGGAAAGCGGCTAAATAGTGCCTGTTTGATGGGTTTGTCTTGCACGAGATCATGCTGCAGATTCGGTTTTATCGACCTTGATATATGTTTCCTGTCGATCATCTAGTTTTTAATGGGAAAGCTGCTGAGCTTGCTGAGTTTAGTGCCTTCGGATAGACATGAGAAAAAATTACAACTTGTATTCAGAAAGAGGAAAATGCCAAAGATGAAATTTACTAGCTTGTTAAAGTGATTGATTTTTTTTTCAATACCAACAAAAAAGTGAATTTTACTTGAGGGAAATATGCAGCCAACGTGTCAATAAATTTCATCTGATACTTTCAATTATAAAGATAATTCAGAGCAATTTGCGAAATTTTGGGTTTAAATATTTTTCGATAGCTTTACTAATTATAGTTCTTGATTTGATTAATTTTATAATTATGAGATGCAATCACTGTGAATATTAACTCTATCAATATTAATTAATGTCACTGCTTATATAGAGTAATAATTTTGTAGTAATTACTAATTAATTAATGAGAATGTCAAAATTATCATTTGTTGTTTATTCATAGGCGCTTTTCCTAATTAGAATGGAAAATGACAAGATCAGAAAAAATTTGGCAGCATTAATTAATATTCAATTTTACTGAATCATAATTTATGACTTATTATATTTAGAATAATTATGAATGGAATTGTTATCCAAAAATTGCAATAAAATAGTAAATCATTGAAACTAATTAATAATTGGTGACTATCTCAGTGCTGCTATCTTTTGGCATTTTAATTATAATCTAAATAATTAAGATATAAATTTGCAGATAATTATCTTTAATTAGTGAATAGCGTCTTCGTTGATCTTAACAATTAAGCTAAATTAAAGCTCTGAAAAAATGGCGTTATTTAATAATAATTTCATAACCGTAAAAGTTCAAAAAACTGCATTCAGAGTTGAATTGGTTTTTTTAGAAAAAAATGAAGAAATTGATCAACGCCTTATGCGTGGATATTTACTCTTCAACGTGAAACACCTGCTTCCAGAAACGCATTGCCAAATATTTATTATCACACTTTTTTCTCCATTATTAAATTTTGAATTTTCATTTGGGAAATTTTTCATGTAATTCGTCGACTTCCAAGTGCGTTTCAGAAGCTGTTTGGGAGGTGGTTAAGAAGCCGCCGGTTGGAGGTGATGAGGCGCATCCCGCTGTGAGAGATGGGTATCGTTTTTATATAGCAGTGTTGCCAACCATTTGGAATTTATGCTTTATTGCCTTATACTTGGCTGTTAAGTAGGGAGTAATGGGACGAAGATCGGACGCGAGATGTCGTGTCCGAATTTTTTCATGTTTTAAAGGCCCGTGCCAAAACTAATTAATTCGGCCTGTATATTCTTGCAACTTTAAGACATCACAGCAACTGGTATTTTTGAAACGACCGGTCTCTTACACCTGTCTTCCTACTCAGTTAATTTAATGATGAGAAGGCCGCGTGGATGGCACAAGTGCGACAGATTATATTATATTATGCAAAGATGATGGAAAAAAAAGTGATGGGAGGATGAGGAAATTAGAGGATTTGGGAGAGAGTTTACACACTTCTTCAAGCGACAAAAGCGTTAAGGGGGTTAAAAATAATAAATACTTTTAAAAATTGGGAAGATGGGAAGTTCCGGATTGAATTTGATGTTGAAATCTTTACAGTAGATAGATATTATTATTAGCTATCAGCTGTCCAAACGGCATCAAGCGACAGAAGCGTTAAGGGTTCAAAAGTGTTTGTTAGTTTCTGCCAAAAACTTTGGATTGATTATTCTTCTGGATGATATACAGGGTGTATGAGTCATAATTTGTGAATTTATATCAGGGTAGTTTAAGTCAAAGTGGTTCTATAAATTGAAAAGCATCTTTCATGGACGTTGTCAGTCGAGCACCTGCAAATATATCCGTTTATGTGAACTCATGAATATGCATGCAAGAAAGTTCTGCCATGCCCAAAATAATACACATACATCCTTATCGGCATCAAGTCATTCGTGTGCATTTTCGACAGGTGTTGCAACACTTGCCGAAAAAAATCCTCCAACTCTTGTAGAATCTTTAGAATGTCATCAATGCGACACCCCGAGACAAGAATCTTCCGTATTTGAAGTTAATTACTAATGAGATGAAATCGGCTCGCTACTGGACACCTTATCGAAGTCATCTTGTCTAATTTAGATCGAGGATTTTAAAATAGAAAAGAATTTCCTTCAAGTAGAAAGAAGTTATGTAGCTTCTACTTCTTCGCACGTCCTTGATGAAATTTTTTTTTTTTCAAGAAGAGATTCTTGCCGGATCGCTAGATTTATAACGCCAATTCTGTTTGAATATTAATGATATGGTAACGTGTTCCATGTTTGTGTGTACTTTACGAAGTTAAAAGGCGTGAGAAACCTGCCCATAATAAGTTTCATTATGAATACTAATCAAATAATTTTTTTTTTCAAACTAGTTTATATATACAATGCTTTAAACATATTCTCGTAATCCGACGATTTATCTGTTGGTGACAAAAGTCAATTTGAATTATTGAAGCTCGAGAAAAATAATCAAAGATATAGATGTGGCAAGTGACCAAAACTTTGTTGATTAGTCAAAAACATTTACATTTTATTCCAATTTCAAGCACGTGGACTACTATTCTCATTTACATATCAAATCCAAACCGCATGAATGCTTAATAAACATACTTCTTGATTGGATTTTTATACATACACATATTTAATTTATACCAACTACCTAAACTTACTATTTGCTATTAATATTGTCTTATCTCTAAAATAATTAACACTTAAAAAACTCATGATTGTTTCGTTAATCTTTACATCTTAAATACACAACAAACTTGTTACACTCTTTAACATAATTTTTATCTCGAATCTAGATTCTTTATTAATGCTTGAGGCTTGTTTACTTTTTCACATAATCACCAATATTTTAACTCTTTAAATAAATATTTTTCAAGACATTGATATATGATATAAATTATACAATAATTCTTGATTGTTTAAAAATTTTTTTCTTCAAGCATCTGTCTCTAAACTTTGAATTATTGAGACGCGATATTAAAACTGATAAAATGCCAATCTAATATAATAACAGACAGTGAAACTGATGGTCATTCTCGCTTATAATAGATAAAATTGAAAACTATAAATTATTTTCTAATTAAATGTGTGCATAAAATTAGAATTTGGAATATTAAAAGGTCCATAGCCTCTGAAATGGCTCAAGAGTTACAAAATTTTTGTTCAATATATTTTTGAACTCTATGTTAAAAAATTACTTTTTTACCTTCATATCCTTCCAAATAGGACTTTCGTCATTCTTTTTATTTTGGTTGTTTTTTGAATTTCTCTTTTCTAATGAATAAACGGGTAATTAATTCTTGAATGTTTTAAGAACTTCCATCCCACGTTTTCTGATATAAACACTAAAGCGCGTAATAAAATCAACTGAACATCCTTTAACGAATTTCTTAAAATTAACTGCTTTAAAGCACACTATAATTCGTGCTCTCTGGCCATCTAGTGATTTAATGAAGACATTCCACTGAATCAAAATTCTTCTAATAAGGAAAAGCATCTTCATTTCAAGCGCATCAAGTGAATTAATTAAATTGCTAAACTATCAGAAATAAATATAAAAATTAATTAAAGGTCATTTTCGACAAATTGTTTCATCAGCTTTGAAATGATTGATTTAAGTAATTTATTATTCAAAAAATTATAAAAAAATGAATGTCTACAAATATCTGTTAATTGGTACAAAGAATAGAAAAAGTTGTAGCTTATGATCGCTGAAAAATCAAAAACAGCAGATGCATAGACTATTTATTAAGCAATTTATATTTAAAATCACTGTCTATATTGTTTCGGCTTTGTGTTTTTGCATAATTTGCTAAAAAAAATGTCATAAAGACGTCGACGGTTTCATTCATGCAAGATTTGTTTATGATTTGAATCGAAAAACGAAATGTTTTTGAAGACCTTAAATAATGTTAACAACAAATTAATAGTACCAGTCGAAAAATGGAAATTTACATAATTACATTTTATATGCAGAATGACTAGTGTCAAAGTCGAATTTTTTACTTTCGATTTTGACTCGAAAAAAGTAAACATTTATGAATAAATTAGTGAAAAAATTTGATTATTGTAAATGATGACAGGTGTTGTGACTTTATGTAAATTGCTTTTTCTTATCGCAAATTCACTTTTATTTTCAGATGCTTGAACATTTTTAATTAAAAAAATTTCATGTAATAACAGTTTCAAGACGCTTCCGATAAGAACCCAATCAGACAGTGTCTACGTGAGATATGCGATCGATTAGACTGTCGAAAAATTAAAGCACGCTTCTGATGAAAAAAAAGTGTTAACAAGAACCAACGCACTTATTCGCGAATAACTGTTAACTGGAATAATGGCAATGCAATAATAAATAATGTCGCTCTTCGACAGGCCGTTAGTCATTTACCAACAGATAACATCACAATTTTTTCCTCAAATCTAGTTAATGTAATTCACTAGATGTGGATTTTTTTATGGGCGATAAACAGGGTCGTAATCGACGTTTTTTCCTTATACATAATTAACTCGTGTATATATTAGGTTTTACTCGAAATTTATAGAAATCTCAACTCTTTCGAAATAAGACTTTTCAGTTTTTTTTTCTAAGACCACCAGCATTTTAAATCTCCCGAATTTTTGCCTAAAGGGTTCTATCACCTGTGCTCTATCATGCGTTAAAATTGTAATAATCCAGCTATTAACGAATTGTTTGATTTATTACTTAAGCTAGCTATAAAATACTAAATTATTATAATTTTTTGATGATTGAATACGAAATTAGTAAGATTTGAAATTTGCTGTTGTAAAAACAGCCTAGTTCAGTTTCGAACCGGTTTATTCTCTATATAAACTTGTCATTTGGACAATTACATGGCAAAATTTACAGTTCGCTATTTTTTGTCTTAGGTTAATATAGCTGTTGATTATTTATGACGAAAATGAAAATTCTTGTGATTTATTAAATGAATACGAAATTTTGTAAAACCGTTATTGCGTTTTCAGGTCATTTCAGTTTCAAAATTTGATGATAAGTTGTTGAAGCAATTTATGTTTCGTGGAAGCTGGAAATACTTCAAACTTACGAAATTTTGTTATTATATTAAATTAAACAAAAAAGAATCCATCAATCAACTGAAAGAAGCTGAAATTAAATTCTTTTATGTTTATGAATTAAAAATTGAAAAGAATCAAGGAGATTGATGGATTGCGTGTATTATCCATACGTTTACTTTCCAAATTAGGCTTGAAAAGCATAAATTTTCCATAATTTCAATTCACATCTTCACCTCCTGCCGTTCTTCCAGATTTTATCTCTTAATTAACCAGCGACTTGTCAAGGCTTATTTTTGCTTATAAAGAGTCACCCTAAATATTTCCAGGTAAAATTGTGTTATTTATAATTGAATAAAAATTCCATCATCATTTTTATGGCATTTATTACAAGTGACCACTACCCGTTTGAAAACGATTAGAATACTCGGTTGGAGGTGACGATGTGTGTGGTATTCTAATATTATATTATATTTTTTTTAATTACAACGATAAGAATTTTTAACTTTTTTATTATAAGTGGTATTTAGATCGCGATTTTTTAATTAAGAATGACGCTGTAAATTTTGGATTTTCTTAAAATAATGTGTAGGAATTTTAATTTCTGACAAAGATAGAATAAGAAATTCCTTAAATGGCGCGGATTGAATTTCACCAGATATCTTAATCGCGGCCAAGCCACAGCTACTGGACGAAATTCAGATCAGATTTCGGCTACACCGAAGCCCTAAAATTATTATATGAAATTGTAAAGTGATATACTTGACCTTCCAACTTATGTTCACTGATTTTCGGCATAATTATAATCGAGTTTTTAATAAACCGTAAAAGTTCGATTTTGCGCTTTTTCTAAATGGGACGATTTACGACTGGAACTTTTTGCCAGGGTTTGACATTCCGACGGTGGTCCGAACTTGACGAATGGCTTGTCCAAGTCAATGTTTTACAATTTTGTAGAGAAGAACATGATTTTTTTTTTTTAATAGGGATTATCAGATGAAAATGAAAGTGTTGTGTAATTGAAGGCATATGGTGGCTTCACCTGTAGTCTTTAATTTTTAATCAATTCTGAAATTCTGGATTCATTAGTTGAACATACAAATTTTTAATTTAAAGTCGAATAATGTTGTGCAGGTGCGGAGTGTTAGAAAATAATGTTAGTGTCGTGATAAAGAAAATGATATCGCGTTCACAGTTTGGCAAACGCGAGGATACACTTGCGGTAGGGAAGGTTGCCTAAACATAATCAATAGTAATAATAATAAAATGTACCATTTTTGTCTTGTAACTGTTGTTTACAGCTCATTACCATCATGTATTCTTCTTGAAAAATAAATCTTCCTTCGGGTGTCAATAACATTATACAAAAGTGCCTTATCAGAATTTGACGATCAATCATTTTAACACGTCTTGTAATAATAATAACATTGTCGACCAATAAAGTTGTCATTGTAATTGAGTCTCTTCATCGTGTTTAATAGACGCATGGTTTATCGCTTTTTTTAATTTCCATATTCGTACTGTGATTAAGCTATCAGTTGGATCGATTGAAAGTAAGTAGATTAATGGTGATTTTAGTATGTTTAAGCGGCCTCTTTTGAGTGATTTTTTTTTTATTATTTTTAGTACCAACTGTTGGAATTTTTTATCAGGAGGGTGTGTTGTCTTTATAAAATTTCAAGGGTGTTTCAGTGCGCTTTAAAGTGCATTTAGTTGAGGGGGTTGTAGGAACGTGCCGTCAGTCGTAAAGCGTTGCATGTGTGTTTCTAGTTATACTTGTTGGATTAGGGGTGGTTTAGACGCTTTGTCATTTCACGTGCACAGTGCCGGATCTATTGTACATTAAGTCTATTGTTATTCGCATTTATAATGATAGTATTCTTTATTTCAATAGGGGCTCGAGGTAAAAAAGCGTTAGATTAAAATAACCCCTCAACAACGACCACCGAAAGAAAAAATCATCGATTTTTTTGCTCTTCATTTCATCGTGTAATTACTAAAACGAGAGAACGCTTAAATATCTTCGTACTTTTTACCTTCACCTCCCAAGACGATGTAATAAGTCATAAAAATTTTGACAAGTTCTTATTTGTTTTTTCGTTTATTTAATTCAGCAGCTGGTAAATCCCTTTCAGGTCAACAACCCTAATTGGGGTGAATTATTTTGAATAAATGAACGAAATCTAGAACTACTTGTTTTGGAAATCAAAGCGTCACACATGTCTGCCCACACCCTCTTTCTCTGCAAAAAAGGGTGGTTTAATATTCATGCGGAGGTATGCACACGTGTGCGCGTGCCAAGGGGTAGATATCGATAGTGGGCTGATGGACGAAGGGTTGATCGGTACCCTTTGGCGGATTTTTTCGATTGTTTTAAATTTTGACAGATTGATGGGGGTGATTTCAGCAAATATTTCTTATTGTTGATTGATACATTAGCCATTCTTTAAATGTCAGATTATAAATTCTTTAGCAGATGGCAGATGACGATGTAATTTAAAGTTCTTCCTACAAAAACTTCGCCAATTTCTTATCGTTTTAACCGTATAAAATGTAATTTATCAGTTTATTCTTTTTTTCACTTTATTCAATTTAATTTTATTATTTACTATTCGAATTATGCGACGCATGTAAACAGGCCTATCGTATTTTCCACTTTTTATTTTCAAAGCACTTCCATTAACGACTTTAAATAAATTAAAACAAACATTTTATGACTGAATCGGCTTCGCTAAAGGTGGGTCGAACCACTTAAATTGATTAAATGACTCTTTTATCTGCATTTTTCTTCAAGTATATCAAGGCCAGACGCGGACAAATCATCTGGATTCACTATTACGAAATCTTCTCGATTGAAAAATAAAAATGGAGTTATGCAACCAACAATGCAGCTATTGTTAAGGGCTTTCTTGTCTATGACAAAATTTAATTTTGCCAAAATAAGTTAAATTAAGACACAAAAATTTCTGCTAATTGATTTGTAAACAAGTTCATCCTTTAGTCAATAAGTGCAAATGTCAAGCTGCTTAAGCATTTGTAAATAATAGGTATTAAATTTAATGTGAGAAAAATACGAAAATATTTCCATGTTTACACTTTTTTCTTCTTTAATTGGCCATTGCCTATTAAACTAGCATTGACGCAGCAAATTTTATTATCGTTTTTGAAACCATTAAACTCATGGTAGATTTTATGGGCATAGCACGCTCCATAGTTTCAAAAACATTAAAACTAACAGTCGACGAAGACAATTTTAAGCAAGAGTGATCAAGCAAGTCGTCTTAATATCTCCCACCACCAATAACGTTTTTCTCATCTGTTACTCAATAAATTCCCTTAATTATTGCATATTTAGTTCAACTTCTTAATTAATTATTCGAGTAACAACATGTAACAAACATTCCCAAGACAAAATCCAGGTGTTTACTAATGGCATTCTAAAAGTTTTTTTCATTATTATTAATACCTTAATATGTTAATGCTAAATACTGACAAAAGCGTTAATTGATCAAAGCTCTATAATTATACGAATTGGGAAGCACTTAATGCATCGATGTGAGATTTATAACAGACGAAATTAGGCTTTTAGGGTAGTCGAAGCATCAACCACCAATTGAGTCATAACAGAGATGAGGATTAATCATTGTTTACACAAAGATTTCAAATTGAAAAAAATATTTTTTAACGGAATCGTACTAAATCTTATTATCAGTTATTGTTCTTCACATAAAAAAGTATATAAACGTTGAAAATAACACTTTCAACAGTTAGTAAAGATACAACACCGACAATGAATACCAAAGTGACTACTCAACTACTTATTGCCTTCTGCATCTTCCACGTAAGTTTTTTTTTAACAATTTATATGTTTTTGCCAAATAAATTTTTATAGAGTATTTATTGTGAAACTGTTGATGATGTAATTGCTGAATTAAGACCTAAAGTCGCTGATGAAAAAACTGCCATTGATGCTGTTATTAGAAGCGGTGGCGATTTAATCGGCCAAACTCGCAGATCTATTGGTCTTGCTGTTAATAACGGGGAGAATCTCATCCATGATCAGTTGAATCAATTAGACACTCTTCTAAACCAAGCACAGCAAGAAGCTAATCAGAAAGGTGTTGATGTTTCAAAATGTGTTAACACTGCAAATACGGCAGTATCTGCTCTTAATATCAACAAAATTCAACTTTGTAGTACAAATCAAGAATTGGATGTATTAGGTGTTGAGTTAGGCAATTTGGGAATACTTAAAAGAACTCTATCGAATTCTATCAATGTTTGTTTATCCAAGAATTCAGTCGATTTACAAGCTTTAAGAAACTGTGTACAGAATGATATTGACAATGCTCAAGTTAAAGTCGATGAAATCCAAACTAGATTAACGACAGTATGTGATGATGCGACGAATAAAGCAACAGAATGCGTCAATGGCGCTGTTGAAGAATTAGATACATCAATCGCTGGAATTGCTTCTGATTTGAAAAAATGTTTGTCGGGATTGTTGTAGATTTTCAAGTGGAATAAAACTTTAATTTGATTAGAGTTTGAGCACGTTTTCACGTATCTCTAACCCATGTCTATTTATTTCCTCAGTTTGTTACAAACTTTTAGTACAAAATGAATAAAGTTGTTGTAATTCTTATTTTACATTGTTCTTCTTCTATTTCTTTAGATTGTACTCCTGGGAAAATTACAGTAAGTTACATTTATTATACAAAATGGTATAAATATTTTTAACACAAATTTTGTGATTTGTAAGAAGTTTAAATTTTAGTTGTCCGAATTCTTCACTAGCTGAATGAAGCTGCTTTTTCAAATCTATGATTTTGTTGAATTTACATTTTAAAAAGTGACAAATTTTTAGAAGTATATTAACAGTTTTTTCCAATTTGATGAATTTGATAACGTTTTGTGATAATAATTTGAAGTCGTTTTGTATTGAACAGTTTTGGAAACTAATTCCTGAACAATTTTTACTAAGAGTTTCAAAAAAATCCAAATTGGCTTCAATAGTAATGTTAAGAATAAAAACATCTTGATTATTCTTATGAATTTCATCTTCTAACTCATCTTTAATATCTCTAAGTTCTTCATCAATGTAATTATCATAATCCACGGCAATGCTGTTAACCTTAATAAATAAATTAATCAAATTATTGAAAGTTAAAAACTCACCTGGCGTAAAAACAAAAACATAATAAATTCAACTAACATGATTACTCCTATTTTTAACACAGACTAAATCAAAATATTGTTTTATCTCATTTTATAAAAAATACAATTAAACACAAATCTTTTTTATTGTCTCTGCACAAACAGAATTATTTTCCTGAATCTCATTTCTTAGTTTTTCAAAGTTGTTGTCAAATGACTCCAAGTTTAAATTCGGATCATTAAAAAACCAAAGTTGTTGGTATTGTGTAATTAATCTATTTAATCGATTTAGTTTATCTTGGACATAACACTCTTCTGGGAAACATCGACTTTTATGCTTTTCTATAAATTTGGAATTTATCTGAGCTTGTGCTTGAAGCTCGTAAAATTTGTAAAGGTTGTGATCGATTTTCTTCGAGATTTGATTTTTAATTTTGATAAGGGATAAATCGCATTCTGGGTGTGGATTGATCTAAAAAAAAAATTATAGTAATTTTCAGTATAGATTTTACTTACAGAGTTTAGTGTTAAGATAAGTAGAACACTGACTTTAGACAACATTATGTTAGGGATTTAGATTACTAATGAGATGCAGAAATGCATGCTGATAATAATTTTTAACATTTAAAAAAATCAAGGATTTGGGTGAAGGATTAATTAATTTTTTGCAAAGATAATCAGACTGATATTTTTTCGTCTGAATTGTTTATTTACTTTTACTAGAAACTTCTACATTGCATCATTACAAGAAAAAGCAAATATTAATCTGATAACTGATAATACTAATCTGACCCATAATAGAACCCACTTTATCTGACAGACAATTAATACTGTAATTTATTGTACTATTACTCAAGTCGTGATATTGATTTTCGACAATGTTAATTTGACGATTTAAATCTGGAATTTTATCAGCTACACATCGTTCATACGATTGCAATTGCGTTTCTAAAGGATTCAAATATGAACAATAATTCAGAGTGTTTGAAGCTAAAGATGAAAGTGTACTAAATCGACCTTTAACAGTTGATAATAATGAAATATTTGTTGATGAGTAACAATTATTTATAGGATAAATACTTAAACGATTAATAGCCGCTTCTTGAACTTTCAAACAACTTAAAACGTTTGAAGTAATATTTGGAGTTTTCTTAGCTTCTGCTAAAGCGTTTTTAACATTGTTGATTTGCGTCTGTGTTGAATTCTTTGATTTAGTTTGGTGTTTATTGATTTGATCGACTAAAGCACTGTACTGCTTGTTTGTATCTTGGTATTTGGAAGAAGCTACATCGCGAAGACGCAGAAGAGTTGGCTGATATTGTGTTCGTATTTCTGTTGTTGTCAAAGACAAAGTTTGCTAAGAGACAATTCAGTAAAATAAAATAAAAAACTAATATTTTTTTTACCTGGAGAACAGCAGTTACGGCACACACAAAAAATACTTTTCGCAACATTTTTCTAGTATTGTTAAAAACGAGATTATATTTTTGTTTTTATACATTTCTGATTCAATATTTATTTAATTTTAAAAATCATTTCGAGGATGTTGTAAAAACATGTTAGTTTAGGATTTAAATTACCATAAAAATAATTGTTTTGAAAATAATCTAGGATTATGATTTCAGGGAATTTCTTGTCCAAGTACACAAGACATAGTCAAGGAATACCAACCACTGATTGATAATTTAAAAACAAAACTAACAACATTTCATCGGACATTAAACGACAGAATCACATCGACACGTCTTTCTATAAGAGATAATATTTTAAATAGTCGAAATATAACCAACCAAAAATTTACAGAAATGCGGAACTTTCTCAACCAAGCAAAATTAGAATCGGTTAATGCTCGACCGAACACAAGAGCTTGTATTATTACTCAAAGCTTAGAATTCAATAAAATCCGTCCTAATGTTATTTTTAATTGTAATGGAAATTTTACATCACTAACACAATTGAAAAGAGAAGTTGCTGATTTAGAAAAAGTTGCTTTTACATTAGTGCATTATTGCACGCAACTAAATCCAATCGGACGCGAAACTCAAAACTTGAAAATGTGTTTTGAAACTAAAATCAAAGATCTTGAAGTTGAGTTGTTTACATTTGAAGGAAAAATAATGAAAGAAGTGCGTGAAATAATAAATTTATCCACTGATTGCATATTGAGACAAAGTGGTGAAGTTTATGAAAAATTGGGTAATGTTCAAGGTGCAATAAAAAATTGTAAAAATGTTTATTGATTATTTAAGTAAAATTAGGTTTAGGTAAAGGTTAAGTATTTGTTAATAATTAGTTTATCTCAAGTAGGTGCTTGATTTAGTTTTCTAATACCTATAAAACTCTCAACTTTCGAATTATTTTTTTAATTTATCAAAATGTGCAGAAAGTGCTTGATTGTAGTTTTTGTCTCAGTAATTCTTTGCCAGGTAGGTTTTTAAATGTATTATTTTTTTTTTTATAAAGAGTTTAATTTTCAGACTATTGATGCTACACGCGATGATGTTGTCAACGAATATCAACCTGTTCTAATCGAAAAAGCGAAAAACTTCACTGCCGACTATAATATTCTCAAAACTGAATATGGTCTTATTTTAAATCAAATAAAAAATACTACTTTGTCGACAATAGCAATGATGAATTCTCAGATATTGACTTTAAAGTCAACAATAGCTACAGCTAAGAACATCTCAGCAAACAATACTAAAGTTCTCGATTGTTTGAAACCCCAAGAAGCTGCAGCCGCAAATTTGACTACATCTGGTATAAACGCAACTTGTTGGGTTGGTAATGATTTTCCAGAGTTGCAAGCTGCTCTGGAAGCAGTAGAAGTTTTGGCTAAAGTACCAAATGCTACACTTTCTGCATGTACAACTTTGAATCCTTTATCACCGAGTCAAGATGAGCAATTTAAGGATTGTGTGGCTGATAAAATAATTGATTTGGATAAACAAATAAACATTGTTACAAATAATTTTGAAGAAGCCAAATCGGCTACTATTCAAAGTAGTGTTCAATGTGTAGCGAATCAAAGTGCTATACTTGGTGATAAAATAAGCGAGATTAATTTATATGTAACATTGTGTCTGTCTTTGAAATGAAATAAAATTTTGTTTATTATGTGAATTTTTGTTGAAATTCTTTTCAAGTTCTCAATTTCTTGTCGTTGGCTAATATCAGATAAAAGATTGGAATCCGCCACAAATACCATCTTGATCGTTTACACATCAGCTACCTAGAAGCCGATAATCATCTTTCATATAATTCCAAAGAATAAAAGGAAAAATTCCAATTGCACCCGGTCAAGTTTAACAATAGTTGTCGGAATAAAAGAACTTCCATTCATCGCACTTTTGATATATTGCACAATTCTTTTGTAGAAATTTCTAGTTTTTGACCATTAGGTGAATGCAAATTCTGCTTTCATTAAAATTAGATTAGAAACTTGAACTAATAATTTTTTTAATTCAGTAGCTGTAAGTGCCTGGAGACATTATGAAGATGTCTGTTGAATTCTTGTCAAAAAATTTGCTAGATTTAAGGTTAGACAAGACATTTACCCCCTATGAAATTTAATAAACCCCATACAGTATAATCAATTTCGAATTAGAGCGGCTAGCATTGTCTGAATAACAATTAATGATAGGTGGAATGGAAAGAATACATTAACGAATCAAGCTACAATTAAAAAATTGTTGCCTTAAAAAAAATCTATTAAAGCAACTACATAAATCATCACGCTATGGTTACATGATCACTTTCAGTTAACAGACTGTCAATCGAGAGCTTTAAAATCATCACTCAGAAAAGAAATTTCTGAAACGCAATTGCGGAATTCTATCTTGGGAAAAATTTGGAGATTTTTATCTATAGGTTATTATAAAACTATCAGTTGTTCGATTATGTAAAAATTTTAACTTCTGTATTTTTGTATATAGGTAACATTTTGCGAATAAAAAAAACGTTATTGGAATTTATTTACTCAATTTTCAAAAGTGCATTTAAGATAACAAAGGGGATCCACACCGTGCCATATATTTTTTATTGTTTTGAATTATTCTTTATCACCAAAACAATTGTTCTAAAAATAAAAATAAAAGTGATGTAAGATTTGACTGTTTGGTAATATTTTTTTTAGAATTTCATTATCAGTAAGAAGGTTGTAGCTTTGTTGTAGAAAAATTATTGAATGTTTACTTTGTTATGTTGTAATTGCGTTTAATTTTGGATTAGGTATTTGAATTGATGCGGACTAGTTTTTGACTGATAAGCCGAAATTTTGATAACACAAGGCTTTGCATATATAAATCAAATGTCACCAAACCTTCTCTTTAAAATATCTACTACTTGTTCGCGATTTCTATCTTGTCTCTATTATACTGATATTATCTCAGATATTATCGTCTAGATTTTTTTTAAGATCATCGACTATTTTTGTACATTTTTGTTGGTGGAATTTTTTCCTAAGTCAAAATTTGAATTATGCAGTTGTCGCTTCAAAGTATTCCAGACATCAGAAAGCCAATAAAAAAAATACACCAAAATAGTATCATTTGTCTCTGAAACATATTCTAAGAGATATTGGTCGAATTGAAATTGTAGCGTTTGTTAGTGAAGTTTCAACAATTCCACGACTTTTAGCGTTTCTTACTAAGGAATCAATGGTCTATAATCCAAAATCTATTATTTTTCTTAAACACTTTTTGTGGAAGATTTATAGAGTGTCCCAGGACGATGGGCGTCTATTCATAACTCAATAAATACTGCCACGATTATTGGCAGCAAATTATTCCCAAAATGCTCTATCTTTCAAAAATATTTTTATAGTCGACACTAACTTCCTTATTTTAAATAGAACACTTTATATTATTACGTTTTTGAATTTTACAAAGAATTTTGGACACTTAGCAAAATTTTTTTTCTGAGCTCAACCATTTCTAAGATATTTTATTTGAAAAATGGCGAATGCAAAGTTAGAAATAATCAGTTATTTGGCAATTTATGAAACAAGTCCTAAGATAGTAAATCCCGATGAAAAATCAAACCAGTCTTCTACAGAGTGATCAAAAATTACACTTGACAACTGCCATGAGAATGTTATCAAAACTGAAAATTTTCAAATGGATTTTGAATAAGGTTTCGTATACTCAAACCTTATGGCTTTTTATTTATTTAGGAAAAACTATTTTTTACCTAGTAAAATGTGATACCAGTTTTATTTGAAATAGTCTCTTAATTTTGTTAGCTTGAAAAAGTTGCCAAAAATGATAAAAGACGTTTATAATTGTTTCAAAAATTATCTAAGTTTACTTTTTGTCTCTTAAGAGTTCAACATAGTTTTGCCTAGCAGAGCATTTTACTATACAAAGTAGAGTATTTTCTTAAATAAATAAGAAACGATAAGGTTTAGGTATGCGAAAACTTATACAAAAATGTCTTTATTTTTAGAGCTGAACATGAATGTAAAAAAATAAATACTGGTTTCCATATAAAATTTCGAGTTTTGACCACCTTTGCATGTCAGTTTTCAAATTAATTTTTTGAACATCCTGTAGAAGATCGGTTCAATTTTTTTGTGAGGTTTACTGTCTGTTTACTGTTGCCGAAGACTATTTTAAAATAAGTAGCCGTTTACATCTATATCTGCATTTTTCAATTAAAATTGCAGATATCTTCAAATTGATTAAGTTTAGGAAAAAGATTGATGTAATAAAAGTGATCCAGATTTTGTCACAGAATTCAAAAATGTGAAAAAATATAGCGTGTTCGATTGAAAATAAGAAAGTTGAGGTCTACTTCCGGTATAACAAAAAGTGCCATATTTTCAAAAATATTTTAGTCAAATGGAGTATGTCAAAAAAATATGTTACTAAATGTTTAGTAATATGCTAGGAGTATTTTTTGAGTTATGGATAGATGTCTACCGTCGTGTAGAGTCTTCGAAATTATGCGACTTTTAATTCTGAACTAAAGCAGTTTAATCTTTTATTAGTTTATATATTTGTTTTAATATGAAAAGAATTTTTTTACTTCAATTTTGGTTATAAAATCGAGAAGGAATGGAGTGGTACCTAATCTTGATTGAATTTTAGGTGCATTAATGATTGATCTATGATGGTTGATACTCCGACTGGGATTCAGTAATCGGAGGATCAATCATCATCACAGAATCAAAGCTTTTTTAATTTGTACATTTAGTTATGTATTTTTCTTTCTTAACACATTCTAGTGAAAATTTGAAAACATTAATTTAAGTGGCTGTTTGGTTTTATTTAAGATTTCTTTTGATGCTAGACCTAAATAGAGACAACTAAAAAAATGTGCATTTGCTAGAACACCTGTTGTGAATCCAATTCAAGTTCAAAATATTTTAATAAATTAAAGTGTTTCATAAGTTTTGATTTTATCTCTTAAGTAATTAACCAAACTTTTTAATTTCTACCGTTTTGCTACTATTCCTTAAATTTGTTTTCAGTCATAAAGACATTCCAGCCATCATCGCCCGACAAAATATCACTTTAGTCCGTCTAATAAAAAATCGTCTATGTAAGGCTTCATCTCTCTGCGTGAGAAGGAATAATTTTTGTGGGACAAAATGTTAAAACCTTGGTTGATGTACGATATGGCTTTTATTCTTTTTTTTTTTATAATTTATATTTTTAATAAGTATTTCTCATCTGTCGTAAACATCTCGAATTGGGTAATTTGATATTAGCGTTGGCAAGTTTAAAAAAAAAGAGTCTTTTCTTCATTAAAAATGCCTGAACGTTATTCAAATTACTGTCTCAACTTTTATGAACTTTACCGTACCATGATGATAATTATATACATGCCTTAGGTGAAGATCAGCCGCAGAAATTTTCTTCTTCTTTCCTTTCGCTCGAATCTCAGTCTGTTTAATTGAATTGTCTTGGACCACCAACATCCTTGCATCAAGTATTTATTCCCTAATCAAGAAGCCATTGTTTATGTCCAATCATTGCTGTTTTATTCGATCTGATTTGAATTGCGTCTTCGACGAGTAGCATAAATCCGTTAACACTGAGATGGGGACGAAAAATCGTATAAAAAAATTTATACAGCTTATTAGATCGGCGTATTGCCATTTTTAACATTTATCTTGTTTTGATTTCGAACAAGACTTTTATATTGGTAGCCTCCTCGTGTGCGTTCTACGGATTTATTGGATCGTACTTCTTCGACAACAACATGAACTTTAGATCGCTTATTTATGGCTTGTCTTGAATTAAGTTGTTGCTGCTGATTACCTTTCCATTTTGACAGTGAATATAAATACGGCTTGAACATTGGCGGCAATTAATGCATCCAATGGCGGCCACTGACGATGCTAAACGGATTTCTGTGAGAAAGCTGCTGCTCTCCATAGGATTCTTCTTAATATGGATATATGGACGAGAGACCATTTCAGACAATAATTGCTAACTGGATATCCTCTCTAATTGACTTGCAAAAGAAGAGCTTTTGCGTATTTTCGATTGATGAAAATATTTTCTATCACAATCTTATCAAATACCAGGAATTCAATTGTTGTTTTTTTTACTTTTTACAAATTGATAAAAATTATCTCATCAATTTCCATTTCTATAAAAATTCTTGACAAGTTAATGAAAATAAAATTTCCATTGTTTCACGTTTGTGAAAAAGTTAATTTTTGAATGAGATGTACGTGATTAACGCCATTGAAAGAAGAATAAGAAGTACATCAATAAAAAGCATCAACCGATTTACGATCTCGTTTCAGTCGAGTTGCGGAATCGTGTTGACGTACAAATCGTCTCATAACAAATAAAAAGATCATTCGGAAATGAAGAACAAATAATAAAAAATCGCCAACAAAGTCGTTTTAATAATGGTTATAAATTCGTAATTACAACCTCTTCGTCGCTGATCCATTTACTTTAACGTTGGTTAATTACTTATGGTAATTATAACACTAAGAACCCAAAGCGAATCTAGAACATGCCCATGATGGCGTCCATCGCAATAACAATTCGTTTAATTGCCGAGGCGAGAGAGCCATCAAAGCCACTTTTTTTTGCTTTCGTAAACTTACTTGTCACTTTCTAAAATTTTTTTATTTAAAAAAAATTGAAACGTGGTAAATCCAAGCTGCTGCAATTGTATACAACATGTTTAGGTACTGACCATGCATAACAACAACACGAATTGAATTTAAAGAGCATTGCGACCTACTAAGAAACTTTGAAACTTGATACAGCGTGTGCGAGTTTTTTTATGGTTTCAATTCAAACCATACTATAAAGCGCATTGACTATTTATTTACTTTTAACAAGTGAAGTTTTGATTAGTGATGGTTGGTTACTGTAATTGAAAATGTCGAGGAAAATTGGACGCGAGTGAGCTTCGGCGGTGGCTTCCGATAGACATCGGTAATTACATGGTACCGATGATGCAGACGATGCGCCGCTGGGAAGGAGGCAAGTTTTGAGCGGATTGCGGGGAAATGGGCAATGGTAAAGATCTTAAAGTGATCTATTATTTCAAAAAATTAGTGAAAGATTATGATGGGATTTGCTGTTCCACTTCTACCCTACACAATTCTCAGAACTAACCTGATTTGAATTCATATTGTTCAACAATCTTGTAATGGTTGTCGACAATTTTTTCCATTTCTTTGTGGCTGCTTTCTTAATAAATATTTTTCATCACTAATTAATTAACCGAAGAATGAAATGAAAAAGTGTGTAGTTAAAAATTTATGAATGGAATAATTGAAAAGTATATTTTTGAACCCTCAGCTGCATCATCTCCCATTCGAGATATATGTCCATGTATATATCTTTGGGCCCTCATTTTAATATAAAGCATTATAAAGCATCACTTTAGTACTTAATAAATTGTAGAGAGTCTTTATGAGTCGGCCAGCTTTGAAATAATTAAACCCGCCAACGTTTATACCGGACATAAAATATTCGAAATAATTCCCGTTTGACTCCTTAATTACGTCGTCATGAATGCGGCCATAAACCCCCCAAGATCATCTCATACACATAAAATTATAAACAGGAAAAAAACAGTAGAAAATCACTTAATATTAGTCTGTGCAATTTTGATAAAAATGTTTAGATTTGAAGCCTGTAGGCTTACCACCCAAATATATTCCAGGTGTATTTGATGCGTGTGTTGAAAATTTTTTTAAAAGCGCCAATTGTACCACCGAAAACTCGTCTTCTCCACCACTATCATTACGGTTGTGGTTGGTGGTTATTAAATAAAGAAAGAACGACTATAGTATCTACCTATAAGCACATTAATTAAAACAGAGTTCATTTATCTAATCTACAATCGAAATCGCAAATTTTAATCAAGTTGGGGCATTATTACAACGTAAGTGTATTGCTCCAACATACAATGATATATTTTATTGAGCTATGGAAGTCGGACTCGATATGTAATTACAATTAAAATACAATTTATTTCTTAATTAAACTACAGAAAACTGTACTGTCTAAAATGCATTTAGTAATTTTTTATTTAATAAGATAGCTTCTGTGTGTTATGTAATAATTTTTTATTGTTATAATTTATAACAAACGATTCTTCAAAATTTAGGAGTTATTACTTTTAATTTTTAATTATAATATAAGTATATTTTATTTATTAGATGTTTATTTTTTTATTTATTATATCTATTTATCATAGACTTTCTATTAAAATTGCTTAGTTTTGATCTATATCACGGCTATAAAATTCATTCCTAAGCTATTTGGCATTAGATTTTAATATTTAATTACCACTATTTTCTATAAATAGCTAAACAGCTCTTCATTAGTATCTCAAAATTTACAGAAGCTACAGATTGAGCACGAGATTGAGACAAGTTTTAATTGTAAAGATATCGAATTGATTTATTGGAGCAAATCAAATAAATTTGTGATCTTAACAAAAAGATTATAGTGCTATTTAATGCTTTTATACTATTGAATTTTTGTCAAGGTTTGCATTTGGAGATTTAACTATCTGTTTCAATAATCCAACATTTTATCTGATTTTGATAGCATTTGTTGATGTATTATAAAGCCGAAAAATAGAAGATCAATTTTGTTTTTAAAGTTAAAGCTCGCTTCATTTGTGCTGACTTTCAAAATTTTCGATTTTCTACCGGAGCTAACGAAATTTTTTTTACAAGTACAGGATGTCTTCCTAGGGAGACCTCCAAAACTAAAAGCTTTTGGAAAAAAACAAAGAATGGCACATTCGCGAGGTGGTTTTTTGAGAAAAGAATTCTGGTGAATAATGTGATTTGATATAGTGTTTTGTTTTTTAGTTATAAGCAAAAATTAACCGTCTGCCAATATTTTAATAAATTCATAACTAGGTTAATATTGGAAGTAAACAATTGAATGAAACAAAAACTGAATTATAAAGTGTTTTTTTTTTTGTAAAATCCAGTAATACTAACACATATTTATTTGGATATTTAGTTTAGCTGCAAAAACACAAAGTTTCATTTTTTTTCAATAGAAACCATAGTTGGCTGAGACATTTTTGAAAACCTAATTGTTTTCTGATTATGAAAATTTGTTTTTTATAGAAACTGAGTGTTAAAGTGTAAATAATCTATTAGATTTTATTCTTTCAATATTATAAAACATTTGATCATACTAATTATAAGACAAATGCTTTGTATGCACATAAAAAGCTTCTAAGAAGAAAAAACTGCGAAAGAAATTCAGTATAACTTACGGTTGTTGATTGACTATAAAAAACAAAAGATTATGCGCTGATGAGTATTTTGCATAATGTTATAAATAAATAAAATGAAAAAAATATTGATTTTTGTATAAATATTTGAAGTCACAATTCAATGAATTGCATTTCCGGTGAAAGTTATCACTGGATTCCACAGGAAAACGGGAAATGTGGTATCCAACAAACAAACAAGCTTGGTCCATGGTAAAAATTTCTTGCACCATAAGCCTATATTTACTTAAAAGCTGCATTCAAAAAAATATTTTTATATTATGTAAAAACATTACAAAAGCTAGCTTTTCAAAAGTGTCACAGCCAATTATAGTTTCTATTTAAAAAAAAAATGTTACTTTGTGTAATTTCAGCTAAACTAATGACTGAAAAAAATATTTGTTGGTACTACTATATTCCACGTAAAAAACGGTTTAATCATGTTTTTGTTTCAATCGCTTACCTCCAATATTAACGTAGATATTAATTTTTTAAAATATCGGCAATTTGTCAACTTTTAAGTATAACTAAAAGACTCTATCAACTTGCGGTATTTACTAAAATTATTTTCTCATAAAACAACTTCGAAAATGTACCATTCGTTTTTTTACAAACTTTCTAGTTTTGGAGATCTTCCTATACGGACACCGAAAATGTACCACCCTGTACAGTCAATTGTGTCACCAAAACTTTTCAATTATGATACATCGGTGTATCTTGAACTGATTTGAAGAAGGAATATTGGTATTTTATTGTCAAAAACCGTCTGTTGCTAAGAGACAATTTTTGGCTGTTCAGATCAACTTCTACAAGGAAAAAAGTTAAAAAGATGTTTTGTGATTAACAGTTTAACGAAAATTATTTCATGAAAGCCTTGCTATAAACTTTGCATTTAGTTTTTTATAAACTGTAAATTTTTTTTCTTCCAAAAATTTGCGCATCTGCTCCATAATTTTTTGTGTTATAATTGTTCTACTGAGTTTCAGTTATACATTTTATAGCACTGCTTCTTGCCACACAATCCGTACCTAAAAAATAAAAATATTAAATCACGAAAACAGCCGACTGACTCGTTTATTTTCAGCGCCTGAAACATCGCTAGACTTTATGAATAAGAAGCGTGCCTTACCGTCACGTCAATCAAAGGTGTAAGTAGGCTTTGAAGAGAGGACCGCCCACAAACACCTTAAGAAGCGCACGCACACTTTACATGCGCATATTTTAAGTACTTACTTACTTATTTCAAATGGAAAAGTTTCAATTTTCAGTTTCAGCACGCTTTATATGAGTATATTTTCCACCTTACATATAAACCCTTATTTTTTCCGTCTACTTCTTCACCTGCCACGATCTAAAATATACTTGCATTGTTTTTTCAGCGTCTGAACTTTAAGCTACCATGGAAAAAATTAAAAAAACAATTACGAGTAAGTCGCGCACTTACATTGGAAATTCAATACACTTGCGCTATAAAAAATTCCATAAAAATCTAATTTTCTTGTAGGCACGTGCATTGCCAGTTTAAGTACAATTTCTGTTTTGTTTCTTTTCGTTTTTTGTTTATTGTCTTGAACGAATGAAGAAATTACAGGGTGGTCACACGTGCAATTTCTTATAAGCTACTGTTTTTACCTATTTGATGGGCGGCTCTGGTGGTTATATTTACCATGAGATTGGTTCATGTAAAGGAGGAATGTGATAATTTGGCCATGACGCCTACTAATCCTTAAATTAATAGAATAGCGATGGGTTCACAGACGAGATTGATGATTTAATTTAATTCCAATGGGTAATTAATGAAGCCGACGAGCAAGATTGAAACTTTGAAAGATATGGTATAGTGGGTTTATAATAAAAAATAGAAAATTTCCACTCGAGACACCTCTTCAAACTGTTCACTTTTTGCATCGGAGTTTTGTTTCCAGAAGCTTATTGTAGAAGCAATACTGAGTGGCTTTTTCTTCAGCCTCCCCTTTTTTTGTGTGTCGCTTTTAAAACAATGGTCCCATCAGTGCAACGGTAAACCATTTAAAACTCGCAATATAATATTGTCTGACTTATAACGTTGTTTTCCCGTCGATGTTATCGTTGTTCTGGCAAGAAATCGCCAAGAAACTTGTTCAACATTTGCCGCATTTACTAATCAGTTGATTTTATCAAGTATTATGTATGTAGTTGAGAAGCGTCTTCTCTTCAAGAAATCTTTTAAAAGAAATCTTGTTATACATAAAACAAGTGCAAGGCTATTTGTCGAAATTTACTTTTAGTTCAATAAAAGCTGTCAAGATTGTAAAAAATTTATCGCAAATACTATTGACAGGAGAAATAAAGCGCTATCTTAAACATTGGTTCGTAAAAATTTTAATAACATCTTGATTCGACTTAATTTACTTTATTGTTATTAGTAAAAGATACAAAGTATCCATGTAATAAAAGAATAATTGCATCGATAAACAATAAATGATGGAATCCTTTTTAACCTAATTTGATTGGAAAAGAAGAAGGGGCATTTTTATTAGGGCGTTTACCGTAAAGCCGTAAATGCGTTTATTGCAAACATTTCGTTTATTACGTTTCGATCAAGCGTGAAATTATCTTGGCCACTTTAACACTGGAATATTTAAACAAAAATCATAATTATTTTGTCGACCAATTAAAAAAATGAAACATTCGAAGTTTAAGCAAATCTCAAAAACATTCACTTCACACTGAATAAATCGCAACTTATTAAACTAATATTTAAGTCAAGTCAAAATATTCGGAATTGAAAATAATTATTAATTCCCTTGCATGTGATGGATTACAGGAGATTTATTTCTGAACTAAATTAGGGCAGTAATTAAACATAATGAGAATTACATTTTATTGTTACAAAATGGTTTTGTAAATAGCAGTAGCAGGAAAAAAAAATTACTTTCATAATAAATTGCAATTTTTAATTGAAACAACCAAATATGTATATAAATTATCAGGCACTCAGATAAGACATGACCGACGTGCATAATAAATTTAGACATTTTTTTCTTCAGTTGATGATAAATACATTTGGATGAAGGAGAATAACAGTTAGTAATTTTTAAAGGACAATGACTTATAGAAATGAAAGGGTGAAAAATTTCAGATTTGGAATTCAGTTTAATTAATAGAATAATGAATTAATAATTACATTATTAAAGCATTGATCATATAATTTTTTAATGTATTGTATTATAAACTTTATAATACACTTTATTATTAAAGATAAATTGAAGAATGTCGTGTTTAATAAAAGTGAATATAACATTTCAACAAAGTTATTTATCTGTAGCATGTAGATTACCTAACTTCAGTTGTTTGTTCTCACTATTTGGTATTGTCAAAGTATGGATTATATAGTTCTTAAATCACACGTGCGTTTTATTTATTTTTTTTTTTTTGAATTAAATGATGAAAAATAAGTTTTTAAGACTGTATATGCAGAGTGACCACAATTGCATCCCCAACACAAATGAGCTTGTGGTAACAGCAATGGGGATAAAAAAAAATATAAAAAAATGTAGGAGTAGAATAGTAGAGTTGAGTAGAGAGTTTAGAATGACCAATTCCTGAAACTTTCGCTCAGGTTACTAAGGAATGAAAAATAATTTAAGTTAACAATAATAGCATCCGTTTCACTTTTTTTTTGTTTTTCTGGCAACTTACTTTGTTCTCTTAGCTTTCTAGAGCAGAATTTGTGATTTGTCACTCACAAACGTTCTTATCTTTCAAAGAGGGAACGTTTTTGCAAAGGAATTTTATGAACTGCTTGTACTATATGCACCTTTTCGGTGAGGAGGCAGTTATGGGCCACTCTGTATTATACAGGGTGTTTCATTAATATCGTTAAGGAAGATTATGGCCATATATTTGAATTTTGAGAAAATGTAACTAATAAACGCTGATCTATGTCATAAACTCAACTTTTTAAAAATATTTGCGACTTTATTCTACTTCTGGTTTAACGGGAAGTTCATTCAACTTTGTTTCTTTAAAGAAACATTGAATTTATCTCTGAATATTTCAATTCTTTTGTAAATTGCTTATTGAAAATATTTCAATTTTTTCAAATTGGTTTTTAGTTATTTGAGTTACTGATATTTTTTTTAAGTTTTATTTGCAACTCTTCAGGAAAAAATTAATATTTTTTGGAATGGAATTTTGCGCGCACAAAGCTAAAGCAACGATTCAAAATATCTTTTAAAAAAGATTTGAAAATATTTCAAACATTAAAAACTTATTTTTTTCAAATTGAATGCTCTATATTTTATTGCACAGTTGATTTTGTTTTTTCTTTTTTTTTTCTTTTGATATATCATAAGCTATACTGATTTTCTTTTACTTTTGAGTTTTTTGCTGTTTTTTTGATTAATTATTCAATTATCTGAATTTTCTCAATAAAACGTTGCTTCTGTTACTATTTATCCAATGAATGAAACTTCTGTAGCCAACATTATTGTCGAACTGTCTGTTACGGGGTAAGTAGTCGTAGAAACAATACTTCTATCAAGAAAATCCAGATGAAATTGATTACTTTTTAAAAAAAAATAATTATTTTGAAAACTGATAAACATTAAACATTAAAAGAATGTACTTTAAATAGCGGAAACAATATGGGACATTCTATTTGAAAAAAACAAGTTTCTGAAAAGTTGCGTATGAAATTATTTTGAAAAAAAAGTCAATAACTCAAACAACTGATGAGCAATTTAAACAAAACAAAAACGTGTGAATAACTACTATCTGTTGCAGATACTTGTGTCACTTTAAGGTCACTTAGTGCTTAAATTTTGGGACTGTGCACATAAAATTTTGTCAGAGAATATACTTTAGGGAAAGTTTTTTGAAAAGACAGTTTTCAATACTGAGTTAATGTCAATTGAGGGACTGTCAAAGTAACATTTTCAAACGTTTAGGTTATGGATCTCTTGGGTTTTTAATTGCACCGTGTTGAAAAATATCTAATTCTTTGAACACTGTAACTGAATCATATTATTTTATCTTCATCTTCAATATCATAATTGTTGCACTCAAGATCTCAATCAAGACTTGAACCATACCTTAATGTCCTTAATGAAGTTTGTAATTTTCAAAACGGCTTTCAAACTGCCACGTCTGTCACTATCATCTTCTGTCTCAACAGCAGCCAATTCATTATGATACCTAGAATATTTGCTTAGGGTTTTTTTACTTAGCCAAAATAATAGCCTCTGTCAAAACGACGATGGCACAACCATCTGCAACGTACTGTAATTTTAAGCAATTTTCAGATATGTAAAAATAAATAAAATGTTTTGTTGGAAAAACAAAGTTGCTTAGCTTCCGATCAAACCAGAAGTGGAAATAATGTGAATATATTTTTAAAATATGGAGCCTAAAAAACAAATTGACATTCCCTATTCACATTTTTTTAAATTCATCTACAACGCTGCAATTTTCCGTGCCGATGCTAATGGAACACTTTGTATCATAGTTATCTTTACAAAAAACAGCAAAAAAATATAATTATTTCAGTTGGCTATGTAGCTTATAATACACATTTTTTATTGTGTTTATATTATAATGCCAACCAATATTCAATTTCCAAGAGTAACTATGTTACTCTTGTAACAAGTTATCTAATAACAAATATGAAATCTTGAGTTTTCAATGCTCTATTCAATGTGGAAGACGAAAAAATTATCAACAATATGAATGATGTTAGACAGTGGAATTTTACAAAGAATTGAGTTGCATTTCAAGCTTGTTAGGCTCGTACTCATATATGACATACCCTGTAAATTGAATTAATAACTATTGTGTCTTGTAACCTTTCAAGTACATTATTATTTAGTAATTGTTCTGGTCGCAGTTTGCTGTGGTTTTCTCTTTCTAGCATGAATTTAGGTTGACGTGATAAGTTCATATGGTTTACTGTCAAGTGTTTGAATGTAATCTTATTTTTGCATTTCTTGATTAAAATCATATTGGAAAATGTATGCAGACGTTAAGGAATTTGTGAACGTATGAATTTTTGGCTGCATTTTCGTTTGTCGCCTGCAGCTTATCTTTTTTTATAGCAGTGACAACTGTCATGTGTCATTGTTTTGGAACGTTAACCAAGGCATATATTTTTTGTAACAATTGCCTCACCCAAGCGATTTGACCAGAACAATTATTGGAAGTATAAGTGTCTATGATGTTTTTCGTAGCGTGGCAAATATGTGTGTATTATAGTAGTTAAAAAGTGTTTAATTTTATCCAGAAATGAATATTACGAGTACATTAAAAAAGAATAATAATCGAGGCTCGTATATTATGAAAGCATGAGTTATATTGCTCATAAAACTTGTGTTTTATATCTCATAACAAATGTTTTATATTTTATGATTTCGAGAGTAAAAATGATTGTCGTGTCTTAAGTAACACTAGTTTACAAATTTCAACTTTAAAAAATGTTTGTAACTATTCTTAACTACGTAAAAAATCTATTTGAGGATTTTCATTCATTGCTGAGTTTACGTGAAAATTCTAGAATAGAAGACCCGGCTCAAACCAGGCGAGATCAAAGTGTTCAATAAAAAAAAACGCGGGACAAAAACACTTTGGATGCAGATTTGGAAAGAACTGATTTTAATTTAGAAGAAAACACAGAAACCTGAAAAGTATGCAAGGGGTTAAAAAACGGAGCACTAACATCTGTCATGTGTCATTGTTTTGTGATATTAACCCAGACATACGTTTTTGTGACACAATGGCCACACATAGGCAATCTGACCCGAACAATTATTGAAAACTTAATCAGATTAAGATTTTTTTCTATTGAATGGATAAATGAATATTTCAAAAACCAGCCGTGAAAGATTTTTTTTTGTATTTCCTTACCTAAATAGACAATAATTAACAACTTTCAGCTGGGGTATTAACTAGTGTAATCAACAATCTGACCATAGTCCAAATTTTTCTTAGTTTGTTCATTAGTTTTCTTTAGAAAATCATTTTGTTAATGGCTTCCTTCCAAATATTTAAGAATCGTTTAACCTCAACCCTTGAATTTGGAAAATTGAAAAACTGAAAGTTAAAATAGTTAAATTCTAAATTGGTAATTTAATAACCCTTCTTCAGTGGTACGACCCTTAAAACTGGCGTGCACACGTCGATGGGCGTGGATGGACAAGAGCGAGTTGCATTAGAGCAGAGATGAATTAAGCCGATATCCATCTAAGAATATATATTAGATGGAGCGAATAAACCGCTCACGTGATGGATTACATAGGGAGCCGCCGCCGATCCGATGGGGATGGATGGATGGGGTTGTTTGCTATGATCGGAGACGACTGATGTGGAAGGTCACTACTATTACTAGAGTACCGCTGAGATTATATTAATTACGTGTGAGTTGAGTGAATGCCGCCTGAAGAACACTAAAAATAGATAAAGAAAAGAACACGATATTGTTTTATTTTTGTTATCATTTCTAATCCAAAAACGAAAAGGTGGTAGTACTTTGGATGGGTCATCGTAAGCTATTTAAAACCTCAATTAAGCATTTAGTCGATAGAATCTTCAAAGTTCTGATAAAATTTAAATTTACCTCCCTTGTTTTGTCTCTAGGCTTTCTTGATCTATTTTATGATAGTGGACCACCATATTGCACATGGCAAAAACAGCTATGACGTCAGCATTCTAGACTTAATTAAGTTGATCTATTATTTTTATAGAGACTAAGATCTCGATCTATTCTTATGTTAATACATCGGTATTTCTCTTTTTTTTTGTAGTTTCACACTTTAGAGGTGTGCAACCTCTGATTTTCTTTGGTTGCTGATTTGTAGCCACTTTTGTTCCTTATCAATGGGGACAAGGTGTCATAATGGCACTTTCTTTGTGTGCTTTTTCGACAATGATGTCTCACGCCTCGGTGTCAATGAATGCAATTAAACATCCATTCTTGCTAACGCTTTCATGGTACTTTAGAGAATTTTCTAAACTACCACAGTATAAATGGTTTTTTGGAAAATAGAACTAATGGAATTTTAGAACAGTTCTAAGACACTTAATGAAAAAATCATTTGAAAAAATTTGTGTTTTATTTACAAATCGTGGTATCAGTGTTTTCAAGGCTTCAAACACCTACTTCCCGACTTTATTAGATATTAATAGAAAACACATTTGACAGAACGAAGTCAACAAAAAACCCTCCACTTCTTTATCTCGAATACATACAGCTGTGTCAATTCGACTTAAATGGTAATAATTGGAGCGAATATCAATGACCTTTTTCATTAAAAGAAAAATCATTGAAAGGTACAACCCTTCTCTTTAAAAAGAAAAGATAAAAAAAATTATCTCATCAAAGTTTTTGCTCTCGATCAGCGTCTTATTAAATTTGTTTTCAATTTTTAATTAACTTCATTATCGACCATTTAACGGTTAATTAAATTTTTTTGTTTGGTTGTAGGTATAGCTTTCTTCGTTCGTTCCAGGAACACATCTTCTTTCATAATGGACCATATTTCACACTTGTAAACTAGAACACAATGTGTACTAACACAATTTTAATTGTGCTGTTAAAGGTAAAGGTTGTATAGTAGCGTGTGCCTTCCTTCTATCTCACTTCCTGTACAAACAATACATTCCCAGAGGCGCACAACTTTGTTGTTCTCTTGTTGTCGGACAATGAATAGCCTCTTTCTTCTTCAGAGGCGGAGGATTCGAGTGTTGCGTTACAAAAATCCGACCAGTTAACACTCGATTGACCATTAATTTAATTGGTTTCTCTCTCAAGCTTCACACTTGACTATTTTTCTACTTTTAATTGCCCGAATTTGCATACTTAGTATTGATGATTAGACTGATAAAAAGCGATTGAGAAAAAAATACTTTTGTAGATCGAGTTACTAAACATAATATGGATTAATTAGAATTTCTAAATGCTTCATGCAAATTATTTAGAGTAGTTTCGAAGATTAGGAAAAAAAATTTTGTCGATTGTGACTCAAGTTCAAGGGCGACAGTTATAGCACAAGCTACGAACGAAATTAATTAGTTGAAATTAATTAGAATTAATTTGGTAATTTATGGCTACAATACTGGACAAAAGCTGATTATAACAAAATGTTCATTTGAATTGTTAATTTTGCTAATTTCACAGGGGAGTTTTTGAATAAATATAATGACAACAAAAAAAAAAAGAAGTAAAAACTTAAATAAAAAAGTTATGTTCAAATTCCACAGGAATCAATTTATTTTGTTATTTGATTACTATTTATAAATCTTTGGCAGTTATTAAAAACTAGAATTTATAACATTCCATATTTATGATTTTGTGTCATTATTTCATAAATGAACATTTCTTGACTAAAAGACCTTCAATTAAATCAATAAGTCTCACTAAAATAAATTACCAGTAATTTTATAAATTATAAATCCTTATGAGTTGTAATATTTATTCTTCTTATTTAAGTTAAGAATTCAGTTAAATTTATAAAATCGCAATTTATTCATTTTTTTTTTGTTAACTTGAATGTGCCAAATTTTATTCTTTATTTATTTTCTACAAATTGGAATGTAAAAGTTTGAAACAGGTCGGAAGAAGTGTTATTGAGTAACTAAGAAAAATTGAAATGAACAAATTTGAGTGAAATTGAATTCTGCAAAACATTCCTATTGCTCTAATTCTTCTAATAACTAAGATACCAATGGTGAGCATTGAATTCTAATAAATGCGTTAATTTGATAAAATTAAGAAATACTTTGATACGTTACTATTGTAAGTCATTTTATCCAGATAATAATAATAATGCCGCCGTTTTATGTTTTGTTTTTTATTTTTCAGCAAACAGTGTCACCATTAAAGTCGGCTCTTTATAGGAAATTTTTTTATTATAAGGTTTGGTTGAAATTTAATATAAAGATCAGTTTATGCTTCAAATTAGATGAAAAATGACATTAACAAACGGGTTCGTTTGTCAGTAAATTTAACATTTCTTGCAGTGAATGGCTGAAACTGGCATTTCTAGGATGAATTTGAAAAAATTTTATTTGAAAAAGTTGTTTCTAATGCAATTCTATGCAAGTGCGCAGAATTTGAAAAACCTAGCGTAAAAATGAAATTTTAGACATTCTTGTTAAATAATTCTTTTTTTAATAAATTCGGAGTTTACTCAACTAATATAAATTAATTTATTTTTGGAATATTCAACGTTCTAAGTCTTTTTCATAACAAATATGCTTTTCTAGATTTAATAATTTTGAAAAATTAATTAATCTCGTCATAAATATTAATATGAGCGGTGCAAAGTTCTAATAATTTTAACGTTCTTCCAAAAAGGTTTAGATGTTTAATATTTTTCAGTATTAAAAGTATGTAAAATTTTGATCCAACATTATCTTAGTTTTAAGACCATATCTGAAAAATAAATTTTGTGATTAGTAAATATTCAGAAAAGGTTTTAAAACTTAGACCTATTTAATTAGTCTCCCTATAATCTTATATTTATTTGATGTTGGAAAATGTTTTGCATTATTAAAGCATGAATATTTGAAAAATAGGTTATAAGATCTGTAATTCTTTTAATTTTAATTTTTTTGTTTAATGATAACTTTGGCAAATTTGATTTTTGATTAATTTTTTAGAATACGCATCAAGGAACATTTTGACACTTTATATTTTGGACTTGTTTAATGTTGAATCGGTTCTGAAAAATCTGCAAATTTTTGTCGGAGTGCAACATGTTCCAATATTTAAACGCCCAATTCTCAGCTATTATTCAAAACTGACAAAAACAATCGAATGCAAGTAATTGTTCATTACATATGTACTCGATGAAAATCTTAGCAACTGAAGTCGATTTTTAACTGGCTTATATTAGTTGTTGCCATGTTTCAAAAAATATAATATTTATTTGAAGTGTAAAACACTAGGACATGGTCGTTCATTAGTACTTTTACCTTTTCATCGAAATCACAGTAATGCTGTACCTTATTTGAAATTTCTAAATTAGATTAAAGTTTTGTTTGATTTTAATAGCTTTCGTGTGTTTTTTCAAAACTGTCTAAAAATGTATTCTACTTGAAATTTTTTTCAATTTTTTGTTTATTTATATCAAAATATACGAATAATCAGGAGTATTGTTGCTGATTCAGACAATGGTAAATCACTGGTTTTTTGTAATTTTGTTAAGGAAACTGTGGCTGTTGATTGTCAAATTTCCGGCGCCGTATAAAGCAAACACGTAGATTAGATTTGTACCGAAAAAATGTTTATCCTTGAATAAATTTTCAAGAAGGCTACAAAGTCTCCATTGAGTATATCTTTTTATTGACTTAACATCATTGGTGACACGCGATTGATGTTGACATTGTAGCGTGGGTGGAAGACCTGTTGTCATAAAAGTGTTGCGCAATCACACCCTGTATTTACAATGTGTCTTCCCCTTCACATTTTCCCGAATCATCGAATAACAAACTAATGATTGTGTGCAGAAAAACGACATTTAATTTAGACCAAGATGTCATTATCTACATTGACAGTAGTGATTAGACCAAAACCTAAAGAAGGGTTCGATTTATAAAGGATTTTTTAATGATGGACGCGTGGATTGTTCCTGTATTATTAAAGAAGTTGAAGGTCGTTAACTTTTCTGCAGAAGACAATTAACCACCATAAAGTATCATTTCGGAAAAAATCTTTTTCAAAATCTTAGAAGTTTTTCAACACCAATTAGACTGACCGCAAATGTTGAATTTGTGGAATTTTTTTCAAACTGCCACACGCCGGTATCATTAACCATTATCAAATCCAATCTAGAGGAATTTTTTTGCTTAATCGATGTTACTACTGAAAATTTCGTCACAAATGACACAGCTGCAGCTAGATCCAAACATATGATCTGATTTTTATCAACAATGTTATTTTAGTGAAACGAGAAGGGTTGCCAAACGTCAAGTGGGACGCTTGGATAAATATCTGCGTATTTTTAATTTGCACTCTACTGGCTTCCTGCTGATTCTGACTAACGCACATTTCGCCCAAAAATTTTTTTTGCGGATATAAATCAATATTAACGAATCTATTCGTTATTTTTTTAGACGGAAGGTTCATTCTCAATTAAGCCACCCTGAATATTTATAATCGGTTTAAGTCTTCCTCGTTTACTATGTAATTTATGGGGTATTAACTAAACCGAATAGATTCTAAATAAGATTTAGAAAAGTTAGTGAAGCTCTTTAACATTTTAATTTACTTGGGCGTCTATTAACAAGGTATTTATAACAATCTCAGTTCGATATCTACATAAAAAACTGAGTCTAAATTGCTTAATTTAACCGCTGGAACAGGGTCCGACTCACCCTTAGAAAATTTATAACAATAATCCTTTAATCTCACATAAACTTAACATTTTAATTAGCAAATTAACAAGAATTGAACTTATTCTTTTTTAAATCGTCTAGACAGTTAATTCTCACGCTGGTTTTCTTATCTTCTGCGCTATTTTTTGTCGCTTTCATGCATCAACGCCTTAGGCCGGTGCCCTTGGATCTTGTACAATCATGGTCCAGTAAACTACATCTGTGGTCAGTTGCTATCTCACCTGCCTTCAAAACAATTACTCATATTTAAATTACAAAGACTTGAATTACAAAATTGATCATTAAACTATCTAAATGGACTAGAATAACATAAACTTGAGATTTTATAACAAGCTTTGACATCGATTTCTACTAATAACATCCCTTTTTGGCTATCTTTTGTAAAAAACTGTTAAATAACATTCGGTGGTTTTTGTAATCAAGAAAGGCGCGTCCGGACTTGATAATGAAGAGATCAAAGAAGGTCCTGACAGGTTTCGGCCATTGTTAGCAGTGCAATGTTATGAATAAACATGAAGGTTAATAGGGCTTAAGTGCATTGAGTGGGAGAGGGAAGATTTACAGCTTTCAGGATTTTTTTCCAACCACAAATTGATGTAATTAACTTTAATTCACTCAGAAAAAATATAGTTTTAAATGTGTGGACTATTATAAATTGCTAGTTTATCTAAGTTGCCATCACCTTATTAATCTTTTATTAGAAATATGTTTATTTGAATGATAATAGTAAATGTAATTAACTTTCAATCTCTTTAATAGTAAGCCATTTGTAAAACAGACAATTATTAATTGACTTAAGAAAATTTCCTCTCAATTATAAACAGAAGTCATAAAGAAATAATTATTTAAAAAAAAATCAAAGCAATTTATTTTATTTTTGTCAGAATGGTTTAGTTTTAAATTAATATTTTACTTTGTTTGTAGAGCCATCATGTACTTTAACTCTTCATCAAATCAATTTATGATCAAATTAAATTTTTAAATTAAAATCTTTATGTCATATTAATTACGTTTGACTTTGTGTGTAAAAATTGATTCAGATTTAAATAAAATTAATTTTTTTTACTTCTATAATAGTAAAAAGGCAAAAACGCTTCAGTTACTATGACATTGTGTTTTATTTGTACATGCATGTTATATACAGGTGTCCCACGACTAAAATATTTTCAATAATCTGACACTTCCTGTTATACCGGAAGTAAATCTCAACTATTTTGTTTTATTACATAAGTTTCTTCAATAAACTCAATTATTTTAAAGATATCTACAATTTTAATTGAAAAATGACAAATGCAGAATTAGAGTTAATCAGTAATCTATATTATTATAGTCATTCTATAATGCAAAATTTTGGACAGTACACCTCATTAATAAATTAAAAAAAATATTTCAAAATTAAGATGAAAATGTCGACTAATCTCTAAATTTTAAATGGAAATACCTATATTCCATTCGTTATTCATGTGCATAAAGGGCGGCCATGGAAGTCAGATTTTAAGGTGGCTACACTGGTGACACTTAGCAGCAAATTCAACTGAAGTTGCAAATTGCAAATTTCAGACCGATTAATGCTTGTCTATTTTAAATTTTGAGGTTAGGAATATAAAGCGTCGTCTACGTTTAGTAACTAGATTTTGTGAAAAAATTAAAGCCGCATTTAGAGTTTCTCAGCCTTCTTGATGCACATTAATTAAAAAAAGCGACAATAATGTGGTGAGAAATTTAAAATTTTTCAATATTTCAATGGGAGTAAAGCTCGCCAAGAACCCTGTAAAGTAGGGGAGCCTCTGTTTCATTTGAAATATATTTTTTATAAAAGTCCTTCTTCTAATATGTAGTTGTAAGAAATAAAGCGACTTATCAAAAAAACGTTGGACGTTGCTATTAATAAACAATGAAACTGTCTGCTGCATTGTCATATAGAAAATACTTATTATACACTTATCAATATAATGTATATTATTCTATTGTAGTTTTTTAACGACTCCTCACCAAACAACATTAATTTATTTATTTACTCGCGTCTCAGTTTTCTTTGATTTTGTTGGCTTCTCAAGTAATCCACCAAGACTAAAATTAGTGAATTAATGAATAAAATATCATCATGATACCTACTACAATACTGAAATTTTGAACAAATGATGGCTAGTACTATTTCCTACTAATTGCCAAAATCCATCAACTCGTGACTCCTCCCTATTGTTGCAAATCACTATACAACAGTTTCTTTATGATCTGGTCATATTTTTTATTCTAATTGCGTTTGTTAATAACATTTTGTACTTTTTGCCAGCATGAATGCACACAGCCTATAGGTATTTTTTTTACATTCATGTTCAGCTTCAAAAATCAAGACATTTTTGTATAAGGTTTTCTATACCTAACCTTATCGTTTCTTGTTTATTAAAAAAAATTTCTGGATAGTAAAATGCCATACCATAGAAAACTCTATTACACTCTCAAGAAATAAAAATTAAACTCAGATAATTTTTGATACAATAATCAACGTGTTGTGGCATTTTTGACAACTTTTCAAAACTAACAGAACTAAGAGACTATTTCAAATAAAACTGGCATGACATTTTATTAAGTATAAAATTGTTTTTTTAAATGAATAAAAACTATGGAGTTTAGGTATACAAAACCTCAATGTCTTTATTTTTGCAGCTAAATCTAAGTATAAAAAAAATTAATAGAGATTTTTATTTGAAAAATTTATATCAGTTTTTAAATGTATTTTTTCTAGAGTTTATAAACGTTTGGTTATAATTACTAAATACTTTTAACTCTGCATTCGCCATTTTTCAACTAAAACTGCAGGTATCTTTAGAATGGTTTAAAATGAAAAATCTTTATATAAAAGTGACCTAAAATAGAATTTAAAAATGTAAAAAATATAGTATTTTATTTAAAACAAATAGATGATGTCTATTTCCAATATGAAAGTACCACATTTTTGTAAATATTTTAGAAAGAGCAATATGAAAAAACTTTCCAGACAAATTTCCAATATTGTGCTATTATTATTATTATTATTATTATTATTATTATTATTATTATTATTATTATTATTATTATTATTATTATTATTATTATTATTATTATTATTATTATTATTATTAGTTATAGATAGACATGGGACACCCTGAGCTTAGGTGTTTTTTTACGTTGGTAAATGCCTAAAATTTCAACTTCACGCTAGGTTCTTCAAGTGTTACACATCTTCATAAAATTGTATTAGAAACAACTTTTTCAAATAAAATTTTCCTAAATTCAACCTAGAATTGTCATTTCAATTTTCTGAGGAAATGTTAAATTTGCCAACAAACGCTTAATCACGTTTGTTGTTGTTTACATCTTATGAAAAAAAAATGTTTCTATATGGAGCCGATTTTAATGGTAACTCTATTTCAGTGACTAAAAATTTAAATGATACTTTTATTTAATCAAAAATTTTCTTTAGATGTTTGTTAAAATATAATTTTACTTAAATTTTTGATTGCTGTCTGTATAAATCATATTCACATTCTTTAAAAATTACTTTTTTTATTGCGTAACGTAATCCAATTCATATTGTCTTGGGTTATTTTTTTTTGTATATTTACCATTTTGATATTATAAATTCGCTTGAAATTGTATTGAAAAAACAGTTGGGAATATAGCGCATTAATAATGTGACTAATACATTATAATAAATTCTAATTTAATAAAAGCAGTTTGTATTTCGTATCGGACCAAGGTCAAACTTGTATGAAAAATGTACATTATCTCATTCATTTTTTTTTGTACGTAATTAATACATAAGTATTATGATGTTAATCTACAGCTTCACAAATTATGGGCAGCGATTATCTCAAATTGAAAAAGGAGGAACATGTTATGAATTAGTCATGAAAAAAAAAAAGATAAAAATTGAGTGATTTAATTTTTTTTTCTATTCTCAATTTTCAAAATGAAATGAAAGTGATTCTATAGTATTGTTGGGACTTTCTTTGAGAAAGGGTTGTTTTGGGTTGGGAATCCTTACATTTCAGTAAAAGCATCTGTCAAAATTTGAAGAATAATCAGAACATTGATATGAATCGCCTTGCAGGTGGGTCCTAGTGTCCCATATCAATAGAAAAGGGTTACAACAATAGACCGGTCTCACGAGAAAGTGCACTTTGACCATTCACTTACCCGAAAAAGCAATTTCGATTTGCATTATATAGAAATATATATAATTTCGTGTCTTCCCCTAGCATTAGAATCTCCTAATGATGATTTTTTCCATCAAAACATCTACAAATATTTTCAAACAAATTAGAGAAAATTTGGCCCAATTTCGATAATAGCATGGAATCGAACCATCACAACCACTCTGTGTATATAATATAAGATTAAATCTTTTTTCTTCAACAGTGTATAAATATATATAAGTTTTGCTTCTTGTAGTGTCAGAAAATTTGAAAGTCATTGTCCGTAAAGGGTTATGAAACATATTGAAACATCATCGTTGACGGCTCTGTTGGGATTTATTTTCGAATTCGTTTTTCAACGACAATGTTTTGAAAAGTGTCGGATTTACGATGATATTATGTTACTTTTGAAGCGTCGAACCGGAAAATTGTCTTCATTTCAGATTTGTTTCGAAACTGATCCACATAGATACTAACAATTGTTGAAAACATTTAAAAGCTATTCAAATTAATCTAACGGTTTTAAATACAAACTAATAGCTTAATTAAGTTGCAATTAATTATTACATCTTTGTTACACTCATAGTTTTAGTCTATTGATGATGCTAGTCTATTTTTAATGGAACTAATTAAACTATGCGTTAGAATGTGTCGTAAGTTTTTTTAGGATTAAATTACTTCTTGATTAGGATTTGTTGCTGAAAGAGAATGTGACCGTTTTAGCATTATTAAATGTATAATTAAGAACTGACGAAACTTGACTATTAATTAGGGAATTTCTTGTTAATCTTATTGAATTAATAATTCGAGTGAACTTTAACACTTGAAACTAATCAAATTACTCACTAGGTACTAATTATATTATTATTAGATCTTGCTTCTTGTTTTTTTATATCGTTTTTTATGAAGTTGTTAATTTTGACTATTTCTTAATGAAAATAAAATTTAAATAATTGCTTGGAAGGATACTTAATCAAGAATCGAGCATTAATTACAAAATTACTTAAAATAGGCATATTTAATCTGAAAATTATAGTTCTTATCAGTAACACATTTTGATTTTTGTATAAATCAAGAAAATTCTATGACACATAGATTATGTTTTGATTTTTAAGCTATGAATTACAAAGATCAAACTGTGATCTGGATCAAATGTTTTGATAAATATCATTATCATAGCAAATTTGGGTTTAAAGCGTCTGTGCAACCGACCCTAAGAGCTTTCATTATTTTCTTGAAATGACAATCTTTCTCTAAATGTTGTTTTTTTTCTTATTTGTATCTTGCATATAAAGTGGATTCACGAATGGAGTTATATATTTTTCGCCTCGCTTTATAGAAAATGATATTTTGCTCCCTAAGTTAAAGGTGCAAAGTCTGGCGTTTCCTCCCACGGGAGGTAAAGTATACAAAAGTCCGTAGTGAGGTACAGTACCTAATTACCATAACAATATACATAAAATATATTTAATTCTTACGCATATCAGAATTGGCTGAGTTTTAGAAAGCTTACATCGTTTTTGGAATAAGTACAGATGTGTGTAGTGAGTAAAATATTTAAAAAAATATTTATTTGTTGGGAAAATTAATATTAAATGTACAATTTGTTGCTGATTGAATTGTTATACCCGAGCAATCTTCGAACTTTTAATTACATTGTTCAGAATTTTTTGTAGAAATCAGAGATGCAACTACTTGTGATTTTTGATGACACTTCACTCCTTCTATAATTCGGTTGAAAATTAGCATTTTACTCAAAATTGATTCAGCTACATTACTTTCCGCCACCGAAGTGGATTTCCACCCTCCATGACGTTTTAGACTTAAAATGTTTGCCGATGTATCTACTTAAAGAGCAGTCGACGTTCTTCTTAGCCAATGACCAGTAAAAGCGCTAGCATTTGATTTTGCCACATTATACAGAATTATATTTTTTCCAACAACTGTATACTTTTGTTTTCTGTAATTAATAAAAAGGGTTGATGTGGACTTTGGAAAGGTCTTAAGGCAACGTATTTTCGTTACAATCTAATTATACTGACTCCGTTCGATATTTCACTATTGACGACAAATGTGCTTTGAATTCTTCTTTTTCTTCTGGGATTGTAACTATTAAAATTGCGCTCATTTTCGTGAGTTCGTCACACCGACAGGCACATGATAGACCTATGGCCAGGACAAGCTGTGACAAGCGGAAAATATGTTAAAACACTTATTTAATACTATAATTTTCTACTTGATACCTTCATCAATACAAACTCATCGTCTAGGGCTTCTGATAAAAATTTGTTTAGATCTTCTCTCGTGAAAGTTTCTGATTTTTTTCGGTTTATGGCCTGCGTTCTTACGTTTTAAAAATGCAATCAACTCTGGATACTTAATGTTGAAATTTTCCTTTACAGAGAGACTAGTTCTTAACTTAGAATATTAAGATCAAAGCGATGATGATTTTAAAACTTTTGACTGCAAGTAATGCAGTTTCACTGACCTCTTTCACTTTTTTCTAGCTGCACCTTGCTTGAAACTTGGGTTAACTTTGAGGTATTTTGCCTTTGATTTTTCGGGAAACAAATTCATTGTTGCATTTTTTTCAATGTCTGGTAGAAAATTTTCAACATCTGAATTGTCTTCATCGCTACTCGACATGTTTTCTAACTCTTTATAATAATGTGACAATTTTCTGCCGTTTTTTTAAAATTTCACAACAACTTGTTACCTAGTGGCCACATCACAAGACGATATGATTTATAGCACCGGTTCCAAAATGTTTTCGTGTTTTGATATTCTTTATTTGAATTATTAACGAGGCGAAAAAATCATATACATATCATGGAACCAAAGTAAATTTTCTCTCTTGTGCTTCGCGTCGGGCCACAAACTTTGCCGCGGAATGAAATTTTACACTTTGTAAATCAAAAAATTGAATTTTTACTATTAAAACAATCATTATTAGATTTTTTTGCTTTATTTAACAGAAAATCAAGTTGGCTACTTTTCTCTTTTAGTTTCTGTTTCAAAGAATTTACATGAAAAACAGAAAAGAAATTTGCATAATTGCAATATTATGTGTAGGGTCAGTTGCAAAGAACTCTAGAATAATAAATAATGATATTTTTTGTTTTGAATATTTTATCTAAATTCTTGTTTTTGCAATTATTTTTTAGTGTTCGTCTCCCCATTATTTTGACGAGACGTTTGATAGTAAAAGTGAGAGTGGAGCATAAAGGAAAACAAATTTTTTTGATGAGAACGATTTGTTTTTTGTGTCAAAAAACAAACTGGAATTTTTCACACAAAAAAATATCTTTATTTTACCTGATATCGCCAGTCTGTGATCGGTTGATCGGGCGTGTAAACGAATTAGTTTTCACGCAGTTATCCGTCGTTTGTTTATTGTTAATTTAAAAATAGTCAATTTTTTTAATTCCGAACTCTCAGATATGGTTTTTCTGTACTTGTGGCTACACGGGGTGGTATATGGTATATATATATATATATATATATATATATATATATATATATATATATATATATACTTTTCTGTTCTGTGCTGTGACCTGCTAGGTCCACAAACTTAAATCGTGTGATTTCTAGTTATTGGGTCATATGGAACAATTAGTGCACGCCTACACGGTGAACACAGTTGAACTCACTAAACGTATGATGGGAGTACCCAATACTATTAGAGGAAATCCAACGATGCTAGCTCGAACCCAGGGTTTTTTACCAAGGAGTGTGCAGATCTACATCAAAAATAATGGTGGACATTTGGAACAATTATTACGAATATCAGGTCAGAAATCTTATAAATAAATTATCGCAATGTGTTTACAATTAGAAAGTTTTTGTGTCCAGTTTTTGTTTGGAAGTGAGTTTATTGATAGAATTAAATATACTAAGCATAGGCGGGTAGGAAATTTTGGGCCAAAATTACATTAAATTTCAACACTGAAACGGTTGAGCTTCGGAAAAGTTTTAAATAAAGAAGTTGCCTATTTTGCTGAGTTCAACTAAATATTGATTACAATTTGAACGTGGACATAATATGGACAATAATATATAACGACTTTTTGTCCAAAAATCAATAACAATTTTTTTTATCATCAATTTCTTCTACAGACACATTTTATAATACCTAAACATTTTTGTTAATTTATGGAAAACATTTTTGGCTGAAATTTTTTTCAAGACTCAATATCCAATTTAACTAGATTTGCAATCCTAATATAGTGAGTATGTTTGATATTTGACGAAATCTTCTTTTTAAATGTTATTCTGTTTGTCTTTCTTTTATATAAAAACTGAAATCTGAAAGTAAAACTGAAATGAGAACAAAGAATTGACATGATTGATATTTCCTAGAACTCCCGTTCGTAAAAAGTGTAATGTCACTGAAAACTGAGAATGGAACGAATTATGTTGACTGCCTCTTAAAAGACACAGGAAAAAAGAATAGCTTGATTGAAACTTTTATTTTAATATGCAATAGCAATCTTTATTATGTGCGATATACCAATATACCAAAACAAAGATAAGTTTTATTTAGAGCTTCACACAATTTGTATTGTGGTTTTTGAATGTTTTCTTTGATATATCAATATTATGGCTTGAATTTGAAACTGCTTTGAAATGAATAATGTAGCCAACATGCAAAGCTCTTTATATCTTTGACCAAATCTGCCTAATACTCCAATAAGTATACTCAGATTACACTGCAACTTTTTCTCACACTACTTACTATACCCTTAGTATACGTTCGGCGGTTAACCAGTTTCACTTATGCTTTCTCAAAGTCTTTAGTATTTTAAGTGATTACTTAACTACAGATTGGTAACATTTTTCACTATTTTTCCAATCCTATTCTTTCCAATTAAAATTCCCAAATTTCGAAAATTACATTAAGATAAACAAATTAACAATCATTTGAAATAGTAACGATCTTCGTTCTTTACTATTTAAATTTAATCAATTTTCATTTAATTCCTTCTCAATCTAGAGCAAGTCTCTTCGTTAACATTTCTATTGCTCAATAGCAACGCTTTTGCTTAAAATTTATTGATAATTTATTCAAAACAAAAAACAGTTTATCTAACACGAAAAGCATCAATATCGTCAATCTTCTTCAACAATTTGCATAAAAAGGTAATCGATATATTATAGGAAGAAGAAATCGGTTTGTCTTTGCTAAAACTTTCAAACATAAAAAAGCATGAAAAGCATTTAAAACTGTCAATAAATTTTAACATTGACCACTGACCTGAGCCAGGTCTAAACTGAATATAAAGACTTTGGTAGAGATTTTCGTAATAAAAGTCGTACAGTTGTCGGAATTCTTACATTTTATGGGCATGGAATGAAAAGACTTTTGTGTATAAAAAGGAAAACTCAACCTTGGCGCCGATTTAGATTCGAAAATTTTCTAAGTTGGATCGAAATTAAGTGTAGCTTTTTGGAAACGGCTAATAATGATATATGTTTCAATTAGGCCGCAATGTAATGGGATGATGGGCAATATTGTGGCGGCTTAACAAAGGATCTTCTATCCAGTACCTTATTGAGTATCATGCAGTATAATGAAGGTATCCACGACATTCCACTTGACTTGAAAAAAATCCTTTGATAACATTTCCCGGAACATATTTAAAGAAAGCAACCCTTCTCGTCGTTTCGGATTCATTTCAGACAATGATTAACAACCGCTTAAAAGACACGGAAGGACATAAATTTTAACATACGATGATAGCTGAATTTAATCAGAGGGATTTATGGAGAAGGTGGTGTGGGAAATACTAACTTATCGCACGATGGGGTTGGAGATTTATGAAGGTAAAGAATTTTGCATAAAAATGTGATACTTGATAATATGTGATTTTACATTTAGACACATCTAATTAACTGGTTGCAAGTGACTTTAAGAAATTCTTCACATTATTAGCTACTAGAAAATCTAAATAATTATTCAAGATTTTTGGAATTTTTTTTTCTCTTCAAATGATTAAAATAATTGTTGCGTTTTGTGTCTGATCGTCAAATTGCGTAATCTCATATTTTATTTTAATTTCATGTTGTTTACATAATTATCAGTTAAGAGCTCGTAACTTATTTTTAACAGTCAAGATTTTCAGATATTTCTTGTAATTAATAACTGGATTCCATTTTTTTATAGCTTTTATCACAAATTACTAACGTTAGAAGTGTTATTTTTTTTATTTATGACTCAAGAAGGACAGGAAATTTTGTCTGAAATGTGTTAATGAAATATTTTTTGGGTTACTGTACGCAAAATGACTATTTTATATTTTTAATCGTGCAAAATCGTATACTAGATATTAAGGACAGTAAAGACAGTTTTTTGATCAACGTCTCATTTGACATTAAAGTACATACATTTCGCTATGTCTAACGGCAAGTAATATCAACTTACACAAAGAATTGTGAGTGGAAACAGTTGGAGTCTCTTCGGCTTCAATCTTCTTCCAGACATTATTATTGGTTGGTAAACCATTTTTACCGCCTTCATATTCAATTGATGCCATTTTTTTATATTTTTTAAATATAAATTTTAAAATGCTACTTCAGTTCATTTTTTTAATTGAGAAATTTTGCGAGATAATTGTGACATTTACGCTCCCATAAACAAAATTAAAAATAATAATTATATTTTTTAAGTTTTCGTTGATTACTGTAAAATTTTTTCTTAAGTAAGAAATTTATGGCTCAATTATCACATGACTGAAAGCAAATTTAATGACAAAAATGTAAGAAAAAAACACTTCAAAATAATGATCAACAACTTACAGTTTTTAATTAACAAACAAGAAAAATTTGAAAGTTGTCTGAAACTCATGTTAATAATTTCATCTTGAAGTCTTGTCATTTTAGTGTCAAAATGTTAAAGTTGAAAATTTAGACAAAAAAATGTAGAATTGATGCAATATAGCTTGTTCATTTAACACGAAAGTGAATGTCGAACTTTTCTTTGGTATCTCTTATCCATGCGCTTCGTCTGGCACGCGTAGTCTTGCGGTATTTCCTGCACGAGTTGTCGCCTCTTCAACACGCGACCTTGTCGGACGCGCTCCACCACGCTTCTGTTTATTTTCTTCTTTGCTTCCGTCGCATCAGCAGCAGTAACAGCAGCGCCAGAGACGTTAATAATAATAAGAGGCCATCGATCTCTGAACAATCATTTCGATATTTTCTCTCTTAAAACTCGACACGGTCTATCAGCAATCTTTGACTTTTGCGCTTCAACAAATAATCGACGACTCACATCGCTACCTGAGACAAAATTATGGACAAAGTTAGAATAAAAATTTAAGGCCCTACCACAGAGCTAGCGGCTATTCTGACCACAAACTTCTGTTTACCTCGGTCATTATTGCACTATTTGTATACACTTAGGCTTTGTGTCTGGATACTAAAGACTTCTTAAATACCATTTATGCTTTGTGTGTGCAAGTTTTAAACGAAAATCTACCGATTTGATTGATATTTTCATTTCTATTGAAAATTTTTTCGCTATTGTTAATGTTTTCTAAAGGAACAAGAGGGCGTGATCTCGGTTTACAGCGACCTTGGACGCAATTTTTTGGCGTTGAAATTTTTGTAATTTGTTACTTTTATACTCGTCACGGTTTATAACTGTAATAATAAAGACCAATAACTATATTTAAAGTGGGACTGAGTCAATTACGAATAAATTCCCAAATCGAATTCAGGCACTGACTACTAATTAGGTGATGCTTGGGGCTAACTTCCTTGTTGCTTTTTTCGATACAACAGAAAATTATCGATTGGGGTTAGTGTGTTAAAAGAAGATGCAGCAGGGTGGAGAAAAAATCTGATTCATTTTATCCATCATAGACGTCTAATAATGTCAAAAAAGTGACAAATATTCCACTAGAAAAATAAAGTTTCCAGAATTACAGAACTCTTCCTTTTTTTGTTACATTTGCATCTGCAAAATAAAATCGCAAAATGTTTTTTAACGTCCTATACAAAAGCAAATGTAAAATATTTATTCTTCTCTTAATGTGCCAAAAATATTAATTTATGGTCAATTTTAATAAATAATTATATATTTCATGAATATAACAATAAATCACTCTGTCACCTACATAGTTATATTATCTTTTTATTAATTTTTTTATTGTTTAATAACTTTTCTTTATGGGGGAGAATGCAACAGTCCAAACTTCTGTAAACAAACAAAATCAATTTAAAAATTAGTACCACATAAATCCTTCTAAGATTTATGTGTAAAGTTACATAAAACGTCGAAACTCACCGAATCTTCTTATTTTAATTATAGAAACTGAAACTACTGTTTTTTTAAGATTAGATCTTTTGGTTTTTATGGTCTAGCTTAATAATTTTTATCTATTTGTGGTAATGGTCAGTTGCCTTGGGGGGTAAGCTGACCTGAAAAGCGTGTGGTAGGTGCTCAGTTGGAGATGTTCTTGTTTTGGCACATCCTATTCATACACACTGTCATTATTGTCAATTTGACATCTGTATCAGTGTGGGTGGCAAAGCAAGAAAACTGAAAAAAATTGATCGAATTGGAAAAATTGTTTTTATATATTTCTTTGGCGCGAATTGCTTCAAGTAGCATAGAATGTATTATAATCGATTTGCATGGTTACAACTTTCGGCACTTTTTTCTTTGCTGTTGACCGGCATCGAGCCGTGTGATCGTTTCTTGGATGTTAAGGGATGCGGAAAGAGTGGATACAAAGTATGCAAAGGAATTTTTACCCTTAGATACAGTCGGTTGCACTTTTCCAGTGATTTATCTTTGATTTTTGAAGGTTATCACACATTCTAACTGTTATGGAGATTATAAATAATAACGGTTGCAGTATTTTAGATAAGTCTTGAGTTTAATCAACGTTGGAACAACCCAACTAAATGATTGATGTTTATTGGCTCAAACTAGTTTGTAAAAAAATTGTCATTATTAACAGGAAGCAGAAGACGTGCGAAGACACGCTTCGGAAGTAGGAGGTGCATCCGCTCTTTTAGCATATGAATCAAATTCAACACTCATTGAAATCACTGCACACACGTCTAAAAATCGGAGACTTGAACTAGCAATCAGGCGACAAGCCGAAAACCAAAGACGGTTTCTTTGTGTGATAAAAAACTCGTTCTAATTTACGAATTCTTCGAGTATTTCTGTAGATTCTTTTGCCCTTTTTCAAGGGCCGCCGTAAATAATACACTTTTCCTGTCCAATTAACGATGTCGTCAATTTGTTCGACTGCTGATATTTATGAGTTTTTGTTAGTTAGTTGTTAGAGAATTGAAAACAACTTCATTATTTCTGCGAAGATATGGAAAGCAAGAAAATCAATCATGTAAATTCTTTAGTCTTATCGAATAATGTAATCGGAAAGAAAGTGACTCTTAATATTGTGCTTTTTTGTAATTGAGCAAAGTCAAGTCAATATTAATAAATTTCTGTGGAGCTGAAGAGAAAGTGTTCGGAAAAGGCCTACTAGCTGTTAATTAATACCGGTAGTGATGATGATGATGATAATAATAAATGAAAAATATCTGTGAGGGACATTTTTTTATAGTAATAACATTAGCATATCAACATGTGTTTTTGAAGCAGGTGTATGCGAGAGCACGCGCCATCCAAGAGCACCTTGTTCTATTAGTTTTTTTATTTTTATTTCTAAGAAGGAATAGAAACAACCGTTTTAAAGAACTCGATCGATTTATTTCGTTCAGTACAGTGTAAAAAAAATAGTATCAAAAATACTTATATTAAAAAAATAACTTAGCTTAAGTCATGGAACGTTGGCAACTTACACTGTTAAAACTTAACTAATTACTTGGCTCAGTACGAGATTCAACCATTTTTACAAATATTGCAAAAATAACGGAATGTTATATATCTAAAACTAAATGTAAAGCTAACACTATTTACAATTTGTACAAGAAAACAATGACTAGAATATAACAATATAAACTATGCTTATTAAAAAAAAACTTGTATTAAAAGAGAGAGAAAAATATCACTCTTGCGAAGGCACTGGTCTGTCCAGAACTGGCTATATCTGCAACAGAAAAGAAACCGTTAAAATTGTGAAAATTTTTCAATACAGGTTCTTTTTCTATACACTCACATAACACACACACGAGATATTTTTTCTACCAACAATTTCGCAGACAGTATTGTATTTTTGAATGGACCCCTCACAGTCGCGACTCTTTTCATCCCGTGAGGGTAAGAAATCAAAAGAGGAAACGAATAAGGGGACCGACAGGTAAAAGCAGGTTTCGGTCTCTTATCAAAATCGCGATATAGAACAAACTCCGGAAATTGTACTTTATCGAAAATTTACTTTCCGGTACAAATTCACACGTGTTCTATAAAAAGAAAACTAAATCTCAAATTTCTTAGATACTAACCTGATACTTTATTCATTTTGTTGCCAAGAGAATATCGCATCTAGCAATTCTTCATCTTCGGGACTTTTCGGTTCGTAGTTTTCGAAATTCTCTTGATGGTATATTTGATTAGTGTAGCTGGATGCAGCCGAGAAGGAACTTTCCGAACTGTGCGATGGTGATGGTGAAGATGCTTCCGAACACGTGGGTGTTTGTAGAAGTATAGGATAGGATTGGTACTGATCTGGACTGTTAGTATAGTACCTATTATCTTGTAGGGTATTTTCGCTGGTACTACCATTGATGTCGTTTTCGTGATCTTCAATCATCTGTTTGAGACTTCTGATATACTCCACCGCCAATCTCAAAGTTTCAACTTTGCTCAGCTTCTTCGACGCTCCTCGACCTGTTGATGGTCCTTGCGGGGCAAATGCAGCCGCTACACTTGGCGGAATATGTTGCCGAAGAGTCGCAAATCCATTATTCACCTGTTTCACTCTATTTCTTTCTCTTGCATTTCTTCTAGCTACTGAAGCTGGCTGCTGTTGCGGTCCTCCATAAGGCATAAACTGAATTTTTCTTTTACATCTTAAATCCGAGTTATTGGTGACCAAGACAGAGCCTCTTTCTGGCGCCGGTGCTAGTGGTCTCTTGTTTTGAATCACCGATTTGTTGGTAGTTTGCGTGAGGGTACTAGATACGATAATGGATTGCTGAGGCGAGTGTTGAATCACGTTGTACATCTTGTTCTGTTGGCCGAGGGTCATTGCGAATGGGGTTTGGACGACTGCCATCGACGCGCACACTACTGAAACACTAGACTCTTTCTCCTACGGAAGCTACTCCCGGTATGGAGCGCGATTCTTCAACACAAGCTCTTTGTAGCTTTGATCTGAGCTTCCCCACTCTATGCGCAGGGTGCATGCGCTAGGGCCGAGCGCGTGCCGAAGACAACAGGCGCATGGCAAACCGATGGTAGAGGATTTCTTGCACGCCCGGAAGCTGTCACACCAATGCGACGGACAACGCTGGACGAGAGGAGGCGCTTTCCTGCCGACGCAATATTTATCAAAAATTTAAATTTAATCGAAAGAAGATTTTTCCAAAAATTAAAGTCAAAACATGAGCTTCCATGAGCTTATTCATTTTTTGGGGCTTAGTAGTTGGTAGAGTTGGTTGGAGGGTGGTTTTTACCTGCGCATATTCAGTTGAAATCTCTTACGCACAGCCGGAGCTTCAGAAGCTGAAAGTGCGTGGAATAATGAAAGTAAAAGTTGTTTCTACGCTTGATTAAGCGCCACGCATTTTCTAACATCAGTAGTCTTGTTTGTTTTACGTTGAATTTTTGAGATGTTTTGATCTGTATCGTAATATGGTTGCGAATTAATTCAATAAATTTCATTAGTCAAGGTCATCAAGGTTAAGGTTAATATACCAAGTGAAAGAAAATGGCAGAATAAGATCGATAGTCTGTCGATGATCATTACTTAATAAAATTGTTGTAAAAATTTCTACGTGGGTATTTACAGTTATATCTTTTTAAAATTTGCAATGTATCAGAAGATGAATGAAAATAAAAAAGAAAGCATAATAATAACATTATAAAAACTCGTTTTGTAATGATGATGGTGAAGCTGTTTTCTGAAAATCCATAAAACTATGAAATCAAGTTAAGTGTCTAGCGGCAAAACAATCAGAATTTCTACTCAAGCACTTAGTCCTTCAATTTCTTTAATTGTGACCTTGATAACGTATAATTTACCACCTACTGGTTCTTCAGTTCGACAAAAACTACCTTAAAATTGTGACTCTGCAATGCCAGACGCAATTTTATCTTTCCTATAATCTAAACTACAACAAGAACAGCAGCAGTTCATGCATTTTGCATTATTAAATCAAAGAATTGAATTCTTAGAGGGTGTTTCTTTTATTTTACCTTTTGAAAATTAGACCACGACCACTACATGTCGATAGAATCTTTTCTTCAATTTCTAATCAATTCGACCTACCCTTTCCCTGTCTTCTTCTTTATATTATCTCCGCCCCATTTCAGTAATTTCGCAACGGTTCTTTCTTCATCCGAAAGTCATGTTAATTAAAAGCTGTCCATCGTGGTGTTCTTCCCATTTAAGTAATGAAATTGTCAGTCAAAAGCGCTGATTTTATCGCTTACGTTAAGTCACATACAGGACTTCAATCCTTGCGTAAGGATGTGAACATAATTAAATTACTTAAGTCTTGATTAATAGTCTTTTTTATGCGTATCATCCTGATTGAAAATCTCGTTAAAAAGCGAACATTCCACTATAAATTTGTATTCTTTTATTAGTCTAATTGTATGAGAACAAACAACATTAATTGGCGGTAGAGTGGACCAAGAAAAATGTTAGATATTTGAGTATCCCCGAGGGGTTGGAGCTATTACCTGGAAAGGGTTAAGTCATGTTTGAAATGTAAAATGCGCCTCACGGCTTTTGGATATAATGAGTATTAGCAGTTGAAAAAAATCGATATTAAGAGGCGTCTACTTCTTAAATTATAAATTATTTTTAAATATTGTCGTTGGTATTAGGTTGAAGGCGGCTGCTTTTACATGTAATAAATGAAACCATCAAGCTCTTAACCGGCAGCTTAACCACAAATCGTGGTTGTAATGCCACCGTCGGCTCTTCTAATTTGACGATCCATTATAATCGAAGAAACGTGATGTAATACGATGATGGAATGACAATACCATCTAATGGATTACATACGAGTGAATAGTTAAATTAGTTGACTGGCATATCGATGATTCGATGATGAAGTAGCGGCTTCTTCGGATCCTATCTTCTATTGTTCACAATCGATTACAATATGAAACAAGCGCATAATTATCTTTCTTCAGACTGAAACTAAAAATTTTTCTTGAAGAAATATACACTTTAAGCACCTGTTTCTTGCTAATTACTCGCACCCTAAGGCTTTTAACATTTCACCTCAAAAGCCGCAAATTACTCTCTACTTGAAAATTCTGTTGAAATCGCGCCTTTCAGCTACACTCTCGAAAAACAAGGAATTAGATTTCGTACAACATTCAGACGTAATCAGTATTCAGATTGTGTCTGTATATCTGTGTGTGTTGTGGATTGGTGGCCTAAAAACGGCCTTTGGCTTTTACATTTCAATGCATATTTATAAGATTATTATCGAATTGCAAGAATGTTTAAATTATTTTATCAAAGGGATGAAAGAAAACTGGAGAGAGAATTATGGTATTACTGAACTGTTTGCATATTCTGCAAATAAAATTTAATTGAAACGGCTATTAAGATAAATTTACATATGTTGAGGCTATCGCAACCGTATTAAGGTTGTGTTGAGTTCAATGGACATAAATATATTTCGGAAGAAATTTTTCAACCACAAATAAAATAGTACTAAAACAAGCAAAAAATTGATGTTTTAGGATTGTAAAAGTTTACTTTTAATAGCCAAAATTAGCTAGTTTTTTCTAAGCGGGAATTTTTACGATCGTTTGAAGATACGAAGCAAAATTTTTTTATATTTCGTTACCAATAAATAAAGAAATGATACTTAAATTTTGTGTCATTTTGTGTCGAAATACTGCAATTTCTGAGCTATCTCTTGTCAAAATATTGCATTTTTTTGAGTTCATTTTTTACAAAATATTTAATTTTTGTCAAAAACTTTTAATCAAGCTAAACTCGGGGATGAAAGATATTATCCGCTAAAAATTACGATAAATGTTTGCTAAGTTGGGTTTTCATTGTTCGAAATTGGTGCTCTCTTTGATTCTAGTGAAAAATGTTGGGTCATTCGTGCGCTTTGTCACTTGTGCGAATCATAACTGAATGTACTAGAGATTTTTGTTTTGTTGGTTTGGTTTTCTTAGGCCTTAGTCAAACTGTCAAATTTTCTAAATAACTAAAACTAGCATTGGTATGATGTCACTTGGATGTCACATCAAACCATCAAATCATTCAATCTGATCAAACAATTTTGAGAAATTTCATGAAAATTTGGCAGCTTGACTATGGCCTAATAATATATTTATTGCAATTTAAGAAAAAAATAAGAAAAACAAACAAATTTATTAAAAATAAATAATACAAGTACAGTGGCAGACAAAAAAATCGCGTACAGTACTTTTGCGCCATGGTGAGTAGGCACTCAGTTAGTCAGTATCAAATTGTAAAAATCTCAAAACTCATTCGTTAATGATTTGAAAATGATATTTTGACATTTTATGATTTGGAACATCTAACCTCTTTTCTAAAAATTCTATGAAACTTCAAAAAAGGCATATTCACACAATAAAAGATGTGATTTTTTGAGTGTAGGTAAATTTTTGGCCATAAAAAAAGGAACAATTTATTTAATCCGCTTTCCCAAATTCTAGTGAAATATCTAAATGTTAGTGGAAACAAAAGTCACTAGTAGATCAGCCAGCTTAAAGAAAGTGAGGTTAAGTTGAGATGCTAACGGAATATACTAACTTTTAATTTTTGGGTTCATTTCATAAAAAAATTGATTTTTTTTACCTAAAACATTGAATTTTTTCTGACAAAATATTGCATTTTTTTTAATATAATTTTTTACTCAGTCAATGTCAAAAAATTTATTAGATACATTTGTCAAAAGATTTTTTTTATAGTATTGCATTTTCTGCGTCTATTTTGTTATTTATCTATATTTTTTTTTTATAAATTTTTCTTACTGCCTCAGAGCTTGATTTCAGGTAGAGTTGCGTTTTACGCAAAATTTTATTGTCATAGTAACGATGCAAATCTAGCATTCCTATTGGTTGTTGGTTTTCAACTATTCCTATGATTCTGAAAAGAAGCTTAAAGGTAACAACAAATTTTGCTGTTTAGACTGTAAAGAAGTACTCTTACATTAGTTAATCAATGCTTTTATTCTTTTCGGTCAATTTATTCTATCCCATGTCAGTTTAGTCTTCCGCAAAAGTTTAGGTACTATAGACAATAAGACCAAACTTTTTAGTGAATTAAATTATTGCTGAGTAAACTAACTTATGCTACGTCGTTGCGTTGTATTGATAATTCGTAAATTGAGTTCCGTTCTTATAACCTAAATTTGTATCAGCTCTTCTGTTGATTTTCGATCATCTTTCACGTTAATTGTGGAAAAAGCGTAAAATAGCCGCTAGTGATGGATGATAGTGGATGTAAGACACACACACATTATTCATTCGTTCCTGTAGTGTGTTGGATTTTTTTAAAAAGGACTAACAATGACGCTTGTAATAGCACAAAAGATCACGGTTTGATCCGTTGCACATTAACGATCAGCTTGTTAGCGGTCTGGTTCGATACAAATGGGTTTTTGTGTTTGGGATCGATGGATAAAACATCGTTATTGAACGAAAATTACTAATGGAACAAATAAGAAATTTTTGAGAATAAAAATTCTCAATCGATTAGACTAGTAGGTAAGGGAATTAGAGTTGATAATATATTTTGAGCGAAATAATTAGTTGGGATTTTTATGGGACGATGAGAACGATAACAAAAGCACTCAAGATATAGATTATGCGGGCTATTGGCTTGATTAAATTGATCATTGAAATAACTAATACCACCATACTGAAAACAGGTGGATTATTGCTGGTTCTTAGAAAGTAAAAATGTAGAAAAGTGGATGGATAAAAATAGAAGAGTTATTTCAAAAAGAATGGTTCTTCTAATAGCAATTGATCAGTTTGGATAAGAATGTTAGGACATATTTTTCGTCCAATTAAGTACTGTTAAAATAAATAACTTCAGAATATAAATTCCATAATTATGTTTTCGCATGACGTCGTTAAAATAAAAATTTAATTTATGCAAATTCTGGTTTTTCAAACCCGTTCGACAATCAAAGTAATGTGAAGATTTTTGCTCCATATTTTGTAGCATCAACACAAATGATGCCTCGTTTTCCTGTTTTTAACTGTACTAAATGTTCAGCTAAGAGCTACAATTACATTACAATATTTCAAAAAGCAAGCAATAGATCTATCTAAGACAATAAGATCATAACAATTTGTTATCTTTTCGACTATAAGTCAATCTAAAAACAAGCAAAACCAACTTTCATTGTAAATTAGATAAGACGGACTGATATAATTGTAGAGAATCGGAGTACCGAAAGTTGGAGAAGAGAACGGACACGTCTATCAATACAGTCCCGATTTGAATAAAATACAAGAACTGCTTTGCATATGGACTTTGTAAAGAAGCTTTCCGAAAAATCTCCCACGTTGAAAGATCTTTCAACATGCAAATCGCCAAATGCTCTGTGACAAAATGGATGACCGAATCAAAGAGTAGATAAGCGATAAACAAGAGATAATTTCAAATGTACAAGTAAAAAATTTCTTCAAAAATTATAAATAAAAAATAGGTATTATGTATGAATGTATATCGGCTTCGATGAAGGCAAACGGTTGGCCATCGGACCTGTTCTTTCTGCTTCATTAGTATTTTGAAGGCATCAATCAGTTTATTGCGTTAAATAACAATCCGGAATGCAGATCAGGTTGATGGCGGAGATACCGAATGAAGTTGATGGGACAAGAGAACGAGTGCCCGTCTGGACGTCAATTAGCACGAGGTATAATTAGCTGGGCAACCTGTTAATAATAAAATATGCTGATAAATACCACAAGCTTGGAGACGAGTTTCAATTCTTTCAACAAAAAATTTTTAATATTGTGGTTTTACGACGTTTTAGAATTATTTAAATAAATTTCTAATTTCATTCGGAGAATTTCAAGAATTATTTTTTTTCACATTTTGACACTGTTGGAGATACAGTCAGAGGATCAGTGTCAAACTGTCAATGGCGCAGACATATTATAGCCATTCTCTGATATAAATCAACTTGAAGAAATAAACTAAAGCTTAGAATAGCTGAATCAAATTTACACATTGCTGAATTTTTTACTGGAAGCATTTCTATACAAAAACAAATGATATCGATTGTTTAGTTCAGTTCTTTATCATCAATAATTTGAATGAACAAAGAATAGAAATAGAAAACTTTGAGACATACTGAAGTAATATGCTTTGTAAAATGTCTGGTTTTTGTCTCAGTTTAGATCTTGAATTCTTCTGAGTTTCATGATGAAAATCTAAAAACTGAAGTATTGTGTTAACTTAAATATTTACTGACGGTATTTGTTTGATCTCAGTTCTTGAAGTCCAAGAAGCTTGACGAGTCGCTCTTTCAATTTCATCATTCGCTTCTGATTCGTTCCTGATTTTCCCAAAATGCTCAAAAACAAATTATTCTAACTTATTACGGTGATTACAATAACTTCATATTTTGTGGAATGCAGAAAAACAGAATTGTCTAAAAATGATCAGAGTCTTGATCAAACTGTGTAGTCTACAGTGTATCACGTCGAAGGCAAAAAGAAGTGGAACAGCTTTGTAGAATCCTTGAAATAAATGAATGATATGTGAGGCAGAATAATCGGTTATTTGTACTCGTCTTGAAAAAAGCTTCTTCGTTCCAAGTATAAATAAATACGTTAGAATGTGATAAAAAAAGTTGAGTTATAACATGGAAAAAATGAATCTGAACAAATCTTCGAAAGATCGATGTAGTAAAAAGTTGAAAACACGTGCTGTCGTTGCACGCACGAGCTCATCGGCGCTTATTAAATTTAAACGACCGTACCCGACTTTAATCAATTAAATTTGCATCGACTTGTAATGACGAGAAATACTTACATCGATTAATTGTAGAGTTTCGAAATGATTTATTCGGTTAAATTGGTCCTGATTTGAATATCGTCCAGGATAAGAGCGATGACCTCTCTTCTTCGACTCGTTCCTCGACATATACATTTCACGTCATCCGCATATGCCCATTAACCAGATTAAAATTTTTACTCTTTCCTCATTCCCAATTTTTTTTTTAAATTGCCTAATTTATTTCCATCTTGATAATACAAGGGTAGATGAATTTCAACACTGTTCTTTCATAATTTCTCCAAGACACGAGATCGCCTATCTTTGATGTATTCCAAAAGGTGTGAAGCGTTTTGTGTGCGAATTAATAGCCACCTCTAAATCGCCCCAATCACGAAAACTAATGTTTAAATTATAGGAAATTGGGTAGAAGGGTGATTTACGTTAGAAACTAAATTTCTTAATACTGTCCTCGAGGTTGAATAGGCGGAGTTTGCACTACCCAAAGCTGTTAACCTTTCGGCTAATTACCTCGAGATTTGTGGCCTAAAATTTCCTGATTGATATTCTTGTTGGCTGTGGATGGTTTAGTACTGTTACTTTCGCAGCATGCTCTGATAACGCATCTCAAATTTGTGTATCTTAGAATTCAGAGACTGCAATGCTTGATCAAGCGACGAACCCATTGAAAAGAAATATTGTCCTTATGTGAAAAACTCATTCTCATCACGAATACGAATAAAATTTTAAATGATTTATGTAATTAGTCTTTTGAATATTTAATTAAATAAATAAAAGAAACAACCTGAAGCGACAATTATAATAAAGAACAAGCTGCTATTTATCTTCATTTCAATTTTTACATTTAACTCAAATTTTGTTTGTTTTTTGTTATTTGTTGAGTTAATTGCGACACGCACCACAAATATTAAATTGCTATTAACTTGGTTGCTAAAGAGTTTTAGCGGTTGCTGACTACTTATCGCTATTAAATTTTTGATGGTTATTTCTGCCAAGTTAATGAACATCGGCTTCTCTGTTTCATGAGAGGAAGTATTGAAGTTTCGTCAGACAATAAATAAACAACGATTTACCTCTCAATCTACCAGTTGTTAAAATTTTTAATCAACTGAATTTCAGTCATAAAAATCCGTAACAATTAAGATGAAATTAGTCCTTAAAGGCATTTTAACTGAAAATTTTAATTACTCTACTGAAAATCCATGGAATGTAAATATACATTCTAAAACATAAAAAACCCATTTAAATTAGACCTCCACGAACCGATAAATTCCACCCCTTGAACCCAAAGGGCTCTATTATGGAGACACAAAATTGATGTCGGAGACCACCAACGAGATCCTTGTTATCTAATTCCATACGAAATAATATGTAATTAGAGACGTTTTATTAAATTAATTAACTCTAATATTATATCAACCCTCTACAAGATCGATCCGTCTCACCATCATCTTAATTACTTTATCATCTATAAGAAATTTTTTTTTCTCAATATAGACTGAAAAAATTAGATTTGGATGATAAAGCAACGCTTGGTTATTATTTTTTTTTGTCTAGTTGGGGTAATTATAATTATGGAAGCGGGTGAGTTGCCGTTATCGGGGTTGTATCATACATAAGAAATGATGGATTTTGTGGGAGAAAAATGCAGATATGTATCGTTTAAATGATGAACGGGGTTACAGGAAGGTGTTAAAGCTAACAGATTTGTTAGCGACAGCTTACGCCTCGTCAGACACCATCTCGACAAATTGTGGCACCTACGCGCTACAAGATTGATGGATACTGAAAAAATTTACATGAGAAGACCGATTTACGAATTTTTAAAAAACAAAAAGAGCCCTGAAAATTGAATATTTATTTTAAAATTTAATTTCCAAATTAAGACCATCAAACAAAAATAAACAAGTTTTCTGCAAGGAAATAAAATTAATTCTTGATTTGAAGGAAATGGGAAAGTGTCATTGTTAGTTCAACAAAAATTTCAGTTTCAATTCAGCAAGAGCAATTATTTCATATTAAAAAGTTTTAGATTTACAACTGACATGAATCATTCTCAATTGGAAGCAGCATCGAAACTGGAGAGTTTCAACAGCCATTGAAGGATTTATCAGAAAGAAAAGTTACTGGAAAATTATTTCGAAGAGAAAATTTATGAGATTGTGAAAACCAGATAATTTTCTTCCTCTAAATGAGACTGCGAACATTTTGTGTATATTTGAATTTTTTTCAGCCAAATTTTTCGATAGATTTTCAGTAGATTACAGTCTTTGTTTCATTCAGTTTCCCCCAATCTTCTCTTGCGTTTATTGAATTATCAATTACAGCTTTTTGCAACATTATTAAATTAAGCGTAATTTCGTGTAAACCAGTCGTCAATTAATTCTTAAAGTATCATTAAATCACCATCATACCGCAATTACTTTCTTAAAAATCAAACTAAAAATAATATCTGAAAATCTCTTAAACTTTATTCCATTGAACATACTTATTACTTTCTGGAATTTATTACCAAAAACTGGTTCCAAATGAATATAATCATCGCATAATGTAATTAGAATGAAAGGATTTTATTCAAAAATATTTCCCACGTGTTTTATTTGTGTGAAATTGTCACCCTTCGGGTGAAGCGAAAGTAGTTGTAATCGTTCTTCCTGCTTGCCGCTGTTGAAAATCGTGGGAGCGAATCTTTCCCCTATGCGTGTCGATAATGATGCGTTTTTTTTTCAGTAATACACCTTTCCAAAAAAAAAATGTATAGGGTTGCCTGCAATTAAAATTTTGCTTCTACATAGTATCTACTTAACGCTCGTTGATGGTAATACAGAAAGCGATTATCGCGTCCGATCACGAAGGATCTTATTTTAATCCTGCTGTGAGTGCCGTTCGAGAACCGCATTTCTTCGTCGATATTATTAATTACGGGCCGATGTTGACTAATTCCCTTTTTATTGTAGCAAGACTGTAATGAGAAAAATAAGGCAAAGATGTGCGCGTAATACGCTTTCCTTGTATGTATATCGATGCAAAAATGCATCGAGGATTTTTGTATGGTGTGAATGTTCTCGCTTGACCATTCAGATAAATTGGACGAGTTTGTTATACAAAGAAATGTGGATTTTTTTTTTGGAAAAATAACGACAATTTAGGTCGTTTATCGATTTTATTAACTGGAAAATTATTTATCATTTAAATGACTCGATGAAACCCATTTGTCAATATTTTTTAAAGCAACTCATGCAGCGAATATAAGCTCGTTTACAATTATTTTATGGGTTTTATCGCTTATGGGACATTACCGAAGTGGAAATTCTTAACAGCTTCAGATACGCATAAGTGAAGATGGAATTTATAAACGATTTGAATGGGAAAAAATTGAAGTATAAATTTGCTGGATTGAGATGTATGGAGCTGCTCCGCTTTAATAAAAAATGAAATGATTTTATGCTTTATTTTTGTGAATTAAGGACAGTTACTTCTGTTATGAAAGGAGTAAAATTTGATGTTGGCAATTTGTCCCACCCGGTAGTCTATAGTGGAACGTGTGATGGACATCAACTTTCCGTTCTTTGTAGGTGGTTGATGGTCGCTTTTTTAATGGAACTTAAGTCCGTCTTAAGTCAAAGATCAACCATCAATTCTCCACTCATCACTGTCTGCGGCACCAGTTTAAGAATCCTTACCATTCAAGTTGAGAATGATATGATTGATAACATCAAATGCAGATGTAAATTAAAAGCATGCCGCTGTCACTGCTGATGTATATTTTGTTTATGTATTACAATACGAACAAGAGATGTGTTTAGAGTCGAAAAATATATATTCTAAACTTATAATTTTTCAAATGTATAAGAATCTTATTAGCATAATCGATTAACTTTCTAGAAAATTACAAAGCACTCGTTTATATTTAACTTGTGAAAAGGCGCACTTAACACGATTACCGAGCATACTGAAATGTCATAAATAAAGCATCGATGACCGGTCATTACTGACTGAAATGCAATTTGAGTATATCTTAGAATTACACTGAAAAAAAAATTTATAACCGACTATCATTAATAATTTTGCGTGCAAAACGTCATTAAAGACCTATCATTTATTATCACAAATTATTGCAATTACAATTTGCAAGCTTCTTTCCGATTTTATGGAGATTTTAACAAACGTAGTGTACGATGGAAGCGTGCCGTAAATATGTAGCTAAAGTCTATTTTGAAAAGTTGTTGACTGCTGGAGGTCTGGACCTCCTCTGGTCAATTTCGTATGCGGTGGCCCTTGAAAACTCATCCAGAATGAGAAAATAGGAAGATTATGATAAAATAAAAACGTGCGTGCCATGATTATGTTGGAATATGATTCGAATATCAATGGTAGAGTTTTTATATGGAATTATTTTGTGTTTAATTATCGGTAGTAGTTGGTTATTTTTTCTCACCTACCCTTTATAATTAGGTAAATGATAGCACGCCTTCGCTAATTATGGTTCAAAGAGATCGGCCTATGCCGACACCCTTTATTTGGAGGAGCACCGTTGAAAATCCGGCTTGAAATTCACTTCGGATGGATAGCTTTGATGTAACTAATTAAGCGTGCTACTAGCCAATTTGCTATTTTTTCCATATGATCAGAAGGTGGCGAGCTATTAACTTTTTTTCATTATACTAACACTTTTATTCACCTAATAAATCCGACCCACTTGTAGCAGTTCTTTGAGACACGTTGCCGCACTTCCTTATAGACAAAACAAAAGCTTAATTGGGTTAAAAATAGTACTTCCAGACAATTTCCATACCGGTTATAGACGCGCAAAAAGATGCTTGCATAAAAACTTGCATCGTCGACTAGAAGGCATTCAATTCATAAACACACTCGCTCTCGTGCATTTCATTCACTAAAACAGACAAGGAGAGAAACAAGACTTTGTCATAGTGGAGTGAGCAGCGTGTGAAAGACGATCATCGGAATGTTTTAACACCTACGTACGTGTAATTGCAGTAATCAGTCGGTGGTATATCTTAAGAGGTTTTACTCTGAAGCGTCGAACAATATTGATAGGTACTGATATATCGCTCCTATTAATCAAAAGAAAATTGCTAAGGATGCACGTGACGGACCGACCAACTGCTGTAATTACCGATGACCCTTACTACTGAAGCAGTCTCGAAAAATTACTATAGGGGAATTTTTTCAGATTAGAAAGATATTAACTTCTATTATAAAGGTGCTGCTATTTTCAAGAATTTGACATTACCATTAGATAATTCAAAAATTAGTCACAGTTATAATAATATAATGTAAATAATAATAATAAATTTAAGCTATCAGTTTTTTTATATTTTGATGATACGTCTTACGGCGGCAATATTCTGACGTTCCAATTAGCGCGATTCTCCATCATCTGTCGCCTGTTTTGGTCAAAAGCAATATGCACCATATATGGTTCTATGACAGAAAATGCGGTAATTGTCGCCATGAAAATGTCATCGGTGCTGATTGTACTTACAAATATAATAATAATAATGAGGAGAATTTCGTTATTGTAACAAGATGGAAAAAAATAATTGGCTTGAGAATGTTTAATTGCGTACGAAAGGCGAAGAAAGAGCTTACGTAATATGTGGTCAAGTGTTTTATTTCTTTTCGTCTCATTTAATAATCGCGATTGGCACACCTGCCGCTCCAATATTCAGAAATATAGGCAGATGCAACAGTGACGGTTTTGATGATCTTTGTATATGTGTTTTACCATGGAATTTCCGGTTTTGAAAAAATTATGTCAACTTGTTTGAAAAAAAAAACTGTTTATTTAGTTTAAGTTTTCGTTCAAAATCGAATTACACAAAATTACATTTATTAGTTCCCATCTCCTATCGGCGTAATCAAAGCCAGACTGGCGTCTTGGACAAATATAAATGCTAATGAAGTCACAGTTGGGTTTTACATGACATCGGAATCGCATTCGCACTTGAACAGCCACTCAAATTAGCATAAGATTTGTAATAACTTATATTAAGAAGAGTTGATTTCAATTTTACAAGCAAGATCGGCTTCTAAAACGTTCAAATTATTACTGAAACCGTTAAAGAATATCGAATGATACAGTTTATGACTTAATTCAACATACAGAAGGAAAACTTTTTTTATAATTGTGGTTAAATATACCAACTTTTGAATATTTTTATGTTTGTAATGCCATTTAATGTGATATTTTAAAAATCGAAATTTATAAGGTGATAAAATTTTTGCAAGGAATTTCGAATGTACTAAATGTCATTAAAAATTTATATTAATTTTTACTTCAAGAATGCTCAAATTTCTTTGCCATTTAAATGGGAATTTTTATTGTTTTTTTATCATTTTAATAAACAAACGTAATGAGGTCTTTAGAACACACCAAAGTGACAGTTTCTTCTATTTTTAGAGCTATAGAGTTTCCAGTAGGGTACTCAGGTTCCAGATAAAGTTTAAATTATGCGAAGTTTAATGTGACAAAATTTTGTAAAAAATATGATGTTATTTTTAGGTTTTTCGTACTTATAAAGGTTCTTATGATCTGTCAAATGTTCAAACTCAAAAATTTCTCTTTTATTTATTTATCACAATTTTATGAATTACATAGTCTAAATATATCGTTTGGAATATATGTAGAAGTTTACAACAAAAAAAAGCAACAAATGTTTATTCAATTCAAGCAATTTCTTCAGTTTGGTTTAGTCTACATTCCATACAGTTTCAGAAGAAGAAAATAATTCACTCAAAATTACTTTTCTTATCTTGGAAGTGTAATCAATTTTTTGAGACCCTTGACTAAAATAGCTTCTGAACGATGAAAGTAATTACATTTAGTATTTGCTAAAACTCTAAAGATGCAAAAGAGTTTATCTAAATATATTTTCATTTGAGAGAACTTTGCTGCACTATTGACAATTGTTGGATCATTGTAGCTCCTAAGAAAAAAATGTATTCAAAATGTCATTTTTCGTGTTACTGCTCTATACAAGCAGTAGCTCCCGAAGTCTGCATGGATAGATCCAACATTCTGGCTTGAAAAAGTTCAGTTTCGAGCTCAGTCAAGTTGGAACTGGTTGTCAAAAAATAGGAGACATCAGCATTTAAGTAGTAAACCTTAGATAGTGTCTTCAGGCACGTGGCATGCGTTCAAGTCTCTCAAGATAGAATAGTAGACACAGCATCTATCTAGTGACTCTTAAGAAAAAAGTATTTAGACAGGAATGAAGATGAAGCATATTGGATTGAAGCAGAGAATGTTCTAGTAGAGAAACTGATTGGCTTTATTAAAAGCACTTTTTTTTTAAGACTTCAAGAGTCTTGACATTCGATCTATCTCATAGGGCTTTTTCTGGTAGCAGCATCAGCATACTAATTAGGAGTAAGGGGCAGGATTGACATTTTTAGTTCAATTGTAAATCGCTTTTCCGATTATCTACACTAAACATTTCAATTATTGCAAGAAAACTATTTAGACAGTATTACACCATCAACTGAAAGAAGTCGTAGCCCAACACCATCCAGTGTTTGCTAAAATAGTAATTTTCGAACCCTCGTTCCTCGGTCGTGCTTCAACTTTGCGCTTATGCGCGAATACTGTCTTTGCACATCGAGGTTCGAATAATATTTTTTGAAACGAACATTTATTTTTTATTAAAAATTTTGCGTTGCGTCTTTAGTAAACAAAAAAATCTGAAAATATCAAGTGAGTCAACTGACAGTTTTTCATTTGACAGTTGCCAAAGAAGGTTTTTAAATACGGATTTCTTTTTATTTCTTCAGTATTTGCGACACCTGAATTGGTAAAATGGCAGTTTGTTAACCAGATATCATTATTATTAATTTATATTATTTCTGGAATGGCCAGAAAGGCCAGTCTTTTTTGCAAAAATTTGCGCACTCGTGTGGGAATTCTACGTTCCCAGTTAACTGCTTCGTTCGCAAACTGTCATTTTGAAGGTGGTTAGTTCAAAAAGCAAATTAACATGCCTCTTGGCAGGCTCTTCAAAAGTCCCAATTTGTTGAATACAAAAACTATAATTTATATTGGGAATATACAGGTGTTCTGTCAAAACGCCGCACTGCGTTATTTATAATCAGATTTCAATAAAACATATATGGGATCAAAGGCTGCTGAAAGATCGGTATTAGTAAAGCAAAATTTTTCTAACTACGATCACATAAATACTATTTGATTTGATTGGTACATTTTATCAAATATAAATATTCATATGTAATACGATAAGTATATAATGTTTTGCCGATTATTTTTGTGGTGATGATTGTCAACGCCGCTGTGATATGAATTTGACAAGTGCTTGCGCAAGTCGAATTCGAAAGCTCCGTTGTACATGACTAAAAATCGTATCTGATCGATTTAATAAATCAAATTTTTCGAACCCAAATTAAATAAGTTATAAAGTGAGCTATTTATGATTGCGTTATTTTGACAACTGCCATCAGAGTCAGAAAGCGTCCTACACAAATTGCTTTCAATACATTGATTAATTGATCAATTGTTAAGACTCTCTTGAATCTTGTTGAATTACGATCTTAAGTGAAGTGAGATTATTTGGCAATAACAATGATAAGGATTATTGATGCTAAGTGTAGTTTCAAGAATGATTTTTATTTGCTAGGGCCTGAAAAAATAGTCATCAAATTCCATCAAATTGTTGATCAAACTAAAGATGTCATTGGTTTGACGTCACATCAAACTATCAAAGTGTGATATCACACCAATCAAAGTTTTAGTCTGATTAAAGAAAATTTGACATTCTGACCAGTGCATTAAAAATATTCATTTTTAGGACTAGTACTATAGTCGACGCAATTTTTTTTTTGAACAATGTAGAACTGACTGAAATTGAGTTTTTCTCATTGGTTGATGAACATCAAATGACAGATAAATTGAATAGTTGAGCCCTGGTCAGACTGTCAAATTTCCGTCGAATTCGATCAAATTGTTTGATCAAACTAAAACTGTCATTGGTTCGATGTCACATCAGAGCCTTAAAATTATTGTTTTGAATATCAACTTCACCTATATTCTGGACTACTTAGCCGCGTAACTGAGATAACTTCATTTTTTTTTGAACTTTCAGTTATGAAAACTATGGAAGCTATACAGGGTCATTATCAATAACTATAGTCAAAGTTGGCTAGATAATCACATGCAAAATTACGTAATACGTAATAAAATTATGTAAACAGAAATCTATCAAAATTGAAGTTGACGTTACTGTCAAATTAAGAAATGTCAAACTAGAGAGCACTTTTTTATAGAGCGGCAAAATTGTAAATACATGGGCACAGCATGCTTTGACTACAGTTATTTATAATGACCCTGTATTTGTGTAGCCTGTGAATTTCATTTTTTAAATCAAAAAATTTTAATATTTAATTGTGGCAAAAAATTAATAGGAAAATAAAGATAAAATTATGTTTTCAAATGCAAAAAAATAGGAATTTCTTAAATACCCACCATCCGGAATTTATAAATATTTACTATTTGACGCATTTTGGAATGATTGGACAAGTATAACTTTTTAATATAGAACTGGAAGGTGCATGAGTTTTCCATTTAATACCGGGGCTAATTAGTTTTAGCCTAAAAACTGTACCGGAAGTGATGTAGCCGCAAACTGAAAATTTGCATCTCACATTTGCAGGTACCATTTTTCAAGTAATAATTGTACCAAATTTTAAAATTGATTGGGTAACTGTTTTAAAGATACAGGGTTATTCACGAAGACTGTTCTATCAGAAATTTATAGGGAATAAGTATTTCAATCAAACTGAAATTATATATGTAGGAATTCTTGAATATATTCTATCGAAGTAAAATAATGGCTACTTTGCTGCACTTCCGCTTATACCGAAAGTCCGTACTAACTTTGTTATTTTGAACACTCTATATACCACTTAGGGCATCTGAAACCCATAGTTTTTGAGTTATTGACGTTATTTCAGAACATTTAACTCTTGCCATGTAAGTTGATTGTTTTCAGTATTCTGTAAACCAGGAATGACTCTATCAACTGCCGTAAAGCATATTCATTTGTTTTTGATAACTTGATTTTTTCGAATGGAACGACATAGCGATTGTTCTACTAACGTATTCAGAATTTAATTCTCTTTCATTTGATATAAAATTTTGCATATCTGTCAACAAAAATTTTTGAGATATTTGCAAATAATTACATTGACAGTTACCAGTTATCACTTGTCAGTTGAGAGAGAATTTAATTCTGCACGTATTAGTGAAACAATTGCTATGTCATTCCATATAAAAAAATCAAGTTACTCATGACTGAACATTCTTAATTTTGAAAATCAACATTATGACAGATATTGAAAACAGATGAATATGCAGTTGTGCAATTAATAGTGTCATTCTTGGTCTACTAAAAACTAAAACAGTTGACTTCCAGCTCACTTAGTTTTTGAACAATTTTTATTTTTCTTGATCACTGCAGATGCAATTAAAAAAAAAACATGAATAACTCTAAAACTATGGATATTGAATTTAACTAAAATTGTAACTACAATTTATCAAGGAATTCAAAAATGCAATAATATATACAGTGTGTCCATATTTCGATGCTCACCATTGGTATCTAAATTATTAGAAGAGATAGAGCAACAGTTAAATAGGGAATGTTTTGCAGAATTTAATGCTCAAAATTAATCTCATTTCAAATTAATTCTGGTTCTTCTCAGTTTTCAGAAAAAACTGAAATTTGTCAATTTTCATTTTTCTCAGTGACTCGATAACGCTTCCTCTGACGTTTTTCAAATTTCTATATTGTTAAGACATTTTTTTATGACAAGTTTATTAGTGTTAACAAGAACCTTCGATTCTCATTTGTTTCCGAGTTAGTAAAACTATCTTTTGTTTTCCTTTTTGGATTTTTAATTACTTAAATAGTTCCTGAAAAAAGCTGCTTGAAAATGTATGACATGTCACTTAAATCTCAATTTCTACAAGAGATATTAGCAGAAAATAACTTTAACACTAATGCAAAACCAGTAGGCTATGAAATGTTTGCGTCTTTGTTATGATGAGCTATGTTTCTGTGGTTATATATAAGTGACACCCATGGGAAATTTGGAATTGTGTGCATAAATTATTAATAATTAATCACTTTTAATGATTGAATCAATCGGTGGTAATAATGGTACATAAATAATGATAATAACTAGTAGGAACAAATGAGAATCGAAGGTTTCCGCTGACACCAAAATATTTGTTTCAAAAAAGTGTCCGAACAATGTAAAAGTTGGTATCGAATTATTGATAAAATCGGCAAATTTCAGTTTTTTCAAAAAATCTCAAAACTGAACAAAATTTGATTGGATTTAAAATGAGATTCGTCTAAAGCATTAAATTCTGCCAAATATTCCTCATTTAACCGATGTTCTATCTCTTCTAATAATCGAGATTCCAATGGTGAGCATCGAAATATGGACACAGAGTGATCCATTTAAAATAACAAAGTTAGTACCGTCTTCCGGTATAAGCAAAAGTGCAGCAAAGTCGCCATTATTTTACATCGATAGAACATATTCAAAAACCTTTATATGCAAAATTTCAGTTCGACTGAAATACGTGTTCTCTATAAAGTTCTAATAGGCTAATATTCGTGAATGAAGTATCATTTGAAAAATCAATCTCCTACCGTAAACTAGTGAGTGAAAAAATAATATTAATTAATCCAATTTGTTGCCTTTTAACAATCTGACTATAAATAACAAAGTTATAGCTTGCGAACACTCTGTTTTATACTTACCTATTATTACTGCATTCGCTGAAGATACGCAGGAGTTCTGAGGTACAATGAATCGTCTAAGAATAGTGCTCCCCAAAAATTGTGATTTTATTATTAGGACCATTAATACTTCAATTCCATTTAATAAAAAATTCAAAATTGTACTTCAGTTTTCTGCAAATTTAGAAACTGATGACACTCTAAAAAGTGGATTCTAATCATTTTCTTATATAACTTTAGATTTGTTAGAAAATTTCTCTCTGTATTGTTATATTTATTATGCTTTAAGTTTGCGAAGTCATTTAAAAAGAGATTGTATAAATCTACAAATTCTCGAATTTCAGAAAACTATTCAGTTTTATTGCTTTTTAATAAGGAATAATGACTTGAAAAAAATGGCGTCTTTTTCGAAACAGTTTGCTGGTTTTAAAATGTCCTTTTTTGCGGACGATTAATTAGTCGAACGTTGGATACAATTGATGGTGGCATAACGTAATAAATATGTTTTTGTTGTATAAACTTCACCATAAAGGCTATTATAGTTGCGTCGTATAAAGTCCATATAAAAGCGTCATAAATAAAGGCGTAAAGCGATATGTATACAGTATGTTGTTGCTTTGATGGCAATTTAGGAGTCTTCTTTGTATTATGACGTGCATTATCTTGCGTCGATTTACAAGTTACAATAAAATAACGATTAAATAAAGCAATCAACAAACATGCTGGTACAACAGAAAGGAAATTTAAATGAAAGAGAAAAAATTGTTGAATTTTCTAAATAAAATTTTTAAAGTGGGGTGATTTTCGGCCAATGAAAAGTCTCCTTTCGAATTTGGGTAAAGGTGTCTCTTTATATGTGCGGCAGGTGGTTTAAGCACCGGGCGCTTGGTCCAGGACTCCCATTGGTGCGTTGACACGAGCCCAATATATTCATATAAGACATAACGTATGTTTTCGAATCGAATTAATTACAGCAATAAGGCGAGAGAGTATAAAAAGCCCTAAAGCTATTCATTTGTGCGAATTTCTTCCGAAGACTGTCATCTGACCGGACGTTGCTCCTCCTTAAGATAACATCATATATCTTAACAATTAAATAAAAAAAAATATATAACGGTTATAGTCTATAAATGATATTAACTTTAATTAAATTAATAATAAGCGAAAGTAAATTTGGAGTTTTAATGAATTCAAAAAATGCTGAATAAGCTTTTTTTATTTCAGGATGACTTAGAACAAAATTTCTCTCAACCCTATTTTTACACTAATCGCGGCAACTAAAATTGAAAATTTTTGAATGTTACGCTTTGATTTTATTAAAAAATATTATTTTTGATGGGAATTTCTAATGGAACGAATTTTCAAGAATGTCGAGAAGAATTTTTTATCTATCTTTTATTTTGCACCTTTTACCCATTTATGTGTCTGACTTGATACAAAATTCTGCACGTTTTATGCAAGGTCTTCCTCACTTCGCATCATCTAAGGAAATTTGCAAGTGGAAGTACTCAATTGAAAAATTCTTTTTGGAGTTGGCTAGATTGAAGAAAAAATCTCTTCCATTCATTCCATCTGAGGAAGAAACTCCTTAGTGAAAGTGTTCAATGAAAAAGAGAAAAAAAAGGGTAGTGGTCTAGTCTACGTGCCAGACTGAAGCTAATGAGACGGCACGTGTTTGTGTATCTGTCTGGTGAGTGTTGGACGTTAGAAGCATCTTTTATTCAAGCAGCTGGCGCTTACATTTACTAGATGCTATTAATACACACACACGCACATAAAATACGTACATGTAGGTACGCTTGTTGATCTGATAGTGTTAACACAGACGGCCTTGAAAGTAAATTTATTGCAAACGATCAATTTGAGGGAGGTTTTATTGGCAGACGTGAATAGAGACAGTGATGATACTATTTGCATCCACAATTCCAAGAAGAATTTCGCAAAAAAGAACTGAAAAATGTTGACAAATCAATTTTGAAGGTTTTCGATTAAACGATTTTTTTGCACTCTTCCACTGACCTAACCACATAACGTGAGTTTTATTGAATATTAGAATTTTTCTCAAAATTTCATCAAATCTAAGTTAAAAAAATTTTACATTCGATAATCTGCTAAGTATTACTTATTTTTACTGAAAACATGGATGAAACTGAATTTTTATGATTAAAAATATACTTCCTATTAAAATTTTTGAATCAAAATTTGAATTTTGTCAATTAAAACAATCACTACAGTTTTTTTGCTTTATTTAACAGAAATTCAAGTTGGCCAGTTTTCTCTATTTCAGAGAATTTCCACAAACAACAGAGAAACAATTTACAGAATTACAATATTAGCTGTAAGATTAATTGCAAAAAATTCTAGAATAACAAATAATAATTTTTTTTACTTGGAATTTCTTTTTTTTTCTTGTTTTCTTGGTAACTTGTTATCGGAATTAAATTTTTTCAATTGCAAACTTATTTTTTCGTCAAGCAAAACTTTTTATAAAGAATAACTTTTTGTCGAAAAATCAATAATTTTTTTTTTTCTGATCGTCAACTCTATTCGTGAACACACTATATATTTTATAAACAATTGCTCTCCGCTCTGTGGAATAATCGATTTTCAAAAGTAAAATGCAAATTTGAACATTGGTGTGTGAAATTTGCTAAAATACAAGTTGAAAGTTTCTGTATATTTTACTTTTGGTGTAATCAGATAAGATATGTAAAACATGTGCGTCCAGTTTTTTTTGCAAACTGCTCGCTCGTGTAAAAAATTTAGCTTCACGCACTTGTTGCACACTTTTTTCTATTGTATTTTGTTTTGTTGACATATTTTTTTTGGAATTTTTTCAGCCGGTCCATAAATTAACACTCTAACTGTTGCTTTTATGAATTTTTCAATTTTTTTCGTGCAGTCTTCTAATTTGCATTTCCAGGTCATTGACTAAAACAGTTGTTTTTAATATATCTTATATAGTCTGCAATTTAACAAGAGCATGTGAAGCTTAAGTAAAAAAAAATCCACTTTATTATTAATTACAAACTTCTTTTTCTTTGTATTTTATTCTTTTCATTGATCGATTTGCCTCTTTAACCAAGTCCACGCTGATGCTTTGCTCCAATAAATTATTATTCCAATGGAGAGCCCCATAATAAATCATCTTAATTAAGCAGGAAGTCCGGATCTGTTGTGAAAAAAATGACGATATAACATCGAATAGATGTTGCAAAATTCCAACGGGACAAATATGACACTAATCAATAAATAAATTTTAGATAAAAAAAAAAAAATCAACCGTTAGGTGTCATAGGCGTGGAATAAAACGGATTGAAAATTCTTTCATTTTGAATTAAACACCCTTATTGGAGCACCCTCCTCCCTCGTAGCATTACAAGTACCATATGTACCAAGTCCAGGTGGTCTCCAGCACCTGCCTATGAACGCGTGTCGGATTTGCCATTGAAATCGCGACACTTGTACCTACTCTAGCTGTATGTTCAACAGGCTAGCACGTTCCATGGGTCTATTTTTAATTCGCGCTACTGGCGCTATTTACACCTCCATAAATTAAAAAAGAAATTCGGTCGACTGTGATAGGCAGGTGATCGATCTGATAGGACACTTAGAGTAATTAAAAGCTGTCTAAACGATTAGAAAAGTGCTGCAAGGAAGCTCTTAAAAAAATAGTGATTAATATAACAGCACTTTAAAAATTTTTGTACTGACCTATAAAACATCTTTGTTCTTTGTGTTTCAGAAATTGTAATTCAATAAGCATCATCTCTCTAACGACGTGTTTTCGCTGTTATTTGAATAATACAGTCTTCTCCTGTATAAATTCCACTTAACGATTGACAAAAACTCTTCACCATTGACTGATTTCATTCATAACGTTGTCTTCGCGTAAAAACTTTTGACAATTAAAAATCGGTCCGTTGACGTTCCTTTCAATTAGTGAGCACCAAAAACGTATCTTCAAGTTGGAAATATATTTTATTTTATTTTTGAGTCGGAGAGGAAATTTACAATGTTCAATACAATTAGCTCAGATGTTATTAATGAATCAATGGATGTAGAATAACATCTCTCTGAGTGGATTCAATCGATTATATCTTTGTATATGATCCCGATTTAGGGGACGGAATATTTCGGGACACTGAGTGTTTTTTGCACGGCAGGTGGACCAATTAACGGTACTTGTAGTCGCTATCACCTGTACCAACACACACGCGCTATAAACATGTAAAAAGCATTCAAAATTCCGCAGACTGACTATTTAACCAAATTTTTTCGAAAACAATTAAAGACCAATTTAATTAAGAGCTCAGGAATTTTCGCATTTTTTAGATTAAGTATCTATTTCCAAGAAGCCACTTAAATACATTCATCATTTATAATAAATAAGAACTCTTCATTCTAACAATCATCAGCAAAGCGCTTTTTTTCATTCAGTTTCAGACAATTTTGCTGTCGTTTCAGTCATGTTTTGCTCTTGCCTTAGTAAATTTAAGGTGTGATTCGCTCTCTGTAATTACACGTTGCATATAAATGTACTACTTGACAGTGTCCAGCCATTTATCTCCAAGTAAATTTATGTCTTAATTGCTGTTACACAGATTGATTGCTGTATGGCAATTTGGTTCACGTTTTACTTGATCAAATCGATCTTGATGCTATTATCTTGATGACCTTCATGGTAGATCAACTTGGCGCGTTACAAGTATTACATATTTATGACTATTTTAGAAAGACAAACAAAGACATTTTTTGAAAAAATCTACAACCGTTATATTGATGGTATTTCCAATAAAATGAGAACTATATTGATTATTACAAAGTTCATCAAAATTCTTGAAAGTTTAAGCTTTGTTCTTAAAATCTGGGTTAATTGGAAAAAATGTGTTTGAGGCGTTTTGTGAAAGATTTAATAAGTTTTCTATCTGATGATTGAGGTTTTGTTTTTGAAATAGAAACTTCAGAAAAAATATGAATTTTTCTTAGAAACAATTTTATCTTTGATCATATTTCATACAGCTAATTTCAGAAAGGAAAAAAGTATTTAAAACTCTCTTAATAATTTAATCTATCGGGATTGAGAATTTTTTCTAAAATTTTAGTCGTAGCAGTTGCATGCTAATTATAATTTATTTTTAAATTTCAACAAATTTTATATTAAAATTTTTCTAGACTTGACTCTTTTTTGACACATTTAGACAGAGGCTTGTCTAAATGTGGTTCTTTCAGTTCATTGCGGAATAAAATCAATCAAATTCTATACTGAAGCTTTTTTAGGTTTTCAGTTCAGTGTTTTCAAAATGCAACTTTGTTGGTCAAGTATGTGCTTTGACTTCTTGCTGAGAAAAGTAAATTTTATCCAGGTATGACTTTTAAAGAAAGATAACAGTCTTTAAGTTATTTTAGAGGTTTCATATTACCCCGGCTTAAATAACAATATCTGAACAAGATGTCTTTTTCTGTTGAGTCATTATAGACAAAAAATTCATAGTCTGAATTAATTATCAGCTTCACTCTACATCCGGTTACACCGGAAACAACCATCAGAATTTTTTTCTACTTTTTTGTAGATTATAAAACCCTTTCAACATTTTATTTTTTTAAAACGGCGCAAATGATCTCATTGAAGTCTGAATAGATAATACCTTGTTAAGATGATTTTAATTTGAAGTCAACAGTATCATCCCATTTTTAACATTTAATTACTTCTATTTCCTCAACTATGATATAAACAAACAAAATTAATTTTTTCCCACGCTGAATATAATATAGGGTTGGGATAAAACGAATCAACGCTACCGCTTCTTCCTTCAACCCTTTGACTGATGATCTTTCACAAAACCTTGATGTATTTATTCTTGTTCGTTTTATTCTACTGAAATGAGCCGGAGGTAAGTGGTCCACCCTCGCTTTTCACCTGTTGTTGATCGCATTTGCAATTCAAATAATGTAGTCGCAATGTGTTGTACAACGTAACGTATATACAGTATGTCTTATTGTATTGTTGGAATCTAGATGTCAGATTGGAATAACTCATTCAAAAAAACTGCCTCCAGATACACTTTTCCAACTTTTATTATGACATGTGTCAAAATTTTCATGTTTCTTATCAGTTTACAAGCTTTTAATTGAAAATCCAAATGATAACTCAATTCTAATTACTGAATATAATATAATTTTAAAGTTGGGATTTTTTCCAGCTACTTAATGCTGCTTCTGTCTTAGATATTTAGATACGCTTGTCTGTTTTTTTTTCAGGTGCTTGTTTAGATTTATCTTTGATTAGAGTTTGAAATTAACAAAAAAAAGTTTCAAAGTTTCAACCCCCAAAATCTATTCGATTCGGTTCTATGCTTTTGTCCTTTGATACTTTCTGTATAATTACATTAGTGTGAGAATTATTATTATAATTTTTTTTTACTTTCACTTTAGGTAAAATACGCAGCGTTTTATTCTGCTTCGAGTGATGGCAATTTTTCCAGTCAATAATGATAATAATTAAAAGAAGTCGTAAAATTTAACTTCGGTCAAGATTAACGACCATTTTCATTAAATGGCGTATCGGAGAGCCGTCCGACAACCTTTCTGATGTACATCACCGATTCGATACACACTTCTGTAGCAGCAAACGCAGTCAATCAAAACTTATTGTTTATGTTTAAATTAATCCTACGCGAAATGAGAACTGAGTGGGAGGCAAGCAACGAAGAATTCGTATCAAAAAGAAATAGTTTCGCGTAATTAAAGTTTATGTAAAATGTTAGCAAATTTACAACATGAGTGTTGAAGATAATTAAACTAATTTGACACGAGTGGTAGATTATATCTTGGAGATAACTGAAAACATCTAATAATTGATTGATGTAACTATCTACTCCATCATTTAATTTTTTTTTATTTTTTTTTTTATAATTGAAGAAATGACTTCTAATAGTACGGTGAGATTTATAAAATGTGATTAAATCACACATATGAGTCTTGGAATTTGCAGACAGTAATTTTATGATTGCGATGGCACGGAAGGGCTGAAACTATAATTATTGTGTTCTGATTGAGATTTGATTCAAGGAACTCAACATTTACGATTTTTCTTTTAAAAGAAGTTTTATTTTTATGCTTGTGGCGGTTTGACTGACACACTTTAGACAACTCAATGGTAAAAAATCAATACTTTAAGGTGTATTTAGACTATGCGATTTATCATGTGATAAATGATAAAAGAAAAATTTTTGTGTTTAATTTTTTTGTTTCATAGATCATAAGAATGATTATAAACCAGAAAAACGCAAAATTAAAATCAAATATGATATTTTTAATGTTATGAATTATCACAAGATTTTATCATATTAAATATCATACGATTAATCACATAATCTAAAGACATCTTTAGACTTAAATCAGTGCAATTCTGAAGATAGTTTAATGCTCTGAGTCTTCCGAGAAGCATAATTTGAGCTTTCTATAATTGAGATAGAACGATGAACTTAGTATCTCTTGAAGGTCTTTTTAATCTTTATGCAAAAGTCAAATTTCATCTGTTTTGCTACAAAAATAACGACGCTACATGCCTCTAAATATCAAACAGATTTCTGACTTAAAATTTGCGTTTGGCTGCTAGTTTCAGGTATATGACTCATAATAGCTGAAACTAAACTTTTTTTGAAACAAAATTCTTTGTCATTGAATTTATGGCAAAATGAAACACTTCCAAAAAACAAAACATTGAGAGAAATAGTTCAATATAAGATTCATCTCAACATTTTGAGAAATTTTCAAGCCCCAGCTAAAATTATTAGAAATCGTCCAGATCAGAATTATTACAATTTTGTATACCTTTCTCAAAAATTAATCGTTTTTGTTTATTTTTGATTTTTTGATTTAAAAGTTAGCTATGTTTAAGCACTTTTCTTTGGTGTTTAAAACTGTCAAATTTTCCAGTTTTACGGGTTTCTATTTTTTTGCAAAAATTTGAGTCAGCATCTCAGTTTTTGATTGAAATAAAATTATGACTTTAGCTTTATTTTGAAGCTGTATCGATTTGGCAAAATCTCATCTATTTTTGGCTCTCAACTGACTGAATTAAAACAAACAAAAAAAATAAAGAATCTCGGAAGGAATAATTTAATGTTAAATTCATTTCAATATCTTTGTTTCTCTCTTAGAGTGTCTGAATTTGTACATTGGAAATGTTTGAGTAACACTAGACAACAAATTTTGGACGACTTTTGACTTATGGATTTTTTTTAATTTTTTGCATATAAGAATCTATATGTCTTTTGCTTAAATTCGAGATTTAACATAAATTGTCGTTTATATGTCATTCAGAATAATTATATAAATTACATTGCAGCAAAAAACAAATATAAGCAAAAATTTGTTGCCTAGTGTAACCAAAAAAAAAAAAAAATTTGCAGAGACTTGAAACGAGCTTAGAGAAATAAGAAAGATGTGGTAGGTACTTGAATTTTTAATCTTGGATGAATGCGCAGTATGTGGCTGTTCATTGTGCTGCAAAAAAAAACAAACATTCTTGTATTTAGCTTCTACCGGCAGGCTTAAAGCAATTTAGAACGTTGAGTAGTAGCTCTAGTAATAGTAGTTTAACAGAAGATATAATTTTATAAAAAAAAAATTAGCAAACATCATAAACTCACCATCAGTTATATTCTTTGACAAACTACTTTTTCTGCATTATATTGACGCAAATTATTCTTTACTATATATAATAATAAAGCATATTTTTGCGCACTCAGAACAGTGCGTAAAATTAAACATTATATACCAGTATAATAATGTTTACATTAATACAAAAATGGCTGTACTTGTTTGTTCACAAAAATCAATTTTATTTTTGTGAACTTTTAACATTTCAGTAGCAAAAGATTCAATAACTTTGACTGAGAATTTCTCTAAGTTTTCACCCCCAAAGTCTGCTCTCTCACCCTTTTTCTATCAGATAGAGCCGAAGGCACATCAATGTGGGAGTTGAATTGTGACCAGCATTTAATTTAAACGTCGGAGCGTGAAAAGGGGGCAATATCTCGATCTTTAGTCTTTTATTCAAATAAAATACTTTTTATAACACTTCTATTGAAGTAAGTTCTGTCTGTAAAAATTCGATGTCTATCTGAGATAATAAAATTTAAGAAGAAATTCAAGCGTCTGCGTATATTATATATAATTGGTAATATCTTCTTTCATTCGCAAACATACTCTTAGAATGCTGAAAGCATTTATTAATTAGGTCGCTTTTAAGACTTCATATCATGATATAGCTCATATAAAAAGACATTGAATGTCGTCATGTTCGATCATTATCTGCCTCCATTTACAGAAACATAACAGTATATAATATTCCTTCTGATTAAGAAAAATTTTATTATTTAATTATGATTATTGCTCGGATTGTTTTCTTATATTTTATGTAAATGAATAAATCTGAAAAAAAAAATGTTGAGATTCCACTTTGATAAATTATGTCTCATTACATCAGACAGCTTCGGTAAAATAATTTTATAGCGAGATCATGGCACTTACGCCACGCCAACACACAACGAATTAATTACATTTAATAACATATCAAATAAGCAAGCCATTTATCATTACTTTAAAATCGTATTATTTTCATATAAACAAACACCATTTAATGGACGGTTACTGGAATTAATTTCAAGCGGCTTTTCAACTTGAAGTGAAGAAAAAAAGCAGACGCAGACACACGGTCAGTGTTTGCTTTAAAAATTATCTTCACCTATCGTATTATAATTTAATCAATTTCGTTGTGAATATTTAAGTAGACGAACGACTAATAGATAAGATGACTTGGGGGTTTTTCTGATTGTTAATTTTTGAAGCGACTTGATTGAAATATTTATCAAAATTCATAGATGTTATATTATCAAGCTTCAGGCTTCACTTTTCTTATTGAAATTAATCTTATTATTAAAAATTCATTTGTTCTAATTTACATTTTATTTATTGTTGCTTATGATATAGATTTAATGGTCGTTGATTTGAATTAATTGTTAGTAGTAGCATAGCTAAAGGCTAAAAACTGAAAAAAAAAATTACAACAAATTTGTGTCCAGAATAAAAACAGTACAAGCAATTATGTTGTGCATCTCTGTACGGAAATGATAAACATTAAGCGAAATGTCTTCACATTAACTGCAAAAGTAAAAAACCATTTTCTCACATTAAATTTTTTGGAAAAATTGTACGAAATTTATTAAATGACCCGTTTCCCTTATTTATTTTTTATCTAGAGTTATTTTTTTCAAAATCACGCCCCTTTTCAGGTGCGTTGTCACGCAATATAAAATCTAAACCACAGTCGACCTGCAAACCTGCACACATTGATTGACCGTTATTTATTTCACATATGCCACCCGCTTAGGGTGACGCATTTTATCTAACCGTTATTTCCTTCCGATCCCCCTAAGCAACGCACCAACCATATGTTCAAAAAAAAAAAAAACACTTGTTCTAATTTTAAAATAAAAAAAATATATGAAGAAACTTGAACGGAAATCAGTGATTATTTCAGAATCTGTGCGAATCGGCAAAAATCACAATGACATTTCCACAAACGTGGTTTTGAATGGATGAGAATGGCGAGGGTCGCTCCTACTATTAGTATTTTTGACAATACGAATAACCGCAACAATGGCATACATGTCATTTTTCAAAACTTCAAAGGGTTGAAATATTGAATTCGATATGAATGGCACTTTTTCTCAAAGAAAATAGAAGCTGTCTTTGAAGAGCACAAACATACTATGGATTTAAGTTTATTTGTTGCAGATTTTAATCTCTTCATTTTAAGATTTTTTCGTAATATCTTGGAAGATTTTTTATTTCGCACCTGCCCCACTTCACCATTTAAAGACGTAAATTTCTCTGTTGTTTATGCGTTTTGTTTGTTTGGACAACCTCCCGTTGTTCAAGTGTTCGTATCAAAAACCTATCAGAAAACATCATGAATAAAATACAAATTTGTTTCTTGTAAAAATTTGATAAAAGGATCGGTGGTCATCTGGTATTATTAATAACAGACATAAATCTGCGTGAATACGGTACTGTACGATGTTAAATAGTGATTGGTGTTGGAGTCTTGCAGAGAAACATTTCCACTATGAGGAAAGTCGATATTGATGGCGATTTTTATGTCTTGCGGCTGAGCTTATCATTAATATTCATCGTGAAACCGCAACTTTTCTCTTGATTTATGTAACATTACATAAATTGTTTTTTTCTTTTAAATTTCCGACAGAAGCTTATTCTTAAATAACGATGTTGGATTTTAGAAGCTTTCGGCTTAACCCTATATCGAATTCAGTGAATTGAGTCAAAATCTTAAGCAGATTATGTCATGATTTCGATATTAATTTCTAATATTTGTCTATTGTTATTTGACGTTTACAACTTAAGAAGCTTAAAGTTGTCTTCGAATGTCGGTTTTAGGGAGCTCCGTGGGAATTGAGAGGATGCGTGTCGAGACACCACCGACTATGACAATGTTGTCTTTTTCCAATGTTAATTATAGTAAAAACAGGTCGGAACGTCATTAATCAGGTAGAGAGACGGTCGGCCAATTACTGACACTTTGCGAAAGACTTGGTTGTTGGCATTCCGATGTTGCGGTGAGGGCGCCCGCATCATCATCATCATCATCATCACCGTTCTACACAGCTCGTGTTCGAGAAGTTTTAAACAGCACGAGGCCGGATAGATGAGAAGAGTGGATAGACCTAGAAGCGAGAAGTCGAACAGGGCACTGGTGCGGCCTTGACGACACGCAGTGGCGCCGGGGATTTACACATTATAACTAGACATTCTCCAAAAAAAACTAAATCTGAAATTTTATACAAAAATCTGATATAACATTTCACGTCTGATTTTATTGTTTTTATTGTTAATTAGAAAGGAATTAACTTTTGAGACATTTTTTCTAATGCCTGCGCCTCTGCTAGCATCCAGGTAGACATACATCTGCCTCACGTTTACATATACATCCAGCAGGTACCCTCATGATCGAGCAACCGTTCATCCACTAATCAGTAAAACTAGGTTTTATATGTCGTCTTCGACGCCTGCACTAGGTTACTATGTTCATATGTCTGCGGGTCGGTCTCGACGATTTGCTATTAACCAGTTCACATTCAATTTTTTCTCACTTTTATATCGCTGCTGAAAAACTTGTTTTCATAATAAGTAATCAAGTCCTGCATCCTGAAAATTGCATTTACTACATTATTATCAATCCCACATGGTTCGATCCATTTGGAAAAATTACTAATAGGCAAGTTATTTTCAGTGAAACTCTTCACCTGCTTTATCTTTAACTTGTTGTTGATTTATTTTATTGATCAGCTTAGTGCAATGCTAATTAATCGATTATATTAGTCTATAAAAATAGACATTTTTTATCACCATTTTTATTTATTTTATTTTATTTATTTATTTATTTTTTTTAATAATCCGTCAAAGAACAGGTGCAACCGAATTTCGTACAACTTCATTAATGCAACATCGCGATTCATTTTTAAAGCGTGCCAAATAGTTCCACACTATTCCGGGTTCGAATTTTAACGGAGATTTCAATGCTGAACTAAGCTACAAACTTTTTCTTTCATTTCTTGAATAGTCGTAAAACAAAAACAAGTTTTTTTAATTAATTTCGTAAATGAATGTCAATGATTTGTTAATGATTCTTGCATGGAAATTCTTTATGAATAATGCCTTCTTTCGCTTGACACGAGTTATTTTACTTTGGAATTTTTTTGAGTGTATTTACAGAAACAATTAATTTCAACGCATCTGTTAACATTGCTGATGTATTAAAGCATGTTACTGATGTGTTAATTTTTAAGTGTGTGGTCGATGTTGAATATAAATAGTTTACTTTTTTTATTTTCGACGAATGGGAAAGAATAGGTGGTAAAAATCGAAATTGTGTGTTTATGAAAAAAGTAAAAGTGGGATAATAGATGAAATGTGAATTAATTAAAAAAAACTCAAAAGGAAATGGGAAATTATTTTTTATAAAAGTTTATCTACTTTTTTTTGTTTTGGAACGTCGACAATAGGTACAAATTTCAATTTAGAATCGACCTCTTTCGGTATAAAGAGATTAAATTTTGAAGCGCTGTTAAAAAGCATATCTTCTCCTAGATGATGTTTTATTTACAAAAATAGGTCAACACTCTCATCATAATTAGATCCAACTCATTTCTTTTTTCTTCTTTCATCTTTTATATTTCAATTGTGTCTGTAATCTAAGATTATACTCTTTTTATTATTTATTTTTTCAACATTGATCATTCTCAAACAAGATTACTTTATTTAACTTTCTCTTCAATTTGTTTTACTTTAGTTAAATGAATTTGTTTTACAGATGTAAGAAGTTTAATCGTAAAATAAATTTTTAGTGGAATTCCAATCCGATTGGATGGATTTTAAAGGTCAAAATAATATAACAGTAGGTGTTTACGCCTCTAAATTGTTTTAACCTTTTAATTAAAATTAAATGCGTGAAGATATTTATTGTTTTTATAACTTTGTTTTATTGGTTTCATCAGAAGAAGTCGAATTATAAAACTAAAAAACTTTTTTTCTACTTTTTGTACTCAGTCTGCAAAAATTTTTTAAATATTTCTGTTTTTGTTGAAAGTACATACTTCAGGCTACGAATGAATTACTCAAAAAAGTTCTAAGAAATGTCTAAATTGTTTTTCTTTTTTTTTCCCATCAGTAACTATGTTAAGTTGCATAATTTTCTCTCTTTTTTCAGAACGCACTAATGAAGAAAGACGAGGAAGACATAGTTGTGTCTGCAGACTGCGAGACTAGAGAAAGCTTCAGCAGTTTCAGGTAATTAATTATATAATTCACGTTTACTCAAATAATGAAAAAAATTAATCACAAATTTCAAAAATTTAACTAGACAAAAATCGGTATTTGATATTGATAAAATGTTAAAGAATATAAAAAAATCTCTAATGGCTCATTCAGGTTATGCTTTATCCATATGATAAATGCCCACTTTTTCGTCCCGACTGCAAAAACCGCACTTATCCTCCGACAATACAAATCCGTCTATATGCGGTTAGTCACGGCACTAATCTCTTCCATAACCACCATCTCATGCATCTTTCTACCGCAAAAGCAAAGCCGATTCTTCTTCTTTTTTCAATTTGAATGCAATTAAACTAGTCGTGTTTACTCAAACATTAAAACCATAGTCGGCAACATCATATCTCTTGAAAGATTTTATCAAACTAATCGTTTGAAAATAAGAACCTATAGAAAAAATTTGTACTTGAATTTATTTGATGTAAATGTATATATCTTTTTTGACCTATTTTGCGAAGCCATCTGCGTCCTACTTATTAAAAGTATTGCATTGCATCACCTGCTTGTTGGATTCTTTCTCTGTTCTTCTAACTTCAACGCGTGCCAAAAATTCGCTAAAGAAATGTTAAAAAAGACGATGCAATTCGAATGTCGGGTCAGAATCATCAAACCGACCAGTCGAGAGAAAAGCACAATCACTGTTATTATATAAATTGAATTTATATACATTATTTCCGCAATTTATTTTCAATTAAGTTATGCGTTACAAATCGATAATTTTTTTCTGGATGTGTGTATTGTAATTATCAAGTGTTTTGACAAGTTTACCCTTTTTGAGGGTTATTATATGCATATTGACATACTCTCACGGTCTCGCACCCTCTTTGAGTAATTTATCGAAAAATTGACGATAATTTCAAGCAGATGCGCCGGAAATAACATGACATCACATTTCAAAATTTTTGATAGAGTGTATAGCTCGAAAAATTCACAATTTTACAAACTTATTCTATAAGAATAATAAAAGAATTAATTTTTTTTTACTTCCTTGTTGCATTCAACTCTCGTAATTCTTTACCAAAGCCGGTCCTTATTACGATATCCCTAGTATTATTTATTAGTTTTTTTCATCCCTATAAGCCGTCCTACTTTTATTGTCCTTGTACGTGGCCGGGTTTGGCAAGTTGGATCTATTTTTATGTAAATACTACGGCCCAGATTAGACACAATACAACCGTCATGGTTCTATACATACCTGATCTAGATTTTTTGCTAGTCTCATTAAAGGTCCTTCATTAGAATAGCCAATTTACATATTTTCCACCCTATAGACATGCAGTGCATATTGATTTCGGCATGACTAGACTAAAAGGGTTACGAAAATTTTTGTTTTACTATTTATCACAAAGTGATTATTAACGATTTTTTGTAATAATAGTGTTGTACCATCAACACCTCTGACACACATAAAACCAGCTGCCCTCAGGTTTCAAATATTAAAATATCTGGATAATATTTAATAATATGTCTGTTGAGTCGGTTAAAATATAATGCGGTGCTTTACCAGATAATAAGCAGCCAGTTGTAAATCAATGAATGTGTCCAGGAACCACCAGAAGTACCAAACCAACCACATTAAAAATAACCAATTTTTTTCGATTAAATCCAATCAAAGAAAATGTAAATTTTAGAATTTATTAAAAATATTTTATTTCTAATTAAGAATAATTTATTCATAATTCTGTTATATACTGAATTTATAATTTTAGTTCATCGGTTTGGGTACTGCTGCTGTAGCCGCATTCATTAAATGCTATTAGTTTCAACGTAATTTAAGTGTTAAAATTGTTAATAATTGATGGGAATGTTTGAAAGAATCGATGAAGGGTTATTATGAAACAGTACGGGGTAATTTAAGCCGTCTTTGTCTATTCAAAAAATTTCCAGAGTTTACTTTCTACTAAAAGCCATCACATTTGTAACATCTGCCCGCTCCAAATTTACTCTTTCTCTCGTTATTTACCTCGAAATTTCTTCTGCGTACATCTGGCTCAGCTACATTTTATGAATGTGTATAAGTGTGTATATGGAAAAATAAAAACTGTATATTAAGAATTGAAGGGTTCAGCTGTCGAAGAATGTAGATAGGAGAGGAAAAGAGGGAGCACCCGCACGTGAAGAATGTTTTGATGCATGATTCAATATCTGCAAATCTTGTGTTTGTTTGTAAATAAAAGGGTTGATGGTTTGGGAGGATAAGGAGATGAAGGAGTGACATTGATGAATATGTTTTGGGAGAAAAAGAGAGACAGTTTATTGCATTTTTTTTTATTATTATAAATAACTTCCAACCGAGTAAAGCTTTTAATAACCCTCCTGCTACGAAAACAAACAATCCTTTCGAGGTTGATTAAAACTAGGAATGATAAATTTCGAAAAAAAATTACATTGACTTTACCTACTAAGGTTTCACTGTTTACAAAGTTCTTTCGGTAACAAAAGCTTCACTCGACTGAACATTTGCCAAAATTTTGTTTACACTTGACCGACACAAAATCTTAAGTATCTGAAAATTTCTTTGAAGCGTGACGACTAAACATTGCGCAAAAGGGTTATGTTACGGTCAGATAGTTAAGGGTGAAAAGAAACATGAGATTTTGTACCCTATATACCTAACATTTTTCAAGATTTAAAAGCAGCCATTAATTACCCACCCTTGCAGGCATTTTAAATAACGATTATAATAAATTCATCATTTATTTTCTATTCGCCTCGAGATGATACGTTTGCAAGTGAAAAATTATATTCGAACCCTTTATCATCAACAGCTTGCATCAAAAATACAATAAGAATGGCCCTTTATTTCTTACACCCACGCGTTTTATCAGACTTTGGACAGATGCAAAATCGATCATTTTTCGGCAAAATACAGATGTTCACATTCAGGTACTAAAGGGTGTTAAGCAGATGCAACTTTTCATTTTGATCCAATAACTTGTTGGTTTTTTCGTAGATTTTTCAATGATTTATAATGCGTCCAAATGATTATCGCAAACACGCCTTCAACGCCTAAAGCGCCGCCAACCGTTTAAAACAAACATCACTGTTGTTACTTGTTATTTTAATATCTCGTTTCGAATCGCCTCTGGTTACCCTTTTGCTGGTGAATAATGGGTGTTTTATCTACACATTCGTCTGTTTGGATTTTATTAAACATTTGATTCGACTTTTACCATCTTATTCTTTAGATGAGAGTAACAAAGATGGGATGAATTTTAGATCGCTGATATTAATGTGATTCATTCGTATAAGCTGTTTGATTAAGAAATTAATTTTCTTGGTGGTTTTATTTGTGAAGTATTGGTTTCTGCAGTCACGATTTAACTTTTGCTTTTTTTTTTTAGAGTGTGAGATTTTTTTTGTAGCATTTGTGGTAAAACTGGCAATTTCCCTCCAATTTTCACACCATCAAAAGGCTCTGATTAGTAACTGGTTCTCACCTCTATATTTAAGGGTGCGAAGTTGATAAAACCTGGTTTTAATACTTCACTAATTCGCGGGAATTGTCTCAGGGTCAGGGACACTCCCTACCCTCGAGTGAAAGTCGTCTTTAGCCCCCATAAATCAGGTCTTAACTAGACAAGGCGCCCGACAAACGAGCCGTCCGAACCTGTAATTTGTGGTTGCGTACTCTTCGCGTAAAACAAGACTTCTAAACCAAAAAACTGTGATTATAGTTTTAATGGAAACATCTGACGAGGGTGGCAGCCGGAAGTTGAAGAAGCACCAATTTAAATACTTTCAAGGTGTTGTCTTAGTAAATATTTGAACACCAATAAAGATTATATTACAATTTCAATTAATGGATTTTTGAATTTTATGAAAATGGAACAGAGTGTGGTAAATTGTAATAACAGCAGGAAGAAAATGGCTCTCGGTTGGTACACATCAATTTGCGTAATAATTCCAAACTGACAATTTAATTTAATTTCAACTTTAAAAATTGGAAGTGATGGTAAATGAAGGTACCGCAGAGAAAAGTGTTCTTGTTCATTTAATATTAAATTGAAAATATACAACTGTGTGGGAAATATCAGAAAAATGTTAATGAATGTATTATGTGATTGCTGTGGTAGTATCAGATTGGCAATTTTAATAAAAGTTTCAGTGGCCGAACAAGTTTGTTTACACACTCGCCCTTGTATCAATATAATTAACAAGTGGTAGTGAAGTGGTCGGAGCAGATGCCCCATATGCACTTCAAACCACAACAATAACACACGACTTTGAAATGGATACTCTATCTATTCGAGTGGGTTTGCAAAAGCGACGGTTATATAACCGCCAAGTGTAAAAAATCCTCAAAAAAAAAGCTCCCCTTACAAATTACTAACATTCTGATACATTTCTGATAATGTTCGATTCGTAGAATGAGAAAATCCATGTCTGAAAGAGTTTAACTGTCAATGTATCACATGACTATCTGTTCATCTGAATTTAATTGGCGCCTTGCTTGTAGATGCTATCAATTGGAAAAAGAATTGGATTGAAAATAAAGACAACTGTAACTCTATCCCAAATTTTTCATTTACTAAATCCTCTTACAGCCAAAATCTGCAAAATCTATTGTATACTTGTTTATTGTACACAACTAAGCCTGCTGCTGCTTTTAACTCAATTATCTTGAAACTCGAGCCTTTTCGTGTCTTAATCTGCACACGCCACAGCTATAGCACACGCCGAATTCTATAGAAAAATAGCCAAATGGACGTTGTGGTCAGTCTTTGAAAAAAAAATTCTTATAATTTTTTTTTTTTTTTCACTGTGAAATAGGAGATTTTTGCTCGACTGCAAACGCTCAATACAGTTCGATTTCACGTCTGATCGTTGTAATTAGTCAAGAGCCGATTCTAAAGAGTGACAATACCAACACTTGAAATCTTTTGGTCGATTTACTTAAGAAGCTTAACAGCTTTTGGAGAGGAAACGTGTAAGTTTTTGAATATGTATTGAGGTCTAGGTATTATCTTTTGTTTTATAGTTTGAATCCAGTGGCGTGCATATCAATTCCATTGCCTAATCACACTCTTAATTATATGTAATTTAAACTAATCAAGTTGTCTGTTTCGGACATGCATTTCTAGTTAGGATTTTAATTGAGATAATAACAGAAAACGAATCAAAAGAAATATTGGAGTTTTTATTGTCGAAATCTCAGTGGTTTCTCGAGCAATTTATTTAAATGCTATGGGAAAAGCAATAAACATTTTTAGACGTTGCGGGAGTTGGGTTAAAACGGCAGGATAGCGCCCCCTAGTGACCTATATGACCACATGCCGATACTTAACAATAACACTGTATATATTGTGATCTGTTTTAAATGTGTACAAAGACGCGCGACACGATAGGAGGCTTTATTGCTGACTACTTGATGTATAACTTAATTTGCTTTGACGGAAGCGGGAGCTTGTTAGGGTAGGGGGTGGCTGATAGCGCTTATAAATCAAATTTGATCTGAAGATATGATGAAAAATTCCTTAAGATTCAACATAACCTCACTTTAAGTTATGACAGGGTATCAACTGTCTACTCTGATGAACGATTTGATTGATTTGCAGCATAAGGGGTGGTCTCAAATTCATTGATAAAATATCAAGCAAAAAGTAATGAATGTGCATTAAATTGCAAACTATTAAAACGAGAAACTAGACACTAAATCATAATGTTTGAGAAATGATTTGCTGAAAGCTTTATAAAATTACAATTTATGCATTCAAAAAAATATTTTTTTATTATGTACACACACTAAAATTAGTAACATCTATCACTAGAAAATTATTATCGAATTTAGTTGATTTATTGCTAAATAATCAGTTTTTAAATAAACCAATTGTTTTCATAGCCAACTGCATATTAACAACAAAAAATTGAAACAATCTATTTTTCAAACAATTTAAATATTTTATATATTTTTGAGATCAGAAAAAAACTAGCTTTTCAAAAGTGTCACAGCCAACTATAATTTCTATTTAAAAAAATTCAACTTTGTGTTATTCCAGCTAACTAATGACTGAAAAAAATTATTGTTGGTACTACGGGATTTCACCTAAAAATCGGTTTAATTATATTTTTGTTGCAATCGCTTAATTCCAGTATTAAAGTAAATATGAATTTTTTTAAATATAGGCAATTTGTCAAATTTTGCGTATAACTAAGAAACAAAAGACGATATCAACGGTATTTACCAAAATTATTTTCTGAAAAATCAATTTCGAAAATGTGCTATTTGTTTTTTTCCAAACCTTCTAGTTTTGGAGATCTCTCTATACAAACATCAAAAATACACCATCCTGTATATAACCAAACCAATGCATCTTTATTTTTAACGTAATCTATAACTCTTTCTCCTTATACATCTATCTTTTTCTGCTTTTTGAATTTTCTTATCTATTCTCATTGTTTCTTATAATACCCATTTGCTTTCTTTTCAAAATATCATTGTTTTATTCTTTTATTTTCAAAAGTTTGTTTTCATATTTTTAAATTTTGTTTGATTCTCTTTTCTCATCTGTTCCTTAGATCAAAGCTGATCACATGTTGTGGAATTAGTACTCTTTGTCTTTGAATTAATTCTTTTCACAGCATATTCAAATCTATTCCACGTTGATTTACACTTCTTCTGCTTTGTTTCAGGAATCAAAATTAAACTTCTGTTCAATCGTCTAGCAAGACTCCTACCTGACTTCACATTGCTATCACTAACCAGTATAATTTTTGTTGCAAATCTTTTTTTCCTCTAAATCTTATTAGTTACGCTTTCATTTAATCTTGTTTCTAATATTTCTTAATTATTTTTTTTATTCCTTCTGGTGGTAAACCTTCAACCTTCTTTTAATTGTTAATTTCCAGGTCGTTTTTTTACCTATAAACTCTTTCAGTTTTGTGATGTTTTTTCAAATAAAAAAAATAGCGCACTTAAGTATAAAAAGCTAAAACGATAATTATGATTGACAAAAATATTGAAAATTGGAATGAGAAATCATTTTATTCTTCTTTTGATTTTTCAAATTCTCTCATAGCCCAACTTTGACTTTGATCACCCATAAATAAATTTTAATTCTTCAATTAATTTAATTTATATGGTCACAATAAAACTTAATAACTTAAGAATCTTCGCCCTCTTCATGTAAATTTTTATTGGCAGTCATTAAATGAACTAATAGCCTGTTTTGCCACGAACAAATAATAATAATAAAGAAGATGATCAACAATTTGGAAAAAAAAGTCTACCGACCGACTTTTAAATTACAACCAATAAATAACTGACTAATTGTACGAAAGCTTTTGAATGAACACAATTAATTTAATTATGTCATCGATGGACATCAATCTTCAATCATTTTTCAAAGATAGTGCGTAGTTTCTTTGATCATTGAAGGTACACTAATTAGCATTAAAGGTTCATTAAAGATTTTGATACGTCAAAAAAGAGTTTTACTTCTTCATTACGACAGACGAAGAGTGCATTTTGAAAGCCATTACCAAGACAAATTAATGCTACTTAAAAACAAAGTAATTAGTTGAAAGGAAAAAGTTTTTGTTTTGTTTTAAGAGAGCAAGTTTTGACTTTCGTTTTTCGAGTTAAGCTTCAAAGTTTAGATTTTTCGTTAATGGACTGATGTCATTGACAACAAAAAGATTAGATATTGGTTGGGAGGGTATTGTTGCCAATACGACTTAATTAATAGTGGCTCCATTTAAGATAGACTTGGGAATATTAAGATATCAACAGTCGAACTTTGTCGATAAGAGATGGTTGGTTATTCCAAGTTTCAGTTCTCACCAACGATAAGAATTCAAATACAAAAGTGAGAGAACAAGTAAAGACAATAATAAATGAAAGGAATTAATCTAAACGATGTGAATATATGGACGAAATCAAACATAAGTCCAAGAAGCGATGTTCTTCGCGACATCTATTAGTATTAAAACCACAATTTGTAGTTTTAATGTAGCTTCTTACAAGAGAATTTCGATATTGCACAAAAGCTCAGTAAGTGGTCTCAAATCTTTATAAATCGCCAATGAGACAAAGATTTATATAATATACAGAGTGGTTTATCTAGTGAAACTATATAGCAAATTCCAACATCAAAACCCCATTAGCAATTTGCAGATAACTTTGGTACTATAATAAGGGTGGCAACGCGCCGCCGCAGGCTGTTTCTAACGAGGCTCTGACATTATCGTGGGGGTGGCATTTACCCTTAAGTCAAGCTCCGCCTTTATGTGTCCATATTTTGTAGTTTCTGACATGATGCCGCTTCGGGGGTGGCGGTAAAACTGAACACTCTTATTAAAATGTAGCCTTCAGCTAATGTCTTTGTGATATATTCGACTGTTCGAATCTGAATATCGAAGACGGTTTGGGTGGTGGTGGTTGAATTCAAACTTGATTAGAACAGGGGTGTGACCTTGAGATGCACCTGTAACACAGCCGACATTACACCTGTAGCTGTTGTTGTTCCCTTTCGTCTCGTCGGCGCGTGGCCGGACGAAAACACTTAGATGATTCTTGAGACAATTGACCATTGCGTGGTCACAATTTTTTTCTGCAATATAAATAAATCACGGGTTGAATAGAGTCGTTATCACGCGATCTAATTGTGCCATAATTTTAGAGTAAATTCCAAGTTTTGGTAATGTGGCTACATTTAGACTATAATTTCTTCATAAGTGTTTCCTGCCAACTTACAAGTGGGTGGCTTGAAAATTGATATAAAATTTTTTTCTGACCTTAATTACATTTTAATAAGACTGAAAATTACTGAAAAAATTATTCGCTTTTATTGATGATTGTAATTAATCGATAATCTGACTGTGTTTCCGTTTCAACTTCATGCCGACGTTTTTACTCTTTCAATTCTCCTTCAGACACACTTCAAGCAATGTCAATTATTTTAACGAACATTTTGTAACATTAATAAAATCATCACGGACAGATGCAGTATCTTTTTTTATTATTTTTTCAATTCAGTTTCAGAATTTTGACGTTGCGATTATAAAAATCATATCTAAATCTATTCCCGTTGATTTATCATTGCATTTAACTATACATTCGGTCAATTATAGCTTAGAATATGCACAAACACGCTAATCTAGAAGACGTTAAGTAAACATACCTTTAGGCTTATATTTTTTTTTATAGTCTGTCTGAAAAAGCCTAAATAATACCATACTATTAATAATCTTTTTAATTTGCATAGATATCTCGTCTAAATTCTGTTTATACTTTCTTTAAATTCTATTTGAAGCACGTGTTTCACGTCTTTCAAGCATGCCCACATTTAACTTAATCAATGGGTATGTAAATTCATCACACAAAATTGCGAGAAATTAGTACGTTAGATGGATTAAAGGTAATTTCCGAAAACTGATCGTTTAGGAAGAAAAAAAATTAAGCGCCATGGTGTTATTACAGTAGAAAGGGTTGCATACTTATTAATTGTATTATTAAAATGGATTATTTCGTAACATGAAGAGCCCCATTTTTTACCAGCAACCATCCGGAAATGGTTGTATATTCCATGCATCAGCTGCTCGAAATAGTGGCTTACGATTGGTTGAGTAATTTTAAAGCATATCGCTCATTTTAATCATTTGCTATGAAAAAGTTTGCGAAATAATTAAATTTGTAAGTTAGAAAATTTGGAAAAAATCAAGGGTTGGTGTGTGTGGTAGAAAGAAGAACAAGTCTATGACGTAACTGCACCTGCTGATATAAATATCGGCCGCACACTTAATTGTAAATATATAAGGTTGAATGGTCCAATTTGATATTCCGACCTGTCCTTCCTGAAGCAGGTGCCAACTTATTCGGCCTTACGCACTATATACTCTATCTTTCTCTTGGCTTTTTTTTTATTAATTGGACAAGCCGAAATGCGACCATACATTAAATTAGTTTTTTGCAACGGCTGTATCTCAGCAAGGATCAATTTTTTTTTTGCTTAGCGTGTTAGAAGATGGCAACATTTGCAATATTTGCATAAAATTTCACTCTGTAATTAATTCGGTGGATTTTTTAAACATAGCGGTACCATTAGATACAATTTTAAATATTAAAAATTATGCAGGATTATATTTGGTTTTTTTATTTACCACATAGTGCGTAAAGTAGTTTTTCTCACAACCATAATAATTTTTCTCTATATGCTTTGGTGTATAAAAGGCAATTTAAAAAACCTATTTCCAATATAGCAGAAGTAAATTCCCGCTGCTTTTAATTTCGCCCAAATTCCCATCGACGCTACCTCATAATATCCCATAATGACTTAAATGTATAGAATTAACGACTACCATGAAGACGGATGGGTGAATTAAGAATTAATTGTAGGTTTATGAAAAAGCAATAAAAAATCTATCACACAAAATTTTCAAAAAAAAAAAAACTATTATCATTTCACTTTCAATGCTAATTTTAAATTTCAAATTGACAATAAGCTCCGCCTTGGTAATAACAGATATTAAACAGTGTGGTTTTACAATTTAACGAAGCTAAATATTTTTATCCCAAGGCTATAAATAATTTGACGACAAGAAGGTGACATCTGTTTATTATCGTTTAAATCAAAAACGTTTCAAAGAATTGCCGCTCGGTTGATTTTCTTTTGATATGGTGTAATTACAGACTATCTAACGATCTTTCTCGCAAGTGCAGGGATGGGCTCAGGCAGGGTGCACCTTTATTAGGTGTTAAATAAAAATTTCACAAAACTTTTTAATTTAATTTCAGTGTAAAAATCTAAAGGACTGATGCAAAAAATATACCAATTACAGTCGCCTGATTCTTCTACCAATTATTATTTAAGCACGCAACTAAGTCTATTAACAACTCACTTAAAAGTTTTAATAGCTCAAAACAATTTACTCTGCGATTGTTGACAGCACAAAATTCACATTTCAGCAAACTATTAAAACTTCAGTTTCTACAAATTAAATTAATTTTTGAATAATGAAAAATAATTCAATTATAAATAACATCTCCAAGAAGTAAGTTTTACCCTGATATAATTAGGCTGGAGTGCTTGAAGAGCAACGTCTAGAGGTTTTTTAATGTGGCAACGTAAAAAAATATTTTTTGGACGATGAGATGCCTACTTTTACGTAAAGAGAAAACGCCAAAAAAACTTTCAATAACTTTTTCTGCTTCCGGCTCGGGTTGGAATCATTTTATTTCTGGAATGGAAAAACCGGGATTGATGAAGGTCAAAAAACCGCGAAACTGGTCATCGGCTTCCTGATAGTACCTAGAATTCGGCCAGACAGATATTATTTCACAATATTTTTTAAGTTGAATGAAAAACAAATTATAATACAAATTTCTTTTAAGATAAACGCTGGCTGCAAAAGAGACTATTTCTCAGTATTTGCAAGAAGTTATCAATCTCATGTCTAAAGAAAATGTAAGTTATTCAAAGCTTGCAATAAAATTGAAGAAAACTGTCAAAACAACTCAATATCTATAAAAGTTATGATCGAGGCCAAATGCCTGAAGGAAAAGAGTTGTCTGAAAAGTACACAGAAAAGACTAGATGAAGTCGTTAATTCTTCACCATCGATCAATATACTTATTATATGAGTTACACATAAGCCATCCGACAATGAAGCAATTTCACCGTAACAAACTGATGATTAATAGCCACAATTCCCGTTACTAACTTCAAGTAGTGGAAAAATTAATCTTTGACAAATGATGACCAATCTCTAATTAACAATACTTGAAATGAAAAATTTTGGGAAATTTATGAATTATATTTGTATAAATAAAAAAACTTGGAAACTTTCTTCACATAAAACCGTAATCTATTTCATTACATCTGATGGTGATTATGTGTCGGCAGGTGGATTCACCTGTTCGGCACGGGTTGGCCACGTGGTCAACGACCATCTTAGACTACCACAATCGATAATTTTGCACAAAACAAAAAAAGATAATTTTTTCTGTTTTTCACTTTTTTCCAGTTTTATTTTTTAGATTATATCCGACTGTCTGTATTTTCAATACCACTTTCTACGTCCTACATATAATGTTATACACTTTTTGCAATTTAAATTTTACGACCAGTTTGCAATTTGTATAATAAACGTAATATTCCAACTTCGAGTTTTTGCACCTCTTCTATATTCAAATTTTTAAATGAAGATTCATTGAAATTATCAAATTATAGAATTTTTCTCAATTAAAAGAAAACAAAGTTTATTTACTTGTTTATCAATAAAAATCGTCTTTTTTTCAATACCAAGCAAGATTCGCACTTTTCAGAACTAATTATTGTCAATAACTCTGTATACTGTCCCATTTTATTAATTAATTGAATTTTGTTTATTTCATTAATTAACAGAAAAGAAATGTTGGGCAAAAATTAAAATTATATCAGTACACAGCTGCTTCTTATTACCTAAATAATTATAATCATGATAATAATAATTTTATTAAGACTCTTCGGTTTAGTAGTTTCAAAAATATAGAAATTTTATAGAAATTTTTATTGTTCATTAATTTAATTTTTCTGTGTGATTTCATGGCTTCCACTAAAAATTTAATAAAATATCTCGTCTAATAAGACACAATTTCTAATAACACGGTTTAGTTCTTGAACATGCTCACCAAACGCACAAACTTTTCTACTGAAACTAATTGACAATTATTACAAATTGAAAACTTTTGATAATATTTGACACGCTATGGAGGTAAAAAATTGAAGTAGTGGAAAACACATCATTACCACATCCTTGTTTACACAATGCAATAACTCTACAATTTCAAACGTAGCATATGCATATTTTGTTGCTATCATCCAAGGGTGTTAATAACAGTAATTTTGCACCATCTTCCACCCTCTAGGTCTAATGTTATTTTACCATAGTACATGTCCTAGAGTACTGTGCATCAATCTAACGAGTGTAAATCACCACTTTGTATTTGCTAAATAACAGTCTGAAAGTCAAAACGTGACTCTATATATAATCGTTGGTTTATTATTTAAAGAAGGAGGTGCTACTGAACTCCAAATCGTTTTCAAAAGAAGATTTAATAATGAACAACCAAAAATACGGTTGTAAAAGGATAATTACAGTACTATAGGAGACCCGTTTTCATTAATGAGTAATTACAATTATCTACAGCGTGCTACAATCAGAAAGTTTCATGTAATAGCTTAATGACGAAGAATAAGTGTATTTTCGTGGATGACTGCGATGTGTGTGGTCGCGAAATGGATTATCTACAGGGTGAAAAAGATAAACTTAATCAACTGGCAAAAGGTGTTGATTTAAATTTAAATGATTTTTTTTTCATTACCGTAAATTAAACACAAAAATTCGAAATGAAAATAAAAAAAATAATTTCGTGATTAAGATGAATAACAGTTAAAAACTTAAGCATCGAACGAAATGTGAGAAAAAAATTTTTACTGCATTCTGACACCTGGTTAATAAATTTAAGTGATTTTTAATTAACAAATTAAACTAAGTTTGCGTGTTTGATTCAATTATTAATAGAAAAAACAGAATATAATAAACATGTTACAAGACATAGATGAATGTTATTTAACTTTATATGTAATTACAAATGGAAGGAGCGCTAGCTGACACGCAAATTCATTTTTCATGATACTGAATAAATATTTGTTTTGGAGATATGTTAACACAAAAAAGTAGCTCTGATTTCGCTCATTTTTCAACGCAAATTCATGGATAGAATTCTTGCAAAATTTACACTGCGTGCTAAAAAAAAAACCTCGGAAGAATGCGTTGCATGCTCGCCTATCTTTTAAAAACAGCTATCCTCCCGGATATGCTTTAATGCTTTTTGATTCAACTCGCCTCAAGTTCTACAGAACTTTTCGACTAACTTTTTTAAAATGTTTGAAAGATGAACCAATCGAGTTATTTTCCGTCCAAAGTTACTTTGAAAGTGGCAGAAAAATAGAGTGGAACAATGTGTCGTATAACAGCGTTAATTTATAGCTATTTATGGTATAAGTGAATAAAATTTCTTTACCATACCAATCTTTTTTCCAGTTTTGTTTAAAAATCTACTATCAGGTAATTTATTCACAAAATGTTAGTTTACTTTTAGGATAAATAAAAAAAACCATAGGAAAGATAATTTTAAAGGTAGTGCAGATTTTTTATTTTATTTTAGTCGCTTTGTCAATAACAGTGTGAAAAACTTTTTATTTATTGTTTTCGAGAATAATATATTATGTTATTAGGAGATAAAGTGGATTTTTATGTCGACAAAAAATCTAGCATCAATAAAAAAATTGAGTAATTTCAAACTTGGGTATAGTGCTTTAGTGATTATTTTAGTTTCTTTGGTGAAAACGTATAAACAACCTGAAAAAAATAATTTGATGCATTTTGTAAGTTTGGCCAATTATTCTAAAATTTATTCCTATTGAAACTAATTATTTTACTGAAGTGGCTGAAGCCGTTTCAGAAGTTGTGAAAATTTGGTACCCACGAATTCGAAAACATAGAAGATTTTATTCTCCTCGATACAAATTTTGCTTCTAAAAATCCATCTGCTCAGGTTCTAAACATTAGAATAACAAAACAAGTGTTACAGAAATTTGAAGTTAAAGATGAGAGTTAGAGATTCTGTAAATATTCCGCAATAAACATGTTCGAATTATCGACCGAAAAACACGATTTTTCGAAATTTCAAATTTTCAAGCAAATATTTTTTTTTATAAAAAGTAGGTTCTAGGAATGGATTTTTAGCTTTAATGTGTCTATGGTATGTCGAGTAAAATAATGAGTAATATTATTTCTTTGCACTGAAACAGTCAGTTGAAAAGCACAAAAGAAAGAGAAAAATATATGTATTTTCAACACCGTATTATTATTCAGAGATTTTGACTGAGTAAATTTTTAATGTTTATAGAAAAACAACAATCTTTTCGCTTCAAAATGCCGTTTCAGCAGTGTGGATATGTTAAACAGAAAAAATTTAACAGCTGTAATCGATAGAGCATCAAAACAGTATTTTCAAAAAGTTTAAATTTTGACTGGCGGAAATAGATGCTTATTTAAATTAAATATCTATAGATTTCGTTCTTTGGGACCTTAAAGAACATTCCCACAAAGTTTTTACCATTTTATCATCTTTTTTTGAACACTCTGTATAATCCTGATATGCAGAGACAAAACTAAATACATTGATTAATTGATTGGATTCTTCTAGAAAAATTATTGACAGAAAAAAAACAATGTCAAAATTGTAGAAATTTTGTTATAATTAATGATATTTTATGCAAAAATCTTTTGATTTTTGTCTCGAAATTCAACAAAATTAAGAATTAGTTATTTCCATAACTCAAATGAACTTGTTTGTTATCCAAATCCTCATAATAGCAGTTATCGTTTTTCAATGCATATATTTTTGAGCTATAACCAACCAATGACAAGATGATAAATATATAATTGAAAATTAAAAAAGCTTTGGTATTTTAATTGAACTTATAATGCAAATATACACTCCGCTCCTGTATTTTTCCTAAATTTTTTCTCCATTCACTTCATTAGTTATCTGTTTTATAATTCAAACGAACCACCACCCAGTTTGTAAAAAAAGTACCTACATCTGCTTAGACATTTAGTCTAGGCCACTAACCTACCAAATTACAATATTTCTTAGATAAAAAGTTAAATTCTTATATAACATTGATGCAAAAAGTTGCATAAATGTATTATCAGTTGTCTGTTTTAAATGATACAACTTAAATCATAATTTTTTTAACTTAAATGAATTTCTTAGTATATCCATGTTAATTAAATCGATTGGAATCTAACATAAAAAATCGAACGCCAGACCACTTTATAATTACACAATTATATATTTACTTATCAGTAATAGCATCAGAGGGCCTCCTAAATTGTACACCAGCTTCCGACGCTACTGTCATCGATCTTCAATTCAGATAAATTTCGAAAGAAGAAGAATCTCACGCACTTTCCATCAACTGTTAATTCAATACTATAATTTAGCAAGCTTTAAGGCTTTTGCAAGATTTCACATTCCGTCAACACCTTTTACAATTTGCACGATTTATTCAACCAGCTGTCTATTCACGGTACTAAGTGTAATCATACAAACACATTTTCGACAACGGATGATTAATTATTCTTCGACTTTTTAATTAGACTAAAATATCTAAGTGTTTTACTAATTACTATGTATTCAATTATATCTGTGTAATTACCTACCTACCATTTTAAATGAACGTAATTGAAACCCGTCCATTTTCATTTATTATCGCATAATTCTTAACATTATGGTTAATTAATTTTCATAAATTATTATATTACAATTAAGATCGGTTCAAGTACAATCAAAAAGTTAAGTTATGCTTCTTCCAACGACGATAAATAGAATTCTAATTATTTATGAAAGCTTTTTTTAATTAAATAACGTATTAAAGATTCATTAAATTCCCATTAGATCTGGATGTTTAAGTAAAATTTGTTTCTGTCTAAAATAATCATAATTTGTCAGTAATATGTCTGTTAACTAATTTTTAAAATATCTTGTTTATAAGACATTCAAATTTCTTGTAATTAAATTAAAAAGGTTTACTGCTGTTAACAACGAACTTTCTGGTAAAAAGCAGGTTTTTATTTTTGAGGTCTCGAATGAATTCTGTATTTATTTTGTTGCTTAAAAAAATAATTGGTTCAAGTTGAAGTCAAAATGTAAGAGGTAGATTTGATCAAAATTTTAGACGATTTTATTTCGAAAATTAAAACAGCTCATATCATATAATTTTTGATTGCTTATGTCACAGTGACGATGCCACATTTCTAAATTTTGTGTTGTCTCAAGAAATAACCTGAAAAAATGTAAAAATTCAAAATCCTCAAATTAAAGATTTGTTAGAAAATTTCAGAAAATTCCAAAGAAACAAGGACACTCATAAAATCACAGAATTACAAAGAATCTTGAAAAGTTCCAAACAATATCAAAGAGTCTCTAAGAATTAGAGAATGACAAAGTATATCATGATTCAAAGAACCTTAGAAAATCAATAAACCTCAAATAATCTCGAAGAATCAAAGAATCGAAATTAGTTAAAAACTATCCAAGAATTTAAAAATATACCAAAGAATTAAAGAATCTCAGAGAATCAATATACCTCAAATAATTTCGAAAAATAAAAAAATCGCAAAGTCTTAAAGTTACAAGAAATTAAAATATCAAAAAATAAAAGAGTTACAAGAAATTAAAGAAATGAAGGACCTTGAGGAATCTTAAATATTACTAAAAACAAACAGCATCAAGAGATTTTAGAAAATCAGAGAATCTCAGAGAATCTTAAAAAATCAAAGAACCTCAGACAATCTAAAAAAAAACAAAAAAATCCTAAAGAATCTCAAAAAGTTACAAGACATCAAAGGACCAAAAGACCTTAAAAAATTAATCGAAAAATTCCAAAGCACCAAGAAAAATAAAAAAAGTCCAAAGGATAAAAAAAAGCTCAGAAAATCCAAAAATTATACAAGCAACGCCTCTAGTAAGGGTCTCTTTACGTACCTGTACTGTAAATTAATTAATAAATAGTATATTACGTAAGAGATTTGTACAAAGCATATTACCTACAAGTAGAAGAGTTTCCTACGAGCGAGTAATCCACGCGTGCGTTAGAAATTTTTTGATGGCGGAGACCCTTACTAGAGGTGTTAATTTCGACTATTTTCATAACGGTCGTAAAAAAAAAAATAACTTAGGAAAATGCCCATTATATTGTCGTTGTGATTATCGATGGTCGAAATTGAATGAAACGTAAATATGAGGTATCTTAGTAACAATGAATGTCGTACTTTGAACTTATGTAGTTTGACATTTATACCTTCAACAAGACATCATTTAACATTTAAACATTGTTAATTAGTACTTCTTTGTTCTAAATAATTCCAGTTTGATTCAAAAACCAAGTGCAGATTTTAAAAAATTCAATTTGTCTATTTTCAAACATTATTGACTGAATTCATGATCTCATTTCTTTGCCAGCTTTATATAGGAATGTTGTTGAAGTTGGGAGGTCGTAGAAAAAGTATAGTAGATAACTGGAGTTGTAAAGCAATTACCCTTCCACTTGTACGTAATATGATTTTTACAACTCTTGTTACGTAATATATTATTTTTTTATGCAATAGAACAGAAAGTTTTTATTTTTAAACTGTCGTTTTCTATGACGTAAAAAATGTAATATGAATTGAATCATAAACCAAGTTTATATTACTTTTTTTTTTAAATCTTTTTTTGTATGCTGAAATAAGTATCAAAAAGTTTTATTACCAGATTATTGAACCAAAAATAAAGCTAATTGGGCACTTAGGTCAAATTTGGAGATTTGGACGAATCAATAATTAAATGTATAAATATTAATGTGACTGAAAGTATTGCGGCCTAGTCCTAAGTTAGGTCGTAAAGATACCTCTGTCGCAGATGCATAGCAGCAACCAATAGCATTGCTAGATTTAAATCGCTACTATAGCAATTCGCATTTACATCGGTCGCAACTTAAAATTAGACAATTAATTAGTCAAATTAAATGGATAGATAATTGTCTAAAAAATTTTCAATGTTTTTTATTTTAACAACTTTTTTTATATATTTATAGAAGAAATTTTTATTAGATTATTTTCGCAGTAATTTTGCTATATTTTTATCAGGAATAGCGGTTACAGGTGATTAATCTGAATATAGATAGTTTAAAATTCGGAAGCTAGAATTTCTTCAATAAAATATTAAATTGAAAAGTGTCTTCTAAATGTTCTAAGGAAGTAATTGGTGCTGCTCTCTTGTGGAAACAATTAAGTACCAGATCAACTTTCAAAAAAAAAAAACATCAAATCCTACTAAAAAGAAAATCTATCTACTTTTACAAAATTTCAGATAAAAATGTTAAGTTTTTCTCTCAAAAAGATTGTTGTTTTTTTATTGTGTCTGATTACTGTTAGATACAATTTCTTGTCATAATATCTAGGTTTGGGGGTTGAATGTTGACTAACCAAGTGTGGGGGTAAAGTTCAGAAAATGCCACATATGCTCATACATGTCTGTGCACTAAACTTGCACAAACAACAAAACTGTAAAATTTATCTGCGCAACCATATCTTCATTAAGATGTTCGTCGGCCACAAAATAAAATCGTGCATTTTTTTGAGGCCACATACAAATATACAGGATGTCCATGCCTAAACGAAAAATTCTCAATTTTTCTCAAAAATGGTTTGTCGTAGAGATTTCAAACAAGAGCATTATTTACTATAAAAAAGTTCAAATTTACTAAATCTCGTATAAAACACTCACCCCCCTCTTTTTAAAAGGTTGCTAATGATTATAATAAAAATTTAACAGTTGTTTGTGAAGAGCTCTAACTCTGAACAGCGTTTCTGGACATCTGTATAGTGTAAATACATTTTTTTTGCAAAATTTAACTGTGCAGACAAAAAAATCTAACATGTGTGAGCGTCTATAATTCGCTTTAATTTGAAGAAGATAAATCTTTGATATTGCAACTATTGCTCAAGCCGTGTTTCCAGTTTTTAGCTGATACCATCTTCTTTCTTACACGCGAGATCTTCCGTCAACAATTTATCAATTACAATTAATTAAATCCATTTCAATGAGTCTTATCAAATAAAAACACTAAACAAATTGACGATATTCTGTTCCAGTTTTATGACATTTAACAATAATCCAAGAAAACTGGACGATATCTTAAAAGTTATTTGAAGAGTCATTGACTCAAACTGATATAAAAACTATCTAATCTTTCTCTACCATAAATCCTCATTGTATTTTTTTACAACTTAATAATTTTATGAAAATATTTGCAAAAGCTATATCCAAATTAAAAACTAATTTCTTCTTGTTTATCCACTAGTGCCGACCGCAAAATGCTTTAGCCTTCAGCTAAAAATTCATTATTTCTTTTAAACCATAATTAATTTAAACGGTCTCTCCGCAATGAAAACCTCCCAAAACAAAAAAATCTTCACACCTCTTTGTCCATTTTTGAATAACAAAACAACAATTATTTATTTCGGAACCTTAAACTGATGATAAGTAGCTCAAAGGTGCGATATCTATGTGAATATCATAATAAGAAATTTCCAACTACCATTTAGATGGCGTCTGATAAAACCCATTCTTCATAAATCTCAGTCGATAAAGGTGTGAACAGTCAATAATTACAAATCGTTTTAATTAGTTTTTGAATTTTTTTTTCAACTTGATTTTTATTCAAATTGCAAGAACTCCGCTCTTGATGACTCTTAATAATTTGTTTTAATGAAGTCGGCTTTTGTACACAAAATATTAAGTAATCAAATGTAATAATTCTGGATAATTGACAAGTCAGTTAATATTTCTTAATTAATCGAATTTTTGATTGGTTTTCACTATACGTCTTGCGAACACACCCATGAGTCTAATTACCAATATTTTTTTTTACTTGTTTCGTGGTAAATTTAGTATTTAATTAACCACCTTCAGGGAAGTTAAATTTACATAAATTGCTTCAAGCAAACGTCATGCCAATAATGATTCAACGACAAATTGACTTTTAATAATAACGGTTGTAATGAATGTAACCTATAACTACAGGGTGAACCAATTTATTTACTAAAATAAAATAATAAAGAAAACGCCACTTTATTGTGTGGATATAATCAGTAAAGTTCGTTACTGCACTAATTATCAGTGCTATCTTATTACCTAAAGGTAATTATTTCGACTTTCGAAATCGCCGCCATATTAACTCCACACTCCACGATACCACCACCGTCAAGTAGGCTAAAGTTAACACATGAACTACCATCACATCACTACCTGTATAACTTTTAACAAAACCTAGAAAAAAAAAATTAAAGTTATCAAAATTTCCACATTTCACTTACTCATCAACGGTCCAAAAACCAAAGAAACTAATCCACATACAACCATATATAGAGATAGCGCCGTCGCAAAATTATCAGAATATTGTTCAGAAATCACAAGAGGTAAAGGAGTTTGAATAAAACAACGCAAAAACCCAACAATCGACAACATAACCAACTTCCAATAATACTCATTTTTATAAACAAAAGCAGTCCGGAAAATAACTAAAAGAATCGAACTTGCTAAAAAATAATATCGATTTTTTACATTCCATATTGCACTCAACACTGATAGAAGAATCCTCGCAAATAAATCCGAACCAAAAAACACAAACATAAAAAACGCTGTTGTGTTTGAATCAAAACCAGAATTGATTAGAACTAAAGGAATTATAGAAATAAAAGCAACATCAGCAGTGAAGCCTAACGCCAAACCTAAAGAAATATTAACATAGACTGCATCTTTGAACATTGCTAGATCTAAAGTTTTGACTAACGACTGCCACCAAGATCCTTCTTTTTCATTTAAAGTGGTAACAGACAACGCTCGATCGCCTAAACTAATAATGGACATGCGAACTCTTGATGGTATAAACAAATCAGGTTTTTCAGTTAAGAGTTCTTCTTTTTCAAAGGATATTCTGCGTTTCTTCATATGCCATTCGACTGGTTGTAAAGTAATAGCTGCGAGAATTGTGTTTAAACTTAAAGCTGAGACGATAGCTACAGTTCCGCGGAAACCAAAATGTACCATTGAAAATCGAACAAAAAATGGATAGATCATACCGGCAGCTACCATAAACACTTGAGCTACATTATTAACTACATTTAAGCGTTTGTCAAAATAGAAGTTGAGAGCTGTGAAAAAAGCTGGGAACATTAAACCCATACCTAGACCTAAAAGCGATTGTTTATAGTTAAACGAAAATTGGAAAATACGTTGTTACCTTGGATTATTCCAAAAGCAATGATCATTTGTGGCAAAGTAGTGACAAAAATTGTAGCAAGACTGCCAATAAAAAAGATGACAGCACCAAGAAACCCAACGAATCTGTAAGTGTATTTCTGTAGAAGATTATTAGCAGCAAGTCCGGTGATGTTGAAGCAAGTGTTAAAAATTCCATTTGCAAGAGTCGTCCCTGTAGTTTCATCACCAATAGTTGATAGAAATTCGCCAAAGATTAAACCGAAAGAACACATAGGCACTATTGTGACATTCTTAAAAAAAATAAAAAAAAAAAACTGGATGTAAGAAATACTTACAATCATTAAAGTTAAAGCTATTGCTATAATATAGCCCCAGCCGCCTTCCGGTGGCAATAGTACATATTTTTCGTTCTTATTTTGTTTCACAGCAGTACCCATGTCGACTGTATTAATGAAACAATTGAACCATGTCACTAAGACTTCTTATCTTTGTTGACTTGCTCTTAAGGAAATGTAAATAAATAAGACAAGACCATCATAAATCAATATTATAATAAGTCTGTCTTTAAAATCGCTTCTTTGTTAAATGAATCACATTAGTAGCGGCAAGACATAACTTATTAATATGTTAATATGCGAATAAACAGAATAGTCCATGTTAATACATTAATAGTTATGCAAATTGAACTTCTATTCTTAGATATATTTTTTTACGAGAATTTTTGACTGTTGTTACCATTTACATAATCATAGAGGATTCACAAAATTTAATAGAGCTGTTTCATTTCGTAATAATGTGTAGTCTTCCAATTGTCAGTGGCTACTTCGAAAGTAATATATTGTCTACAGGAGCTTGAAGATATTTAAATTCTTTCACGATCGAAACCAAATTGCCATTTTACATGCTATGGTATTTCTTGTTTACCTCAAGGGTCATGTTTTTCTATAATTTACACTTTCGATTAGAAGTTTTCATAATTTATAGCATTTTAATGATAAGTTTTATAGTCGGAAGTGGTTTCGACAAATTCTTTAGATGTTTTATTTGAAGATGAGATGCCTGGGATGGGTTAATTTGCATTTGGAATCATTAATTTAAGTAAACAAACATGGAATTAGTGTCATCAATTTTTCGGTTGAGATAATGAAGTAATTATAGAGGAGGAATTTCGGATTTGACGGTTATATGAGAATTAAAAACTTTACATTTATTTTGAATGAAAATTTATAGATTTTTGGAGATAATTTAAATAGTTTTTTAATTGGTAAATTGAGTCATATTTTTTCATTTTATTTGCAGTTTTAACAGTGAGCATCCATACTCAAAGAACGATTTGCATTAGAAAATAGACGCCGAGTTTTTATACAAAGTCCCGTTTTAGAAATCTCGGTAATTTTTTGTTTAAACTTTGGATTAAAATATTGCAAAATAATTTACAGATTTTGATTTTTTTGTGCATTAGAATCGTTGATTCAATTTAAATTACAATAAGTACATGGTGTCCTACTTCAACGCAATTCTTTCATAGCGTAATAAACATTAGGAATATGAAGAAAAAATATAAACAAAAGATGTTTAAATCTTTCTTGGGTTTGTTTTAAAAATATTTTCAAAGATGGTGCATCTCATATATCATAAAATAGAGAAAAAACAAAAAAAAGTTAAACAATTTGGCACATTATTTTTAATATTGCTTCTTACTAATATTTTAAATTATGTTTTTGGCTTTATTATATCTTTTCTTTGTCCATGCGAAAATTTCTCCTACTTTTTCTCTCATTTTTTCATTCATTGTTGTTTTCCTTCTAAATCTTTTTTTTTTTTAATTTTTGTAATCATCTATTCTACAAAATGCTTAGTTACAATTTTGATATTATTCTATCTAAATTCTAGAAAAATTAATAGAAGCTGTTATAAATCATATACTCGCATGTTTAGAACATACAGTTGGGCTATACTCAAATAACTTTGAAAAAAAGGTCCAAATTTGATTGCAGTTTTAATTCACTTTTAACAGTTTTCTCTTTCGAAAAATATGTTGCAGAAATTATTCCATTGACGTTTTTTGAAATAGTCACATATTTTAATCTCTTCAAACTCATTTGAGTAACATAATGAAGCTGGTTATGTCACTGAGTGCAATAAAGTGACAATTTAATAAATTTCATTAAAACTCCAACAATATGTGTTACAAAAATTTATTTCTTGCAATATTTAAATTTTTTAGTAGGACTTCTGAGATATAAATCAATGAACTAATTATTACAGTTTTGACATTTATTCATTTATGGAAACTTTGGCTTGCTTGAAAATTCCAAAATTTCAAAGAATTTATTCTAAACTCCATCTATACTGATAGTTAGTAAATAACTATTACATAACCGTAGGAAATATTGATATAAACGATAAAAAGAAATTATATTATTATTATTATTATTATATTATTACATTATTTTGGTCAAATAGGGTCTCTTGTTGAAGTAATTTATGACTAAAGTCAAAATTTTTGCGTTTCTACTAATTAAATTTTTGCTGATATTTTTTGTTTAAAACCAATGTGTACGGCTTCTAAAGCTTGTTACTACTGCCATATTTGCAAAATTCTTCTATATGCTGAATTTTTATAATTATTCTCATCTCACTGAAAGAAGACAATGTTGAATTGTTGAATAATATTTTCAACTTCGTTGTTTTGAATGTAACACACTATATATATTTAGAGTTTTGGATTCCTTGTTTGATTTAAGCATCACTTTATGTACCATATATGACACTATGGCTGTGCAAAGATCGCCAATATTCTAAATATATCGAACACACAAGCATTTACAGAGGAACGGTTTCACACCTTTATTTTAAACATAACAGTCTATCTCTTAGATCTGAACATCTTATCAAATTTGGAAAACTCTCTTTTTGTGGGTGTCTTGAACATGAAGAACTTCTAACCCAGATAACTCAATTTTCTTAAATGGAACGCTATATTTTTTGTGGTACCATTTTATAGTACTTAAAATTACGTTTCGACTGATGTAAGGTTGTACCCACATACTGACAACAGTTTTTGAAAAAAAAAAAAATGTTTTTTGATATTTGTTAAAAACTACATTATCACATTAGCCTTGGTGACTACTAACTATTGTTATTTATCAATTGCACCAAAAGAAGAGTATAATTGAAGCTTAAATTCTATTGTTTATAAGATAACATCAAGACAAATCAAAACTATGCACAATAAATGGAGAAATCTAGAGATCGGAGTTTTTCCATCTCTGGGAATTAACTTCTAACCATTGACTTCCGCTGTGATTGCACAGTGTGAATGAAAATGTTATGCAGAAATCTGTTTATTGATAATTTTGGGATATTGACTGTTTTGCTGTTATTCAAATGACAAGATTTGTGTTTTTTAAACTGGATCTACCTCAAAACAGTCTTTTCTTCTATTATCACAAATCCGTTTCAGCCTTTATTCAAAAATGAGAAAAATTTCGCATAAATTCATAATGTCAGAAAGAAATTTTCAAAAAACATTTATCATATTTACTAATTATTTTCTACTTAAAGTCTAGTACTTTTTTTAAACATGTTTATATCAATAATAACAATCAAGGCTAACTTGATGATGTAGATTTTTGCAAAATTTAAAAAAATGCCTTTTTTCCAAAAACTGTTGGCAATAAGTGGGTACAACCTGACATCAATCGAAAGGTGATTTTAAGTTCTATTTGGCTGCACATTAAAAAGTATAGCGTTCCATTTAAAAAAATCGAGTTATTCAAGTTTGAACTTCCTCATGTTTAAGGCTCCCATCAAAAGAGAGTTTATCAAATTTGTTATGATGATCAGGTCTAAGAGATAGACTGTTATGTCTTAAATGAAGGTGTGAAACCGCTCCTCTCTAAATACGTTTGTGTTCGAGATATTTAGAATAATGGCGATCTTTGCACAGTCATATTTTTTCTTTAAATCTTGATTTACTTGAAAAAGTGTCACATATGGTACATAAAGTGATGCTTAAATTAAAGAAGAAATCTAAAAATGTTAAAATATATAGAGTGTTGTATTTAAAATAACGAAGTTAGTGCCAATTTCCGGTATAACCGGATGTGCTCCATTTTTAAAAATATTTTTAAAACAACTCCAAGAAAGATTCAAACAACTTTTGTCCAGAACAAATTTTCATATTCCCAACTGTTATTACGTTATGAAAGAATTACACTGTGATGGGACAGCCTGTATATATTATATATATTTTCAAGAAAATCAAGATTTAATGAAAACATTTGCCTGTGCAGCGATCGCTATTATTCTAAATATCTCAAACACAAACGCATTTACAGAGGAGCGGTTTTTTTGTTTTAGACATAACAGTCTATCTCTTAGACCTGATCATCTTATCAAATTTGGAAAACTCTCTTTTAAGGCAGTTTTGAACATGAAGAAATTGATGTAAGGTTGTGCCCACTTACTGACAACTGTTTTTTGAAATTTGTAAAAAACTACATCAACACATTAGCCTCGGTGACTACTAACTATTGTTATTTATTAAAATTGCACCAAAAAAAAGAGTATAATTCAAGCTTGGATTATATTTTTCATAAGATAACATCAAGACAAATCAAAACAATGCACAATAAATGGAGGAAGCTAGAGGATCAAGTTTTAGCATCTCTGAGAATTAACTTCCAACCGGTGACTTTCGCTGTGATTGGACAGTGTGAATGATAATGTTATGAAAAAATTTGTTTATTGATAATTTTGGGATATTGAATGTTTTGCTGATATTTAAACGTCAAGTTTTGTGTTTTTTTTTTTTAATTAGATTTACCTCAAAACAGTATTTTCTTCTATTATCACAAATTTATTTCAGCCTTTATTCAAAAAATGGTGGATAGCTGATTTTGATATTGTTCTTCTTACAAAAATCTCTCATGGAAGATTTTCATTTGAGAAAAATTTTGCATAAATTCATAATGTCAAAATTCTCTTCAAATTTTCAAAAAACGTTTATTATATTTACTAATTATTTTTTATTTGAAGTTTAGTACTTTTTTTTAAACATGTTTATACAGTGCGAGCAACAATGATAATGGATTTTTTTTGAAAGTTGGTAAAAGGAATTTTCTGACTAATTAGCAATTCAAAAAACAAAGATTTTATGTTTGCCTGCATGTGGTTCTTTTCAGTGTGATCAACAATTGGCGGCACTGAAAATTTCAATGAAGATTGTGTCACTACAAAACGAGATAGTTTTTTGACAAACGCTTTTGAAATTGATTCCCAAAATCAAATGTTTGTATCAAACCTCTTCTGAATTGCTTTGACAATGGAACCGGGAATCCCGATTCATATTTTTATTGTGTCTTCATACATTCTGTAATTGGTATTGGTATCAAATTACAAAATTCTTAATTCTCTTAACGTAACCTGAAATTTTTTGACACTGACGTTTGGAAGTTGTGTCAGTCATGATTATCCTGTGTACCAATTCCAAAAAAAAAAAAAACATACATATTTCTCAATTGTTCTATTGCCAACAGACTCAATCATTCTTGATCGCTCTGTATTAATAATAACAATCAAGGGTAACCTGATGATGTAGTTTTTTGTAAAATTCGAAAAAATGCATTTTTTTTTTCAAAAACTGTTGGCAATAAGTGGGTACAACTTGAAATCAATCAGATTAAAAAGTAAAGCGTTTCATTTAAAAAAATTGAGTTATTTAGTTTTGAACTTCCTCATGTGTAACGCTCCCATCAAAAGTGAGTTTCCAAATTTGATAAGATGATCAGGTCTAGGAGATAAACTGTTATGTCTAAAATAAAGGTGTAAAACTTTTGTGTTCGAGATATTTCGTTGGAGGGTTTGTATAGATAAGCAAATTCGCCCATTGAAATCGCCGCGACTGCGAATGTTTCGCGTTGGTGCAGGGAATGTCTTAAACAACTGTTGTTCAGATTTTTTTTTTATATTTCTAACGGTCATTACGCTGTGATGGCAAATCCTGTATATATAATTATTAACTTTTTTCTAGAAAAATTTCATAAACAATTCTTTAGAAAAAAGCGTACAGCTTGTTATTGTGCTACAATAATAGAATGAAATTTGGTATGCCTTTAGCTGAAACTACTTTCTACACTATTCTGTGAAGGAAATCTAGAAACGTCCGAAAAACACAATTTTTTTTATTCTATTTTCGACAAATTTTAAACACCCGAAACTGGTTTTTTCCAAATAGATTGCTCCATATTTTAATACGCAGTTGTTTCCGCTCTTTTTTGTTCAGTTTCCAAAATATTTCTTGATAGAAGTATTGTTTCTATGACTACTTGCCCCGTGACAGACAGTTTGACAATAAAATTCCATTTAAAAAAAATAAGTGTTTTATGTTTGAAATATGCTGATATTGACTTGAGAAAATACACTCTTTAGATATTTCTAGAAATTTTTTTGAAAGATATTATGAATTCCATTCTATTCTAAAAAGAAATACAAAAGATATTAATTTTTTTCTAAAGAATAGCATATGAAAATTAAACAAGAAAAATTAATAACTCAAGCAATTTGAAACCAATATTAAAAATGAATATCATACAGTTTAGAGTAGATCTAAAATGTCTAAAGACAAATTGAATATTACTTTGAATAAACAAACTTTCGGTTAAACCGGAAATAGAATAAGTTTAAAAATATTTTTAAAAGTAGAGTCTATAACACAAATTAGTGTTCTCTAGTTACATTTTTTCAAAACTTAACTATAACGCCATAATTTTCCGTCCCAGTGCTAATGGAACAGCCTGTGTAGTATGCTATTTAGTTTCAACATTTAAAAATTAAAAAAAAAAATCTAATATTTAATGTTATTTTATTTATTTACTTTATTTCAAAAAGAAGTGAAATACTAAGATTTTAATTGCATTCATATGAAACTCTGCATTTATATTCGAAATTAAAGTCTTGTCTCAAAAAAATGAAAATGCTAAAAAAATCATATTTCTATTTGGAATAACAAACTTAATAGCTGTTTTTGGCACCGAAAGTGACATTGACTTGAATATAATTTAATTTTTTTCTTTCTCTTGATGCTTTCTAATAAAAAACATCTGTATTATGCAACTCATTTAACTAAAGTGTATTGAAAGTTGCATAATGGTTCAAGTTAAAACTAATACACAATTCAAAAATATTTCTTTTGAAGCATTTTATTTACATTTTTTTTATAAAAACCATTAATTTACATTTGAATTACTCTAATCTAAGTTAGTAATATGTACAAATTGGTCTACATAAAGTAGAATACAACAGGTAATATAGTAATTAAGTATCTTATCATCTGGAACACTATACTCACAGATCAGTCTCATTATAAACCTAATCATATCACACTGAGAATATCATAAAAAAAAAACAACCTTGGCATTATTAAAACAGCCTAAATAAAACAAATTAATAAAATTCAAAAATAACACCTCACAATATTTCAATTTTTATGTTCTCTTTTTATTCTTATTAATCCAATTTTTAAATACTTCTGCATTCAATATCCGTTTGTCATGTAGTCGTAGTATCTGTATCTGATTCAACACTTCTTGTTCTTAAAAATCGAAAAGCATATTCTATACTCCAAGCCAAACAACAAACTAAAATAAGACAAGTTTGAGAATGAAGACAAACGGGGAAGCTTTTAGTCGTATCTCTGATAATTCCTGAAATTAAAATAAAAAAAAGGAACTGGGAGAGATGTTGATTATTGGAAATTACCTAAAAGTGGGCCAATAGCAACAACAAAAAGGCCTTTTCCTACCATGTGTAGTCCGAAAGCAGCCGGCAGTTTTTCTAAAGACGAATACTCGGATATGGTTAGAGTAAAATTGATGAGAGCTGCTCCTCTGAAGAAACCACAAATGACTAACCAGATCATAATCATAGTCCAATCGGTCTGTTCAGCAAGTACTGAAATAAACAAAAATCATAGTGTTACACCTAAAGTTCGACGCACTAAAACTGACTCTGTGCTTTGAAAATTAGAAATAAAAGAAAAATCGTCCTTTTAGAAGCAATTTTCAAATAAAAAATGAAAAATGAAAAACCACAAAATACCTGCAAGAATAAGTTTTTAATATTAATTTTTTTTATATTTTCAAAATAAAAAAATAAAATTATGATCAAGAAAATAACTGTATGCCTTAGAGTTTCTTTGAAAGCTTACTTTTCTAGGATTTTTGAGGGGTTACCTAGTCTTTGGCTCCTTCCGCTGCCAACAAAAAGTCATAATCATATTAGAATACATTATCAAAAACAGGCACAAGTTTTACCAGCTAGAAAGTACTCTGGGATGAAATCAATAACAAAGACGACTCCTCCCTTACACGCGGACTCTCACATATATTAGGTTTATCCAACAAAAGCAGCAACAGACTGCTACTGCGCCTTCAAGAACACAAGAATTGAGCTTTTGCTGCTGCTGCCTTTGTTGATGAATCAAATTTAATCCCCCAATACCTAACATAGGTGAGTAACATTTTAAAAACCGCTTCAAATCGAAATGATAAAAAAAAACCAAACAAAAAAGAAGAGAAAAAATCGAACAGGGGACCTGCATTATCCTAAATCTGTAAAATATGGAATTATTTGAAAAGAAAGTCACAAAAATGAACGACTTTTAGATTTTTAAATAGTTTATTTTCAAAACTTCGTTCATTTTTGCACGACCGCTGATTTTTTTCAATATTTACCTGATCGACAAATACCCAAAACAAAAATTCCAACCATGAAGAGTGTTCTTTTAGAAATATTAATTCGATCGCAAATTGGTGGCAGTATCAATCTTGCAAGAATATCAGTGAAAGCTTGGACGGATAAAAATAGAGCGATATCTGATTTTTCATAGCCAATACTATTGAAGAAAAACGGTGTCACCATTTTAAAATTCTGCTCTGCAACGTAGAAAATCGACAAACCGAAGACTAAATTCAGATAAATTGGATCCTTTAACAAATCGAAATCCATAAAATCGACTATCTTCTGCCACATATTTTTCTTTTTTTCTACTTGTTTGCGTTTCAAAGGAGATTGCGTTAATTCCGTGAAAATTTTCTTATGAGATGTTAATTGAACTCCTGGATAGCTCATATTTCGGCGGAGTTGAGTTGAAGACGTAGCACTTGACTCGCTTTCATTTTGCTACAATATCAAAATTATTTATTGGTTTATTTGTTTTTATGAAGAAAATAAATACCTCTAAGTGCAACTGAAGACTAGATCCTGTAAAATCCAATCTCGAATAACTAGAAACGATAGAATCTAACGAGGCTTTGCGTTTTTTATTCGCAGAAAAACTCATAGTCGAGAAATTTCGTGGAAAAGTCGCTTTCCTCGTCAATCCCGGTTTGGCTAAATCTTCTAGAGTTTTCACTGCCAATTCCGACATTCCTTTACTACTGATTAAAGTTTTAGCTTCATGCAAATCTAAATCTTCATCATCGGTTTCTTTAATCGTTTCCATTTCCTGTAAATTACAAATTTTAGGTGCAGTTTTTGAAATATTAAAACAGTTTTCTGCAAAAATGAGCTTTACCTCATTAGATGCAAAAAAGAAGGATATTCTCTGCAGCGATAAAGACAACACTTATTATTAGCACAAAAATTAGAAAATTCAGTGAAACTTACTTGATGGTAACCTTCTTCTTCATCTTTAGCTTCTGGAATGAAATGCCATTTGGCTGGTTGTAGTAACGACGAGCCAACAATTGCGTTTAGAGCAAAAGCTCCTAAAATCAATATAGTCCCGCGGAAATCGTACAAATCTAATAGAAATTTGACAGCTTGAGGCATTAACATCATGCCGAAAGCTGTCCCAGCTAAAGAGAAACCAACAGCTTGACCTCGACGTTTGACGAAGTAATTATTTAGAGCGACGAAAGTTGAAGATGCAGTTAGACCTACTCCTAAACCTTTAAGAAAATTTAGTTTTTGAGTGTTTAAAATATAAATTTTTACCATTGATAATACTGTAGGTTGCAAGAATGTGCGCCATACTATTGGCAGGGTAAGTGAGGACCAACCCTAAGGCGCATAAGGCCGATCCAACAAGTGATACTTTACGATAGGAAAAGGCACGAATTAAAGGTCCGACGAAAAGGCCCGAAAAGTTGATGAGGGCATCAAGAGTGCTCATTATTAGAGCAGCTCCGGTCGTCTCAACCTCCAGCTCTTTGAGCACATCGCCAAAGAGCAGACCAAAAGATGGCTCAATTGATCGAGTACATAACTATACACAAAATTTTTCTATAATTTTTTTACGGGTAATTATTAATTGACTTACATTAACCACGCTGACTCCTATGACGACAACCCACCCCCATCCGCCATCTGGAGGGACCATTTTCTTTGTTTCCATGAACATGGTTCCGACCAACCTATAACCAAACCAAATCAAGTGGATTTAAATTTGGAAAACGAAGAAGAGACAGAACAGGAAATCGATAGGAGGGCAGCGACCTTGATACAATTTTCCAGCGAACGGAAAAACCTACCACAACACGACCCAAAAAATAATTTATTCTGCATTTTTATCAGACTTAAACACGACATTGTTCAATGAATGAAAGCTGCTCTTAAAATAGAGCTTAATCTAGATGACGTCAAGGTCAAGGTAAATGAAAAATTAAAGAAAAATAATTAAAAAATTGCGAATCTATTAAACCAAGCAAAAATTAGAAAAATACATACTCATTTCCCGTTTGGGCACTTTTGAAACTTTGCTCAAAAGCAAAAACCGTACGACTGTCGAGCTAGTTTTCGTCTTTCTGGACCGGTCGACTTTGGACGGAATTCCATTCCATCATCATCGATCCCATGCAAAGACGTCACGTGACATTCAGTCTGTTCACGCGCAGACCACGTGTATGAGCTTTAACATCTTCAGCTGATTTGCAAAAAAAATTGCAAAAAGTGCCATTCAACCAAAAAACAATTTTCAATAATTTGTAGATTTCAAACGAATAATTTCAACAACGAAGAAGAGATTATAACGACCTTGAAGCAAAGGATCGATTTTGTCCTGAGGAGGGGCTGATAGGAAAATTTAAGGGCGGTTGCGGTAGGAAAATTCCATTGAATGAAGACTTGAGGCAGGACTAAAATTAAATCAACAAACCTGAGGTATAGAAAAGGCGCTTTTCACACTATAATGACGACATATTTTTGTGAATAATAATTTTCTACTGATTTATCAGAACTATAACACTAAGTATTTATTCGATTGGGGATTCATTAGTGGTGGAACGTCATCGAAGTTGCGCAAGAAATTTCTACACTATTGTTTTGAACGAACAATGATAATTTTATCAATATCGATAGCTGCTATCAGTACCAATCTCCGACTCTATCGGTACTTAAAAACATTTCATTTATCATCTGAATGTTAAATAAATTTTATGAAAGCAAATAGTACAATCGCTTAAAGTTAAATAAAATAGAAACTATTCGACAAAAATTCAATTATTTGTTTTTTTTAACAAGTTTTAAAGGTTAAAGTCCATTGTTTAATGGTCATTAATTGAAAACATGATAAAAATGAGTCAGCGTAAATGCAAAATATTTTTATTTAAACATAAAAGTGGAAAGGTCTCACGGTAATAATACAACTTTATCGAATAAATTAAAATTTGACTGGAAAAAAACGTGGGAAAATGTACTTTAATAAAAATTGAGTAGAGTATGCAACCAGTTATACTTTGATAAACACTACCGGTTCCCAGACAGAAGAGGGTCAAAAACCGACTTTATTTACAATGTTAGTATATTTTTAGAGTAGCTTCAAGTTATTCAATTATCAGACAAAACAATTTTGATAAAAGCGGACTTAATGATATCCAATTTCAGATAGATGGCGTCTATGTGAAACTTTTTAATTTATTCCAAACACTTATCAACAAGTTTCTTATAATGGCATTAAGAAAATCTTTTAATCTGAAGCATTTCCATCCCATTCCGTTCATGAGGTGAGTAAATTATTGTTTGAAAGTTTGTAGGTAAAAAGTGTTTGAAATCAAGAAATCTGTATTAATTAATTCTGCTTATATTGTTTACTTTACTTATCATAGAAATGTATTAAGGTAATGACTTTTAATTAATCAGTTAACAACAAAACCATGAACAATGGAGAACAAAGCCAGTAGTTTCATCCCTCCAGATGGCGGTTATGGGTGGATGGTTGTCTTAGCTACAACCCTTATAAATGTAAGTCAATTTTATTTTATATTCTCACTTATAATACTTTTTAGGTGTCTGTACTACCCTTAGTACAATGTTTTGGTATAATTTACCAAGAACATTTTGACATTCTAAAAGTAACATCAACACAAACATCTTTTCTCCTTCATTTACACAGCGCCATCTTTTGTAGTTTAGGTAAACTAAACACTGGTCACTTCTCTTCTTTAATTGAAAAATTACAGGTTTATTAGGTAGTCCATTATTAAAAAAATATGATTTTCGACGAGTAGCGATTTTTGGGACTTGTTTGATGTCTCTTGGTATATTTTTAAGTAGTTTTGCTAAATCGTATGGTGTTTTAATATGCACTTTTTCAATTATTGTTGGTGAGTTATTATTTTGATTATGCAACCAATAATACTTGTCTTTAGGAATCGGGCAAGGAATAATGTTACCAGCGACATACTTAGCTACTAATACTTATTTTAAGAAAAGATTGACACTGGCTGTTTCATTTTCTGTAACTGGAGCTAGTCTATCAAACATTTTTATGCCTCAAATATGTCATCTTCTTTTAACTCATCTGCAAAGCATCCAACTGACTGTTTTAGTATTAGCCGGGATTTCTCTAATAGGAATCTCATCATGCTTTCTTCTCAAACCAATAAAAACAAAAGAAATTACAACATCTGATCAAATAAAAAATCAAAAAGAAGAAATCGAACTTCTCAATACCAATGAAGTATACAAACAAACAACACTTCCTGTAAAAAAAGAATCTTTCTTATCAAGAACACAACAACTTTTTAATCTAGAACTTTTAAAAGACAAATCTTACATTATAATTATTACCGGAATGTCGATTTCTTTCGCTTCGGAATTGAATATAATCCTTATGCTTTCATTTATTTTACCCAAACTTGCCTTATTTAAAGGAAATGATGTAGCGTTAGCTTTATCTGTACAGTCAGTTTTTGATATAATCGGTCGATTATTAGTGCCAATACTTGCGCATCATTTCAGTATTTCCCCGAGAATTATGTATTGCGGTTCATTACTAACGTCAACAGTTGGCAGAACTGGTAAGTTTGAATTTCTATCAAATTAAAATATGAAAAGTATTTTATAGTTATGGCAATTTTTTACTCATCGAAAGCCACAATATTTTTTTGCGTTAGTCTGATCGGATTGGCTAAAGGTATTAAAGCTGTCTACCAATCAGTAATTATTCCGAAAGTTGTACCTTTGGAAAAGCTACCAGCAGCTAATGGATTGAATATGTTATTGACAGGAACAATGTCTTTAATATTGGCGCCTATTATGGGTAATTAAATGAAGTTATTTTACTTCACTAGTAAATAAACTCACTTTAATTCATCTATTTTTGGTAATTTCAGGGGCTATTCATGATATTAGCGGGTCATTTGTCTACACTCTCCATACAGCGTCTTGTCTTTCGATTTTCTGTGTGATTCTATGGACTGTTCATTACATTTTTTATGAAAGGAAGAAACAAATGGATTCAGGGTCAGATTAGTAATAGTAAATTCTTAAAACTATGTCAATTTGTGAAATAAAAAAAAATATTGAATTGAATCACGTGATTTAATAGAATAATAACGTGTTAAAATTTATTTACTTTAGTGCTAAAAACATGTTTAATATTGTTTGCGGTTCTATCATATTCCAATTGTTATCTTATGTGTAAATTACACTCGAGATGAACTAATTGGGATTGGCAATGAGAAAAGTCAATTTTCAGAACATCCAAACACGAAATTATCACGAAAATAAAACGTGAACTATACATCAAATTATGAAAGATTTTAATCCCTTCAATAAAATTTTAATTGAAGCAAAAATGACGTGAAATGAAATGATTTCAATTGAAATTTTTATTACATAGCAATAAGAGAATTGATTGGCGATTTTAGTACGAACGAACATTCACCTGTGCTCTATATTAAAAGATTAGCGCTTCTGATTGTGATCAAATGAGTTTACTCTATATTTGCTTGGACTATCGGATTAGATTTACTTGGTGGATATCATAACGTGGTTTAATCTGTACTTAAATATCCACGCGACAGGTTGTTGAGTTAATAATTCTATGCGAAAATAGCTGTTGTAAGTGACATTTATTTATATGTTTACTAAAAATAAAGAAACACAGCACATTCGTTCAGAGTCAAACACCTCGGTATGATGGACAAATCAAAATCTGTTAAAATTGAAACGAAAGTGAAACGCCGAAGACTCAAAGTTGGCGATCCGGATTTTGCGCCTCCGGATGGGGGCTGGGGATGGCTGATAGTGTTCGCCTGTGGATTCAGTAATGTAAGTCACATTTTACAATTTGGAATCAAACTTTTTATTTTTCGTTTTAAATATATATTTTTTTCAAATTGGTAGCCTTGAAATGTCAGATTTGATTTTTGAAATAAGTGTCAAATTTGCAAAATTTTTTATTTTGATAAAAGGGAAAACTGCTTTTTAAATCGTTTTATTCTCTACAATTATTTTTTTTATAGTTGTGCACATTTCCGATGTTCCAACAATTCGGCCTCGTCTTCCGCCAAAAATTCCAAAACTTGGAAATATCAAATACTCAAACGACGACTATAATCAATTTAAATTCAGCGTTTAATTCGTGTGTGGGTAGGTAGGTGGTTCTGTTTTTTTGTGTTGAATTTAATCTTGATATGATTCTGTTAAAGGACTTTTGAATGGACCTATTTATCGAAAGTTTACATATCGCCAAGTAGCAATGTTTGGATCTATTCTTGTAGCATCTTCACTTTTCGTCTCAACACTATGTCAGTCATTTTGGACTTATTTAATATTCTATGCTATGTGTTATGGGTCTGGGATTGGAATAACTCAAGCTGCTAACGCTTTAGCTCTTAACACTTATTTCAAAGACAAAAGAAGAATAGCAACAGGATTGTCTTGGAGTACTACCGCTTTAGGTCCAATCGTTTGGCCGTATATTATCACCGCGCTTTTGGAAATTTATGCAATGGAAGGCACACTTTTAATTTTCTCATCGTTTGCTTTACATTCTTTTATGTGCTCACTTCTTCTACAACCTGTTGAATGGCATACGAAATTTCGGGAAGAAAATTTTGAAACTAAACCATTTATTGAAGAATCTGGTTATGGAAAATTGAATAAATCTTCGAAATCTGCAAGTTTGCTATCTAGTCAATATCTTTATAATGAGGATGATCCACATGCTACAGGATATGAAATTATTGATCCTGGTCATCCTATGATGGTAAGAGCTAACGATGGTTGGTACTCCCAAAATCGGTCTTTAGCAGGATCGAGACAATCGCTTGCATCTAATAAAACCAAAAACACTTCGAGATATCCGTCTGGACAAAACTCAACAGCAATCTCCAAAAGACCGTCTTATAATAATTTATCCGAAGCTAGATCCAAACGTAATTCTTCAGTTAATTTAGTTCAAGATGGAAAAGAAAGAAAAAGAATGTCACAATCGAAAGCAATAACAATTCAAGAAGAAGAAGAACAGAGTCATGAGAATTCTTTAATGATACCAAAAGAATACCACGAAAAAGATGTTCTTAAAACTGCTGCAAAAAAATTAGAAGAATATAAACAAGAACACGAAGAAGAAGAAGACACAAAAACAGAAAAATTATCTTTTTTACAAAAAGTTTGCATATTTTTTGACTTCGATCTATTCAAAGATCCAATCTATGTTAATTTAATGTTAGGCATAACTATAGCTAATTTTGTCGAAATTAACTTTTCTATTATTACTCCAATAGTATTGGAAGAATTCAAATTTGGTAAATACGAAATTGCTACTTTTATGTCATTATTAGGAGCCACTGATATTGTTGTTCGATTTTTTGTTCCGTTTATAGCAGGAAAAATTGGGTGGGAAAATCGTACTTTTTTTCTAATAGGAGTACTCAGTATGGCTTTTGGTCGAATAAGTAAGTTCTTAGAGAATTTTTTTTTTTCAGTTTAATTACTGTTTTTCCAAGTTCTAGTCCATACTCAAACATATGTCTTTGGATTAATCGTAGCTATAATTATTGGAGCTGGTAAAGGTTTAAGAACTATTTTCATGGCGTTAGTTATTCCCAGTCATGTTCCTTTGGAAAGATTACCAGCAGCATCAGGTTTACAATTAGCTACAAGTGGATTTTTCTTTTTGATTTTAGGGCCATTTGTTGGTTTGTTTAATTTTATCTAAGTTGCCAATTAATATTAGTGTTTTTTTAGGGTGGATTAGGGATTTAGTAAAGAATTATGTTATTACTTTACACATACTTAATCTTCTGACTTACACTACTGCAATTGCGTGGACTTTAGAACGGTACTTTATCAAGAAAAAAACAGTTGTAGAAGGAAGAGTTTGATGTTTAGAGACTTTTAAAAATACAGAGTATCCCAACGATATGAAAAGGTCTATTTTATGCCTTAAGATTGAAATAATTCGGAAAAATTTACAAAAAAAAAGTGGATATTGATCTTCTGCATCATTTTAAAAATTATCGTAAATTATACATGGTTGTCCTCTAACAAGCTTACATACAAACGTATATTATTTTTAAGTAACTTAATAACACTATACTTTTTTTTTTTAATGAATTTAAACTCAACTTTCAGTACTTGACTTTTTCAGTTTTAGAGAAAATTTGACTTTTTTGACAAAAGCACAAACTTTTCAAAAATCGATCACACAAAGAATTGACAATTTAGAGAAATAAAATTGACGTTGGTTTATTAAATTTTAGAGTTATAAAATTTTCTTGGCTTACTAAAAATCGAAAAGTCAATGAAATAAAGAATTTTACTAAAAGTTGAATAACGTCAATTATTTAAATGGAACATTTTTGGTTTTTCCATCTTTGAGTTTTGAATTTCTAAAATCGATAACTAAAAAAAATATCAAGTCCTAAACTTTGTCAATAACGGACAATTGGAATAGCACTATCATCATCTTGACTAAAAATACGTAAAAGTGAATTGAAGTTACCATGGTAACAAATAAGGTAGTTGTTGGAATCTTTTTATATTCAAAATTGAATCTCTTCTTTGTTGTAGATTGTGGACAGTCGAACATTAAATTTTTTAGAAAGAAAATTTTTTTAATAGTAGAACCAGAAATATGATGTTCCATTTGAATTGATCTTCTTTATCATAACTTTTAACAAACGTCTTCATTTATTTGACTTTTCGATTCGTATGAGTCAAAAAACCGGCATAATCTCAATATTTAAATTTCCTTCTTTCACGTAATATTAATTTTATTTCTCTAATTTTTCTATTTTTTGTGTAATTGATTTTCGAAAAATTTGTGTTGTTGTGAAGTGAAAATTTCTAAAAAACTGAAAAAAACGATTATTGAAAATTCTGTTTAAATTTATTTATTTTAAATATAGTTTTCCATTTGAAAAATGTAACTTTGCATTGCAGCAAGTTAGCTGTTAGTCCTGTACATTCGAAAACAATTGTAGATAATTCAGAAAATTGATATCTATTTTTCAATTTTCAGAAATGAACGTTTTCACGTCTTTGAAAACCTGTATATTTTGTAGACGCAGAGGACTTGTAAATTGGACACAAACACGCATTATTGAATGGAGTCAGTACTCTGTTGAAATAAAAAATCTTCAAATCTTGAATGAAGGATTACTTTTTTTCATCAGTTGTGGTTTATAAAAAATTTTAAATATCGAAGTACAAAAAAGTGAGAAATTCTTATTCTTCTTGAATTAAGAAGTTCATTAGTCTTAACAGTAAATAATTGTGCTATCAATTACGAGAGTTGCTGCTATAGTTTCCGGAATAGAATACTGGTCAGTGGCACAGGATATTGTAACTATAATTGTTAAAAAGTTTGACATTTATTATATTAAACAAAAAGAGCAAAAATCTGCTCAATAGTTTCGTTTTTATAAAATAATGGAATGAATTTTTTTTACGATTTTAAATGTAAACTAACTCAACAACAATGCATCGACCGCTTTACTCTGCATTTGATTATAAAATATCATTCAAAAGTAACTTTTTGACTGGTTTACCAAATTCAAATGTAGAGGATCTAGCCTCAGTGACAAAGATGGCAATTACGTTCAAAACTTTGGACTATTTGAAAACACAGAAGATCCATTTATATCATTGTCTATATTTTAAGTGATGAAAGAGCTTAACTTTGCAGATCTGCTAGTGGGGTGATGGTAAATTGAATTGTAAAGTTTCAACTTTCTAGGGGATATCGTTCCTGAAATAGGTGTGATTTTTGACGAGACAAAAACTTACCATCAGATACGTTTGAAAACTAAGCAATATTACCAATTCGAACCGAATAATTCGTTTGGCGTTGCACAGTGATTTAAAATCGGAAAAAGTCGATCGAATAGCAACGTATCTAAGATTTTGGCCTCTAAACTTGAGTAAAATCGAGCGATGCAAAAATACATATTTTTATAATTGATAGATCTATGTTTAAAAGTTTGTACACAAAAAACAGTTTGCTGTATCAATAAATTGTTTATGCAAGACAAAAAAAACTATCTTCTAAGATTCTACTTGTGTAATTACAATTACAAAAATACTGATTTAAATTTGCTTTTAGGCGTATGGAAGTTACTTCATTTTTGATGAATTTTTCGTATAAATCTGATGATTTGTTTAGGAAGACAAGTCAAGACACATTGAGGTGGTTTTTATACTGTTCTTTAATACTTTTGGAATAAGATGATTGTTTATTTGTCTGCGGCTAGGTGCGACAAGGGTATTTCTATTGAAGGTACTGAAAACAAAGCAGTTTAATAATTCTTAAATTGAAACTGTTTAAGTATGTAGATGATGTCGTTTTATTACTGTTAAGGATAAAATCTCATTCACACTCAAGGTATGATCTAGTTAGTCCAGTTAGTAAATGGTTGTTTTATGAAAAAAAATATAATAAAAAAGTAGTAGTTAGTATCTTCATAATCAATAAACGAAAGCTTTTTTGTTATTAAAGTGAACCATTTTTTGCCCATTTGCAATTTTTTTTTATTTTGTACCCTTCAATAAGGGTTGTAAATGAAATTATGCTTGAAGTTTTTTTTCATCATTGCATTCTATTTATACAAAAGCTTCTGCAGCCCAATTTTCACAAAATTTCCTTTCAAATTTCCATCTTATACCGTCCCCAAGATAGGGTTAACTTTTAAACTAAGAATAATTTTTTTTTCTATTTACAATCATTTTAGAAAGTTTTTTATCACAATCGGAACTAGCTTCATTTTTTTAACACCAATCGTTTTTAATTTTTTTCACGATTTTTATTTGAAAAATGACTTCTTTAGCTTTTGCTGCAAAGATGAAAAAATTTTAAAATTTTTTTTTGCAAAGAAATACTCGCACATTTTTATCTCCGTACTCTGACAAACAATGCTCTATCGTCTCCCTTCTTTACATAATCTGCACATTCTTTCCCAATCTTCTTCTTCATTTCCATATCTGTATCTTACAACCATTTTTTTTATTTTGATTTTTTATTTTATTTAAATATTTTGACAGTTCGGTGGTAACAATCAGGACGTAATTTGAATTGTACTTTGATTCTTTTATACTTGAAATTCTTTCCTGTTTATCTGCCTACATTTATTTGCTTTAGTTCTCCTTCCATTGTTGTTCTTCCTTTTTTTATTCTTCAGTCCAGCACTGTTGTAGTATTTTGCATTCATGTCGCATTCTTAAATTTTCCTCGAATCTCACCGCTCTTTTTCCTGTTTTCACTCTTAACTTTTCTCTTTTACTATGTATCCAGGTGTTTGTTTATTTAACACTAAGACGCTCAATTTCTTCAGATTACTTCCATCCCCATACTTCATTACAATACTTTTCACCAAATTTACGTTTTCGCAAACTCCAGACACTTCCCAGTACTTTGTTTGCTTTTTTGGTTACTTCTTCAATGTGTCCTTTGTCTTTAATGTTACTATTTAATACATATCCCAAATATTTAAGCTCTTTCTTTTTTTCTATATTTTTTCCTTGCCATTTCCATTCATCTTTTTCGATTTTTACTTTTTTTCCAAACACCATTATTTTTCTTTTATCTACCTTAACTTTTTATTTCTTCCATTTTACTCTTGCTCTTTGATGCAATAACTACAATAGCAAACGCCAGGGACTACACTTTCTCTCTGCCTACAACTATCCTTTCTACCTCAGCTCTACAGAGCCGAGCCAAGAGCCTCCGAGGTGTCGTCTTTAACAAAATCAAAAATAAAAATATGTAAACTTAGACATCTAGTTCTGATTATCACGTTTCATATTTTCGACATCTAGGAATGTATTTATATGTAGCATTGAAATAAAGCCGAGCCGAACCAAGACGGTGTGCGACCACTGCACAGGCGACCGCCGAAATGCCGCCTTTAACTCATTTTATTGAATAATTTTTTGTTCTTGGTATTCCACACAGGAAAAAAGTTAGGAGAAATTCATTTGTTTCAAATTCTTTATTACTGAAATAAAGCCCGACAAAAAATATTCTATTCCCATTCTGTGTGTGCAAAATGGAATTTTTCAGTTGCCTCGACGATTTAGTTTGAAATTTCATGAAATATGCAACACTAAAGGTTTTGTCTTACGGATGATTTTCTGAAAGCAAATTTATAAAATAGCTTTTTAGATCTGTGAATATAGCATTCAACATTTAAGCCATTTTTCTTAATAAGTTTTTTGCATTCTTCTTTATTTAGAAACAACAAACTGTTTATAGTCCTGAAAGAAATTTATAACAGAAAGCTTCCTAGAAAAATAGATCTAGAACAGATCCTCTAATTTTCATTAAGCTTCACATTAATTTTTCAGGCTTACAAGGAGACCCCGTCAAGTGTGAAACGTACTTTTACTTGGAATTTGGTTTGGTGATAAGTGATTGAAAAATATTTTTTCAAAATTAAGGCCACCTGGAGAAAACACCTACATATGAGTTCAGTACTTTTCGATTAATTATCACTAGACGAAATTTCAAGCAAAAGTACGTTTTACACTTTTTGAATTCCTCTTGTTAGAGTTATAAAAAATTGAAAATTATTGATGCTTGCTTCAAAATTGAAAATCATCAAAAATCATTGTGTAATACCGTCTTGTTATAGATCACTAAAGGGAAGAAACATACAATTACTGAGACAAAATTAACAAATGTTATACATTTTTTTTAAATTCTTTTTTTTTTAACAATTCAATATTTACTCGTTATCAAATACTTTATTTTCATTTTTCAACCTTTTCGATTCAACATTTAACATGGCTTGGCTCGGCCCTGCCCATATATGCTAAGAATGGTGGAAAACGAAAACCTTGCATGGCATCTCTATTTGTCCAAAAGCTTTCACTTACTTCTTCGCCTACTTTTACTTGGTTGATAGTTTCCTCGTAAATTCTGCGGCTGTCTTCTGAGTGGAAAAAAACCACTACAAATAAAAATGATTTTTTTGGTACTGATTGGACTAAAGGAATTAAAAGAAAGTTGTTAAAAAAAAACATTTTCCAGCTACTTATTAATTAGAGGAGCATTTCAAGTTTTTCCGTACATTTTGCAGCAGCCCTCGTTAAAGAAAAATGTGCATCCAAATTTTTTTGTTAACATCAGCAACATTATAAATAAAAAACTAAACTAGAAAAAAACTTTCCAAAACCAAAATCCTTTAGATTTTATAATTTGTGTAAACTGTAAATATTTATGCGAACAAAATAAGCTTGGTCTTTCTAAGTTCAAAAGTATTTTTTATCAAATTTTGTACTCTTTTTGAAAAACCTTCTGCCAAACTTTATTTAGCCGGAAAACTGTCATATCTATCTTGAGAAGGAAGTCAGAGGTAAAATTTTATCCTTATAGCCAAAATTCGTTTTTTTCTTAAATTTCATACTTTATTAATGTATCTTGGTTTGACATTCTCACAACTGCTGGAAGTGTCTGTCATACCAATCTTAAAGAAAAAGTTAGTGGTAAAATTTCATTTCTATGAAGGACAATTATTTTTCTCCTAAAATCTTATTCGTTTTAATGTTATCTTTGAAAATATTTTGGTATGACATCCTAAAGACTGCCGAAAATATCTGTCACACCAATCTTAAGAAAGAAGTTAGTGGTAAAGTCTCATCCCTATGACGGACAATTGTTATCATCACAGTGATGGATAAAATGTTGAAACGAAAGATGTTATACTTGTTTGGATGATTTTTAATTATATTCTTATAAATACTTCTATCAACCCAAATATACTAAGTGCAATTAAAATCCGAACACCTAGAAAAAATGATTGTTGAACGATGAAATTTTAGGGGTTTTTATAGGAGGCCTTAAAAAGCAAATGATTAAATTTTTGTAGCAATAGAACACTGTATACGGGTGTTTGTAAAAACTTTTCCGCAAATCCTTAAACGCAAATATGATAGTTTTTTGGATTGTGATATGGCTTTATCGCTCTGAAAAAGATAATATTAGAGGCAATCAGATGAAGAAATGCCCCGTAGAAGACAAAACGCAAATTTTTCCCAGCTTTCCACGTTTGAAAGGGGGCGCATTGTGGGGCAGCGCCAACGTGGTGCGTCATTCCGTGAGATTGCTATTGCTGTGAGGCGCAGTGTGGCCACTGTTGTGGATGCATGGCGGGCATGGGCGGAGGAAGGACGGACACAACGTGCTAGAGGAACAGAGGCCATTAGAAGAACTACCCAACGTGAAGATCGTCTTCTGCGACTAATGGCTCTAAGGGACCGACGCCGCACTACATTCATGGTTTGCAGCAGTAGGAAGGCCAATTCGACTCCGTACCGTATACCACAGATTGCGCACTATGGGCCTGAGATCTTACCGTCCACACTTGGTGCTCCCGCTGACGGAAAATCATCGTCGTCAATGTCGTGACTGGTGCGTTGAAAGGCAACAATGGAATGATGAGTGGAATCACATTGCGTTTTCGAATGAATCCCGATTTTGTTTAGGAGGCCACGATGGTCGGCAACGGATCAGACGAATGCGTGGTGAACGTCGTCGTCTGGATCTGGCTATTGAACGCCACGTTCACCGCACTCTTGGTGTGATGGTTTGGGGTGCTATTGCATTTGGTAGTAGATCCCGGTTATTATTCATTCGTGGCAACATGACAGCCGAGCGCTATGTAAACGATGTGTTGCAGCCAATTGTTGTTCCCTATGTAAGAAGCATCGAAGACGGAATTTTCCAGCAGGACAACGCACGCCCTCATATCGCTCGTGTTTCGCGGCAATTTTTGGAGTTGGAGAATATCAGAGTTTTGCTATGGCCACCGAGATCTCTAGATCTGTCCCCAATAGAAAAAGTGTGGGATTGGATGGGTCGCCATATCCGTGATTTACCCAGTCCTCCAACAACTTTAGATGAACTCCGGGTTCCAGTACAAGAAGCGTGCGACGCTGTACCCCAGGAGTTCATAAACAATCAAATCACAAGCATGCCTCGACGTGTACAAGAGTGTATAGAACAACACGGGGCACACACCCATTACTGATAAATATGAGACTATTTTAATAAAACTTTGATGATTGCTTGGGTGGACACATTCTTTCATTTTCCCAAAATATTATCCTTAAATTGCCTCAATTTCAAGGTGTTCGGATTTCACTTGCGAGTAGTATATAATTAAGCTGAATCAAATAAAAAAATTCTCTTATTTTTTGATCATATTTATCGTCCTTCAATATTAAATTTAATTGAAAAATGAGGTATTCAATGTTATAACAAAAGTTCACTTGAAGACCATCAATTCAGTTTGTTCTTTGTAATCAGTGTATCAAAACGAATAAAATTTGAAAAATAGAACAAAGTTTTTTAATAAAGGTGGAATTTTACCACTAACTTCTTCTTAAAAATTGATATGACAGACTTTTCCAGCAGTTGTCAGAATGTCATACCATGATACATTAAAAAAGTATAAAATTTATGAAAACGAATTTCCGCCATAACGTTAAAATTTTACCTCTGACCTCCTTCTTAAGATACGTTTGACAGACTTTTTCGCAATGACGGTAGAACATTATTTTTTTTTGCGCACCAATTAATTTGATTAAAGATACTTAAGCAGACCAAGCTTATTTTGTTCGTATAAGTGTTTCCAGTCGATCTACTAAAACGGAACAACAACGGCAAAAACTGAAAAAGACATCAACAGATTTAACAGAAATATTATTACTGTCATTTTTATCATGAAGATATGTAAGATATTTAATTATTAGAAAACAAAATGTCGAAACTTGATTGTTTTGGAACTATACAAGTGGATAAAAATAAATGATACACTTACATTTGATAAAAAATGCATTAACAATCAATTAAGATATATTATTATCGATGGCATTCTTATTTTAAGAGAAAAACAATAACAATACTTTTATTGATAAAAATGATAATAAATCAGTTGCATAAACGCTTCGAAATGTCCCTGAATTGTCTTCTCCTAAGACACACACTCATTCCAATCCATCAATTGTTTGTCTCAACTATTAATTAAGCTATTAATGATTATATGAATTACGTAAAGACACACACACGAAACGTTTGATTGTGTCATCGAAAAATTACTAGCAAAGATAAATATTATCTGTTTGTAGGATAAATCCGGAATTCATTTCTGTTTATCATTTTGTAACAGTAAGAAGTGTCGTTTAAAAAAAAAAAAAAAAATGACTAATACTGTTAAAGTTCCTCCTGATGGTGGCTATGGATGGATTATAGTTCTAGCAAATGCTTTAAGCAATGTAAGATGACTCAAATTATTAACTAAAAATCAATTTTTCCATTTCCAGCTTATCATTATTCCTCTTATGCAATCTTTCGGTTTGATTTTCAAAGACACATTCGCAGCAATGGGTCTATCAGCAACTCAAGGTTCTTTAATAATAAACGTAAATGCAGCTTTCGGTATGATAATGGGTCTTCTTAATGGTCTTATATTAAAAATGTTTGGATATCGTAAAGCAGCAATGTTAGCTGCCTGTTTTATATCGATTGGAATAATCTTAACTTCTTACGCTACAACTTTCACACATTTTATGATTACTTATGGATTGATAACATGTTAGTATAAAGGGTTAGTTAAGTTAAATCATCTCACACAAATCTGAAAAATTTTTTGGATAGCTTTTGGAATGGGAATGAATATGTCTGCTTATGGTTTAGCTTTGAATACTTATTTCCGGAAAAATAAAGGTAAAGCAGTCGCTTACGCTATGACTATTACTGGATTAGGTCCTATAATAATGCCGCAAATAATTACTGGACTCATGAAGATTTATACAGTGCAAGGAGTGACGCTTATTCTTGGCGCTATAGCCGCGAATTCTTTCGTTGCTGCAACGCTTCTTCAACCTGTTAAAAGACACTTGAAAATTGAACTTTTAGTTGAAGAAAAATCCGAGCCTGAGGATATAATTCCCGAAGTTAAAATTAACACAATCCGAAGAGGCAAGCAACTTTTGGAAATGATCTCAACTAATTGCGAATTTTAGGGTCTCGAATTGAAAGTCGAAGAAAAGCATCAATAATTTCGGTTACTTCAATTGATGAAGCGCCTGTTTTTGGTTTAGATTCTGCATTCGATGGAAGTCTTTTATCAATCCAATCAGGTTAAATACGAAAAATTTATAAATAAATATTTAAATGTTATTTTAGTACCACGCAGAGCGTCAGCAATCTCACAACGCGATATAAAAGAAATCAAAGAATCTTTACGTGAGGAACCATTAATTGAAGAAGTCTACAACCCAGAGTTAAGTAAACCAAAAAAGAAACAAAACTGTTGTCAACGATTATTCTCAAGTCTTGTAACATTCTTCGATTTAGATCTTCTTAAAAACCCAATTTATGTTAACATAATGATGGGTTTATCTTTAGCAATTTTTGCAGAAATTAACTTCTCTCTTCTCACAGCGTTTATTTTGGCAGAACTTGAATTAGATACAAATCAAATCGCTACATTTATGTCGATTTTAGGTATTGCTGATATTATTTTCCGATTTTTGGCACCGTTCATTGGACATTTGCTGAAATTATCAGCGAGGCAAATGTACACTTTGACTTTATTCCTTCTAATGACATCTAGATTCTGTAAGTGGATGTTTTTATTTGCGATTTTTTAACAGTATCATTGTAGCTCTTTTGCTTTCCAACAATTATTATATTTTGTTGGGGGTAGCGTTAGGTTTGGGGATTGCTAAAGGATTAAGAACAGTCTATATGACGTTAGTTATACCAATGTATGTTCCCATTGATAAATTACCATCAGCGTCAGGACTTCAGATGATGGTTAATGGACTTTGCATTTTAATCGGAGGACCAATTATAGGAGTTATTAGAGATTTAACAGGAAGCTACAAAATGTGTATTGTTGTTTTAAATTTAGTCACTTTCTCAACGATCACAATTTGGACGATTGAAGGAATAGTACGGAAATTTAAAAGAAAAGAAGAATTACCAGAAGCTACAGAATTGAGGAATACTCTATTAAACAGAACTTAGTGTTTTAGTAATTTAAAAAAAAAAAATGTATAAACAATTTCAAATTTACCGCGTCAGTTGTAAGAAACAAGTGAAGTGAGTTATTACATAAAGTATGAAAATAAAACATTTATTGTATTATTTATATTAAAAAAAAAAGAATAATAACTTACTTAAACCTTTGATCCTATTTGGACATTTATTAATAATGCAAACAAATTGTTTAACTCACGTGCATAGAAAAGTAGGGTTAGGTTCAATTGTCAGATTGTATGTGAGTAAGAATAATGTAACAATTGGCTGGTTATTTGAAAAGTGGCGCCAAAAATTTGAAACAAATTCTATAAATGAACCAGAAGAATCCATTCGAAATATTCTGGCTTATTGTCTGAAAACAACAAAAGTAAGTGACTTTTAATTAATTTATTGTTTAATTCATTCAAATGCAGTTGTGTGATGTTGATAAATTCAAAAAGAAAATTCTAACTAACGAAGAAATTATACAAATTGATAGTTTGTGTTCAAAGAGGATGGAAAAGTAAGTTAAGATTATCAATTTTTTAATATTAATTATAAAAAATAAAGTATGCCTGTTCAATACATTTTGGGTGAGTGGACTTTCCGTCGATTGACTCTGAAGATGGTTCCTCCTGTTTTTATTCCTCGACCAGAAACAGAGCAATTGATCGACATAGTTTTGAAGGAAATCAGTCAAAAGAAGTGTCGACATATTTTAGATTTATGTTGTGGAAGTGGCGCTATAGCATTATCCTTACTGCAGGAACAACCTTTAGTAAGAAATTTTTTAATAAAAATTATGGTATTTATTGATATTAAATAGATAATAGCTACTGCTGTCGATCAATCGAAGGCGGCTTGTCAATTAACAAAAGAAAATGCACAAAAGAATGGTTTAAACAAACGCATCCGTGTCATTCAGAGCCAACTCGACCAATGGCATTGCGAAGACCTTTTTGATATTATAGTATCGAATCCGCCTTATGTTTTTCAAGAAGATTTAGAAAATTTACAAATTGAAATAAAAATGTAAAATTGTTAAGAAAATATAAAAAATTAATTATGTGATTGTAGGTATGAAGATATAAAAGCTTTAGATGGAGGTATAGATGGTTTAAATATAATTAAAGCAATTTTATTATTTTCATCAAGAAATCTGTATAAAAATGGTAAATTATTTCTGGAAGTAGATCCTCGGCATCCAAGATTACTCCGAGATTACCTTTCAAAAAACAATAGCCTGAAGCTAAGTCATGTTGAAACTTACAAAGATTTTTGTGGTAAAGCTCGATTTATAGAGATAATTAAAAAATAATTAAAATGAAAGCCATAAAATACAAACATTTTTATTTGTTTATTTTTTTATTTTTCACAAAGAACAGTGCATTAAAAATTGTTTTTTTTTTTTTGTAATATTAGTATTATTATAATGTCCAGCCTTCCACTATAATAATATTATCAAGTGCTTGGAAAAAAATCTAAGCTGTTGTTTCTACTTCTGGTTCTATTAAATCATCGTAAATTTCTTCAGATTCGCGGCCTAATCGAGGAGTATAATGCGTCTGACGAGGGATGAGTCCATCACTGTTCAAAATAATGTAAGTCCAAGGGGAATAATCGTCAATGTTGCGCTTTTGGACTCTGCCCAATCGAGGCCCAAACCACATGCCAGAATTGGCTCCAGGACGTTTAGCCCCATATGCGTTTTTGTCATCAGTCACCCATGGAGAATCGCTGCGGCCGACGCGAGGAAAAGACATCAGCTTACCTATTTTTCGTTTTATATCTAAACCAAAAAATTGAAAAATAAGTATAAATATAAAAATTTAGTACCTGTGTTAGAGTCCCAGCTTCGCCCAGATCGTAGAAATGGTGTTAACCCATATTCTGCTGGTAGTCTAGATCTCTTCGGTTCTTTCGGTTCTAGAAAAAATAATATTGGAATGGGTAAAAACGTTAGTTTGGATTACCGGCTGAGCAGAGTGCGAGTACACATATGAGCACAAAACACAAATAAACACAATGTAAAGTCTTCATGTTTGTTTGAACAGTAGCTTCGACACTTAGGAGTGATGTTGGAGTTGCAACCGGTGGCGGCGTTTTTATATCGCGCGGTTCTTGGGGGCGGTGCTGTGCGCTGCCACCATTGTTTGCGTCATGGCTAGCTCTTAAAATGCAAAACAATTATTATTAGGTGAAGGTAAAGTCTAATAAGACGCCTTAAGGCATCGCCGACATTAATGTCCCCTTTCCTAATCAACTTACAAGTCGAAATTGTGCCGGAAATTGAACGATTCATTCCAAGTTTAACAATGTTCCAAAATTAATCAAGCTTGATTATATAATAGGGAAAAAATTTCAATTTGTGGTTGGAACTCTTTCCTCTTCCTAAATCTATAAACGTGATTTTTTAGCAGGAAAATTGAAACGTGATATTACAGGTGTAAATATAAAATGGTTCAATAATCGATGTGTGTCAACTCAAAAGCATGATCCTGGTGTTTACTATTGGAGACCCGTTTCGGTTATTGAGAGTGTTAATTTTTCAAAGCTGCCTGGATTTCGTGTTTTTAATTTGTGACAAACAAATCAACTTGTCTCACAGTGGGTGGAAAAGAGAATAAATTTTTTGCACGTTCCATATTTATTTCGGGGAAAAACTTTAGTCAAGTCATGTCTATACTAAATTCATTTCACTTCGACTACAAAGAACGAATCACTTTGTATCACTTAAGGTCTCTAGTCGATACCTACTTTTTGTTCACTTCCAAGAATAGACAAACAAAATTGAAAAAAAAAAGCTATTTCCCAATAGCTTGATTTTAATCCTTTCTAATTCTATAGATTTAATATTATTTTTAGTTTAGTTCATATTTCAATCTCACAATTAAAAGTTATTCTTGAAATCTAAATCCAAGAATTGTAACAGCACAATTCAATGGTGTAAGCACATACCATTAGTTCTTTACCTTTGAAATATGGAAATAAGCAGCTTTTCGCCTCTTTCAGTGATTTTGAAGTAATAACTACAGTACGTCCCCAGATTGAGTTATTTTTGATTTCAACTCAAAACCGCAGAGAAAAAAATATATTGCTTGTCCTGAAACCATCAAATCTTTAATTAAAACTGCATTATATCCTAGCTCAGTCGAAAAAGAAATTTATGTTTTTCTTGATTCTGGACTTAGTTTTGATTAATTTTGTTTTGAACGTTTTTATCATGTAGACGAGCTTGCTTTTATGCGGTTTTGCCAATTTTTGGACGTTCCGAATTATTGTCTAAGGACGAAAGAATCTACTTGACTTAGTGTTTTGGTGCGGATAAGCAAAGTTGTCGTTGTTCTACTGAAAAATTCAATGATGATTTTTATTTGTCAAAAAAAAAATAAATAAAACCGATGATATGATAAATGTTTTTCCTTTGCAGCTTTGCCGTAAAAACAAAGAAAAAAATTTTTTCCTATATTAAAATAATTGGTAAATGAATTCAGAACTTTGGTTGTCTTTCAGTGTAAAAGTCTGTAATAAAATTCACATTTTATTGGAGGGCAGTTCGATTTTATTTTCAAATTGTCTTCGATTTCCATTAAGTTATATTTTTCTGCCTTCATTGTAATCTGAAGCAATTCAAAATTGTTACATGGAGTTTGCTCTTTAAAAAATAATTATTAATTATTCTGAAAAGTGACTTTCTTACCGAATTCTAAGAGTTTCAAATATATATATTCCATTAGTATTGGGACGGAAGATCATGGGGTTATAGTTGAATTTTGGGAGAATGTAGCTAGTGAATTCTAATCTGTTTCAAATATTTTCAGATTTATTGTACTTTCGATTTGCAATTTGATTTCTTTGAAGTAATCTACAATTTATTTGTAGATATTTTAATTCTACACTAAATTGCTTATTAAAATGATATGAAATTGTATAATTGTTCTGAATTGTGTTACAATGACGACGATTATTTTATGGACTTTAGAAAGTTTAGTGTTGAGGAATTTGAGTGAATATCGGTAACAATAAAAATTTGCTTTGCTGTTTTGTGTTCTTCAGACAAGCTCAGACAATATATCATACAAGGTGTATAAATAAGAATTAGGTCCGATTTAATGATTTATAGAACAGTCAAAGTTTTGTTTATTTGTGATTTCAGCATTTGACAAAACGATAAATCATCTGATTTGGTTCATAAACAACGAAGATTTTATTTTTGAATTTTTAGTTTTAATTTTGTATTTCAGCCAAAAGAGAAATTAATGATAAAACTAAAATTTCTCAAAAAATAAAGAAGATTAAACGAAATAATTAGAAGTACAATTTTGTTTCATTTTGTGAAAAACAATGGAGCAAAAGATGAGAGTTTGTGAAAACATTTTTACTAAAATTTTGATAATATTTCTTTATTTTTAAAAAAGAAAAAACTAATTAGGTTGAGCTTCAATTTGATGGCTTTTGTTACAGTGAAAATTTTTAATTATTCCAGTTGACATTTTTTGAAAAACTTCTTCAGCTTCAGCTTCTGATTGAGATAGAAATATAATCTGTGCAATATTTCGAAGCTTTTCAGTGTCACCATTAAAGTCGGCTCCATATGGTAAAATTTTTTATATTGAGGTTTAGTTAAAATTTGATAGAGGGATTCAGTTTTTGCTTCAAATTAGATGGAAAATGACAACACCAAACGTGGTCGTTTGTTGGCAAATTTAACATTTCTTATAGTGAAGAACTGAAAATCGCATTTCTAGACGGAATTTCGGAAAATTTTATTTGAAAAAGTTGTTTGTAATGTAATTTTATGGACTTGTGTAAAATTTGACAAACCTTGCGTGAAGTTGACACTTTAGACATTTTTGGCAAATAATTCTTTTCTAACAGTATCAAAATTCAATAAACTGATACAAATTGGTTTATTTTTGAAATATCTATTGTTACAAAGCCACTTCAATAATAAATACTTTCCTTTTACTTCAATTTTTTTTAAATTTTGATTTTAATCACAAAAAAAATTGACATGAGCGGTGCAAAGTTATCGTAACTTCAACGTTCTTGCAATGATATTGAAATGCAAGACATTTTCAAACATCAAATTAATGTAGGGTTATAGGGAGACTGTCAGAAACGACAATAATTTACATAAGTCTCTGTTTTCAGACTTTTTCTAAGTATTTACCAATCACAAAAATTTGTTTTCAGATATGTTCTTGAAACTAAAATAATATTGGATAAAAGCTCGTTTGAATAGTTTTTTCATAATTTAACATACTTTTAATACTGAAAAATATTATACATGTAAACCTTCTTGAAAGAACGTTAAAATTATAAACTTTGCACCGCTCATATCATTTTTTTTTAGACGAGATTTGAATTTTTAAAATTATTAAATCTAGAGAAAAATATTTTTTATGAAAATGACTTAGAACGTTGAATAATTCAAAAATAAACTAATTTATACTAGTTTAGTAAACTATGAATTTGCAAAAAAAAATTACTTAACAAAAATGCCTAAAATTTCAACTTTACGCCAGGGTTTGCAAAGTTTCAAAAATTGCATTAGAAATAACTTTTTCAAATAATTTTTTTTCAAATTCAGCCTAGAAATGCTAGTTCCAGCCATTCACTGCCAGAAATGTTAAATTGCTGACAACCGAACGCGGCTTTATCATGTTTTTTATTGTCATTTTTCATCTAATTCGAAGCAAAAACTAATGACTATATCAAATTTTAACTAAACCTCATAATAAAAAAATTTCTCATACGGAGCCGACTTTAAGGTGGCACTGTATATTTTTTTTAAATTGGTCTTGAATAGATGTCTTTTATATTTTCTTCTAAAATGAAATAAAATTTTGTGCTCACAAAGCTAGAGCAACAATTTAAAATATTCTTCAAAAAAATTTGGAAAATATCTCGAAAAACTTTTTGTTTTCTTATAGTAATTCCATCATATTTTAAACATTGAAAGCTTATTCTTTTCAAATGGAATATTTAATTTACTTTCTTTTTTTTTTATATAAACTACATTCTTTTGACTTTGAAGTTTTTTGAAAAATTGTTCAATTACTGAAACCTCTCAATAATATATTGATTCTATGACTACTTGTCTAATATAGAAACAGTATGAAGATAATTCTAAAGAAATTTATTACTTTTTCAAAAAAAAAAAAATTTGGAAACTGAAAAAAATATGTATGTCTTATGCTACATAAAAAAAGCATTTTAAATAGCGAATACAACTGCGTATTAAAATATGGAGCATTCTATTTGTAAAAAACAAGTTTCGGGTGTTTGAAATTTGTCGAAAATGAAATTAAAAAAATCTGTGTTTTTCGGACGTTTCTAGATTTTCTTCACAGAATAGTAGAAAGTAGACGACAAGCTGTACGCTTTTTTCTGAAGATTTGCATGTGAAATTTTTCTAGATAAAAGTTAATAATATTATATACAGTGTCCCATCACAGCGTAATAACCGTTAGAAATATATATAAAAAAAATCAGAACAACAGTTGTTTAAGAGGTTACTTACTAATGCATTTTTTCGAATTTTGCAACTACATCATCAGGTTAGCCTTGATTGTTATTATTAATACAGAGCGATCAAGAATGATTAAATCAATTGACAATTGAGAAATATTTTTTCTTTGCAATTGTGACACAGGATAATCATGACTGACACAATTTCGAAACGTCAGTGTCAAAAAATTTTAGGTTACGACACAACAAAAATATGAGTCGAGATGTTTAATACAAAAATTTGATTTATGTAATCAATTTCAAAAGCAGTGACACCAACTTTGTTCAAATTTCCAGTGCCGCCAATTGTTAATCGCAATTTAAAAAAAGTACTTAACTTCAAGTAAAAATTAATTAGTAAATATAATGAATGTTTTTTGAAAATTTGAAGAGAATTTCTTAAATGAAAATCTTCCATAGGAGATTTTTGTAAGAAGAACAATATCAAAATCAGCTATTTATTCACCATTTTTTTGAATAAAGGCTGAAACAGATTTGTGATAATAGAAGAAAATACCTCATTCCATTTGAAACAAGCAATTTTCATGTGTTTGAAATTTTTCCGTAAAACAAGAAAAATTACCGTTTTTTCGGATGTTTCTAAATTTTCTTCGCAGTGTAGAAAGTTGTTTCAGCTAAGCTCCTACCAAATTTTATTGCATTATTGTAACACAACGACAAGCTGCTGGAATATTTTAATATAAACAAAACAAAAACAATTTTATAACTAATTTTAAGCATTATTCAATTATGTAAAAATAAATAAACTGTTTCGTTCAAAAAACAAATTTGCATTAACTTTTGGTCAAACCCTATATATAGAGTCACCATTAAAGAAATTTTTTTCAGCAATTTAAGTATATAATATTGAAATATGTTGTTCAGTACATTTTTTGGCCAAATTTCTAAATTTTTTTGACTGTCTATTCATTTGTTATTTTGATTTTAATAAGCAACCTTACACTTCATATTTTTTTGATTTTTGATTTTTCAGATTTGTTCATTTGGCCTCATTCTTCTCTTATATATAAAAAAATTTATATAAAAAAAAGGAAATCGTTTTCCTAAGTACTTACCACTGATTATAAACGATAACGCTATGATTTTTATTTTTACAGCCAAATCATCATCATGAAATCAGATTAACAAATCTGACAATTTTTCTTTGTATTTAAGTAATAACGGTTAAAATATTTACAATATAATTTTTTTCAAACTGTTTCCAAATAATCTGTTAAAAAATAATATTCTTAGAATCGTTTTTGCAAATTTTAAATTGTTTGAATTTTGTTTTACTATCCAATATAGAATTCAGTAGCTGAAAAATTTATCATTAAGAACGGAATGACTAATTCATTCTTTGCTCAAATAAACTTGCTACAAAAAAAGTGATAAAAAGTTTAGCTGTAATATCAGTTCTTTGTTTTGTTTAGTAATGTTCTAGCTTTGGAAGTCAGTTCTTCGTTACAATTTGTGAAATAGTGTTAGTGATAATTAAAGTTATATTTATTGTTAAAGTGAACAAAAGGATTAAGGATAAAGCAAAAGAAGGTAGGATTCTTCATTTTAATAAGCAGAATTTTTTATATTGTCGATGTTTTTATTGTACTTGAGTCCTTGTCTTTAGTGTTTCGTCAAACGTTTTAAATTGAAGAAAGTTTTATCGAAGTATCTAAATGTGAGGAGCTCTGACGTTTTAAACTTTTTTTCTCGATTTGTTGCACCGCTTATTATATGGAAAAATTTCGAAGATTTTAGATGAAACTTTTGTTTTTTTTTAAGACATTTCATGTGTTCTTTTTTTTTTGGATTGTTGATATTCGTTTCCAAATGTCCCTTGACTTGATTCCAAAGGTACAGATGGTTCATTTTCGATAGATTTCTCATATATCCGACTATCACACAAAAAAAAACGAATGATACATTCTTTGCTAGTTTTTTGAGACAAATTCAATGCTTTAATTAGTTTTGCGCTATTGTCTTTTGTTTTTAGGTTATAGCGCTTTTTAGAATGTTGTAAATTTTTTGTTTTCAATATCTGAAAACAAATTTTTGTGATTGGTAAATACTTAGAAAAAGTCTGAAAACAGCGACTTATGTAAATTATTGTCGTTTCTGACAGTCTCCCTATAATCCTACATTAATTTGATGTTTGAAAATGTCTTGCATTTCAATATCATTGCAAGAACGTTGAAGTTACGATAACTTTGCACCGCTCATGTCAATTTTTTTTGTGATTAAAATCAAAATTTAAAAAAAATTGAAGTAAAAGAAAAGTATTTATTATTGAAGTGACTTTGTAACAATAGATATTTCAAAAATAAACCAATTTGTATCAGTTTACTGAATTTTGATACTGTTAGAAAAGAATTATTTGCCAAAAATGTCCAAAGTGTCAACTTCACGCAAGGTTTGTCAAATTTTACACAAGTCCATAAAATTACATTACAAACAACTTTTTCAAATAAAATTTTCCGAAATTCCGTCTAGAAATGCCATTTTCAGTTCTTCACTGTAAGAAATGTTAAATTTGCCAACAAACGACCACGATTGGTGTTGTCATTTTCCATCTAATTTGAAGCAAAAACTGAATCCCTCTATCAAATTTTAACTAAACCTCAATATAAAAAATTTTCCCATATGGAGCCGACTTTAATGGTGACACTGAAAAGCTTCGAAATATTGCACAGATTATATTTCTATTTCAATCAGAAGCTGAAGCTGAAGAAGTTTTTCAAAAAATGTCAACTGGAATAAGTAAAAATTTTCACTGTACCAAAAGCCATCAAATTGAGGCTCAACCTAATTAGTTTTTTCTTTTTTTAAAAATAAAGAAATATTGTCAAAATTTTAGTAAAAATGTTTTCACAAACTCTCATCTTTTGCTCCATTATTTTTCACAAAATGAAACAAAATTGTACTTCTAATTATTCCGTTTAATCTTCTTTATTTTTTGAGAAATTTTAGTTTTATCATTAATTTCTCTTTTGGCTGAAATACAAAATTAAAACTAAAAATTCAAAAATAAAATCTTCGTTGTTTATGAAGCAAATCAGATGATTTATCGTTTTGTCAAATGCTGAAATCACAAATAAACAAAACTTTGACTGTTCTATAAATCATTAAATCGGTCCTAATTCTTATTTATACACCTTGTATGATATATTGTCTGAGCTTGTCTGAAGAACACAAAACAGCAAAGCAAATTTTTATTGTTACCGATATTCACTCAAATTCCTCAACACTAAACTTTCTAAAGTCCATAAAATAATCGTCGTCATTGTAACACAATTCAGAACAATTATACAATTTCATATCATTTTAATAAGCAATTTAGTGTAGAATTAAAATACCCACAAATGAATTGTAGATTACTCCAAAGAAATCAAATTGCAAATCGGAAGTACAATAAATCTGAAAATATTTGAAACAGATTAGAATTCACTAGTTACATTCTCCCAAAATTCAACTATAACGCCATGATCTTCCGTCTCAATACTAATGAAACATATATATTTGAAACTCTTAGAATTCGGTAAGAAAGTCACTTTTCAGAATAATTATTAATTATTTTTTAAAGAACAAACTCCATGTAACAATTTTGAATTGCTTCAGATTACAATGAAGGCAGAAAAATACAACTTAATGGAAATCGAAGACAATGTGAAAATAAAATCGAACTGCCCTCCAATAAAATGTGAATTTTATTACAGACTTTTACACTGAAAGACAACCAAAGTTCTGAATTCATTTACCAATTATTTTAATATAGGAAAAAATTTTTTTCTTTGTTTTTACGGCAAAGCTGCAAAGGAAAAACATTTATCATATCATCGGTTTTATTTATTTTTTTTTTTGACAAATAAAAATCATCATTGAATTTTTCAGTAGAACAACGACAACTTTGCTTATCCGCACCAAAACACTAAGTCAAGTAGATTCTTTCGTCCTTAGACAATAATTCGTGAACGTCCAAAAATTGGCAAAACCGCATAAAAGCAAGCTCGTCTACATGATAAAAACTTTCAAAACAAAATTAATCAAAACTAAGTCCAGAATCAAGAAAAACATAAATTTCTTTTCGACTGAGCTAGGATATAATGCAGTTTTAATTAAAGATTTGATGCTTTCAGGACAAGCAATAATTTTTTTTCTCTGCGGTTTTGAGTTGAAATCAAAAATAACTCAATCTGGGGACATACTGTAGTTATTACTTCAAAATCACTGAAAGAGGCGAAAAACTGCTTATTTCCTCCAGAGGAGGATGGTATTGAATTGTGCTGTTCAATTCTTGGATTTAGATTTCAAGAATAACTTTTAATTGTGAGATCGAAATATGAACTAAACTAAAAATAATATTAAATCTATAGAATTAGAAAGGATTAAAATCAAGCTATTTATACAACTTGTATGATATGTTGTTTGAGCTTGTCTGAAGAACAGACACATTTAAATAAAACACAAAACAGCAAAGCAAATTTTTATTGTTACCGATGTTTACTCAAATACCTCAACACTAAACTTTCTAAAGTCCATAAAATAATCGTCGTCATTGTAACACAATTCAGAACAATTATACAGATTTTATAATTTCCTGTAAAATCCCGAAGAACACCCATAATCGGTCCTCCTATTAAAATGCATACTCCTGTAGCTAGCGTTTCAATCCCACCAGCTGATGGTAGTTTTTCTATTGATACATAATCAGGAATCACCAACCACATATACACTCGTCTAACACCTTTAGCAATCCCCCACGCAAACGCTACTACCAAAAGAGCATAATAATTACAAGAGAAAAGAAGTGCTAAAATCAAACCAATTAATTTAAATCAATTTCTATTGAAACTTACCAAATCTAACGATTATTAAAATTGCAAGCGAATAAATATACATCACTCTTGATGGTTTTGTAAAGTAATTACCAATATAAGGACCAAAAAAACGAAAGAGAATATCAGCAACACCAAGAAGTGAAATAAACGTTGCGATTTGATCAGTTGTTAAACCAAAATCGTCTAAAATAAAAGGAACTAAAAGTGTGAAATTCATTTCTGCAAAAGTTGCCAACGACAATCCTAACAAAATGTTGTTGAAAATAGGATCTTTCAAAAGATCTAAATCGAAAATTTTCGTAATATTTTTGATAAATTTTTCACAGAATTTTTCTTTGCGTTGTTGTTGTTCGATTTTAAATTCGTGTACTGCAATAATAAATTTATTTTTAGTTTTATTTCAAAGTCACTACCTATTAGTCCATCCTGTTCTGGTATTTTCTCAACATCCATTTTCATATGCCACTTAACAGGTTGCAATAAAATAACAGCAATAAAAACATGTGTACATATCCCTCCATAAATTAAAGCTACTTGTTGCGGACTGTAAATTTTTAATAAAAATCCAATCAATTGCGGCACTACAATCGGTCCAAATCCCGCCGCTGTCACAGCCAAACCCATCGCCACATTTCTCTTCTTTTTAAAATAAAGATTCAATGCTAAACGATGTGTCGATTCGCTCATTTGCATCCCCATTGATGAAATAAATCCATAAGAAAAAACAAAAGATTCAAAATTTTTTGCATACGAAGTAAATACCATCCCTATTATAAAAAACGCAGCCGAAAGAAATCCAACTCTTCGACATCCATAAATTTTAAGTAAGACACCAGTTATAGGTCCGATTAATTTTCCAAAAGATGCATTAATATTAATAATTAATGAACCTTCAGTTGCTGACAGTTCTAAATCGGAAAAAGTATCCTTGAAAATGAGACCGAAACATTGCAGGAGAGAAAGAATGATAAACTAGAAGAAATAAAGAATAATTTGAATTTGGATGAGTTGATGGTTGGCTTACACTGCTTAATGCGTTGGCGAAAACTATAATCCAACCGTAGCCGCCATCAGGGGGAATTTTATTAAATGCGTCTGATTCGGTTTTACTTCTTGAAGACATTTTTTACACTTTTTACTAAAAGCTCAATCACTTTTCATTGTCACTTCGACACTGAAATAAATCATATCAGATCTGCATTATTAATTAACGCTAATTTGTTAATAAAATTACACAGATTTATACTTGATCTTGAACTTTCCCTTTTACAGTAAGCAGCAGTTCCAGAAATGTTTAAACAAACATAGCGTTTATTACCCACATTTTTAAAACTGCTGAAATAATTAATAATATAATTTACAATTTTGACAAATTAATTAAATTAACTCCTAATAATAAACTGACAGGTGAATGGCTTTTTGATACTTGAGATAAGACAATTGTTTTCAAAAATGACGTTGCATTCCTCGTTTAAATGAGAATATGCAAAATACCACTGACTTGCATTAGCTCAAAGCAATAATCAGTTTTTACGTCGATAGTTGTAATTATCGAAGAAAAAAGGGAATAATAACAATTAACCACGTGGCAACCTCAAACTTGAAGAAATTATGATAATTAACTGTAGATTTTACTACGTTGTATAAAAAAGTAAATGAATGAACAAAATTTTCATCAATGAATATTGTCTTCATCACGAATTTACTAAAATAGAGAATTAACTAAAAAAAAAGTAGAAACTTGTAAAGAAAATTCGGCTTATACTAATTTTGAAAATTTTTGGCAGGTGATTTTAGACGGAAACAGTTATGGATTTGATAAGTTAAACTAATAACAAATTATTTTTGATAAAATAGTTTTATTAAACGTAAAATTTTTCCAAAATTTTGACACTCGTGTGTCAATTCGAAGGTTGTAGGATAACAAATAGCTTCAACGAATTCAACCTTGCTTTCCATTTCTCCGTTATAGTATTGTATTTTTCAGCTTTTCTAATTAGTAGTTCTCAGATCGTCCTCTTCAAGAAACTAACTAAAAACTATGAAAATATCAAATCAAAATCAACCTGATGGTGGTTACGGTTGGGTAATAGTTTTTGCTAGTGCTTTATCTAACGTAAGTTTTTTCATAATTTTTCAAAAAATAATTCAAACACAACTTACAGTTTATCACTTTATCGTTAATCCAATGTTTTGGAATAGTCCTCAAAGACACTTTTGCTGAACTAAATCTAACAGCGACTCAAGGAGCATTAATAATAAATTTAAACGGAGCTTTTGGACTTTTAACCGGTCCTATAACTGGTGTCCTTCAAAAAACTTATGGCTGTCGCAAAACTGCAATAATATCAGGATGTCTTTTAACAGTAGGAATGATTCTAACTTCTTTATCAAAAAATTTCGGGAGTTTATGTATAGCTTATGGAATAATAGCATGTTGGTGTCAATCACAAAACTGATTATAAATTTTAATTCATTTTTAATTATAGCTCTTGGAATGCAAATGAGTGATTCAACTTATCGTCTTGCTATTAATTTGTATTTTCGTAAAAAACGAAGTTTGGTTACGGGATTTGTGATGACGGTTGCTGGATTTGGACCAATTCTAATTCCGCAACTTTTAGGATTTTTATTAAAATTTTATACGACGAGTGAAGTTACACTTCTTTATAGTGGGATTTGCTTGCATGTTTTTATAGCAGCTGTGTTACTTCAACCTGTTGAATGGCATATCAAAGGAAGAAGAGAAGAGAAGATTGAGATGATTGAAATTAATGAAAGTATTGATGGAAAAAATCGAAATTTTTGTTTGAAGATTGTCGATAATTTGATGAAGATTTTCGATTTGGATTTGTTGAAAGATCCAATTTTTATTAATATTCTTATAGGTTTAGCGTTAGCTACTTTTGCTGAGTTAAATTTTACATTATTGATTCCATTTATTTTGAAAGATTTTGAGTTGAGTACTGAGCAAATTGCTACTTTTTTGTCGACGTTGGGAATTGCTGATATGCTTTCACGGTTTGTCGGTCCCTATGTGGGAAACTACTTTTCAAAACCGTCTCGACTGATGTTTGCTTACTCACTTGTTATTTTAATGATAATCAAATTCAGTAAGATTTTTTTTTCTTTGAGAATTTATTAAAAAGATTAATTATTAATTTAAATTTTAGCTATTATTCTCGCTAGGAATTATTATGTTTTATTGTTCATTGGCTTTATCCTTGGAATGGCGAAAGGTATAAGAAAAGTGTATATGTGGTTGGTAATTCCAGATTATGTTGCTTTGGAAAAATTACCATCAGCTTCAGGAATGGATATGTTAGCGCGTGGATGTTGTATTTTAATAGGTGGATCGATTTTAGGAGTTTTAAGAGATGTTACTGGAAGTTATATTATTTGTATTATTGTTATGAATTGTGTTACAATGACTACGATTTTAATATGGGCTGCTGAACTTACGATTACTAAGTATAAAAGACGGAAAGAATTAGGACATTGATAGTGAAGAAGTAGGACAATATTGTATATTTAGCTGCTTGAAAAAGACTTAATTTGTTGTATTATTATAATTGCGCTGATAGTGCGTCATTAAATAATTTATTCAAAAGTCGTAAATTTTTTATTACAGGTATTACCAAGATACATAAAAGCTACATTAACTCATACTTATAAAAACGCGGTCAAAATCGGTAGCAACCAAAATGCTTAAAATAAAATAAAGCAGATGGCACTATGGTAGGCGAAGGACTGTCAGACACAGTTTTGTTCAAGAAAAATCAAATTTTCAAAAAAATAAACAGAAAAATATCAATTCACTGATTCTTTTAGTGCCTTTAAAGGAGACTTAATATCTCCAAGTCTGTCTAGCACTCGCGCAAGTCCTCCCAAATATTCTTGAAAATGCCAAGATATCGTGGAATAATTTGTTGTGTAATATACAGTTGCCTGAATTAAATCTGTTCTATGTCTCAGCTGTTTCATTCAGATTGTTTAATTTAGATTAAAATTTTTGGAGTTTTTGGATACAACATATCTTCGATACAATCAAAATGTAATTGAATGTACAGTTGTTTTAAATCCAAATTAACAATAAAATTGAAAACTCATGAAAATAGTGTATTAGTTAATACAAAAATGATTTTTTTTGTGTAGCTGAGGATTTCTTCAAGTTGAGGATTATTTTGTAAAATAGCCAAGCTCAAACTAAGAGTGGGATCTGCATTTTGTTGCAAGGAACCTTTCACTGTGATTTTTAATTTTTAAGCCTACTATGATTAAATTCTTTATCATTAGAAAAGTGCATTTTTAGATTGAATGTGATTGAATTTTTTTTCTTTAGATAAGAATAGCTTTTTCACTCAAAAATAAATTCACTTTATTCCCATTGTTACGAAAATGTCAAAATTTTGAAAATAAAAAACATACGATACTATTTGTATATAAAAATAAGCTTAACTAGCGCCCTCTATTTTATAATTTAAAACTAGTGGAAAAATCATGTTTTTTATCTCATAAAACCTATATGTGAAAATTTGCAACTTGATTTACTCAGTATTTTTCGAGATATTGTCAAAAATTAAAATAAAAAATATCAACTTTAACGCCCTTTATAATGGCTTTATAATAACTTGAATCTAAAAATATATAAACAATGAAAGACATGAAAAGGAATATTATAAAAAAAAAAACTTTCTCAATGTTTTGGAAAATAACGGAGTTATAAGTAAAAATATCCATAATCGTTCTGATCAAAATTTTGGACTTGTTGATTTTCACATTTTAGAAAAAAAAACTAATAAATTTGTTCCAATATTCTATTAATGTGCCAAAGCGAACATGTGTTTTGGTTTAAACATAATAGCGCCCCTAATTTTCAAAATTCAAAGTCTCCTTTTTTCAATGTTTGGCTTTGAAGTTGCGTTTGGTAACTGACTCTACCGAAATGCCTTGTATTTTATAAAACTAAAATATTTAAAAAATTAGATGAAAATTAGTGAAGATTAATTAAATATAAAAATTATTGTAAAAAATTACGAAGGTACAACTAAAGATATCGAAAATTATCTTGACCGGAAATACCAAAATTTGAAAAAAAAAATTCTTTATATTTTAACAGTTTTTGTTTTTTCTTCATATCAAGTAGTGAGAGGTAGTTATGCCCAAGTTCAATTTGATAGTTTTCAGGAGCATATAACTTTTTAATTTTGCCGATTTCCACTTTTAAGACTACTTCAAAAGTTTGGAGAAAGAAGAATCCTAGAGATTTTTTTTTTGAATCTATAAATTCTAAGGAATCATGAGAATTTGAAAAATCTGAAGAATCTAAAAAAATCTAAAGATTCTAAAATACATTGTGACCACAGATGGAGTTGACGATAAGGCAAAATTTTTGTTATCCATTTTCCGAGAACAAAATTATTTATCGTTTTGGTTGATGAAAAAATAAGATTGCAATTGAAAAAAATAGGAAAATTTAGAATGAAATATTCCAAGAATAAAGTATCATTATTTGTTATTCTAGCATTCTTTGCAACTGATCATACAGCCAATATTGTAATTTTGCTAATTTCTTTTCTCTCTTTTGTGGAAATTCTTTGAAACAGATACTTGGACAACTTGATTTTTGATTGAATGAAGCAAAAAAAAAAACTGATACTGATTGCTTTGATAGTAAAAATTTAAATTTTAAAGAAAGTTTAGTATTAATCATTAATAAACCGCTTCATCAAAGTTTTCAGCAAAAATAGTACTTCGCTTTTTAGACAATTTTCGAATTTTTTCATTTCCTTGACAACAGGTTATTGAATCAGAAATCCTTTTAAAGCAATCTTATTTTTACGACTGTCAAGGAATAACGTCAGTCTGGACAGTCCCTCGCCTATCCTAGTGTCATCTAGAATATTTTAAAAGAATTTCCCATCTTGCACCCAAAAATAAAAACAAAATAGCGGCGAGTTATTACATCATATCTTAAAGACATCATGGGTATTACAAAGTGGGAATTTAAATTTTTTTACATTGACAAAAGTCTTCATTTTTTCAATGTTCCTTCCTATTTTTTTCTTCAAATGCACGTTTCTTGGAAATAATTGTGAATTCAGCCTTTTTGACTTCTAACGAATTTTTCTGTTAGAATAACTTTTATTATAATCCCCACTAGTTAGTGGGGATTTAGCTATGGACAGTGGCGTATCTATTAAATAATTTTCATTAATTCACGCAAACTTCATTCAGAAAATTCAAAATATGTAAATGTAAATGTAAGATTAATTATCGAATTATGTGCTCGAGATTTTAGTTAATTGGAGTACGTCTTCATAAAATATTTTCAGATTTAGAGAAATACAATGATCATGGTGAAAAATGTTGATATGTTTTAACTGGACTTCCTTAATGAAATGTCAGACTTTACGTCAACTTTTGGCGTTATGTAATAGTAATTTTCGAACCTAATGTGCGAAGACATTAAGGGAGCGAAAGCGCGAATAATATTTATTTTTGTTTTATTAAAAAATTGGCGTTGCGTCATTAGTAAACACAAAAAAATCTCAAAATATCAAGTGAATCAACTGACAGTTTTTCATTTGACAGTTGTCAAAGAAGGTTTTTAAATACGGATTTCTTTCTACTTCTTCAGTATTTGCGACACCTGAATTGGTAAAATGGCAGTTTGTTAACGAGATTTCATTATTATTGAGTTATATTATTTTTGAAATGGCCAGAAAGGCGAGTGTTTTTTGCGAAAATTCGCGCACACGTGTGGGAATTCTACGTTCCCAGTTGACTGCTGCGTTCGCAAAATGTCATATTGAAGGTGGTGAGTTCAAAAAGTACGTTGCAGATGGTTGTTTTTTTTGACACAAATGTGCAAAGAATTAGATATGCAATTAAAAACCCAAGAGAACCATAACCTAAACATTTAAAAATGTAATTTTGACAGTATTGAAAACTGTCTATTCAATGTGTACAGTCCCAAAATTTAAGCACTAAATGACCTTGAAGTGGCATAAGTATCTGCAGCAAATAGTACTGTCAGTTTTTACCAATTGCGACAATTTTCGTTACATAACTAGTTGCGTAAAGTAGATATTACACAACTCGCGATACTTATTCAATCATCAGCAGTATAAAATCTGAAAGAAATCAAATATTTATTCTACACATTCACTTTTTACATTTTTTCAATACGATAAATTATTATTATTTAGAAAGATTAAAAACTACATTACTAAAAAACCAATTGCTAAATTGAACAGAAGGCGAAGGTTTCGAAATGTTTACTTCACTCAAAGAGACATTTGTTCCGTTATTCACTAAATTCTTGCCAAGACTTTCAGCATTTTCCACAATACAATATTCGAAGATTCTCCCAAAATTCTGCTAGCTATCTTCTTTTTGTTTTATTGCCAACAGACTCATTCATTCTTGATCGCTCTGTATAAATAGATTATTTCTGATGACATTTTTATCATTTTATTTTATTTTAGCCAGTGCCCACTCAAAAAAGTAACTCTGACGACATTCCTGCTTACATTTAATACTGTAAAAATCGTATCTCTATTTTAGATAATTTCTTTGGAATTCCAAAATTTTATTCTTTTGTAAACAATTTTAGTACAATTCAGTTTCAGAATGTTCATCAATGACTTCCAGTTTTGGATTTTTAGTGTTCTATGACTTAAGATATTTTAAAAATATACTAATCTTGTAATAGTATTCCCTTTTCAAAACATAAATAACCAGAGCACAATGTTTTTCAGTTTCGGAGATATTAATTTTAATTTGAAGCACTGTTAAAATGAAAAATGAAAATTTATTTGGTGGATGGCAATGTTGACATAATTTACTGAAATTTTGAAACAGCAAATTGATTTTAAATGTTTCTAAAAACTATATCAAGTGTTGTTGATCAAAACTTTGTTATTATAATACTTTCTACTGAACTACCGATTACTAAATTAAAAAGACGAAAAGAACTAGGACATTGATAGATATCCAAGTAGGACAATAATCGATTTATTCACTTGGAAAAAGACTTATTCTATTGCAAACATTCAAAGTATAATTACACTGATAATAAGTTATTAAATAATTTATTTAATGTCCACACAAAATAATAAATTTTAAAAGTCGTTACATTTTTTTTTAATCACATTTTGTTAGAATGCAAGAGACTAAAGACGTCTATCCAGAAGGTGGTTATGGATGGGTTATAACTTTTGCTAGTAGTTTAGCTAATGTAAGTTTTTTTCGTATAAATCAAAATTAACACTCTAATTACAGTTTTCTATTTTATCAATTTTCCAATGTTTCGGTATAATCTTGAAAGACATTTTTACGGATTTAAACTTCTCAGCAACTCAAAAATCATTACTTCTTAATTTAAATGTATCTTTTGGAATGTTAATTGGACCGTTGAGTGGAGTCTTACAAAAAAAATGTGGATGTCGACTTGCTGCAATTCTAGGAGCTTGTTTAACAGTTTCAGGATTAGTTGCAACAGCTTTTTCGAATAATTTCACAACTATGTTACTATCGTTCGGATTATTAACATGTATTTTTAATTTGTTTGTTAATTTAAAAAAATTAAATATTGTTGTAGCTGTAGGAGCTGACATGACACAATCCACTCATCGTCTTGCTGTTAATTCTTATTTCAAAAAAAAAAGAAGTATAGTAACAGGTTTAGTAATGACAGGAGCCGGCTTTGCGCCAATTATAATATCACAAGTTTTTCGATTTTTACGAAAAATTTATACAACACAACAAACTACACTTATTTATGCTGGATTCTGCACAAATTTATTTATTGCTGCTTTTTTGCTAAAACCAACTGAACAGAAAATAAATAGAAAAGAAGAAATGGTAAATCTTAATCCAAATAAAAACGATGAAAAACAATCAAACAAAATTATTGAATTGTTTGATTTAGATCTTCTTACTGATCCAATTTTCGTCAATATTATATTTGGAGTAGCTTTAGTAACATTCTCTGAACTCAACTTTACACTTCTTATTCCATTCATTCTTCAAGATTATAATTTGACTACTGATGAAATTGCAACGTTTTTGTCGGTTTTGGGAGTATCTGATATGATTTTCCGATTTTTAAGTCCTTATATTGGAAATTATTTCACGCAGCCATCGAGGCATATGTATGTTTATTCGGTTATTCTTTTAATAATCATCAAATTTTGTAAGTGGTTAATGATTTTTTTTCTAGCAGTTTTTATAATTTTTATTTTAGTGTTTTTAGCTTCAAAAAATTTCTACATTTTGTTAGGAATAGCTCTAATAATGGGTATTGCCAAAGGTTTCAGAAAAGTCTACATGTGGCTGGTAATTCCCGATTATGTTCCTTTAAAAAAACTCCCAACAGCGTCTGGCATTGATTTATTAGCTCGTGGGATAACTAGTATGGTTGGAGGTACACTTTTAGGTACCATAAGAGACGTAACTGGTAGTTATACAATTTGTATAATTGCAATGAATGCAGTTACAATAACAGCGTTGCTTTTTTGGGGAGTTGAAGCTTTAATTTTGTACTGGAAAAGTAAAAAATTGCAAATTGATGGAAATTGTTAAAAACGATTTGTATTTACATATTTTTAATATTTGGAGGTTACTATAAACATAAATTTAACTGTAGATAAAAATGATTAATGAGAAATAAATATATTTTAAATAATTGGAGGTCAAACCTCTAACTTCTTATATGTGTAGCGTTTCATGATATACAAAGCGTTCCAGCGGGTAAGCATTATTGATTGGTCTTTAAATATGAAAATACTGAAAAATTTTATTAACAAAAATTGTAGATAGTAATTTTCTGCATCAATTAAAATTATTTTCAGATGTACAGAGTGTTTGATAAATGAGTTCTGGCACAAACTTATGTTTTTTAAATAGAACACCCTATTTTTTCGCGTCTTCAAATGTGGCTTGGAATTTGAATATTTTGAACACAACTTTTATTAGACGGTTTTTTGTAGATTTTAAAATAATTAAATTTTTTGAGGCAAAAACATACATTTTTTTAAAAATTCTGAAACAAAAATAAAAAAAAATAGAAATAGAATTTGTACTAACTGAGAGTAAAAAGTATAAACTTTATGACTATAAGATTTTTTGAAATTCGTTTATTAAAATAAATTCAGAGGATTAAATTTGAATAGAACTGTGGTGATGATGAAAACTGTTTTATGTTTAAAAAAAATGCAGATAAAGAGCAAAGCTTCCACGTACATATATTCCTCATTACTTTCCCATTTTTTCCAACAATAAAAAATCCGCGCCAATTTTTAAACAATCAATCTATACACAGAGCACGATCGATCCGTGTTACACTTTTTATGAAAAATTTCTATTCACTATTGTTATTCTAATTTAACTTATTATTTATTATGTAAATGAGTGTCTTCGTTAATAAGACTCTTACTATTCTCAAGGCTGAGTCGCTCGAACATTCTCGTGCAGAAATCTGCAAGACCGCAAATCTTAAATCATACAAACTACAAGGTTACAAATAAATGATGTAATGTGTGAATGTTTGTAAGTAAGAAAGACGTAAGCTCAGACCCTGCTTTTATGCAAAAAATTGATTATTCGAGAGAACTTTAACGAAGGTGACATTGCATGAGCAAGTTCAAACTTTTCAAATTTGTCAACAGATGGAGCTATTTTTTTTTTTTTTAGTAAAACTGAAATAATTTAATTTACAGCAATTTGATTAAGTGAGAGTTATGTAAACAAATAGCTAATGCAATTTTAATCAACTATCAGCGTCAATCATCTGTAAATGTGTGTCAATTAATTTACTTCTTCATTTCCGCATTTTAAATAAAAAAAGTCAATTTTTTACGAAATTATGATAAAGAGCATTTTCCTAAACCCAGTTGGATTAATAAACGTTTGTTCACAAAAACAAAAATTTACATAACAGCTCAATTAATGCGTTTTTATAGCTTGTTGGAAAAGCGTTACAAAAACTTGAAATAATAATAGCGTGAGTGTAGAACGGACGACTTTAATACGAAATTCTTTTTGATGTGTGATTTAATTTTTTTTCAGAAATTAAACAAAGCGACAGTTTACAGTCGCTCATCAATTATGAACAAGAATATGCTTGTTTTTATAGAGATAAATACAGTAAGTGAAAGTTTGCCGAGTGTAACGCTTTCAGTGAAAATCGTTTGAGATTTATGGAGATAATTGAGCAAAAAATGAATTGCTCGAAAAATACTCTTCTTCTATTGTTATTTTTAATCAAAAATCCTAATCCTAGGTTTAGAAAATATTTCCAAATATAACTTTGGCACAACGCCAAAGTAGAGATGGGAATGTAGAAGATCTGTGGCAATTATTTAAACACATGCTACTAGAAACAAGCAAAGAAGTCTGTGGAACAATATTGCTGGACAACACAAGAAAACAAACGGCATGGTGGAATGAAGAAATAAAGAACCAAGTTAAAGCGAAAAAGGATAAGTGGAAAATTCATCTAAGAACAAAAACCGAAAAAAGTTATAAAATCTACAAAGACCAGCGAAACAAAGTTAAAGAACTAGTCAAAGAAGCTAAGAAAAAGGCATGGGAAGACTTTGGCTTTAAAATGGAACAAGATAGTAAAAGCAACAAGAAATTATTCTATAAAGTTCTAAAAAGTATAAGAAAAGGGCCACAAGAAGTACCAAAACAAATAAAGAACAAAAATGGAAAGATATTAACAGAAGAAAAAGAAATAATGGAAAGATGGAAAGAATATTTTGAGACATTACTATCTCAAACAGACCAGCCATTAAACACGACAGAGGAACACTTTTTACATGAGACAGATAATGACGAGAATAAAGAACAAATAGGGATAGTCGATAAAATAAGCTTAGAAGAACTAAATGGAGCAATTAAAAAACTAAAAAATGGCAAGGCAGCTGGGCACGATAGAATCACGACAGAAATGGGAGAATTGGGTAAGAATTTATTGCTGGAAGTGATCAATAGAGCTTGGGAGGAGAGGAAAATACCTGAAGATTGGGAGGTAGGAGTAATTATGCCAATATTTAAAAAAGGGGACAAAAAAGATTGCGGAAATTACAGGGGGATAACGTTGCTTAGCACAGCCACTAAATTATACGAAAGGATAATGGAACAAAGACTACGGAGGTTCATCGACCCACATCTAGAAGAAGAACAGTCTGGTTTCAGACAGGGAAGAAGCATACAGGACCATATATTTTCGATAAAACTTATTATTGACAACGTGAAAAGAGAGAACAAAGAAGTATACCTGGCTTTCTTAGACCTGGAAAAAACTTTCGACAGAGTACCAAGAGACAAATTATGAAAAATATTATCCCAAAGAATCGTCATTCGTCAAGGAGGAGTATTGAGCCCACTATTATTCAACGTCGTGATGGACGACATCACGACCAAGGAAAAAACGGCAAAAACTGTATGTGGGACACAACAAGCTACAGCCGGTACGAGTTTCGGTGTGCGCTTTTGTAGACGATGTGGCAATTTTTGCGAAAAGCGAAAAAGATCTCCAAGAAAACTTAAATAGATGGAAGGTGGAACTGGAAAAGTGGAACATGAAAATAAACGCAAAGAAAACAAAGGTTCTAGTAGCAGGAAAAAACCAGAAACGTTGCGAGGTAAAGATAGACAACACCAACATCGATCAAGTCCAAACTTTCAAATATCTAGGGGTTAAAATCAATAACAACGGTGAAGAAGAGGAAGAAATTACTGATAGGATCCAAGCCGCAAATCGTCTGTACCACCTGTTGAAGAGGCCGCTTATCGGAAAAAAAGAATTAAGCCAAAAAACAAAAATGACCGTTTTCAAAACAATATTTGTACCATCTCTAATGTTCAAAAGTGAAAGCTGGATCTTATCAAGAAGACTGAAGAACCAATTGCAGGCTACTGAAATGAAGTTTCTACGCAAAATCAAAGGAGTTACCAGAAAGGACAAAATAAGGAATGAGGTAATTCGAGAAGAACTCGGGGCACAAGCGGTATTAGAGCAAATCGGAAAACAACAATTAAAGTGGTTTGGACATCTTGTAAGGATGAACAAAGAGAGACCAGTCAAAAATATATGGGAGGCCCGATCAATGAAAAAGAGAAATAGAGGAAGACCCAGGAAAACATGGAATGATGCAGTGCGAGAAACGTTGGAACGAAGAGGACTGTCCTGGAAACGTGCGTCCCAATTAGCAAGAAATAAAAAAGAATGGACAAAAATAGTTTATAATGTTTAAATATTTATATAGAATAATTTTGTATTACCCCTCACACTGAAAGGTTACACGAGGGTTTTTTTGATTATATATATATATATATATATATAATACTGTCAATCTTCCAAATTATCTAAAAATATTACACTTTCAAGAAAATCCACTGTTTTTGAATTTTGAGTAGAGACAATATTTATATTTTTTTCTGAAAATAATTAAATCTAAAAGGGTATTAAGAAATCGAGACTAAACTTTTTCCTAGTCATTAAAATTTGAATTTTTGAAAAAATGGATGTCATTATCTTTTAGATTTATAGTAATCTCAATAATATACATTTTCTTATATTACGTAAATGATTGATGTGTGGAAGGTTCAAGCGTAATTACTGGTAATAGTGACAATGATTAATACCACACTTTGAAAAAATTAACAAAAATTTTTCATTATTAATAAAATGATAAAAAAAAACCTAATCTTATACAGACTGTTCCACGACGATAGGCTTCTATCTATAATTCAGAAAATACAATATTTTCAGAGATGTAGCACTTCCGGTTATACCGGAAGTAGACATCAACTTTCTTATTTTAAATAGAACACCCTATATTTTTTCACATTTTTGTATTCTACGAAGCTTTTAGGTCACTTTTATACCAAGATTTTTTTTCTAAAATCAAACATTTCAAAGATCTGCAACTTTATTCGAAAAGCGACTATCAGTTTTAGAATAGTGTTTTGGCACTTCATATCGCAAGTTCTGAGATAGTAAATCAGCTAATAAATTGAACCGATCTCTTACAGTTGTGTTCAAAAAATACATGTGAAAACTGACATGAAAATGTTGTCAAAACTCAAAATTTTCAAATAAAAACCCCCATTTATGTTTTTATATTCGTTTTTATATTTGTTAGCTTCAAAGAGTTGTTGTTGATTATTGAATTAAAAAGTTTGTTTATTATCTCTTGAGATTGTAACAGTTGTAACGGTATAAAATAAGTTCGGCGATGATCTGCAAATTTGAGGGTTTGAGTGAGCCTTTTTAACCCTAACGTTGCAGTGATTCAAAGGTCTGGAGGGCTGGAGATGAGCATTTCACCTCACAGTGTGATTATTCTTAACGTTTGGCAGTATACTAATTTTAGGCGAATTAGTATTGTAATCAATTATCTGCTTGATGATGACGAAAATGGAAGATCGTTTTCCTTTTTTGTTAGGACCCTTATACGTTGGGTTGCTCAAAAAAAAAGGAAAAAATGTTCGATAGAGAGTTTCAAACCACACTTAATGTATTAATACACAAAATAGATGAAACGGGACTTGACCGTACTATGAAATTGCTTAACTAAAATGAAATTAAATATTACTCAATAAACTGTCAATGGTTGATCAAAGGTAAATTACTGTAATCTGTCGCTAGCAAAACGAAGGCGAATGACACGCTTAGGAGCGCTACTTCTCTCACTAGTACCTAAGGATAGATTGTGCGTCTTTCACCCATACGGATCAAAACGCAAAACGATCAAACAACACTGCAATCACAAAAAATGGGTCTACCACTAAACGTATAATTGTCTAAGACCGATCCCAGTGCGGGTTTCAGGTAGGACGGTCAACCACCGGACATTAAAGTGTCTCCAGCAGGACCTCGACGTGTCAAACCACCTGTTCGCTAAAGGTGGAGGATGTGGTGATTGAATTTAAACAGAAAACAAAAAAAAAACTGAACTATTAGACTTGGTTCTTGAACGAACTGCTAAAACTCTAGTAGCAAAATTGATTCAAATAGATGAAAACTGAAATTATTGATTAAAGGTGAGATTAACAATAAAATTAATGGACCAAAAAAAAACAAGATTAAACTTTAACTTGACTCTAAGTTAATAATAAATTCAAAAGAAAAATAACTTAAATTAAATAAATGAGATTTCGGGCTTTATGAACCCTTAACTTACGATAAGTATAGATACTGGACGAGGTTTCCGTCACTAAGCAAACTACACTCTTCTGAGGATTACCACTTAAATTAATTCAACTCAAATAATTAACTTTTGCACAACAAATGCAAAGACACTGTTAAACCGATAGCCAAAGTTAAAGTCAAAACTAAAACCAAAGCTGAAAAGCCAAAAAGCCTCTTTTCCCTAATTACCATTGGATTTATAGTACCCCTACTACTCCTTGCAAATCCCCGAAAGTACGACCTACCACCCTCACATTGTAAATTGCTATTCGTTATCTCCTAAAATCAGTACCTCCTTAAGCGACCCTATTGGCATATTTACATTTACTCCCACTAAATAACATAAATTTGATAAACAATAAAATAATTAAAAGAAAATGAATTAATTACGTTTTCGTCAAGTCCCCAATAAACAAAGAAATCGTACTTAATTACTAATAACAAAACAAGTTGCACTGCCGTAATTGGCATTACGGCAACACTTTGATCATTAATCTTAATTACAATTCTATATTTTTGAGTTGTTGGTTTAGTCATCAGATAGTTAATCATGCTTTCTACCTTATAGACCCAAGTACTACCTATTTATCCATTAGAAGAATTTTTATTGAATTTATTGGCTAATTCACTATATTTGAATTTTTCTACCTTCTCATGCATTACCGTATCAGATCCGCTCACACTCAATGATACTACTGGAATTTACTTCGGTTAGACTTTGAATAAAAAATATTTCCTGCTAGAATTGGATATTAGTATTATAATGAAATCAGCCCTTACAATTTCTCTAACTTAAACTATCTTTATGATGTGATGTGACGACTCCCAATTTGGTATTAAGACGATATTTTCATCTTTATACAATTAAACAATTGCAAATTTACAGATTTACCAATTTTTTCACACATTCCTAACATCTGGTTAACAAACTTATCTCCTATGTAGCATGCGAGACGAATTTGACCATTATCTAGCAACTAACACTTGACTTTTTTTCAAGAATTGAAAAGACTTTGAAAGGCTTACAACTATCGCTTTACTAACCAAAATCATGTAAGTTACTTTAACTATCTCTAGGTTTGACAAACTGACACATTTTCCATTATCAATGGGACAGTTCTGGATAGTTTGTAGTATAGAGATGCAGATGTTTGACATATTTAACAAAATTATGAGAAACATACCTCACAGGAAGAATTATTCAAAATCGCGGTATGTTACAGTATCATGTCTTTTTGATTATTTTGTTTTCTAAATTTTTAACCCTAAAAATCACTTCTATTAATGAATGTTTTATTAAATTGCTAATTTTTTTTTTTTTTCATCCAAGATGTAAGGTTAAATGTCACAAGTGTAAACAAAGAACTCATCGCTTACTAATTCAGGAGTACCCCGCCGAAAGTAGCAATAAATTCGTTACCATAGGAAGGAAATACCTCCATGTTTATTAAAAGTTCTGATTTTTTGCGGGTAACATATGAAAGGTCGAGTGTCATCTTCTGCAGCCTCAATTTGATCCTTAGTCTTGGCAGTTTTATGACACTATTTAGAAATTGTGATATAAAATTAAAGTGTGGCAATTTTAGTTGGAAAATTCCGTATTTTTCATTATTAATTATTATTGGGAGAATTCCACATGTTATCGACTTCGTCGGATCTTTTTAAATTTCCAAAGCTAGTGTCCAATGGAAACACGCGACTATGGTCGGATAGAAAATAAGCACACAATCTGCTAAAATCTTTGAAGCCGCTCATTATCTTCAGGTAATTATTCTGCAGCATAAATCACTCTTAACATCTATATTTTGCTGTGGCCGTTTTTCTAAGATTTTTGGAATATTAACATCACCAGAAAAAACTGAGACCACATGTCTGTAACAAATCATCTTCTTCTTGTTTTTCTGGGTTCAGTGATTTTTATTCTTAGGCTTTTAAGATCGAATTAAGAATTTTCTGTGGAGGATAAGCCGATATTAAAATTGGTTTACTTTTCAAATATCCATTGTTACAAGCAATTTTGATTTTAGTGGCAAAAAAAATTGACATGAGCAAAGTTATAGCTTTAACGTTCTTTCAATGATATTTAAATGCAAGATATTTTCCAACATCAAATTAATGTAAGATTATAGTGAGACTATAATCAGAAACGACACTAATTTAAATAGGTTTCTGTTTTTCTCTAAAATTTAAAACACTATTTACTAAAGAAAAAAATATTTGTATTGTGCAAAACCTACTGTCGCACAATTTATTTTTGTTCAATTATCTCAATAAATCTCGATTGATTTAACTAAAAGCGCCACATTTAATAAACTTTTACTTATTTTACTTATCTCTTTGAAAACCAGCATAGTCTTGTTCATAATTTATGAGCAATGTCGCTTTGTTTATCTTGCAAAAAGAAATTAAATCACACATCAAAAAGAATTTCCTATTAAAGTCGTCTGTCCTACACTCAGGCTATTATTTCAAGTTTTTCCAACAAGCTATAAAAACGCGTTAATTGAGCTGTTATGTAAATGCATGTTTTTGTGATCAAACTTGTATTAATCCAACTACGTTTAGGAGAATCGTTTTTACCATGTTCCAGTAAAAAATTGTCATACTATTTAAAAACGTGGAAATGAAATAAATTAAATGACACAGATTACAAATGATTGACGTTAATAGTTGATTAAAATTACATTAGCTATTTGTTTACATAACTCTTACTTAATCAAATTGCTGTAAATTAAATTATTTCAGTTTTATTAAAAAAAAAAAATAGCTCCATCTGTTGACAAATTTGAAAAGTTTGAACTTGCTCATGCAATGTCACCTTCGTTAAAGTTCTCTCCAATAATCAATTTTTGCTTAAAAGTAGGGACTGAGCTTACGTCTTTCTTGCTTGCAAATATTCACACATTGCATCATTTATTTGTAACCTTGTAGTTTGTATGATTTAAAAGTAGTTATAAGAGTCTGTTCAAGACACACCAAAAAAAATGTAAAAACACCCTGATTTTCAAGGGTAAACAAAAAAGCAAAAAAAATGTAAAAACACCCTGATTTTCAAGGGTAAACAAAAAAGCAAAAAAAACGTTAAAACACCCCGATTTTCCAGGTAGTTAAAAAAAGTAAAAAATATCAAGCAAAACACCCCGATTTTCAAGGTAATCTAAAAAAAAGTAAATATTTCAAGCAAAATGACCCCAATTTTCAAGGACAAATAGAAAAATAGAAAATATTGCGAAAATGACCGGATTTTCAAGGGTAAATAGAAAAGCAGAAAATATTGCGAAAATCAGGCACACTTCATTTTCAATGTAGTTAAGAAAGCTAAAAATATCAAGCAAAACACCCTGGTTTTCCAGGTAGTTAAAAAAAGCAAAAATATTAAGCAAATTAGCCCCGGTTTTCAAGGATAAATAGAAAAGCAAAGAAAATCATAAAAACTCCTCGGTTTTACTCCGTTAGTGTAATAAGAAAGGATTAGGATAATTATATAACTACTTATATCAAAAATAGATAAAGAAGATAAGAGTTATCTCAATCAGTTGTGTGAATTAGAAAAAAAATAATGAAAATTCGGTGTATACCCAAACGGTATACACCCCAGAAATTGGTGAATATATCTCTTATAATCGAGGAAAAGTTTACCACTTGTTCTTGACGGATAAAAAACGCAATTATAAGAATTCGCTCTGCTCATGAGTGGACTACGTCCACGGATTGTCTTTTTTTCTAATTAGTCGCAGACTTGAGTCAGCTCCAGCTGACGCTAATATCCAAACGGTATTGTATCATAGTTTTCTAAAACAACCCTCTTATCATAAACAAAACCAAATTCTTTTGTTTCTATTTTATTTAAGAGTTCCTTAGTTTTAGTATCTCTGGTAATTCGATTATATTGCGTACTGATTTTACTGTCTTTCTTTTCTAAAATATTATTTATACTATCGGAATTAATCTTTTTGGACGTTTCATAATTTAACGTAAATCCTTTTATTTTACAAACAACTTTACCTGTGTTTGTTTTATAACAATAACTTTTAGGACCTGTTGATAACCAGTCAACAATCCATACATCCTTACCTAATTCGTCTGTCCAATCTCCCAATAGACAGCCTGTTTTAACAGTGTTTTTTCCATCATCTATATATACAATACTATCTGTATCATAATACGCTACGCTTTTTCCTAATTTATCTAACATTTCGTACAATCTTAGTCTAGCATTTGCAGTTGTAAAAGCAGCTATAAATATATTGGTATTGAAATCATTTTCTATATAGCAATCTTTTAACTTATAATCAATTTGTAACATATTTTCATTTATATCGTTTATGCGTATGCTATCAAGTTTGTCATCTAATAAAATTTCATAAAACCTTTTAACATCTGTAACATATTCTGTTGCACCCATATTTTGTCTTTGCCCAAATTTACCCCATAAGGAATTTAAGCATATTTTCGCAACAGCTCTCTTTCCAGGATTATTTTCTATTTTACCCAATTCAATACCTAAATTTTCTTTTACAGCTTTTCTATATTCTTCTTCTGATTCAAAATCATCCTGCCAAGGGCTTGTTTCTAATTTAATTTTCATAAACGCTTTCACATATCCTTTAAATAAATTTGATGATTTTTCGTAAAAATGCCAAACCTCATCAATAGTTATTATTTTGTACCCCTTTTCAATTGCTTTTTTTACTTCGTTGGTACACCAGGTTCCTCTGATAATTCTTTGAGATTCTGTATGAGAACATTTATCTTTTTGATTATTTAATTTTGCACACAATTGACATAATGGAAATGTTAGTTTTTCATCACCAGATTTGGTTTTATTCTTAACAGGTAAAACGGGGTGATACAATCCTCTTGGCGGTAAAATTGCACATTTTATTAAACCATACCAATCTGAATTATACGTACGAGGTTTGAATATTTTAGTAGGATGTCCAACTGGATAATCATCGTAACATTGTACTGTTGGATATAAACTGCAAATATCTATATATTTCAATTTCTTCCCCTTAACGCGCAATTTTGTTGCATTCGTTCTTCCACCAAAGAATGCGTTTCTAGGATTAAGTTCTTCCAATTCCTTAATTTCTTCTTCAATTTGTTTCATTTCTTTCTTATATTCTTTTGACTTTGTCCACTCACATTCCCACATTTCTATTAAGTTATATCCACCTTTTTTTATTTGCTCACTTCTTTCTATTGTTTTCTCATAAAGATCTTCCATAGTTGTTTTATTCTTATTATTAATAAAATCTGAACTATAACATTTTGTACAACCGTGCCAAAAACAACCGTGATATTGGTAAACAGTATTGGATTTTTCATCAAACCCGTCAACTTTTGATCCACATATTTTCACTTCACCATTGTTCAATGCGTGTTTTATATTTGGATTATGAAAACTATTTAACCATGAAATTGATTGTTGAGAATATTGATCTTTTTTCAGATTATCAACAACAGCTATTGTATCTTTCTTAATATATTTTGATCTATATATAGCCATACAAACACCAGCAATAGTAATATATCTAAAAGGGTCTATATTAGCAATTTCTAGAAACTGCTTTCTTAATTCAAGACATCCTCTTCTTAATATATCAACATCAGAATTACAATAATCATAAAGTTCTTTTTTAAAATCAAACAAATAATTTTCTTTTCTTTTTTGTTTATGCCATTCTAAAAACTCTTCCCTTTCTTTTGGTTTCATAGAATTAACACCATAGTATTTTGTATCAGGTATTTTTCCAATATAGTTCTGATTTTCCGTTGTATTGAAGAAATGTGGAAAATATCCTTTTTTAAGTTCTTTTAGACCGAATGTTTTAGGGAAATTTTTTAAAGGTCCTTGAACAAAATTACTACTATCAATAATTCTTAAATTAATTGATTTTATTTCCATTAACATTATTTTAGATCCGTTATATACGCAGAAAGGTTTAATACCGTTTTCAACGCAATGTTTTAAAATAAAGTAAGAATCATAACCTTTAGAATAATGTGCGATAGCTGTATATCCTTTATGATCTCTAGAAATTAACCATTTGCAAAAATCTTCGTTGGTTTCGAAAGAATTAACATTTCCGCTAAAATCGTGAGATATAACTAAATTAGCGATATGTTTGTCTGTTTCTTGCATTGCTTCATAATCAAAGAATAAATATTTTTCTGTATAAGAACATTTAGTTGTATGGTATTTAGATCCGCATTTAAGGCATTTAAACGGTTCTTCATCATCCAACGGTTTTTTAACACAATTTTTACAATCTTTACATTGATAAATGTGATATTTTATTCTTTCGGTTGTTTTATCAGGATATTTGTTTGTTTTATCAGGACGTTTGTCCATTTTTTTAAATGTAATATCATGAGTTTTATATGTAAATCCTGCTTTATTTTTCACATCTATCAAACCATTATAAGTCATAACTAAATCATATTCTAACATATAGCCTATTAGTTCATCACCCCTTTTAGCCAATCTATCTGGTAAAAACAACTTAAATTCATTATTCAATATAACTACAGCTTTTTCTTTACCGTCTTTAGTAAAAAGTTGCAAATCTGTTATGGTATATCCAGAACCCTTTTCCAAGTCTTTAAGTGATAATGTTTCTTTTCCTTTGTTTGTTTGTTTGTTTGTTTCATCAGGAAAAGTTGCTGTACAACCTTTTCTATCACAATTTTGACAACCTTTTACTTTATATTTTTTATCACCGTCTTTCATTATTGTCTCACATATTCCGCCTTTTTGCCGTCTCCATTGCATATAACATTTATGTTTTAATATTTCTACTTCTTTATAACAATTTCTACATTTTTCCCATCCACATTTGTGTTCTTTACTACCCATTTTGTTACCTTCTTCAATCATTTTATTACCTTTTTTAATTATTTTATTTCCTTTGCTAATAATTGCAAGACGCGTCATGGTATCAATTCCTTCGTCAATTATATAAATACCCATCATGTTATTTCCTTCTTCAATCATTTTATTTCCTTCTTCAATCATTTTTTTACCTTCGTCATCCGTTTTTTCACCTCTTTTGAGTATTTTATTACACTTTAAGCATTTATGAAATTCTTCACACACTCCTGAATGATTTGATAAACATTCTTGATTAAAACAATATCTATTGCATTTTTTACAATATATTCTTTGTTTAGACTCTTCTTTGTGTTTAGGTTTTAAGCATAATATGCATATTTTATTTCCTTTTTTACATTTATGATTATCTTTATGTTGATACGGCTTATCACATTTTTCACAATAATACGATTGACCATAGAAAGCTGTCATACTATTGATTGTATCAAAATGATTACCATTCTTATATAAATATACTTTTACTTCTTTCTCAGCCCCCGAATAAATTACTTGATTAAAACTTTCTGCGGCAACGACTTTTATTTGAATATTTAATATTGTTTCTATATTTGCAATATCATCTAAAGTAAAATACTCTTCATTATATTCTTTAAGCTGATTACATAGTTCTTGAGCTAAAGTAGTTTGTAAATTTCTTCCTTTTCTAATATATGTTATATCATTGTCGTTAAATTCTTTACCGAGTATTATATTTGTTTGATAAGTTAGTCCAACAATAACAGCTCTTGGACAACATAATCTATCTTTATTATTTATCCGTGTTATACTTTTCTTTGTTCTTGAGTCTTCAGCTATATTTAACATCTTTACCCCACTACCTGCGCCTCTAGGCATATTAACAACTTCGGCATGAAATGTGCAACCATATATATCTAAATCTTGATTTGAAGTTAAGATACTTTGAATATTGTTTAATAAATTATCAATTTCAGTAGTTCTTGATAATCCTGTGGAAATAGGATTCCAAAGATCAGAATGATTAACCACTATATTCATTAAATCTCCTTCTTTGAAATTTGTTTTCTCTTTTACTATTTTAATCGTTTCATTTAAACCCTCTCTAATGGCAGTAATTTTGTTCTCAATTATCTTTGAAAGATCAGACTCGGATGATTCTTCCTCTTCGGCTTTCAATAATATAACTTTATAGTAAACTTTATGTTTCTTCCATTTTTTGGTGTATTCAGCTTTTGTTTCTATTATTTTGATTTTAGATTTTTTTGAAAGTTCTGTAAAATAACTATCTTCGAAAGCGAACGGTTGATCGTTAATTTCGCTTCGCTCATGAGGGCATCGCCCGATTTTTTGTAATAATTCTGCCTTCTTCATTTTAGAGTAACCTGTGATATTCTTTTCTTTGGCAATTTTTCTTAATTCTTTTATTGATGTATTCTGAGTCGACTCGTTTTTAGACATGGTTTCCTCTAATAATTCCTCTAAACTTTGCGACCCAATTTCTTTAAGAACAGTATTTAAATTCGCTTCGCTCATGAGGGCATTATCTGAAATTTGATTTACTAGATCTGTCTTTTTACTATTTTGCTTTATCTTTAGACCTAGTTTTTCAGCAATTGATTTTAATTTTTTAATATTGAGTCTATTTAATTTATTAAACCAATCGCCTGCATTGATGAGCTCTTCTTTTAGAATTAATTTTATAAGATCTAATTTAGTCTTTGAGTTATATTGCGAATAGTTTTTTAACCCCATCTTTTTTGCGATGGCTTTTATTTTTTTTAAACTTAGTTTATTTAGCACAATCTCATTATTTGATTGTGGTGTTAAAAAATATTTATCCATCGAGGACGACTCATGTGTCAAAGATGAACTCTTATCTGAACTCGATGACGAATTGTCTTCACTAATTTGTTCAATTATGTCACCCACTTTTTTTAAATCACCTTTAGTAAGTTTTATAATTTCCTCAAGTGTCATTTTACGAAGCTCATCTTTCGAGAGCCCCATTTATTAGGGAAAAAATTATTCAAAAAAATTTATGAATGAGATTATCCTTTTAAGTCGTTAATATATTTTTCTAATTTTTCATGCCATATTTTTTTGAAATGTCTTTTTTTATATCGTATCGGAACATCCATAAAACATATATTACAAGTAAATTTATCATTTCGTCTTTTTTTACAATCATAACACACGTATCCGATTCCATATTTCTGATTTTTACTTTTAACAAAATTTGAATGAGATTTTATGGTTTGACAAATGGAACATTTTCTTAATAACGACTCATTATTCGGAGATGTTTGTTCATGATCAATCTGACAATCTTTATTCCCCATTTATTAGAAAGATATTATTTCATAATAAATGGCTCATAATACCAAAAGGGAACAGTCAGCTAAACAAAAGATAAATATAATAATTAAAAAAGATTATACGTTAACAGAGTCTAGTATTCCATCAGTTAAGAATTTAAATAATATGCGATCAAGACAATTAGCATTAAATTTTTTAGCACAAAAAGGAGACCCCACTTCTAACAATATTACCTTAAAAGAGTTTGCTAAACAGAATAAAATTGGTGAAAACACAATTAGGAATCAAATAAAATTTCTTACTGGTGAAACATTAATTAAACATAACAAAAAATCAAACAACATAGAACAATATAACAAAAAACAGAAACAAATTAAATCTAAACACAAATCAAACACATCTCAATCAGATTACAAAGCTAATTCTCAGCATACTGCTGGCAGTACAAAACCCGAAGAAGAATTTGATAAAATGTTTGATAAAACTATGAATTCTTTGACCCTGTCAACTCATGAGCCGTAAGCGGCGAATTCCCTGTCTAATAAATAATGGCACTAATTGATGTTGCAGATAAAAATCAGATAAAAATTATTCAAAATAGAATAAAAAAAGACTGTATTGAGTTTAACAGTTTATCTGTTGGTAATAAAGTTAAAGCATCTAATCAGCTGTATATGGAAAACAGAATTTTAAAAGAATTAGGAAATGCTGCGGTTGAAACAATAGAAAAAATGGACGAGGAAATTGAGTACAAAGATAATAAAATTAATGTGTTGGAACAAGAATTAAAAGAGGTAAATATTTATGATGAAGAAAAAATAAACGCGTTACTGAACAAAAATCCTGTTATTAGATATAACAATAAAGAACGAGCAAAAAGACGATTAGCAAATACTCTTTCTCTAGTTAATAAATGACTGGCAAGGCCAGTCCAGTGTCGAAGACGACGATGAATACGTCCATGAACACAGCGAATTTATTAATCAAGGCAAACTTAAAGATTGTGGAATTAAAAAAAGAAAAGAAAAAAATTATATTTATTTTTATTTGTATTATTTCAATAATTCTTATAATAATGTTAATTGCATTTCTTCTTCGTATATCCCCTCTTTAATTTTTTCGCCGTTAAGATCAGAAACAAAATAAATCCAAACATTATATACGCGTTTTTCTACAACTGTGAATATTTCTTCAGTCCAGTTTGTTTTTAATTTGTTACGAAAAATATCAACCATATTAGACAATCTAATTCTATCACCAACTTCAAATTTTGGTTTTTTATTTGTTAATGTAATCATATATACGGTTTCTAATAACTGCCTTTCATTTTCTTTATTAACATCTTTTGGTTTCATTTTAATCGTAGAATGATAACAATTGTTATAAGATTTTATAATTTTTGGAAGTAACGAAAGCCAATTAAAACTGTCATACAATATTGGCTTGAATTTATTTCCTAAAGTACGGTTGAACCTCTCAACAAAGAAAGCTTTATTTTTTGTTCCAGTACTATAAAGATTGATATTGTACTTATTTAAAACGATTCTCATATCTTTATTATAAAACTCTTTTCCTCTATCAGCATGTAAATTTTTCGGTGGATTGTGTTTATCTTTAATCGCTTGTTGTATGATTTTTAAAAACGCGTTAGCTACTTCTAATCCTGATTTAGTTTTTAAAGGTTCTACCCATACAAATTTAGAAAAGGTGTCTTCAGCGACTAGAATATAGATAAAACCGTTATTGATCTTTTTAAATTTATTAAAATCATTCGGCTTCGTCTTCGACTCTGTCTTTGTTCTTAAAGAATAGCTTGGATCTTCTGCTTTTCCTTTTGGTCTATAAAAAACATAAATATCTATTTGCCAAGTATCATCAATACCTCTATGTTGAAAGCGACGTGTTGGGTATTTTTTCCTAGCGGATTTAAATAATTCAAAAATTAAAATATCTTTAGGTGATTTAGAAATATTATTTTTTACTGATTGACAAATTTTGCAAGTTGATATTCTTCTCCAGCGTTTATATTTTACAATAAATTCTGGTTCTCCAGTGGATTTAGTTTTTGTTTTGCATATTTTACAATAATCCATTTACTGTACAACAAACAGTAGAGATACCATTTTTATTTAAATTTACTTTTGTAAACGCACAATGAGCATGAAGGTCAAAGACTGATAATTATACAGAAAACTTAACTAGCATATAAAAAAAAATTGGAATTCTTAATAGATAAGGTTTATTATGGTTATAACCACCGAGATTTTCATCTGTGTTTACCTTTTCTTTTTTTATTCTAAAAGATAGAAGATCAAATTCTTTAACAGTAAAGGGTTTTGAAAGATCTATTGTTTCTTTATTAATATCTAATATCCAAATCTTTCAAATTAGCCGTTGAGTAGAATTTTATAACTTCCACATTCATTGGTATTCTAAGAAATAGTTCACCATCAAAAGAAAAGTCAAGCAAAGTAACAGCCTTTTGTCCATGAACTTCTTTAACAAAACAAATTTTTCCTACAAATTGTAAAAAAGAATAATGAATTTTTTTCATGAATTCAGTTTCCAAGTTAATTAACCTTTCTCCGTAAATATCTAGTTGTTTTTTATTGACAACATCATGCTTATCAATTGCATCGGCAGTTTTAACTAATCTTCTATTACCAATATCAATATATCGTTTTGTAGTAGTTAGATTCAGCGAATCTTTTTTGATCATATTATTCAGTTCAGGTTTAACCAAATTTATAATAGTTTCTGAATCATCTTTTTTGATCATATTACTGAGTTCAGGTTTAACAATTTTTAAAACGCTTTCTGAATCATCTTTTTTAATCATATTATTCAATGCAGGTTTAACCAAATTTATAATAGTTTCTGAATCATCATTTTTAATCATATTATCGTTGACTTTATCCATAGCATTAGTCCACTTCGCCTCGACTGACTCTGTCAGCTTTGTGGACGCTGACTCTAAATATTGTAAATTAACAGCATCGCCAGGATTTTCTGGTTGTTTTACATTAACTAATTTGTGACCTGCGATATCATAATCACCGTTTTCTGTTAGATTAAATCCTATACCAGGTGGTCCTCTTGTTGACTTACCCCCTTTTTTTCTATTTTTTCTAAGAATATATTCAGCATGCGAAGCACTAGTCAAAGACGTTGTCATCGCCTTTGGACTGGTCCTGCCAGTCATTTATTGGTGTAAAATTCTTTCTATATTTCATTTCAGGAGTTTTAAAATCAATAGTTAAGCAATCAAAATTATTAATGTTATTTTCATAATATTCCTTGATTTTCTTATCCAATCCTTTTTCTCTAAATATCAAGCTTATATCATTACCATCACATGATGGAAATATTGAAAGATAATTACATTGTAAACGAATTGATTTTGGTACTCTATACCAATCCTGCGTTATATAGATCATCGAAGCATTCATTTTTCTTCCTCGTATAGCTAAATCTATCAGTTTCTTTTGATCTTTTTCCGTTACGAAATCATCAACAATAATCAAATTTTGTTTATATCTATCTAATTCGTCTACATTGACTATGTCTTCTATATCTGACGAAAAATCCGATTCAATTATATTTTGAATCGTTTCATCATCAAATACATTTTGTAATAATTGATAATAAGGTTCTTCTAAATCTTTCGCATACAAATAAAAAGTATCAAAAAATAAATATTTTAAAAGATTGATAACAGTATTTGTTTTACCAGAACCACTTCGTCCTATAATTATCAATATAAATGGCCATTTTGGCGCTAATTTATTAATGTTGTAATGTTCTTTTTCATCGGTTTTAATAAAATGAATAGGCAAAGACGTATTCATTTATTTAACACAAATACGCACACTTATCGCTAAACCGCGATAGCACAGAAGTTAAAGCGTCGCACTCCCAACATGAGCATTCATTTGCTGCGTGTTCGAATCCTGATGACGTCAAAAATAAAAACAAAATATTTTCCAAAATAAAAGTTTCAAGTTGTAAAATAAAATTTCAAAACGAATCTAAAAATTCAAAACGAATCCAAAAATTCAAAAAAAATTTGAAGGGCCTTATGCAGACAGGAATCTACTTCAGTATGCAAAGTACTGTTAATTACTATTACTATTCCTTACTAGATGGCAGTTTTTTAATAACCAATATTAACAATATGCACAATCGTATGTGGGGAGCGGAATAGCTCAGTTGAAATGTCGTCTACTTCTGGTGATCGTGTTACAAACTTTCTTCAAGAAATTCATCAGTCTTCAGATAATAATGAAATTGACCTTCAAATTATGCGAACAAAAGTGTGAGAATCAGTAGTAAATTACAAGATAACAAAATAAAGCCTCTGAAAAAACGTACAAGACAATTAATTGAAAAAATAAGATTAGCTGAACAGCAAGTAGACAACATGTACAAAGACAATACAATATCGCTAGCGCTCATGAAGGACTTCGTCCGAATATTTAGAAAGTATTAAAGTCCAAAACAATTCATTAACCAACAAGGAGTCCCTGGCGCAAGATTAAATTCTTCGTAAACTCCAAAAATAAAGTTGGTATGGATTTATAAAAAAAATAAAAAAATAAAAAAAACTTTTTGATCAGTCCAAGGTTCGAATCCCTGTCCGGGAATATTTTTTTCACTGTATATAAATGACTAACGCTAATAGTAAAACTGAAATAATTGACGCTATTTTAAAAAATCGTGAAATAATTAAAAATAGGATTCATTTAAAACAATTTAAAGAACATTTAACGAAGGAAGAAATTAAAAAACTACAAAAACCTGTAACTGACAAACTTGATAATATTACTGAATTTACGCAACAAATTCTTATGAGCGAAACGAATCCAAAAAATGTTTTAGCAATTGAGGAAAAGGCTCCCCAGGCCAAAGGCGATGATGTAAACGAATCAGATAATTCGGACAAAGTCCTCATGAGCGCAGCGAATTTATTACCATTACCAAAATCACCTTCCTCCATAAGTTTAGATCCTAATAAAGATTTAAATTTTGATATTATTGAAAAACAATTTAAATTGGAAAAACCTTCACATTTATTATCGTTAGACATTAGAAGTCGAAATGCAAAAATTGATACAACGATACCCGAAATATCAACTAAATTGAAATCATTAAATGCGCACCTTACAAACGCAAAGAAATCACAAGAACAAGAAAAAATTGATAATTTACAATATGTGTATTCACAGTTGAAAAAATATAAAAGTGTTTTAGAAGATATTCGAAAAATTCCTATCTATGAGAAGCAAACAGGAAGCGGTATTTTTTCAGATCCGAATGAAATGGTAGAACGTCTTGATCTATTAATTGCGTCAAAAAATGCAGGAAATGATTCAATTGAGGTATATAATGAATGCGTGGAAATGCTTGATAAATTGTTAAATCTGAAACTCATAAAAAAATCAGATCACAAAAAGATATTTTCGACGCTACATGCGGATCACTAGTCCACTTCGGCTTCGCCTCTGGACTGGCTTTGCCAGGCTTTGTGGACGCTTGCTTTTTTTAAACTGAATAAATGAGCCTAATACACATTAGATCTAAAGAAAATGATTTTGAAATAAGTTATTCTGAAAACCCTATTAATTTATCTGGATTAAAAGGTGAAATTGCTTTAAAGACAGCAAGTCTCTGGTATAGTTGGGATAACATTACCGAAGAGTATAAAAATAACGAAATAAAATACAAGTCTGGTAAAAAGGCTCCGCAGACCGAACTCAAAAATAACGAAATCAAGAAAGAAGACGATAGAAATGAATCGGAGTGGAAAATATTAAAGTTACCAAATGGTTTGTACGATGAAAATGAATTAAATAATTATATCCAAGAATATTTTGGAACGTTTGAAACACCCCCGTTTTATTTTGATGTAAATTATGCAACTAATCGTTTTATGCTAATTATACGCAACAAAGACTATGAAATTGACTTTTCCCACGGTAAGATACATGATCTTTTAGGATTTGATAAAAAAATATATAAAGAAGGAATAAACTATGCAACAAAAATTGGTAACATCACCAAAGATATTGATCAAATCTTGATTCACTGCTCCCTAGTTTCATCTAGTTATCAAAATAATCTCAAAAGTGATGTTATATACGCTTTTACCCCAAATATTTCACCTAGATCTTTAATTAATATTGAACCGACGCATCCGAAATATTTACCAATTAATCGTACGGATTATATATTTAATATTCGCATTTCTGTTACAAATCAGCTAAATCAATTGATAAATTTTAATGGAGAGTGTTTAAATTTTGTTCTAGATATTCAGTAATTGTCATTGCTATTCTTTCTTGTAGAATAAATGGTACTTGTTGTTCATAGAAAACAATTATTTCCTAAACAATATGGGTTTGGTCTTAAATATCACAGAGATATTAGAGGTGGAAATATTTTTCAATCTATAAAAAAATTTGCTATACCAGCATTGGGTTTTTTATATCGCAATATATTAAAACCTTTTTGGAAAAATAATAAAGAAGATATCATTCAAGGTGTAACTTCAGGGCTTAAAAATATAGCGTCTACATACGTAAAATCACCGCCCTTTTCTACTTATAAAGAAGAAATTATAAATCCTATTCTAAACAAAATGAAAGAAAAATCGTGGAATGAACATTTACGAGGCGACGGATTAAAAAAGGGGAAAGCTAATCGATTAACTAAAAAATCAAAGGATATCATTAAAAATCTGTTGAATGCTTAAGTTTCCTATCAGACTTCGGCTTCGCCTCTGACTGGTTTTGCCAGGCTTCTTTTTATTTAAATAAATGGAAAACGTTGTAGACAATTTATGGCGTATTGATGAAATGCCTGTAATCGATGAATCAACAAAAAGTTATACTTACAATGAAATAAGAGAAAGTAATATCAATGTGAAAGAACTTGAACAGTATACGCTGGAAACTAACATAAGCGGATGGAAACATTTATCAGGTGCTTATATTTTTGTCAAATCTAAAATTAAAAGCAATCCAAATAATTATGCAACTATATCAAATAACGGGATAAATGATTTTGACTATGTGAGGCTATTCTATGAAGAGGTATTAATAGAAGAAACAAATTATGTGGGTGTTGCTACGTTAATTTCAAATCTGATTGAATTTTCTGGAGATGTTTCTGATACTTCAGCATCACAATTGTGTTGGTATCCAGACACAGCAGATTCAGCAGATACGTCTCAATACAAATATGAGGCGCAAGATAAATCGGTAAAATTTAAAGATTTAGACGTTGATATAAAAACTATTATTTCAAAAATCACAAATAATTCTGCATTCAATAAAGGATATTTAGAGAGATGGTTGTTAACAAAAGATGAAAAAACTATTACAAAATTTATTCCTTTATCTAAAATTTTCCGGTTTGTACGAGACTGTAACAAAGTTTTGAATGGAAAAATTCGCATTGAATTACGTAAAAATAGGGTAAAAAATATATTACACGCTAAAGTTGATGGAACTTATGATTATGAAATATCTGATATTAGTTTGTGGATCCCTATAGTAAAACCCTCATTAGAAACTGAAAAAATATTATCTTCATTATTAGTTAGCAAATCTAACTTTCTTTGTGGATGGAATGCGCTTAACTGTTACCGTAGTAATTTGTGGTCTTCTGGAAGTGGAAACTGGCGCGTTGTAAATAATCAAAATAAAATATCTAGAGTTTTTATAGTTTTTTCTAGAGCCGAACGAAACGATAATTTTACCAAGTCAATGATGATTTTTGATAATATGAATTTAGAAAGAATAAATATTAAAATCAATGGTACCCAACATCCTACTTATGAATATCAGGTGAATAATGAGGATTTACAACGATTGTATGCCGCATTCCTCTCTTGTAATTATAAAAAAGATTTGGATGAAGGCACGTGCGTTAGCTATAAAGATTTTTGTAACCTCTATTTAGTTGTTGCTTTTGATGTAACAAGAGAAAATGATGAAAATTTATTTAGTAAAACAAAATCATCTGAACTAGAAGTTAATTGGACATTAAAAGATTATCAAAATGTTAATTACTATATGTATGCCGTAGTTGAATCTCAAAGAATTGCAAATATGAATATCATAGATGAAAAGATTTATTTGGAAATGAAGTAAACGAGGTTTTATTTATTTAAATAAATGAATGATTATAAAGTATATTTATCACCCAATCAAATAAAGAAACTCCAAAGTTGTAAAGAAAAAAGAATAGATTGTAATATAAGATTCGATTTAACAGAAAGACCTAATAATACTATTAAATTAAGAGAAAATCAGATTGATGAAATTAAAAAGTGTAAAAAAGAGAAGAAAAAATATTGTAATATCAAATTTTCTCCAACACAGATAGGTGGATTTTTACCTGCTTTAATTCCTGCAGCGTTAGCTGTAGCCAAAGCATTGGGGTTAGGTGCTGCTGGTTATGCTGGTACTAAATTAGCACAAAAAGCCTTTGGAGATGGTATAAAAAAAAAGAAGACCGGCAGCGCCAGCTCAGAGTCAACCAAAGGTTCACGAGGGAATCAAAAGATTCCGGAGTCAAAGACGAAGACAAAGACATATGGACAAGGAATAAAATTGATAGGAAAAAGGGGTTAAGTAATATAGAAATATCTAATATTATGAAAAATTTGGGTTTGTCTCAGGAAGCTACGCGAAAATTTCGAGGTGTTTTTGCAATTGACATGTTACCAAAAAAAATTAGAAAAGATGAATCAGGTATAATTAATTTTCAACCCTCTAATTGTTATGGCTCACACTGGGTATGTTACATAAACAAACCATATTTAAGAAATATTTTATATTTTGACAGTTTTGGAATATCTCCACCAGAAAAAATTAAAAAATATTTACTAAGTAGTGGAAAAAATATTGCGTGGAATAGCACGCAGCTACAAATGAATTCTTCTGTTTTATGTGGTCATTACTGTATATATGTGATAATTAATGTCAACAGAGGCAAAGATTTTTATGATATATTATATTCTTTTAAACAGATACCGTGTCGTTTAAATGAGAAAACTACTATTTCAATATTTGAACGTAATTAAAAAAATATATTATCTATATGTTATAAATGGAAACATATCTACAAAAACGCTTGTATGTATACAGAAAAAGTTACTTATATTTTTATAAAATTGGAATCGGATTATCTATTAGTAAATTATTATTTAGTGCATCGGGATTATCATCGTTAGTACTACCTCCACTAGTTTGTTTATCTCTTGGCGCAGGGGTAATAGAAATATTAGATAAGAGGTTAAAAATATCAGAAAGAATTGAAGAATATAAGTTGGTTTATAAATTTTATCGACAGTTATTGCATTTATATAAGGCTGATAAAATAAACGAAAAAGAAATAAATTTACGTGAAGAGGAATTTGTCAGTAATTTTAACTATTTTCCTAGAGAGAAATACCTAGAAAAAGTCCGCTTAAACGGAAATTGATGATTTCTTATAGTATAATTATTTTTGAAGATTTAATTTAAATTTATACTATTAAATGAAATATATGATTCTTTTCCTATTTTTCACTGCTGTAAAAACTTCAGATGATGTTAATATTCGGACGAATGAATCGAAGATTCAGAGTTATTTAGAACAATTTGGCTATTTCGCGTCAGTATCTACAAAACCTGGCAATGCCTCCTCGCATGCTGAATCATTAATAGAAATAAATGAAGCATTAATTAGATTTCAAGAATATTACAGTTTACCTGTTGATGGAACATTAAATCAAGAAACACTTGATTTGATTAAACAGCCGAGATGTGGAAATAAAGATAATCCAACAGCTTATAGAGTTCATTATCAAAAATGGAATAAAACAAATCTTAAATGGTATTTTTCGTTAGCTACAAACGAGATGAAAGAATTAGCACAAAAAGCCTTTGATCAATGGGAATCTGTTTCAAATTTAAAGTTTAATTACAATAGTGTTAAACCGGACATACTTATTTCATTTTCTAATACGCTGTTTCAACATAATCATAATTCACGGTGTCAAAAAGGAATATGTTCTAGCAGTTTTGACGGAAAAGGTAATGTCTTAGCACATGGCTTCTTTCCAAATAATGATGAATGTCTAGGAATTCATTTTGATAAATCAGAAAATTGGTATTTTGGTGAATCAAGTAATACACCTGATGATCAAACTAATTTTTATACAGTATTATTACACGAAATCGGACATACATTAGGTATTGAGCACTCTGCCAATAATAATTCAATTATGTACGCGTATTATAAAGGTGATATTGATAAATTAACTCGAGACGATATGTGGGCAATTCAATATTTATATGGAAGACCTGAACGATTAAAATATGAATTAATACCAACAACAACAGTTAAACCTACTGTAAGCAAAGTCTGGCAAAGCGTCCCTGAAGTAGGAGTCAAAGATACAGTTGGTAATTCGTCTTCGACTCATGAGCCTTTGGTGAATTTATGTGATTTTAATAAAGAAATTGATACATTTTTAATTGCAAATCATCATATGTATATTTTTTATAAGAAATATGTTTGGTTAGTCAATTTAAAAGACATGACTTATGACAAAGAACCGAAATTAATTACAGATTATTTATATTTTTTGCCAAATGATTTTCAAGAAATTTCACATATTTATCAAAGACCTTCAGGTGATGTTTTAATAGTTGTTAAAAATTTATATTATTTAATTGATTTTCCAAGTTTTAATGTTAAAAGTGGATATAATGGTCAATCTATTGAAAATTTAGGAATACCAAAAGGCAAAAGAATTGATGCAATATTTAGAACTTATTCTGGAAAAACATATATATTTTATGATAAAGTGTTGTATATTGAATTTGATGAGTGTCTGTTTAGGTCAAAGAAAAATGGTCTAATTTCAGAATTATTTGCTGGAATACCTCCAAACATAAGCAAAGCATTCAGATATAGAAATTTATATTTCTTTAAAGATAAAATGTATTATGAATTTGATGATATTTCGAATACATTAGTTAAATCCGATAAATTTGACTTGACAGTTTTCGGCTTTAAATGTGGTCTAATCGATCAAATAATAAAACTAATTAATCGTCTGTGATTATTTTCATATGATTTTTTCTAATAAATCACGGAAATAATTAACTGTAATTACGATAACTATTTATTTTTAACTATTGAAGAAAAATTTTATTTTGGTACTTTATTCATTGTCCCAATATAGGTACTTAGGTATTTTGGAATAACCGAAAATTGTATTAAACGAATTGGTTTAACATCGTTTCTTAATTAATTCATTTCTCACAAAAATTTCACCAAAAAAATATTTCAATAATAAAATAACCCCCAGAACAAAATAACCAACGTGTGCCCCCTCTTTCTATCCTTTCTACTGCGTGCGCGTCTATGCTTCTGCGCGTAGCCGCCGTGAAAAACGTTCGATGAAATGAAATCGTCGAATGGTTTATTGTGAGTTGGTTTGGTTTACGCCTTTAAAAGTACGATGAGTAGCAAAGAAGAATTTTACGGAAATTATCCGAATATTAGCAGTAGTAAGTTTTAATATATATGTGTCTGTCTTTTAATGTAAGTATTTTGAATTTACCGCTTAACAAATTAGTTTCTTATAGTTTAGGAGCTGATTGATATATGTATATTTTTATCTATTTTAATTTTTAAATGCACTCAATATCGTCAATGTTGAGCAAGTGAACTGAATGAAAAAAATTGAAAAAAACTCGAAAAAACTTATTGGACTCTCTTTCAGCCACGCCACTGCCGTCTTGCTATTTAGGGATTTTTGTACGGTAAAGTTTTTTTGTCGCGATATTTTCTCTCATGGTAAACCAACAGCTAAACAGCGTAAAGGTGTTCTGTGGCTTTAACTAGCATAAGCAGCTCAACGAATATTTATTAAACTGGTTGAAATAGTAAGTAATTTTAAAATTATATTATTTTCTACTTGATTTTTTTAATTGGCGGTTAGAATCTCTGTTATTATTTTAGGTTAGATTAAAATGACAACAAAAGTTTATGGTGTAGAGGTGGAGGTCCTACAAAAACTGTATCAGTTCCAGTTTTTGTTAAAGAAAAGAAAATTTGGAATAGTCAACAAAATGGTGGACTTCATAAATTACGGTCAAGTAGTTAGTGAGAAAGAACAAATCCCATCAATAAAAGAAGTATCCGTGACACATGGTACTATATTAGTGGCGTCCACTCAAATATCAAAATGTACCATCCATAAAATGGAAACAAATCCGGAGAAACCGGGGAACAAACAAGTTACGATAAGGTTTAAAAATCCATTTTGGGGCATCGGTAATTTTCTCTGCATTGACTTCAACACTGTCGAAATTAAAAATGATTTTGTCAATGCTGTGGGCGAAATAGACACAGACGAAAGGTGAGACAACTCAAAACAATTAAATTGTATTTATGATCATTCTTGCAGTTCTTTTGAAGAAGACACACCGCCAACCACTTCAGATGATTCCAGTTAAATAAAATTAAATAGTTTGCGTAAATAATAAAATAAATAATAATAACTGATACTGTTTTTACCTAACCTAACCTAACTAATTTTTCTTTCGCTGTGTGAATATTAATTACACTGGAACTGGTGAAAATCTATTGTATATCTACTCCTTTTTTAGATCAGATGAAAAAGAAATTAAAGTAATGAGTAATTTGTATGTATTGGCTCATGTAGCTAACTGCAACTTAATATCCCTCTCATTAAAATATATTTGGGTTATATAAATAGAAGGCACCATAAATATAAATTTCGATATCTATTTTTGACTTTAAAGTTGAACTGTTGTGCTGAACAGGCCTTCTTACCCTTGAAAATCGGGTTATTTTGCTTGATATTTTTTTACTTTTTTTAACTACCTAGAAAATCAGGGTGTTTTACCTTAAAAAGTGCGGTGTCCTGAACTGGATCACTGCTTTTTATTTACCCTTGAAAATCAGGGTGTTTTGCTTGATATTTTTTACTTTTTTTAACTACCTGGAAAATCGGGGTGTTTTAACGTTTTTTTTGCTTTTTTGTTTACCCTTGAAAATCAGGGTGTTTTTACATTTTTTTTGCTTTTTTGTTTACCCTTGAAAATCAGGGTGTTTTTACATTTTTTTTGGTGTGTCTTGAACAGACTCTTATAACTACTTTTAAAATTTGCAGATTTCTGCACAAGAATGTTCAAGCGACTCAGCCTTGAGAATACTAAGTCTTATTAACGAAGACACTCATTTACATAATAAAAAAGAAGTTATAGTGTATAGTTTGATTGTTTGAAAATTGGCGCGGATTTTACATTGTGGGAAAAAAATATGATAAGAGGTTAATTTTAGGGTTACAAAAATGGGAAACCGCGTTTATGCTGTAATAATATATTTGAAAAAAAAGTTGGGTCCTTTTGTTACACATCACCTCAAAAGTATAACTGATGTTAGATTTTATGTATAAATATGTACAAGGTACTGATGTATTTATTTATTTATGATCTAGACAAGGTCACTTTAAGTTACTTTGGAGTTCTATTATTTTTTTCTATTGCAATTGTAACAGACCAAGTTTGGTTACAATAAATAATTAAAAAAAAAAAAAAAAAAAACAAATAATAAATATAAAATAAATTAATATATTTCAAACAAAAAAGAGGAAAAACAAACATCATGTCAGTCGATATGTCCAGATTGTGATAACAGGAGCAAATGCAAGGTTCCAAATAAATTAAAAGTACCAAAATTCATTTCTTTTGAGTTCAGATTGGAAATATTTATTTTTTTTACAAAATTTTAAAATTTCAGCGTCTAACCTCAATTTTGACGGATTTACACAAGATAGAAATGAATTTTAGTCTAGTTCACAATAGAAAACAATTTAACAAGCAACATAAAATCAGCTGAATGTCGTGAGATTTCGAATTAATATCAAATTGAATGATTTATGTACACATTCAGAGATTTTTCCATTGGTCCCGAACAGCCTAATTACCGATTCTGACCGTAAATCGAATACAACTGAAACAAAATTAAATAAAAAGCTAACCCTTTCTGAATTTTTTTTTTCAGAAAAGTTTAAATTAAGCACCAAGTTTGTAACCAAACTTTGTTCTGCACATTTAAGTAAATTTTCACTACAATCAATCAAAACATTTGAGATCAAACTTTAGTTTTGAGTAGAGGTTTGAGAAGAAAAAAAAAAATTAAAAATTATAGTGAAATTTTACTTCTTTTGAGTGCTCATTACAACGTCAATCACTCTGGAAGAAACTTAATGTAGTTTTAAGATTTTCTGCCAGTGTTTTTCTCTTTTTTCTTCATTAAATAATGCAACAACAAGTATACAGTCCATTCGTGAATAATGCGCATCGCGGGAGGATGCGGTAATCGGATTTTAGATTGGTCACAATTTTTTTTTTTCAATTTTGAGATTAGAAATATAAAATAACTTTTTTGCTCCTGTGATGCACATTATTTACGAACAAAGTATAGGTAGAAAATTATACATATCAATTTGATTTTTGTTTTCTTGTTTTTTTTCTTAAATGGCCTTAATGAAAATACTTACAATACAAATAAAATAATTTAAAATTTATAAAATATTATACAAGATTTTTTTTTATACATACATGTTACATATGCACACTTAGCCTACAATATATATGCAAAAATAACAATGACTAATATTTATTAATTTAACATCCACAACCACGTGAGATGTAAATAGTTTGATTCACTAGGCCTCTATCATAGCGTTGTACAAATATAGCAGATGTAGTAAATATATAACTTTAGCATACAGTATTTACAAAAAAATATACACTATGTACGTGGAATTTCCTATCATTGTAAAAATATTATGTTATAGTACTGCACCCTAAGTCAGTTAACTAGAAACGACATCAAAAGTCATATATAATATATTTATATAATAATATAGGATCACTCAATTGCTCTAGTCAACATTAAACCAATCTAATCGGCAAAAAAATGCCCTAAGTAAATGATTAAATAAGTCAACTATCATCTAATATAATCTGCAGGTAAAATGTAAAAAGTGTATATTCTGTCCAAGTAACAAGCCTGGTTCCATTGACATTGAAATTGACTCGGTGCTTCTTTGGCATACATTTATCATAATATTTATATACAAATCGGTCATTGGTCAATTCTAACTCTCATTCAATCGTTTTATACCTTCACGAATATACCTCACCAAGTCGATCAGCGAGCTGTGCATTGTTAAAGGCTTACATAACCTATCCAAATCGATAAAGAAATCTGTAAAAAAAATTAATAAACAATCAAACATCTTTATCTTAACTTTCAACTACTTACCAGTATGTTTGCCTTTGATTACTAACGCATCGGCCGTATCCCAAAGATCCTGACAAGACAGAAGATATGTGAAATTTTGGTTCTGCTTGTGCATGGCATTATAGATGCTTTGAGGAACCCAAACATGAGCACCCATATTATTTTGGGTATGTGTTGAAGAAGGCATAGTCGATGGTACAGTATTACCACGTGCTGCCAATTCGCCACTACTATAACCCGATGATTGGCTACCTACTGAACCTACGGAACCTGCAGGAGAGGGCGTCGGCGACATGGGGGACGGTGTGCCTTGGCCTTGCTGATTCTGCTGTTCGGGAGGCATCGAAACAGCCTGAAAGAAAAGCGAAATCTCACGCCACTTAGATATCAGTAATAAAAAAAAAAGGAAAAATATTTCTCTCTATTATTTAACTTTTTGGTGAAAATTGAAATTATTCTCTTGAATCTTTAATCAATCAGAAATTATAAAAATTACAAGTCAACTATGACAGTTTGACCATATCTAATTTAATACTATGGAAGTGATTAAAAATTAATAAAATCGCATTTATTTTATTCAAATTAATTTTTCAAAATTTTTCCCTTTGTGAAATTAACAATTTTTTTTTTAATCAACTTATTGATTTTTTTTTTCAAGAGGTTATGAAACTTAGTTAACTGTGATTATTTAACAGTGTATTGTCAAAGAAACGTCAGCACTACAAATTGTCAAAACAGCATTTTTTCTATAAAAATTGATCCTAGAATTCAGTCGTTTTTGGATTTAACATTCTTCTCCTATCGACGGTAAGTTTTTGCATATAGGTAAACTAATAAAATTGAATTTTTTTCTAGAAATAATATTTTTTACTCAACTGACACTTGTCAAATAATATCGACCCTATTTATTATTTCCTTTTCAATGGAAGAAACAATATTTTAGATTATCTCTCTCCTTACCTTATTGTTAAAATATTCGTTGAGAATCTTCTGGTAATCTTTCACTTCATGTTTCTTCATCTTGAACAGTTTATAGTACAGAAGTGCTTGGCACCGATAACTGTAATAAATTTAATTAATAATTCGTAGTTTTGATTAAGAAACAAATAAATTACCTTAATACAGCGAGTTTGTTGTGCTTTGAAGACGCATTATGTTGAGTTCTAAACTTAGAAGTGATGTATCTAAAAAAAAAAACACACAAAACGATACAGTCATCATTATTGAATTAATTTATTGAACTATTACCTTATTAACGATAATGTGTCTTTATACATAGTGAAACAGGCATTTTCTGTAACTCTAGTGAGTTCCATAGCATTACCCGTTAATAAAAAGAAAAGTACAGCCTCCAGATACAGCATACACTGTTTCGTAGTATCAGTCTCTTTATCAGCTAAGTGTTTTAATCGAGTTGCATCGCTCAGGTACTGGCTTTGAGCTCTATGAAAAAAAAAAAAAAATAAAAATAAATAAAAATAAAAATTTTCTATTAGAATTCTGAATATTCACCTTTCTTCGCACTCTAATGGTTCGTCAGGCTTCTCAAAGTACGAATAATATTCCCTCGTGCTTTGCAACTTGACATTTTTGTCGACAGGTGAATTAAGCTGTCGACTTCTGCTATCTTCCCGCTCATGATTGGTCGGTGGTGCATTCGTTAAACTGATATTATCATTTTGAGATCTTGGATAAATTTCAACATCTTCTTTTCGTCTTTTGGACTTATGATTGTCCCTATCTTTTCTACTATGTTCTAATTTTTTACTACTATGTGACATATTACTAACTGTTGACATTGAAGAAATCGAACTTGAACTATTTCTACGTTTTCGTTTTTTCGATTTATGTTTTAATTCATTCAAATCTGTTGTATCTTTTTCAATTTTCCATGGTTTTTTATTTTCACTATCACTATCTTTTAATGTTTTATCTTTTATTTTACAATTCTTTTCCCATTCTTTAAAAAATGGATGTTTTAAATTTTCTAATTTGTTCTTTAAACAAACGATTGCATTCAAGTCGATTCTACTCAAACTGATTTTGACTTTCATCGATATCTTTTCATCGATGTCGTCTTGAATTTCAGTCTTTATATATTTGATTGGTTCGTTACATGGTGATGGTGACGCTTTTGCTTCTTTATTCGGGATTGGTGATAAAAGCGTCGGATTGGATATGGTTGGCATTACTTCATCTTCAACTGGCGATATACTTCTTTCATTACCACCGCCATCAGCAAATATCACATTTACACCACCTTTACCTTTTCCACCTTTTCCTCCTTTACCACCACCTTTGCCTCCTCCTTTTCCACCTTCCGAATCTCTTTTCGGAGTGAATAGTTTTCGCAAAGTATCACTTTTATTCTTATCTTTGATCGCTTTACTTTCTTCAACTTTAACTTCGATTTTATTGACAGTTGGAGGTATCCTTTCGTTGTCACTATCTGAAGACCTACTTCTATGACTTCTTGATGAACAAGGACTTGGTTTACAATCACTATCACTAGAATCAGTTGTGGTCGGTAAAGTTTCGGCACTTTTTAAATGTGACGACGATGTTCGTCCTTTTCTCCTAAAATTCTCTTTCTTCAATGATTGATTTTTTTCTTTTTTATCTTTACACCATTCATCATCTTCACTATCTGAATGTTTCGTTTTCTTAATTTTTTCTTCATTCTTTTTTGGCGTTCCAAATCTACATTCATTATCTGAATCTGAACTACTCGATGCATCTCGTTTTGATACAGTTCGTCTTCTTGCTGGCCTTTTTTCCATAACATCTTCTTCATCTGTACTACTTGGATGTGACGGTCTTGCTTTTGGTGGTCTTCCTCTCTTCCTTTTCTTTTCACCACCACCACTACCACTTATAACCGGTTTAAGTTTTCTCGGTCTACCACGATTTTGTTTTTTCACTGGTGGCGATGGCCGTTTTTCCGTTTCCGATTCACTACAACACGAGTCTACACTTTTAGTTCTCGGACTTGCACGTCGTACCGGTATTGGTTTTGGCTTTCTCGTCCTTTCATCACCATCGTCACTGTCACTATCTGAACTTTTGGTAACTGACTGCACTCCACCTCTAAGTTTACGTTTTTTCGTACGTCGTTCAGTCGCACTATCTTCCGACGTTGAAAAACTTGATAATAAAGGTATTTGTGTCGATGCTAATGCTTCCGCTACCACACTATCGAGATCTTTTGTTGAATCACTACCATCTGATTCTTCAGTTATCTTCTTTAATGGTGATGTTTGTACTTTGGGCGATAACACTGAATCAGCTTTTGCATTATTCTGATCTATTTCCAAATAAGAACCCAAATTCCAACGTTTCTTATCTTTTAATTCAGGCGGTGGTGATGACGGTGTTGTTTCTGTTACAACATTCAGTTTTATTAAATTCGACGACGATACATTGTCTTCAACTGAATCATCACTACTTGAATCACTTTCAGAACCCGAATCTGAACCGGAATCGCTTGATGATGATACTGTCGCCGTTGCTGCTACTGCTGTTTCTAATGGCTCGGGGACATAATCCATTTTCGAAAAATTACTAACGGCGGAAGTGGCACTCAAAGGCGATACCATTCTACTCATACAATAAAAAATTAAAAAAAAAAAAAAACTATCAACAAAACAATTCAACAATCACTTACTTTTCTACTGGTAACTTGGAAGATTGCAAATCGCACTTTTGTTCATCATCACTATCATCTGACAGATTTAGATCATCTCTGAGGTCACTGCAATTAAAATGACAAGTCAACACTTGCATACCTATTGGAAAAATGTCAAGGATGCAAGGAGTCTTTAGAATTATGATGGCAATATGCCAATCAACAAAACAATTTTTATTTTTAATCCAAAAGACAACAGTCGACTTATATGAGTGTTTCTTTCAGCTAAACTCAAAAGTGACTGTAAGCACAAGTTCAACTAAAAAAACCGGGAAGGAACAAAGCCTCATTTGGATTTTTTTAAATAATTTCAAAATTTTTAAATAGTTTCTTCAGCGTTTTCTTTTATAATGTTATTTTGGTGCAGTAAATATAAATTCCGATAAGAAACTAAACTATTTTGAAATTTAATGTTTATTCAAATTGCTATTTTCAAATTTATAGTACAATTTATGATTTTTTTATTATAATTTTCACGTTCTGCAAAAACATGATCAAAAATTCCATGTACATTTTTTTGGACTCTCCCAACAGTCCAACTAAAAGAGCCAGCCTGTATTTTTTGTCAAGAAAATGAAGTCATTTCGTCGCACAATGATACAATCAGTCGGTGTATTTTTACGTTTCTTATCTTTTTCGCATTCTCACTCGTTTTCGCGACCACCCACCTCTCCCATACATACAACTAAATAGCATGCGATGCTGCGGTAAAATTCGTCGCCATATTGACTATCACGTATACACGTTAAAATTATTAACGTGAAGGTAGTAGTAACATCGAAGAGACCGATAAAACAGATCGATACACTTTACCATCAGCCTACACATATTCTATCTTTCTTCGTTATTCCTCCGGTTTTTATTCCATCTTTCATTGTATATTTTTCTAACATTTAACAAAATTTTCTGTTAAAAAAAAATAATCTTCTTTTGTGTAGTTAATCGAGACAATGACCGCCAATAATCGGACTACCATTTTCTTTTCATGGGTTTTATAATCGAACAACAGTCTGGGCTTAAGTGGCATCTTGAGCACGCGAAACAACTCATCAGACAAGTTGCTACTAATGAATCGCGCGCTTACTGATGATCATCGTTTTAGCTTGATCAAGTCAATTAATAATGGGAAAATGTTTACTTACGTTGACGTCCTGGGGGCGGGCACCCTCTCACGTTCTGCAACAAACACATACTCAGTTAAAAAAAAAAAAAAATTATTTATGTATGGCGGTTAGTAGTAGCTTGCCACCTGTTAAGAAGTCGCCGACACCTGCAGTCAGGTGGTCTAATCGACTGTAGAAGAGGAAATGCAAGCTGTTATTATATGGCGCGAACAAAGAGATTAACGTCGAGACGCTGTGCGTGTTCCAGAATTTAAACATTACAACAATCTGGAATTGATGTAGAACTGTCATATTTGCTCGTAGACCGACTTACACTAATAAAATATTTAATTTTTTCCTAAGTTAATTTGAATGACCTCGTCACATAAAATTTACGGTTAAAAAACAGTTCTGAAAAAGTAACAACTTCTTGGAATATCACGCAAATTTGATAAAGAACAATTTAATGTACAAAACTGTACAAACATATTATTAATGCATGGTTGATTCTGAAAATTATTTAAAGTAAAACCAAATAAACCGACTAAACTTCCTAAGAAGGTAGTGATTGTAATAAGAGAGTCAGCAACTTATCCGACTCCGATGTTTGTGTAAATTACTTATTAACATCGATGTGAAACTCGACTACTTCTTCATTACTTCAACAGACAAGTTAAAATGATGTTGTTTTATGGATTATATGTCGGGAGGTTGCGAATGATGAAGTGTGCTCATCCGTCCATAACACGCCAATTTCACCTGTTTGACGATTTTACATCTTTTTAAATTAAAACTATTCAAAACCAAATCCAATTAAAAACTAAGGTTCGAAAAAAAAACAATATGCGCATATGTAGGTTATTGCTTTGTCCCTTCGTTTGTTGTTCCTAATAGAAAACGGGAAGTACTGGTTGCTTCGACCGTTAAAAAAAAGCAGTCTACGACCCTTCATCAAACAAAAGAAATAAATCTTTCTAGCGTGCATTAACCCCTGATCACGTCGTTTCTAAACTCAAAAAAATATCATAACCTCAATAAACTAAAACAAATTGTTAGAAAAAAAAAATTACTACCAACCCCAAAAAAGAAAAACTTAAAAACTTGTATAAGTTTTAGTTCAAACACTCACCGTCGCCGTTAGCGCGCCATTATTTCAACACATTTTATGTCAACAACGGAAGAAGCGACAACGAAAGCGAAAAGAAACAAAGAAGAAATTATAGAAACCATTATTGGTACTATTGAATGCGCATTCAACTTTTGCGCATCCATGTGCTCGACGTACTAAACAAAAGAAATTCGCGAAAATAACACACACTTTACTGTTTGGGTTTTTTTGTCAAATTAAATCACCATTACGTAAGAACCATCTTGCACGTCCACCGCAAACTGCACTTCTTCGTCTTACACCGTGTATATACTATGCGTGTATGCATTCGGTTGCACACCGGCGTCGTCGACCCTCTTCGTCCCTCTTGTCTATCCTATCCCTATCCACTCTGTTCTTCCCCCTTTTTTTAGAGCGGGAACGTGTGTGCGCGCGTTGCTATGACGACCACGCACAAGCACGCGTTGATGCGAATTGGGGCAGTAGGCACTGGAGGCGGCATTTGTTTGCCATGATTAATTAATTAAAAAATAATAATAATAAAAAATTTAACTTAAATGCCAGATGATGAAAACGACCGGAAATAATACCAATTAAGTGTCATCTGTCAATTAGTATTGGTAAGTAATTTAATAATTTTTCGATAAATACCAGAAGTTACCAAACTATTCTGGAATTATCTCTATCGACATCGATACTGTGAATGACGTAAAGGTAATTAATTAACATCAATTACCTGTTTGTTTAATGACGCGTTTTGTTTATAATAATTAACTTTTTCCTCGTTTCGGCATTAAATTTTCGAAAAAACAGTAGAGAAATCTTTTGAAATAATGAAACTTCACACAGTAATAATTCCACACATATACTTCGAACGTTTCGAAGAACATTAATTTATTTATGGTTTAGAATTAACGACTAGAGAGAATCAAGGTTAGTCGGAAATATAATTTTACGCAATTGAACATAAGACAGAAAAAAACTTTATGTAAATGAACTATTTTACTTACTTTTTAATGCAGAAGACGTCGATTCTGTCAACTGTAAACATAAAGAAAAAAAATGATAAAATTTAGATAAGATTTATTTTCAATTATTTACATACCTTAGTAAAACCTGGACTAAAAATAAATTTGTTATCAGGTTCTTTTCGAGGCGTAGCGGCAATGGCAGTGATCGGCGTCCGACTTTCGATCATTTCCTAAAATAAAAAAGTTATAGTGAGAAAATAACATATTATTTATGAACTGATAATTAGGAAAACAATTGCTGTAATATGCAGTGTTAATCTGGAAAATCGGCTGATGTGAGTAATGAACGCGGCATCGATTAAGCGTCTCTTCCACCTACTCTTTCTCTCTTACTTGCGAAAACAATTGCACAACATATCTTACACAGATGATCTGACTTTTTTTAAATATTTATATTTAGGTCAAATTTACCTTGAAAATGTTCTCCATATCGGTGTTAGGTGTAGCGGAAGGCAAAGATTCCCTCGGGCCAGCCGGAGGTCCTTGATTCTGTAATAATACAAATATCTAGAAATTTTACTACAAACAGTTTTGAATAATTTATAGATTTTGCGGTAGAGTTTTCGAGCTACTTTTGTACTGCTATTTTATTTTATTGAAGGGACAAATTGACTGAATGTGAACGACCAATTCAGTAAGACCGTACCGTACCATAAATCTTCCGATAGGACCTCATAAACCAATAAATCTTTGAGTAAAGCGACGAAAAGACAAAAAAAAAAAAAGAAAGTTGTTTTTTTCCAACTCACCTGTTCGAATGTATTGCGGGGATGATTACGTACTCCACTGGTATGTAACCGACTCGAAGAACTATTATTGGACGGCAATAACGCAGCCGAAGAGTTTGGCGAAGATTGAGGCGGGCCTTTAGCGGGAAGAATCCCATTGGACCTTAACACAAAAACGATTAATTGAAAATATATAATTTTTAGAATTCCGTTATTAACCTGTGATTTGTGATGCCACTACCATGCTTAACAGGTTGCCCTGGATATCCACCTCGTCCTTCATAAGGTGGTTTTCCATCGGCTGGTTTCACGTAACCGCCCCTCTGATGTTGATGATGCAACTGATGGTGATGGGGTTTCTTAAATTCAGATCGAGATTCAGGCGACGGTTGTAATCTCGATGATGCTCCACCTCCTCCGCCTCCACCACCTCCTCCTCCACCACCACCTGACGACGCCATTGCTGAAGCAAACAGATTGCTATGTCTAGACGATGGCCCATTTGGCACACCAGGACTTGGTGGGACGCCATCAACTCCAATCAAGTCCTTCTGATCCAGAAACGGCTTCAAACGCTGGAAGTCGCCTAATTTACTCTGGATCTGTTGCGTGACGGGATCGGTAGTGGACGGGTTCACCTGAAGACAACGACCTTCATCAGCATTCTATGCGCGAAACGTCGATATTACACTAACTTGCGGAAGATGCAATGAGATTAGTTTTCTTCCAAATATCCAAATATATTTATCAAAAATTCTAATCGCATATTTTTGAGATGTTACTTTAAGATAAGTCTGACACATTAGAAAATGGACTCAATCTAAGTAATTATACTTTGTAATTAATCAATAAATGATAAACGCATAACTTTAACTAACTTGCAAGAAAATTATAGACTGGATAAAGCAACAAAAGTGTTTAAACTTTGGAAAACCTAATTCAAGTTATACGTTTGATATAATCACAATTATCTTGTTTAAACTGAGTCGAACAAAAAACCTAATCCTTTGGCAACGATTCATATTGTAAAATCCGGCTTCACTATTACTTTCCATTAAAAAATGAGAAAATTCCTTGTAGTTATGAATTCATCAAGCAATTAAGACACCACAGGAGAGAAAAAAATAGTATAAAACAAGTCACCAATTAAAATACATCTACTATCAGGTTTACTTTTTTACAAGGTCGTTTAGTTTTTATCAGAATTAAAAATAATCATTGCACATATTATTAACAATCCAAACTCAACCTATACACTTTATTGTAAATAATAGTGAGGGTTGAAACAACGTCATTATTTGACCTTCCATTTTTTTTTTCGAAGGGTGATGCTCAAAATTCTCCAAGTTTCGCTCAATATAACATCGGAGATAATTTCACACTGAAAGCTCAGCTTTTATGTATGAGGAAGGCAAACAGGAAGCTCTGCATTCAATAAGAAGAAGGTACAACGTGTGGTCACGATTTCACTCGTGTAGACATAAATGAACTACAATTTATTTGTTTGCTTATAAGCTAGCAATTAAATAACTAATGGAAAAGACATATTTTATTATTCAAAACTTTTTGAATCCTGGAAATTATCATTTTTTCCTTCAATTCAAAATGGAGGATTCTCTACCGGACGTGCTCAGAATCACGTTCTTCCCTTCCGATTCTATTGTTACGTTCTACGTTAGCGTATGCGTTTTACATAACATTCGTTTTTCTGGATATTTGTCGTTCAATAAAATTCTTCAGTTATAAATAGAATGCGCAATGAGTAATCAACATCTTGCATTTCTGAATTTATTTATTATTAAAACTGTCGTTGACACCTAAATTTAATATTTGAAAATCTGTAATTTTCGATAACAATAAACCCTCACACACAATACATTATTCACGTCAATCCAGGGATGAATTTTGTAGAGAGATATGGCACGGGTCACTGACGCATCTATTATTGAAGGGTTATTTATACACTGTTGGAACAATAAGCTAAGCTTTAATTCACTAATCCAAAAAAAAAGTAAGTAAGTAAGTAATAAAGTTACCAACTTTCTTAAAATTCATTGAGAAATCCCCAAGAGACTAAATTAATATGTAAATGACGTCATTGTATTAAACAATGTAAAAATCATTAACAAAACACCTGAAAAATCTGTAAAGTAACAAGAACAGTCCTTTGATAAATTGATCGTAATACACTTGGGAAATAAACGTGGGGGATTGTAATTCGCTAACGCTGTACAAAGTTTTAATGAAATTACAAAAGCATCACGTGGTATGGTTGGTAGATGTAACGCCATCTCGCTTAAATACTTGCAGAGTAACAAACAACTGACCGTGAAGATTAAAATGAGAATTAAATCGATAGAAATTGCGTTTCATTAATTTTACAAAATCTTATACTAAGATTTAATAACATTGAAAAAACAAATCTCTAAGGAGTACCGACGTCTAGTTGATTACGTATACAGACGTCGATAATCATACGCCACCGACGCTGCTTTAGTTACTCTAGACGCGACCAAATTTCTACGAGAGAATGTTTAGTATAATGCAGACATCGCCGCCGCCTCCACAGACCAATTCGTCGACGCCTCCTCCAACATTTAATTGCACAATTCAAACTCTCTACATACATACTATATTCACACACATGCCGCCGACGTAGTTTTAACACAAAAATAAATGACCTTCAATTTGCAAAGCAACAAATAAAATGAAGGTTACTGCAATAGCTATTAGATCGATTATTTAAATTCTTAGATAGCAATTTATTCATTAAATTAAATAAAAATTTTGATCTTTCTTTTTTTCCAGAAGTCAATTTTCTAATAGTTTTTCTATTAGAACCTGTTCGTGTATTATGACAGTCATTTCCGCAAAATGTCCAAGATGATTACTTCTGACCCGGAAATATTATTATCTAAGTTTTTCGAGAAAATGAAAGAAATATCAAAAATTTTAAAATATGTGTCAATGAACTCTGATTCACTTAAAATAATTATTAAAATTAATTCCAATTCAATCAATAGTCGCGCTGTTTCGATTTTAAACTATTTATAAACGACTCATCTAAATTATAAATGCATCAAGTAGATTTCATTCATAAAATAAACTAAAAACTATAATTATTTTAATTTCACGCAAGTATTTAATTACACAATAGATTGTTGGAAACAAAAGACACACGTGTACAATTACAACATCTTTTTTTTTATTTAAATTTAGTAATAGCATTATTGCAATATAGAAGTTAATCCAAATATTAATCTCGTTTAATGAATACTAAATTAAAATTCAAAAACAATCGATTTTACGCACAAACAAAAAATAAATCCACATGCATAAAGCAGCTTTGTTTAGCATTCATTATCTGACTTTAGGAAAGTTTAAACAAAGCTATTAGATGAACAAAACTTCACATGTTATATTACCACGTAATAAAACACCGGAGGGTTAACCAACCGTTGTAACAAATTGCTCTTAATAATTGCTTTAATTTTGTATTCACAAGAAGCCCAAATGTAATCTAATTGTTTTTCAATAGAAAATTAAAAATTAATTGAATTGTAAAAGCAAACAACACAATATAGAAAATACTTGAGAGAAAAACAAATAAATTATCTTTAGAAATATTTAAAAACCAAATGGACTACATTATGGCTCTCATAATAGGACGTACCATAAATATTTTGGAACCCATCACTGCAAGTTGAAATTTTGAATTTTATTATATACAAGCCAGATACTTCTATGGAGATCAAAAGCTCGGTAGCAAGCTATTTCAATTCAGCAAAAAGCGACGACACTTATTAAGTGGTTAACTGTATTCTAAAATATTTATAGACTTGATCACAAATTTTAATTTTTAACAAGAATGCCGAATTTGATGCTTAAGACCAATATCATTTCAAATTAAATCAAATTTTGTTCAGTTTTCAGATTTTTTAAAAATTTGACGATTTTATTTATCATCAATAATTCGATTACGCCTTATGCTACCACTTTCAAAATTTTACATTGTTATGACACTTTTTTGAAACAAATATTTTGGTGTCAGCGCGAACCTTCGATTCTCATTTGTTTCTGAGTTATTAGGCTTAACTTTAATTTTTTTTATGGAGGTGATATTAAATTTTTGATTACTTAGATAGTTCTTGGAAAAAGCTTTTCAAAAATGTGTGATATGTGACTTGAATCTCCATTTCTACAAGAGATATTAACAAAAAATAAATTTAATACTGATTAACATCAGTAGGCTATGAAATTTTAGCGTTATTGTTAAGCAAATGAAAAGCTATGTTACTGTCGACATGTAAAACGTGCTTAGGTAGAGATGTAAGACTTTGTATACTAGTTATTACCATTATTACCACCGATTGATTCAATCATTAAAAGTGATTAATTATTAATAATTCATGCACACAGTTCCAAACCTCCCACCAGTGCCACTTATACTTAATGACAGAAACATAGCTTATCATTTGCTTAACAATGACGCAAAAATTTCATAGCCTACCAATGATTAAATAGAGAATGTTTTGCAGAATTCAATGCTCAAAAATAATATCATTTCAAATTGATTCTGGTTCTTCTCAGTTTTGAGATATTTTGAAGAAACTAAAATTTGTCAAATTCAATTTTGGACATGCCATACATTTTTGAATAACATTTACCAAGAACTATCTAAGTAATCAAAAATTTAATATCACCCCCATAAAAAAAAATTAAGCCTAATAACTCAAAGATAAATGAGAATCGAAGGTTCCCGCTGACACAAAAATATTTGTTTCAAACAATGTAAAAGTTTGAAAGTGGTAGCATAATTATTGATTGATAAATAAAATCGACAAATTTCAGTTTTTCCAAAAAAATCACAAAACTGAGAAAAAAATCATTAAATTTGAAATGAGATTCGTTTTGAGCATTAAATTCTGCAAAATATGTATTTTTAAACAATTATGAGAAATTTGATTTATTCTGAAAAATTTATGGCGTTTCGACAACCGGCCCTTTAAGTTTTGGATTTGTTGTTACACAGTTGCAGATGACATTTGGAACTGATAAAAACGTCATAGATGACATCTAAGCTTAAGTCATTCAACAACAACAACAAACAAAATAAGGGTAATATTGCTTAAAAATTAGTTTTTTGTTTATGACCAGTGCATTGTTACCAAAGGTAAATAGTTTATGGCTTTATACTCCTCAGACAAGTTTCTTGGATCTGGGATATTAGATAATAGAAGGTAAAATTTGGTATAACAATGCAAATTTTTCCATAGTAATTATGAACAAAAGACTAACAGACTAACAGACAAAAGACTAAAAGACAAACTTTATCAACGAAAGAAAATTTGTTTTTGAGTTAAAAATAAACGCACTCTTATAAAAATGCTCAAAAAAATACGTTTTTGACTCCGATAATTGCTGGTTTACCAACACTGAATTCTAAATTTCCAGAAATCTCCCAATTTACATAAACGAACAGATGTTTGTTTACAACTCATTTCTTTTATCAAGTGAAAACTTTATGATCCTAAATATTTAAATGCTCATTGTGAGTAATTTTTTTTCTTTTTGAAGGAAATACTTTCGAGTATTTTTCAGCTCAAGAGAATATTTGCTTTCGTTTGTTCAAAAAGCTCAATAAATTAATCACACATTCACAATAAATCTGGCAGTGATAATTTTCCAAAAACGAGTAAATTTGTGTCTGTAAGTGAGAACCTTGGAAGTATCTAAAACTAAAAAATATTATGTCCTCAATTTTTATTTTAAAAAGAGATCTACTTAACTAAATTATTTTCAACTACCGAGTCATTTCTGGTTATACCAAAATAGCAACTAACATTGTTGTCTTAATAGCTTTCATTTTTGAGATATTCAATTTTGAAAAATAAAATGTTCTCGTGCAGCGTCTCACTTAAATTAATGCTTTTTTTCGAGTAACTTTAAGAAATTAAAGTGAAATTTTTCGCAGAATGATCATTAGAGAGTTACTTAATGCAAAATTGAAAACTTTATTCCAGTTAGTCGTAAAACAAAACAAAACAAAAATTCCAAATGTTTCAAATGGCAACCTCAAACTTTTTTCTCATAAATCAAATCTTTCCCAACCATTAGACTCAAATTCCAAACAAACCTATTTTTGGAAATTTTGGATTTTTTTAATTCTCCCAAGATAGTGTCTTTTTCTTTCGAAGTTGCAAAAAAAGACAAATTTAATTATTAATTAATTAATTAATTTTACTTTTTCTACAATAATTACTTGGAAACTTTTATTTTCTAAATTGACTTGAAAACAGACTTTTTACGCTTTTTAATTTATCATCATGAATTTTCGTTGGCTGTCTAGAGTCGACAGAAATGAGATATTTTATTTTTTAGCTACGTTTCGAGTTTTATCCAATGTTCTTCAGGTAAAAAAATGAAATATTCCATTACTCTCGGTTCTAAACAGCCAATCAAAATTCTAGATTATTCGATTTCATGGGCAATAATGTCACTTACAAACTTATAATCTACCGTCGATTGCAGATCTACGGAGAAATTTAAGGTCACTAATGTACACCCGGCAAAAAGTAATCACCAGTCTATGCGCGCTATTTTAGTAGTATTTCTGACTGATTTTTTTTAGATATCTAAGTAATTTTTAGTAGAAGCTGGGTATCTTATAATCATGCAACTGATAACACAATGAGTTAGTCTAAAACACTTTTGAAAATAAGCATAAGACTGTCCTTAGTTTATAAAGAAAAATTCATACATTGACTGTACCTGAAAGTGAATTTTTCTTTCATTAAGTTTGCATACTGTTATTTTTTCGAAAAAATGACATGTTGTCATTGGTGTGACATTTAAGACTAGAGACGAACAGTCAGTTATTAAGAGCCAGTGTCATAATGAAGATAAAGTCTCGTTTAATTTAAATGGATCTAGGATTGTGACTTTGAGACTATTTTTCAAGTAGAGATAGATTCAGTATAAAAGTCATTCAAGTTGAAAGAGACTTTAAATTTATTTCGAAATCGGGCCTAATAAATATTGTGGTACTTTTTTGGCCTGAATTTTAATATTTTTTTCCAACTCCAATTATTAAAATGCTCATTTTGTCTATTAAATCTTACTATTTAAATGACATTTTAATCAAAAGGATAAAGAAAAGAAATCAAAACAATAAATAAAATAAAAAATAAGAATCTGCACTACAGTTGAAAATTTCGTTACTATGGTTAATGAACTAATAGTACATTAACATTTCTTGAATAAATCACCTAAGAAGTTGTTTTTTTATGAAATTGGAAAAAATATGGTACACGTGAATAAAGACATTTTATTCATTTATAAAATTTGTCTTTATTCACTAATACCATAAATAGCTATTAATGAAATAATTTTAGAAGTATTACTTGGTGCATTCGGTTAGTTCTTGAAAGCTAAAGTAAGTGTTTATAATAAACAAATTTGATAAATATTCATTGAGAAAATTCATGAAACTTTTGGCCATGTTTTTTTTGGTTATGTGAACATAACCTGACATAAAACACAAGTTCTGCCATCATCATCAGTTATAATCCTGATAGGCAGAAAGAAACTAATTGAATGACGTTGGTATTTTTATTTTATCAAACTATCCTAGTGGCGTAGGTGTCTTGATAGATCTGAATGTGACTGTACAGTCGATTTCAGATCTACGAAAAAATTCAAGGTCACTAATATCGTGAAATTTGAAATTGTTTTTTTTTTTTAAATGACATAATGTAATTGGTCTAACATTTAAAGCTAGCGACAAACAGTCAGTTTTTGATAAATATTGTGGTACATTTTTGGCTTGAAATTAAATATTTTATGTTAAAATTATTTTAGAAGGATTCAGTTAGTTCCTGAAGTCTCATTATATCAGTGAGTATTTACTACAAATAAATCTGAAAATTTTAGTGGTAGTCTGAAAGTTTCTTTGAAATTGATAATTGATCGTTCAGTTTAAATGAAAGAGTGATTTGCAGCTTTATTCTTCGTATGTTGAATATTTTACTATTTTCAAAATTATTTTTCGTAAGAAACATAAGTAGGCGTTTGGTGAAAATAAACATCAGTCATTAAATCGATCTGTAAATGTGTAACTAAATGAAAATAACAATTTATAATTTGATTCTTCAGTAAATTTAAAGTTGATAGTACTCATTCATTGAGAAAATTCATGAAAGTTTTGGCATTTGCGTAAACATAACCTGACATGTCAATGTAGACAAGTTCTGCCATCTTCATCAGTTATAATCCTGATAGGCCGAAATAAACTAACTGAATGACATTGTGATTTTTCTTTCATCAAACTATTCCAGTGGCGTAAGTGTTTTTATAGATCTCAATTCGACTGTAATTCAAGAACATAACGAAATATTTTCAAAAAACAAATCTAAAAATGCAAAATTATATGTTTCTATTTAAAATAACAAAGTGAGAATCAATTTCCAGTTAGACTAGAAGTGACATAGAGTTGTAATACTAATTTTCGAACCTAGTGTGCTAAGACATTATTCGCGCATAAGCGCAAAGTTGAAGCACGAGCGAGGAACGAAGGAGTCAACTGACTGTTTTTTATTTGACAGTTGTCAAAGAAGGTTTTTAAATACGGATTTCTTTTTAATTTTTCAGTATTTGCGACACCTGAATGGGTAAAATGGCAGTTTGTTAACCAGATTTCATTATTATTAAATTATATTATTTCTGGAATTGAAAAAGAGGATAGTGTTTTTTGCAAAAATTCGCGCACTCGTGTGAGAATTTTACGTTCCCAGTTGACTGCACCATTCGCAAACTGTCATTTTGAAAGTAGTGAGTTCAAAAACACTTTTGATCATAATACTTTTTGGTTCTTTAGATAATGTTCCAACCAAAATAGCCACTTTGTATGAATTCAGAATTTTATAGGCAATTCGAGAGAAATCATAGAATATAGAGAGGCCCATACGAAACAACAAATTTAGGATCAACTTGCGACATAGTTTCTGAAAATATTTCCGAATTCCTCATCCATCTCACTTTATTTACTTTACAACCTTCTAATGAGACACTTGAGTGAATCACCCTGTATATCTAAGAGACAAAATATTGCCCATTAGAATCTAGTATAGTTTATAGATAAACAACATAGTTAAATATACAATTTTCATGAGAATAGTAAATATGTTTACATTATTATTAAAATGTAAAATTCTCGATTATTTTTCTCACAAAATTCTACATAGTGCAGAAAATTAGTAATGCCGTTAGCAAACGTGAATGAAATAATAATTTAACCACATAATAAGAGCCGGTAGAAATGAAGTAAAACTGTGTCAGACTTTCATTATGCTCTAATTTACATTACTTTGCTTAGTTCTTCCTAAATTCCAAATTTAAACTCCATTCCAACATATCCATCAATGAATAACATTTGCGTTTTTTAATAAACGATGATGCATGTATGGAAAAACCGACAATTATGAGAAAAAATTCCCAACTTACCCGAAAGGGTGCTCCGAAAAGAAAAGTCCCTTGATCGTCCACTTGTGAAGTCATCTGTGCCCTGGCCTGCCGCTCCCGCTCTCGCAGGCGGTCTCTTTCCACGCTGCAATGGAAACAAACACTCAACAAGTGCAATAAAACACAAACAAGAGGCAACAAAATACACTAACAAAAGACTATTGATAGATACATACATTAAATAGCACATGCATTGAAGGTGTCGTACCTCTAAATTGACTACTACATAATATAGATTTTAATTTTTTTCTCACTCTTTTTTTTTTTATCTTAGAATTATAACACTACAGCTTCAAGTTACACGACGATAGCGATGCCAAATAACTTTATGTGTCAGAGGAGGGCATGACGCGAGCAAATCGACGTCACATTCACGCTAACGAGAGAGGAAGGAGGTGGCAGTGAATTTGACTAGAGAGGGAGTTAAGGGAATTTTACAGCGGCGTCATCAATGGAATTGATCTTTTGTATGACTTTCTTCTATTTCGTATGGTTTTAATTTGTAAACAGATTTGAATTAAAGACCGGAAATTGCCCGATTTTCTATCTCAAATTGAACATTGTATTAAAATTTGAATTACCTATTTATCTTGATTCTTGCCGATTGGAGTACATATTTTAATTTTTTTTGACTATAAACCCTAATTTTTTGCTATCTAGTCATGTGTGGTATTTGCTACCAGAACGAAAATTACTGATTTAACAACAACGTTTCGTTTTTGATATTAATTAATTTAATTTTATGCCAATTTTGACAATGCCAGCAAAATAATCCCCTCAATGTTCAAAATTAAACATTCAACGATGAAATTTACTAAATTTCAACAGGACAAGTTTACATCAAACAAAATTTCCCTAAATACCGACTGATACCATATTTCAAGAGTGAAACAAAACGTTTTGAACAATGTCACAAATTCAGGTTAAGATAAAGTGTTTATTCTATATTTTTGCATCACAGCTTATCGATTGTTGTTTTTAAATGGTGTGTTACACAAATGTCAGTCAAATAATTGCAACTGCTGCCAACTTTTTGAAACAAATAATGTTAATGTTTCACGCCAACATTAAAGAGTGAAATTTTCCAACTAAAAATTCAATTTTTAAATAACTTTTATGAGAATATTATTTCTTCACTACTATCGGTATTTTCAGTTACAGAATATGAACAATCTACAGTCATGTCAAAAAAGAATCACGTAGTAGGAATGGGAGTTTTTTTCGAAAGTTTGAAATTTTCTGACTAATACATATTGATTCAAATTTCTAGTCGGAAACAAAATTTTTCTAATCACGTTCAAAACCAATATTAGGTTTAGAAAAATTATTTGCAATTTCTGACTGATATCTTATCAACGGCTGTCTTTGAATAGATCTCAAATAATATTTTACTCTCCTAGACAAATTAATTGACAAATTTTGGTCAATTATTCAACAAATGTCAGTCAGATTACTGAAATTAAACTTATCTGAACAAAACTTTCTAATAGCCAACATTTTTTGATCCAACCTAAAAACACAAAATTCCATAAAACCCTAAAATCTAGAGCGTGATTCTTTTTTGACATGACTCTATAATACAAACTCTGTTGGCAATAAAACTATTGAAAAATAAATTTTTTTCTCCTTACAAGGATGATCACAACTAACACATTTCGAAATGTCAGTGTCAAAAAATTAAAAGAATTAAGAATTTTGCAATTTAGTAAATACAAATTACAGACGTATGAAGACACAACAAAAATACAAATCGAGACTCCCGCTTATCAAAAAACTGTCAAAAGTGACAACAGGAAACTATCTCGTCTTGAAGTGATACCAACTTCATTCCAATTTTCAGTGCCGCCAACGGACTTAGTGATTAGTAATTATTCTCAACAAAATTCCGAATTGCCATGGATTTCAAAACTGTCAGTGTCAGATGTCGTCCTAATAGAGTAGTCCAAAACCCGGACTCGCACAATAAACAAACCGAAGTTTTGTCTTGGCCCTAAGCAGTTAGCTCCTGTAGCCAACGCTTTGTCTTAAACACGAAGTGAATGAAATGCAAAATTTTATGTTATTAAGTAATGTTGTCTTCTAGCAACTATATTGCATTTATGATTTTGACGTTTCCTTGGACTATTCTATTGTTTTAGTGCAAGTTTCAATTGAAATAAACAAAAATGAGTGAAGAATCGATTGAATCAGATATGGAATTTGATCAAAATTGTTTTGATCGCATTTTTAGGTGATATACTGAAAAATGGAAATCATTGCTCTAGTAGGCACGTAATTTGTTGTTCATACATTCTAGGCTGGTCGTGGAGTAAATGACGTTTAGAATAAATATACTCGCATCGAATTTTCATTCTAGACTTGTTACAGAATCTACTATTCTTTAACTTGTGCTGAAAATTGCAGAACATGCCATTTAAAAAAAAAAACATGGTGTGTAACTTATTTAGAAAAATTATCTCGCTCTCATGGATCAGTCTATTTGTCAAATTTTCCACTTGGACAAAATCAGTCTTCTTCCAAACTGGTTGCAAAATCTACTAGTTACAGCAAGTATTCCAGAACAGCAGATTTGTTGATGAAAAAGTGTGAGAAATTTTTTTATTATACGAGTGTTGAAATAGACGGAAATAGTACCAAACCGGAAAATATCTAGTTATCAAACAGACTATCCACTTTTATGTAGTTCAAAAATTTCTATAAATGCTTAAATTGGACGTGAGTCAGGTGACATTATCTCACAAATACTGATAAAATTTCTACAATCAGAAAAATAGCATAAACTACCTCAAACAGCTAATCACTTTTCAAAAAAGAAATCTAGTTTTGGAAATGTCTCAAAAATCATTTTTCCGCAATAATGGAAATAGTAATTTGAATAAACCGTTAACCGGACATGAAAATTGATCGATGAAGTAACAACAACAAAAAAAAGAGCATTTTCCGGGGAGGGACTCCATTAATCGATAATTTACCATCGGATATTATGATTAACTAATCATTATAAAAGACGTATCTATTAATTTTCATACTATTCTATTTTTTATTGCACTAGAATAATCATAATTTATCTGCAATTACGTGCTATTTAAGTGTCTCCACCTAATAAATAATTTATTGGTAATGGCAATTTGCAATCTAAAAATATATGAAGAAATCATTTGCTAGAGCATTCTTCAAGATCCAAAAGTAGTTTAGTTGGAGTTAAGCCAAAATGTAAGATATTCAAAGGAATTTAATACACTACAGAAATGTTTAATTTTATAGGTCAGACAGAAGAGAGATGTAATAATTGAAATTTAACTGAAGTATGTTATTTTATACTCTAGACGACTACAAGCAGGTGTGTTCACCTTAGAACATCTGGTGGACACATGCAGTAGCGTCTGTTGAAGACACCCTCTTAGCGATTCAATCCTCCCTATTTTATTTTCAAAACTTTCTAATTAATTAAACATTTTGAAATATATAAAAGTGAACTGATCTATCAGTCTAGATCATCATTCTTCCATGCAAATCAATTGACCTCGCTCATATATCTGTGTCTTAGTTGATTAACCTTGACTCTTGTCGCTAAAACTTCCATTATAAATTTTCAATTTCAATACAAAAGCAATCGCAGAACAATTATTCTTAATTAAATTATACAAATTAAACTTACTATAATAAAATAAAATTACTAATCAAAATCACACTTTTATTTATTCACACCAATGAAAAGACTAAATTTATTTACTGATATAAGTGTTATCGGTAATTTATCTACTGATACCTAACTATTATATTGTTAGAACATTGTATGTTTACAAGACGTAAATTATTCTAACGGTCGGTAACGACTGAGCGGGAATTTAAAAAAATCAAAATCAACGATTGCCACAAAGATAATCTCCCTTTTACATGTCTTTTGTTAAGTCAAAAATGAACATTTAACTATTGGTAATTGTCTAATTATATAGACACTATAATTATGAGTTTTGACAGCATTTATCTTAATTTCGTTGAAAGTATATAAGTTTATTTATTTTCTCAGTAAAAATCTAACCTTTTATGCTTTCATTGTCTTCTTTGTATCATCTACAATTGCGGTTTCTTTGCTACATAGTTATTATAGTCTTAAAACAACCATCATCAAATTTGCATGCAATGCAATTTCGAAGAAGAATTGGTATGGTATGTAAAAAAATACAGGGTATTGCATTAATTTGAGTGGATAAAATTTTAATAATCTTTTAAAATAAAAAAAGGACAAATTTGTGAAGAATAATGGTTTATTTAAAACACTCTTGACTTATGCTAATTGTTGGAAAAATTCGCCAATATGTATTTCAATGCAAATTTCTCAGCATTTTTATTACTTGAAAAAAAAAAAACATGGAAAGTTTGTACGTATTCCCGAAGACGTTTCTCGACAGATTCGCATTTTAAAATTCTGATTAGGAAAAAGTCCTCTTTTTTACTTAAACACTCAAAAATCTAAAGCACAGTTTTTTCTAACAATCTGAATGTAAAATCAAGTGAGATGGCCAATCAGGAGAAATGGCCCAAAAATTCTATCCCTTCACTCAAAAAAAAAGTAATGTTGGAAATCTAGCATTCTTGACAACAAAAGTAACAGGTTTTTATAATTTTTGAATCAATTGAAAAAATAATAAATTTGCAGCAAAGATCTTTATTTGAAAGTTTTGTAACTTCATTACTTGACTTTACATTATAATATTTCCTCCACATTGAACTATTTTAAATTTACCGTTTTTTAAACTACACAGATTTTCAAAATTTACACTAGGGAGTGGACGAGTCTTTAACTAATATGTTTATTAGCACTAGGTGTCCTTTGTACAGGGTGGTTCATTAGTATCGGGACGGAAGATTATGATCTCAAATAATTTTTTACTCTCCTAGACTGAATTCCATAAAAAATTAATTGACAAATTTTGGTCAATTATTCAACAAATGTCAGCCACAAACTTATCTGAACAAAACTTTCTAATAGCCAACATTTTTTGATCCAACCTGAAAACACAAAATTCCCTAAAACCCTAAAATCTAGGGCGTGATTCTTTTTTGTCATTAATTTATAATACAAACTCTGTTGGCAATAAAACAATTGAAAAATAATTTTTTTTCTCCTTGCAAGGATGATCACAACTGACATTTCGAAACGTCAGTGTCAAAAAATTAAAAGAATTAAGAATTTTGCAATTTGGTAAATACAAATTACAGACGTATGAAGACACAATAAAAATACAAATCGAGACTCCCGGTTCCATTGTCAAAGCAATTCAAAAAATGTTTAATACAAAAATTTGAATTTTGGAATCAACTAATATGTTTATTAGCACTAAGTGTCCTTTGTACAGGGTGGTTCATTAGTATCGGGACGGAAGATTATGGCGTTACAGTAGAAATTTGAAAAAATGTAACTAGTGATCGTTAATGTATGTATTTTTATACTTCTGGTTTAACCAGAAGTCTATTCAACTTTGTTTCTTTGAATCAACACTGACTTTATCGCTGAATATAAATTCTACTCGAAATTGCTTATTAAAATGATGGCCTTGAATTTTTTGAGTTATTGATAGTTTTTTTAAAAAAAGTTTCATTTGCGACTCTTCAGGAAAAAATTGATATCTTTTCGATTTCCTTCTAGAATAAAGTAGAATTTTGCGCGCACAAAGCTAGAGCAACGATTCATAATATCCTTTAGAAAAAAAAAAATTGAAAATATCTCAAAAAACATTTTGATTTCTTTTGCCATTTTCTACATATTTCAAATATTAAAAACTTATTTTTTTTTCAAATGAAATGCGCTATATTTTATTATGCAGTTGATTTTGGTTTTTTATTTTCTTTCTTTTGATATATCACAAGCTATACTTATTTGTTTTGAATTTTGTGTATTAAAATATGGGACATTTCATATGAAAAAAACAAGTATCAGGTGTTGAAATTTGTCGAAAGTAAAATAAGAAAAATCACTGTTGTTTCAGACGTTTCTAAATTTTCCTTTCAGAATTTCATTTTATTATTATAACACAATGACCCAGCTGTAAGCTTTTTTCTAAAGAGTTCCATATGAAATTTTTTGGGAAAAAAAGTCAATAACTCAAACTACTGATAACCAATTTAAACAAAACAAAAACGACTGATTAAGTAAAAATAAATAAAATAATTGGTTAAAAAACAAAGTTTTATTGTTGAAATTGGTCAGTAGTTCCTGCAAATTGAATTAGTATCTACAATATTTAATGAAAAACTTCAACCTCTAAAAACGGCTAAAAATCTACAGCAGATTAAACTTCTCACCCTAGTCATTTCTCTCCAGCATTCGAGAAAGATAGCCAGCAAAAAAGAGTCCAAAAATCTTACAGAATATACTGAATGAGGGAAAACTACAACAGCACAAAAAAAAAAAATTGTTTCTCTTATAATATGTTTGATGGGGTTCTATGAAAATTCAAAAACACCAAATTACAGTAAAAAAGCATATAAAAGAGGATTGAGAACTAATTACTTATTGTGCCTCTTAAAATAATATTTTTTTTACATTTGGTGCTATTTTAGTTTCAGTTCGTCAACTCTCCCAACGGAACAGATAACCAACTTTTTGCAAATAAATAAAAATCTTTTTTCAAAGAATAGTCTTTAGCGTAATTATTTACTAATCTGATGAAGCAGCTGTTGGGTAGTTACAAAAAAAATTAAGACTTAGGTCTCACCACAAATTTTCTATGATCTATTAACAAAAAGAGTAACCTTTATGCCTATATACTACACTATAAACTGTCCTTTTCACTTTTTACTTATCAAAATTTCTGTAATGTCAAAGTGCGAATTGTTTAAGATTAACATCCGTATGCATAGACGTTCGCCAGCGAATCTCGTTGGAAATGAGCGTTTGTTTTCTAATGCAGAATCATTCACCGAACAAACGCCGCGCTGGAGACATTTTTGACAAATAAGACAAATATGAATGTAATTTTTTCAATGCTTGGGAATTTGAAAATATCGATAATATCTTTATTTTAGCGGTGAAAAAAATCTGCTTTTTCAGATATTAGCAGTATAGAACCCTAGGACCATATCGACTGAACACCCGTGTGCAGATCTTAAGTATTGTGTCCTAACCATCTATGATTATGATTAGTTTATAGTAGATTTGTACATATTTAGTAAAGTTTGACTTATTTTGCTATTTACAGCAATAAGAGCAAAATAACTTAATGTACAGGTCGGGCAGAATAAAGTATCCATTTTAAAGTGAGTTGTTTCGAATAATAGCTGAATTCTCATTTTTAAAATAGAAAAACATGGAAATATCATTTTTGAAATATAAGATCAATCAAATGGCTTCTTCACAGCCAGCACTCCCAAAATCTTTCACTAAATATTTGCAGTACTACTCCAGCAATTTAACTAAAATTGCAATATTGGTCTCTACTGAAATATTATGTTTCAAATGGTCTATAATTTGAATAGCCTTATGAAAAAAATTATAAGATGAGGGATCCATATCATTTCTTGCAAACACTTTGACTTTCTTTAGATTATATTTTACTATTTCATAAAATGAGATCATTTTGACAATTTTCAATTTATTTTTGTGAACCGTTTATTCTGAGACATTGTCGTTGTTAAGTAATTTTTATTGTTTTTAAATATTGAGAAGATACTTCCAATAATGACAACTGAAACGGGCAGAAACGTAAAGATGCTTCAGAATTATTTGTTCAGCGAAGTATTATTTTTTTGTGAATGTAACCAAACTTTTCTTCAATTTTTTGAAAAATCTTTTAGAATGACTTGAAGAATTGTCCATGGAACAAAATAATTGAGAATTACACTGAATACCATAACGCACAATTTTGTTTCTTGTATTATAAACGCACTAAAATAAAATATCTAATTTATCAGCAAAATAATAAATTTTGAAAACAAAAATGTTTTTTTGTTTGCATCGTGAAATACATTATTTAGATCATGTTCTGTTAGTTTCCAAAATTTATACGATTTTTCAAACAAAAAACCCACTTTGCGCATCTTTGGAGAGGCTAGTAAGTATCTCCAACAAAACTCCACAATATGATGCGGAGAATTTCCATGCTTTAAAATTTTCAACACAATACTAAAACTGCTAGACTCTAGAATATACTCTACTAACACTTAATTTTCAAATATTTTTTCATTGTTAGGTTATTCATATCATCCTTCTAACTTTCGAAATTCAATAACACAAAATCGACAGTTCTTTGACATTAAAATGTCGGTATTAAAGTGAAACTATAATCTTCTCTAGAAAGATTACAAGCAACGATATGTCAGCTCAACAAGTAACATAAATTGTCCGAGTTGAAATTCTACCTTTTATATTATACACACATACACATACTGAAATGAAAATTATTTCAAGTTGGAGAGGTCAGTACATTACAAAGAAATAATCAGCAATCTTAAACACGATATTAATAAAACAAAACACATCTTAATTAATTGCCAAAGGGCACGTATCAACACCTTCCTTTCTCTTTCTTCTATTTACTTGTTGTAATTAACACTACTCATCTATTTGTTTTTGAATTTGATCCTTAAAACTGTGTCACTAATTTATTGAAATTAATTCCTAATCGAATTATTACAATTTCGAGGTCAAGTCGATAATTTTTGTTGTTTGAAGTTATGTGCGCGCATGATAATGATGATGCAGAAGTTACTCGAAGAGAGAACAAGAAAAGCACGTACGTTGTTGGAAGTTCATCGTCCTTTATAACAATCCGTCTCAATTAAATACGATGTAAGCTCAATGGGATCTGATGGACATTCGAATCGTCAAGTTGATTTGCACAGTAGCTGAACTACTGCTACTGGAATATAATACAGCCAACAAAAAGAAAATGATAATTAAACAAACAACAACAAATGCGTTTTTAACCTTGAACTATTACAATATTTCAACGACATCTATAGGAAGTCAGAAAAACCTATCTACATTATCATAAAGGACATTGTTTTCAGTTTTATGACAAAATAACAAAGTTTCTACATCGTTTTGACCTCAATTTTTTTTTTTTCGATTTCAATGAATGACACACTGAATCATTCTATAATTTATATCAATATCAACTTCTTCTTATCATCTATTATGCAAACACTTGTTAAAAATTTCATTTGAATAATTTATATTTTGTAAAAAGAAGTGCTGTCGTTTGGATACAGGTAAAGCACGAACCAGAAACATTCCGTTATTTAACTTCAAGATATAGTGTTTTGTTCCCTTAAAAATAGCCGACCATTCTCGTTTAAAATTAGAATCGCATGAGGGAGCCACGCAATTGGGGTGAAAAAATACGAATGAATCTAAAGAAAAAACTCGAATTAATAAGAACGTTGCAATACCAACAATAGAAGAAAATTCCTACAATTATTCATTTCCGTTTTTATGACGCAATTAAGGTTGACGTTCGATTTGTTTGCATTAAAAAAAAACATTCAAATGAAAGAGAATATGGTTTTGATTTGATCTTATTACTACTTACAACTAATTTATTGAAAGTGAGTAATATTCTTCAACAGATCACTTAACTTCCATATCAAAAGCTGTCGAGATAAAAACTGAGACGAAATAAAAGACTGCAGGTCGAAAAAGATGGAAAGAGAGGGGCGTTTTACGGTCATTATAAGCACACTGTGCGAAACTTTACCCTCTCTTGGTGGTCACGTTGTTGGACCTTTCTTCGGAAATGTCAACGGAAAAGGTTGAAATAGAACCAGGTGGGGAAGGGGTGCTTGATAGGATTGGAGATTTAATCAAGGGATGAATGATAATAAGTGTCTTATCAAATAAAGCGTTCATCAAAGTGTGTAGATGACTGGTTCTATACCAAAATTGATGACTCTGAATGCGATTCTTATTGATGGAAATATTTTCCACGTTCACTAATGAATTTTTTAGTTAAACAATTTTAAATCGCGATTATCAAACAAAAACTTCATCAGAAGTTGTCCACGATTTTGAGTATACAGGGTCATTTTAGAAGTGTTTCAATTGAAATTTTGTATATCGGGGTTTTTGATTATTTTCTACAGAAGTAAAATAATGACGACATTGCTGCACTTCCGCTTATACCGGAAGTCGTTACTAATTTTGTTATTTTAAATAGAACACTCTATACATTTTTGAATTCCTTGATAAATTTTAGTTTGAGTTTAATAACCACTTAGGGCATCTAAAATCCATAGTTTTTCAGTTATTCACATTATTTCAAAAAATTTAAGTCCTGTAATGGTCAAAAAAAATAAATTCTTCAAAACTAAGTATTCTGGAAACTAAGAATCTATCAATTACCATAACGCATATTCATTTGTTTTTGATATCTATCGCAATATCAATTTTTAAAGTTAATAATATTCAATCAAAGATAACTAATTCATTCATTTGCTATAAAATTTTGCACATCTGCAATCTGTTGAGAGAGAATTCAATTCTTCCATATGAAAAAATCAAGTTATCAATGATTGAAAAATCTCAACTTTGAAAATCAAGATTTTGACAGATATTGAAACCAGATGAATATGAAGTTGTGCAATTGATAAAGTCATGTCAAAAAAGAATCACACACCTGAAATGGGATTTACTTTTTGGAAAGTTGGTAAAAGTCGTTCTTACACGAGAGAATTTTTTGACTGATATAGATTAATTCAAGTTTCTAATGGAAAACAAAACTTTTTGGACCACGTCATGAACCGAGGTTAGGTTTAGAAAAATTATTCTTAATTTCTGTCTGATATCTTATCAACTGCTGTCTTTGAATGGATTTTGAAAAAATGTTTCACCCTTCTAGACTGTATTCCATAAAAAATAATTAATAAATTTTCATCAATTATTTGACAAATGTCAGATTAGTTCCATAGCCGCAAACTTATTTGAAAAGAACTTTTTTTTTAATAGACAACATTTTTTGATCCAACTTAAAAATAAAAAATTTCCTAAAATCTAGTGCGTGATTCTTTTTTGGCATGACTTTAGTGTCTTTCTTGGTCCACTGAATACTAAAACAGTTGACTTCCAGCTTACTTAGTTTTTGAACAATTTTTATTTTTCTGCAGATGCAATTTTCATTTAAAACTATGGATTTTAGATGCTCTAAGTGGTTATTAAACCACCACTAAAATTTATCAAAGAATTCAAAAAAGCAATAAAATATAGAGTGTTCCATTTAAAATAACAAAGTTAGTGCCGACTTTCGGTATAAGCGGAAGTGCAACAAAGTCACCATTACTTTGCTACGATAGAACATATTCAAATGCAAAATTTTAGCTCAATTGAAATACGTGTTCCCTATCAACTTCTAATAGGCCAGTCTTCATGTTAAAAATATGAAGAAAATTGATGACTTCTCACTGTGATTTTTGTTGACATTAAACTGACAGAATAGTTTCATGATGCAACAAAATTGACAGTCGTCTACACTCTCCAATAAATTTTTCATTTGATCACATAAAAACTTTCAAATCCTTCTTAATTATTCAGTTTTCTGTATGTCACGAGAGTCCTTCATTCTACGTATATTAACCAGCGATTATTAAACATATAGAGTTTCTGGGAGACCGATCGATACTAATACCTAAATGGAAACTAGACTATAATCATAAATTCAGTCCACAATGAGTTTCGAATTAAACAAGATTTGATGTTTAGTTAGGTTAAACAAAAAATTAATTAAACCCTTTAAAAATGATGTCAGATGAATCAAAGATTGAACACCTTATTCTCAGTTGCTGTTATTGGTTTCGCTTTACCGTTACATTCTAAAGATAGACCACCACTTAGAAAGCATTCCATGCCTCTTCTACTATCATTACGATGACACAATCATAATGAGTTTAGTAGTGTTAACAAAATAGTTAATAATAATTTAACCTTGAAGGAAGAATTAAAAAAATCGGAAGAAAACAACCAATTGCAAAATAACACAAAAACTATTCTACCTTCAAATAATTCGCACGTAACCTGAATATTATAATCGAGGTTTTACAACTGTTACAACTGAAGATCTTATTATAATACTTCAAGTATTAACAACAACCAAAACAATTTTAATCGTTATTGAAGCTGTATATAATTATGTTCTTTTAAAATATCTATTTGTTATTTTTGTAAACATTAGTCATGCAATTCTATGCAAAATATAATATTTACAGCGGAAAATTACCAGACGATTTTCTTACAAGACACATTTACAGAATGTGTAAAAAGCAAATGTGAAAAGAAATCTATTATTGATTAGATTAGAAAAGGTTAAAGTGTACAACTACTCCAAATAGTCACATTCAAGTAGCAACAGATTGATCTCGATAAGACACGATCTTAAACAAGATATAAAAGAAGCGTTTTAATTTTCCTTTGATGATAGATAATAAATCAAGTATAATAAAAATTTCTATGTAAATTTATTCCACAGACTATTGAGTAATTTATATTTTTACAAATATTTTTATCAAATCGGTAAACATTAGTATGTCAATAAACTACCTACAATCCAATATGTAAATGATATGAGTACAGAGTACAATGTTAAAAAGTGGTTAGAATTTTCCCAAGTATCGATGGTTAAAACAGATTTTAACAATACAAACATGTTCTATGCTAAATATTCGATTGCTAAATCCTTGAAAACAAAAAAAAAAAATTCATTAAAATTTGCATGAAAGGAAGTATGGATATCAATACAATTAGTTTTTATTAATAATAAAAAAAAAAAACATTAAAATTGAATATAGGAAACTAAGAATAGTATGGTAAGTGAGCGAATTTCACTTCACATCAATGTAATAATTATCAGATTAATTGATTGTAACAATTGTATAAAAATTTGATTGTTGTTATTACAAAGCAAAATGAGTCATTTTACACCCTTAAATTCAATAAAAAGAAATGGCAAACGAGCTACATTCAATGTTTCAGTTTCTTTCACTCAAAATCCTAAAATACTGACAAAAATTCAACTCATCTTTAAAATTCCAAAAATATAATTTATAACAAATTCACATACCCAATAGTAAATCAAAATATTTCCCTGAATAAGTCAACATTTCCACTCACATTTTTCCTTATTTTATCAAACAAATCCATCTCAAAGTTTTCATTTTTTTTATTCTATTATCCTTTAAATACTTAGACATAATTTGCATTCTAAGACTAATTCAACTATTAAACTGAACAAACACAAGAAAGTGTACTTTCTTCTGAGAAGAAAATCCAATTTTTTCAATGGAACATTTCTGTTAAATATTTTTTCAATTTTAACCTCAATTTTTAGACATTATCAACTCATATTAGGATTAATCTGATAAACGATCAACACTAGAAGCAGATATTTTATTATTCTTTAATTTTTTGGTGAAAAACAGTAAAAAAGCAAAAAAGAAAAAACTGGAAATGGATTCGTTTAGTGCATAAGGTATACAGTACATTATGAGAAAATTCTTGTGGTGTTGGAAAATGTTTCTGACAAAATTGGAGAAGTCTATTTACACAATAAATACAAAAACGAGTTTCACATTTTGAAAACTACCGTCATATTTATATTTTTTAAAAACGAATTACTCTAAAACTACAAAAAAATACCTCAGTTACCATTCGAAATAACAAAGTTAGCAGCTAATCCTAGTATAACACAAGAAAGAAACAAAAATCCAGATACTATGATAATATTAGAAATTCTTTCAAACGCCTAATTAGAAATTTCAACTTGATTTTTTATAGTAACTTGTTTCTCGAATTTGACAACTCAAAATTAATCCAAATTGATCGCAATTAGAGTAGACAAAAATAATCCAAAACTGGTCAAGAGTTTTTGGTTTATTAAAACCAAAGAGTCACATTATCACAACCCCGAGTCAATTCAATTAGTATTTCTTATTTCTCAAATTATTTTTAAGTAGTTATTATTGAAAATTGGAAAATTTAGAAAAGAAAACACTTTTAAAACAATACGCTCCAATGAAAACGATAAATTTTCAACTTCACTTCTTCGTATCGCTCTAAATCCACCCTGTATAAATTTCTTCAAGAAATTTATTCATGACTATAGAATAAAACATGAAGCTTCAAAATATGAAATACTATTTAAATTTACACAAAAACAGCAACTGATAAATTGTAATAAAGTGTTCTGAATAAATTTTTCAGAAATTAATGACATAACCTTGATATATGATATAACCATATCATATTTTGTTTGAATTAAAAAAGTCATTTTTTAAGGTATGAAAAATAGATACATCTTAGTTATTCACCAAAATCAATCAATAGTCATCAAAATCTATTTCTGAAAAATGTATCCAACTTGACAGATGGAAAATAAGTTAACCTTACTGTTGACATTTAAAGAAAAATCTGTCAGTCAATCTGTCAATTTCAAATACCTTTTTTCCTGTTCATTGAAACGTTGCAAACTTTAAGTATTGATTGTTCCCAAATAAATGAGGACAAACGGTACACAGAGACAACCACAGAATATAAGGGTGGCGATAAAACAAAGAAAGCATAAAAAAAAATCCCAACCTCACAAAAATTTTCATCAATTAAATATATTAATATTAGATTTCCGGTTACTAAAAAAATATATAAAAAACAAACAAACGAATTGTATTTTGAAATGTAAAATTAAGAATTCCAAAAAAAATATATGTTCAATTGTTTGAAGCGACAACAAACAAGCCGGCAACGTCGCTTGTCACGCAAACGTCAGTGATCTCTTTAGGTTAACGTATTCCGCAGCAGCGATAAACATCGAAATTTTTCGGGAACAAGCGATTAAAACAAACATTTGTTTTATTAAAGATAAATGATTGAAAATTATGTTTTATTAAAATAATAAAAAAAAATTAGAACCGTACCGATTAAAACGTGCAACATGTCATCTCTTACCGAGGTGGTTTCTTCATTTAAAAATTGTTAATTTCATCGTCAAGATAACAACATCACTTTTGTTTTTAAAAACACTACTAAACACATCGAACGACCACTTGTTGTTTTAATTGTTTTAAAATGGCAACAACTATAAGTTGCCCAGCAACCATACACAAATAAAACAATCACAAGTAGATGTCATAATTTTGACGGATAAATCGCGATTAATGGTGGTGATGATTCGAGCAACGATTGATGAACGAAGAGAACAACACTTCTTCGCATTGCTTACTTACTACACATTAAAGATTTCACTTCCAACAACCGTCTTCCCCTTACAAAGTGGACGTTACCGTATGTTGATCGCGACTCCGTACTCGATTTTGACGGCGCCACCAATCCAACGGCTACAGGTTTCTGCTTAGTTTTCTACTAAACCGTTTGATTTGACGCGCATCCGACAAACATAACTACACTAGAGAGGTAAAGTGGATGAGAGACCGGATTCGTATGCATTACATAAACGAACTGATACGAAAATTCACGAAATACCTACACATAAGTGACGTCAGAATTACTTTACGCCTACTACAAACAGCAGTAATGGAGGCGGGGAATAACCGATTTAGAATAATTGAACAGTTTACTCACAAAAACAATCCAATTAAAACTAGCTATAGGCGCTATGAGCGAAAATATTCGATTAATGCAGTCGAAGCAAGCGAGTATTTAGACAAATGTCACTTTGATTCTCAAACAAAGTTAAGAGTCTATTAATAAAAAACGCTAAATGACAGCGCTGCCAATATAATAATTCATCAATACATTTTTATTCTTAACACTCCATTTTCGACTGAATAAAAGCAACTAAACATTTTACAAAATAATTTAGCTTTAAATAATATACCATATTTAATATAAAAGGAGTGAAAGAAAATTAATTACTAATTACAATTAATAATGAACATATATAATACTTAGCTATAAATGTGTGAAATTTGTGGCAGATATTGCACATAAATGACCGGATATTAATTTTCAGTTACATAATCGTAACTAAATTAATTTTGTGGAGTAAAATAAATATTTTGTCAATTCTAAATTAAGTCTATGATGTAGGCGTACGTAAAATCCTTACCTAGGTAAATATAATCAAGGTTTCTCCGTATATTACCTAAATAACAAATGAAATTTTGAATGGAATACTAATATACACAAAGTTGGCTTTGGAAACTATTAAACTTAAATTGACATTTCTAAAAAAAATTAAACTAATCTTTATATGGAAAAAAAATAAACTGCCCACTAAAAATTGGGATAAATATTTGCTAATTTGGTACTTCATTTCTCTAAGTTTATTCTCCCTTAGATTCTAGTGAGAAATATTTACACCAAGTCATTTTAAAGAATTTGAGGTTAAATCGATAACGCAAATATAGAAGGAAACTGTCAGGCAGAGACGTCAAAAATCGTCAAGCTAGAGTGAAAAATTATGCCAACTTATGATAATGAAACTCACTGAGCAAATTTAAAATGTTCATACAACCTAATAACGATAAATTCCCTAAATTTCAAATTGTTAGTGGGCAGTTTATTTTTTTTCCATATATACCAAACATTATATATACAGGATAGCCATCTAGTAAAAAATACAGCTTAAGCTCCGAAATAAAAATTAGACCTATTATTGTATTTTTCTAGAAAAACAAAACATTCTATTAATTCTCAGCCAACTTAATGTGTTCCATAGAAAAAGCGTTTCTGTTTTTTGAAACAAAAGTTGCCATAACTTTTCTATCAAGATAATTAATTGAAACCTATGAATTATCTGTCAAACACATTTTGTATTATTTTGACAATCTGTGTAGTTTTGAAGTTATCAACATTTGATAAAAGACTTGGATTTTTTTTCTTAATATTTCAGAAAGTAGGCCATGTATTGATTGTTGTTTCTAGAATTATTTTGCTGATTTCATTAGAGCTCTATCCCTAATACAGGATTGTCCAAAACTGCCTCCCCAGCGGAAATAACCTTATGGTAACACCAATGAGGATGAGTAAAAATAGAAAAAATGTAGATCTTCTGTTTTTCGTTTCGCTCAGGCAGTAAAAGTGTTATTACGGGAAAAAAATTTTCAAGTTTACAATAATAGCATCCGTTTTACCTTTTCGTGTTTCGTTCTTTCAGGATTGATAACTTTCATACTTTTTTATCTACCGAACGCAAAAATAACTATTTTGCAAAGTAATTTTATGTTCAGAATTGTCTGTACTATAGGTACATTTTCGGTGGGAAGCCAGTTGTGGGCCACCCTGTATAAACAAAACTAGCCATATTAAGTTTACTATAAAGTGGCAAATTTCAAAATACGCACACAGCCGACTTAGCTTTTATAAATCTGCATTTATGTTTTAAATATGACACTTCAATTATGAATGTCAAAAATGACGTCAGCTACTACAAAAAAATCTCCAAATTTCTTAAATTGAAAAGTCACCAGAAAAATGAAAATCTCATACGGCATTTATGAACTTGTGTCATAAAGTAAATATTGTAAAACATGTCTAAAAGGAGCTATTACCAACTACCTGTTTTTTTCACTATTTAAAGTTTATCTATCTTAGAAGAGAAAGTGAAACTGGATATTTGACATTTCATAAAAAAAGAAACAAAAAAGATAATCACCGCAAACTGCAATAAAAAAAAATAAATAAATAAATAAATAAATAGTGAAATCAACTGTTTTTTTTTATCAATAACTGATAAATAGTCAATCCAACTTAGTCAATTGTGTTTTACGGAAGAATTTACTAATTACTCATTTTCGCTTTCACATTCAAAAGAAATTTCCCTAAAGTTTGTTAAACATCGAAAAAATCTCAAACTTTTCTATATAACGTCAAAATTTCAAAAACATGAACACAGCATACTTCGATCACTATAAATATAGAGGTGCAAGTGAAATAGTGCTGGTGTGTCTTTATTAGCCTTGAAATCAAAAAACGAGACTAATTTTTATTAAATCCAACTAAGAATTCGTAATAGTATATTATGCAACAACGTTTTATGAATGACATATGATTTTATGCTAAACGCGAGGAGTATTATAAACAATATTTTAGACACGGAGTTTATGTAAGGAATGTTGTATGTTGTGTATACTCCTTTTTTTAATCTGCATAATGGGCGGCCATGGAAATTAGATTTAAGAGTGGCCACACCGATGACACTATAGTCTATTCACACTCAATAGAAGTAACTAATAAAAAATCTTTTGCCTCTGAGTTGTTATCCTAAAAAAAACAAAAATTGTAAATGGCAACATTTTCAAAAATGTTAAATTGTAATGTCACAATTTTACAAAACTTACGCATTACATCAAATTTTTAGGTTGGAATTTTTTAAACTGTTTTTATATTGGAAAACAGTAAACTGCATTTACATAGCTAAAAAATAAATATTACTAAATTTGGTTATTTCTATTGAACGTGAATGGACTATAGTTCATAAACCATCTTAGTTATTTTCTTAGGTTAGCAGTCAATCCAACTGAAGCTGCAAATTGCAAACTTCAGCCAGATTAACGTTTAACTCTCAATTTTTCAGATTAGAAATATAAAGCGCTGTCATGTTTATGGTTATTATAGTTATTAATTACAGTTCCAGAATGATTTATATATCTCAGTAGACTACGATAAATTAAACCTAGCATTAAATCTGGTTCCACCACCACTGTCTCGAAAGTGTAAATGACGCTTTAAACTTTAAACAAATAGTCTTATAAAGTTGCTGAATAGCAAATTATTTTTTGAAAAAGTCAATTCTTCAGAAAGCAATTGGAAAAATTGCTAAAAATATTAGTACTAAAGCTCGCACCGAATTCAGAAAATAGCTACAAGTTGGACCAGTTGACAGGTGTCACATGAAGGTTATTTGAATTGTCAAACTCCACTCAAAGTCTCTTGTCAATTGTACGAACGTAATTTTTATTTTTCAAAACCTGCCGAGAATGGACTAAAGTAACTATTTAGAGACATTTACCCAGCCTTCTTGATGCACATTAATAAAAAATCGAGTATAGCAAACGACACATCTACTTTTACGCACAAATTAGAAAACGATTCACAATTTAGGAATAAGAGCAAAAAAGTGGATTTTGATTTGCGTCAAATAATGTTCAAACATCGAAAATCTTCCACTCAATAAACATATTTACGAAATTAGCAATCCATTGAATTCTAATACAAATATTTACAACAACATGAACAGAACTAGTCAAATAGTAATTGTCAAACACAATAATCCAAATAGAATCACACATGCTATTATCTATCTGATTAACACAATTTAGTTTAAAGCAAAACACCATCTAATTTCACAATGAAAATTGAAATTTTATTAATTCACTTTTCGTTAAATCACCAGCAGACAGATTATTTAAATTAAAAATAAAAAAATCCACAAATAAATTTAATTAAATTGAGTTGAAACATATCTGACATGACACAAGAAAATTTTATACTCATTTCATCGGAAGTTATTAAAATCAACAAGGTTTCGTCTGATTTTTATTCCAATAATTATAATTTTAATTGATATAATGGATGATGAGAAATTTAAGAAGCGGAAGATTAAATTGAAAAATTGCATTAAAATCCGTCTTCTTATTGAAATTCTGAGTTATCTGCTTCTTTCATCTATAAAAGTATAAAAATAATAAATAGCCATATTGTATATATGTATATAGTCATTTAACTCCCACTTATCCATATCGGAAGCCGAGCGGAAGCCATGTTGAGATTGTCATTTCAGCCATTGCTTTGTCGCGGCGTTAAGAGGGGAATCAACAACGGTTAAGTGGTGCCGCCTAACGGACATGGCCAGAAGCTTGTTTGTTAGCTGTTGATACTTCTCACGTACACATAAATCCGCAGAAAAAAATTATAATATATCAATTCAAAATCCCAATATAGCAAAAATAACATTTAATGACCTCCCCATTAAATTTAACACTTAGCTGGACACATTTAACTAGTGAGATGTAAAGAAAATTTATGGAAAATCAATAGTTAGTTCACTTCAAATAACTTTTAACTTTTTTTTTTTTCAATTTAGAAATAAAATTCTTGAAAACATCCCTTCTGCATTGACGTCCAAAATACACGATAATCAATACAATAAAATTCGTTTTCTATCTCTTTCTAATACAACCCACACACATAGCAGATACAGCTTTGGAATAAAAATAGCTTGAAAAGAGAGATGAGAAAAAAAAACACGAAATAAAGATAATATAGAGTAAAACTGTGATGACGTCGGAAGTGATGCGTCACTGTTTGCGTCATAATAGTGAATTATATTATCGCCCATTTACGCGTAGGTTAAAAATTTTATCGATTGATGCGGCTTAGATGAAGGAAGTTGCACATTTTCCGGGGATTTACCCGATTATAATGTTTATCATCATTTTCAATAATGCAACCAAATGGGCGGAAAATGGACACGCAAACACGCACAACAGAATTTGATATATATATAGAGTGTATACAATATTCAGATAATTCTTTTGCAAAAATCTTAACTCCATTGATTCAACCGCACGTTGACATATTATTGAGGGGTAACGTCCTACAGCAGGCAGACGCCGTCGTCGACCGACGCTTACGACGCCCGTCGCAACGCCCCAGGCGTCCATCGTCAAGTTATAAACTGCGAAATATAGCATATAGACATTTTTCAAATGATGCGTATTTAAATATAAATTACTTTTACTAAATCGATCGCTCGGATTTCTTTTCGAAAATAAACGACGTAATGTTCAACACCCTTCCAATTCAACAGATGGTTGAATAGGTAAAGACATTTCAATATGGATTGCAGAATTAAATTTGTAAATATTTTCGCTAATTGATTAAAAAAATTAAATACAGTCAAGCGGTTGATAATACTCTTTTGAATATAAAAAAAAAAGTTGAGAGTACATCAGAGTGTGGCTTTTTATAACAGCCCCTACTTTTCTGTTAAGTCTAGTCGGTTGAACTTTGACCTGAGATTGGGTAGTTACGGAGAACTGAAAAAGCGTAGGATAGAAAGGCAAAGCAAAATGAGACGATAAAATACTGTCCTGAAAATTGGTTTCTAGCAAAATGAAGCTCCCCAGTTTACTCGTACAAATAACTGACAGCTTTTCTCGTGGTGAAATAATGCGAAAACTTTTACGTAATTAAATAGAAAATTTTAATGGAAAAAAGATTCATATAAAAAAACAGACGAATCGATTCAATTCCATATAAGTTTATTATAAAATCAATTATTATTTAAAGGGAGAAAATTATTAAGCTAATAGCAATCTATAAATAATTGATTTTTTTTTCATACCAAAACACTCCTTACGGGATGAAGCTTACCTGAAACAAAAAAAAATTGATAAAAATTTGTATCGCATTTAATTAATTATTATTAATTATTGACTCATATTTAGATTACTAGATGGAAATAAACGCAGAAGAATTTCCAGATAATTGATATATTTTTTCAATATTGATTGATTCTTGACACCAATTGTTGTAATGAGCATTGTAACATCCATTGAAAGCTTTTTTGCTATTCATTTCATGATAGAGTATGATTGACGAAGAAAAGGTTTATATCACTAGTACACAAAATATTTTTTTTATCTATCGAAATGTCTGCTAAAGTGTAAAGTCAACTTTAATAATTTTTCTTTAACAAGTCACTATACTAACTGACAACACCTTGAAATATTAAAATTTTGAAAATGAAAATGAAAATTAACGAAGAAAAAATTAATAGTCTGCCTGACGACCCCCACTCGGCAATACGTCTAGGCATCAATAAAATGAGATGATCGACATCCTGTTGGGGTAATTCATCCCACGCAACGTGCTGAGGAAGGTGCTGCAGATTCGACAATTTTCTTCCCATCATGTTCGATAGGGTTTAAGTCGGGTGATCTAGAGTCTAGGGCAAGAAACGGATTCTTCAAAAAAATTTATTGTTGAACGCGATGTTGTTGAACTGGTTGCAGAAGATCGCGCTGTTGTCATACTCCCTCGAATGAAGACTAAACGTCATCTGCTACCATAGACCACAGTCCTCCAAATCATTCCTCCCACAGTGCGATGGATATGCCTCTCCACATCAAACTCAATTTGGGCTCTTTCTCCACGTCGTTTTCTAACTCGTCTCCGGTCATTGTGCGCTCCTAAATAAAACCGCGATTCCTCACTGAAGACGATTCCTTGCTATTCGACATCCCACTGTTGCCGTTCCCTACACCACTTCGATCTTTGGCGACAATGTTCAGCTGTTAAAGGCAGAACCATACTCATTAAACCATTGGTCTCCAAATTGCCTTGTAGTGGAGAATCGGTCTTAGTCTTCGAAGTTCTCAGCCTTCTTTATGCCACGCTTGCCAAATCCACATGACAGTAGCGACATTTTGGTTTAAACGACGAAAAGAAAAACCCCCTTTACGTAACCCGATAACTCGACCTTTATCAAAATCACTAAGACGGTGAAATTGTCAAAATCTTCGTACTCTAGGGATTTTGTTATTGACACCAAAAGTCACCAATGACAAAATAAAGCGTTTAAGTTAGTTGATATGGAAAATTTTATAAAAAGAAATTTACAGATTAACAGATGTTATAATAAAAACGCATCTTTAAGAAGTGTCTAACCTGTTAAGACACACAGGAGACATTAAAGTGTTATATACAAGGTGTTGTATTTCTAATGTCACTTAGTATATTATTTCATTCCTGTGCCTTATGTAAAAAAAAAATACTAATACTTTACACACGAAAAATTGGGTCAAATAATTTTATTGAGGAGTTGAAGAATCCAAATTTGTGCTATAATAACCATTAAAACATTCGTCCAATTCCTGTGCTTCACTGCTTGCTTTTCAAAACTAGAATGGTGTCGTGAAGTAAGTTTTATGATATGCGAGTTTACTGATAAAATGGAACTAGTAACTTTATTAATACTAAATTGATTTCATTTTAATGCAAAAAAAAATACGCTGGATCAATGATTTCTCATTTTTGCGAGATTTCAATTTTCTTAAATATCAGTTAATACATTTTTGATTTTAAATGGACAGTTTTTAATAAATTAAGAGATATATAAAAAATAGTATCACATCCACTAATTCAATAATTTCCAAGCTTCTATGCAGCAAAATTCTGAAGTGATAAGGTTATAGGTCAAGGTCAGGTCAGATATGTAAGATATGTTGCTGCAAACCTATATAGCAGCGATTCAAGCTGATGTGTAGAATAAAATTTTGTCTTTAAGTTATTCTATGAAATAAAGTCCAACAGTCTAGCAAACGGATAGCTTATTCAATCATAATTTCTCTCTTTACAACCCATTAAATCAAGTATTGTAAAGAAGCCTTATTTAATTGAAAAAAAAAAAAACTTCCAAAAATTCCAACAGAAACGTTGAGTTATTACATCAGATTTTGAATGCATCGAAGAAAATATTCATGAATTTAAAAATTTATTTCTTGAGAATTGCTCATTCAAAATCAACAGTTTGAAAGTTTTTTTTAAATGATGAATCATACTAATCCCTTTCGGCTGAAATTGCAAAGATAAAAGTTACCCCTAAAGATCTTTGCATCAAAATAAAAAAACCTAGGCAAAAATTTTTCGATAGGTCTGCATGTATTGGAAAACTCTGTAAAATAAATTTCAATTTGTATTCAAAAAAATGTTAATAGCGATTAGTATCACTATTAAAGTTTGGAGAAAGATCTTCAATAAAGCAGTCGAAAAATTTGTCATTTTGAAGACGATTCATGATAACTCAATATTTCCGAAGTCATCAAATTAGATCACGTCAGATATTGAGGTTACAAAAATGCAAATCTTATAATAAATCTACCAACAAAACTTCAACAGTGACGAATCTGACAAAAATATACGCTTCTAAATAATTTTGAAATTAAAGTTTTTGGCATGCTCTCGTATATTGTTGTAAGATTCTTTAGTTGAGAATTGTGATCATTTATTATTTTATAAACAACGACCCAAGTGCCAAAATTTTTCAATACGATTTTATTCTTAATGTGAAAGGCTTCAGAGATCAAAATAATAAAAATTAAGTAATTAATTTTTAATAATTTTTAATACAGAAATATATAGTTAAGATATATTTTCTCAAAAAATATTGGAAAAATTTCAAGTATTCATTATAAAATTGAAAAATAGAGTCGCCATTGGTAGGGAAAAAAATCCCAAAAATATTTTTAAAAAATTAATTCAAAATTACATCTTTTTAGATAAAATAGTAAGGGAGATTATAAATTTAGTTTTTTTTTTCTATTTCCAAAAACCCAAAATTGATCTATGTTTCTTCAGAATTTTGATTTTGATTTTTTGCTTCCTAAAGCAATTTTCTATAGTTTTCCAACAAAAATTACGAATTGTTAAAAATATAAAGACAAAGTATCTAAACTATATATTTTCGTAAACAGAAAAAAAATAACAATATTTTTAATGTCATGGCCAACTATGCTTTTGATTTGAAAACATGAATCTTTGGTTTATATCTCAAAAAATAAAAGAAATAAAAAAATATTAGTTACGTCTTTGTATTCTATGCAAAAATCTCAATTAGTAACACTTTTCAGATTTTGAATAAGTTCAAAACTAAAGAAAATACAGCATTCTTTATAAAATATAAAAAAATCAAAAAAGCGCTGTATATAACTTCAAAGCAAAAGACAATAACGTAAAACTAATTATAGCATTGAATTTTTCTCAAAAAACTAACACGAGAATGTATCATTTGTTTTATTGTGCGATGGTCGGATATATGAGAAACATATGAAAACCATCAAAATTGAACCATCCTGTACAATGAGCTGAGTTCATTTCAGTAAAAGATTTTGTGTCAAATTCTGCTTTTTTGACTGTAAATCAATTTATACAGAGTCGCTCATGTAAAACATGTGACGTCATCAATGTTTTTTTAAGTAAAACTGATTATTTCTCATCACATCTAACATTTGTGATTAAATTTTAACAAAGTGATTCAAAAATAATATTAAAGTCTTAAACAGATTTTATTTTATTATCTTAATTTATTAATTGTAATTTGATTACTTGACCTTTCCCACTTATTTCCGCCAAATTGGATTATTTCAAATTTCCCGCTTTTCAAAACCCATTTAATCCACACAAGTTTTCAACATTCACATTAAGAAGTGAACGAACGGATTGAAATGAACTCGATTTTATACCCCTTTCCCTTTGTAGATGAAGGTCACCCCAAAAAGTGGGAATTTGAAAATTTAGAAAACAAACCGATTCAACCCTCACCGAGCTAAAACAAACTGAAAATCAAAAGTAAAAATTTTTCCAATTGTCCTTCATTATCGAGTTATTATTATTGAATGTAAATACTAAATTACCACGATAATGCTCTCCTAGCAGTTAAATTAAATTATTGTTTTCAACATCATTCCATTGATTACATTTTTTTACAAAAGAAAAATTTTGAGACATCCTGTATGTTGAAAAACACTACACAATAATTTTCACATCTATTTTAAAATTGTACGTACTTGAAAAATTTTGGAAATTTCTATAGTAGTTGGCAGCATTAGTAAATTAAGCAAATTTGACATCATTCAATAAGAATTGGTAATTTTAAATCGTCAAAACTCGATTAAAAAAACAAGTTGTCCGAAGACGCAAAAAAAGATGGTGGAGATAGAGAATACTTGAAATGACTTAAACCCATTATCAGAACAGTAATTTCATGCATATTTCGTCCTTGCTGTTTTTCTTTATTTATTATAACTTAAAAATGCCTTGAAGTTTATCGCATGAAAATGAATAAAAAATGAAAATTGCAAAAGAACGTAACTCCTTAACTGTTTCATTTTATAATGATTTATTGAAGTAACTATCTTAGACGAAAGGCGCCACAGCCAATAGTCTACTACCGTTTCTTAATTACATATTTCAATAAGTAACTCATATATATCCAATTAACCAAATGAACTGGGGTTTAAGTCACGACAAAATCGAAATAGATTCATATTTAATGGAATGTTTTCCGTTTCTCGGGCAACAAATCGATATTTTATTAACGTGAAACGGCTTTTCTTGTTGAAGAAAACGCACTCGAACGCCGGAAGCAACGAGAATTTCACGAGTTTAATCCTTTAAATAAAAAATAAAAATATAATAGAAAATCGGTACCTTTTGCAGTGTTTTATACTTTTCAACAGCTGATGTTTTTGTATTGTTAAATCTTAATGTAATTATCTGACTGATTACGTGCTCGTTTGAAACTACAGATTAAGTGCTAGCCAGTTCTCATTCCATTCAAGTTCTGTTTCCGGTTTGCGTCTTGAAACGTTATGACGCAACCAATAGACTTTATTTATTTTAAAATGATTATAGAAAATTACAAAGAGGTTGACTTTATTTCCAATTAAATTCATTTGTCCTAAATTTATGTAATTTTCTAATGTTATTCATCAATTACAAAACTTTTTGATAACATTCACCTCAATTGAGTACTTTCACAAATGAGGAATTTTTGAACTAACAAAAAAAAAAATTGGAAACATTACTGGATTATACTTAATGACAATGAAACGATTAAAAGCAGCTTTTGAAAAAATTCTTTTGTTAAATACTTAAAAGCATCAAAAAGGAAAAAAGTTAATTCATTCACACTAATTCTACCACCTGTTGAATATAAACATTTACGCATTTATAATTTATTTAATAAATATGTAAAGGTTTTGATAGCTGAACAACACAAGTGGTAGAATTAAAATCACATATACTAGGTGATTTATTATCGACGCGATTTTGAACTGTTACAATGAAGACAAAAAAATGACTTTAGAACAGTGACTTACTCGCCAATTTAGATGATTTTGGGATATACAGTGTCACTATTAAAGTCGGCTCCATATGGGAAATTTTTTTATCATAAGGTTTAAATTTAAATTAGATAAAAAATGACAATAACAAACGTGATTAAATTAAATTTAACATTTCTTGCAGTGAATGACTGGAACTGGCATTTCTAGGCTGAATTTGGAAAAGTTTTATTTGAAAAAATTGTTTCTAATGCAATTTTATGCATGTATGCGAAATTTGAAAAATCTAGCGTGAAGTTGACATTTTAGGCATTTTTGTTAAATAATTGTTTTTTTACAAATTCAAAATTTACTCAACTAGTATAAATTAGTTTATTTTTGGAATATTCAACGTTTCATAATAAACATTCTTTTCTAGATTTAATAATTTTGAAAATTTAAATCTCGTCATAAAAAAAATTGATATGAGCGGTGTAAAGTTCTAATAATTTTAATGTTCTTTCAAAATGGTTTAGATGTATAATATTTTTCAGTATTAAAAATATGAAAAATTATGAAAAGACTGTTAAAACAGGCTTTGATCCTATATTATCATAGTTTTAATACAATATCTGAAAACAAACTTTTGTGAGTGGTCAATATTCAGAAATGGTCTGAAAACTAAGACCTATGCTAATTAGTGTCCTTTCTGACAGTTTCCCTATAATCTTACATTAATTTGATATTGAAAAATGTCTTGCATTTGAATATCAATGAAAGAACGTTAAAGTTATGATAAACTTTGCACCTCTCATGTCAATTTTTTTGTGACTAAAATCGAAATTTTGAAAAAATTGAAATAAAATTGAAGTGTTTATTATTGAAGTTGCTTGTAACAATGGATATTTCAAAAATAAACCAATTTAAACCAGTTTGTTAAATTTCGATACTATTAGGAAAGAATTATTTACCTAAAATGTCTAAAATGTCAACTTCACGCTAGGTTTTTCAAATTTTGCACACGTCTTTAAAATTACATGACAAACAACTTTTTCAAATAATATTTTCCGAAATTCCGTCTAGAAATGTCATTTCCAGACATTCACCCCAAGAAATGTTAAATTTGCTGACAAGCGAACACCGCTTAATCACGTTTGCTGTTGTCATTTTTCATCTAATTTGAAGGAAAAACTGTTCCCTATATCAAATTTTAACTGAAAAAAAAAATCCATATGGAGCCGACTTTAATGGTATCACTGTATTATGTCGACAATCACTAGTGTCAGAGATAAAATAATATAAAAAAAAAATCACGCACAAGATATTGAAGTTTTGGGAAATTTTGTATTTTTAGGTTGCATCCAAGATACCTAAACGCTATGATACATTAACTCATACTTACAAAAACGCGGTCAAAATCGATAGCAAGCAAAATGTTTGAAATAAATTAGGACAGATGGCACTACGGTAGGCGAAGGACCGTCAGATACATTCTGCCAGAAATGTCAAGATTTCCAAGCAAATGAAAATCAAAAAAGGAAAGTTCAAATTTTCAAAAAAAGAAACAGAAAAATATCAAATCAGTTATTCTTTTAGTGCCTCTAAAGGAAACTTAATACTTCCAAGTCTGTCCACCGCTCGCGCGGTTCTGGTACTCTCAAATTTTTTTTATGCTTAAGCTATTTAATTCAGATTATTTAATATCAATCAAAATTTTTGAATTTTACAACATATCTTCGATATAGTCAAAATGTAATTGAATGTTCAGTTGTTTTAAAGTGAAATTAACAGTAAAATTGAAAACTCAGTATTGCTGTTTAGTTAATATAAAAATGATTTTCAATAATTCAACACAAAAGGCTGTAGCTTGAACCATTTTTTTCCGTGCAGCTAATGATTTCTTCAGATTGAGGAATATTTTGTAAAACAGCCAAGCTTAGTGTTGGCTTTTCAGCAGGAACACCTTATTATTAAATTTCTTACCAAAATGAAATTTGCGTACGACATTCTTTGTTTCCCAAAAAAATTCTAATAGCATAACTCTATTCCTAAACTCTGTAATTTGTAATTTGTTAAAAAATAATGAGGAACTGTATATTTCATTCAAAAATGACTAATACGTTTACTGAAGAAACTTGTAATGGTAAATGTTTAGTGTATTCCGAAATGGAACTGAAAGAGCAATCCAAAATAATTTAAAATTTGAATTTTGAAACCTGTCAAGGAATAACATCAGTCTGGACAGTCCCTTGCCTATCCTAGCGTCATCTAGGATATTTTAAAAGAATTTCCCAACTTGTGCCCAAAAATAAAAACAAAATGGCGGCGAAATATAGTTTGAGTATAAGAAAGTTTAATTCAAATAAGTTTGCGGCAATGACACTCATCTGACTGATAGTTGTCAAATAATTGACCAAAATTTTTATGGGATACAGTCTAAACATCATTTGAAATACATTCAAAGACAGCAGTTGATAAGATATCGAACAAAAATTTAAAATAATTTTTCAAAGCTTAACCTTCCACGAGAAACTTGAATCAATCTGTATCAGACGGAAACTGTAAAAAAAAAACATTCCTAGTGTGTGATTCTTTTATGACACGACTTTATCTACAGAGAGGTTCTTTAAAAAAATGCGTCAGCAATTCATATGATATTGAAATATGTTATACAGCACATTTTTCTGGACATATTTATATATATTTTTGACTGTCGAATACCACTGGTTTTATAAATATAAGCAAAAAATTAAAATAAAATAACAATATCTAAAGAAACATCAAACCAACAATTCATTTTTTTTTTTCATTTTTCAAAAAAAAAACAGACATTCAAAAACAAATTATTTATTTTTTAATGTTCAATATCTTTCTTACCAGACCTGATGTGACTTGACCTAACCTAACCTACCTGGATCTACTTTATTTCAACATTAGATTCGATACATTTATGAATACTCATTCATTGTCATTTTGATTATAATACGTAAAATGATAATTCATTCTTATAAACGTTTACAATTGATTAAAAGTTGAGCAAAAAAAGTCACTTTTCTAAATGATTACCAGCAAAAAAAATTGAATAAAATATTACTATACACACTATATAAAAATAAAATGAAAAATAAAAATATTGGCAAGACATTGCAAGAAGTTTGCTATAAAAGTTGGATAACAAAAATTTGAATTGTTGGCACACACATACTGTATACAGGGCTTTCCAATGACAAAAGGTGTCTCTATCCTTTTTTATGGCACTTTTGGTTATATCGGAAGTAGACCTCGACTTTCCTATTTTAAATGAAACACCCTATGTATTTTCACATTTTTAAATTCTAAGAAGATCACAGGTCACTTTTATACCATCTTTTTTTTCTAAAATCAACCATTTCAAAGTCATCTACAATTTTTTTGAAAAATGGCGGATGCAGAGTTAAAGGTGATCAGTAATTATGTCTAAACGACTATCAATTTCATAATGTCATTTGGCATTTTATAACGCAACTCCTGAGATAGTAAATCCAGCTAAAAAATTGAACCGACCTCCTACAGGTGATCGAAAAATACATTTAAAAACTAACATGAAAATATTGTCAAAACTCAAAATTTTCAACTGGCAACCCCATTTAAAATAAAGAGATTTTTGTATGAGGTTTTGTATACCCAAACCTCATGGTTTTTTATTTATTTAGGAAAAACTGTTTTCCACCTAGTAAAATGTTATGCCAGTTATTTTGGAATGGTTTCTTAGCACTGTTAGCTTCAAAGAGTTGTCAAAAATGCATGAGCACGTTGATTATTGTATTAAAAATTATCCAAGTTGTTTTTTTTTTTTTGAGAGTGTCTACTATGTCGTTTCACTAGGCACAAAAAAGTTTCTTTTAAATAAATAAAAAACAATAAAGTTTAGGTATAGAAAACTTTATACAAAATTACATTTAATTTTTAAGCAGAACACGATTATGATAAAATAAAGAGGGGTTTCCATCTGAAAATTTCGAGCTTTTATGTCAATTTTCAAATATAATTTTATATAACTCTGAATCTGTCATTTTTCAGTTGAAACGTAGAAAAATATAAGGTGTTCCATTTAAAACAAGAGAGTTAAGGTCTGCTAAATATTTTAATTAAATAGAGCATGCCAAAAAAAATACGTTACCAACTTTGCTATGCTATCAGTATTTTTTGAGTAGTGGGACAGCCTGTATTTAATAATATTTAATTAATAAATGGTTTCTTTCAAATAAAAAATTTCAACTCAACTAACTATCCTATAAGTAATGTAATTACAGTAATAATCGGAAAAAAACATATACAGAATGATTCACTATCAACTGAGAGTTTCTAACTTGACTGAAAAAAATCGAAAAAATACCTGATTATACCACTGTTCGACTCTAATTATTATTAATAATGATAATAATGAGATTAATATTAACAACACAGTATGTGTATATATACAGGATGATTTCTAATTTCGAACTACACAAAAAAAGCGAGATTTATTTTAATTAAAAACTTCGCTTGAAATATTTACAAAATGTTGAATGCGCTGCCATTCTATGATAGTAGGATTCGATTACCAATCACCGGATGCTCAGTTCTCTAACACATACAACAATTTGCGGGGATTCACACAGTTAATTAATATCGGATCGGACTGTTGATAAATCTAATTTCCGTTTAATCTAGTCGTCGGATAACACCGGTAATCAACTAATTTACATAATCATTTGATATAAAATTTATAATATGTCGATAATTCACTAATAATTATATTATTATTATTATTTTAGCTTTCGAATAAATAAAAGAACACTCTATATAATCAGCAAACACTCAGTACAAAAATGCAATGAATCATCAAGCCGTTACACTTTGAGCTAGAAGTTGAGGTCATTTCCTCATTAGAAGAATTCTTCAAAATATCTAACGAAATCAATAGATTTAAAAGGTTGAAGTATTTGAATGTATAGATGGTCCTCATACCAACTTATCTAATACTTTCCCACTAAAGAAGAAAAAAAAAATGGCGACTGTAACAAAAACGAGCGCTATAATATCCGGTTCGTTCGAATTCCCAGCAAGGTTGTTGAGTGACATTACTTCGCTATTGGTGAGTTTAGAATTCGTGAAAGTTGGCAACGAGCCAAGAATATGAACATAAATAAAAATTTTATCTTGAAGTAAATTTGATGTTTTGTCAATGATGATGATAATTTTACTACTAATCGAGATTTGAAGATTGCATTTGACCTATTTTAGATCTTTTCTATTAAAAAACATTGAACTTGGATAAGATAAAAAAAAAAATAAAAAAACGTAACAAAAATTAACTCTTTGCTTTGTTTAAAAAAAAAATCAGTTATATCAATCAGATAAAATCGTATTTTTCCAAACATATTAGTCAAAAGAATAAAACTAGGAGCAATTTATCGACAGGATCAGAATTATGGATTGAACCACTTCGAGTCCTTGACAACTCCATCGGCTTTTGAAACTTAGATTAAGTGCTTTGCGATGTTTGTTAATACTCGAAACGAGAGAGAGATATACGATTTGATATTGAGCTTTTCTTCAACAATTCATGTTGAGGTTAATTCCACATTAAGCTCTAATTAGATTACTTATTCAAAGGATTTGCGCAATCTTTCTTTTTTCATTAATTACCTAAATGTTAACATTTATAAATTTTAAAAACATTGAAACAAGGAAACGCTGTCAAGTGTTGAAAAGTAAGTAAATGGCAAAATTCCAACTTGATCAAACAAGTTTTATAGTTTCAAACTATTTTTAATTTTTTCAAAAGAAAATTCCCTTAGACTATTAAAACCTCAATACTAAACCAGGGTTGTTTTTAGTAAACTTCAATCTGACCCAATTATATATTCTTCAAACTCTCGACAGAGAAAAGAAGAATTTTACTTTCACCATTACGAATACTAAGACGTTAGCAATAATAAAACGAACGTCCTTGAAATGGCAACGCTGCATTTTGCTTATATAATTAGTATTAACATTCGTGAAATGTGCAAAGACACGCCCCCTTATTGTTTAAACCAATCGTACTAAAAACCACATCTTTCTCGAACTAATAGAAAAAAAATGTATAATTTTCAGTAGGTAATACGAATTAGTCAAGCCTTTTCAATATAGAAACCAACCAAACTAAAGAACGTACTCCTTTATAAACCAATGAAAAATTATTAATATGATAGTCATTTACTTGTAACTATAATCATGGTAATAAGCCCGCCTGCAACCACGCCCATCGTATGCTAGAACCAATCAATAGAAAAAATATATTTTATCAGACAAAATCGAAAGTTTTATTTCAGTTGACTGTTTATCTACAAAAAAACAGACTACCTAAGACTTTGGTAACATTGACCACACAATCTGGCAACGTCGACATTTGCTCAAAATAATTAGAATCACTATTACTACAAAAATTTCAAGACACATCCACAGCAACACCTCATCACTATTTAAACCAATCAGATTGCTGAATGAATTTTTCATAAACCAATCTCATACATAGAGTCAATGCCCGCCTACAGCTCCTCCCCTCCGCCTATTGCATAACCACAATCTCAAAAAAAAAACGCCTTTTTTGACATTTCCAGCAGAACTATTATTTAATTATAACAATTTGAATTGAACCCCGCCAAAAATCCAAATGTTCTTATCCAAACCAATCAAATTAAATATCAACAAATTATGACGTTTTTATCGCACAGCCACACCCACTAACTCTATAAACCAATCATGTTGATTAATAACAATGAATTTTGGTTGGTTGGTTGGTTGTTATTAAAATATTTGTTTTTATGTATTCAATTTGATTAAGAGGTTATCATGGGATTACATAGTGACCTTGAACTGATAAGAGTATAAATTGAGGCCAGTGCCAGTACAGGTGATATATTAATACAAGAATCTACAAACTAAATAATTCAAAAAAAAAAAGAATAAAAATCCCTAAAGAATGTTTATTTACCAACGGAAAATTCCTATACTTTCAAATACAAGAGACAACAAATAAATTTCTCTTTCGTTCACTTCTGTATCACTCTTTCTTTTTCCAATCAATGTTACCAACTGTTAAATGACGATTGGATTTATTAAATTAAGATAAGTAAAAAATACAACAATAACAATAGAAATTGCGCATCCGTTTTAATGAACACTCGATAAAAACGCCGTTAGATGGCGACCTCCATTTTATCTTGATAAGTAGGTATACTACTTGTATCTTTTCGAATTGTTGAAAAGGATGATAAAGGTTATTTCCGGTTGAATTATACAACAAATAATCACTATTTTCCGGTCGGAAAAAAATTTTGGCGGTACTTTTGAATTATTACAAGTAAGGTATAAAATGACCTAGAAAAGATTCTTTGCGGTTTTTATTAAATGATACTTAATGTTAAAACCTTGAAGCTAAGACAAAAATTTTTAACATTAGCCTACTCTGAGGTCATCTCTTTCAATTTGAAATGTAAAAGTCGTAAAAGCAAGTCTGATTAAAATCCATTTCTCCTTTCATAAAATCCTTTTACCCTTCAACACGACAACGTCTTCCCTATTTTTCATTAATCGAAATTATTCTTCTCTTGGAACAAATCGAGCGGATGTCTCAAGAATGTGGGTCATCATCGAATACCGACACATTCAGTCGCTAATAATAAACAAGACTATGCAGGAAAAACTTTGGAAAAAATTGAGAGTTCATTCAACCAACCACTTTCAGCACAACTGCTCGTATTCAAAGCTAATTCATAAATTAATTTGCATTTAGGGCTGATGAACTTTCGATGAATTCCATTCTTTCAATTTTCGGGGAAAAACTGATATTTATTTTTACTTTTCAAATGTCACTAAGTGTTTCGTTTGGCGCTGTGGTATTTTTGTTGATATTTTTAACCACTTTGAACGTATTTTTAGCAAACAAAAGCAATAACAAATCTGACGTCATCATAATCAGAATATTGAAGATTCAATTGCAAAATTATTAATAAAAAAAAAAAAAAAATCAGATTGCTTCATTTTACGTGACGAACACAAAGCCAATTAGAAAGTTTGCCTCTACCAAACCAACACTGTTTAATAAAAGTTCATTGCTATTGAAGAAAAGCGTTGCTTAGGCAAGTGTAAAATTGTAAATGATGAATAGAAGTTTATAAAGTCGAAAAATTGTGATGATGATTTTTTTTGTCGTTTCTATAAACATTTTGAAGCAGCAGTCATGGTAGATTTGGTTCAATAAGTGTCATTTCATGGACATTAAATAACGTAATTTTCTCAGATTTGTACTTACGGGAAACCGCAATAACTTTGCGTAATTTTTGACACTGTTTAAAGTTAACATTTCCGGATTAAATTGATACAACTTTAACAACAAAAAAATTAAAGATCGTATTATTACATCATAAAACAATAGTAATTACTATCGTGAAACTTGAAACTTTCACTTATATTAAATTTTCTTATAAATACAAAAATTTAAAAAAATTAATTCCAGTCTAGACTGCCATCAATCGATTGTTCTAGTTTTCGTTAAAGATTACTCTTTTCTCCCTCAATTTACAGATTTATGAATAAATCAAAAGCTAACGAATAAAAAAAAATTTAAGGGGAAAGAAAAAAATCGACGTTGTCGTCCTTTAGTAGAGTCTCTTAAATTCATTATGTTTATTAGAGCTGAACTTATGAAAGTGCCACGAACCGACATCGTTTGCCGACATATTGCGAAACTTTATAATTGTATAAGCCTTACCATTAAAAGAGTTGTTAAAAAAAAGTTGAGAGATGAATTTGTTTAATTGATATCATTAATCTGAACAAATTGAAGTACCAATTTTTCATGTATTTTGTTTTTAAGAGGTGGAGTTTGTTTAACAGTTTAGCACACAGATTTTATGGATAGTCAATAGAAAGTACTATAAAGAAATAAAATGGTGAATTATATCGTTCTAACCACAAATATTTGAACAACAATAACAACACAAGCGCTACTATAGAAATTTGCTGATTTTTGTATTAGAAGTGAGTTAGAAATTTTTCAGCTTGGACTTATGCTATAAAATCAATCGAATAAATTAATAAAACTTGAAAAAAGCTAGAAAGCAGCGGTATAGAAGTCCTTATTTTCAAAATCAAATAACATCTCTTTAGTCAAGCCGATTATCACATTTTTAATTATAGATGCCTCATTTCTTACAATATGAAGGTGAACTTCACTCTAAATTATTTCTCCCGACTTTTGTTTTTAAATTTTTCTTAGTTTTGTCTGTTATGAGGCAATTGGCTAGAATCGGTCACTGAACGCAACTTCAAAGCCGAAAATTCGGAAATTCGTAGTGTTGCAGTTTAAAAGCGAAGCAAATGAGTTTTTGTATACTGATAAAGCTTTGAAAAAACCGCAAAACAATCTGAGAATTATCACTTTAGATCAATCGAGAGCTGAGATAATACACTGGTTCACAGTTGAAATAAAACACTAAAATTTTAAAGTAAATATTACATTTGCTGAAAAATGATTTGGATGATTTCGTTTTTACAGATAAAGTGTTTCCCGTAAGTACTTTTAGGTAATCAGATAAATATTTGCATAGATTTGTCAGGATGTCAAAAACAAGAACAGCTCAGACTGCTTCCATTTTAACAAAAAATTCTTGAGTGCTAGAAAGGAGTATAGTGGAATGCTTAATGAGTTTATCTATGTTCATAAATTAAAACGAAGGATAAAAGAACGTTTTTTGCGTTATAAGCAATAGCTTTCTTAATTGATATCAAATTGTCGATTTTCTTGGCTTGTTCTGAAGCCAAAAGGTCAAAACAGAATTTTTATTGAAGGAGTATTTAGGAGCGTGACTTTTTACATTTCAAAAGTTTTGTTGAATGGATTTACCGATTGTTTACAATGGTTGGATTAGATTTTAGAAGACATTGCTTAGGTCCCTTAGCTTAGCTTCAAAATAATGTAAAAATTATCATTTTATCTCAATTAACAACTGAGTAAATCCATTTTTTTCGAAAAAATACGGAAGGAAATTTTTCAGTTTTCTATACAGAGTGTTTAAAAAAGATGGTAAAATATTTCAAGTACTAATAGTATGGACCAAAACAAGCAGAAAAGTGTTAAACATGGGTCCGCAAAGTAATCGTTTTGGAGATACGAAAGTTTATTCATTTTTGAAACATCCTTTGGCAGTCATCTATTACCAACTTATCAAATAGAAACAAAGAAAAACATAAGGTTATATAAGTTGTTCTAATTGCTTTCTTTCCATTGTCAAGAAGTCACGACTACTTTCATCGATATTCGTACACTTCCTAGAAGCCCTTTGTTGGTTCAAGACCTTTTATACATCCAGGAGATTTTTAAATTGGTGTCATTGACAGCGATGTTATAGAGTATTAAAAAGAACGAAATTTGGTGGATTCAAATCAGACGATCTTGCAGGTCATAACGCCAATTCACCCCTAGAGTAAACTTCCATATTTCCGAAACCGTTAGTTTGAAGACCCATGTTTATTATGACTTTTCTGTTTATTTTGATCTACACTATTGCACACTTATTTTTTTCATTTTACCATCTTTTTTTGAACATCCTGTATAACTGTAAAAATATCAATTTGGCGTTTCCACAATTTTTATAAGTTCTATAACATCTTATACTGCTCTTTTATTTGGTAAAAAATTGCTATATCTCTCGAAAAAACCCATCAATAAAAAAGTTTCATTACGATACGAAACCCAAACTTGATGACCCATAATGTAAAGGATCTCATGGAAGCATGAACTCAAAAAACCATCACAAGAAACTTCTACAAATTACAAACAAAAAACTGAAAAAATTTATATTTGAACAATTATGCCCAAAAAAGTTGGCTATTAAACATTTATTAATAAAAGTCGTTTTGAAGAATTGTAAATCCTGCTTTATAGTCCAGATTTTGTATCCAATGACTGTTGTCCTTTCACAAAATTGAAATAAACATATGAAAAAGACCCACAACTGTCTCCTCAACGGAAATGGGTTTGTGGTAACAACAATGAAGATTGTTAAAATACAAAAAATCTAGTTTTTTTTTTTGTTTTTCGCTCAAAGTAAAACCGCTACTTTTTGCGAAGGAATTCTGTGTTCAGAGTTGGCAATATCACTACACCTTTTCAGTGGGTAGTCAGTTGTGGGTCACTCTGTATTATAATACTAAACCGTGATCAACAATGAATCTGTTGGCGGCACTGAAAATTGACAAGATGTTTTCTGTTGTCACTTTTGACACTTTCTTAACAAGCGCTTCTGAAATTGATTACAAAATTCAAATTTTTTATTAAACATCTTATTATTTTTGTTGTGTTTTCATACATTCTGTAATTAAAATTTATCAAATTTCAAAATTCTTAATCCTTTTAACGTAACCTAAAATTTTTTGACAATTCAGAATAGAGTAATCCAAAACCCGGACCTGCACCATATTCAAAATGGTTGCTGGAAGAAAACAAACTGATGTCACTGATGACACATTGAAATTTGAGGTTATTATTTATTTATTCACAAGTTTTGTCTTGGCCCTAATTAGTCAGCTCTAGCAAACAAGGTTTTGTCTTAAATCACGCTCTTCGGGAAGGTTCCGAAGTGAATGAAATGCAAAATTTGAGGTTAAGAAGTAATGTTTTCTTCCAGCAACCATATCGGATTTCTGATTTTGACGTTTTCTTGGACCATTCTATTGTACCAGTTGTAATTTCTCTGTGTACCAATTGCATGAAAAAAAACATTTATATTTTTCAATTGTTTTATTGCCAACAGACATTCTTGATGCAAAAATCACAATTTTGATTTTGTCGAAAACTATCGAATCAAACTTAAACACAACTAATTCTTCTTTCTCCAATAAAAAAAATCAAAAATAAACAAAAACTGTAAAAAATCGAAATCATATTTTCCAAGAATCTATGAAATTTCGCATTTTAAAATCAGTTGAAAACATTAATCAAAATCAACTTTAAGACAACATTTGATAAATAAAATTCCCAACACCAACCAAAATACCACTTCTTAAACAATACCAATCTTGAAAAAAAAACTACTGAAAAACATATGTTAATTCTCTAGTGAATTCGAGCAACTCCTTTGTGATATGAACTGCAATAAGAAATTGAGTGCATTAAAAACAATTACCGCATTAAAAAATAAAGAGCCATTTTTATAAATGAATATTTTTAAAGCTCCCATACACAAATAACATATAACAATTTTTTTGCATTCTTAATTGTAGAATTTAATTCTCAAACTTAAAAATATAAACTATCTATTGTCTTTCAATTCAATAATTTCTTTATTACATTAAATGATAAGCCTCTCCTGTACGATTTAATCTGTCACATATTTAACCAACCAAGAGTGAAATTAAATGAATCGTTGAAAAAGAATTTAACACCGTAACCAACCAATCCCTTCAATATTATTACGTCTTTCAAAAAGACAAAATATTTAAATTTAGATTTTTATAACTGGGATAAACTTTCAGTTCTTTTGGATGGATTATATAATAACTGTAGTTAAAGTTCAAAAGTCACAGAATTTATAAGCGATAGAATTCTATATGGAAAAAAAAAAAAAAGGAATTAAAGCAAGTACAATTATTTGAGAGTTTTATTATTTACAAAACAATAATGTTGTAATTTGTTTACTCGAAAAGCGACAATGACCTAAATAGTTATTGGTTCTTTTTAAGCGAATTCATAGAGTAACCTTCAAAATATAACAAAAATTTTAAAAAATTGTATATTCCAAATTTCTTTTTTTTTCCATTCCGCTGTATAATGTACGTGTCAAATATGATAACTTATCAGACATATTTACGATTCCATACATTACATACTCAATGTTATCGAAAATAATAAAAATATAAACAGACATTTAAAATCCCGTCTTTGTAGAGTTAGTTAGTTCATCTGTCATTTGTCAAAAAATTAAAACAAAATATAAACAAATTGACTCGATGTATTATTATATATTATCATTTGTTTTGTGGTTTCCGTTTCAACAAAAAATTGTTTATTGTACCATTGATATCCGTTTAGAATGAAATTTGATAATAATAGTAACAGTTGTAAACAGTATTTTCTATGTTATGTAAAGTTAAGACATTTTACATTCTACCATCGTCTGGTTTATCGATTTGCACGGTTAATACACATTTGCGCCTCTCCGTCTTGTTCTTGTTTATTGATTTATTGCGTCCGTTACTGAAGTATTTAGTAACGACAAAAAGGCCAGAAGTTTGCCATTTTTTTAATCAAAGTTGGCAACTATTTTTTTTTCAGAATTCATATCATCTAAGAAATGATGAAAACAATCTCAACAAAATAAACAAATTTATCAATTTCTGTTATCACTTTTTTATTCATATAAAATAATAATGTCAAAATAAATACCACATTTAAATAGTTGACAAGAATGGCATTGATTGACATTTGTCAAAAAAAATCTTCCATAACCTTAACATTATAAAAACAATTTCATCTTGTATTTGATTTCTGGTATGAGTATACAAGGAAGTGAAAACTGCATCAATGCATTTAATAATATCTTGTCATTATATGCAGCATGCACGTGCTGCTATTAACGAATAAAAATTATAGACAAACTGCTAATAACTATAACCAAACTTTTGCGTTTATTTCTCACAAAATTGCTAATCTTCAGACATGTCGGTAAATTTCCATTTTTTCGTGATACTAAGTTGGCAACATTGCTATAACTAATTATAGTAATTATTATAAAAGTTTGACGCTGAATCAAGGATTTAATTTGTTGTATAGTTCTGCAACCTTCTAATGGAGGTTTGCAAGTTGATACACATTTTACTAAGGACAAAATAAATTAAATTTTCATCAACTCGAAAGGAACGAATGAAAAAATTTGATTTTATGTCATGTAACTTAAATGACCAATTTTTCCAACGAAAATGATAAATGGAGTGAAAAGGGAAAAACTGCTGACTCAAGAGTTTCCCGAGAGTGAAATACCTACTTCACTCGAACGTAGTTATACAATAAATTTAATCCAAATGCTACTTTTCAATCATTTCTCAATTCTTCTTTAGAGATTTTAAACTTTTTTTGAATTTTTTTCATTGATGTAGGCAATATTTAAATTTTGAAAATGACAATTCCAATAAACATTATCAAGATTGTTGTGTTTTGACTTTTTTGAAATAATGAAAGTCAACTTTCTCTATATTAAATATGAGAAAATGACGTAAAACCTAATGTTGGATTTGATGTCAATGCAGGATTATCGGTACAGAAATCCCTTTTGAGAATCCCCTAAGCCTGATTGCCCTTTATAAAGATTGTTGTTTCTTGTAGGTTATGAACAATACCAACAATGTTGACGTCATATTTACATATGAAGCAGCAAAAGAGAATGGCAAAGCTCGAGGGCGAGGGAGTCGCGATTAGAAATCCTGCTGGCGGTGAAAGTGTTCGCAATCGTACCGCCATGTTGTGTCGCGAGAAAAAAACAAAAATTATAGAAAAAAAAAATTTGAATATTATAATTTTTTTTTTTTTTGAGAAAGAGCGCTCACCTAGTCAAAGTGCCTTTGAGAAGCGGATTCCGATCGTAGTATCCGCCAATCATATTGACGATAGTATGGAATAATAAATCCAGAGTCGTCGACTCTTCCGTTTACAAATGTCAATCACCACAGCACATAGACACGCATGAGGGCGCGAGGGTGGCGAACACACGCGACCGAAGGGCACGTGGAAAAACATTAATCAAGGCACTAATCACTGTAAACAGTTCACTCACTATCAGTTTGACAGCACGAGTACCAAACAGGTGTCTGCCCCTCTCCAAATACACGACTGCGCGGTGCAGTCCGCAAGCTGCCCTTGATAGCAAGTGAACCATCGAGCGGACGGCCCCGCTAGCGGACGTTCTCGACTTGCTCACCTAGTTTCTAGACTCCTTCGACACCGGAGGGAGGCCCCGCACGATCTGCGCCGAATGACGGCGGTACTACCTAAACGTCACTTTGACAAGTACTAACATTTGACAGCTTAATTTTACCGTTACGTAATTCTGACGTAACAAAATGACACTTAGTGACAGCAACTGTCAAATAACTCAACATAACCTCCCAATCAAAATTTATTGAAAAAACATGCAAAGGTCATGCGGAAACTGGCACGCAGTTGACAAGTATAGCCATAAAACATGTTAAAACAAAGATAATTATAGTAAATTTTGAATTTCAATCTACTATAAATTTGACACTTCTTTGACATCAGCTCTCAAAGATTCAATTTAGAAAATATAGGTTAAAAAACGGTTCAAAAGATCCAGAATTCCTCAAAGACATAAAGGTCAATCTGAAAATAGCTCGCAAATACAGTCATAAGTGAGGTTATGTTGTGAAAATTTTAGGTTACTCCTTTAGCATCAACTTATACAATAACAATACGATTTCGAGTTCCATGACTGATAAACATACAAAAACAAAGATTATTATCGTATTTCAATCCATACTATTGCTTTCATAGATTTTGTATTCATTATTTACTAAATTTTTATTGGTGTTTATTGTATTCGAAATGTAAATGTTATATCAAGTTAACATTCGTCCATTATGCAACTTTCGTAATGACTTTATGCCATTAGTATAAGACACATCCATTTCAAACTTTAATAAATTCCAAACAACTGTAAAAGTTTGCTATTCTTTATATCTAAACAAAAAGAGTTAATTCAGCGTCACAAAACTCAATAATCCTTGACTTTTTAGCGAGGTTCTAGTCGATTTCTTCGAAAGCATAGATGGTTGCCTAAGTTTACTTCGTGTTAAATTGTAATAAAATTAGTAAAACCAACAAAAAACCTGACTATATGTAAAATTATAGTGAAATTTGAGCAATTGATTGTGGCCTTGACTAAAGGTGCGTATAGATGGCGTTACATAATACTGCAGTGTGGGTTTAGCTTAAGATGCACTTTTATTGAAATAGTGTTTAGGGGAAAAGCGTGGTTGATAAAAATTATGTATGTTCATGGTTGATGTTTACTGAGTGATAACAGAAAGAAGGAAGCATGTCTGTTTATAAATAGCTTTGTCGTGTAGGGGAAAAGCCGACTTATTAAAACAGTAGACAGGTGTCCCATTTAGTTTTTCACTGCTGCAAGATACAAGCGATGGCTTTATTTCGCACTCCAATTCGAAGCTTAAGATAGAAAAAAAAAAAAAAAGAAAGTAACTAATCAAACTTGCTTTGAATTCATGCAAGCAAATTTTTCCAACTTATTCAATTCAGATAATTCTAAAATTTGGTACCAACGAATGCATTGCACTTACTTGAATTCAATTCTACTAACAGTGATTTATTGTTTTTTATGATGAAGTTTTAACAAGTTACTGGTTTAAGTGGTTAGCATCGATCGCTTGAATTTGTGTAACTTTCAAATGGACAATCGTTTACTTATTTTTTTGAATTTTAATGATAATAGGGATTTTGTAATCTGTATTACCAAAATAAATGGATTTATATTCGTTACTACAACATTTAGTCCAACTTAATTAATCTTTAGAAGTGATAACACTAAAAATAACAGTGTTGAGATAAGACTTATCAGAGGGGCAATTGTTTGGCATGAAGATGTTTATTGAATTAATGCGGATTTGATGAAGGGGGAGATTTTTTGCAAGGTGCAAGGTTAAGGTTATTATTTTGAACTAACCTAATGTCAGCTGCTCTTTTAATTTAATATGTCTGCAAATATCTGAAGGAATACTTGTCAAATTTGACAACAAATAGATTAGGACTAGTCGAATTGTCCAAAAATGTGCTGCTATTTTGATAAAGCATTGAATAATACAAAACACTCTCAAATGTGTATAAAGCTTGATTTAGTACATTTGTACACAGGGGCGGACTGGCCAATCGGGCGATCTAGAGACTTGTCTTGATTCTTTTGAAGAGAACTTGTTGCAATAAACAATAATTTCATTTTCTAAAAATAGCTTAAGTAATGATACAATTCCTATCGTCCTGTCTAACAACCGTACGTTCAATATACAGGATGTCTCTTTCAGTATATTTAGAGAACTAAAAAATATTATAATTTTTTTTTTCATTTGTTTTTTAGAATGTAGTCGCTTAAAGTATCTTCAAATCAATGTCACTTCCGGTTATCTGGAAACAGCTACCAACTTGGTTATTTAAAATGGAAACATAGATTTTTTTTTACTTTTTTAAATTTGTCTTTCGAAAATATCACGTTCTGCTTTTAATTAACTTCTTATTAATTAATATCAACAAAAGGCTAATGCTTTTTGTGTGGAAATTCTACGATCGCAGTTAACTAAAATGTTAATTTAAAGCAGTGAATTCATTTGTTTATTTTGATTCACGAAAAAGCTGATTATTGTAAAAAAAATGGAAAATTTGTAATCTTAGGTAAAGTCATGTCAAAAAAAAATCACGCACTAGATTTTAAAGAGTTGGGAAATTTTGTTTTATTAGGTTGGATCAAAAAAAGGTTGACTATTAGGAAGTTTTATTGAGATAAGTTTGCGGCAATGACACTCATTCGACTGACATTTGTCGAATAATTGAAGAAAATTTATTAATTTTTTATAAGGTACAGTCTAGGAGGGTAAAACATCATTTGAAATCCATTTAAAGACCGTAATTGATAAAAAAAATCAAACAGAAATTTCAAATAATTTTTCTGAATCTAACCTTGGTTTATGACATAGTTCAAAAAATGATGAAACTCGAATCAGAAAGTTTCCTCGACTTTTACCAACTTTCGAAAAAAAAATCCTATTTTTAGTGCGTGATTGTTTTTTGACATGACTTCATACACATAAATTAATATCCTTTTACGCATTAAAAATGTAACCACTCAATCAATAAATAATTAATGTGAATAATACGTAGCATTATACACTCTCATTAGTGTGCAATTAATAATTTACCCACTCATAGGTATAATAATTTAGATTATATCACTGATACTTTTCTGTTGAAACATTGGAAAAAATGCAAAATTCTTTCATGAAAGTGATTTTGGGCAAGTGTGTAACGGCCATTTTATCGCATACCGACTAGAAATTTCAAGGTCATTTAATACATTTAAAATTCAATTACAGGTTAGATTCAAATATTAACACAGGTAAAGCCTAGTATTATATACAGTTATTTGTGCATAATGAGCAAATTATCACACTCATATAATCACTATTATTTTGTTATCTGGTCAATTCATTTAGACTTACAATGTCTATTTCTATGTGTGCATAATTTTTATTACCACATGGAATAATATAAATTACCTAAAGTGTATATACGATTAATGGATCAATTAAAATGTACGGAACGTACCAGCTGTGTGTAAAGAATAATTTATCACACTTGTCCTATACATTCGTTCAAAAATAAGTCATAAAAATATTGTATCGCAGAATTGTCTTTGTGTGCAATAGACATTTTATCACACAGTGAGATAAAGATTATTAAAGAAAAAAATATCTCTATGCTTTACGCATTCACTCAACAATTTTTATTTTGGCAACGCCGTCATTTGACAGTTGAACAACAAAACAAGAGTACCTGCTGTTCATGGAATTGTCAGTGTAAAAAACCAAATGTTGGTGGAAACTAAAGTCACTAGTACGTTGAGCCATTATTTGTACGAGTGTCAAAGTGCACAAATGGCAATTCGCACGAACAGCAGGTACTACAAAACAATCGTAAAAATCACTGTTTTTTTTTTTTAGTTTTGAATACGAAATTATAACTAAAGTTCTAACCTGAAAGTGGTAATCTTCACAGATCTTTTCTCCAAAATTACGTAACCTTCCAGTTTTGATTAACGGTTTAAACTAGTCCAAAAATCATTCCTATCAAAAATTTATTATGTTGAAAACAGAAACAAAGCCATATTTGTAGATAATCTGTCAATTAAATGTCAATTTTTGACATTCCATACTCTATGTTATTACTCACTTGGATTATAATCAATTATCATTTACTATCAATAGTGTGTAATAGATCATTTACCACACTTATTAATTTGATTTTCAACAGAAAAAATCATAATGGTCTACCCTAACTCATTAGTGTTTGTAGACATTTTCTTGCATTACTATCTGTAGATTACAGAATATTAAAGGCAATGCGATATAAGCACAATTACTAAATAATCAATGCAGATAAACAAAATAATCGGACGCTCCTGTGAGTAATCAAATTGATACACTTTTATTGTTACAGATGTTTATTCATTCAAAAATTGAGACAGTAGTGACAACTGATTATAAACTATATAATAGACACTTTATCACATACTACTGTAAAATAATAGTAGTTATACTATTAAATTTATTGTTGTGTAATAGAGTATTTCTCACATCCTATCTTTTTTTTTTTACAACCATAAAAATTAGCTTTGAGAAAAGACCAAAATAAAATTTTAATTCTGCAGAAACGTTTATTATATAAACTTTTGCCGCAACCCTAATAAAACAGTTATTGTAATATAAATTTTACTGTTTGTTTATAGCATGGTTGTCATCCTTTGTCAAGACTTTTGGACCATCAAAAAAAAAAATCTCGTAATTTTATTAGACACTGTCACGTGTATCTTATAAGTTTTTACACCATTGCGTCTGTGGTAAAATTTCATGATTATGAGTCATTATTTCAGTGCGTAATCGCCAATTTACCACATGTTAATTATAACAGTTTATAAATCAAATAATCCAAATTCTTTTACCTTTCAGCGGGGAAATGTCTTAGGGCTTCCATCCTTCGTCTTATCCCATTGTTGCCGCCGCACTAAAGCGCACTCAATTCTAAATAAAGAACAACGATAACACTGCGTACAAAGCGCACATAAATAACCAAACCACAAATCGACGAAATTTCTTAAAATATTTTTTTTTACACAATTTTTTATTAAAATTATCGTTCTTTCTTTATGATATTATTTGATTGGATTGTACATCCAAACAAAACTCTATCAACAGCACAGGGTGTTCGGCGAGAATGAAGAGTGGGCGGTGCTAGACGGAAGGTATCGTGCGCTTGAGCGACACGAGGACACCGATCATGATGCGCAAAGAGGATACGACTAAACATTTATTTAAAAAAGGATTTGAGGGAATAACAAGGGATAGGGGAAAATCAAATACGTCATGAAAATTTATTTTTCAACAAGTGAATAATGGATTTTTTGCTACTAGCGTTAAATTGTACCATTATTTAGTGAGTTGAATTGAGAGAATGCAGTCATTTTTCTTTTTTGGTTTTTCATTACTATCTGTTATTGAGTTTGTTGACGAGAAATGAAAGCTTTGATTTAATTCACATTTAAGGTTATTCAATATTTATTTTAGAGAGACTAAACTAAAGCTTAATCTTATTCTGACGTTGCAATAGAGAATGAATTAGTAGTTAAGAGAAATACTATATAAGCCATGACAGAACAAAAAATTTGTTTAATCCGTTGATAAATAGGACAAAAATTACAATGGCGGGAAAATTCAAATTGTATTTGCTATTTTTGCTTAAAGCTATCTCACAGTCTTTGGTTCCAAATAGTAAAAAAAATTGGAAATCTAATAAAAAATTTCGATCTTTACAATAATATAAAAGTTAAGAGACAAAAAATTAAGCGGCGAAAAAATTGTATTTGCATTATTGATAATAATAATAATTTATTGTTTTTATAAAATCCTTGTACTAATAATTCAATAATCAATATTTAATTGGAGTTTTATAATAAATCCCAAACTACTGTTTATAATTTTATTGATAAACTATTAATTATGTAATATAAAAGACAACTTACGGAACACCTAAATAAAACATGAATAGTTACAAACTCAAGTGCTTTCAAACAATTTCTTCTTCAATTCATAATTTACTACACGTTGCACGAGTCAATTGAGAAATAAAATTGTGACAAAATAATGAAAATAAATCTGGAAAATTAAAAAAAAAAAAATACAACGAAATTTTTTTTACCACTACAATTTTACAATTTCCAGATTTGATTGAAGAAAAAAAAAAATAACATCTATTATAGGCACAGTAATGTTTTACACTAAAAAAAAGTGGAAGAACACTACTATGACTGAAAATGATAGGGCGTTAATGAAAGGAAAAAATTTCTGTTTAATTAAATGAACTATTAATGTCTCATTTTCATGAAAACAATAGCAACATCATGTTCGTCATACCCTGACCGTCTGGCTGTTTTATAAGCTTCATTCGAAGCCGCCGCCACCGGCAGATTTTGTTTGACATCATTTGATATATCAAGACATAATTTGATATCTTTCTGCATATATTCCAATGCTTGTTCCACTTTCGAAAAACTTCGATTATTAATCAATTGTCCTTTATTTGATAGATAATTTGAAGCTCCTTCTGATAGATTAAAAATCTCCAAAAAGTCTTTACTTGATAATCCACATCTTTCAGCCAATACCATACTTTCAGCTAATCCAGCTAATCCAATTCCTAATGCCATATTAATACATAAATTCATTTTCGTAGCTGAACCAACTGTTCCAAGATAGAATGCTGTTTTACCGATCGCTTTAAAACAAGTTTGACAATCATCAAATAACGACTTATCACCAGCCGCTAATATTATCAAACCACCTTCTTCAGCTTGTTTCTTACTTCCTTGCATTTGAGCTTCCAAATAACGGCCTCCTTTACTTTCGATTATATCGCAAATGTCTTTTGATGTATCTGGATCTATTGATGTCATCTCCACATAGCCTTTACCAGCTAAGGCTGTACAACCGTCAGCTTGATGAATCACGCCGCAATTGCCGATCACCACCTAAATATTCAATTATTACATCAATCATTAAAAATTTCATATAAAAACTTACTTCTTTGGCTGAACGAGGATCGGCCAAACAACTGAAAATTACGTCCGAATTTTGTACTACATCGCATGGTGTTTGGTATGTTTGAACTAAACCTATTTGATTTGCGTCAGCTTGGGCTTTTATCTCGTCACACTGCAACAAAAAATTATAATTAATATTCAATCGGTCGACAACCTTTGCAATAAAGACAATGCGTCATCAGATTCGCACTTTTCAGACAGGAAATTGTCTATAACTTATTTTAAATAAATATTATCTATGTCAATGCTGCCAACAATTCACAAACTAATTTCAATTTTGAGTATTTTATTGGAAAAATACAAAAACTCATACTTTTTTTTTTAAGAAATAATTGCGAAACTTATCGACTGTGAGAAACAGAATACCAACTACAATAATGTATTATCATAATTCCTATAATAGTTTATTGAAATTTCGCAAACTTTTGCTTAAATTAAATATTTATAAAGGGTTTCAGTAATATATGGATGTGGATACAGCTACACTTTATTTATAATTCAACTTGTAAGTTTTCACTGAAACAGGATTCGAGGTTGTTCTTGCCTAATCTCTTGTAATGTACACAAAAGAACGTAAATTATATGGATAATTCTCCGAAAGAATTACTTTATATATATATAAAAAAAAACTAGAAATAAATATCAATATTTACAGATTGAACTACTGTAAACATTACTAAAAAATTCAAATAACCATAAAAATGAGTAATTTCTCAATAAGCATCATACCCGAAAAACATCAAACTAGAAAGCAACAGACATTAACTTATCTCTGAAATGATTACAAGTTGCCAAGGTCACTTTTTATAACTTTTTGATACAACGATCGATGTTGACGCAAATGTTGCATTAAGAAAGCGTTTAAAAAAATGGCAGTGTTTAGAACAAAATCATTAGAAATCCAGTTTGGATGACTGATTAAAAAAAACACTTTCAATTATGCATATTATCATTTTTTTCTAGATGAATATTTAGGACACTTTCTAGAACAGACAGTGAAAGCTTTTGCGGTGTGAATTTTCGTACAGAAAAGAAAGAGTAAAAAGGTTGAAGTAAAGCGTATTAAGGATTACCCTCGACCTTATTTCAAATAATAACGTGTTTATTCACTGTTTCATTTTATCATTGAAGGCAAAAAGCGGAAAATGTCGAGATTTTATTTTGAATAAAAATAATAAATCAAATAATTGTCATTTCATTCTGATGTTTGGAAACAATTAAATGATAAAAATTCAATGAAATGTTTAAATTCTGTCACAATTTGCATATTAAAATCGAGAGTGGACGAACTAGAGTAGAACTAAAAGTTGAAATTGATAATTTGCATAGTGTTAAGATGTTGATAACCTCATCAGGATATAGTTCAGTTTCAAAAGAATGTAAATTTGAATTTGGTGACGTTTCAAAAGATTTTTTTGAAACTGATAAATACAGGATGAGTCATTAATAATGGTACTTAGCTTAACAACCTTAAAAGAATACGATTAAACGCAATGCCTTGTCCGAAAGTTGCTCTTTTCCATTATACAGGGCGATCAATTGTTTTTTAGTTCAATTTTTTCACAATATTTCAAAAAATATACTGAGTGAAACATGTTGAAATTGATTTTTTCACTAAATACACATTATGAAATGAATGACGCTTATTTTTATAGAACAATAGTTTCGCTTTTATTTTATTTATGAAATTCTGAGATTTTGGTATTAATGGGATGAAGTAAATTCATTTTTGAGTGAAAAAGCTACACTTATCTAAAGTTAAAAAACTTGACCGTTCTAGAGATAAATCACATTCAATTTAAAAATGCACTTTATTAACGAAAATGAATTTTGATCAAAGTAGGCCTATAAATTAAAAAAATTGATTTGATAAAAATTTAACTTTGTTATGATTTTGTCTAGTTTAAGCCAAGCCTTGATCCTTTTTGAGTATCAATACTAAGGAATCAAAAACTGAAAAAATTAGCCGTTACAAGACAAGTAATAAGAAATTTAAAAAAATTTAAAAAATAAGCGTTGCCAGTTTCAGTAATTTTTGATATCTAAACTTAACTACGACCACTATTTGTTAATGTGATACTCTGATGTTAATTATCGGTAGATTCAATGTCATTTATTTTAAAAACGATATGGTTTCTTGAAATGTGACAAGTAATATTTTTTCCACTTTTAGTAAGCTTAGTAGATGTTCCTAGCGCCCTCTATGCTGTTGAAAAGTTTTAGTGCGAACTTCTTCATATAGAGGTTCTTGAATATGTTCTGTAGAAGTAAAATAATGGCCACTTTGCTGCACTTCCTCTTATACCGGAAGTCGGTACTAACAACTTTGTTATTTTAAATGGAACACTCTATATATTATTGCATTTTCGAATTCCTTGATAAATTTTAGTCTAGGTTTAATAGCCACTTAGGACATCTAAGATCTATAGTTTTAGAGTTAGTTATTCATGTTTCTTAAACAAAAATTGCATCTGCAGTGTTCAAGAAAAATAAAAATTGTTCAAAAACTAAGTGAGCTGGAAGTCAACTGTCTTAGTATTCAGTGGACCAAGAATGACACTATTAATTGCACAACTGCATATTCATCTGTTTTCAATCATGGATAACTTGATTTTTTCAAATTGTTTCACTAATGCATGCTGAATTAAATTCTCTCTCAACTGACAAGAGATAACTGGTAACTGTCAATGCAATTATTTGCAAATATCTCAAAAAATTTTTGTTGACAGATGTGCAAAATTTTATATCAAATGAAAGAGAATCAAATTCTGAATGCGTTAGTAAAACAATTGCTATATCATTCCATTTGAAAAAATCAAGTTATCTTTAATTGATTACAGGAGTTAAATTTTCTAAAATAACTTGAATAACTCAAAAACTATAGATTTTTAAGTAGTTATTAAAATCAAACTAAAATTTAGCAAAGAATTCAAAAATCCAATAATATATATTGTGTTCCATTTAAAATAATAAAGTTAGTATCGACTTCCAGTATAAGCAGAAGTGCAGCAAATTATTTTACTTTGACAGAATATATTTAAGAACCCCTATATAGAAAATTTCAGTTCGATTGAAATACGTGTTCCCTATAAACTTCTAATAGTCTTCGTGAATGACTCTGTATAAATAAATATTAGAAAAAGATTTTTGACTTTAAAACCCTGTACACCTATAAGGAGCCACATTTGGATAAGTCGTATTAAGCTTAATCGCATTTTTTTTTAATTGGACTATCAACCCTTAAGCTGTGTATTATTATTAACGACACACCCTGTATATCTATAAGTTATAAAAAAAAAACTAGTTTCACACTTTTTTATTTACAATAAAATGAATTACTTTTTTTTAATTTTTAGCTTCATTAGTCATTTTTTAAAATTATCGGATTTAAGAGACTTGAAATAGACTAACTTACACTAACAATAATTGAAAAACTTACACAAGATAAAGGACATGTAGAAATGATTGGCTGCGTTCAGCAGACAAAAGCGCTTAGTTAGCGTAGAAAGCGACCGCCGATCAAAAGACGGATATGATTGGTGGAAATTATCAATCCCATGGATAACTTAGTCAAGGACAGTGAGCGCGTTCTGTGCTTGTTTGTTAGATGCAGCAAATTTGAGTTCAACTTAAATAAGGACAAAGAAATTTACTAAATCAAGCAAATCTGAAAGAAGTGCAAAAAAGTATTGTTTTGTAAGATAGAATTTTTTTTTGATAATTATAATCTTTACAATGTGAGATAAAAATCTATTGGAGACTTTGCAGATTAACCAATCCCTCGATGTCCTTTATATATGATTTAAAAAATCCTAAATTATTACATAATAAAAAGCTTCAACAATCAATAATAAAACTTGTTTCAGCGACTTTTATGATTATTTAAATCTTAATTTTTAAATGTGAGCAGAATTATTATAGAAATTATTATAGTAAATCGACCTAACCTACTACTCACTAAAAATTAGTGTTTAGTTTAGGTGAATTTCTCCCTTGTATCAACTGATTTTATTAACAAACAGTTGTTCAGAGAAATTCAATCAATCGATGAAACTTTGGCCGGTTATAAATTAATATCAAACCAATCTCACAGTGGCCAAATATCAAAATCTCTAAGTCTCTAAGACTCAAATTTAATAACGAAATTCGATTACTCCAAAAACTTGCTCGTATTTGATCTCTGCCATCATTTTAGATAATTATTTTGTTTTCAAACCACTCGTTGGACAAACTATCCACTCGAACGGAATATGCCTCATTCCAAACTTGTTACAGAATACAATAATATAACAATTGTTAACTATTTTACCGACAGATACATGTTGACGCAAGAATTTATTTTACCGATTCAAAAGAAAAAAAAAAAACACTGACAAAATCTAAACATAATCCGTATATTTCTCCAACAGTTTTACATTCACAGACAAATCAATATTATCTTTAGGAATGATGATTTATTAACGTCTATTTTGAGTACACAAAATGATTATTAATTTTCAAATATTTTCAACAAATTTTTCTATTAAAAATAATTTATACAATACCCAATTTCCACTCAAAGTACATAAAATTGTATTTCTGTTCAATTCCAAACAAAAAACTTTCTTTTTTTTTGTCCATTACATAACTTGTGCAAACATAAAAACATTTCTTACCAACATTTATCCATTTCTTGTGATTAAAAATAGGATTAGAATTGAAATGCTAACACCGATGTTGGTATTTCTAAAAATAGTTTCAATAATAGAAATCCACATTTTCATTAACCTTTAATAGAATGATAAAGGTCGATTTTGAGTAGCGAAAAGTATCCGACCTGAGCATGAGTATCAAACGTTATCGATCCAATTTTACAACATTTCCCGCCCTTCACCGTAACGAAATGAAACGGTTTTATCATTAAACAACAAGTCAAAGAAACCTTATCAATGTTTGACCAATTTTTTTCTCCAAGATTATCATTATTAAAAAAAAAATTAAGCTTATTTAAACAAATTAAAAGTCAAATTGACAATTAAAATATTCAAATTGTCAACTTCAATTGAAAAAATAATAAAAATAATTGAAGCAAATTTTAATTTTTCTTTCTTTTCTTAAAACATTAAAGAACAGTTACGTTAGCACATTATGAAACAAGGAAAATCATCCGACTTCACCTCATCGGAATGGAATCGTCCACTTTATTCCCCACTAGAACGCAGCTGGAAGTGTCGTTCGTGACGAGTAATTCAGCGAACGACTTGCCAGAACTCAAGCGACGGTCAAAGACTAAACTTACATTTCACAATAATAATATTTGTACGTGTTAAAGTGTCCAGTGAAGTCACTATTGTCAATACCAGACCCATCTTTTGGTTTTACCTACATATGGGACGTAATCGTCGTATGGAGTGGTAAGTGAACGTTTTGTGACTCGAGAACTTTCGCTTGATAACAACATTGTTTATCATTATTGTACTATTCCAAGCAGTAAACATTGATAAATATTTTCAAATTTCCAGATAAAAGACGAAAAGGGAACGAGTCAAGATTGTAGGACAATGTATAGTGAATTATGGAAAGCAACCGGCTGAATGGTGCCGGTCGAATTTTCTTTCTTTTCGTTATAGTTTTTCCATTAGTAATAACAAATCGGACACGTCACGGTGACGGAATTGTATCAAATATAACAGGATGTTCCTATACGAATTCAACACATTTAATATGTCGAAATACACAAGTCAGAAGTCTTCGATTCAATCCCGATACTATTCGTGTCGAATTAATAAATGTAACGGGCGAACATATAGACGCAAAAAATATAAGACATCTACGATGGATTGATAGCGGATTAACTGATATCAAAAAAACTATACTCCATCCTGAATCTTTAGAAACTTTAGATGTTGCCAATAATAATATATCCAAATTACAAAACTATTATTTTCAACAATTCATTAGTTTAAAAGAAATGGATTTATCATATAATGGAATTTATGATCTACTTAGATACGTATTTGGAAATCATTCATCAATTGAAAAACTATCAATTTCGCATAATTCATTAAATGCTATACCATTTCAAGTATTCGCGCCAATGCATCGATTATATTATCTTGACATTTCTTTCAATCAAATCGCAACTTTTTTAAATCATTTTTTTAAATTCAACAAAAACTTACAAGTTTTATTATTGAATAATAATCGAATTACTACATTAACATCAAATTCGTTAACAGATTTATCTGATCTCAAAATTCTGGATCTTTCGCATAATTCGATCCAGTCAGTGTCAAAAGGTCTCTTCGATTCACTTAATAATTTAGAGTACTTAAATCTTGCTTCTAATCCACTTGTCAATATGCCTAGTGGCACTTTCCGAGGTCTTATCAATCTTCGAACATTAAATTTGAGTGGAAACAAAATCAATCAATTAACTTTTGGTCTTTTACATTTTAGTCCTGAATTAACATCATTCACTGTAGATGATACAAATATCGAACGTTTACATAACAGTGAATTACTAGGTATTCCAAAATTAAGAACACTTCGTATTCGCAATAATAAGAATCTCCGTATTATTGAGAGTTATGTATTAGCTGATTTACCACATTTAGAAGAATTAGATATTAGTGGTAATTCATTGACTTTTTTGCCGACATCTCTTGCCAATTTAACAATGTTAAAAAAATTGAACATTTCGGATAATCCATGGGCTTGTGATTGTCGTATGTATTGGTTTGCACCATGGGCTGAAGAGAAAAAAAATCAAAATGTTACTTTATCAGATTTGAGTTGTACTCATGCTTATCCAAATGATATGTTACCAACTTTACATCATTTAAATTGTACCGGACCTCGTATTGATTTTAAAACTCCAACGAAACAATATCGTCTTAAATCGGACGCTTTATTAGAATGTCGTTATTTGGCTAATCCACCACCTTCTATAACATGGGTCACGCCTAGTCGACAAGTATTCCATTGGAATCCAGATCCATCCATTCCGGACGTTTTTGAAAAGCATCCACATGCTCATGATCAATTTCTAACCCCGATCAGAATTATACCCCCGCGTATACAAGTCCTTGATAATGGAACACTTTTGATCAAAAACGTAACCAGAGAGGATTGTGGACGATACACGTGTTATGCAAGCAATCCTTTAGCTAATCAAACCGAAAATGTCCTTCTTCATATTGATCCTACCGACTGGAATAATGTCCGTATTATGAGTCTTATTGTTGGATTACAATGTGCAACTGGGTTTCTTGCTCTCACACTCATCATTCAACTTATACGTTATCTTATCAATAGGTAAACAACTTAAATTTTTCGAATTCACATTTTAACTTAAAACCTTTTGCAGATTTGGTATTTTCAACAACTTTTGTAGTTTTTGCAAACGAGATCGCGTGTCACCTCGAGCTCGTCAAATCTATGCTATGTTAGATAACATTGAACAATATAAATCGCAACAATTGGAACGTCTTCGAGAAAACTACACGCAGCAGGTAAGTTTCCAAACATTAATCAATCGAAATATTCCATAATTTTTGTTAACAGGCTAACCGAATTAAAGACAATTGCGCCCAGCAAATGGAATGGATCCAAAACAGCTACCAAACACAAACCAAACATCTTAAAGAATTCCGCGACATTGGTAGTCAACATTTCTCAACACTAAGAGGACAATATTGCGATCAGGTAATTGAAAATCAATTGGCAATTATACCAAAAATTAATTATTGTTTTTTCTTTGGTGTAAAGGTGAAAAAAGTGCGGGATTACTCTACAGCTCAACTGAATTGGGTGCGCGAAAATTACATCTTTCAACGAAACAAAATCCGCAAATTCAGTGCTCATAAAGTACTTCAAATTCGTGAAACTTATAAATATCAACAACAAACATTAAACAAAGTCTTAGAAAATCTCCCAAGTTTATATTTTGAAAATTGTCGAGCTGGAACATGTGGACGTGCTGAATCTCTTGTATTCGATCCAAACGATGTTGAAAGTATTGATGTTTATTTGAAAACAAAAATTGAAAAACTTGCCGATTTAGAAGAAGTTACAAATACTGATATAACACAAAGCCGACAGTCATTATATTATACACCAACTGAAAGATCATTAGGTTCAAGAATTTTATCACCAAGTGATCCACAAACTGAAATTTTTATTAATCAATTAAGAACTAAACCAATCGGATTACCATTCTTCTTCCATGATGGTGCATCAACATCACATGAAACAATTGAATCATCGCATGGCACTAATCGGACTAGTTTAAAACCATCGCATAGTACCGAAGATTTATTGAAGAAAACAACGACTTGTGACATACCACTTAGTTCAAGCCTACCGGAACTGAATGAAAAAGAAGATGGAAATAGTGAACGACATGAAACGGCGTTGTAAGATTATTTTTAAGATTATTTAATCAAGAACTGTGATAAAGTGAAATAAAAGAAATATATAGTCTATCACAGTGTAGAGTCCGCTCCATTAGTGCCAATCTATAGAAAAAAAAATTCTTAATCAATTGTTGTTATTCCATCTGTCAATTGCCAAAAAATTAATTTCTTAATGGAGAATGAAATGGGAAATAACATTAGATTCAGTATACCGAACCTAGTCAAAGGGAATTTTAATAAAGACTGATGATAATTCTCCAAAGAAGTAATTATCGCGAGCTTTTGACTGTCGATTTTAATTTTGCTAAAAATTGATGCTTTGAATTTGCCTTTAAGTTTCATATCATCCTTAGCATAATAGACTCATTAGATTTAAAAAAAAAAAAAACATAATATTTAAACAACTAATTCGGTGTTTTGAGTCCTAGATAATTTGTAAAATCGATGATTTCTACACTGGTATAGGGACGTTTTTTCATAAGCGGGTACCAATTCAAATATAACTATTTTTATTATTGAAACAAAAAAAAAATCTTCTTGTTATTGTGATTTCATTAAGTGTTAAACAGCATGTAATTGCTAATTATTAATAAAATAATGTGAGAATTAGATTTTTTGTTTTTATTTCAGACTGAATGAACAAAAAACTGTTTTTCAATTTCCAATTTCGTCATTATTCGATATCAATTTCATTGTACTGTAAAATTTTGTTACTTTAATTATAATGAATAAAGATTTTTTTGTTAAAAGTAAAAAAAATATTTAATTTCTTAAGATTAAAATGTTTCCTGAATCAATTAAAATTGTTCAGATTTTTCATTATTTTCCAACTGATTGCCATTTTTAAAAACCAAAACATCCATCGAACCAAGTAATGTAAATTATGATTCAAGAACTAAAAACGAAAACATTATTACAATACGAGATTCATTTTTCTTTTATAAAGCAAATACAATTTTTTTTGACATTAACACTAATAATACACTGGAAATTCGACCAATTTTCAATTTCTTCAAATACATTTTTTGATTCATTTTTCCGCTCGATAAAAGTTCAAAATAAACACAGACGCTGTTATAGAAATTGTTTTAGATCAAAAAATGTTTTCAGCGTCGTAATCCGAAATGAGCTCAAGAACAACATCCCGGAAGATGACAAATTTTTTGAAGGAAGTAAAAGATGTTAACAAATAGTAAGAATAAGACTGAACCAAGCAGATCCAAATAGAAGATCACCAGCTGGTGCTTTTGAGAAAATGGCAAAAGAATAATTTCAAAAAATTGTAGAAATTTGATTCAAAAATATTATTATTAGTATAGGTTGTTTCTATGGAAGTAAGTTAATTATCCAAAATAATTGTGTTATTATTGACGACAAGACGTAAGGAACTCATCCCGAGAGTATCAATTAGCGGATATTTCAATTGAATGTTACGTTTTTTAATATTTAATTAAACTTAACAAATAAGAATCTATTCTGTAAGCAAAACGTTGAAAATTAACAGTATGTCTTAGTAGTAAATAGTTTTTTACAGACAAGTCGAAATGTGTTGTTTTAGGGAAATCTTTCAACAATAAATAAAATAAAAAAATCAATCTTAGTGTGCATAATTTCCTCTAATTGAAACGTTGATTTGTATTGTTAAATTAGATGTCAGCTTTTTACAGACACCTGATCTGTAAAAATATATTTACTGAGTCAGCTCAGATAACTGTAATCGCGTTTTTAGCAAGTTTTTATTGAATAATAAGAAAAAAATCAGTGATTTTATGGAAGATGATGATATTTCCAGTTCAGATTTTTCTTTAGTATTATTCTGTGACCAATATTAATTACGCTATAAATATGAAACTAACCGCGTGATCTATTTTAGTTGCTTAGAGAGTCAATGTTGGAAAGAGATAACAAGTTTGCTTAATCTCTGGAGAAAATCACAAGGGATGGATATACAATATCGAACATTATGGTAACTGATTAGATTCGTATTTAGTTAGAAAATCACATGCAATTTTTTTTGTTGGCACTTTAATAAATCACAAGTAAAAATTCATCAAAATTTTTCAAATTTTATAAAAAAATCCTTTATCAAATGATATTTGATATATTTTATGAGTCTTTGCATTTATTCTAAGATTGAAAAAGATATTTTTCAACGATTATTATAGAATAGCAACTTTCTTGATCAAATTTCTATAATTCTATAACATTGAACTGGAATATTTACTACCCTAGGGCGAGAATATACAGAGATATTACATTTTATTATAGCCAGTAGAGCAACTTTCGGTTACAAAAGTAATTACAATGAATTACAATCGAATCAACTCTAGATTTTATAATTTGACTATAAACATTTCTTATACAAGTGGCCCACAACTGACTCCTCGGCGAAAATGGGCATGAAGTAACAGCTCACAGTAAGAGCGTTACTAAAAAAATTATTATTCTAGTTTACAATAATAGCGTCCATTTCATCTTTTCCTGTTTCCTTACGCACTTTGTTTTGTAGCCTTCCAGAGCAAGATCTTTCGTGATTGGTCACTTTCAAACGTTCTTTCTTCCAACCGCATAAAGATAGAACTTTTTGCAAACGAATTGTATATTCAGAATTTCCTGTACTATATGCACTTTTCAGTATGGAGGCAGTTGTATTATTATGTTCGAAATTTTTCAATTTATAAAGAAAAAAATAAAAATTTTAAATGGGTGACATTTGTGGTAATGACAGTGAACCGAATCCGTAAAGGTATATCTGCCTTGTCAGTTTCATGCTTTGACGTTTATGAAAAAACAGGTTTCAAATTGTATTTTCAATTCTTATGTTAAAGTTGTAGAAAAAATAGTGTCTGCAACTCGTTTAGAATCACTATGTTGCCCTCGTAAACGGACCCCTTCGCCTGCGAGTCGTGTGTCAAACTTTCACCCAGAAAAAAAATTCTTAATTCTAGAATACGAGCGTGAAGAACCACGAGTACATCGAATTTTCATTCTGAACGAGTAACAGATCGTATTTTCTCCACCACCAGCCAAGAATGTATGAGCTACAAGTAAGTTACCTACCAGAGCAATGATTTTCATTTTTTCAGTAATTCAACAAAAAATGTTATTAAAACAATTTTGATCAAATTCCATATCTGATTTACTCGGTTACTTATTTCGATTAAAATCTGCACAAAAACAGTTAGGACGACGCAATGACATCTGAAACTGACAGTTTTGAAACCCATGACAATCCGGTATTTCGTTGAGCATAATCACGGCAGCCTAGATTAATAAAGGAACCTAGTTCTTTATCCGGCTAGTCTAGCTCTTTTTCTGTTCCTAGAGGAAGCTACAGCAAATTGACGTTTTCATTTGACAGAAGTATTGTCATAAACGACATTTTTGTTAACAGGCTATTTTAACTTGACTAATTACATTTCAGACATCAGAAAAAGTTACCTAAAAATTCTACAGATGCTGCCACATTAGGGTACTCTAAATATCACCTGTCAGAAACAGTTTTTTTCTTTCATTGCGACTAGCCGTATAGAGGACTAGGTTCCTTTATTAACCTAGGTAGCCGTGAGCATAATTATAGAATGTATTCATTCCATCACTTGTTATAGAATGCTCACTTTCTTTAACTGAAAATGATTCCAGAATGTTGACATTCACTAACGACTCATCATTTTTCGACTTGAGATAATTAATAATTAGAACAATATTTGTTTATATAAATAGATTACAGTCAATTTGCAATATGCAACTGTAAATTCAGACTTATTCTGAACAGAACCGTTAAATTCGAACCTAAAATAAAACTTGCTTCCTGCACTAACAATCTGGTAAATTAAATCTTTTCTGAATGATTTTATTTTTTTTTTGCCTACAGTATAATGAGTTGAAACATGAACGCATCACATATCATACCATACGACTAAATAAAAAATTCATCAGAGAGTGTAAGCGACAGTAATTTGCTTACTGCATACGCAGAGTGCATTTGAATGAAATTGTTCTGTCTGTTTTACAATCGATCAAAATCAAATAGTAGATTTATTTATACTCCGTTTATGAAAATCAGATTTTAAGGTGGTAACACTGGTTCATAAATCATCCTAGGTATTTTCTTTACGGATAGCTGCAAATTCAAGTGAAGTTGAAAATTGCAAACTTCATGCAGATTAATGCTTGTTTAGTTAGTAACTAGTTTTAGTGACAAAATTAAAGACTTTCTCAGCCTTCTTGATGCACATTAATAACGACTGGAGTATATTTAATTATTTTTTGAACTTGCTACGTTCATAATGATATTTCGCAAACGCAACATTTCTGCGAACGTAGAAGTCGTACACGACACAATGTCCGAAGACGTGTTCGGCGCATAATATAAGGTCTGAAAATATCATTTCGCACAATAGTGTTAAAATATGCACTGCGCAAGTTGAACGTTTCAACTCTATAGTTTGTTTGAGTGAAAATGACAGATTCTACTATACAACAAATTCTTGACTCATTTTTGCAGAAATCAAAGGTAATAGTTCCTCTTTCGTCTCTATCTAATGCGTTTATAATAATATAAAGAATTTTCTATATTCTTCCTGTTATCCATTATTAACATAATTTTGCAACAAAACTTAAAACGGTTCAAACTTCAAATTCTTCTTCCAAACATTCACTCGAATCCGTAGTTAGCCATTTACCAATATCGGGTGATCAACAAAAAAAACTAATTAAAGTAGACTGCTTAATACTAAAAATTGGGATAAATGTTCGCTAAGTTGGTGCTTCCTCTGATTCTAGTGAGAAATGTTTATATCACGTCATTTTAGAAAATTTAAGGTTAAGTTGATAACACAAATGTAGATGACAACGGTCAAATAAATACGTCAAAAAACATCAAACTAGTTAAAAAAAAAAATGCCAACTTATGGTGATGAAACCTACCGAAATACAGCTCTAATGTAATAAATGACAATTATCTGACACGTGTATAGCGTGAATCAAAATACGATTCTGGATTCTAAAGTCTACTCTAATTCATATTTCTGTTAATCACCCGATGTAATAGTAAAATATTCTATTAAAACTGAAGTTTTTTTAGCTATATTCTATTATGAAACAAAAAGTTTCAAAATCCATTAGTCTTATTGAAAACATCAGCAAAATAAAACAGCTACAATACAACTTTTAAAAATTTTAAATCAAAAATAATAGATTCTGTAACGACTTTGGAAGAAGATTGATTCCGCTGGAATAGAAAGTTAGGCATAGAAGGGTTCTATGATAGCGGAAATGCTATTCCAAATATACTGCAGACTATACTTTTTTACGACTATAACATAACAAATGGGATTATAATTTAAAAGCTGTTTTATAAACAAAAAAACATGAAACTGTTAAGGCTTCTCTAAAGCGGTACTCAATATGGTTTATATAAGATAAAATTCATATTTTTCATCAGAATGAAAAATTTTTTTTTCTTATTTTGTGCCTGACTTTCTCCGGAATTCACTTTTGCAAAAAGATTAGAGTGCAAGTAAAGTTCAGAAGATCTAAAATTTTCACGATGATGTAAAACTGGGCGTTAGCACTGTCCCAGACATGCTTTACGTTTTTTGTCTCTCTTTTTTTGAAACCAATAACTTTGCAATAGATACATTGGTTTGTGGTCTTTCTTTAATGCACGTGTAAAAGGAAATAGCGTTATGGTACAGTAGGTGCTCTTTTTGGCCATGATTCGTGCACGTCAAAATAGCTGCATCTCACTCTATTGGTGTGTTTGACAGAGATAACACTTAGAGGGTAGAATGTTTTTATGTCCACCTCATTTTTTCTCTGGTGAACGATTAACGTAGGTGAATCTATACGTTTCAAGATTTACAACACTGTTGGAAAACTTAGACAACTTGAAGTATAGAAGAATAAACATCAACAGTAAGAAAAATATAAAACAATGGCTCTAGAGTCGTGCTTAGTTTCAAAATTGTGTTGGTGAAAACGGACCTGCATCTCGTATACCCATACTTTGTCCTAATTTATAATTATTTCGATAATTGCCAAATTAGTGCTTTCTAGAAAAAAAAAACTTTTCAAGTTTGTTTCAAGAAGCTATATATGGGAAAAACTAAACTGCTCACTAAAAAATTTTGAATCTAGGGAATTTATCGTTTATAGGTTGAACAAACAATTGAATTAGCTCAGTGGGTTTCATTACTATAAGTTGGCAATTTTTTTTTTTTTAACTAGCTTGACGTATTATAACGTCTTTGTCTGACAGCTGTCATCTACATTTGTGCTATTTGCGTTATCAACTTAATCTCAATTTCTCTAAAATGACAAGGTGTGAACATTTCTCACTAGAATTAAAGGGAACACCAACTTAGAGAAATGAAGTACCAACTTAGCAAACATTTATCCCAATTTTTAGTGGGCAGTTTATTTTTTTCCGGTATATAACACAAATCAAAAGAAAATAATTTTGTAATTATCTTTTTCTTTATTACGTTACTAGTAAAACCGAAATTTAACATCAAACCTTATTAAAAACGAATAAGTATAATATTTGTATAATACACCAGAAACATGAATGAAGATTAGACAACTTACAATATTAAAAGGAGTCCGAAAAAGTTAATTAAAAATTTTAAATAAATTCTACAACTAAAAAAAAACGTTGATTAGTATTTATTTTTCGAATGATTTTAATACTTTTGAAAACAACGACAATTATCCGAGAAACAAAAGATTTGTGTTATATGCCACTAATAGTAGAGTTTAAAGTCATGATTTATCTTGCAGACCAATATTGCAGCTATATCCCATTTGTTATTAATGTGCATCAAGAAGGCTTAGAAACTGTAAATACAGCTTAAATGTTATCACTAAAATTAGTAACTAAACTGTAAAGAAAATACCTAGGATGATGTATGAACCAACGTCACCAGTGCTGCCACCATAAAATCTTAAAATTCCATGGCCCCTTATTCATATTAATAACGAACAGAGTACAGGGTATATGATGGAAAAAATAAACTACCCAGTAAAAATTGGGATAAATGTTTGCTGAATTGGTACTCCCTTAGATTCAAGTGAGAATTATTTACACCAAGTCATTTTAAAAAATTTGAGGTTAAGTTAATAACGCAAATGGCGTAAATGCAGATGACAGCTGTCAGACAAAGACGTCAAAAAACGTCAAGCTAGATAAAAAAAAATTTGCCAACTTATAATTATATAACTCACTGAATAAATTCAATTGTTTATTCAACCTAAAAATGACAAATTCCCTAAATTTAAAATTTTTAGTGGGTAGTTTATTTATTTCCCATATACAGTGTAGTGACAGTTTTTTGTCGAGTCCAGGAATATCAATTTTCTTACCGCCCAAAAAAATCGACTTAATAAAGTCATGTCAAAAAAGAATCACGCACTAAAAATGGGATTTTTTTTCGAAAGTTGGTAAAACTCGCTCTTACACGAGGGAATTTTTTGACCAATACAGATTGATACAAGTTTCTAGTGGATAACAAAATTTTTCGAACCAAGTCATAAACCAAGGTTAGGTTTAGAAAAATTATTTGCAACTTCTGTCTGATATCTTATCAACAGCTGTCTTACCCTCATTCGACAAAAAATTATTTAATACATTCTGGGCAATTATTATGCAAATTCAGTCAGATGAGTGCCATTGCCGCAAACTTGATTGAACAAAACTTTCTAATAGTCAATAATTTTTGATCCAACCTAAAAACAGAAAATTTCCTAAAACCCTAAAATTTAGTGTGTGATTCCTTTTTGACATGACTTAACAAAACATTTAAACATCCTCAATATACAAAACTGTGTGGCTGAGAAAGATATCTGTACGCTTATCAAAGATGTTTCAAAGTTTTTGGCCTATTTACTTGAAAAAATTGAGAATCGAATGAATTTAGACACTAGACTGAAATCCTTTTGGCGTTTTTAGCTAAATTATAAAAACTGTAACTGTTTATTGTGAGTATATTTTGTTTTTTGGTAGGCATTTGTTCTCAATGGTAGGTTTTATTAACGACTATATGATTAAGCTCAAATTTTGCTAAGACAATTGAAGTAAGAAAGTTATATGTTATTTTGTAACCACTCAACAAAACTCAGAATAATGTTTTCGGATGATTCAAATACAGAATACAACAGAAAAACCCGCCATCGTCTACGTCCTTTGAAGAATTTTTGATTTGACCACAAAAAATGTATAACATATCCTCAATTTATTTATTTATTGTATGTAGATAATCATAAATTACTGCATACGGAATCAGAAGTAAATTATTCTTGTACTGCTCTAGTAATGAACAGCTGATGAAACTACGAGTAAACGAAAAATATATATGGCATATCGTGATGTAACATCAAATAAAAATAATTTGACAAAAAAAGTACGATTAGTAAAACAAGAAAAAATGGTCATGACACCAAAATTTTTAACAGTGGAAACACAGATTCCAATGAGAAAATTATCAGCCCACGGCTTATTAGAAAAATTCCCTAGCTTCCGATAGCCGCATCCACTCTTTAACACAACAATGAAATTTTCTTTTTCAACATAAGCCGAGAGTAAGAACTGGAATTATAAACACATAGTACCATAAATCGATGCCCGATTTTCAAATTCTTCCCAATCCAAATAAATAGAATAAATGCGCGTTATTAATATTTCCAAAAAAAAAAAAAAAAACCATTATTGCAAGATTTAAAAAATTAATAATAATAATCATTATAATAAATAATAAAATAAGCAAACTGTTGTGTTTTGCGATGGATACACAAGTGTATAATATTCTTCAAACATTCTTAGAATAAGTACAAAAATATGATTATTATCAAACAATGAATAAAAAATGCATTATGGGTATGTATAGGAAAAAAATAACTTTTTTAAGCCTTTTTGTCGAAAAAAAAATCAAATCAATTTAAATAAAATAGTAAAAGAAAAATACATACTTTTTGTGACGACCTGTTCCATAAATTGACTCTATGACCCGAATTGATTAAATTCATGACAACGCTAGATCCCATATTGCCAAGTCCCATAAATCCGAATGCCATAGATGAAGCAGAAATATTCTTGTTTTTAAGATCCACAGAAACTTTATTCAAGTCTATTTTAGGTGAATCCTGTAAAACACAAAACAATTAGACAAAAAACAAACAAACTCAATCGATAATAAAAATTTTAGTTTCTGACTTACCGGTTTACTTAAATTCGGTGGTAGATTTAAAATTTCTTCCTCGTACGGTTCTTCTGATGTTCCATTCTCATCCAATTTTACTGGCGGCGATTGTCTCGCTTTTTTTGTTACATTTCTCGGGGAATCCGACGATTGGCGTTTATTACCACCACTCTGTCAAAAAAAAAAGAACAATTAACAAATTTAATTTTGGTAATGGATAATATTACTTTTCTTGGTTTCTTGGGAGATTGTTGCTGTTGCTGCTCTTTGACCAATTCAGACTCGGTTTTTAGCGTACTTTCGAACACTGCGTCATAGTTCGCGTCCTCCTAAGAAAAAATACATTTTTAGTGTTAATCATAATTTTTTTTTTATTATTTCAAAATTTCCAAAACCAATTAGCAATTCCTCGACAAAAACTATTTGATAAATCCGTCAACTTTTCAAAGAAAAAATATTTATTCAGTTGAGCAATTTATGCTCCAATATAGAAAAAAGATACTCTGACAGGTAACACATAACCTAGAAAATGCAATCACATCACGTGTAATGTAATACGTTTGAATATGCATAAATTCTTGTATTTGACAATTCAACAAATATTTCAAAATTCTTGATCATTTAAAAAAAAAAAAAGAAAAATTTCAAATTTTTGACGAAAACTTATAAGATTCCAATTGAAAATGAATTTGTTCAATAATGGCTTAGAATGACTCATCGAATGATTAAATTATCGAATTGGAATTGAAGAGTACTTACATTCCTCTTAGATATATAATTTTCAATATCCATAACAGCTTCTTTAAAAGGAGCCGATTTGGACAAGTTGATAAATTTTTCTTTGAATTTCTCATACGGCTTAATATTGTTGGTTTCAATCCAAGCACTAAAACACATAGAAAAATTTAAAACCATTGAAATTACTTGAAAAAAATTCAAATGTAAACAATGCATCACTTTGAACTACTCACTAGTTATTCGACCCGAAAAAGTAGATCCAATGACATCCTTTTTTCGTTTGTTTCTTAGAATTCGGTCCAGGTTTTACCACCTATTCAATAATAAAAAACCAAATGTAAATTTAAACAAAAGCTCTCAGAACTACAAATGAGGTTATAATATACAGAAAGTGAAGCGACGCGCGCGCAAAACTAGGGAGGGAATAACGGTTGGGTTGAATGTCGGCGGTCTTATACTTACTCGTGCTGGCCATGGAGAAAAACCTTTCATTTTTGCCCTGAAAAATCACAATTTAGTAAAATTCTAACCTCAAATATGATTGCTGAATTAACTACAAGTTGATGATTTTTTTTCATACTTACCAAACTAAATCCCCTACTTGTGGTTCGTAATCCATTCTGCACAAGTTTACCCTTACAACGTCAAACTCAGTCTGATTTTGTTGTGCCGCGCTAGCATCAAAATACTTTTGGGAGACATGCGCAAAGCAGATGACGCCATTCTCTGTTTACACATGTCAATTGAAGATGACTCTAATGTTCCTTTCCTCAAACAAAAAAAAAACTATTTACGTTCAGATAAAAAATATTTATCTAAAATTCACTTGAAAATATAATACTAAAATAAAAAAAAAAATTTAATTTGAGGTAAATACATTTTCCAAAAACAGTGTAAGTTTGGTTGCCTATATACTATAGAAATGTTTTTGTCTTATTGTGTTGGCGACAGATTCAAATAAATTGCAAATACAAAAACTCTATTTTGTATATAACGTGAGTCATTAATAATTATAGTAGTTTGAAAAGAAAAATCAGCTCAGAAAATATGATTAAGATTAACGTAGAATATCCCAATATCACCTCTTATCGATATGCAGAATGTATAAATTGGACCCTTTACTCTTTGCTAATATAGTGATTTACAGTATAATTACTGCGTCTTCATCTACAGAATGGCCCACTACTGCCTTTCCGACAAAAACAAAAAAATTCGATCTTTCTAGGTATGAAAGTGACCAATCACGAAATATTTTGCTCTGGAAGGCCAAGGGAACAAAAAACCTTTCCAGGGAAACAAGAAAAGTTTAACGGATGCTATTATTGTAAACTTGAATTGCTTTTTTCTCTAATAACGCTTTTACTGTAAACATGAGCGAAAGCTTCTGGGTATTGGTGGTTCTAAAACCTCTGTTATCTACCAAACGAAGAACAAAAGACCTACATTCTTTTGTATTTTTACCATCCCATTGCTACTAATACAAGCCCATTTTCGATGGGGAAATAGTTATTCACCACCTGTACATTATGACTTAGAAATAGTGAAAAAAAGATATTTCTTGTTCATAAAATTTACATCTGCGAATTTCATCTGGTTTACTCTGTATTTTTGACGATAATACCAAAAAAGCGTTTAAGAAACCAATTGCAACGACCTGTTTGTTAGACTGTAAATCACCCTATATGTTTTCAGGCTTAGTGAGGATTAAAAAATCAAAGACGTGGATTCAACTGTAAAGTATCAATATATTAATCGCGATATGTTACCACCACCACAATAAATAACCATTAGGTAACAAACACTACAATAAATTACTCACTCCTACATTTACAAAAAAAAAAAAAAAAGAAACTCATACAGTGCAAAGTAACTATTTTTTTATGAACACATTATGTATCCTATGCAAACTATTCATTATTAAAATGATAGGCAGCTTAAAATCTCCCCTAACATCTAAAAAAATACCAATCGTTTGTTTATTAATAATTATTTACAAATTTTTGAGAAAAATTCTAAATCTACATTAACAATTATGGACACAATTATTGAGCTATTTATTAAAAAAAAAAAAAAATCTCTTTGTTATTTAAGCAGGTTTAACAAAACTGGCTGGGAACAATCCCGTTCGTCCAGTCCTTTGCAACGTTCCTTTATACCACCCATCATCTCGTTTCTTATGAACGTAAATCAAATCGTCCTTTTGCAATTCCAACTCATATTCGCTATTTGGTGGGTATGGAATTTCGCATCGGAACAATTCATGAACGTTCTGCACTCCAGTTTTCGTACGATTTCCAGCATCTAACGAGTTCGATTTACGATGATGATGGATATCTGGACTTAAGTTTGAACTTCCGGCCGGGTTTTCACTTCTAAAAATTTGATAAATCGAGTTTGAAATTTTTTCTAATGTTAAAATCATTAAACAAAACAACAAAAGCTTAAAGCAAGCAAACTTTTTTTAAATGTTTATTAGAATGAGAATTAGACGTGCAAACACACCTTAGGCTGTGAGTAAGAACACTGGGACGTTCTTTATGTTTTAGTCGTTGCGAAGTCGAACCAAAAAGTCGATGGTGTTCGACTGACTGGATCTGCAGCAGCTGGCTTGGACATGATCCAGACCTAAAGGTAAACACTCACTTACATGCACAAGCAACAAGTACGGGATATTTACATTGAACTGCTTCCTCTAAGCACGATTAAAAAAAAAATATATCTATTAAAATTTCACTTATAAAAAAAGGTGTTCCATTAGTAACAACACGGAAGATTACAACAGAAAAAACTTTTAATTTTTAACATTCCAATTATATTTTAAGTTGCTTATCCATTTATTTTTGATATTTTCAAATTGGTCCCAAATTGCTTGAGTTGTCAAAAATATTTCAAAAAGCAATGATTTAGATTTATAGATTTGCTAAGTTTTAGAATTTTTTTAGTTTTTTCAATTTACATTCTCTTATTTATTTGAAACCTTTAAAATCCTTTCATTTATTCAATTCTTTAAATTCTTCAGCCTTCTGACAATTATTGAACGGTTCGAACTTTAAGGTTCTCGAAAATTTTTGAACTTGTAGATTTTTCGATTTGTTTTTACTCTTCCTATGATTTAAATTGTAAGGATTTTCCAAGCCTTTTGGATTCTTGAAATTTTTCAAAAATTTCTGCATTCTTTCAGATTTTCTCTATATCTCATTCAAATTCTTCAATTATTTGAATGCTTTAGAGTTTCCTAATTTTTTCAGAACCCTTATCTCCTAGATTTTTTGGATCTTTTGGATTTCTTAGATTTTTCGATTTTTTTAGAATTTCCAGCTTAGATAAAATCCAAAGATTCTTTAGGTTATATTCCTCAGATTTTTTTTTTTTGATTATTTAAAATTTAGTTATTCTCTAGATTTTTAGATTTCCCAAACTTTTTTATTTTCTACATTCTTCAAACTTTTCAGCTATTTTGAATTTTTCACAATTTTATAGTGATTTATCTAATCTGAATGTTTCTGCTTTATATTTTTTTGATACTTTGAGATGATTTATATTTTTGAAATTATTATAAAATCCTTAGACTTCTCAAAATTGTCAAATTCTTCAATCAATACCGTTGTTAAGGTTTTTTAGACTTCTCTAATTCCCCAAATTTTCTAGATCTTTCAGGTTTTCTTGATTTTTCGAAATACCAAAACTTTTCTAATTTTCTCAATAATTTGATTTCTTTTTTTCTTCATATTTCTTAAATTATTAAAATTTTCCAGTCATTTTGATATTTCAAATTCTGCAAATTCTTTAGATTTCAGATTTTCTATATTCTCCAATTTGTCAAAACAAAAAACTTTAAATAGAGTGTTCTTTACAGGATAGTGTAAATTTGTTTTAGCGCAGTGCATCCAAAATTTCATTCTATTCTTAAAATAAAAAAAAAACACAAAATTCCCCAAAGTTGAAATTTTTAAAAATAAATGTTTCTTCTCCCAAAATCTAACTATAACATATAATCTCCCATGCCGACATTAATGAAACACGAAGTATAAATAAATTGAAAGAAATCAACTCTAAACTGAAATTCATTTCTACCTGTCCTCTCCTTTGTATATTAAATTTTGAATATGGTTTTGGTATAAGCCATTCTGTGAGAAAAAAAATTATATTTAGTTCTATCAAAGCTGTTGTTCGTAACAAAATTTTTTTGCCCCAATCCTTGAAAATGTAATGATAGCACTGCGAACAAACAGAAATGAACTCAGCATAATTCTAGTGCAGTAAAGGAAATAGAGTTGTTTCCTTTTTTTTTAGTTGTTGGATAAATGCTAGCAACAAAACACAAAAACGTCATGCAAAATTAAAAAAAAAAAAACATTTTTCTTTTAATACCTGACATGTACAGGATGTGCTGTGGCAACACTAACAGTATCTTCAAATACAGGATTATCCATGGAATATGAGGACGGAGGCGGTGACTTGGATCGTTTAATGCTAGTAAGTCTACGCATTAAACCGACAGTACCCTTCTCTTTACGATCCTTACACTGCCACATATAACACTTTATAAAATTTTCCATCCATTTTTATTTTTGTTAGTAATTAATAATTTACAAACAGGACAAAAGAAAAAAGCAACAAATTAAACAAACGACGTGAAAACAAACCTTATCTGTAGATTTAGCAAGATGAGAAGCATTCACACTCGACATAACAGCGCTACTACTTCGCCCTAAAGGCACAGCGGCATTATCCTGTTGTCCATGCCAACTGGACGAAATAGTATTAGTTGCAGTAGCTGGACTAACAGAACGAGGCGGCAATTCAGGTGGTAAATTGTAGGTTTTACCATTTCGTGTACAACTTACTGATGTTGTCAAATCAGATGATGTTGAAGCACCACTAGATTGTGCTGATCTACTCGATGTTTTTCCAACTGGTGCTACATAATTGCCTGGGAAAACGCCACATTTTTGGGTACGATTTGATGTACCCTTGTACCAACCGTCTTGACAACGTTCAGTTACCATGTAAATTGCACCTTTACGTAATTCCAACTCATCACTTTTTTGAGGTTTGTAAGGGTATAGAGCTATATATGGAGCTGGAAGCTCGTCTAAGACGTTATTCGATCGAGAGCGTTTTGAACGATCATTATTAACTGATTGTTGATCATCAACAACAATTTCAGCTGAATGACGATGGTTATTTTTATTGAAATTGACAGGATTTAAACCGGTGAAACTGTGACGTTTTTCTTTGTTTTGGTGGTGGTGGTGGTGGTGAGACGACGAAGTATTGGGAGAGCGCTGCGGGGTGCTGCAGGCGCTTGAATTGACCAAAAGGTCCGGCTTCCTAAATAATAAAAAAAAAAACAGAGGTAGAATTTGTTAAAACTGACATAAAAATTCAGCTCAGAAATCGTCAATTTTACCAATTAATTTCGATGCATTCACTACTTACTGGACAAGAGTCCTCCCAATGGGTTGTTGTGTCCTCGGTGGTGGTGAAGCAGGCGACGAAGGAGCTGTACTGGAATTCGACGACGTATTACTTGAAGAAACATTTGGTGTTGTGGTCGAAGAACTGCCAGAACTGACCGTCGAACTGGAGTCTGATGTCGGTAATACCTGATTCTGTCCAAAAAGCGTTGCATTTTGTTGCGAAATTATAGTTTTGGAATGATCGGTTGGTATTAATGGTGTACTGTCTTCAGTAGTTGGTGTAGGTGGCGCCACTCGTGATGGTCCTGGTTGTGCACTATAAAACCCCCAAATTATCATAATTTTCTTTTTTTTTTTTTTTGAGTAATTCTTACTTTGTTGAAAGTTTCATAAGCGATCTAGCCAAATTATTCAATTCGACAAAAGTCAAAGGAAAAATCCCAATTCGTCCATCTAGTTTACCTTCCGCCCAATTTTCATCGACTCTTCGAATAACATTAATGATATCGCCTTCTTTAAATGTTAAACAACCTTCTTCTCCATTTTCGTCGGTTTTAAAATCGTAAAGAGCTTTACATTGAGGTATGTGACTAGGGAGAGGTGTTATAATCTGGAATAGAGTTTCTTGTAAATTGGTCACAACTAATTTTTCATTATACCTGAACGTAACTTAATGGAAATAGACCTTGTTTTCCACCGCATTCACCTTGATACCAATGGGCATCAATTCGTTTTTTCAGAAGGATTATATCGCCACGTTTGAACGTCAAATCACTAAAAAATCTTTGAAATTACCAAAAAATCCAGGAATTATTAAACAGTTATTTGATAAATGATTTAGTTAGTGTCAAATTTTGAAAATTTAAAAAATCTTCAAGCTCAGTTTGTTTTATGCAATTTGTGTTTAAATGTACTGTTATCCATTTCCTGGGAATTTTCTATAAACAGACGTCTGGCGCGTAAAAAATTTGAATAATTCAGATGGAATTTATTTCATAAACATTTGTTCAAGGAATAAATTTGCAGTACAAATAATCCATACTTATCTATTGATCAAACTCACAAATTTGGTTAAACCGATTATTATTTATTTAAATAAACATGTATATTTAGATATTGATAAAAAAGTGCAGTTGATGTCATCAAACTGATAAGAAAAACAAAATTTTCAATTCGAAGAAAAGTTAAATAATCGGCTACTGGAATGGAATGGAAAAAATAGATGTGTCAGTGCTATAATGAATCCTGTTTCCGTCTCATTTGTTTGCAAGTCATTATCTCTTAAAACTAAGAAAATTTTTTACCCTGGTTCTTTTTGTTCGTAATCGTAGAGAGCCTTAGCATAGGGCTGATGAGCAGCAACAATTTGTGTATTAAAATTCTTGTTGCTGATTTTCCTGTCTGGAGTTCCATGTTGTTGTAACACAGGTTGATGATGGACACTCGCCGGTGGTTTAACCCTCATCCTTTGTTCTTTTGGCACAGCATTTTTAATCCCTTCCAAAATCCTCATTAGTAAAACATTTGGTGGTAAATCATCAACTTTGGCATTAACCAAGATCCGACATTCAGGACATCGAAGTTCTTTGTGTTTTTGTACAATTTCATAAAGGCATTTCCTGCAGAAAGTATGCTGACAAGGTAGCACTTTACTTGATGTATCTAAACGATCCAAACACACTGAACATTCCAATAAATCGTTTAATGTTCCCTCATCCATGATTTCGCGATTAAAACTGATAATAACCAAATGAGTTTATCAGATTATAGAAACAAACACTAAAAATAACACTTGAGAAATAAGATGAGTGGTATTTTTAATTATTGCACGAGGTTTGTTATGCATTTTTGAAAAAGGTTTAAGTTGCTTCCGGTTTTGTAAACTATTGTTGGGCGCGGTGACCGACAGAACAAGCAATAACATGCATTCTTCCTTGCGCACTGGCCAACGCGGCGCGAGGGCGAACGAGTTTAATCCCCCCGAATGATTTTTACACAGTGATTCACTGACAAGTGTACGACTAGGAAAATCATATTCAGCAGTTGGCAACAACTCTCTATTATACAACCATTAATACATCTACACATATCTCCATCCTAAAATTAATTTTTTTCTTAAAGAATCTACAACATTAATCAATGCAGTTCTAGAAGCTAGATTGAGACTTTCCAATGGATCAATCAAATGATCGTATAATTCTTTATCATAACTTATTGACCAATCAGGTTCACATGATGTGTGATTAAATTTAACCCACTCTGTATATCTATATCGATTTGTTCTAATCGAATAACCCATTATATTTATATCTTTTAATTTTGGTTCATCGCTATCTGGGTTTTGAGTTGGATATACTCCCGGCCTTGGGTATTGCCAAAAAACTGCTGACTTTCTACTAAACGACTGGAAATTTTTTTCATTAAAAAAATAACACTGTAAATGGGATTATAATCACTTGTATGTGTTTTTTCTTTACCATGATGGGCACTAAACTACGTCCTTCGGTACAAAGTTTTGAATTCATACCATCAATTCGGCAAATTTCCATAGACGGAGCTACCTGAGTCAAATCTACTAAAGTAGGAAACAAGTCAACAAGTTCGACTAATTGATCGATTTTTATTTTTTTATTGTTAAGTCCTGGGACGTGGATTATTAAAGGCACTCGATTGGCTGTTTCAAAATTACTAAATTTCGAAAATTCGCCATGCTCACCGCGAGACCAACCTAACAAAAAAAAATATATATATTAGTAGAAAATACGCGCTAGAAACAAAGAATTTTGTTTTTTATCTCTAGCATAGCTATAGAAATATAATACCATGATCGCTTGTCAGAACAATAACAGTATTATCAAAATTCACTTCCGCAAGCAAAGACCCAATCAAATCATCAATATAACTAATAGCAGCATTGTAATTTTGTATAATTTTGCGTGTTATATTATCCGGCATTAAACCAAAAGGAAAAGATACATTCAATTTTTCCATATCGTCTCTTTTTTTTACATCTAACCACGGATTCCAAGCTACAGTTGGCATTGACGATGGTTTTGTTCGAAACTTTGGCAAAACAACATCATTCAAAGGATGAAAATCTAAAAATCACAATTAAAAATTTATCAATAAATACAAGAAAAATCAAAATACTTAAATAATTTATTGGAAATTTGAGAGGAATATGCGGTTTATGAAATCCAACAGCTAGAAAAAACGGCGTTTTTATATTATCGTTTTTTAAGAATTTTAAAGCAGCATCTAAGCTTTCCAAATCGGGTAAAGTCCCACCAGGTTGAGCATTAACAATCACTGGACAAATTAAATTCTGAGCCAGAACTCCATTAGAATCCATACAAACTTTCGCATTTTTATAAATTTGTGTTTTAGGATGGAAGGGTTTAACACTCCAACTTAAAGGATAATCGTCAGTGTAATTTGACGAAACACCCGGATGGAAAATCTTGCCGATTGAGTGAGTAAAATAGCCATTTTCTTTGAATAATTGAGGAAGAGTAGTGAAGTTTCCGACAGAGTTGCGCCAGTAACTGTAGAAGTCGTAGAGATGAAGGGAATCGGGACGACGGCTTGTTAGGAAGGAGTTGCGACTGGGGGCGCAAAGTGATTGCTGAAATAAAATAAATTTATTTTTTTATTGATAGTTTCTTATAATATTTGTAAATGCAATATTGTAGGAACCAATTAAATAGAAAAATTAGAGGATAGAAAATTACAAAATCAAACACAAAACCATAAACTATTGGTTTGATTTCTTCATAATCATATTCTTCGTTATTAAAATTTTCAATTTCTTTATATTGTTCAAATGCTACAAATGCCATTAAGCCTTTACTCATAAATAAAAATATAAAAGATAGAAGTAAATAAATCAAAACTAATTTTCTTTCGTTCTGAAAATAATCACAAAATTAAAAGGAATCAAACATCTAAATAAAAAGTCACTAACATTTCGGATTCCATATAGTAACAAACCGCCTTTTATTAAAACAAAAAAAGCACTAGCTATAAACCAATAGTACTTTATCGAAAAAATTTCATCTTTGTATGAAAGTAAAAAAATTTCCAACGAATAAAGTATTGATAATATTCCTAAAACCTGAAAATTGATTACTTTGGTGTTATTATTATAAATATTATTACTCACAATTTCAGCTGTTGCTTCATAATGTACAAAAATTTTGAAATATGATGTTTTAACATCTTCGCACATTTTATTTGAAATGAATTTGGGATTTATGGGAATCATTAAACAGTACGCAAAGATGTAATCTTAATAATTGCATATATGGAAAATAAATGTTTTGTACAAATTCAGGGTCATTAAAATTGTTACTAATCATTCAAGTTATATGTTTTGAAGGTTAAATTAGCAAAAAATAGGAAATTGTGACAATTTACTAATATTTTTTATTAGAAGAAGGAATAAAGTATGAGATTTGAATAATCTGCATAATACTCCTGAAGTCATTGCTATGTTTGATAATAACTCAATTTTTTTCAATCGAAATTCGTAAGTCTAAAAATCGACAAAACTCAAAACATTGACTTTCCATGAAGTGAGGTAGATGAGATTTCACATATTAATAAAATTGAAAAAAGGCATCAAATTAGTGTAAGATTCATTGCTGAAGAGAAGCAGCAAGTTTTGATTGTCCGAAAACCCATAAAATCACAAATTACATAAAGTGCTTTGACAGTGGATGCAAAAGAGGTGTTCGTTTCTAAAAATCTCATTTTACAGATCTCCACAAATTTCTAATAAGACTGCAACAGTCATTTTCTTTGACAATAATTCATTCCATGACTCAAAACATTGAGTTGTAATCGCTTGTCCAAAACTATTTAAAAGAGGGTTTTATAAATCAGCTAAATTTTGCAAAAGTTGTAAAACTTGATAAGTAGATTCCCCAAACGAATCTTTCAGGAATGCAGATTTTCGTTTTAATAAATTCTAAACTGATTTCTTAATTCCAAGCAAATGGACTAATGTTACGCTTTGTCATTTTCAAATATTTGTGAAACAAAATTTTAAAACATTGTGGCTCAAAAGTTTAAAATTGAACAAGGAAGTTGCTATTTTTCAAATAATTCAAATTTGTTACCATACAAAGATACCAACAACTTGATAAATCAAAAATAACTGGAATAAAAATGACTCACTTGGGCAAAAGCATTAGTAAACAAAAAACTTCTCTCTGATAATTTATCAATATTGGGTGTGTGTGCATTAACATCTCCATAAACACCCAACGATGGTCTTAAATCATCGACTACTATAAAAACAACATTGGGTTTCAATGCAAGTCCATATTGCACTATTATTAATAACACAACCACTAAAATCACTTCCATTTTAATTTGTTTATAATTTATAAATAAAAATTTAATGATAATAATAATTGTGTACATAATCCCCACCCAATGTAAACTTAAATCGACCGCTTGCGCTCAGCCAATGTTATCCAATCAGCTGATTTCTGTTATGTTTAAGTGACAGTTGAGAAAGTTCTTTGTACTGAATTCATATTGATTGCTGATGTTTTAAAAAAGGAAAATCAAAAGTCTTCGGAATAATATTAATGGTGAGTTGTAGTCTACAAACCATCTCCAAATATCATTTCAATAAATTATCAATGAAAATGGCGTCATCGTACATTTTTCAAGCAAATGACGCAGTTTGGGAGTTGAAATGCTGATTGGCATCGTCAACAAGGTAAACCACCCAATTTCGTTACAACTTTATCGCTAAATTATATAATTTCAATGTTTACATAAGTTTTGTTAAAAATCAAACATCGAATCCTTTGTTCGGTTCACTTTCTCCGCCCTGTGTCAATGTCATTGTTATTCTTTATTTCATTTTACTTTTTTTTACAGACATCTAAAAAGAATTATGTCTGCTGAATCGCCACGCCGCTCTCGGTCGCAGACTCGAGGGGGCGGTGGATCCACCACTGTGACACCTCAACAAGTCACTGACCCAACGATTTTGGACAGTGTCGCTGGATTTATCAATGAAGTTGTACCAACAGCTTACAATGTACCAAATGAAGTCGATGATAAAATCCAATGGGCGCATTTTGAACAACTTGAACAAGAAGAAACAAACTTGGGTTTCGACGGAGATGGCGTTGTACCCCCATCTTTAATCCTCGTCTTAGGATACGCTACAGGCATTCAAATTTGGGCGATTCCAGCAACTGGAGAAGCCACAGAAATCCTTTCTTGGCGGCACAGCACAGTCCGCATTTTACGACTAATTCCAACACCCCACAAAATCGGGGGCGAAAACGTCGATTTATTCGCCTCGTCTCGACCTTTAATCGCTTTGTGCGATTCTATTAGCAACTACTGTACTTTAACATTTCGGTCGCTGAAAGGAGGCGTAGTCGATCCGGTAATAATTTTTTATGGAACTTTTTACTTTTAAGAAGTTATCAAAATTGTTTACTGACTTATTTAGAAAACTATTCAGAATTTATCTAAGAACATCTATTTTAATAATAATAAATTTCAGGTGAAACAAATCCAGTTCAAGACATCAATAGTCAACGTTGTAGCAAATCGTCGATCAATCCTCGTAACTTTTCCAGAAAAAGTCGCAGTTTTTGATGCTTTTACATTAGAAAACCGCGTCAGCATTACAACTTGTTATTTAAGTCCTGGAATTCAACCGAATCCAATCGCTTTAGGATCACGATGGCTAGCATACGCTGAAAAACGACTAATAGTAGGGTATCGAAGCGGCGGTGGAAATGAAGGAGAAGGCGTTCAAGTAAGAGTCATCATTTGGAAAAATTAACAATTAATAAAAATTTGTAGAGTTATACTGCGACAGTTCTTCATGCTGCCAAATCGTTAGGCCGTGGAATTCGCGAATTTACTGAATCCGTGGCTGGTAGTTTAACTGGCAATCCGAACTTCAAACCCGGCGGAACGGGGAGTCCTCAAGCTGGAGGCGCCTCGGACGTCCCCCAAAAAGGCATAGTTACAATCCTAGACATAGAAAACAAAAATATAAACGCAAAAGAAAACCTAATTCCTCAGGATGCTGTGATAGCTCATTTCGTCGCTCATACTGAAGCAGTAGTATGCATGGCGTTTGATCCAAGCGGAATGTTACTTTTAACAAGCGACAAACGCGGTCATGATTTTCATGTTTTTCGTATCCAGCCACATCCCGGGGGTCCGGCGTTAGCAGCCGTCCATCATCTTTATATTCTTCATCGTGGTGATACAGGCGCTAAAGTCCAAGATATGTGTTTTTCGGCTGATTCTCGGTGGATAGCTGTCTCGACTTTACGTGGCACAACTCATGTATTCCCTGTAACACCATATGGTGGAAATATAACAGTACGAACACATGCTACATCGCATGTTGTTAATAAAATGTCGCGATATCAACGATCGGCTGGATTAACATCGGAAGGAAGATCGAGTAGTCCAGTTTCTTTGAATGAAACACCGGTGAATTCGTTATTTCCGTATAGGAATCCTAGATTTCCGCCATATCCACAGCCGACTATTATTAATCCTTTAGCGCAAATTCGACAGCCAGTTTATGTACAAAATGTAGCTGGAGTTGCAGCTTCGAGGCGGATATCGGATGGAAGACAAAGATTAGCATCAACTGAAGAAAGTATTGCGTTAAGAGTAGTCGGCTGTTTTGCAGCGCCGAGAGCATGGATGGAAGGAACAAAATTACCTCGAGAAACTACAACAACACATAAAATAATAAAACCAGTAGAATCGCTTTTTATAATGTCGTGTTATGGTACTCTAATTCAATACGATCTAGAACCACATCCATCTCCATCGATACCTAAGGAACGTGTCTGTAATGAAACTCCCATTGAATTGAAGGTTTGTGCCAAAGCTCAATGGTCGCTACATCGGCGGTCACATACCACTGATGTTCCTTTACCAATGTCTGAAGAAAATCTCAGTTTAATCGCTCAATCTGTGCCTCTGTTTAAAAAAACAAAAGCAGAGCACAATGATGATCACTGGTTGTCGCAAGTTGAAATTGTTACACATTTAGGACCCCATAGGAGGCTTTGGATGGGACCCCAATTCACATTCAAGACTTATACCATCACCAATGGGTTTGTTATAATTAATTTGTTTTTTTTTTCTTGAAAATAATTGTTTTTTTCAAAGGAGTGTTTTGGAAACTCGAGCTGTCGATGTACGTCGATCCAAACCTGTTAATATGCCAGTTAGTAAAGCCAATGCTATTTTAATTGAATCGGGTTCTGCAAGTAGTTGCGAGCAATTGTTTCTTGACACATATCATAAAGCGTGTGAAGAAGTAGGAAGTGCTGGGGAGACTAGACTTAAAGAGGATTTAGCTGATGCCATGCTAGAATCGCCAGGGATAAGAGATGCAGGTAAATTGAGATAAAGTAACTAAAAGGAGTTTTTTCTGAAATCGATCTCAAACATTAAAAACTTAACTTATTATTATGCAATTTTTCCAGAAACAAGTACGCATTGGAATTTTTTTGTTTTGAAAGTTGGCAAAATTCATATTTACACGAACGAATTGAATTTTTTTCAAATTAATTGATCAAACGCGAGCTGTGGTATTGCATTTGTTGGTTTGTGTGTAAATTTTTTTTATTCAAACTTCTGATGAAAAAATTACTAAAATTCAATGCGTACTTTATTTGTTTTAATTGTAGGCGTCGAACCATTTATCGCTTTGGTTAATTATTTCGGGTTCCATCACTCACGTTTTAAAAATGAATGTTCTATATTTTCCTACCTTAATAATTATAAAATTGCAATTTTTTTTTCGAAAAATGGTGTTCTCAAAATTTGACATAAATCAACACAGCCTCCTTTTTTTATTATTTTTTTTAAAGAAAGTTAGTGTAATGTTGGTTGCATACCAAACTAAATATTTAAATTCATGAACAGCGATTTCAGAAAAAAATGTCGACTCAGCACTAAAGTTGTTTTTTACATTACAAAATTCAAGTTCGTGGTAAAAAAATTAACTTAAGTGCTTGGGTAAAGTAATGCCAGGGAAAATATACACACTATATAGAATTGGGATTTTTTTCGAAAGGTCGTGAAAGACTTGTTTATCAGCTATCAGTTGCTTTTAGTCTCATAAAATCCTCAAATTTAGTCCGTATGTTATCTCAGGCATTACGACATACCAAAAACTAATTGCTAGTAATGTAATTTGTGTATTTTTGGTTATTTTATTTATAGAAACGAAATATTAAAAAAATGCTTGAATTTGCACCACTTAGATTTTATGTATTTATTTGATTGAAAAGTGGTTGATTTTTCCTTGACACAAATTACATATTTTTTTTTATTATTTTTATGAAATAAACTTTTATCGATGGTGAGAGGTTTATTATCATTGCACATCCCGCGATTTTTTCATTTTCATAAAAGCTTTCAAAAATCCTACCATCAGAATTAGCCAAAGGCAGGAAAACTGACCACTTTAAAAATATTAATTGAAGCACTTAACTCGCATCATTTTTTTTTTCTTTCTTTTCTTTTCTTTATTAATTGGTTGAGGTGCATGTATGCATGCTTTCCTTTCTTTCTATCCCTTAGCTTTTTTCTTCTTATTCATAAGTTGATTGTTAACCTGCCATTGGCTTTTTCTGTTCAGGTGGGCATTGCGTAATTGTATCAATGAAACCGACCGCGACTACAACAACAGTTGCCAAAGTTGTGAATCCGTTAGGCACAGTAGTGACGGTTCAATCAGATGAAGATGATACTGAAGAAATAATCGAAGATGTTGTAATACATGAAAATTGTGATGAAGCTTTATTTAGACCAGTCGTTGCACCTAAAGCTGTTTTTTATTCAGAAAATAAACCAAAACCATGTCCTCCGGAACATATTCTTACGAAAAGTTTGGAAGCTAATACAGAAGTTGCTGTTAAAATTATTAATAAGAAGGAGAAAATTAATGAAAAAAATAATAGATTGACGTCGAAATTGAATAAGTCAAGGGAGAGTTCGCCGAAAATTAGAGTGAAGAGTAAGAAAAAAGAAGAAGAGAAGAAACAAGGTAGCGGTTGACTTTTATAAAAAAAAATTGTTAAAATTATTTATTGTAGGTGATATGGTAGATAGTGTGTCTTCCGATCTTCCTCCACTTGATTTTCCATTGGATGACTTAACAGTTAAGTCATCAAGTTCTCCTCCACTTTACGAAAGTATCGTAAAATTCGAGGACGCTGAGGATTGTGAAAAAATCACAAACGTTTTGAATAAAATCGAGTCTGAAATAACTTGTACATCCGAGCGTAAAATCCGCAAACCTAAAACAAAATTAGGTGTTAAAATATCAAAAGAAAAAGAAAATGTAAATTTAGTTGAAACTGAAATACCGAAACGTTCATGGAATATTGTCGCAGCATCAAAACCAAAAGAAAAAATAATCGATTTAGATTTTTCCGATTGTGTAGAAACTTACACATTAAAATTACCGAAAAAAGATAATTCGATTGAGAAAAAAGAAAATTTGATCGATATTGATGTTGATACTAAAAATGAAGATGATTTTAATTTAATGAAATTGGATAAATCGTCGGATGAGAATGGAAGTTCACCGAATGATACAACAGAAAGTGATGATTCAAGTAAGATTCCGGCAGTTGAAGAAGATACGACAACAGCAACGCAAAATTTGCAAACAGCGAAAGCGGCAAGAAGAAAACCGAAGAAAAAACGTAAATAGATGGAGGATCAAAATTGGATAAAAATATCAACGTCATCGGGTTTTTTGCTTTTTTGAAATTTCTAAAAAAATATCATGCTCACATTTGTCAGGGACGGTTTTAATTATTTGTTTTATCAAAAATGAAAAAAAAAGTGCTCTCTTTTAGTAAATGGGTTAAGCTTGCAATTTTATTTTAAATATAATAATAATACAGGTGCCCCTAAAAAATGATTAGAAAGTTTGTCCCACGAAAGTCACTGAAACATGAAAATGCTGTTTTTTTTTTAATAGAAAATGAATTCCAGGTACTCCACATTTTAACGTCAACGATAACTTTACTTTCTTGTTGGGACATTCTGTATAAAGAAAAAATACAAAAAAGTATTGAATGTGTTCACCTCAATTCGATTTCTGTAAAATTGTAAATAGTTTTAATTTAAAATTTTAGTTAAGTCATTGTTTTAATCTGTATTTCATTACACTAAACCAAAACTAGCAAATAAAATAATAAAGGTCTGATCTCATATTGTCTGTTTGATTACATTTGATTAATTTTTTGTTTTAGATTTTTTTGTTTTTTTGTAATATTTGTGAGTATTGCAGGAGGTGAACAATCAGCGGAATTGAACAGCAAAGACGTGGAAGACATAAGTTCAGCGAGTAGTTTCAGTTCAGCGAGTCGTGCTTCGCCGACACCATCGTACAGTGATAATCTTTTACATTTTCCAGGTGATTCCAGCGGCAGCATGTGAATGAATTTTTATTTTTTCGAAAATAATAAGAATTATGAAAGTTATTTTCACAAAACTGATTTTAGTTAAGATAGAAACAGACGAGCAATATTTTTTCATTTGGACTGATGAAAAGATTGTGATAATAGGAAAGAGATTCTTTTTTTTTAAGTTGATTTGTATAAATCTACTTCCATTTTTGGTGCCGTAGAATAGAACAATCAAAAATTGGGAATAATGTTAGCTAGTCGTTTAATTTAATTTTTTTAGCAAGGGAAAAGTGATAGATTCTTAGACGAATTGTGATGTTTACAAATGATACTAATATTGGATGTTTAGGAAAAATTCTTTTGTCAATAGACACTTGACTAAATATTTTTATATACAGTTGTTACGAAAAATTCATTTTTCAACTTATTTTGTACGATTTGTTCTTATATTTATATTCCCTATCATAAAAATATTGTAAATAAATTATTCATAATCGAAGCGAGTTTGAATCCTTAATGTTTTTTAAAAAAAGTCGAAAAACAGTTTTCGTAAGCGAACAATTTCGTAATAAAGAATACCAAATTTCAACAAATTCTTAATAATGAAAAAAATTCTCTTATCATGTATCAAAACATTTGGACTTTTTGATAAGATCTACTCAACCCAAATTGGTAAAAACTTGAATGATTTTCTGTCAACAACAAAAGTCGTCATTTTGTTTAATTACAAATCACTTCAAATTGAATCAGCATACTTAATGAATAGAAACAGATTACAATCACTCTCTTATCTAATTCGATTCACTTGTGACTAGTCCATTTTTGATATTGTTCACAAAACATAGACATGACGATCAGAATTTTCATTTTACTTTCTTTAATAAAAATCAGTTTGCAATTTGAAATTTGCAAAACTTTAAATAATAATCAAAGTGAAACTTCAGTCAGTGAAGAATGTTTGAATCAGATGAAGATTGTTTGCAAAAATGAGACACTGCTTTGGAGAAGTGAGTAATAAAATAATTATAGATTGTAAATTAAAAAAAAAAAAAAAATTCAAGTGCTTGATGCTTCATCCAAATATCCAATCAGCGGAATGTCGTATAGCAATAACAAAGATTTGGGGAATTTCGACGAATGTATTGGTATCAATTATGGGGATGTTAAGGGAAAGTACTGTGGATTTAGTGTGGTTGTAGCTAATCCATTTCTAGAACCAATCCCTGATCCTTTTGATGTCATCGTCGACAAAAACGTATCCCTATTCATTACATTTTTTTTTTAATTTTTGAGTTTATTGTTTTTAGATTAAATCAAAAGACGTGTTAAAAAGTATTCTTTCAACATGTGTGCCAGATAAATGTACTCCAAAAGAGTTTGGCAGTTTTTTTATTTTTGGAAAATTGACGAATATATTAATTTTTTATGTGGATGCTATGATTCCAATTACTCAAGATTCAAATAATTTATTTGAATGGGGAGATATCGTATTCATGTAAGTTTTAATTATTTAAAATTGTCTAAAACCGTACAATTTCATTCACGAATTGTTAAAATTTCATAGATCGGTGTATAGTCATGCTAAGATAAACTACAAACAAAATTGAGGGATTATAGGAAATTTAATTTTTTTTTAATTGATTAAGTTTGTTAACAATGATGGTACTTTTTGATTTACAATTTTCAATCAATCAATACCAACATTTTTTTCAATAATCTAGGATTAATCATAATCTAGGGTGAAAAACATTATCCTAATTCAGTTAATAGTTGATAAAATTTCTAATAAACATGAAAAAATCTTTTATCTGGTTAGATTGTCAAATTTTTATCAATGAGTTTTTCCTAAATAATTAAAAAAACCATGAGGATTGAATATGCAAAACAAAGCTAAATATTAAAACATAAATGTCAGTTTTCAAAAGCATTTTTTGAACACCTGTAAGAGATCGGTTCAGTTTTTTAGCTAGAATTTGTATCTTAGGACTTGCGTTATAAAATGCCAAATAACCATTATAAAATTGATAGGCGTTGGGCCATAATTTCTAATCACCTTTAACTCTGCATCCACCATTTTTCAAATAAAATCTTTGAAATGATTGACTTCAGAAAAAAAATTTTGGTATAAATGTGACCTAAAAACTTAGTGCTCCATTCAAAATAAGAAAGTTGGGGTTTATTTCCGGTAAAACCAAAAGTGCCATCCAGAAAACAATAAACAAATAACGAAAATTCACTTTTTATATATTTTTAGAATCTAATTTAGAAATTCCAAATCACTCAAGTACTAAAAAGTATTTAATAAGGATTAAAAATTGCCAATTTTTATTTCAATCGCTAGATACTGTACTTTGACAAGTTTCCAAATTGACCGGCGCATCCACCATTTTCACAATCCAATTTTCTGCACCCTTTAACGTGGGGCTTGTTTTAAGAGATAAATCAGCGCATGCGTCATTTCTCCTTTGTTCCTGAATTATAATTAAGCATCTAACCTAAGTTGACTCAATAATTTGAGAAAGTCTCTGTCGAAAAAATGTACAATGAAACTGTACAGCGTTTTTTCCTAATTGTTTCAAATGAAAATCCATCAAAAATATAAAGCCCGTATTTTCCATTTTTATCCGAATCATTCAAATACGTAAAAAAATCTTAATAATATTTTTGAACAATAGATTTTCGCGCCAACGGTTACGTAGATAAACCCACCAATAAGCACGTTCCTTGATTACTATTCGAAACAGTCTGATTGGCGTGAGTTTATTATGTCATATGCGGCGGCAAAACCGCTCGTTTGAATATGCTTCGGCAAACTGACAGATTTTAAGATTGTTTAAGATTGATTTTTTTACGGACTTAATTATTATATATAGTATAATTATTATTATACTCGTGTTTGAATTACATTCCCGATTTATATTTTTTTTCTTATAGATCCTTCCTTGCAGTCATTGCCGCCTTAGCAATCGCATCAACCCTCTACGACTACTATTTGCACAAAACCAAAAAAAGTAACTTTTAAACAGTAGTACCAAAAATAAAGTTATTAATTTTCAAAATTGCAGAAACCCATCACTGTCTTCTTCTATCATTCTCGTTTCTTACCAACGGCCAACGACTTATTCATATTAGTAATAACCCGCAACAAATTAACTGTTTGAATGGTTTAAGATTTATCAGCATGATGTGGGTGATTGCAGGCCATGGTGGAGTCACTCTAGAACAAGCACCCATAATCAATTACGCCGAGCTTACAGACGTTAGTCTCAATTTTAAATTTTTTTCAAAAATAATTATTTTCAAATTTTAGTACGCAGATAACGTTGGAGTCCAATATCTAGCATCAGCACCAATATCCGTCGACACATTTTTCTTCCTTTCTGGTTTTTTGCTAACTTACAGTTATATCAAATCCCAGAAAAATTCACCAGCAAAGAAACAAATCAAGCAAATACCATTGATGATAGTTCATCGATATTTACGTCTAACGCCAGCCCTAGCAGTGCTTTATTTCACATCAATCACAATTTTCAAATTTTTAGGAACAGGTCCAATGTGGGGCAGTGTCAGTGAAGTTTTAAGAAAACCATGCATGAACCACTGGTGGTCATTTTTTCTCTATATCCAAAATTATGTAAATTATAATGATATGTGTTTAAACCACAGTTGGTATTTATCCGCTGACATGCAAATGTTTATTCTTGCACCATTAGTACTAATCCCAGTGACGGTGTTATTAAAAAATAATAAACAAAACCATGCAATTGCTAGTCTTTTTGGTTTGATCGTAATCTGTGTGATTTTTCCGATGGGAATTCGATTTGCGGATCATACCATTGACAAGTACCACATCGTACTATTTTGAATTTTTTTTCTAATTTTTCCTTTCAGTGTTTATGATACTCATTCTCGGTTTAATGATTATTTAATTGGAGTGCTTTTAGGAGTTTTAATGCACGATTCACGTTTGAAGAAATTTCCATTTGGAAAAGTACGACTTATGTTTTTTTTGTTAATTTAGTAATTTTTGTTTTTGTTTTAGCTGACTAATTTAGCGATTTGGTGTTTTGTTCTAAATATCTGCGTTGCTTTTAATTTGTATTATCATAATATAATCAGACGGTATAATCATACGTCTGATACTTTGTTTTATGGGTTGTACCGACCGATTTGGTGTTTTTCTTTAGCATGGTTAGTTTATTCCTGTTATCATGGGTATGGAGGTCCTATTAATTGGTTCTTATCTTTGCCAATGTTTCAAGTTGGAGCTCGACTGTCATACTGTATGTACCTTCTTCACGCAGTCGTAGAAATGTACTATTTAGGAATTCTAAGAACACCAATTCATTGGTCGGATTACGAAAACGTAAGTTTTAGGTTTTTTAATTATTTATTTTTATTTATTATTTTTGTTTTAGTTTTATGTTTGGTGTGGCCACTTTATTGTAACAATGATAATGTCAACAATTTGGAGTTTATCATTTGAATCTCCAATGATGATAATTGAGAAGTTTTTATTTGGAAAAAGAGAAAAAAATAAAGATACCAGAGTATAAATTAAATGTTTGACATGTTCTGTGCTCATTACCTTTTATCTTTGTAATTCTTATGTACATAAAAAAAATTAATATGTAGAAGTGATACCAAATAAAACTGACTGTGATAAAGTTCATACTAGATCGATGAACTATAATAAAATTTTTGCTTTTTGTTATTAGTTCTTTTTGTTTTTCAGAATCTGTAGAAGTCCAAATGCGCATTTGTTCGGCTGCTATTTCTAAAGCTGTGGGTTCTTGAACGCGGTTCAAAATTGATCGGCGATTTATCCAATTGTAATCGCGAGGTGACGTCGGACTTGATAATAATTCGCTTCTGACACTATCGCATCTTTCGATATATAAAGCTTTGATGTCTTTTTCGACGTCTTGATAGAAAGCAGCTTTCCAAAATTGTTAGTTTTGCCATACTACATGCTCTTGGATGCAAGTATACGCAAAAAAAAATTGTGTTCTAACCCAACTTTTTGCAAGCGTCAAAATTTGACTAAGCCCGACTCACATTAGCGAAAATTTTCCTTCTTGTAACCATTGATCCAAGTGTTCTAAATACTCCACTTTCAACGCGTTCCAATTCACAGTCAAATAAAAACGTGCGAAATCGGCATGAAACTGAATGATATGCTAAAAATCACAAATAAAAATCACTAAATTCAAACGCCATTGGGAACTGTTTATGGATTTGATGTACAACATCAAGAAATTGCAAAAAAGTTGGGGCAAAGCCCAGCGCTGTTGTATCCCAACCATCTTCGAGACAAATAGCAACGGAGGATCCTTGCAAATCTAAAAGATCGACAACAGCGCCAGATAATTGCATTATATTTTGGATTTGTTGCAACCATTCGGAGTTTTCAATCAAACGATGAAAACTCTGTTCAGGGACATCACTAGCTGAGCTTGGAATACACGCACGCATTAACTTTTTAAACGCGGTTTTTGTGTGTCTAACGTCGTAGTATTCCACTGGGATAAAATCAGTTTTTGGGGCTGATTCGACTTTGACACCTTTCATCTGCGCTTTTTCGCCTAGAATATATAGCGCTGCTCGTTGAAGTGTTTGAACGCCATAAATAATACTTTCAGCATCGGTTGAATGACGGATATTCCCCCGACTTTGTTGGATATTAGCTAAAGATGCTTGCGAATTCTGACGTCTGTATTTCAAAGAACCCCAACGACCGAAATTTTTAGCCCCTTTACCACCTGATGAGCGTGGAAACATACTAAAAATTTTACAATCTAGAGAAAAAAAAACTAAAAATGGAATACTTACGCTAAAGTTCCCATTGATTTTAATGGTTTTGATCGTCTTGCTACTTCAGGGGTTAATGTTGCTCCAGCTAATGGATCATCAGCTGCTAGAAATAATGAATTAACACTTAGAGAACTATCAGACATGCCCCATGCTGAGCCATGACGTAATGAAAAAACTGAAGTTGCTGATACTAAAGCTGAAAGATATTTTTCTTGTTCATAGGATGATGTAGTTTCAGTTGATGTGTTTGATGGAGTTGGGTGACTTTTTAACATTCCCATTACACTTTTACCATGATGGCCGGCACCACGTAAGAGTAATGCTTTAGTGCGAGGATGACGCCAGGTGGTTGTTGGGATACGACCCTGACGATAGCAGCGGCAAAATCGACGGATACTTTCGTCGGTTACAGACGCTGGGACTACCAACAAAGCCGGATAACTGCAAATAAAAACAATTTTTATTTAGTTTTCTTATACCATCACCTTTTTGGATAAAATAATTCAAATTGAAAATATAGTAAATTTTTCCGTAATTGCCAACACTGTGCTATTACCATGGAAAAGTCAATTTGACGTTCGCAAATTTGACAACTTTTCATAAATTTTATCATTAACCTCAAAAATAATTAACACTGAACTTCATGGCTACCAATTTCGCGACAATAAATTGTTACATAAAATTCTTACCTTCGGCACATCATATACATTGAATTGACCGTGGTCAACCTGAATTGATCCGGCGCTGGTTTCGTATTCGTCGGCGACGAATTATCATTGCACAATCCCAATCTTTGCCAATCCCTTACATAACTCCGTTCCACTAATCTCTCCAAAGTTTTCGCATCAGTTGGTGCTGGTGGTACAGACGATGGTCCCGTTTCAAAATCATCAATCGATAAATCATCATCATGACTATAATCGTCAACATTCGGTAAACTCATTCGTCCTGGACTCGTCATATATTTATTACTATTACTATAGATTTCAGAATTCGGTAACACATATTTCTGTCTTTTTGATGATGATTTTTGTTTAAAACCTGCTTTTCGAGCTGTTTTCAATAAAGTCTTTTTAGCAAAACCACGCAAAGTCGCATTTTTTTCTTTCGATTTATGTAACGGAGTTTGACTTACAACCACTTGGCCTGTGAATGTGAAATGATGGAAAATATCCGGCGGATGTCGAATTTTATGGATAAATTTTCGTAAAGTTTCCACATTTTCAGTTGTTACTTCTTCATCGAAAGCTAACTTCATCAATTGGAACGTGCACGACCTTAATTGTAATCCTTCTTGTAACCATTGATCCAAGTGTGCTAAATATTGCACCGCGACTTTTTTTTCTTTTGTTAAAGAAGTGACAGGGAACGATCGGACGACTACTTGCTCGCAAGCAAGCGAATCGCAGGGAATTCCCTTGAAAATTATTCGGTAATTTGTAAGGAAAATCGCGCCTTCGGCTGGTAGAAGCGCTGGTCCGCCTAATAACCCAGCGGTACTTTCTTCACGACCACCTGGTAGGAGATAAACACGCAACCCATCCATTATTAATTCTTCGCCAGCTAACATATTCGGTGTTAAGATTTTAGGTTTCTGGATTGGAGGTAAACGTTTTGATTCACGATGGACAGCTTCAAGAGTTTCAATATGCATATGCACAACACCCGGTATCATTTGATGTAAATTTCGAATGTGTTCCCTAGTTACACCTCCTTCGTTGCAGACTTTATCGATGAAACGCGAAACTAATCGAATGACTGTCATTCCAGTCTCGCCTGGATCTTGATCTTCGAAACCTGATTCAGCATCCGCGCTATCGCTTTCAGCGACACTGTTGGCAATACTATTGCTTGCACGTTCATCGTCGTACAATTCTTGTTTGCTAGTTTTGCTTGCAATATCCAATGGAATTAATAAATAAACCATGCGATTTGCATAATGAATTGCTTGACTGTACATTGTGTTTTCTTCACAAGTTATTAGTTCTTTTTGTTTTTCAGAATCTGTAGAAGTCTAAATGCGCATTTGTTCGGCTGCTATTTCTAAAGCTGTGGGTTCTTGAACGCGGTTCAAAATTGATCGGCGATTTATCCAATTGTAATCGCGAGGTGACGTCGGACTTGATAATAATTCGCTTCTGACACTATCGCATCTTTCGATATATAACGCTTTGATGTCTTTTTGGACGTCTTGATAGAAAACAGCTTCCCAAAATTGTTAGTTTTGCCATACTGCATGCTCTTGGATGCAAGTGTACGCAAATTGAATAATACCTAAAAAAAAAATGTGTTCTAATAGTGTCAAAATTTGACTAAGCCCGTCTCACACTAGTAAAAATTTTAAATTTTTGTTTTAAAAAATTACCTGTGCATAATTTTCGGCAAAAAATCGTGGATAAAGACAATAATGCTGCAGCAACTCCATGTTCGTCCATTGATGAATCATCTTGTAATCCACAATTCATTAATCGCACAACTAAATCAAATTGTTGATGTTCTAACATTGCTTTAGTACCACTAACATGCTGTGCTAATTCATTACAAAGGGCTAAACGTGCTTGTTTCGATTGTAAAGCTCTTAAAACAGCCGGAAATGTTTTACGAGCATCTGAGATTTTATTCTCAAAAATACAATTGATGCAATTCCGAAGAACTTCAAGACGTCTTGCTGAATTACTAACTATATTTGTATTTTGGTTGAGATTAGATATATGGGGTATTAGTGTACGTGATGTTCAATCTACAAAAACTGTTACATAATGTTACATACAAATTTAAAAAAAATCATAGATTTTTTATTTTTATTGTTCTAAAAATTGCATAGATTGTCAATAGTAGTTTCAAAATTGAGATTTTTTTAACGTTGGTAAAAGTCATAATTACACTAAAGTCTTTTTCTCCTAGTTTGCTTCGTTGTTCTATAGTGGTTAGGGTAAGATTAAAAATCACTAAAAATATGTCTAAAACTCAATAGTCATCTGTCAGATGGTCCGTTAGAAAGATCTTAAAAACCTAATAAATTGACCTTTCTTTTGTTGACGTCAGCCTCGTCCTTAAGAATGAATTAGCTTATCTGCTTACACCTATTTATTTAGATTTTTCTTGATATTGAGCTAAATTGAACACCCCGCAAAACTTACAATTTAAATAATTTTATAACATTTGAGCTCAGAAATTATCAAGTCTGTCATTTTACATTAACTAACTAAAAATAAACTTTTTAAAAAATTTGCCCGGCGCATCCGCCATTTCCCAAAATTTAATACCCAAATACCAACCGTTTGATAAAAAAATTGCCCAATCTATCATTTTATGGTACGCCTGAGGATCTAGACCGTCCCCAGGGCAGTAAAATAGACGTTTTGCGGTCTGTCTAATAGGGACAATCTAAAAGCTATTTATGGAAGTTCGAAGGACGGTTGTGGACAATGGGACAGTACTTGAACCATTTGCAAGCTATTTTAGAACCATATATGAACTGTTAGTAGTCCAGCAGTTGTGCACAAGACGAAAGCAGACAGACAGACAGACAGATTTCAGTTCCCAGATTCATTAACGGATTATTGAGTTCTGCTTATGGACTTTTATACTTATATACAGGTGACCCACTATAGCGTAATAACCGTTGGAAATATGAAAATTTGTTCTGAACAAAAGTTGTTTGAATCTTTCTTAGGGTTGCTTTAAAATCATTTTCATAAATGGCGCACTTCCGGTTATACCGAAAATTGACTCTAACTTTGTTATTTTAAATGCAACACTCTATATATTTTGATTTTTGGATTTCTTGTTTAATTTAAGCATCACTTTATGTACCATAAGTGACACTTTGTGTGAACCATTTTTACGAAAATCAAGATTTAAAGAAAAAATATGGCTGTGCAAAGATCGTCATTATTGTAAATATCTCGAACACAAAAGCATTTACAGAAGAGCAGTTTCACACGTTTATTTTAAACATAACAATCTATCTTTTAGACCTGATCATCTTATCAAATTTGGAAAGCTCTTTTTTTTGTGGGAGTTTTGAACGTGAAGAACTTCCAACCCAAATAACTCAATTTTGTTAAATGGATCGGTATACCATTTTTGTGGTACCATCTCATAGTATTTGAAATTACGTTTCGATTGATTAAGGTTCCAAAAAAAACACTTCAACTTTGTTATTTTAAATAGAATTATCTGATTTTTTTGCGCATTCAAAAAAACCATAAAAAAACTAAACTCCAATATCCTAAAGTTATTTGTTTCTGAAATTTTCTTTTAGAAAATGTCTCAAAAGTCAAATGAAAAAGTTTGCTACTGTAGGCGGTTATCATGAACATCAAAGTTGAATATTTTTTGTACTATAGATCGTAGATACTTGAAAATTTTAGAAAAAAAATTTAAAGATCTTCTAAATGCTGTAACAAAATATAGGGTGTTCTATTCAAATTTTGAAGTTATTCAACTTTTAGGAAAGGTCTTTACTTGATGAACTCTCCTCTACCAAAACGTCAAAAAAATTATTCATAAAATTTAAACTTTTCACTTTCAGTTAATACAAATTCTATGTTTATAATTCTTTATATTTTTGTGTGAAAATTTTTTAAAAAATGTTTGTTTTTGCCGAATAAATTTGATTATATTTTGAATAAGTTTGAAAACAAAAAAATTACAGCATTCTATTGAAATCTTAAAAAAATCAGAAAAGGGTTGTAATTCAAAAAAAAAGACAATAGCGCAAAACACTATATAGGAAAAAAATAAACTGTCCCCTAAAAATTGGGATAAATGTTTGCTAAGTTGGTACTTCATTTTTCTAAGTTGGTACTCCCTTTGATTCTAGTGAGAAATGTTCACATCTTGTCATTTTAGAGAACTTCAGGTTAATACGATAAAAGCACATATGTAGATGACACCTGTCAGACAAAGACGTCAAAAAACGTCAAGCTAATTAAAAAAAAATTGCCAACTTATGGTAATGAAACCCACTGAGCAAATTCAATTATTTGTTCAACCTAAAAACGATAAATTTTCTGAATTTAAAATTTTTTAGTGGGTAGTTTATTTTTTTCCATATATAATGTGAGAATTGAGTTTGTCTCAAAAATGTGTTACTTAGTAATAAAATTCAAAGAGTGGTTTGAATTTGTTTCCAAAGGACAAAGTCCATTACATGAAAAAATACAAACATATATGTGGGAAAAAATCAACTGCTCACTAAAAATTTTGAATTTAGGGAATTTATCGTTATTAGGTTGTATGAACAATTAAATTTGCTCAGTTAATATAAGTTGGCATATTTTTTTTAGTTAGCTTGACGTTTTTTGATGTTTCTGTCTGACAGTTTTCTTCTAATATGGAAAAAAAAACTGCCCACCAAAAATTGGGATAAATGTCTGCTAAGTTGGTAGTTCATTTTTCTAAGTTGGTGCTTCCTTTGATTCTAGTGAGAAATGTTACCATCACGTCATTTTAGAGAAGTTGGGGTTAAGTTGATAACGCAAATGTAACAGAGAACTGACAGACAAAGACGTCAAAAAACGTCAAGCTAACTGAGCAATATCAAGTTTTTATCCAACCTAGAACCGATAAATTCCGTAAATTTTAAATTTTATCGTTATTATGTTGAATCACTAATTAAATTTCCTCAGTGTGTTTCATTAACATAAGTTGGCATAATTTTTTAACTAGCTTGACATTTTTTGATGTCTATGTATGACATTTTTTTTCTAAATTTGCTTCATCAACTTAACCTCAAGTTCTTAAAATGACGTGGTGTAAATATTTCTCACTAGAATTTCAGGTAGCACCAACTTAGAGAAATGAAATACCAACCTAGCAAACATTTATCCCAATTTTTAGTGGGCAGTTTATTTTTTCACATATATAAGAAAAATTACGATGAAATTAGAGTAATCCGACAAATTGAGTAGAGTGGCGAGTAGTTGGCAACAAAGCAAAAAATTACGGACAGGATGAACTCATGAATACAAAAATTTGTTTACTATGGGAAAAGTTCAGTATAAAATAATGAAATTTTGTCTATCAACTTTAGAAAAATGATTTTAGTATTATTTTGTTGTTGAATAATTTTGTTGTCACGACAACACGTTTGTAATGAGAATATTTAGCTCAATCGCGCATCAAAAACAGATAAAAATCAACATTTTTTTGTTAAATATAATTAATATAATTTCGATAAAATCTAATCACATTATCGCAGGAAATCAATTAAGTATTGAGTGTTTAATCTGAAGAAAAACTCAGATATCTAGTTGTTAAACACTTGTCCAGCAACAATGTTCCGTTTTTCTCATTTTTTTATTTTTTTTCTAATCAGTACTGTTAGCACTAACAAAATTTGCGATTTTTTTGAATCGCAATCAACAAACATTACTACTTCTTGTTTGAAACAATTACAAACTGTCTGTAACAATCCCTCACTAATTTGGAAACGTAAGTAAATGAAAAATTTCAAATAGTTAAAAAAAAAAATGTTTTAGTATACGATGCTTCGTCTAAACTTCTAACCTCTGGAATGACCTACAGCAACGTTATCGATTTTGGTAATTTCCCAGAATGTCTTTCGATTAATTACCAAGACAACAATGGTATTATTCTTGGTAAATTCTGCGCTTTTTCTGTTAATATAATCAATGTTTTTCTAACACCACAAAACGAAAAAATTTTCAAAAATTTTGGCATTGATACCAATCCAATTTCAATGCAACTGGTTAGTGATTTTTTATTTTTCAAAAAATTAACAACTTTTAATTTTAGATTAGTAAAAATACTTTTATGGAAATAGAACCTCAATTACGCGATGTTTTACTTCCGGACATTCCTTTTGTTATATCGAAATATTCTTCGTGCGTACCTGATGCTTGTACTCCTAAAGAAGTCGCAGATTTTTATTTATACGGACAAATTTTAGCTAACGATAATTTTATTAAACTGATGTATTATACAGATTTACCGTGCGAAACTGTTAATTCTAATACTCACTTAGAAACAAAGGATATAGTAGTTGGTAGCTTTCTTGGAGTTATTTTAGTACTACTCATAGCTAGTACTACATACGAAGTTTTGTATCACAATTTTCGAAAAAGTATTGAAACTAATTTATAAATTTTTATATTAATTGTTAATTTTAGAACCAAACGATTTTCTTCTATCGTTTTCTGTTTTATCAAACGGCAGAAAACTGCTTCATGTTAGTACCAATAAAGACCAAATTGAAATTTTCAATGGGATGCGATTTATAAGCATGATGTGGGTAATAGCATACCATGCTGCTCTACCATTTGGAACAGGTGTCATCGGTTTGGAAAATTTTCCAGAAGCTAAACAATGGAGTCAGAATATTGCTAGTCAATACATATACTCTGGGCTTTTGGCTGTTGTTACTTTTATCTACATTTCTGGATTTCTTTTAGCTTTTACATATTTAAAAAATTCGATTGATCAAAGTGTTTTGAAACAAATCAAAAAAATACCGAAAATGTATTTGAATAGATACATTCGCTTAACTCCTTCCGTTGGAGTTATGTTCTTAGTTACGATTAGTATTTTTCGATTGCTTGGTTCTGGACCAGTTTGGAGTTTAGTAAATGAAGTGATAAGAAAACCATGCATTGATAAATGGTGGAAATTTTTTTTATACATTCAGAACTACACAGATCCTGATGATATGGTAAAAAAACTAACAGTAAATTCATTAGTAATTTTATTTTTTTAGTGTTTGGTTCCAACATGGTATTTATCTGCCGACATGCAGATGTTTCTTTTGGCACCTTTAGTACTAATCCCAACTGCTAGATTTGTTAAGAAAAATTTCAATAAAGTGATGTCAGTACTGATAGCTTTGATTGTGGTTTCAATTTTCATACCTATGATTATAAGATTGATTCAGAATGAAGCCGGAAAGTGAGTTTCTATTCTACTAGTCGCATAATCCAATGTTTTTTGTTACAGTATTTATACTGCTCATGAACGCTTCAATAATTTTCTAATCGGTATTGCTTTTGGTACATTTATGAGATTGTACAAAAATGAACGATTTATGATTCATTCTGTGAGTATTATTTTAAGGATAAATTTTATTGTTAATAGATTGTTAATTTTATTTTATGGGTCATGGTTTTAACAATTTCAATTATGTTTAATCTTTACTGGAATGATATTTTGGTAAATTATGAATTAACCAAATATGCGCTTTTTATGGCAATGTATCGACCCATTTGGTGTTTGTTTTTAAGTTTTATGGTTTATTCGTGTTACCATAACCAAGGAGGTATAATTCAATGGTTTTTATCACGGCCAGCGTTCCAGATTTTAGGCAGATTGTCGTATTCTATGTATGTTCTGCATTATTTAGTTGAAATTTATTCTGTGGCAAAACTTAGGACTAATCTCTACTTCAGCAACTATTTTCTGGTAAGTTTGGATTTTTTGAGAAAAATGTTAAATTTTTTTTTCAGTTTTATTATTGGTGTGGACACTTTATTGTAACAATGGTACTATCAGTTGTCTGGATTTTCGCGTTTGAGTTCCCAATGTTGACAATCGGGAAGTATCTATTACAAGAAAGGAAAAGTTCAAAGAGGAAGTGAATTTTTTGTTAGGATTGTTCTATTTTATGTTTTTAATGTTGGTAGCTATAACGTGAATTTTGAGGTTAAGAATGAGCTATCCAATTTGAAGTTTTAAAAAATGCATGTCACTGAATAGAATTTATAATAAAAATAATAATAAAATAAAAAATCATAAAGTGGTTTCTGTTGTCTCAAAAATGTGTTACTTAGTAATAAAATTCAAAGAGTGGTTTGAATTTGTTTCCAAAGGACAAAGTCCATTACATGAAAAAATACAAACATATATGTGGGAAAAAATCAACTGCTCACTAAAAATTTTGAATTTAGGGAATTTATCGTTATTAGGTTGTATGAACAATTAAATTTGCTCAGTTAATATAAGTTGGCATATTTTTTTTAGTTAGCTTGACGTTTTTTGACGTTTCTGTATGACAGTTTTCTTCTAATATAGGAAAAAAATAAACTGCCCACCAAAAATTGGGATAAATGTCTGCTAAGTTGGTACTTCATTTTTCTAAGTTGGTGCTTCCTTTGATTCTAGTGAGAAATGTTACCATCACGTCATTTTAGAGAAGTTGGGGTTAAGTTGATAACGCAAATCTAACAGAGAACTGACAGACAAAGACGTCAAAAAACGTCAAGCTAACTGAGCAATATCAAGTTTTTATCCAACCTAGAACCGATAAATTCCGTAAATTTTAAATTTTATCGTTATTATGTTGAATCACTAATTAAATTTCCTCAGTGTGTTTCATTAACATAAGTTGGCATAATTTTTTAACTAGCTTGACATTTTTTGATGTCTATGTATGACAGTTTTTTTCTAAATTTGCTTCATCAACTTAACCTCAAGTTCTTTAAAATGATGTGGTGTAAATATTTCTCAATAGAATTTCAGGTAGCACCAACTTAGAGAAATGAAATACCAACCTAGCAAACATTTATCCCAATTTTTTTTTCAGTTTTATTATTGGTGTGGACACTTTATTTTAACAATGGTACTATCAGTTGTCTGGATTTTCGCGTTTGAGTTCCCAATGTTGACAATCGGGAAGTATCTATTACAAGAAAGGAAAAGTTCAAGTGAATTTTTTGTTAGGATTGTTCTATTTTACGTTTTTAATGTTGGTAGCTATAACGTGAATTTTGAGGTTAAGAATGAGCTATCCAATTTGAAGTTTTAAAAAATGCATGTCACTGAATAGAATTTATAATAAAAATAATAATAAAATAAAAAATCATAAAGTGGTTTCTGTTGTCAGTTTCCAGTTTTGATCGATTTTGATTTCAATAAAAATTTCGTCGTTTTTCAAGTATTGATTTTTAATGAGAGTGGAATGTGGTATGAAAATGTAAGTAAATGAGGATTCTTGCGGTTCTTCACTTTCTTCATCTCCTTTTTGACGTTTAGCTACAATACATTTAGAAAAATTCTTTGACTGAAACATAAATAATTAGATGTTTTAGCAAATTTGATTGAAACTTACATTTTCGATATTTTCTTGATCTCGTAGAATTATCTTTCCTTGAATATGACAAGGCCATTTTAGAAGAGCATCAAAGTCACCTTTTAAGACATGGATACTGATTAAAGCATAGCGATCTTTCCACTTTTTGAGACCATTCAAATAAGCTAAAATCTGATAAATTGTCACTAACGTATATAGTAAAATTTGTTTATGTTGGCAGCGCTGTCAACTGACAGTACTGACAACAACAGACTTTGCAAAATTGAAAAAAACACTAGAAATCTTTACTTACTCTTACTTTATACCCAAAATCGTGCGTATAAAAAACGGGACTTTTACACACTGTGTTAGATTCTTTTGCTTTGGTCATTTTCTCCTCAAACTTATCCACTTTCCAAATTAAATGTCCCGGTCCTGAAATTTTTCCATCAGCAGCAACCAAATTCTCCAGTATTTCCATATCCAATCTCAATTGATCGAAACTTTTTCTTATATTTGCAAACTCCCTGTCTTGGATTTCAAGATTTTCTGCTGTTTCGGACGCGATTTGACTTATTGTTTTTATATCAAAAACAACACTAATAGTTTTTGTTTTTTGTTCTTCAAAATTTTGTTTCAAGTAATCAACGTCTTGACGAATTTCGTCTATAGTCAATTTAAGCTCATTCCACATAGTATTAGTAGTTGTATTTTCACTTTCGAATAAATCTTTGAAATCGTCAAAATTTTTCGCAAATTCTAAATTAGCTTGCCGGTTGTAGTTTTGTTCTTTGAGAAAAGAATCCATCGCTAAATCTAAATCCATTTGGAGTTTATCCAAAATTGATAATTTTTTATCCAAATTCATTAATCTGTATTCACTATCGTTTTTATTTTTTTCTAAATTCATTAAGGTTTGTTGAAGAGTTTCTAATTTAAAGTCGACTGCTTTTTTCCATTCTATTAACATCTGATTTTGGTATTTAACACGATCGAAGTCTTTATGACTATTCGATCCTGCACTTATTGTTAATTCATAATTGTTCAATCGATTTGAAAGTTTCAGAAACTCGTTATGGAGTCGATCAATTGATTCTTTTGCTGTTAAGCTGATTAATCTGCCAGATTCATCAAAAGTTTCAACACAATCGGTTTTAGTCGTATGTCTTGTCATAGATCGGCCCGGTCGGTTAAGACAGTCAATTTTATGGTTTTCCATTTCCATCCGCGGGACATAAGAGCCGCATTTGTTGGGGCAAGGGACGAGGACGTTTCCGCAGACCGAAGTATGACCCTTTCAACATTAATAATAATAATATAGTTAAGATCCGTTTCATAAGTAAAATTTACAACACAAGTGCCGTAAACTTGTTTTACAACTTTTAAATAAAAATTTCAAATTTAGAGGATTTTGTGGCAGTTAGAGACACTGTAACGTTACTTGTCAATTTTACCAACCTCAAAAAATCAAACTAAATTATCGATACACAATCTTGTATCAAAATAACTTTGTTAAAAACACAAAATAGAATATTTTTATATTAACATACCATTTCAGTGTCATTTTCAATTCGTTGATGACAGAAATAACAATTAAATGGTTTTTTATGTCGTTCCATGTTACTGCTTTTCACCTTACTAATCGTTTCGTAACTAAGATAAGATTATGAATGATAATGAGTAAGTGGGGAATGTGTAACTTTATCAATAAATTATGCAATAAGTTTTATTAAGTTTAATAAAAGAATATTTTTCTCTATAATGCAACAAGTGTTATAAATGGCAATTTATAGCGAGCGTTCTGTAAACGAATGTTTATTATTTTGTGCAATAAGTAATAAACGTATATTCATGATATAATTTCACATATTTTATAAAAGGCTTTTTAGGTATTTTCCTAGTGTAAGTCGGTCTACAAAGCAAAAATTTTCGAAAATGACATTTATTATTAAAAGTATAACAAAATCATCAAACCTTTGTGCTTGAAGCAACTATGTTTTCCATTAGAAACTTGGATTAGTCAGCATCAAGCAAGAAAAAACAATGGGTGCTTTAGAAGCGCCGATAACGCCCGAGTCGATTTTAAGGATCTTGAATCACTGCATAAATTATTAGTCACATTTCGAAATCAGGAATAAAAATAAATAAATAAATGTCTATACCAGCTTTTTATTAATTCAATTCATTATCATAATCAATTAAAAGTAATTTTATCGATTGAAGCCAATACTAAAATTTTTTCACTAGATCCTAAGTAAAATGATACTGAGAAGGTACAAAGAATAAGAAAAGAAGAGTATAAACTGAAAAACACCACTCTAGTTGAGAATGATTTGATTACCACCATTGTGCTTTTTTTATTGTTTTTTGTTAAATCTAATGATTAAAGCATAGATATTTCGAACAGAATCAACCCAAAGCGCCCTCTCTACACAATTAAAATCACTTCACTCTTATCACTTTGAGTCTATACCAAAATGAAAATTATTCAAAAAAAGTATCCAATTGACTTTAGTGACTTACAATAAATTTACGTTTTTACTTCATAATTAAATTAAATTAAAAAAGAACACTAATCTCGAACCGATCATCAATCAATGGTTTTCAGTGCCTATTTCCACTCCTAGGTCCGTTCCTGTTCGGTCTTGACCTGTTACTATACCCATTATTATTCTGATAATACGACTGGTTATTATTATTAGGTCTGGATTGACGATTTCCTCCATTATTCATCGGTTTGATTTCCTCCTTTTGTCCATCTTCGATCCCATTATTATTAGTTGTATTATTATTACCTCCAGCGATTGGCGGCATTGGTTGTGGTGGTAAATTCGTCGGGATATTTTGGAACAATGGCGGCAACGGAATGGGTGGCGGTGGCCCCGTACCTACAAAACTTTGATTCGTAAAAGTCTGGCTCGGAATTTGTTCAGGCGGTGTATCAATTTCAGATTCTTGTAAGAAGAAAAAACTTCCGGTTCCTAACATTTCCGTTATAGGTCTAGGCGGTTGTTGTTGTTGCTGTTGATAGAAAATCTGCTGTTCGGTTGTAATTGGCGGTTGATCGGTTGGTGGAGGCTGTTGTTGAATAATCGTCGGAGGACGAGGATCAATCGACAACATTTCCATCGGAGGCAATTGTTGTGGTTCTGGTGCTGGATCCGCTAACACTTCCGCTTGCTCTGTTTCGGGATAATTCTCCAACACTTGAACTTGGTCAAAATATCCACTTTCATGAATTTTACCCAGAATTTCTTTCACTTGACTGTAAGTACCACCAAAAACCTCTTTCGGTTTACCATCGACAACAGCTAAGAGATGTTCAGCGGCAGCTTGTACTTCGTTCGTGAATGCAGTGGGGTTACCGGCTTCATGTTTTGGGGTCACAGCGGGATATAAATCGTCCAAGAGTCTGGAAAACACATAATTACACAATTATCAATCTAAACAAAGAAACTTACTTGAGATCGGCTTCAGTCAGCTGCGCGGCTCCATTCCGTCCATGTAAGAAGTCCTCTCTAACAGCTTCATTTCCCATTTGATTAAGAGCGTCCTGCACCAATAGAATTTCCCTAAGTCTAGCCAATTCCGCTTGATTCTTTGCTGCTGCTTCTTTCTTCGCTTGTTTTTTCGCTTCCTTTTCCGAAACAACAGCAATTCCTAGGAACTGTTTGTAGATATCTCTTGCAAATTCCAACGTTTGCGTGACTTCATTGTATTTCGCTACAGCAGTCTTTTGGTCAGCGTTGAGTTCTTTTCCGGCGTTTTGTAAATCCCGATATGATTCTAACTTGGCCTAAAGAAGAAAACAGGTCATATGGAAAATTTAATTTCAAACTTAGATCCTCACCTTTCTCTTTTCTAAATTTCTTATTTTATGTTCTACGAGAGTTATAACTTGTCTAAGAGGCGTCGACGAGTCAGGCAAAGCACTTTCAGGAGACACTTGCTTGTCGACTTTCACGTTAGCCGCAGACGGCATCGTTTTCAATGTTTTTTCCGTATCTATTGAACACTGATGATTTTCCCCTACTTCAAACAGTAGGGCTGATGATTGTTGAGGAATTTTTACAAAGAAATGAACACAAGAAAACCCACAAGATTTGTTGACAGCAAAAATTCGTTTTATCACTACGAGAACCGACACTGCACTACCGGAAACCGGTAAACGCCATTACTAGCATCCGATTGGTTCATAACTGACAGACTTGTTTAAAAACCGCTAAATTTAAAAAAAATGCCATTTTTAAAATATTAAAAACTGGTTTATTGAGAAATGTGCTCAAAACAAATATCACTTATATACAAACAACTGAAAAAAAAAAGAGCACAGCATGACATGGCAGAAACCATTAATAATAGAAAATTATATTCCTAGTTTTTTTCTAAACTATATTATTACATAGTTAAAACAATACACTTCTTTATTTTCTTATATAAACTCTCATCAAATATAATATACACAATTTTGATATTTTAGTCTCTCATATTTATCAAGTCTTTTGTTGTCATAAAAAATACATCACTGTGAGTACACTGAATTGTTCTTCATTCGCATACTGTATTCTATACAATCAATTTCAGCCCAGGAAGTGCGTACACCCAGAAACAACTAAAAAACACGCATAAAAATAAAAGAAACACATTATATATTTCTAAACGTCAATGGATGCGTTTTGCAAATAAAACCGCCGTTGCTAGAATAGTCTATACATTAATCAGGATTGTTGAACAGTCGCCAGTTTGCTTCTAAGCGTTTTTTTAAACTAAACGCACCCATTCTGGGACACCCATTCTCAACTTACTTGATTTAACCAGCTTTCATCTGCTAATAACTCATTTAATATACAAGTGGTATCCTTATTTGGATCACTAGTCCGTTTTTCACCAACACGTTTCGCACATTCAATATACATCAAATACTTTTGATGGGTTACTTTATTCGATAATTCAACACGAGCAGCGCAAATCCGGCACATTAGAAAATTCTAAAAATGGAATAAAAAATATTTTCCTTGAAATTAGAACTATAACATCATATACTTTTTCGTTCATTGCTTTAGGATCAGGCTGACATCCTTCCAAAGTGGTCGAATTATAAGGCTGTCCATACATTAATACTCTAACAGCCACTTCTAATTTTCCACAAGCCGCACAAATCTTCGTTCTTACATCCATACAATTCACTTCTCGTATCACATTGTAGCAAGGCCACGTACAAACAGCGGCTTGAACAGCCGGAGGCCATCGAAGAAGTGACAAAAGCTTCTTTTTTTTACTATCGGTAATATCATCAATTGTTTTTACATTAGACAAAAAGTATTCATCTGAAATCACAAAATTACCTAACAAATTTAAATAAAAATTATTAGATACCCTTTTCTTGAAAAATTTCAGTAAGAAAATTGCTATCTAAAGCTTGAGAAATTAATGTTTGTATATAAACTTCAAAATTATCTTGATAACATTCGCATTCTTTCATACATTTCTGTTGGTAATCCAAATCAATTATTGTTAGTTCGTTACGTAAAAATTCTATTATGGTTTCTACTTGATTATGACACTTATATCGAACTGGGATTGGGATATATTGCTTTTTGCTTTCAGGAGTCCAAGACGTATACTGAAAAAAAAAAAAAAAATATATATTTTTTGAATGTTCAAAAATGTTGATGTAAATCAGGCTGGAGAGAATATGTCAAAACTGACATTCAATAAAATGAGGTTAGACGCTAGAAATTATTCAAAAAAGTTTTAATAATTTGGAAAAAAAGTGTTCTAAAGCAAGTGGTCATTGAAGTAAATTTTGGTGTTTAAGTTTTAGTCATTTTCGAATACAAAAATTGTGGGGAATTTTTTTAATAGTTGGTGAAACTGTTGTTACCACGAAAAGCCAAAATTGCGTAACTACCAACTTAGAATGAGTGTTTTTCTAAAATGAAAAAAAATTAAATTATTCACAAACCGTTGATATATTCCTATACAAAGTAACCCCGTTTTGTTCAAACGGTTCAAACTTTTGAAGAAGCGTTTTACCATCGACTTTCCAGATGGCAGGCCAGTCTTGATTCAATTCAGATCTTATAACAACAAAATCCCCAGGCTAAAACAAACTTTTTTAAATTTCGGAATCAAAAATTTCGAACAATATAAAACCTTGAACGGATTATCATCGTTGTTTATTAAACTATGACTATTAGTTAAAGACGCAGCAATATTATCCTCCAAAGTTGGGGGCGCATTTTTCTTATTTTTATTTTTCTTAACATTCCCATCACTTCCATACCCATCGATTTCCTGAATTCCTGCCCCCTGTGCCGCTGCTGTAATAAGATTCCTTTTTCTTTTCGTTCCACTTTTTTTAATTTTTTTTGAAATTGGAATTATTTCATCTCCATCTTCTTTATCTTGCGGAGTCCATGCTGGATCTGAATCGGAATCTTGAAATTCTGGTGGTTCTTCCAAATCATCATCTCCTTTAACTAAATGCTGAAAATTACTTTTTTCTTTTGCTGCTCGTTTTGACAGTTCTCTTCGCGGTATAACTTCTTCAATTTTTTTCGTTTTTTTCGTTCTTTTTCGTTCTGTAGCACCACTTTTTCTTTTTTTAGTTTTTTCTTTACGATCATTAACACTATTACTGTTTTTATTATTCGTGAAGAAATCGTCATCGGAACTTAAACCATCACTGTCACTATCAAAGCTATTGCGTTTACGTTCTTTTGGAAGAGGAAAATATCGAGGATCGTCTTGAGGATCACCTTGAGATAAACGTTTAATTGGAGGTGGTTGAGGCGGCTGAACTACTGTCCCATTACTATCCACTTTATCGTCGGTGGTTTGCGGCTTGGATCGAGTCCAAGTTGGTTTACGATTGCTTCTTGAAATCGGTGGCGGGGAACTGTCTCTTTCCCCTTGAAGAAATTTAAGGTAACTACTCATAAACCCAGAACTAGCATCGTTGCTTTTATCTTTCGGTTTAACTATGTTATTTGACGGTCTTGAAGTACCACCTTGCGACAAAAAGTTCAATTCTTCTTCAATATTCGGGACTACAACTTTTGGTTGATCTTCTTGTTGCTGAAATTGGCCAGAAGATTGTGAATTTTGATCGGTGTAATTGTTTAAAGGAGGAACTAAATCCACAGAATTGGGAAACTCAGGATGAGGCGGAATATGAAATGGTGCAAAATATGGCAATGGAGGCGGCGGATGATGACTATGCGGATGCGGAACCATCAAACTCTGATGCTGCTGATGGATTGCTTGCGACGCAAAAATTTTCGAACTAGGAGGCGGCAAATTCCATCTGTCAAAATCAAAATACGCGCCGTTTTGTTGTTGGTTTTGCGCACCTGATGTATGTGCTGGTGGTGGCACTCTAGCTACTTCTGGTGTTGTTTTTTCCGTACTTTTCCGCCGTTTAATTGTTGGTTTTACTTCTGTTTTTATCTCAATTTGAGACACTTGACAACTTTGTTGTTGCTGTAAATTTTTTACAATACTCATAGGATCCCCCCGACAACTAGATAAATCTTGCAATGTTACCTGGGGAGTATTATTCGAATCAAAATATTGTTGTCCGACTCTAGTTTCTGTCACAGTATTATAATTATTCGATTGTGTAGTTGGGAATTTTCTTTGACGCTCTTCCCAACAATTCTGATTTGTTGGAAATGTTTTTTCTGTATTTAAAGCACGAGTTATAACTGACGGATAAGCGATATTGGCTGTTTGGACGGCGGGGCGTGGAACGGAAACATCCAACGGTGAAGGAGGTGTTACTTGATTGGTTTGTTGTGGAGATGAGATGGAATTCATTGGACTATTATACATCGGATAGGCGGGACTGGGTGCGTGGCCTAGAGGAGAAGCTTGAGAATGTGCTTGGAGTGGACTGGGTCTACGCGGCACTACAACATTACAATCCGGACCATTTGTATTATAATCAGAGCCACTTTTCGGTCTTTGAAAGTCTTGTTCAGACGAAGTGTTTTGTTGATAGTGACGATAATTCGAATTAAACGTGGGACGTTTTCCAGAATAGTTGATTCTATTTTGGTTATCGATAATCGAGAAACTGATTGGTGAGGATTGAGTTTGTGGTTCTTCGTTGTTTCTTCTATCATTTTGATTGGCAGGTTTAGTTTGAACAGGTGGTTTGATTGGTCGTTGAGGATTTGGAGACGTAAGATACGTTCTAGGTGCTTGTGGTACTCGATAATCCTTTGAAGCAACAGAAGTAACAATGCAAGATTGGATAATCGAAGCGGAAGGCTTAGTATCAGTGAAAGTAGTTTGAAAGAACGTTGTCTGTGGAAGTTTAGTCGTAGGTGGCGGACTCTGCTGTCTCTTCGTCAAATGATTGACTGCAAAGTGCGCATTGAAGTTTTCATACGTCGCCGTCTTCGCCGTCGTGGTCGGTACAACACTTTCATGCGGAAGAATACCAAACGGACTATTCTGCTGCCAATTGCCTTGTTCAAAGAACTGTTGATGATATTCACTGTCCGGCTGTTTGGAGGCCAGTGTTCGGTGCTGAGCGACATAATGTGCGCCCGGCTTAGTACCCGCAGGATGAAACAATGGACTGAAGACAGTCTCGTAGCCAACAGGCGACGGCGACAAAAACCCACCAGGAAGAATCTGAGCGGTGGTGGTTGGCGGTTGATCACCTTGCACCCCCGCTAGACGATTATACGAGGCATACGCCGACCACGGCCCCACGGGATCCATAACCGGCTCCTAATCGTTTAGCCATCCCATCTGCAAAAGAGGTAACCTTGACTGCCGGAAAAACCGTCTAGAACAGTCACGACCTCTGACATGAGGTCGCAGACGCGCGGGAAAATATACTCACTTCTCATTGATGGAATGTTGCAACAATTAGTATAGCCTTCGGATTAGTTTTTGATAAATATGGCTCCATGTCTTTCAAAATTTACACCAATAACGTATTTTTTTAACAAAAAACTTTTAACTAAAACACACTGTGAGGAGTTAATGGAGGGCACGAAACACGTGTCTGGTAACACCACAAACAACAAAAAACTTTCATAATTAAGAAAAACTTTTACGTATTTACGGCATTCTTAATAGACCAAACTTTATTCAGCCATTGTGGTTTTTCACTAACAATAGAAAAGCGCCATCTTTGGCGCAACTGACAGCGCGGAAAATTTAAAAAAACTAGCATTGGTGTTCTACAGCAAAATTCTACAAATTCTGTTTGTTATAACTTCAAGAAAATACAGTTGAAAATGCATTTTTTCACTTTACATATAATTTATTTCAACTCAATTACATTCCTAAAGGATTTCGAATAATGCTTGAAACTACTTTGGTTTTCTCAGGGCTCCACATATCACAATTATATCATACATAATCACAATAAAGTCACAACGTCATAAAGATCTAAATCAATAAAATGAAACAAAACGGAAGACAAAGAATTCAGTCATTAAATAAAATCTCATTTTAAAAAATAAAAATCAAATCTGTTTACTAGTCATGGCTTTGGCAAAAATTACAGAAATAGTCTTTTTCTAGGCCACGATATATACAAATTTACAAAAATATATACAAAATATCAATCCGAACTTAATATCATTGGTAAAAGCAAAAAGACTAGAAATTAATTAATGAGTTGAAGGCGAAGATATTCCATGAGTTACTGAATTTTCAAGAACAACGTCCAGTTCATCTAAAGGTAATAAAATCTGACGAAGAAACGTCAATAAACCTCGATTTCTCAAAAATGAATTTTCTTCATACATTTCTAGAGTTACTTTACATGTTGCCATAGGCACTAACATGCGATGTAAAAGATGCTCTCTGAAAAACACCAAAACACATTAAAAATCCCTAACAAAAATAATCAAATCAAATCACCTAACACTTAAGCAAATGAATAATTGAAACTTTCCATCTTTTCCTAACGCTTTACTAGTGCACATAATCTCATCAATTAAATGGCAATAACATCTCCAAACCGCTACAGTTGATTGGTGATTGCGCTCTAAACTTGCAGTGTGGTTGCCACTACTTTCCTCCATCAATTCCACCTCGAACTGCTCTTTCACTCGAACTGAAAAATTGAATTATGAAACTTAGTGCGAGAAGAGCTATGAGCAAAATATATCAAATCTGACAACTCCAAAAAAATAATGTAAAAATGATTTTGACCCCTCACCGAAATAATCCCAAACGTAATTTTTGCCAACAAATAACCTCGCTGATTTGAATCCCATTGAAAAGACATGTTCTAAACAATGGACTAAACCATTATCGCCACAAAGCAGTGCTGTAAGTGTCGTATTACGTTCTGAGTTTCGTCTATAATGCCATTTTACTATATTATTGACACAATCTCCTAACAAATGCTGGATTTGTGATGGTTTTAACTCAGTTTTTGGAGGTCCGGCACTAGGCGATCGACATCGCGGCGGCGTTCGACCCATGCTTCCAGTATGATTTAAATCATCGTCAACTTGAGACGGGACGAACGTCCCAACTAAAAGACGCTCAGTGGAACCGTCGTCAACGCCGCGGCCCAACCATCTCCCACAAGGAAATCTACAAAATTGTGTTAACACAGTTGTCCCAAAAGTAAAACTAAAAAATCACTTGTAAGTGTGTCCGGTAATTTCATTCCGTACTAAAACATAATCCACCATCCATTTAGCATACAATCCAGAATTATCATGGCCGATTCTTAGCGTCGTCAAAACCCCTAAATTCTGATATTTACATTCAAAACTCAAACTATTTTTCGGAACTGCAATTCTCCGTGTTTCTGACAACGTTCCTGACAGTACAACCCAAGCATTTGCTGATGTATTCGCTCCTTTTTTATTCGGAACAATTACAATCCGATATGGTATCACAGTAGTAGCGTAAGTGCTTGTAAAACAAAAATAATCCACAGCATTCAAAGACAACAAATGGTAAAGAAATTGTTCTTTTTCTTCTTCACATCTTAAAAAAGCCGATCTTTTATACAGACTTCTAAGAATACTTTGATCAGAGAGTAAAGTGCGAAGATGTTTCGATAATTGCTTTTTTTCTAAAGCTAAACGCACCCAAGCTTTTGCCATCCCAATCCCTGTTTTAACATCAGTCATAGCTTGGATATTTGCTATATCAAAAAGCAAACTTTCTGGTAAAACTGGCAGTTCTGTTTTATTCACATTGTCGGAATATTTCAATTTGGAATGATGTAATTCTTGATAGAGGATTAAATGCGACCATAATGCAGATTTACCCCGTTTTCTTTGTAATCCATGAGACCACACACGTTCTAAAAATTCACATAAAGACGCGACTAAAGTATTCTCTTCAACAGCACCGAAAGTATCGGAAGTGTTACCACTGGAAAGAGTCACTCCTTCTGCGCCTAATTTCGCTAAGAGCATCCGTTTTGTTTTTGCTTTACAATCTTTAAGTAATTTTTCAACAAAAGTCCAATTAGCTTGCGCTATTAAAGCTGGAGACATATCCTGTTTTTTGTCGTTGGTTAATTGCGAATGTTTTGTGAAAGATAAACCTTTGTGTAGCGCACTCGCGCGTGGTATACTCCCTTTATTAACAACTGGAGTTTTATTCAAAACCTCCTTATCCAAAATCGGAAAATACCTCGAAAAATTCCCTTTCACATTCATTATTTCCCTAGCTGGAGGCGATTCAAAATCAGGATTTGTTAATCTCCGTTCTAGCAATTTTTGAGTATCATGTGCGGACGTGCAAGGTTCGTAACACAGACTTCTGATTAAATTCTCACCACCATAGCGCTGTTTCAACAATTTAATTCTATTATCAAAAATTATTAAATTATTATCAATTTCGCCCCATGTGGATAAAATCTTACTATCGATAAGAGTCGCAAACATTTGCGATTCTAAAAATCGGGATAAGAATAAACGATGTTGTTCGGGTTGGTCGGATAAAAATGAAGCTTTATCAAAATTTTGCATGGAATCGCGATTATTAAACCAATCTTCTTTATCTTGGTTAGGAAATATAACGAAGTTTTCGTAGGATTGGAAAATATGGACGAAACGATTTAAAAATATTTCACGGATTGAATTATTAAAACGTAAATCCTCGATGTAAGAATCTGTAGGTTGGGAGGATTCAGTTTTGTCTAAGGCTACGCCAGTCCGACGGACGATATCAGCGATGCGTTGGAGAGCTTCAGAACGTGCGGAACCGGGGGGTGATGGAGGACGATCGCCGTCGAGAGTATCGTGAATTGAGAGTTTGCGCCGGTTGGGGGGCAGAGGCCGGCCAGGCAGGGTGCAGCTCCGAGACATTATATCCTAAAATTATAAAACATTGAAAAGATCATTAAAAAACAATGATAAAAAAACTACCTGGTTTCTGCTACTTTCGGAGTTAGGCACATGCACTCCATACTTATCCAAAGCCGCCCATATTTCCGCTGTAAAATCCTCCAATTGCGGAAACGTGGCTGTCTCCTCCGGTCTTTGTACTTTACATTTATCAATATCAACATAACATAAAGACGCTTCTGAAGCAACTTTTATATTTTCGCAAGACGCGTATAGCCCCATTAGAAATGGGACAGGAGCGTCTAGAAAATGATGCAACGACGCTGGTAAAATGGGAACGTAGACATGGGGCCAAACAAATGGGAATAAAAGTGAAGTTACACCTTCAGCAACGACCATAAGTCGTTGACAATCGGTGCTTCGTAATAAAACTTGATTTTCTAATAAAAGACACGTGAAAATTTGAACGACGATGTCAACTCCAAGCCACAAGAACATGAGTCTTAAAGGATAATCTAAATGTGGGAGTTCTAAAGGCGGAGCTGGACATTGCAAAACTGCAGTTACCGGTGGTAAATGTGGATCGCTTGGAGGTAAAGAGATCAAAAGACTTTTACCAGGAGTTGGTAGCTGGACTTCGTATAAAAGATTAAAAACGTAACTTTCAAGGCTTAAACCAGCTGCAGACGCTGCTTTTCTAGGTACACAACGAAATAAATTTTCGAGGAATGTTTTAGCAGCTTGGACGTAAGCAGTCTGACTGATGATACTGATACTTTTCGAAACGAAAAGTTTGTCTTTGGAAATATCGTAATAAGTAAGAGCTGCACCACTTGGATTCGGTGTACTTAATTTAAAATGTCTCGGTAGAGATCGGGATTGTGGGCCTTGGTTTTGTGTTATTTGAACAGCCTTGGCTTTCAACCCGCTTGATAATTCTGTGATATACATTGCCTAAAATTAGAAATTTAATCAAAAATTTGTACACAACATTGAATAAATACTTGGAGAGTTTGCATAGCGTTACATATATCCCTATTCTTAACTTCTTCATAAAAAACCAAACTAAAACCATAACACCTCTTCCCATCTTCTCTTGTTATAACGAATGAATGAAAAACAGGCGCTTGAGTCACTGAATGTTTTTGTGTGCGGAATCTCAAGCCTTGCGGCAAACAAAACTATTTTTTTGTTAAATGCAAGTTTTTATTTATGTTTTGACTTACCATGCAGACTGCGGACGCATCAAAAGGATTATGGGGCACACCGTCAGGATAGTGCGCTAACACCTTACCTTTGTATGAACGTTCAAGGGGGGACACGTGCAAGTTGTCTTCTATTAAAATAATGTTTAAAACTGATGGAAATAGTAGAATTGGTGTAACTACCTGCATATTTGTCTGGTTCTAAACCTGAATTTAAATCTAAACCACAAATCACAAAATAATCAGCAAATTTATTCATTGTTAAACATAAATTCACAAAGGGCAAGATTTTTTTTATCACATCACAGTTTGTACTTTTACATTTTTCGGAAATATTTAATTTTTACGCTCTATTTTCTATTCATTTCGGCCATCTTGAATAATTAAACGACTGCTGCTTTCACCTACTGCACGTTTTTTTTTAATTATTTTTTGAACAATGAAAAAAATGAATGTTACTTAAAGAATTAATTTATTATAATTATTAATAAATCTATATAAGGAATTTTTCAATATTAACATTTGTGAAAATTTTGTGTTTTTAAAGTAGTTCATTTGTGCGGTGTCACTAACCTTACTGTCAAAGTGTCAAACGTCAGAGTTTAAAGTTGTGTATAAAATGGCGTAAAATTTGTTTAGAAGAATAATTCATGGGTGTGGCAATAAACATTGATTTACTAAAAATTGGAATAATTTTTCTAAATTATAATTAATTCAGTGGTTTTATTGTATTAGTGGGTTATCAGACTAGCCTCACCCAAAATATCTCAGGTTAAGTTACTCGTCTCTCTAGTTCAAAAAATGTTAAATTTTTACAATAAACAAACACTAAAACATTGTTTTACGTTGATTCTGGCTAATTGAAAATGTCGCGGCTAGCTGATTATTTTGTCGTTGTTGGTTATGATCATGAGAAAGAAAGTAAGTATTAGATAATCAATGAAATATTTTTAATAAGTTGTAAAGGAAGCGGCATCAGCAGTGGTATAATTCTTCAAAGATTCCCCGAGAAAGACTGGCCGGATACTCCTTTTATTGAAGGAATCGAATGGGTAGTTTGGATTTGCAAATTATTTTTCAAAATTTAACATTTTTTGTAGTTTTGTCAACCGCAAGGATGGGCTCTTTCCACCGAACGTCAAGAGCCGAAATTCTTCGTCTCTGTACTTACCGATATCGACGCAAATCGGCACTATTGTGCTTGTTTATGTTTTACTGAAACCGTGTCAATAACACCGAATAAACCAGTGGATGAAGAAGAAGATACTGTTGAAGGCGAAACGTCTTTAGTTCGACCGATTCCTGTTATATCACATCACAGCATTATGTATGCGCCGAAATGTTTAGTATTGGTTTCAAGACTGGATTATATAGAAACGTTTAGAAATTGTTTAGGAATTATTTATTCAGTTTATATGGAAAGCATGCCTGTACCTTTGGAAAACCTAGTTGGAAATATACTAGGGTGTATACAAGTGCCACCACCTGGTGGACCGCAAGTTAGATTTAGTATAGGGGCTGGGGACAGGCAGGCATTGCAACCGCCGTTAAGTCCTTCCCTTCCAGTGACACATACCTCGGTTAATTTGCTTTTTCACCAATTAGGTATCTTTCTATTTTGTGTCTTTTTTTTATATTTATGATATTTTTGTTGCAGGAATTCGAAACGTTTTAGTTTTATTTTGTGCCATAATGACCGAACATAAGATATTGTTCCATTCAAAAAGTTACAATCGATTGACAGAAGCTTGTCGGGCTTTGACAGCATTAATGTATCCATTTCGGTACTCGCATGTTTATATTCCGTTACTTCCAGCTGCTTTAGTTGAAGTTCTTTCAACTCCTACGCCTTTTATTATGGGAGTTCACTCCTCTCTCAAATATGAAGTCTCTGAATTGGTAATTTTTTTCTGCAAAATGCATAAAATAAAAATCATGTTTTTTTTTTTTTAATATATCATTTTTTTTTTTAGATGGATGTAATAGTGGCCGATTTGGACGGCGGTTCCATAACAATCCCCGATGGCATTTCCGTGCCTCTTCTTCCCGAGCCGCTTTTAAGTCAAACTCAAGAAGCTTTAAGTTTAATTCTTCAACCGGAATTAAGCTGTGCTGATCATGCATTTCCACCTTTAGCAGTTCGAGCACCACAATCCGTAATGTTAGATAAAGAAATTCGTGCTGTTTTTATGCGTACTTTTGCTCAACTTTTACAAGGATATAGAAGTTGTCTAACTCTAATTCGAATACATCCAAAACCGGTTATAACATTTCATAAAGCAGCTTTTCTTGGAGAGAGAAATTTAAAAGATTGTGATTTTACAACGAGAATTTTGGATTGTATGTTTTTTACGAGTTTTGTAGCGGAAAGAGGACCACCGTGGAGGCCTTGCGACGTCTGGGACGAACTCTATAGGTACCAATTTTTTTTTTTTTTTGAATTGTTACAAAATTTTCTTTCTTTTTTTTAATTGTAGTAGTCTCGCAGAATTACTCAAAGCAGAAAACCAAGATCCTAGATTAATTTTGGTTCATATTCAAGAATTAGCTCAACAGTTATACACAAATGAAAATCCAAATCCACAATCTTATTCACAAAAGATTTTAGTTCCACCAGAAGGTGCGTTTGCTCGCATCCATCAACCTGTTTTACCTTTAATCAATTCTAATCAAGTACAAGCTATTATTGATGAAGGAATGTCGAAAAATAATCTCAAATCGAGGTAAGTATCAAATGTCGATAAAAATCTCATTAATTATGTTTTTGTTCGATTTTTTATTGGATTGCGGTAGTGGAGACTACGCTTGGTAAGTTTCGATGTTAGGCGGTTTTAAAAGCAGCTTATTGGCACCAACTTATCGGTAAAACAGTTTTCTATTTAAAACAAAAAATATCTAGAGCTAATAGCTAATTTATTAAATTAAATTTTTGTATCCACTTGTTTTACCGACATGCCCGTTTATTTTCTGTTATTGCTATGAAAAAACCCATTTAAGAAAATGACTTTCATAATGTAAATTTGTACGCTTTATGTGTCCGAACTTCAACCAGTTCTTTGTTACTATTTTTCTATTTTTTGTAGGTTGGCATCACTGCGTCCAATCCAGCCTCGCATTGTACCAATGGGCCCCCATATATCCAATCTCAACGAAAATAAAAATATAGTTAGTAATTCAGCAAGACGTCTTGAAGTTCTTCGGAATTGCATCAATTGTATTTTTGAGAATAAAATCTCAGATGCTCGTAAAACATTTCCGGCTGTTTTAAGAGCTTTACAATCGAAACAAGCACGTTTAGCCCTTTGTAATGAATTAGCACAACATGTTAGTGGTACTAAAGCAATGTTAGAACATCAGCAATTTGATTTAGTTGTGCGATTAATGAATTGTGGATTACAAGATGATTCATCGATGGACGAACATGGAGTTGCTGCAGCATTATTGCCTTTATCCACGATTTTTTGCCGAAAATTATGCACAGGTAATTTTTTAAAACAAATTTAAAATTTTTAATAATGTGAGACGGGCTTAGTCAAATTTTAACACTATTAGAACACAATTTTTTTTCAGGTATTATTCAATTTGCGTACACTTGCATCCAAGAGCATGCAGTATGGCAAAACCAACAATTTTGGGAAGCTGCTTTCTATCAAGACGTCCAAAAAGACATCAAAGCGTTATATATCGAAAGATGCGATAGTGTCAGAAGCGAATTATTATCAAGTCCGACGTCACCTCGCGATTACAATTGGATAAATCGCCGATCAATTTTGAACCGCGTTCAAGAACCCACAGCTTTAGAAATAGCAGCCGAACAAATGCGCATATGGACTACTATAGATCCTGAAAAACAAAAAGAACTAATAACTTGTGAAGAAAACACAATGTACAGTCAAGCAATTCATTATGCAAATCGCATGGTTTATTTATTAATTCCATTGGATATTGCAAGCAAAACTAGCAAACAAGAATTGTACGACGATGAACGTGCAAGCAATAGTATTGCCAACAGTGTCGCTGAAAGCGATAGCGCGGATGCTGAATCAGGTTTCGAAGATCAAGATCCAGGCGAGACTGGAATGACAGTCATTCGATTAGTTTCGCGTTTCATCGATAAAGTCTGCAACGAAGGAGGTGTAACTAGAGAACACATTCGAAATTTACATCAAATGATACCGGGTGTTGTGCATATGCATATTGAAACTCTTGAAGCTGTCCATCGTGAATCAAAACGTTTACCTCCAATCCAGAAACCTAAAATCTTAACACCGAATATGTTAGCTGGCGAAGAATTAATAATGGATGGGTTGCGTGTTTATCTCCTACCAGATGGTCGTGAAGAAAGTACCGCTGGGTTATTAGGCGGACCACCGCTTCTACCAGCCGAAGGCGCGATTTTCCTTACAAATTACCGAATAATTTTCAAGGGTATTCCCTGCGATTCGCTTGCTTGCGAGCAAGTAGTCGTCCGATCGTTCCCTGTCACTTCTTTAACAAAAGAAAAAAAAGTCGCGGTGCAATATTTAGCACACTTGGATCAATGGTTACAAGAAGGATTACAATTAAGGTCGTGCACGTTCCAATTGATGAAGTTAGCTTTTGATGAAGAAGTAACAACTGAAAATGTGGAAACTTTACGAAAATTTATCCATAAAATTCGACATCCGCCGGATATTTTCCATCATTTCGCATTCACAGGCCAAGTGGTTGTAAGTCAAACTCCGTTACATAAATCGAAAGAAAAAAATGCGACTTTGCGTGGTTTTGCTAAAAAGACTTTATTGAAAACAGCTCGAAAAGCAGGTTTTAAACAAAAATCATCATCAAAAAGACAGAAATATGTGTTACCGAATTCTGGAATCTATAGTAATAGTAATAAATATATGACGAGTCCAGGACGAATGAGTTTACCGAATGTTGACGATTATAGTCATGATGATGATTTATCGATTGATGATTTTGAAACGGGACCATCGTCTGTACCACCAGCACCAACTGATGCGAAAACTTTGGAGAGATTAGTGGAACGGAGTTATGTAAGAGATTGGCAAAGATTGGGATTGTGCAATGATAATTCATCGCCGACAAATACGAAACCAGCGCCGGATCAGTTCAGGTTGACTACGGTCAATTCAATGTATATGATGTGCCGAAGGTAAGAATTTTATGTAACAATTTATTGTCGCGAAATTGGTAGCCATGAAGTTCAGTGTTAATTATTTTTGAGGTTAATGATAAAATTTATGAAAAGTTGTCAAATTTGCGAACGTCAAATTGACTTTTCCATGGTAATAGCACAGTGTAGGCAATTACGGCAAAAATTACTATATTTTCAATTTGATTTATTTTATCCAAAAAGGTGATGGTATAAGAAAACTAAATAAAAATTGTTTTTATTTGCAGTTATCCGGCTTTGTTGGTAGTCCCAGCGTCTGTAACCGACGAAAGTATCCGTCGATTTTGCCGCTGCTATCGTCAGGGTCGTATCCCAACAACCACCTGGCGTCATCCTCGCACTAAAGCATTACTCTTACGTGGTGCCGGCCATCATGGTAAAAGTGTAATGGGAATGTTAAAAAGTCACCCAACTCCATCAAACACATCAACTGAAACTACATCATCCTATGAACAAGAAAAATATCTTTCAGCTTTAGTATCAGCAACTTCAGTTTTTTCATTACGTCATGGCTCAGCATGGGGCATGTCTGATAGTTCTCTAAGTGTTAATTCATTATTTCTAGCAGCTGATGATCCATTAGCTGGAGCAACATTAACCCCTGAAGTAGCAAGACGATCAAAACCATTAAAAGCAATGGGAACTTTAGCGTAAGTATTACATTTTTAGTTTTTTTTCTCTAGATTGTAAAATTTTTAGAATGTTTCCACGCTCATCAGGTGGTAAAGGGGCTAAAAATTTCGGTCGTTGGGGTTCTTTGAAAGACAGACGTCAGAGTTCGCAAGCATCTTTAGCTAATATCCAACAAAGTCGGGGGAATATCCGTCATTCAACCGATGCTGAAAGTACTATTTATGGCGTTCAAACACTTCAACGAGCAGCGCTATATATTCTAGGCGAAAAAGCGCAGATGAAAGGTGTCAAAGTCGAATCAGCCCCAAAAACTGATTTTATCCCAGTGGAATACTACGACGTTAGACACACAAAAACCGCGTTTAAAAAGTTAATGCGTGCGTGTATTCCAAGCTCAGCTAGTGATGTCCCTGAACAGAGTTTTCATCGTTTGATTGAAAACTCCGAATGGTTGCAACAAATCCAAAATATAATGCAATTATCTGGCGCTGTTGTCGATCTTTTAGATTTGCAAGGATCCTCCGTTGCTATTTGTCTCGAAGATGGTTGGGATACAACAGCGCAAGTGTCTTCAGTCGCGCAATTATGTCTCGATCCTTATTATCGCACACTTGAAGGTTTTCGTGTGTTAGTTGAAAAAGAATGGATAGGTTTCGGCCATCGGTTCAGTCATCGAAGTAATCTCAATGCTAATTCGCCTGCGTCGGGCTTTGCCCCAACTTTTTTGCAATTTCTTGATGTTGTACATCAAATCCATAAACAGTTCCCAATGGCGTTTGAATTTAGTGATTTTTATTTGAGATTTTTAGCATATCATTCAGTTTCATGCCGATTTCGCACGTTTTTATTTGACTGTGAATTGGAACGCGTTGAAAGTGGAGTTGCTGCTGTTGAAGATAAACGCGGATCGTTAACATCGCATCATAAAAGTGTTGATACGATTTCAGATGATGAGAATGTTTATCCTGGAGGCAGAGTCGCAGGGACGAGTTCTTCAGGGACTAATTTAGGACAAAGTGTTTTTGATTATATCGAAAAACAGCATGCTAGAAGTCCGATGTTTTTTAATTTTATGTATACACCGGATTTTGAACATCCGGTTTTAAGACCACAATCACATCTTCCGTGTCTTGAAATTTGGCAATATTATTTAGATGAAAATTTGCATCATGGACCTGAATATGATTTTGAGATTATACAATTAGATATGCAACAAGAAGAAGAAGCAGAAGCGGCTGATGGAATTTCAAATAAATCAGCTCGCAAAGTGATTACGTTAGGGTATGATTGTGTGAATAAATGTGTGCCGGATGCGTTTAGTCATTTGTTGGAAGAAATTCATAAATTGGAAACGGAGCTAGGGCATTTACCGCAAAAGTGGAAGGTGCTTTGGGATAAACTGGAACTTCCAACCACAGACTCCTTGACTGTAAGTTAGCAGTTTTTACTTGTTATGTGTTTTGCTTTTTCTATCTAATCTACTAAATTATCTAAATTTTTATTTCATAATTTTTCACTTTTTGTCACTTAGACTATATTTCAAATTTAGATAATTTCTTGAATTATTTTTAGCTTCCAATATAATTTGTTACATTTTGGAGACTGACTCAGACTAGCAAAATTTGAAAAATGAGACTAGGAGTGACCAATCAAGAATATTTTGTTTATTTTAGTAATTTTTATAGAGACACGCATCATTCAGCACTACTTTGGTCCGATCGCACGGCAGATTGGTCCATAAACGTTCAACTCTTGAAATTTTAATGCGAGGTAAAATGGTTGGAGCGTCTGAAACATCAGTGGTTTATTCCCACCCTCATCGGTTCGAAAAATACAATTATACAACGCCGACATATTGTGATTACTGTACTAGTTTATTATGGGGACCAGTTAAAGTAAGTTTTATTATTTTATCGAATTTTTTATTAATTTTTCTTGTTTAATTAGACGGGTATGCGTTGCATGGATTGTGGTTACAGCTGCCACGAAAAATGTATAGAAGGTGTACCTAAAAATTGCACTAAGTATAAAGCAATCACCGATAGTAGTGCGTCGCAAACTATTTCTGGTACGGGAGGAGATAATGGCTCTGTTAGTTCCGGTAAAAAAACTGTGAGTTATGCAACTAATTTTACTAATTTTTGGCTTTTTTTTAGGAAGTGCAAGACAAACGTCTAGTCAACAATATTATGATCAGTTTTCGTCAAATGTCGCTGAAAATCGTACTCATGAAGGGTATTTATATAAAAGAGGTGCTTTATTGAAAGGGTGGAAGCAGAGGTGGTTTGTTTTGGATTCGATTAAACATCAGCTGAGGTATTATGACGCGATGGAGGATTCACACTATAAAGGGTACATAGGTAAGGATTTTGAAAATGAAATTTATTATTAAGTTAAAAGTAGAAAAAAAAAAGAAAAATCAATGAAATTTTTGTAATATTTCGGGAATGAAAGGCAGTTTATGTGTTTATTTTTATTTTTTTTTAGATTTGGCTGAGGTAATGTCGGTGTCTCCAGCGACTCCCGCGCCCGGCCCGCCGAAGAAAACCGACGACAAAGCCTTTTTCGACGTAAGATTTTCAAAATTTAACAACTTAATGTTTGAATTTCTGATTTTAGTTACGTACCAGTCGCCGCACTTACAATTTTTGTGCAGCAGATGCAACGTCCGCACAAGAATGGATCGAAAAGCTGCAAGCTTGTCTCCAATAATACTCCTATCCAAAGTTTTTCTTTAGTCATAATTTCTTTAATAAGTTGACAATAAAATTTTTATTTCAGTCATTATTTATATTTTTTTATAAAAAAATGTTTATTAAACGCACAAATTATTATTTCTTTTGCTTAATATTATTGTACTTTGTAGAATAATTGTGGCTCAAATTAGTTAAGCTCTCTAAAATAATATCACGCAAAAGCATATCGATGTTTTGTTGTAAATGTATGACATTCCGTGTTACAAAAAGAAGTAATCTCAGAGTATATTTCCAATTGATATTTACTCAGAGATGTTAAATGGAATTGCTGTTACCTTTGTGATATATTGTTAATTGTTTAGGTTCTTTACTTATGTTATATTGTCTCAAAGTATATTTCCGAAGCTTAAATGCAATGTGAAATAACTGCCAAAGTTAATAAATCAACATGAATAAATTAGTTTATTTTATTTAAACAGGTTGAGCTTGGACTTTTATTAATAATTGATTATTGTTAACATAACCTTGGGAAAAAAGTTCCTCAATTAAGGCAAATTCGGTGTAACCAAAACCTTTGGGATTCATCTCTTGAACGGGACGCTTGAAAGCTTCCAGCTCCGGACGAGTCATCATCGTCTCCTTTATATTACGAAAAGAATGACTGTAACAGAAAAAAAATCAATAAAGTAACTTTATATCACTAGTGGAATAACATTTCTATCCTTACGTGGGATGTATTAAAGTGATGGTTAAACGCCCACTAAAAGGCCAGTCTAAGGCATAGTCGTGATCGGTTTTCATCATATGGATCAAAATTGCAACGTAGTTTGGATCCTTTGGTGATAAATTCAAACGAATACATAATCTAAAACACGCAATTAGTGTTTTTTTTTTATAAATTTACGTTGGTACTTGTAGCCATTAGGTGATGTGTAAAACCCCGGACTGTAGTGCATAACATGCGAGTCGTTCCTCATAGCATTAATCTTATTTTTAAATTCATTGAAATACCAAAGATAACACCCATTGCAATATCGTAAATGCATTTTAGACATTGTTAAATTAAGAGCGGAGATTTGTTCGGACATATTTGCTATAATTATATCTTGTTCTCTTGTTTTTTGTTCCAAAAGAACGACTTTTTCGTATAAGGCTCTAAAAATTACAAAATTATATTTTTATTGAGAAAAATTGAGACAAATACTTTAATAAACCATTGAAATCGTCAGTTGTACCGATTGCTTGTTCGTTTTTTGCCGGGGGATCCCAGAAGTTAGCTTCTTGTGCTATAGCAGACGTGCCTGCGTTTTGGCTGCTTGCAACGACTTTACTGTAACTTTTCGACAATAACTAAAGAAAGTGTTTGAGAAAAATTGAATATTATTATTATTTTTACCATTAAATGTTGTTGGATGTACCGTTCCAAATGTCTTTGTAATTCTGGTTCGTCCTCAAACTTTTCCTCACATCCAAACTCCACAAAAGAGCATCGCAATTTTTCATTTTCGGGTAATTCCGGCGGTTTGTATTTACATAAAATAAGATGGGATTCAACATCTAAAGGTGATAATTCTTCTAGACAGCCTCGGACAATATTTGGACATTTAGTTTTTTGTTGGGAGATTTCTCTACGGGTGAAATTGTCAGGGAATATGTCCACGCCTTTTTGTAGTTTTGTGTTATCGATTGGACAGGATGGGTTTTCGCGTCTGGAATTGATTTATTCTTGGAAAATTATTGAGAAAACGTTAACACTTACTCTAACCAGGATTCCATGCAACTTCGACAGAAGCGGTGACCGCAGGTTGTCAAAACTGGGTCTCTTAACCATGCTAGACAAATGGGACATTCGAAACGAGATTCAGGGCCTGAAAAACTATCGGTAATTGAACTTTCTTCAGCTGATGGGTTATGCGCGGACATTGTTGGTTGGACTTCTTTGGCACTGGGATTTTCTAATTCGTTAACATTTTTCACAGGTGAGCAATTGATTCAGAGTCACGTGATTCATGCTGTCTTTGTTTAATGCGTAACAGGTGGATGATGATTAAATTTCATGCAGGTATGATACACCATGTGCTAGGTAGAGGAAAGAAGGTAAAATTGGGTCCATGGATTTTTTATTTATACTTGAAAAGTATTTTGTTAGTTTGTGTTTTTTTTTTATTTATTTATTTTCTGTGCTGAATGTTGATTGAGGTTATGATTGATTAAAAAAGGAAAAAATTAAAAAATATTAGTTTAGAGCATGGAATCTTGGAAAAAATTCAAACAGTCTGAATAAAAAAAAAACAAAAGATTTAAAAGAAATACGAATTTCAAAATTTTTAGTTCATAACTGTTAATTATCACAATATGTCTTGAGTTAATAATAATAAAAAAGAATTTGATGAGTTTTTGAGCGCTGTTGACTCTGTAGTCAGTCATCTGGGTACCTGTGGTTCGCGCGAATCCGAACGCTTTCGCTGAAGAAATCCGAAGACTCAGTATCAAATCTGTAAATTTTAATTCAAAAACTGAAAATTATCAAATTCAACATACAAATAATCGCTGTCTTTATGAAATTCCCCTTAGGATCGAGTTTAACATTTATACATTTCAAAATCTTATCAGTTATTCTAGATAGATAATTTTTTGATTGTTGAATCTTTATATCTTGCTAAAATAATTATAGAATAGAATTTTCTTCATAAATTTATCTAAACTTACTTGCTTGATTGGTAATCTTGTTTTTAAAATTTCAGCATATCTGAAAAGTACTTCAAATGGGATATAAATTTTAACAAAATATATTTTGTGATTTTCTTCTTTTTCTAGTTTTAAGCCATATTTCAATAGAGTGGATTCATAAGTCTTTTGTTTTTCGACATGTTCAAGTTTGCTTTCTTTTTCATAAGTTAGGACGAAGTCGACACGTATTTTGTCGTCTTGAAAATAACCACTCGGCTACGAGAATAAATCAAAGAAAAATAATGATTAAAAAAATTGAAAATGATAATTTCAAAAATGAGAATTTACAGGAATTATTCGTTGCAGCTATGTGACCATAATCAGTGCTACTAAATGAATATTATAGATTTTTGATAATAATAAAAGAAGATAATCTTAATGATAAATGTTTGAATTTTTTCACTCAAAAAAACACTTCAAAACCCAATATTATTTATTGATAATTTGTTTATAAGATAACTAACCAGTTAGTTAAAAAAATTACGCCAACTTATGTTAATGAAACTCACTGAGCAAATTCAATTGTTCATTCAACCTAGTAACGATAAATTCCCTAAATTTCAAATTTTTAGTGGGCAGTTTATTGTTTCACTATATAGGTATAGGTCCAGCCGCGCTACTTAAAGTCACTTTAGCTCCAAATAACACGCTATTTTTTTTAAACGTCGACAAAAATCTAGCATTAATAAAAATTTGAGAAATTTTGAACTTAGGTATCGTACTTTAGTGATTATTTAGGAAAGGTTTCTCTGGTGACTACGTATAAACAACCAGAAAAAAAAAAAATTGATGTGTCACAAAACTTGGCTGCATTTTGTAAGTTTTACTGAATATATTGAAAATATTTTCGATTAGAAGTAATTATTTTGCAGTTTTCGCCATGCCAGACATCGATTGCAAGCCCCGTGAAGTGGCTGAGTCCGCTTCAGAAGTTGTGTATAATAAGGTTCCTACGAAGTCCAGAAAACTGTACCATAACAGTTATATGAAATTCATTCGATGGTGCGGTGCGAAAAATTTGAAGAATTATTCTGAAACGTGCTGTTGGCATATTTTTCTCATTTGGCAGCTGAGGTGAAAATGAAGAGTTCGATCATGTGGTCACACTACTCCATTGTCAAATATTAAGCATGGAGTAGACATTAACAATTTCATGAAACTAAGTGCTTATCTAAAAAACCAAATTATTATTTTTCTAAAAAATCGCAAGATCTAACAAAGGATGAAATTGAGTATTTCTTGTCTGATGCTCCAGATAAGGTTTATTTGGCAATCAAAATAGGTTATTCTGACAAAATTAATATAAGTAATATTACAGTAATCCATTTTTGTAGGTTGTTTTGGTAGTCGGTGTATTAGGAGCATCATTCAATATGAGCATGTTGCTGCGATGAACTCGTAAATATGAAAATTCAAGACGTTGAAGATATGAAGACTTTACTGCACATCAGAATTCCTTATTCTAATACATATAAGAGCCGAATCTTTACAACTGTGGACGGATAGTTTCTTCAAATTTACAGAAAATACGCTTCTTTGTGTCTAAAAGAGATGAAGAATTAGCGATTTTTTGTAAAATACGGAAACGGAAAATGCCAGAAAGCTGTGATGGGAATTCATAAAATTGGCAGTGTGCCGAAAGAAGTTGCGATTTTTTTAAAATTGTCCAAAATTAATCAAAAAATTATATACGTATATAATTTATATGCGGGACACTTCTTGAGGCGAATCTCCATCACAGTACTGGCAGACGGAGGTGCTGAGCTAACATGTCTAAAGAGGCATGGCGGATGGAAATCTGGTTCAGTAGTCCAATAGCTGAGGGCTATATTGAAGAGTCTATGGTAAACAAAAACCACACAGCGAGAAAGATATTTTCATCATGTACATTTATTGCCACTGCTTCAGACGAAGGCAAAAATCTATCACCTAGTCCAAGCATTGAAATTACTAATCAAACAAACAAATCAGAATAAAACCTATACCATAGAAGCTGGTGATATCACAAACATGCCTCGCACAAGCAGCGGCTTCAACTTTCAAAGCGCTAATAATATATTTTAGCTCCCATGCTAGCTGCAGAAAATTGACGTTTGATAAAAATATATTAAAATTTCGCCTGTTAAATCAAATCAAACTTACATCTAAATAATTCTTTTAGGAAATGGAAAATTCGACAATGAACAAAAACTGCTTGTTATCTAACACTAAACGTGACGTCATTAGGAATCGTTATGTTGTTAAACAAACAAAAACTTACAATCAGTTTATTTGTCATCCGCTACCAAAAATTTCATAAAAAAAATATTTAAAATAGGTAAAAGCATTTCAACTTATTACATTAGACTAGAATAATAATGGTAAAACTAATAGAATAAAAAACTTTTTAAATGCAATCTCATTAAAAAGGCAAGTAAGAATGTATAAAATCAATTAAAAATGTTAAAATGCAAATTACAATAAATATAAAAAAATATCACATACTTTTGCTAGATAAAACCCGTCAAATAAAATGCTATTTTGCATCACACATTAAAATGATTTAAGTATATAACAACATTAAGCACATTTGTAAATGCTCAATTCTTTTAAAACATTTTATATAAAAAATATAATTTAGTAATAATAAATGCAATTTTTTAGGTTGTATAGTAATGCCAGAAATAAAATAGGCACCAAATTTTGGGAATTGGACAAAAAAATATCCTTATTTTTACAAAGAAAATTTCCATTCGTCGTGGCTATTTTTTTCTGGCTGTACTATAACAATAGGCAATGATTTTGGTTCCATAGTACGGTAGATCAAAAGGCCTCAATTAATAGATCCTATTTTCAGGAAAATCCCCCATTTGCATCGGCATATTCTGTTTCGTTTGAAATGATCGAATCTCGATTCTGTCTCGTTTCGTTTGATTCATTCGAATTTCCTTTCGTGCCCTTTTTGTTCAGTCTAGCTGAATTGCCATTCCCCTCTAAAACACTCAATGATAAATCAAAATAAACCAAAGTTACTCTTCACTCACTTTTCTCCACTTCTGCTTTTGCTCGTTCCTTTTCATATTCAATAATAATTTCATTCGTCTTATACGCTTCTCTTTTGATTTGATCATTCAACTTTCTCGGTACATCTGGAATTAACCATTCCACTATTGTTACAACTAAAGTAACAACATTTTGATACGCCACAACAAAAGCTAATTGCGCTGCAAGAATATGCCAATAAATTACTGGCCGTTTATATTTAATTAAACTTCCAGTAACATTCGGCGGATTTCGATATTCACTATATCGACAAACAGAAACATTATAACTTGGATTTTCAGGTGCTGTTCCATTTTCAAAATCGGAAGTATCAAAATATGCTAAAGTGAATTCAAGAAAACCATTTTCGGTTCCGTCAAGACTTTCTTCTATCATATACACCAACTTAGGAACAAAATGTGAGGAAAAAGCGATAATGAAAGCGTTTGTAACAACGGAAATTCGACTGATTATTGCCATTATAGGCATCCAAACGCCGATATTCTTCACACGTTCAGGTACTGGCCGACGGTAATATCTGATAAATTTTTTTGCGTCTAGACGCATCTCGAAGATATTATTCAAAAGAGCGAAAAGTGGAGCTAGAGGAAATGCAGCTACAAAAATTGTGACAAATCCATATTGCAAAACTATAAATTTCAAATTTAATTAAACAAAAAATAAAAATTCAAAAAAATTACCCATTTCTAGATATTCCGAAAATAAATTTTGTGATGATAAATCTAAAAGTTTGTAGTCTTCAGTCCATTGGTTGCAACTGACGATAACTTCTTCACCATTTGATGATTTTTTCAATCCCATTTTGATTTTAAAACTATTGTAGATTTTTTGGAGAAGAGGGACAACGTTTTCAATCAATGCGTTCAAAATTTGTTTACCAATCATAATGATTGCTAATTGTAAAGTTAATTCCATTAAACATCCGCCAGGGTTGCACTCTTCTTGTCTGATTCCCAAAATTCGGTTATATTTGGCTGGATAGCCGACAAATTTTCCTTTCAAAAACGCGATGTAAAAAATTGATGAATAAAAATTAACAAATTGAAATATGTAAATTTTCAAAGCTAAACTATCATCATACTCAGTTTGTGTTCTTTGCAATTCCAACTCAGTAAAATAGACAGCTAGTTTCTGATATAAAATGTTAAGAATCATAATACAAACTAAATTGATCAATCCTGCTGTAATTGGAACAATATAAATCCTAAAACTGACTTTATCTTTATACAAAACTTCCGAAGTTATTAACGACATTCGATAAATTACAACGCCAAAAACAACAACTAAAACCACAAAAATCAAAAAAATTGCAACTCCAAAACTCAAAATTATCAGTGGGAGTTTATTTTTCCAAAAAGACACAGCTGGTTCTTCCAATTTTGTTATAACATTTAGTTTCTTCTTTTTAACGTTAGCTAATCTTATTAAGTATTCAGATCGAGGCGGTTCAGCTGTTAAATCAAACCCTGTCAAACCCCAACGATAGGCAATTCCAGCACTATATCTTTTCCATAATTCTAAATACATAACTGCCCATAGACTCATAAAAACAGCAAAAAAAATCGTTGCGGGATTGTCAACAAAATGTTGAATTTTTGAATACATACATCCATCGCTTAATTTCCAATAATCGCAAACTTTATCACATCGAGGACACATGTCTATGTCTAGAGTACAAATGTCTTGGGATAGACTGTCAGAATTAAGAGTGGTAGCAGCGTAAATTAGACAGAATATTCCGACGAGTGACGCTGGGATTAACATATGAGTGTAAAAACCCAACCATGCGAAGTATAATGCAAATTTAACTCCAAAGTAATCTTTAATCAAATCAAGAGGTTGGTATTTGGCACATTTAGATACTTGAGCCCAATGTCGGAATAGAAGAGACCGTTTTGACTCGCATTTATGATAATCGCCCTGAATTGAAAAATAAAATTTAAATTTCATTGTCATTAAGTACTTACATCATGTAAAGGATAAGCAGCTTTATATATTCCTTCAGATAGAAGTCGATGGATGCCTTTTTCATGGGCGCCTTCACCATATTTATGATTTTCTAAAATATAAAAAGCGATAGTAATCCGAATGCTTTCGCTGAAGAAATCCGGAGACTCAGTATCAAACCTGCAAATTTTAATTCAAAAACTGAAAATTATCAAACTCAACATACAAATAATCCCTATCTTTATGAAATTCCGCTGTTAGTTTATTCTTCTCTGGCGGAAAAATCTTAGGATCGAGTTTAACATTTAAACATTTCAAAATCGTATCAGTTATTTTCAATAGACAATTGCTTGATTGTTGGAACTCTTCATCTTGCTGAAATAATAAAAATAGAAACACTTTTAAGAAGTTATATTAATCTACTTGTTTGATTGGTAATCTTAGTTTTAAAATGTCAGCATATCTGCGAAGTGTTTCAAATGGAATATGAATTTTAACAAAATGTATTCTTTGATTTTCTTCTTTTTCTAGTATTAATTTATCTTCTGCTAAATTGGCTTCGAATGTTGTTCGTTTTTCGATATGTTCCTCTTTTCCTTCTTTTTCGTAAGCTAGAACGAAATCGACACGGGTTTTGCCATCTTGGAAATAGCCCCACTGCTACAGAAATAAATCAAACAAAAATTATGATAGAAAAAAAAAAGTAAAACGATTTAGAATTTGAAAGAATTACCGTTGTTGCAGCCATTGCGACTATAAATAATATTATGGAACTTTGATCGTACTGATATTAGATAATTTTAGAGATATGTGATATCTTTCCAAATAAAAAATTTCAATATATGAGGTAAATTTGTTTAAAAATTAACTGAAGCTTGTCATAAATTATGAATGGTGTAAAACAAGCAGACATGCATTGTTAATTACAAAAACTCGTAAATTAATCAACTTTGATAAATTTAAAAAAATTGTAAATAAATTACACATTATTTAATACTAATTAATGATGATAATTCACGAGTTTTTGCATCATTGATTAGAAAAACAATTTTTTTTACCAAAAATTTATTAAGTTACAGTTTCAGTTGAACTCCGCAACTTCTTCAGTAAGCCCAAGACAGTGTTGAAATAAGGTTGAAAGTATTAAAATTCATGCATCAGATTAAAGATGTGCTTTTGAAATTCCCCAAAAAATTAAATAAAGAATTATTAAATTCACAATACCCTATCTCTCCACTGCTTGTATGTCTTAACATTTCTATTTCTAGACACCTTATTATGTGTATTTGAATGTCCTTCGTCGCTTTCAATCTCAGTCAATTCCATATTTTCTAAATCAATAGCTGAATGATAAACTGTATTTCTTGATAAACTAAGATAATCTTTATTATCGAATCTTCGCCGACTTGCTGATGAATTTATTGATAAAGTATCGAAAAATTCGTCGTCGTCATCCATCACGAACTAAAATCTAAAAATATTAGAATAAAAAAAATTCAAAATGAAAATAAAAGAGGGGAAACTTTGAATGCAATTTGCGCCAATTGAAAACTGATCTATTTTTAGACGTGACAAACCGGTTTTTAATTCAATATTAACTCACATGTGATCAAAAATTGAAAAAAAAAATGGATTAGAGTAAAGAGTAGCAAAGCTCACAATAACAAACTAAAAATTCAAATGCGGATGCACAAATTTATTCAATTGAAAGGCGGATTGGGGATTATATTCTAAATACTTCTCCACATAACTAAAATCACATTCTTTCATTCAATTTCTAGTTAGTTATTAGTAATTTTGCGTGAAAAAAATTGCGATAATTGCATGGGTCAAGGTAATAATAGAATAAAAATGATTATACCATTTGCGGTTAAGGTGCGATTTGGTGCTAAAAAATGCATTATGGTGATGTTATTAATTAATCAATTGAAAAATTACTATTTTCTTATCACTTACACCTCACCTAACCAAACTTTGTTACATTGAAAAAAAAAAAAGTGAAACTGGAAACCATCTAGTTTAGATATGCGCAAGTCAAAGAGATGTATGTAAGGTCATGTGATGGGAAATTATGAAATTACAATCAAAATTTATGTTTACTATGTCCAGTAATAAGTTGTAAGATTGGCAGCGCAACATTTATGCCCAAATCTGACAGTTGTCATTATATTTTATCAATTTCCAAAAACTAAAGCAAAAACTTTGCTTATTTTGTTGCTCTTTTAATAGAAAATGCAGTTATGATTAGCTCTGGACCACATTTCTAGGTTTTAACCTCATTTTCAAATGTCCGTTTTGACAGATTCAAAGGCAGACTCACACTAGAAGAACACATAAATTTTACTTTAATCACATTTATTAATTATAATATAGTAATCAAATGTACAAAAACAAGAGTAATACTATTAACCTGAAGGATAAACGTTGATTATATCATATATTAAAAGTGGCACCTTAAGATTTCGGTATTACAAGGAATGTTGCCTAAAACATGTTTCAATCATACTCCCAGCAACATTGATTTTAAATTTTCAAACTAAATACCATGCTCAAAAATTGCTCGTAATGAATTGTTATAACTCCATCTTGGTCTGTATCATACTGTCGGAATGCTGCGGTTAAAGTCTGAAAAAAAAGTAAATTTAAGTCCACTCTCAAAAAAATGTAAATTTTTGTTTTTAACCTCACTTTTTTAAACGTCAAATTTGACGTTTTCTTGAAAGGCCCAGTTACACTAGTTAAAATTAGTAAACTTACGTAAAGAATAATGCAGCATTGTATAAAATCATCGAAAAGAATAGTTCCTTTTCCATGTCTATCAAATTTTCTGATTAAAGTATCAACAAGTCCGTCCGAAAGTCGATATCCAAAAGTAGTTAATGCTGTTTTCAGTTCCGCTTTATCAATATTTCCAGAATTGTCTCTATCGAACGATCGGAAACAATTCTGCCAATCTGTTACATATTTCCATAAAGCACCAAAATCCTCAAAACTGACTTGGCCGCGATTGTGTCTATCAAACATTCCTGAAATTAATCAAATTATTTGAATTTGTGAAAAGGTATTATGAATAATTACCAATCATTAATCTGACTGTTTCGGGATTGAAAGGACTCCATGTTCCATTGGATAAAGCTGATTGAAGTTCATCAGCGTTAATGTAACCACTTCGATCTCGATCAACTCTAAAATTCGCTTTTAAGTAATTTAACTAACTGATGAGATTTATTACCGTTGGAAGACATCCCATAGAAACTCGCGACTGGGCATTGGCGACATAAAATGACTCATTTTTAACGAGTGAGACACTTACAAGCAACAAGTAAGTTGAGGTTAAGTTAGTGTCAAGTTCTAGATCTTTGTTTCCACTTGACAGTTAGTAATTGTGCGTGGAACGTTCTTAAACTTGATTGACGACAGTTGTGATGTTAGTATGACGTGGTTTTGTAGATTTGAAAGCAATATTGCGCCACACATGAAATTGACATTGGAATAAACAGTGACAGTGACAGTGACAGTGACGTTTCTGTCATTGAAGCGGAAATAAAGTGCTGAAAATGATTATTATTTTTTTTTAAATAATTCAATATTAATTGAAAATTATGCGAACACATACCTGTTATTTATTTATTTTTTTCAATTAAAATTATAGAGCGTTTGTTCTATACTTGCAGCGCTTTGACAATACAGAAATCTGTTCGAATTTTCAAATTTGACAAGGTCAAAATCTGGCAAAAGTCATTATTTTATTTATCTTTTGTTAATATTCACAATAAATTTTAACACAGGAACTGAATTTCATTACGCTCTTAGCAAGACTTGTATTTTTGTTATTTCTAGATACTTGTTATGAGTATTTTGTTCAATAAAAAATATTTTTTGTAAAGTACTCATTTGATGGAACTGTTTTGACACATTTTTCAATAAAATTCAAAAACTGATTAACAGTAGCGAAATTTTAATCTTCTGCTTTAAAAAAAATTGTGGACTGTTAGTAACCACTAACTTATACCTATTTAAAATAGACTGCCAATTGCATGAAAATGCGCGAATTTTCAATCACGTGACAAACTGACGGGCGGCCACTCCGAGGTGTCGCCTTCAATAAAATGTTTATTTAAACATCTAGTTCTGATTATCGCTTTTCATATTTTCGACATCTAGGACTGCCGAAATGCCGCCACAATGTATTCCACAAAGGAAAAGAAGTAAGGAGTAATTCATTTGTTTTAAATTCGTTATTATTGAAAGCCCGACAAAAAAATATTCTATTCCCATTTTGCGTTTGTGGAGAATTTGCCACTCCAGTACGAAAGCATCCTGGGGTCACCTAAGAAAAATGTTTTAAATAAATAAATAGTAAATAATTTTTTACTAATTGTGAGATTTTGGTACCCTTATTATCGTTGATATAAAATGTGCGCACTTCTTTGAAAAATCAAAACAATCTTCAAGAAATTAAAATAGATTTCAAAGAAATTACAAGACATTCGAAAAACTTTTGAGTAAATCAGAGAAATTCAACAAAATCTCGAAGAAATTAGGTAATCTTCAAGAAGTAAAAAAAGAAGGAAAAAACCAGAAGAAATTTTAAAGAAACTATTGTCAAAAACTGGGAAAAATTTTGAGAAAGTCGGTAAAAATTTTGAGAAAATCGCAGAAAGTCGAGAGGAGTCTTGACAATATTATATGAAATTATGATGAGGTCTTGAGGAAATCAGAAAATTTTGAAAAAATCTTAAAGAAATTGGGGAGAAAATTATAAAAATCACTTTAAAAATTAAGAAACTGGAAATTGTTGGGAAAATCAATGAAAACCTTGAAAAAATTAGAGGAAAAAAGCTTTCTTTCAGACTCACACAAGAATTATTGAAGAGAAAGTTTTAAGAAAATCGAATAAAATCTTTTAAGTTTTTTGTCCTGAAAGAAATTTGTAACAGAAAGCTTCCTAGAAAAATAGATCTAGAACAGATCCTCTAATTTTTTTTAGACTTCACATTAATCTTTCAAGCTTACAAGGAGACCCCGGCAAGTGTGAAACGTACTTTTAATTGGAATTTGGTTTGGTGATAGTTGATTGAAAAATATTTCGTTAAAATTAAGGCTAGAAAACATCTAAACATGGGTCCAGTATTTTTCGATTAATTATCACTAGATGAAATTTCAAGCAAAAGTTCTGAAAACAATTCAGTATCTAACTAAATACTTTTCTTATTTTCATTTCACTTTTTGCAATTACAATTCAACCACTAATTTAACTAGATTGAGGGCGTAAATAAAAATTTGCACACGGGCGGTCATATGGCCTGGCTCGCCCCCGGCACCCTAGATGAAAAACATTATGCAGTTGGTAACAGCGGGTACGTCATGGCTGCCATCTAGAGGATGTCATAATTTGAACAAGCTTTTTAGATATAAGTTCGTGTCAATAACACATTTTATTATAAAAGTTTTATTACTTAGATTAGAACAACAAACAATTGGTATTAATGAATCACAGAGTTGTGGAAATCCACAAATAAACTTAATTTTTAAACAAAATTATATAATAATTAGTATACAGTGCTTATATACAAAAAGTTTAAACAGAAAAAAAAGGCTCAACTCATAAAAACTTGTTACATCATACAAAGTCTTAACTTAACTTCGTAATTAGTAATTTTTTATCATTATAAACAACATTAGACTTATCCAATAATAATCTTGAATTTTCAGTCATCTTAACTTTATCCAATCCTGTAGAAGTCTTCCCTTTAAGTAGGGACCTCTGTTGGTTTGATTTTAATAAAGATCGCTCTTGAGTTTGATAATTATTACCGCCAGTTTGGATCTACAAAAAACAAATATTAAAATTAAAATAAATTAAGAAAAAAAAAACATACTTTTCCACTTGTTGTAATTTTACGAAAAATCATAGTTGTACTAACTTCCTCATCAGAATCTTCAATTTCAATTGTTTCAGTAACAATCGGTTTATTAATTTTTATACTTTTCTTTGATCTTCCATTAAGTTGTTCTTTTTTTTCCTTAATCAAATTTTGTAAATCAATTTTTTCGCGTTCGTAATTTTCAGCAAGTTTTTGTAATATGTAGATTTCAGATTTTGCCTGAAAAAAAAAAACATTAAATACAAAAAAAAAACACACACAAAAATTATAATTAAAATACCCATTCTAGTACTTTTTCAGTCTCAGTATATTTCAACAGTTCATTATTTGTCATCAAAAAAACACTAAAAATCTGAATGAGAATCTCTTCTTGTTGCGAAATTTGTTTTTCTGATTTAACACATAACTCGTTCGGAGATATCCGATGGTCTGCTAAATACTGTCGAGGAAGATTCACTTTCTCGAAAATGCCAAAATCGCCGCAAATCTGCAAAAAGATCAATAAAAAATTGAAAAAAGTTGTTCCATGAAATACACTACTTTAAAATATTAAAATCTCACTTACAAAAGGTCCTTTTTTTGTGAAATATTTCATCTCAATTGGTTTGTCAGTTTTCTGTAAATCCGTCATGATGATAACACTAATTCTAAAATTTTGCGGGATTGCATAAAAGATTTCGTTCAAATAACTATAATTAGAAAAATTAGAAACGAAAAATTTCCGAAAACGTCAACTTACTGAGTTAGGATATATTTAGCCAACGCAAGATTCCTGAATCTGTATCCTTTTTTGCGTCCCGGCCAAAACACATCAATAGATTTGCCTTTCGTTTGCGCTGCTTCAAAATACCCCAAATGTGGAATATTGGTAACAATGTATCTATTAACTGTTGTTTTTAAATCTTCATTTTTCAACTCCTCAACAAAAGGTGGAAACAGAAAACAATTTTCAGGAATCGGAAGTAAATCCTTGATTTCCTCATCAGTTATATCAATAATTTCACTATTTAAAGTCGAAACTACCGGTTGTGGTGTTTCAAACAACCAAACTGGATCTTTCTCACTGTTTTTCTTTCCAATCATCTTATTAAAAACTTGCGTATCAATCAAAATCTTCTTCAAATATCTCAACGTTTCAATATTCGATGATTCGCATTGTAAATACGGTCCAATAAAAATTCGATCTTGATAATTCGGAACACAGAAAATACCAAACAATGGATGTTTAAAATCCCAATATTCTGTATTCTTTAATGTTATAGTACATTTCGTATTTGTCGCCATTTTTAAGACGTCCATTAAATCCGAGTATTTTATCGAATAATCTCCTTTAATAAATCGCAAATATGAAAAATCCGAATTTAGATAAATCATTCGCCATTTGCACGATTTTGCAATTCGAGGTAAAGGCGCAGCTAATTGAATATTATGTTTATGGCAATAGAGGACACGTTTATGTAAAACTTTCGATGACATAAGAAGGATTTTATCTGAATTGTACATATCTTTGTGTTTGCATTTAAGAATCTGATTGGGAGCTAAAGGTAAACTCATTTTAGCTTCAGGACTTTCGATTTTCGTTTGGTTATCACTATATTCTATTTCTATAACTTCAGGTTCTAGGTTGGGTACTTTGACATTGTCAACACTACTAGAAGGCATGTCTGTACCAATTTTAACTTCTTTCCGAATAACATCTAACTTTGGTAGCGGTTTAGGAAGTATAGGGATTGGTGTTTTTTTCTGTCGATTTTTTTCCTTAGTTATTTGTTCTTCAGTTTCCCCAACGCGAACTGGTTCAAACAATGGCGATTTTTGCAAATCTGTTTCAGCTATTTTCGGAGTAGTCATACTAATCGAGTTTTCTTTTTTCAAACAATATCCAGAAATTACAAAATGCTCTTTACGTGGAGTCAATATAATGTGCATTAATTCTCTTGGTATAGAATCAGGTAACTTATCTGTTAAAATCCATTTCATTATATCACTTCTTGGTGCAGATTCTCGAATGTTGATAAAATTTTTTGGTGGAAAGTACCCGACAGTATTACATAATAATAACAGTGGACCTTTTGTCTTACACCAAATGTTCATTTTCTTCGACTGGAAACAGTTTATCAATTTAGACCATGGTAAAATACGTAAATATTGCATTCCTTCTTGATTACTGATCATTTTTAACATTTCTTGATTCTCTTTCAAAGAAACTTTTATTTCACCATCAAAAACAGGATTGTAAGTTTCAGTTACATGTTTCGTTTTGATTTTTTTCTTGCGGCGTTGTAATGCAAATTCTTTTTCTTTTTTAGTTTCGACTATTGGTAAGGGTTCATCTTCGCGGACAACGAAACATTGTTTTCTCTTGTTTGGTTTTTTGGTTTCTTCAGTTTTTGGAGTTTCAATCTTTTCAACTTCTTTTATTTTAATTTTTTCCATACAGAAACAGTTATATTTTTGATGGTTGAGACAATAGGGGATTATACTATTCAAATGGAGTTTTTGCAAAACGACACTACAAGGTTTACATTTGGGTTTTTTCCCAACTTCATTAGAAATATCAATCGGATCGTCTTTAATATAATCAGTGAATTTCTTCGGAGGTTTGGAACATCGTCTCTCTTTTGCTGTTCCAACTAAAATCGCATTACCATCAGTATGGATAAGAGTCTGTGTGAATTCTCTTTCAACTTTTGCTAAATTCTTCTTTGCTTTATCTTCTAAATGAGTGACTGTATGAACTGATAATCGTTTACTTTGAGTCCATTTGCAAGTACATTCAAACATGCAGTCAATGCGTTGACAATGATCTGATAAAACTCCTTCGCAAAGTAAACTTTTACAAACACAACCCATTTTACAAAACGCTTTAATGCAATTTGTATCTTCAGATTCATTCATCGCGACATCAATTACTTTACAATTCAAACGCAAAAGTTCCCGGTCTAACTTTTTGGGTTTTACTTTACGAATTTTCTCTTTAACTATTGGTTCAGACTCAATAACACAATCGTCGTCTTTTATTAAACTATCCTCAAGTTCCTTCACTTCGATGTATGATATTATATTGTTTAATACTGTTTTAACTTCTGGTGTTGGGTCGTAGTTTTGGGTATGAATTTGAGCTTTATACCCAACCGGTTTTCTAACAATTATCTGTTTTTGGTTGTTTTGATAAGGGACATAAAAACTGAATGATTTGGGTTCTGACTGATTAGTTTTTAAAGCTGTCAATGCAAATTTTGTCCGTTCTTCGGTTATAACTGAATCGCTAAAAACCGGCAATAGATGAATCAACTTCGGGTCTATAGCTTTGCAAACTTCTGGGATTATTTCTAAATAAATTTTAGGCAAGTTCTTGATTTCTGTAGTCCATTTACTTCGGCTTTCTTTATTTTGAAGTAGCGGTTTTTTGGATAAAGGTCCAGCTTTGTATATACTTTTATTTTTTCGTTTTTTAGATAAACACGATAGAAGGGATAATCTTTTAATAGGCTTAAACTCTTCTTTTATGACTGGTTTAAGTTTTGCAAATTTCGGACTGTTGATAATCTCCAAACATTTATCTTTTTCTTTACTATTAACCCAAATTTTCTTATTATTGTAAATAATGTAACTATTTCTGTTTGAAGAAATAAAAGGAGTTTCTTCCTCTTCAACTCTTTTCCGTTTAAATCGTTTAGGTTCATTCTGGCTCGTTTTAACGTTCATTTTTTCGAAATGTCTTCTCATTTCAGCTAACGTTTTCGCTTTGACTAATTTAGTTTTTTCTTTATTGGGAACTGAATTTTGCTCGATTTTCTCAACCTTTTTCAAACTATCATACGGACTTGATTTTGTACTTTCATTGATTCCTTCTTCAGCTCGTAGTTTTGGAATCGAATAACTTATTTTTAATTGAGCACTTTCGTTCAAAAAATCTTCTAAAGAATCACTAACAAATGGGGATTTTTCCGAATTTTTTACAGATTTGTTAATACCTGAGTCGTCATGAAAATTTGTCGATAGACTTTTCACTGATAAATTTGGTGCTTCTTTTTCGGAATTACTAATAGAGCTGAAGACTCGTTCAGTTGTTTCAGACTCGATTAAATCCACACCTCCAGTGACATTAACTATTAAAAATTGTGTTTCATCAGAAAGAGAAACTAGCGAGTTTTCGTTCGAACTTATTGTTTTATTTTCTGAAGTTTGGTCAATTGCATCTTCACTATTAGTTTCGTCTTTTTCTGACGTTGATAGGAAACTAATATCACACGATTTCCGTTTCTTTTTTAAATTTTGGAAAGATAATGATGGTTTTTGAAGGTCTGGTAAATAAGGAGTACTTTTCTTCATATTTCTTAATGATGACAATTGCATTTTGAGGATGTTTCGAATACTGTCTTCTGATTTTGGTAAGTTATCAGCGTCTGGTAGAATATCATCTTTTGATGGTGATTCGATGGTTTCTTTTTCATTATCATCTTGATTTTTATTATCACTTTGGCACTCTTCTATATTCTTATCATCATTACTAAGTGCATTATTATATTCTTTAATTTCTTCTTTTTTTTCATCTTCTTCTAAACTTTTCAGTCTATCAAGTATCATTACAGAAACTTTTCCTTTGAATTTTCGATCAAGATCAAATCGGATATTGTTATCTTCAAACACAGCCCCTTTAGATTTATCAATTTCTACATCTTGTGATAAATTATTAATAATTTGAGTTCCGTTTTGTTCCTTACTTTTGGTAGATTCTAAAATGGAACTTTTAGTTTCTAATATCACAGATTTTTCATTCTTTTTGTCTGAATTCTTTGAGTTTTCTTCGTTTGAATCACTACTTTTAATCGATTTGTATTTTTGAAGCTTTTGTAGCAAATCCTCACATGTTAGTCCAGTTGTTTGCAAAAAACTTTCAATTAATTGGCAATCCCCTTCCATTTTTATTTTTTAGACAATATGTCTGTAAAATTAGAAGATAGAAAAACAGTTTTATTTATCTCGGAAAAAAATCCCAAAAAAAATTTGACAGATCATCAGGCCAGTTGGCTTTGAATTAAACTAACCAATAAAAAATCGTCACAAATTTGCTATGTAAATTAATTATTTCTCTTCTGTGGGTAACACATGATTAACCGACGAGTATTTTAACATTAAATTGGATGAATTATTTTGAAATTTTACCGTTTCTCTAAAACCTGAACTTACCTGATGAAGGTTTCCAAATTAACCGAAACCTCGAACAGCGCCACAAATTTTATAGACAACAAATACCAAAAAGTTAATCGATACCACAGCAGTACAGGGTGATTCTTAAAAACAAAATTCCATTTAAAATACAGAAAATGTTTATAATTCAATAAATAGTTTAAAATACACTGATTTTGCGTTTATTGATGTTGAGAAAATGGCGGCGATTTAACTCTAAGATTTACCGATAGAGGCAACAGTTTTCTGTAATAAATATTCGAAAAAACAGATTAAAAAACGACCTTGATGTTATCGCTGTTTATTATAAAACAAAACAATGCCGGAATTTATTATTTTTAAATAAAAATTAATTGAATTAGAACTGGAAAATGTGAAAACATATCAACGGAAACGCCGCCATGTTTGAAATTCAAAATTTAATACTCGAAATCTTAGAATTTCAGTGTTTCGTCAAGTTGCTGAATGAAAAGGTAATTGATAAAATGAACAGATTAGGAGTTGAAGATGTTTTGAAAGTTTAAATTCAAGAGTTATTTTTATCTTTGTAGAATTGCCATATTGATTGACGTTGGTAAAACTGCGCGTTCGTTCTTTCAATGATTTCAACGCCAGACTGGGTTGTAACGTTTTACAGTTTTTCTAATTATAAAAAAAACATCTAGGTGTTAATCACTTGAAAAAAAAATTACTCATTTTGGTGTTACATAATGATACTACTTTTTTATATAACGCAGTTGGTAAGGCGAATTTATTAAAAAAATGGCGTATTATCTAAAAAATCCCAATTGATAAAAAAAAAGTGCAAAAATCGCGAATAAAATTGTTATGAGTGTTATAAACGGACTTACCCATATCAATTGATAAATTAATTTTTTCTCTTGGATTTTGATGCTTTAAATCAGTGTTTAGTAGCAATTTTCCATCAACATAAATAGTAAAGAAGTACAAATGGCGACTGCCATTTAACGGATGTTCCGGTGTAAACAAATGACTTATGGGTAATTTTCAAGTAAACAAAATGTCGGAAACTGGAGTCTGTCAATTTCAAATAAAAATGTAAGCCCAATTCTAACCTAAAAACAGCAATGCAAGCCTTTCAAGGTAAGGATATTAATCACAAAACTATTTGTAACAAAAACATCTTTCAGAATTAATTTGTTCAGAATGTCAAAACGAATTCAAAACAGCCTCTGCATTGCTCCAACATTTTGCTTTGCATGCCTCAACTTCGTCAGAAATTTCGTTAAAAAAAACATGCAGACAAATTCCAGATTTATACCCAATCAATTTCAAGAAAAAAATCGATTCGGATGTTGAAAGTGACTCAGGAGTTGAAGATGTTAACCCGATGAAATTCTGTTTAGTAACAATGGACGAAGACTCAAACAAATCCAAAAAGTATGAATGCAATTATTGTTCGCGAAAGTTCGGATGGTCGACTGATTTAAAACGACATATTTTAATGCATACCGGTGAAAAACCGTTCCGATGTGACAGTTGCGATTCAGCTTTCACTCGAAATTTTCTACTTAAAAAACATCAAAGGAAGTACCACAATGGGAGTATTCCTGATTTAAAACCTCTAAAAAAAGCAACTGTGAAAATGTAGATTTATTTTTGCCAAAGACATATTAATGATGTGATCTTTATATTTAGCATTTTAAATGTGCCTAAACTAGTCAAACAGGGCCAAACTTAGTACTTAATATACACTTATTTATATACAATTTTCATATTTTTGTGAAATAAAAGTGCCTAAGGAAAAGGATAGTTATTTCAGGTTGTATAAAAATCCACACCTCTCTTTCAAATTATATTCTACAAATCACATCAGTAACGTACATTTTTATAATTAATACATAAGAAGTTACTAAAAAAATTAAATACAACGCCTTTTGACAAAATTATCATCTCCTTTTATTTTCGGCGCTCCGTCTGGTATCTCTCATTAAGGAAAAAACCTGTCAAGATTAAAAGAAAAAAAAAAAATGAAATGAAAAAGCCAAATAGAAACATAGAAAAAAATTTAATAAAAAATTTACAACATGAATGATTAAAAATGTCTATAAAAAGGATATTGTTTTTCTCGCATTTCTAATCTATCGTCGTGCGATCTTTCCCTTGGATAAGGCGATATATCCTAAATTAAAAAATTATAGAAAAAAGAAGTAAGTTTTTAAGTGCTTACTCTCGATCTGTGATGTTTTTCTCTTTGATGAACTGGCGGCTCCAAAATCTCTCCGTTTTGATGGGATAACTTCGCAGCTATTAATAATCTTATTAACATTCTATCAAATTAAAAAACACTAACTTACCTTTCTCTTCTTCTCTTCGTCTTTTCATATCAATTTGAAGCGCTTCCTCCGCTCTATCCTGCTTTTAATTTCAATTGTTGTCATTTAGTTATTTATAGATTTTTAATTAAAATATTTTACCCGTTTTCGTCCCAATTTTCGTTCTTTTCTTAGTTCTTTCTCCTCATCACTTAATTTTTCTCGTTTTTCTTTCGCTTTTCCGGATCTTTCTTTTTTCTCTGTTTTTTCAATCATGTAATCGAGTTGTTGTAGTTTCCTCTCTTCATGTTTCGAACTCTGCAGACAACCAGGGGTACTGCATTAGACGTGCGGGTTGAAACAGTGTTGCACATAAGCAGCCTCTTGCTTTGTACTAAGCTGTCAACTCGACTTGCTTTTTGCATACCAACAAACTTTCTATAGTTTTATAATAAGTTAATTGATCATTGAGTGGGCAATGCGTCCATTTAATCGATCCCCATTTTTTTTTTAATTACATTCAATTAAATAATTGTCTTTAATACAGTCACGGAGTTGCGAGCATCTGACGCCAAATACAATAAAGTAGTATTTTCTTCATAATTATTAATAACATTCCATTCTCTTCAGATTTTATAGTTCAAAACTAACGGTTTCTCACTTGCCGACAATCTTTGCAGTTATCAGGAAAAATATTAATTTATTGTAAGTCATTAAATGTCGAAACCTGTGACTCACAAAAGAAAAATGTTTAACATCAGAGGTAAAAAATTCCTACTATCAGCATATAACAAAAAAAACTGAAAATTCCTTTGCGAATTCATGCAAAAACATTTGTTAAACATTTTTAGAAATAAAGAAATTATTTAAAGAATGTAATCATATAACATCATGGATTTTTTTACACGAATCTGTTTTTTTTTTCGTTCCGACACCTACCTGCTCTTGCATCCCTTTTTCCCAAAATTATTAACAAAATGGAAGATTGGGCTGATTGCAGACTGTCCTACACACAACTTTCACTTTCATTACGAAAATAACAAACATATCTTCAGAAATCTTCCACAATCTTGACATCTTCAAATTTCTTCAAATCTTCTCTCTTCTTATTTTCTCAACATTTTATTAATTTTAATTATCTATTAATCTTCCATTATTCCAACGAACGATTTTTAAAAATATTTCTTATATGTTAAGTGCGAAGATTGAAGTGTAGACAAAAAAAACAAACAAAAACTCGTGCAGAACTTGGTGTAAAATGTTTTTTTTTTTTCACACAACACTCAAGTCTTTCAACACTTCAGGCTTTATATTTTGAAACACTAGTTGCACGGATTACTTTTAATTTCAGCCCAATCTCCCAGTGTCGGACAAGAAAATACCAGAGAGGGTGTTTTGTACCCTGAAATCTGCATCGATGTTACGTCACTCCGATACTAACCTTCATAGAAGAACCATCCATTTTTCTTCTTTTTACATCTAAAAGCAAAAACACAATTTTTTATTTATTTAAAATCTCATACAAGTGTAAATCAGGCTTGGTTCGCCAAAATGTCAAAGTGGAAAAAAACAGACTGCTAAGAATTTTCCAATTTAATTTTTTTTACGAAATTATTATAAACCTCCAAAAGAAAATACGTTTTATTTCTTTGCTGTTGTAAAACAAGTTAAATATATGCAATGAGCATTTATTTGGAATCATAAATTGTTTACTCAAGACGGTCCTGGTAAAAGCAATAGTTTGTATACAAACGTCTGTTAGTTTATGTAAATTAGGCGATTTCTTGAGGTTTAGTTAGTAAACTCAGTTCATAGTTAGTAAACCAGTAATTATCGAAGTCAAAACGTATTTTGTTTCGGTCTACTATACCTCTATCGGTCTCGGGCTCTTGGCTGTGTCTTCCCAAACTACTCGACCCATTATTACTACCACTCAACCCGATTTCTCTTTCATCTCGAACTTCTCTATAATAATGTCCCCCTCTTTCTTCATAATATCTATCGACTTGTCTATCGCTTGAATAACGCATTTCATCTTTTGGACTTATTTCAGTATACCTCTCATCCTATAAAAAATCATCATAATACAAATAAAAACATTATTTTACGTCAAATTACTCGATATTGTCTTTCTTCCTGCTTTGCCAATTTCTCTTCTTTACGTTCTCTACGTTTATCTCTTTCACGTTCTTTATCAAATTCGTCACGTTTTTCCTCGCGTCGATGTTTTTCTCTTGGTTCTTCTTTGTAAGGTCGATCTGATCGCTCCCAACTTAATAATAATAAAAAAACAAAAAACAAAAAATAAAAATACTCAAAATTAATCGTATTTTAATTACTTGTTATAGTCGGAATTTTGCGATCCTTGAGATGTTCTTGAAACGACTTTAACGTCTTCAGTTTTGACTTTTTTATCGACTTTATCTTTGCTGCTTTCGTCTGCAATCGAAATTATAATTAAAAATTAACAACGTAATCGCAAAATAGACAAATCTAATTTCAAATTTTAATGATCGATTCTCCCAAAAAACAGCATAAATGTTTTCAGACTCAATCAACAAAAACCTACCTTTAACTTCCCCATTATGTTTATTTGATCCAGTCTCGCTCTTACTTTCATGTTTTACAACCTACAAAAACAAAAATTAATAAAATTAATCACCAAAAACTCCACCTCTCACCTTTTCTTTCTCCACTAAAATATGAAAATCACTCTCTTTCACCATATGCCCACTAATAATCCTCTGTTTCAACAATCCTAAATAACTACTCGATAACGTAAACAAATCCTGTCGATTATTTTTTTCTTCATCTCTCACTTTTTCAATTCGTTTTTCAATAAATTGTCCAACTTTTTGTAAAACCGGAAAAAATGGAATAATTTTGATTAAAATAATCAATGAATTACGTATTTGAACATAATCTTTTGAATCTAAACATGTAACCATTGCTTTTGCTAATTTATAATGCCATTTATGACAAACATGTCGATAATTTTCATATCCTACATTATCTAAATTATCAGCATGTTGATTATTTAATCGATATTTTGTAACAAAACCAGGATAATTCGCACATTCTTTTTCAAATAATTCTTTGGATTTGTGCCAACGCATTACTGTTTCTAACATTGCGTATAGGAATCTTCCATATCGCATTGCTTCGTTTTCGCTGCAGGATGTTATCGAATAAGTAACATCACAAAAAAGCTAAATTAATAAAAAAATAATTGATAAAATTTTAACACAAAAAAAAACACAAAACTTACTCTATCATAACACAACAAAGTGGAAAAATTTGGAGTCTTCAACATATGAATAACATGGACGAATTTAGCACAATAGACAGCATCAATAGATGTAAAAGTGCATCTAGGAAACAAACACAATTGCAAAAATCTTGTAATAGTTTCATTTTTAGCTGATTTTGCTGATCTCGACAAAAACCAACTATCTTTCTCTTGTCTTAATCGATACATCACTTTTTCCACATGCTCATGTTGTTTCTTTTTCTCATCTTGTAACTTTTCAACTAATGTTAAATATCGTTCTTGCTCTTTTTTACTTTTATTGTTGCTTGATTCAACAGTAGCTAATGACTGTTGACGCGTTTTGTTAATAACTTGTTGATAAGTTTCATCAGGTACGTAAAGATCATACATAGTTAGAGACCAAAAAGTTGTGAGGAATTGAGGAGAAATGTCTTCCCATATTTTAGGTGGATGGAGAGGGATTATGGATTTATGGACAGGTTCCATTACTTCGCATACTGCTTCATAGTATTTTTGATTTTTTACGTTTGTTGACAGTTTTTTGTAATTGGGGTCGGATTTACGCAACTGGTCGTATTTAATCTAGAAAAAAAGCAAACAACAGATATACAGGTGACCCAGAAAAAAGGTAGAATGTATTAATGGCACATTGAAAAAAATTTTCATTTTCAGTATAAAACTACTCACGTTTATAGCATGGTTGAACATGGGCCTTGCCAGAAAAAACGCCACTTCATTCGGAATATGATAATCTACCAACATACTCTGTATAGATGGCAATTTATTAATATATTCATCAACTGAAAGCGAAGACCCTAAAAAAGTCCCAAATTGCACTAACGTATCCTGACATTGATCCGCCAATTTTCCCACTAATTTCAAATGATTTTTCTGTGTTTCTCTATAAACAACACAGTAATTCTGTTGAGCCATCAATAAACATAACGCCACTGCTAAATTATGTTCAGACATGGCTTCTTTAAGTCTCAACGACGATTTCTTCGTATTTCTCACTTGACTCAAATATCCTGCTTCAGCTTTCAATAATTCCCCGCCAGCCATTGCATTAACTTGTTCAATAGTTAAATCTTCAGCAGCTTCAACTCCTGCCATTTTTTGTACAATTTCTTTCAGAATTAATAAATCTAAACTTTTTTGTGCTTTTAATTGATTTGCCACATACTGTAAGAGTCCTGTTAATTCGATTATGTATTTTTTATAAACAGCGCCACAAAAACTTGAAAGACTTTGTAACCAACTGGATATTGAAGTGCTGTCATGTTTTACCCGTTTTTTATCAGCGTTAGCTAAACATTCAACGAGACAAAAACCCAAAACATCGTACGATAAACTCGTTAGATATTTTAATGAATCAACAACTGGATGAATCAAATTGCTATAAACTTGAATTTGAAGTAAAATATAGTCGAAAAGAAATCCAGGTGAGCAGTGAGTTAACTTTCCTATTAATCGTCCAACTGGTTTAATATTCTCTTTACTCACACGTTTCATTATATTTTTGATTTGTTTTTCAGAGTCTCCACGTTTACGTAATAAGTCTGGATATATGGAATAAGTCTCGTTTTTCCATCTACTATAAAGACAGTAGCGATTTTGATAGGGATAAAGTTTCAAAACAGTCCAAACTTCTTCAGCTATACAACAATTACAATCCATGTAGGATAAAGACGATAAAATTGTTGTATCCAAAAGAGTTAAAATATCATAATATAAAGTATCACCGGATGGACAAGACGATTTTGCTGATTCAACACCATAAGAATTTAATGCTGCTTTAGCAATTCTTATAATTTTGTACATTAAAACTGGGTCGAAACGTAATGATGCTCCTAATGTAATCAACATAGGAATTGCGTGATCTCGGAGTTCTAAAAAGGTTTTCGCTTGTTTTGGACTGAGAGGATTTTCATGAGGTGGGATTGGTTTGCCTTTGATTTTTGGTCCCAATTTACAATTCCTATAACGAGTTTATAGAGGAAACGAATATTAGATGAATGTTACTTACTCTCGATAAACAGGTTCGATTATATAATGAAGCAATTTACACAACGCTAAGGCAATTGGTTGGAATGATAAAGCGTAATGATCTGGTAATCGATTGATTAAACTTTTAGCGTTGTCCCAGTCACCAACAGACAATAAAGCCTCACATAAACCCAACTTCTGATTCGAATTATACTTTTCAATCAAGTTTTCAGGTTCATCAACTGCTTCTTCTTTCTCTTTATTATTTATTGATATTATTTGTAATTTTCGGACGTATTCTTTAGCGTCTTTCATTGCTTTTTCACACTCTTTAAACATGATTTTATCTTCTGGTGTTAACTAAAAAAATAATTCAATAAAACAAAATTTATAAATTTATCAATACCCAAAGATAGATGTCGTCTAAAGCGATAATATTATGTTGCAGCAATTGCGCTGTTAAAACATACAAAGACCTCGGAACGTTAGTTTCGCTATTCCTTAAAAAAGTAAATTTTGAAGCTAAAACTTCGCTCACTATTTTCGGATCTTTCATATATGAACATATTAAAGGTACAAATAGTTTTGCATCTTTTGGTTTGTTCTCGAAACTTTCCAAAATTATATCTAAAACTCGGTTTGGGTCTAAATTGAAACAGCCTATTAAAGATTGGACGATATCAAGAACATTTTCATGACTTGTATTTTCACTAAATTCTTGATTTAATTCAGTTTGGAGTTTGGCGAAACCTTCACATTCTTCGCGAAACAAATTAAATTTTCGTTGTTTATAACTGAAAAAAAAAATTGTAAGCAATATACAAAATCTCGAATTTTAGCAATTTGAGACAGTCTAAATGCTAAATAATTTAGCACAAACTCAAGATTAATTCTAACTTTGAAATTAATCTTATTGAATTTTGTGCACAATTTATTACTTACTATAATTTTGTTTTCACTTTGATGAATTTTGAGTAAAAAGTTTTATTTTTCAAGATTCCAACTTCTTGTAACGTGTCAATTTCAAGTCTTTCTTTCAACAGTTGTTCAGAAAGAAACTGCAATTTGAGTTATTACACAAAAGTAAGTTTTTCGTAGCGACAAACCTTTTCACATTCTTTGATTATTATACATAAATTTGTTCTTTCTTTTGAATCTTCATTACAGTTATCTGTAATACATGAAGCATCTGTTATGCTTAAAACATCTAAGATAATTGATGGAACATCAGGATGTAACGTCTAGAAGGAATTAACAATAAAATTAATAAATTAATACGTTTTCAACTTACCACTAATTCCTGAAGTGTAGATACAACTGACTCAACTTTTATTTGGCCTTTTAGACCCCTATCAATTAAAGCATTGATATTGGTTATGATGTTTGAAAGTTTTCCATTTTTATCAAAAACAGGTGACTTTGTTTCGTCTTTTAACGACTGAATGCATACTTTAATGCTAAAAGAAAAAAAAATTGTATTGTTTTGATTGGATTGACGAAAACGCTGTCTAATGTTGAAAAGGTTTGAATTTTTTTAACAAATAAGTTAAAATAATTATAAACTAAATTCCCTGGAAATGTTTTGTTTTAGTTTTAGATTGTACTTACAAATCGTTTTTTCCTGATTTTTCCCAATTTTTCCAAACATCGTTACTAACAACACCTGCCATTTTAGCAGAAGCATCACCAAATGTCTAGTTACTTTATGTTTGTATTTGTACCAACATAACGCAACTAAGTCACTAGAATTCAATAAAAAAAAGTTGAATTTTTTTTTAAATATATATTTTAAAGTTTGAAACTATATCATTTTTTTGCTCTTAATCAAATGTTAAAATACAACAAACGAAATTTGAAGTTTTTTTATTTTACTTTAGATAACTGCTTTATCGACGTACACAAGCTCATTCAAAATGGAAAATTTTAAGCAATGAAACTCTATTTATGAGTTATTTAATGTATTTCTATTACTTTTAATTATATTTTTATCATTTTTTCCAGCATATTTAACCTATGTAAACAACTACTTTCAAATTCTGAAAGTTTGCTATTATACAAAGAAATCCAATGAATCATGTGTTTATATATTATCATTGAAAAATTGCTATAATCAAAAGAATTAAAAGCTATCGGCACATAAAATCGCTTTTTTTAAAATAATTATTGCGTTTTACTTAAATCATTGCGCATGTTCGATTCATTAAATCGCAGTGCCATTGGTTAAGTGTCAACTACTTGTTGCTCTTGTGAAAGTCAAAACACGTGTATAAAAAATACAATTTTTCAATTAAATTAAATTAAATAACGTTAACTATGGCTTCATTTTCTGAAAAATTGAAATTATTTGCAATAGATTTGTATAAAATCGACGCCATTAAGTTTGGAGAATTTAAAACAAAAGTGGGGCTGACTACTCCGGTTTATTGCGATTTAAGAGTTATAGTTAGTTATCCGAAGTTGTTGGTGAGTAAATTAATGAAATTTAGCAATTGTTGTTTATTCTCACATTTAGGAAACATTATCTGAGTTGATATGTGAACACGTGAAAAATTTACAAAAGTTTGATATAATCTGTGGGGTTCCTTATACAGCTCTACCCATAGCTACAGTAGTATCATTAAACTTGAATATACCAATGGTAATGAGACGTAAAGAAGCTAAAAGTTATGGTACGAAAAAATTAATTGAAGGGGAGTTCAAACAAGATGACAATTGTTTGATTGTTGAAGATGTTGTCACTTCTGGAAGTAGCATTTTGGAAACTGTTAAAGATTTGAAAGATTCAGGGATTCAATGTAAGGATGCTGTTGTTTTATTAAATAGAGAACAAGGTGGTGAGAAATTTTTGGAGAAAAATGGTATAAAAATGCACGCTTTGTTGAGTTTAACGAATTTAATGAATTATTTACAAGAAGCGAATTGTATCAATAAAAGTGTAGTTGAAAAGGTCAAAGCTTATCTCAGCAATGTTCAAGTAGATCCAAGTATATTCAATAATGAAAAAAGTAAGTCAAGGATAAGTGTTAATAATAAATTACATAAATTTATTTTCAGATAGATTAAAATTATCATTTGCAGACAGAGAAAAGTATGTGAAAAATCCTGTAGCTAAAAAATTGCTTCAGATTATTCATAATAAAAAAACAATGTTATGTGTGGCTGCAGATTTAACATCAGCTACGGATTTATTGAATTTAGCCGAGCAAGTCGGTCCTTATATTTGTCTTTTCAAAACTCACATCGATATTGTTGAAGATTTCCACGAGAATTTTCTAAAACGTTTAAAAGAAATTTCTAGAAGGCATAATTTTATTTTATTCGAAGACAGAAAATTCTCCGATATTGGAAAAACTGTACAATTACAGTACAGCAAAGGGATTTATAAAATTTCAAATTGGGCAAATATAGTAACTGCACATTCTCTAATGGGTCGAGGCGTTTTAGAAGGACTTCAACAAAGTGAAGGTTTAGAAGAAAGAGGAGTTTTTCTGTTAGCTGAAGCAAGTTCTGCTGGAAATTTAGCTGATCAGAATTATGTGCAATCTACTTTAAAATTAGCGAAAGAGTATCCGAATTTAGTAGTTGGAATTGTTTGTCAAAATCCTGTGATTGATGATGTGGGATTGTTGCAGTTAACACCAGGATGTCATTTGGAATCTGTTGGGGATAATTTAGCACAGCAGTATAGCAATCCAGAAGCTATTGTTTGTAATAAAGGGGCTGATATTGCTGTAGTTGGACGAGGGATCACGAAAGCAGCGGATCCGGTAGTTGAAGCTAAGAAATATAAAGAGCGATTGTGGACTGCGTATGAGAAAAGAATAAAATAAAATACAAATTTTGCGTTAACAAAGTTTATTTTGTCTGGAGAAATCTCACACCGAGTGCTAGTAAGCTCATTCAAGGTGTTATTTTAGTTAGGACTTTGATTGAAGAACTGATTTTATTCCTCATTCAAAAATATAAATGACCAAAATTTCAACTCAAAAATACTTTTGTCTGTCCAGCTAAAACAACCCCTCTATATAATAGGCATTAAATAAAAAAATAAATAATTCAAAAATACATAACAAGCTATTAAATTCCTATTCTGATGTTCCTGTAGTATTGACTAGACTATCATAACAGCTTTTACAAACTGAAACATTTCTCTGATCTAAATGTCCCGGTAATCTCGTTTTTTTTGTAATACATCTCATACAAAAAATATGTCCACAACTTCGACAATGCGTTTTTTTACTTTGTTGATCAAAATATGACGAACATATACATTCGTGAGTGGTTCTTAACGATTTCCAGTCAAGAGCAACCGATTCTAAATCTTTAGTTAGTTTTTGTGAAGTTAAAGATAATGCAACATCGGGTGATTTTGCTTCGGATGAAACTTTTAAAGGATGGTCATGATCGGCAGATTCACGATTTTTTTCATAATAATAACGATTATCAGTTGGGGTATTTCTACTTCTTGAATCGTTCATTTTGTTGAATTTATTTTCGACTGCTTTGGTTATGAAGGATTTCATTGATGATATTCTCTGTAAAAAAATGATTATTCGGATTATCTTTCATACAGTGAGAATTACTTTTGAGAGATATTTTATGTGATCGTCAAGGGAATGTGTGTGATTGACTGTGGCTAAAAGCAGATCAGTTTGAGGTTCCCTGGGATGGACTCCTGATTCAAAGCGACAATACATTCCGCGCCAAAATCTATAATTATTGAATGATTTTCAATTTTTCGGGTAAGTGAACAACTCACGTGATGTTTTGTGGTGCTAAAACCGGCACTAAAACCCCTGAAAATTCATTCGCATCATACAACGGATTTTCATATTCATTTAAATAATTCGTCATGTAGCCCCATAACGAATATGTCCGTTCTGCTAATCTCAATTCAGCTTTTTCTTTTTCACAATTACCAATAAAAGTACCAAATTGACAAGAATGTACATGATCGTGCAATGTTAATAAAAATTTTTCGTTAAATTGGAATGCAGAAGGAAATTGTTGCATTAATTGCCAGGTACAATCTAACAATTGTGTGAATACTGGCGAGATTTCTTTATTGTCACCTTGTATGTGGCCACATCTTTCAGAAAATTTATGACCGAAAGCTAACCAATCTTTCTCTATTAAAGCCTAAAAATAAAATTTTCAATTTTGAGTTTTTTTCATTATTTCATTACCTGAAAGCCAGTTATTGTCCTATAGTACGGATCTAATAAAAGAGAAGCTAAAAAACAAACTTGAGCTGTTCGATCCCATCCGTCTGAACAATGAACAACAACATTAATTCCATCGTCGACTGCTTGTGCAATAAACCATGAAGTATCTAAAATTGATTTGATATGCCGCAACCAACCGCTTGATTCCAAACCGCTCAAAAAACTATTCATGGTCGGATTTTTTTGCTCACAAGCTAAAATTTTTCCTTTATTATTGTCGCTAATATAATAAATTGCGCACTAGAAAATGCTAAATCTACCAGAATCGCAACTCTAGTTGTCAGCTTATTTCTAGCATGACTATACTTTTAACAAAAAACTTACTTTCAATGACTTTGATTAGACTATTTCTCATAACATGAATATTTTCGACTCCTAAAAACTGGAATTTAATATTTTCGTAAAAAGCTTCATTTTCGTAGCCTTTCCCAGCAGCTCTATTAGCCATAGCATTAATCTGAATAATAAAATATTAGAAACGGATTTTTCTACGAAAATTCCAATTACTTTAGGTCTGGTATCAACAACATACATAAAATTTGAATTCGGATTAGTCCTTAAAACATGATTTAACATTTTTTCATCTTCTAAACATCGAGCACTGAAGCCAGATAAAGGCTGGCTGCATCGACTTATGCTTGCTTTATTGTGATGTAAATACGAAAGTACGGGTAAACGTCCCTTTGAACGAAACTTTGAGCTTCCCATAAGAGTAGTAATATTAGCAGAAGTAGGAACAATTAAATATTTTGGATAAGTTTCACATAGATCATAATCTGAATTTAATTTTGTTAAACACCATTGATCGTTCGGTACTCCCTGTCTCTGATATTCTGATTTAAGACTAAAAAAATCCCATCCTGTTGATTTTTCAATATCTTCAACTGGAGAAGTATAAGTAAAACAATACAAATCTTCAATGTTACTAGGCTGTGAAAGCTGTTGTAATGTTACATAGATATCATGACAGTCTCTTTCTTTTGGAATAACAAATGTTACAGATAAAAATGTTTTCGTGCGTATTAAAAGCGGTGACCCAGTTGTTGTTAACGTCAATTTTTCTACATTTGCAATATGCATATGAAGAATCTAGATTCACATTTTTGTTAAATAAAAAAAAATCATTAACAATTGATTATTTACCCAAGTTTCTTTCTTTGCATCAGGATCAACAAAAATAAGATGAGTTGCTGTTAAATAAAGTGTTCCTAATGACGGAGTCTTGCAAAATCTATCCAACATACGAACATTTTCCACCTGATTTTTAAAGTATTAAAAATTTGTTAAATTGTATTAAAAAACTTACTTTAGGAGTTTTTATCAATTCCATTACTTTTTTTTATCAGAGTTTTATTTATCTGAAGAGCTGAATGTATTTGTTGACACGTTTTATCTGATCTAATATATTCGATTGTAATGTGTGCAAGTATCAACTACAATTGTCAATTATGACATTTTGTTGACTGATAATAAATAGATGCGATGGAACCTCGAAGTTCTATTGAATCGAAATTGCACGCAAGCGTAAATGCAACAAGTCTGGAAAAGGCGCTAAGCGTAAATTTAAAATGAAATGAACAAAAATATCTATACAGAACGATATAACGAATATAATTAAAAAATTGAATAAATACTTTATTTTTTATCTATTTTCAAAGTTGTTTAGATAAAAAAAAAAGCAAAAAGAGTAATAAAACATTATCAAAATAAGTAAGAAAAGTAACTATTTTATTATTCTTTTGATTTTTGCAACCATCACTGTTTACTGATAATTTTTTTGTATAGTTTAAACCCGACGATAAGAATTTTTACAAGTCTTTCAACTTGAGAAAAAAAATCAAACTGAACCAAATTAAATTCTTCCTCTGTAATAAGCATTCAGTCACTTAAATATTCAACAAAAACTGCCCAAACATTTAAAATTTTTTCACTAACTAAAACCGCAAGAATATATTTTTTTTTAATGTACAGTGGATTAAGAAATTTAAAAATAATGACTGATTTAGAGTGTAGTTATTTTTGTAATTATTAAAATCATCAATTTTTATTATATTTCTTAAAACAGTGTAAATCGGGCTGTGGGAATTTTGGCAAGGCTGACAATTCACAAAAAAAAAGAATGAAACCAAATTATTTTTTTGGAATAAGTATTTAATTGTTACTTCTCAACAAATCGTTTAACTTTTGAAATTTCTCCCCAAACTAAATTTTTACAATAACTCTTCAGGATGACACAGTTCTGTCATTTTTTTTAATATTTGTCAGATTGAGAATATTAAAAATGACAATTTTAGAGTAAAGATTTCAAAACTCTTTCTTCCTATTAATAATTTTTGTGAACCCAACTATGGTAATTTTTACAAACAAATCAAATTAAACCCATAATATCCTGAATTGAATTTTCAATATTGAATGCTCCATTAGTTTCTAATAATTAACAAAAAAAATTGCTCCAACTTTTGAATTTTTCGTATGAACTAACATCTGCAAGAATGTAAATAACTTCTTCCGGAAAACACAGTTTCTGTTGAAAATTTATTTTTATATTGTCAAATATTGATTGAATATATTCCAAAGTCTAATAGCACAAAAAATAAAATATTTTTTAAATCTGATATAAATATAAAACCCAAACCACAACTGCTGACTCCACCACTGTCAAAAGAATTCAAAACAGTTAGGTGTGAGTTAAGTGCAGTGGATTTTCGCTCAAAAAATTTGGTAAAAGCTTTATTATTATCAATAAATTGATGACTTAAGTTTGAAATAATTACTAGATAAAGGTTTGTCTTACTTATTTTGAAAAAATATCTAAAATTTTGTACAGGAACGCTTGTAAACTTTTGGGGTTGAGGTTAAGTTTTCTTTTTGGATTCATATCTCATATAAACATCACCAAATTAGTTAAAAATAGATTGAATAAACTTAAAGAACTTATTAAAAGTTTAATTTGTAAGAATCTGTAAGAAATTAAACTAGAATTTCGATTAAAAGCGAAGTACTTTTGTTAGTTGTTTTGCTTTGAACTCTAACAATAACTTTCTAATTAATTTGCGAATTATCCGAATTATTTCTTTAGAATCGTTTAAAATGAATGAAACTGAGAAGTCTGAAACTCATGAACTACCAACTTGCAAAGACTTTCTTGCCCAACTCGGGCCCATTGATACTTTACTTGGATCTGTATCATACAATGAAATTGATAATACGGATGGCAAACTCCAACAACTTCGTACAAGTGCTCGCGTTTTCAAAAAAATGAAATTTGATCAATGTAATAATGCTGCTGCTCTTGAAAAAAAAGGTTAGTCGATAAAATTATTCTTTATTGTGTCAACAATTTTAACTGCAGAAAAGAAAGAAGAAGTGAAACAGGAAGAAGTAAAACCTGAAGTAAAAAAATCAATCAATCCATTATGGACATCCGAAGAGAAAAAAATGTTTTTTGAAGCTTTAAATGAATACGGTAAAGATTTTGAAAGTATTCACATGTCGATATGTAATAGATTGAAAAAAAAGGGTATACCGGATGATCAACTTAAGACTAAATATCAAGTGCGGCATTTTTATTATAAGACTTTTCACATGCTTTATGGTGGTTTAAAGTTCAACGAAAGTATTGATTGATACTATTTAATTTTCAATTTTAATAATTGGAGAAAATTTTAGAAATTCCGAAAAACGTACAAGAGTTATACTCTTTGATAAATTACGGCGAAATGCGTAAAAAAATTGGATCTGTGTCGAAAAAAACTTTAAGTAAATTAGGCGATCTTATAGCTAACGGTTTTATCAATGTCAGACTCAAAGGAAAAACTATAAAAATCAAAACGCCAATGTGCAGAGCGTTGCGAAGATTAAACCAATTAGATGGTAAGCTAAAATTTATCACAACAATCAATTAGATTATAATCTTCAGAAAAATATGACGACTTAAAATTGCCAACACGAGTCTTAGTTGAATTAAGACCCAAAGACATGGTTTCCTTCTTGAGGATTCAAAGTATCGCGCAAAATCCACGGATTAAAGTTGCTGCGTCTTTACAGAAGAGACTTAGCTCGCTTATTACTTGCATTAATTCGAGGTGGAAGACGTCCGAGGCTGTGGTTGTATCCTTTAATGATTCAGTCAAAAAGGAATCAAACAATCTGATTTTTTTCCTTAATTGATGCAGTACGATAAAGCTGTGATTTCTACAAATCATACAACTAAAGATTTCGTACCTGATAAGAAAATAATCGAGGAAAATTCGATATTGTTAACTCCTTCATTAAGATTAGCCCCACCAGTCGATGCACATGTGGAATTGCCTTCAATTGATATAAGTGAATATTTTTCAGGACAAAGTATTTCGCTCAATGCTTTTGAAATGCGAAAAGGTGTCAGAACTAAAGGTGAGTACTTTATTATCATCATGCTTGAAAGAGACAAACGCATTAGTACCTTAAAGTTGGTCGCGTTTAAACTTTCAAAAAGTTTTGTTATGTCAAGTTTGCTGCAATTTTATTTAAATTTGACTCTTACCAACATTCGATAAAGAAATAAGATTTTTTTTAATAGCAGTGAATGAAATTTTTACCAGATGGAATTTCTTCAGAACTTTTGTCTGACTGTTGTCTTGGATTTCAACTTTTAGTTGCTTTAAATGTCTTAAAATGCAAAATTTCTTGAAAGTCCAAAATCTAGTGCATTTTTAACTGTTTTTTTTTTCTATAGAAGAAATCATCAAAAAAGAGGAGCAGGAGGTTCACCCAAAGAACGAAAAATCTTCCAATAAGCAAACAACTGAGAAAAGTGATAGCGGTACTTCAGTTACTAAAGTAATCAATGAAGCAGTAAATACACTTCTTTCTTTACAAACATTACAAACACAAGAAGTTCAAAATAACCATAAATGTGATAATAAACACGAAATAGTTAAAGTCAAATCGAAAGATATTCCTCAAGAAGAGAAACAAGCAAGAATTGAAGAAATTAGGAAAGGGTGGACTGTAGAAAATTGTGGAAGTTTGACAGTTGGCGAACTTTACTTAATGGTAAAAAAATTAAAATTAATTAAAAAGAGTGTCCACTCAAGGCTGTTAAAATGTCAAAATTTGACAGGAGTTACTAATCAATTCTTTAATATCAGTTTTGACAAATTTGACGGTTCTCTTTTACACTAGCAAAATTTGTAACACTGGGGAGTGGACACGAAGAAATGTATTTCAAATTCTTTCGAAAAAACACGTTCTATAAGTGACATTTCACAGCACAAGCTCCATAAATGATTTATGATTCAAGTTTTCCATAGATTTCTTTTCAAAAGTAAATTTAAAGTTTGCAAATTGGAATTTAAATACATCTTATTATTTAATCAACATTAAAAACCTAAGATGGGTAAATATTAGAAGTTTTTAAATAATTATTGTTTTTTTTTTTTTTTATAGTTTGGATCTGACTCGAAACTAACTTTAGACTACAGCTGGGATCCCTTAAAACTAGAAACTCAAGAGAATGAAGTTAGCTGCAAACCTGAAAATGATCTCACTAATTCCTTAAAAAAATTATTGGCTTTAGCTAAACTACATTGCAATAAAACTGTGATGAAATGTTCATGTGGACATGTTTGTGGTGGTCGAAATTCATCGCAATTTAAAAAACCATTATCGACGAAAGTTGTTAAAAGAAATCATATTGTATAATATAAATTTGTTTTATTTTTTTTACGAATTTAATTTTTTTGTAGAATACAGCAAACGCAACAGCTGCAGCTGAAGAAAAAGCTAACGCTTCCAATAACAACCCAGTTCCAGAACCAAAACCGGAAGAACCTGAAGATGATAATTTTCTAGATGCTAGTAGTCCAGTAGTTCAATTATTTAATCAGCGAGAAGTTAGTATTTTTTTTGTTAATTTTTATATTTATTGTTGCATTTCAGTCGTTTGAAAAATTAAATCCGAAAATGAGAAATCGATTTAGGAATAGATATCGTCAATTAGTTGTAGAACGTAAATTGGTTCCTAATAAATCAGAGAGTAAGCATCAAATTGTATCGATGAATATTGTACCTCAAGAAAATCCGCCAAGAGAAGAAGTTACAAATTTAGAAAATAAACTAAAAAATAATTCCAATACTTCTGGGCTTCCATCACTTCTTTTAACAACTAATTCTGAGAATAAGGTGGCGGAGGATACTTGTCTTTCAAATAAAGATTTCACTGGTTGGTTTTTTATTATCATTTTTTAAATAAAAAAACTAAATTTATGAGTTTCTTGTAGGCTTGTTGGAAGATAAAACAAGCTCGAATATGTCAACAGGAATTACAAAAATTCTCAAAGAAAATGAAAATCAATGGATTAGTTCGGATGTTGCCGATTATTCTTTGAGCAGTTTGTTGGGACATCTTGATTGTCCCACGAAAACAAACGATGATACGAGGTTATCTGAATTGGCACAAGATGTAAGTGATTCTTTGAGTAGAGTTTAATGATTTTTTTTTTTTTTAAAAAAAAAAGGTTGACGCCCAGCTCCACACTTTGCTACTCGAGACAAGCGTCGACTACACCGCCAAATTCGCAGATTTAGCAGCTCAAGTCGTTGATAATAAAAAGTAAATTATCTAAAATTTTGTTTATGACTTTATATTAACCGGTTCCAAAAATAACAGGTTTTTTGGTCGTTTCTTTATATTTATCAATTACGAGTTTTTATATTTGTAAATGTTTTGCAATAATCCAATCAATTTTAAATAGAATTGTGATAGTAGGATGTATATATGTACATTCAAGAATAATCATTAAAGACTTTTTAACAAATTAATTGTATTGTAGAAATTTTTATACTTTTGGTCGGGGCACTTTTTAACTTATTTTATACTTTTTAACATCTTTTAATTTTGTAGTTCTTTTAGTTTAGCATATGATGACCTATTTGGTTACAATCGGTCGACAAATCCAACTTCAGAGTTGGTTAATATTCTATCTAATTAAGTTTTAAAAAGTTACAAAATGAGCATAGACTAAATGATCTATTACTCTTAGAAACTGGGGTATTGGCTGAAACTATTTCAGACAAGTCAGAAAATTAGCAAATTTATGAAAGCATTTTTTCGAAGAAGTAAAAATTGCGAAACTTCTATTGATATTATTATGTAATGTATAAATTCATAATATAAACAGGCTTCAAGTTCGCTAGCTTAATTCATCATTAAAATTGTCCAGCAAGAACCATCGAGGAGGTCTGAAGAAACGTTAGAAGCAGAGTGTAAAAATACTTACACTTATTATTTTCATTTTAATTATAGTATATTTAAATCAAAATGTGTAATATTAAAAATAATGCAGTAACGTAGTAAAGCAGAATAAAAATATTTTTAGTAGGTACCTACACAAAAAAAAATTAATCTGAAAAGAAGATTTATAAATAAAAAAGTATAACTTGAATGAAATATTAAAATATCGAACATTTTAGAAATTTTACCTTAAAAAAATATAATGTTTGAGATTTGAAAAAATCGTCAAATAATGTAGTAACCTAAAAAAATAAACAGACAAGATTTTGAGTTAATTTCTAGAAAATCAAGCTGGAAGAGAACGATTAACATACATAAAAATGCATCAGTATTTTTGTTATGGAATCAATAGCATACTTATATTAGAATAAGATAATAAACCCTTAAAATCTTGGAAAAAAGTTTGTCGTTTTACTGGATGAAGTAAAAAATAAAATCTTTCAGTGCAACATGTAAAGAATTAATAGTTAAAAAACAAAAGCGTTGGAGAAATATTAGTGTACTTGAAAACTCAAGCCAAAACCTGAAAGTGAAATGTAAGTATTTAAAAGCATATTTTCTGAAAATAATAATCCTGAAAGTAGAAATACATAAACAAAAATATTGAAATCTGAAAATAATTTCATTAAAGCGAATCTGAAAATACAAATGCAATAAGTCTAAAAATATAACACATTTTCCTGAAAATAATTCTAAGAAAATCAACCTGAAAAGAACTATTATCATACGGACGTATAAAAAACAGATAACAAATGTGCACACCTGAAAAAAGAGTAATTACCTAAAATGGAAAAGTTTTGCTTTCCTCGTTTTCTGTCCGTGAATATTATACACAAATGTGAAACAGAAGTCAATTCATACAAAAAGTTTAGCAGAAAGTAAGCTTCTAGAAGATTATACCTTTATTCTATTAACTTAAACCTAAATTATCTCCATTATTATTATTAGTATTAACCACCACCACAACACCAGGTTAATTATTATCAAATACACAATTAAAAAAAATAATAAGCCAAACTCTAGTCCCATTTCAATTTAAATAAATGAATGCGATTTTTTTATGTTACTTCACTAAATCTCATCACCAAATTCATACATTTACATAATTTTCTTAGTTTTGATATGCTGAGTTTGAATATAATCGGAAAATGCTAAAAATCTAAAAAAAAATTTCGCCAAAAATCAAATACTTAGGTTCAAGATGATTTCCGCCATTTTTAATCATAGCTCGGTTATTTTCCTTAATATCGAAGGTGAATCTTACATTTAATTATTCCTTCTGATGTCTTCTGGTTTTTTAATATTTTTAACTTGGTTAATCTTGAGCGACAATTCAAAAATAGAGAGGTTAACATTTAGAAACACATAGTGTCGCAAATTCTCAAGACTCCGAATAGATTAGACAAAAATTATTCTTTATACAGGCGGTTCCATTATCAATATTTTTGAAACTGACAAAAGTAGGTATGTCTTATGCTACATAAAAAAAGCAATTGCGGAAACAACTGCGTATTAAAATATGAGGCATTCCATTTGAAAAAAAAAAAAAACAAGTTTTAGGTGTTTGAAATTTGTCGAAAGTAAAATAGGAAAAATCACTGTTTATTCCGACATTTCTAAATTTCCTTCATCGAATAGTAGTCAAATGTCAAATTTCATTCTATTTTTGTAACACAATAAAATGCTATTCGCTTTTTTATACAGTTGAATATGAAATTTTTTGGGAAACAAAAACAAAGTTGCATAGACTTCTGATCAAACCGGAAGTGGAAATAAAATGGAAATATTTTTTAAATGTAAAACCTAAAACACAATTTGACATTCCGTATTTAATTTTTTTTTCAAGAATAAAGCAGACACCACATTGTTAAATTCTAGAAACTTTCGCGTTTACTAGTTGGAATCGAACCAGCAGAAAATTCAAATAGTATCAATGTTATCAAAACTTCCATCGATTTCCAAAATAGAATTTTATTTCTACTCAATGCAAAATTTTTCTTCGAGTTACAATTCAGAGAATCAAAGTTTTGAAACTTGGCGGGAATTTCAAAATTATAAATGTAAATTTGCCCAATTCTACAAAGTAGCACAAACAAACTAAAAATTTTGTATTTCTGAAAAATGATTGCGCTTTAGTAATCATAAAACATCCTTAAGCCAATAATCGAGAGATGAGAAAATTTTTCATCAAAAATTTTTAAACAAAACTGATTAAAAAAAAATGGTTTTTTATCTCTCCTTTACGTCGCTCTTATTAAATGAAAGCAATCGATATCCTCGCCATCAAACTAATGTTTGTACCGAAGTTCGTTGCCATAACTAAACTCAACGTGAGCGTGTTAAAATCCGCACATTTTCATAATGTCAGTGACTTAGTAATTTCCTGAAATGCTCGACTATAAAACTTCGGGTAGTGAAACTCTTATTGAAAGAGTATCATCAGCTAATAATATCGACAGTCCAATATCACTCACGTGGTTGTGGGAAATAATTGTACGCACAAAACGTCTCCCAGGTAAAACATCACTTAACAGTCAATTTCTAATTGAAATCTAGATGATTTAGATCCAAAACTTTTATTTATTGTAATCCGAGAACGTCTTCGAAATGTTGAACGTGAAGTCCGCCAACATGCTCTTCGAGTTCTTGCAGATTTGATCCCTGTTATAGACCCAAACAGTTTAGATAAACATATGGAATTTTTGATTTATGATTTAGTTGTGAATTTATCCCATGTGGCTCCAGCTGTACGCAAAGGCACAGTGGATGTTTTAAGAATATATTTAAAACATAGTCCACATCCGAATGAAATTTTGAAAAAAGTGATGACTGCTGTCCCAGATGATAATCACTTAAAACAGGGACTTTTAATAGCAATTCCATATTTTTCAACTTATTCTTTGAACGAAGATACTTTAGTGTTTCTAATCGGACAATTAATCATAGGCACAAAAATTGATTTTCTTAAAGAAACTGCAATTTGTTCATTGGTTAAAACACGCAGTAAAATTGGTAAAGAACGATTTAATAATTTACTAGGAACTGATAACTTACAACAATTCGAAGAACACTGCAAAGAATTAAATATAAATTTAGATGAGGAAAACGTGATTTTGGAAACTCAAATTATTCTAAACACAGGGCCTGAGATTACGATGAAAATTCATGAAGAAGAGGAAGAAGAAGAAACGCAAGAGACGTAAGTGTAATTTTCTTCAATTTGTCTTACAATTTTTAATAGTTTTGATGATTCTGAGCCTGAAATTATAACAAGAAGTCCTCGAAAAGTTCACTTCGGAGGTGAAGTAGTCAAAATGCGCACACCTGAAAGCGACAGCAATCAACATTCTAGTGATGATAATGATTTACAAACGTCAGTGATAATAGATCGTCCTACTAGTATTAAAATTACTCTTAGTGATAATATAGCTGCGATTAAAACTCGACATAAAAGTATGATTCCTGTTAGAGTAACAACAGGATCAAATCCATCGACGCCAAAAAAAAAACTTCACTATAAAAGACTGCATAAGTCAGCGCCTGATTTGCGAAAACTTCAAGTGTCTAAAATTCCTCTCAGATACAAATCTAAAAGAGACTTAAACAAATCTGAAGTAATAAAATTAAGTTTTTTCAACACAAATCTCAACTAATTTTTCAGACTGAATCTAAAATTATCAAACAAAGTCGTGAAGATGAATTTAGCCCAATTCCAGTCCATAATGAAATTGAGGTTTTGCATAATTTAACCCGAAGTCCTGACCGCAAAATTCACAGTTCAGATGATAACTCCAAAGAAGAAATTGATAGAACATATCCAAGTTTTCAATTGTGTAACGACGAATCTGAAGCCAATAGTTTATCCCCTTTAGAATTGATTGTGCGTGATCTTAGTCATAAGGTGAGCAGCGTGTAAAAAAAGCTTCCGTGTAAACACTTGCAGACTAGTAAAGTAGGTCAAATGAAATATGAGTTCGGTGAATAAATTAACATAATAAAGGTGAGACAGCCAAATATTTGCATTTGGCTAATTCAAAATTATATTTTTTATTCATATTTACAAATAATTAGGTTATAAATAAATATTCTGGCGCTTTTTCTAAAATTGTTTGACCCGGCGCCTCCACCAAAACTACAACAATTTGTTGACAAAATTATGTCAATAAATATTGATTAATAAATTAGAGCTCTGCATAATGGCATAAATTGGAGCATTGACTTTATGTTTTTGTCATTTGTAGGACGACGTTTGGACTAGAAGTCGTGCTGTGGACGACCTCATCAGTTTACTCAACAAGAACGCAATAACTTTAGATTCGAACTTAACGTCTCAATTGTTAAAACAGTTATTTTTATGTGAAAAGATTCCTCGATTGCAGCTCAAAGCTCAAGTTAATTTTAACAAAATTTATAAATCTTTTTAATAATTTTTATTTTTTATTTTAGGACGCTTTATTTTTATTAATATCGTCACTCAGTCTTCAGATTTTGAACGAAATTTATGAAAATTTATCAAACGATGTGATAAAAATTTTACCACCATCTGGTGTTCGTTTATCTCTTCTTTTAATGAAACGAACATCACCGAAGACATTTTTTAATACTGTTAAAGTAGAATCTTCTGATCGAGAAGCAGCTCTTCAGGCACTTATAGCAGCTACTCGTACTTTTCCAAGTTCCGAAATTGATTTAACAAAAGGTATAGAATTAGCTTTTGATGCAATGAAAGACAATAAAAGAGCTGTAAGACAAGCTGCTTTAGAAAGTTTAGCAAGTTTAGCTCAAGTAGCTGGGAATACAATTATTTTAGAAGCTATAAGTGATTTGGCAAAAAATCTAGAAGATTCAAATCATTTATTAACAATAGTGCGGACTAGATTATCAAGACGACAACTTCCAACTGTTGATATTGATGGAAATATAAGATATTCGAGTCCTCGAGAACAAGAAGAGTGTGATTGGCTTTGTGGTGGTGTTCCAAATTTACAGAAAACATTATCGTTAAATTCGATTAAATCTTCGAATAATTATTGGAGACATAATTTAAGACACGAATTGGATAATTCAAAAGTGAGTAGTGATTTTTCGTATTGATGACGTCAGTAAAAATAATCATGCAATGTCACAGCGACGACCAAACAAAGTGGCGTGTACAGTTGGTGCCAACTATTGATCAGCTAATGCTTGAAAATTTTCAAAATGCTGTTGTGCCGATTATACGCGCTGCGGCCTTTATCTCTTAACAATTTTTTTGTGGTATGTTCTTATTTAATCAAATTATTTCAACAAAAATTTGTTTTAGGACGATGCTAATAATAAAGAGTCGGTTTGGTCCATAGATACTTCCAGTTTTCCAAAAATTGAAAACGGTAAGTTTTTTTGTTTTAGTACTCAAAATTTTATAGTTTTTTTAGCGACTCTTTGTCCAGTTTATGTGTTACAACACAGTCGGGATAAAGCCCAACTCAATGGAAAAAACTATCGGAATTATGATCGAGGACGATCAAATTCGCCTCCGAATTATAGACAAAGTCAAGACTCTTTTACTGATATTAATGGTAATAAAGCTAAAAGATATTTTAGACAGAATGAGCAATTCAAGAAAAGTTTTTCTTCTGAACAATTGTATGGAAATAGTAGTAGAAATGTGGAAAATAATGGATTTTCGTTAAGCAGTCGATCGTCGACAACATCGACAGGTAAATTAATTTTTAGATTAAAATCAGAAACTAATTATTTTCGATAGGTTCTTCTACGAAAAGTGGCGTTTGGATGAAAGAGTTTCGATCGGGAATTCCGGTTCCTATAAATTCTGACGTTAAATTGAAAATTCGGACGCATAAACAAACAGAGTTCAATGGGCCTCTTATAGCGCAAGAATCTTTGTCTAGGTGAGAGTTTAGTTTGATGTTTTTTAGAGCGTCTAAAATGCGCTGAAATGAGCAATTTTTTATCTTTGGGAATTGTGTATAAAAGCTAATTAGGCCATTATCTGCGTTTGATGGAAACTAGTGGAAATCTAGGTTTTTGTTTATCGTGTGGAACAGGTTTGAATTAATTACTAGAATTATAGAAAAAATATTCCATGTTGGTCTCGGGGAAAAAGCAAGAAAATTTGAATTTAAATCATTTGAAAAAATTGGTCAGGGGATTATAGGGCGGCAACATTTTTTCCAGTGAATAAGTGTATATGCCAGATGCTTTTTGTTTTTCATATTTTAAATTTGGATGCCGCATCAGCAAAGTTAATATCTTCTAAGTTTCTGAAAATTCATGTCTTATTACAAAGTGTCTCAAAATTATTAGGGTCAACAGCAGAACAGTGAAATTTTGTTATTTAGTAAACTAAGCTTTGTACTTTCTTTTGATGTTATTATTACCTGATTCTACTCCACAGGGTGTTAAGGTAAAAGTACCAGTAATTCACCGTGCCTCAGTGTTTGACACTTGGAATAATAATTATGTATTTCGAAACATCGCAATAACTAACACCTAAATTATGAAAAACATTCTTAATTTTATAAATTAAAAGTTGCTAAAATTTTTAGTGGCGTAGGAGTTGATAAGAACTGATAAGTGCATGTATATACTGAACAATTAACTGCATTCAATTACTTTTATTAACTTTGAATAATAGCTAAGAGTGTACAAAAAAATCAGACACTGCGATTTGTTCCTATTAACATTAGGTAAGTTCGAAATGTTAGTTAAAATAATAAATAGTGTCCCACAGCATAAATTTGGGAAAAAATATCTAAATACAAGTCACCTATAAACCTTTTCTACTTAAGGTGTCTATAAATGACACTTTTAATTTTTAGACAACTATAATTTTTTTTTTATACAATACCCTGTATTTTCCATTCAGTTGACTCACTCTGTATATAAGTTCATAATGAGGTTCTGCTCTATAATAATGTTTGGTATTAAATTTATGGTTACTATAGCAACCAACGCGGGAATTTTGAATCAAAAATTTACTCTCTACAAAAATAATAATTCCTAAAATGTAAATAATTAATATTCTATCAAAAACGCCAAAAATACTCTAAAAACATAAAACATAATGTTATTTCTTTTAGTATAATATTCGCTCTGATAAAATTTATTTATTTAAATAGGTTATGGTAATTTGAGTTCTAGAAATAATCAAACTAAAAATTGGTCAATTGTGTTTTTGGTGCGTTTATCTGATAAAAAACATAAGTATGATAATTATTTAATAACAAATCTAATATTCTAGAAGGTTATATCAATCAAACATTAACATTTTCCTTCCAAATCATCCCATTTATTACTTATAGTTATATTTCTTCAAAATCGATTTTACCATTTCTAATTAATTAATTACTAAACTATTCTTCAAATGATACAATTATGACGTTTGCATGTCGTCCCTCACTTTAACAGAACGAAGCTCCGTTAACATAAAGCAAAGAATCGATTTTCCAGCAAACTATAATGTGGGAGCTTCAATTATAATTATTGATCGTACAGTTGGTATGAATTTTAAAAAAGGTTAAATGGCAAATAATTCTTTGAATTCAACCTAGTTGCAAGAAATTAGCGCTTATCGTTCAAACTCACAGTTGTAAAAATAAAATTAATTTGTTATAAGAAAGCCGCTATGAGTCGATAATAGAAACGACGCATTCTGCCATCGACCTATAGTTCATAAGAACGGTATTTGAGGCCGAGGGGTGGTAGACTAGGTGGCGGTCAGCGCAATCAATGCGTCCATTCTCGTAGTTTTAAAAACAGAACCATTAAACACACATGTTATTGTGTTCTAATGCTGTTTTTTTCGGGAATAAAAATGAGAAAGAAACGAAAAGTAATCCGTGGGGTCTTTATGAAGACAAGTCATTGTGGAAATGTTGTGGGTGTTTTAATAAAGCGATTGTAGCACCGGCTGAATGTGTTATAATTGAAAAACCCACGGAAGAGTGAGTAGATAAATTGATTAAATTTATGCAAACTTTTTTTTTTTGTTGCAGAACTAAATTGGAAAGTACACAACCAACACCTATAATTCGCCGGACGTCAGCTCATCAATTCACTCAACAAATCCCACCGCCATCGTCTGGATCAGAGTCTTCTGGATATTTTACACCGCCAGCAGAGCATCATTCGAAGGAAACAAGCGAAAGATTTAATCCCAATGAATCTTTTGAAGAAAATAACAATTTTGCATTGGTCCCTGAACCTAACTTTCAAGTGGTTGAGTCGGAAACTTCTGAAACTCATGAACTTGAAGTTGTGAGTTCTTTTCCAATTTTTATTATTTTTTAACAGAATGTTCACAGCCAAGACAATCATCTGCAAGTTCAGCTGAAACAACTCGTGGCGTTGAAGAAATCACCGAAGATGAGAAACTAAACCATCCAAACGAAGAACCGAAACGTAACAGTCCTATAGACGAAGTCGATTTCTCCTCAAATCGTTTTGTCGAACCTCGCTGTAAATCAAAATCAGAAGGCAATTTAAAACTTTTGCCTGATATAACCGAACGCAAAAATTTAAACTCAGCACCTCCACTCAATGATATTACAATAGTGCCTTACAGTTTTGAACCTTTAGATGTTCCATTAAAAACGCCATTGCCTGGATCAGTTACATCAAACGATAACACTCCAACAAAAAAACAAGTAATTGCACTTTCGTTTACAATACTATTGACTTATTGAATCTTTGATTAGGGTCAATCACCAAGACGATTAAGTCGAAGAAGTCTGAGTATAAAAACAGCGTCTTTGAAACGAAATAAATCACCAAAAAATAGCGTCCGTCCGAAGGAACTTCTCCATCAAGCGTTAACACAAATGGAAAGCTGTGATTGGGAAAATGTAATTAATGGATTGAATAATTTAACAAGTCTTGCACAAAATTATCCAGAAGCTTTAGAACATCAAATGCATTCGATTTGCGAGACTCTTGCTAAAAATATAAAGAATTTGCGGTCACAAGTCGCTAGAGTTGCGTGTCATTCCGCTAGTGAATTGTTTTCAACTTGCAAAAAAAATTTAGAAATGGTAATTTTACATTTTCTTTTTTTTCTGTTTTCTTTATAATTTTTTTATAGGAATTAGAAGAGCTTGCAGCTCCGCTGCTACAGCGTACAGCCGATACCAACAAATTTCTACGTAGTGACGCAAACGCAGCTTTAGATGCGATGTGTCTGAATATGTCAGTGTCTCGTGTTGTAGCTGTTATAACAAATAAAGGTTCGACGCATCAAAATGGAGTAGTTCGAGGTGCAGCTACTCGCTTACTCAGTGATATAGCTATGCGGATAGGTGCTGAAAAAGTTTTCCAGTTACCAAAAGAAACAAGAGATAAGTTTTTGTTAGTTGGTGCCAATGGATTAACTGAAGGAAGTTTAGAAACACGAAAATATGCCAAAGCTTTGATGAGTACACTCATCAATCATCCAAATTTTCAAAAAACTATTGTTGACGCTGTGCCGCAACATACTTTGAGGCATATTGCTAAAGCTATCAAATCTTTAAAATGAAAGTAAAATGTGCTGACACAACTGATTAAGACTTCACTTATTTCTTTTGGTACGGAAATAATTGCACTTTTGCATCTTCCATTTTGTTCTTGTTTATATCAATGATTTGATATTTTATCTAGATTTAGGAACAAATAAATTATTTCTATTTAGAGGTTTTTGAATTTCCCACCTGTTGATAACTAACAACTAACAACACTTGACAATAATAAAAAAAAAACAAACTAAGATAACAAAAACAATTTATTGAAGCAGAAAATTGAAAAAAATATATATTTGATCAATACTCAAATATTCAATTATTTTTAATTTAATGAATTGAAAATTTTAATTATTGTTATTAAGCTATAGACAGCTATGCTTTTCAGTTGCTATGACAGCAAGTAATAAAAATGTCGCGTTTTTGTTTGTTCTAGAAAAAAAAAATAAAAAAAGTGTAAAATCAGTGAAAATCTTGTGAAAATTAGTAAAAATCTTTTGAACATTTGTATTAGCGTGAGTATTTTCATAATTGACGTTTTTAATTTACAAAGAATTGTTTTCCAGGTAGATGGCGTGCGTAGCTCCTCCACCAGTAATACACCGCTGTTTGAAAAATAGCTGACTTGTAAGTAAAAATATCAATTTGTTGCAATTAAATCGATTTTGGTTGAATTCATTTTGTGTAAATAATTAAAATAAACTGAAATGCCCTATTTCAGTTGAATAACAAACTGAATAGAATATGAAAATGTTATTGGCTTATATGTCGTTTCAACAAAACAATTGCTGTGTTATATTATTACTGGAGTAAGGACATAACATGCAAACAAATTAACCCCATGAAAGAGGCGGCAGAGAGCGTGAGAATTAACCATCTGCAATAGTACAGCTTGGTTTCAAGTAAATAATTTAAATCTTTATTATACAGTGGTTTACTTGATGATATTCTTATGCAGTAAGTTAACAGTTTTCAACGAAAATTAATGATTTAGATGCTACAATTAAAAGTTGCAGATAATTCTCACGTTTAGAATTAGAAATGATTCTATTTCACCTGTAGTTTTTATTGAATAGATTTTAGTCGGTTCAAATGATTAGAGGTCTCTTTGTGGCACCGCTCTTTCTATCAGTTCAAATTTCTACGACAATCTTAACGCGGTCTGTCTTCAAAGCGTCTCAAAGGATTAAAACGTTTTCAAAATAAGATTTGATATGAATAGGAGCGGAACTTGTGTAACTTGAGACATTAATTATTAGCGTAACCTTAGACTTTATATAAATATTTTATTAAGACGCGTGAGTAATTTGATTAGATGTATAATTTTGCAAAATAAGTGGAAAAAATTTGTAATGAAACTGCCGAAAAAGTTATCATTAGATGGTAGAATAAGATGTGAATGTTGTGATAATGACTAGGTCCACTTTGAAAAGGTGGTAGCGCCGTATAATAAGACGTGTCAAAGATGTGATCCACTATTGTGAGAAGTCTGCATAGTCATTGCTCACAATGGACATGTAAGGTGACTATGCTATCATTACGGCAACAGTATCACATGTGTTAATAAACACCCTCTTCTTTAATTATCTGCGGAAACCGCGTTGTATAGATCAAGTGAATTCAAGAAAAAAAAAAAGAAAGAAGAAATATAAAAAGAAATAAATTGGGTGATTTTTGATGAAAAATTGACGGGAATTTATAGCTAAATTAACAGTGTTCGGACAATAAGCAACAGTTACATTGTAAAAAATATTTAGTGAAATTTTATTATTAGAATTTTTTCAGTAATTCAATTCATTTATGGACATAAATATAATTTATGTTTTTTTTGTTTCTTTGTGAAGCGGCTGTTCTTAAAGAAAATAATAAATGCTTTTTTCTCTAGTTCAGAAATCATATGCGAGTTTTATTTTGCACAAATTTTAATCAAGTTGACTCATTCAGTGAATTGCAATTGAGATTTTATTTTACTAATTTTTTAGAAACTATAATAATGTCATTAAGACATCAAATTGAGTGCTGTAAGTACTAATAAAACACTCTGTGGGTGTTTTTATGGCTTAGTGCAATTTTGTAACAAACTGTTACTTCACATATTTATTTTATAGAAATGCATTAAAGTCTTTATGGTTGTTTAACAACCAAGTTAGTTAATAAAGACAAATAATATTGTTTCTTCAGTATCTATTATGTTACCAGTAATAAAGACTCAAATCAAATTTTGATTCAATTGTCTACAAACAAGTGTCCTGAAAGTATGTTCACTTGCAGTTCACATGAGTAACTTGTTAATTAAGATTCTGCACAAGATACATTCAGTTTCAAAGAGTCTGATGTTTTATCTCAGTTAGCTGTTTTTGGGCTATGTCTTTGTTTTTACTTATGACACTCTTTTTTATAGAATCATGTATTTATACGTAATTATATTAATAAACAATCTCTAGGTTAATCATTTATTCAGTTAATTTGTGATGAGTTGAAGCAGATGTGCTCATGTTGTTAGTTATGACTGACAGATTTTGTCAGTGATTTTATCACTCATTTACTGAGGCTACAACAAAAATGTTTGCATCTGATTTTTTTCTTGAAGAAACAGAGGAATCAGCACTAACTGTTATTTACAAAATAACTTAAAAAAAAACAACTACATCAATTCCTGATATACATACCCTACAAAAGTTATCGCACCACTCTAAATTTTTATTTATTCACTATTTGGCGCATATTGGACGCATTGGACAAGTACACCTTTTTAGCGCAGAACTGAAAGGTGCATCAATTTTTCATATAATAGTAAGGGGCTAATGAAATGGAAATTTTTAGACCAAAACTGTAACAGAAGTGCTGTAACCGGAAACTGAGAATTTGTATCTGACATTTGAAAGAACTACATTAATAATAACGATGTTTTGAATTTAAGAAGACACAATTCTGTTCCTCCCAAATTATATTGTCTGAGAAAAGTCCATAAACCCAACCTTTGCTTAAGACCAATAGTTAATAATATAGGTAGTCCAAGTTACAACTTAGGAAAATTTATACATAAAATCTTAAATGAAGTTAATTCCACTTCTCCATACAATGTCCAAAATTCTTACCAATTAGTCAAGAGTCTCTCAGATATAGAAGTTCCTATTAATTATGTTCTAGTCTCATTAGATGCAAAGTCTCTATTCACGAACATACCTAAACAATTAGTATTAGAAATTATAAGAGAAAAATGGAGTTTCATAAAATGTTTCACAATAATAGAAAAAAAAGTATTTCTGGAAATTGTTGAATTTCTTTTTGAATGTGGATACTTTCTACATAATGACATGTTTTACCAACAAATAGATGGAACAGCGATGGGTTCTCCTACCAGCCCATCATTCGCAAATTTAGTTATGAATGAACTGTTTAAGTATGTTTTAAAAAAAGTGGAATACAAAATACCCCTTATAAGATTCTATGTGGATGATACATTACTATTGGTCCCAGCAGATAAGACAAATAATATCTTGAATCTTTTCAATTCTTACCATAAAAAACTACAATTTACTATAAAAAAAGAAGTTAACTATCAAATTCCATTTCTAGACCTGTCTATAATTAGGAAAGACAACAAATTAATAACAAATTGGTACAACAAACCCACTAATACTAATAGAATAATTAACTATAATTCCAACCATGAAATGAAACAAAAAATTAACATTATACACAATTTATTGAAACGGGCTGTAAATCTAAGCAATCCCAAATTTCATAAGGATAATATTAAAAAGGTAATCAGCATTTTCACCAAAAACAATTACCCTAAACACTTCATAAAAACACATATAAATCAATTTTATACACAAAACAACAAATAAAGAAAATGGAAAATAAACTGGACAAATGTAAAGTCAATTTTTATAAGTTTCTTTTCATAAAAGAACTGACTCCTAAAATTAATATTTTTCAAATAGTTAATCGGCTAACCGTTTAAAAGATATAGTAAAAATTTTTAGTTTCTATAACAGCTTCGGGGGCTATAAAATAGTTACTATTTGAGATAGGAAAAATTTCTCTCACACATTTTCATTATTTTAAATATTTTATCAGATGTTACAATATCGCTTCTTATTTTCGAAACACTAGACAAATGTGGGTGGTGCGATAATTTTTATGGGGTGTGTATTTATGAATAATTTAACATGTGTTTTCTGTATCAGTTATTTTCTAATATCAATTTCTTTTCTGTTAATTTTCTCAAGATTCTATTATGATTTTTTTATTGTTGTATCACTGTTATAAATTGCCTAAAAATATTCTAAATTGACTTCTTTATTGTTAATTAACAAATTGTTAGAAATTTTGCAAATCTTTCTTTAGTACTTTATTTTATTCTGAGTTTTGTATTCACTTTTTTACTCGAATGTGCAATTTGGTGGTGATCATCTCGAAAAACTGACCGCAAACCAATTTCGTTTTGAACTATATAGGTATATAGTTCTATACCAGAGGAGTCTAGTAATGATGTGAAATAGTATTTTTTGATATAAGTGGGTTTTTAGTAATTGTTTGTAAAGTTATTAAATTTGAAGTTTTTTTGGAGACGATAATGAAAAACGTTATTCGATACATTTCGACACTCACTCTTTTTTTTCAGCATTGGCAGTTGCTTGTGGCTGAAACTAGAAATTTTGTGTCTAAAAATCTTATTGTGAAAGTCTACTTCTATCGAAAATTACAGTATTTTCTAATTGATTTTCACTTTTTGTCAATTAAAATTCACTCGAATTTGCACGGTTTTCCCACTTGTCAGGCCATTTTGAAGATAGACAAAGGTGAAATATTGTGAATCTCAATTGACAAAAAGAGAAAATCAATTGGAAAACACTGTACTATTGAATTATGTAATATCACAAACTACTTATTGACGCTCTAGAACTAGTAATTCATAACTCTTGCATTGATAGATTGGTCATATGTATTGTGGTTTGTACCTATTTGATCAAGTTACTCTGAAAATTGCTCAGTCTTTTTATTTTCTGATTATCTAATTATGCTGGGGCTCCTCTAAACTCCTCTTTTGGACTTGGATTAGTTACCATTTTTGGCTGTAGTGTGTATTCATTAAACACTTGTGACTTTACATAAAAGAGTCCCGTATCAAATTCAATACATTTTACAGCTAGGATGTCTTGGGCAGCCAATGACGAAAATTGTTGTAATTTTGTCTGGAACAAAACTGTCAAAATGAAATTATAATTAGAGACCTGGTGGCTTTTTATATATGATTTTATCGTCAATAGTACTGATATACAGTGTGTTCTCGAATAGGTGAAACAACTCTTGTAAAAGATACAAATTTTTGATTTAAATTGTCATTGTCATGAAGTATGCTTTCGAAATTTAAGAAACACTTATTTTGCTATGACATGAAGTGAAATTATGATTTTTTTTTTAGATATTTATTTTAGACAACTTTTATTAATAAATTTTTGTCATATCTGCTAGACAAAAGGAAATTTAAAGGAAAACAGATTTTTTTTTACAAATTTTCAAGGCATACTTGATTTTTCATATATTTAAAATAATATGACAAATTAATCTTTTACCAAGCAGGGCTAAAACCTAAAAAATGACAATTCAAATAAAAAATTTGATAATCTTTTATAAGAGTCGTTTCACTTATCCGGGAACACACTGTATGTTGTAGTTTATAGGATTGATAAATATGATTTAAAGAAAAACAGGGAGTTTTGTATTAATAAGTACTATTTTTTATTAAGTAACTTTTTTTGAGATTTCAATATTTGATGATTTTTTTGATATTTTCAAGCTATAAAAAGAATAGATTTATGGTTGTATACGACATTTTGGACATTTTCAAAGTTGTTTGAACTAATGTTGCTGTCAGCTAGTGGGGTGGAAGAAGTGGTTGCTTCGCATAAGCTAAATAATTCAACATTCTTTGTTTGTAGATCCATAAGTTCATGCTTTTTCAGTTAAGAATAAATTGCTGAAGCTGTTCTTTTTCTAAAATTTTAGACTGTTTTGGAACGTGTCCTTTAATTTGTCTTTTAATGTAGATTGTCAGCTTGTTGAATTTTCCAATTTCAATATTTTTCTTCACAATAAGAGTTATAAACTTGATTGAATTTTTTATTGTAAAGATTCCAATTTTTAGTTGGAGAAAATTTTTAGCATGCATTGTTTGCACTCTCTGACATTGTAGACAATGACAGAAAGAATGGTGTTTCAACTTTCTCATTCATTGCAGATTGTGGGACAGGTTGCCAAAAATCCTTTTGGATGGCGATAAAAATTTTGATAATTTAAAAAAAAAATGAAGTAAATTTAAAAGTTAATATTTGAATTTGACATAAGTTTTTGCATCAAAAGCGATGAGAAAATCTTTAAAATAACTCTTCTAAAATGTGTTTTAGAGCTATGTTGTTTAGCAAAGGTGTTTGACGATAGTTTTATTTAAAATTTATCTTGTCTTTGTGCAACATAATCATAATGTTTGTTTACCAATAATCCGAGTATTCCTGCTCCATATCTCAGCTCAAAAGAGAAGCTAAAATTGTTCAGACATTTTTCAAGACGTTTGGTGATATTCAAAACTTTTCTTCACCATTTTTCCCATGTTCGTACTTCCAAGACCACGTGAATTACTATAATCAATCCACATATTTACCAAATCATCAATAATTTGGTGGCATTGAATCTGAAATCTGATTCTGTTAGAGGATCAACAAGCGAATGTTGTTTAACAATTTTGAACTAGCAACTGTGTTCTTTGAAGGAATTTTTGATTTAATCGATTCTTTTACTTTTTTCTTCTAGATTTGAGTTAGTTTTTTTTTAAATCAACTATTATATTTTTGACAATAATTTCAATTTATATCCATGTAGATATCGAATATTTTAATATTATAATACAAATAAACTGGCTAAAAATTTTGAAACCTGAAATTGTCGAATTGTGCATTGCGCTATGTAATGGAATCGCAAATTTGACAGGTTGAGGCGGGAGTTGAATTACAATACTTCTGTCATCATCTTTAGAATATTAACTCGTATGTCATATTTTTCAGAAGTAACTATGTTTTATAAGAAAAATGATTTTTACGTAAAAATTGAAAATGTCACTGTAAAAATGTTAAGAATAGTCATTATTGTTTCTCGACATTAAAAAAAAAGAGAATTCTTTAATATTATTAATATTTGTATTCAGCATTTTATAAGATATCATATTTGTTGGTCCTGTGAAAAATAAAAATTTTTCATATTTCAGTTTTTCAGTAAAAAGTGTTTCATTCAGAAACAAAGCTTAACCGACCTATAAAAGTTTAGTTTAGGGCAATCCAAATTCTACTCTACATCCAAAAATGCAAAAAATATAGAGTGGTTTATTTAAGAAAATATATGTTAATGTTAAAACTTATTTCCTGTATAAAGAAAAATAATTTTAATCGATGCATCAATGACTCAAAATTTAAATATTTTTGAAGTGAGACTCTGTCTACTATGAAATTTATTAAAAAAATTAATTAATTATTCTTAATCGCGGCATTTTTTCTTTAGTTTTGGACACAGACATTATGTTAAATGACTGGAGCGATGAAATTATTTACTTTGTTTTTACTATAAACTTTTGTCAAACGATAAAATCATTCGACATTCAGCTCCCTAACCATTGAAAAAAATATTATTTTATCCGATTTTTTGTTTTTGTTGAGTATTAATGCGATATTATAAAAGTAGTTTAATCCTAATAAGAGCTCATCAGATATTTACTTTTTTCGATAGTACAACATTAACTGGAAAGTTATTAGCAAGAAAAGCATTAAAATTGTGAATGTTAATCTCTTCAAGTGTAGGTAGTCAATTAAGATTTTCTCTTATTTTTATTTTATGTAATTTATTAATAATATAATTAGCGAAGCATCAACCAGTAGAAATTCTTGCCACTATATTGGGCGTGCTTCTCGCAGTTTACGCCCAGTTATTTCCCAACACCAGAAGCCGTGGGGATAATCTTGCAATAACATCTTAGTTATCAACATTCCTTCAACTTCCTGTTGTTCAAATTAAAATAAAAATAAAAATATTTTTATAATTAAACTTAAACAAACTGTTAAATGTTTTTTTTCTTGATTTTATCATTAACATGTAGTTTTTTTAAATCATCAAAATGTAATTAAAACAAGCACGTCATAAATAATTTAATCATTAATCGATTTAATGAACGAGTGCCATGTGTGTTGTAGCATAAATATTGAATGAATCTTTTATAGTAGAGTAGGTTTAATGTGCAAATATTATACTTGAAGAAGAATCGATTTCTTATATGAATTTGATTAATTCATCTTTTATGTAGAGGTGATCAAAAGAAGAAGAAAAAAATCAACAAACATATCCACCTGTCATGATGATATAGTCTTTGTACTCTAATTTTGAATGGCTTTTACTCTAATTAAAGAAGCAAAGAATAGAAGAGTAATGGCGGGTGTGAGGTGCGGTACAATCATGGCCGCCTTGACGTCTTCTCGACATATAAATACGATTAATATAATGCAAACCGTGAACATGAATCCCCTTCCGGTCGATGACGGCTTTCAGCTGTCGACATGTTACCACAGACCTGTAATTTACACCGAAACCGGCCATTGTATTCTGAAAATTGACAACAAGGCTATATCATATAGTTTATATGTTTGTCCAGGAAAATTTGAAAATTTCATAAATTTTATTGTGTTAGTGTTACTATGGTATTGAAGCATTGAAATCTCTACAAACTAACACCCTCTCTCACTCGCTCTCTTAAAAGTAGTTTGCTAATCGGATTAAAATTTAAACGGTCACCTATTGAATTTTGATTGGAATTTTTATTCCAAATGGATGAACTTTAAGTGCTATTTTTGTGAAAGAAATAAGTTATAGATGAGCAGTCGAATGGAAAACGCAAACGGCACACTTGATGGTGGTAATAAATGTAGGGTCTTAGGGTTTTTGCTAAAAGGAATGACACTCAAAATTTTGTATGTGGAAAAGACTTTTGTTGAATTGAGAATAACTTCTATTTCTTATTCAAGAAAAAAAAAATACGTATATACAAATATCTTTTTAATCTTGACAATATTACATACTTAATCTTTTATTTTCGAATAAAATTTTGGTAACGGTCTAAACGCGATATATCCTTTTAGAATGGTGGCGGCACTTCTTTATAGCTTAAATAACATCTAAAGTAAAGGTACAATACAAGCCTAATAGCTCAACCATTGATACAGAATAAAACGGATCAGATAAAGGCTAACCCGACTCTCACTACAATTAATAGAATTTGATATAAGCGACGATAAAGTTCATCCGATACATCGACATTCATCAATAAATCGATGCCGCAAAAGACGATGTCTTTTTGAAAGCATTTTTTTACACAGAAACTTTGGAACAATGGAAAATATGATGCTTGTATTGTAAAATGCAAGCGCAAACTGCCGAATTTGGAGCTTTTATGAAGCTTATTTCAATGGGTTGTAATGCTTTGTCTTACAATGATTCTGAGGTGTTGGGAGCATATTTTTTGCAATTATTTTTTCTTTTGTTATTGCAGTTTTTATTTAAAAGTTTTGCTCTTACTCTTTATAGATTCTATAAATTGGGGATTGTCATCTCCTTTTAATTCTGGTTCTTTGATTTAATCCATTGTTTCTAGCTATATCTAGTGATGTATTTAAAAAATTTCTAGTTTTTCATAATGGCTTTCACTCGTGTTAGAATTGGTTAATTGAATTGCGTTGGATACCACATAGAATGTAAAAGTTCAAAAAGCAGAAAGCGTAACAATCCTTACAAATGTTTAAAGAGGGTGGTCGTTTTATTAATTCCAACATTGTAACAGTTGCCAAAATGATCAGTGTGAAGAAGCAACACTTAGTGGGAAAAGTTGCGTATCCTATTGTCTTCGGCAGTGGAGGATTGTAAAAACCATAGAATCAGATGAGAGAGAACTGCCGCGGCTGCATGATATACTCAATAGGATCTACCAGCTAACTGGAGCTCCTGAGCATTAATAAAGATCTATCATGACAACGCTTTCTCGCACAGGAGGAATGACTTTGGAATTTTTGGCTTATTCTTTGAGTCTAGCGAGTGCAATTTTTGTTTTTTTTTCATTTCAATAAAATTCAAACACTGAAGAAAAATAATTCAAATATTTGTTAATTTTGACTCTGATATTACTTAGCTTAGAAATAGATTTTCATGAATACAAATTCTGTAAATTGGAAATTTTAATATTATACTACCATAATATTATAAGAATAAAAAATAATTAGCAAAATGACTTAATAAATTATAGGTAATTTATTCATTCTAAGTAATCCAGCTATAAACAATTATCTCGTCATCCAATTTTCTATTATTCTTTGTCTATAATTTTTCTTAGATCATGATGAATATCATTTGATCAATTTTTTCCCAATAGCTTTGATACTTTTTTTTTTAATAAAATACATTTTTTCTTAATTGAGTGCTCATCGTTTGCAGATCAAAGTTACCATTCGAAATGATATAACTTTGCTTTTATTTTGAACATTTATAAAAAACTCGGCATGGAATTGACAATCCAATCTTGATTATCTGCAGTCCTCAAAAGAAGTATACTAATGAAATTTTTACATCTAATAATTTTTTTTTTTCAAAAATCCAAGCTTAGATGATTTAGCAGTGTTGTAAGAAACAGATAAATGAGTTTGAATTATTTTCCTTGAGTTATAATAAATGGTTTTAATTTAGTGTAAAATCGTAGTGTATGTTTGAACAGTTTGGTGGTCGTGGGTTTGCAGCAGGGGTCTGTTGGAACTCAGCAGGCGGGTGCGATGTAGAGACATGTTAACACCATATTAATATGCACCAAACACGATACAATCGTCCTCTGACCGCGCCGTCGGAATTCCTCCAATAATCCTGATGTTCATGTCCTTTTAATAACAAAGCGATCTTTCGATCTTTCCTACACACATATTATTATACTAATTATACTACAAATAAACTACACAGTATATACGAATGATATCTTTTAAATAATTTATTAAAAATAATGTTTAATTCATGCAACGATCGTGTTGTACTACTTGTTACCGAGTTGTTGCGGTCAGAGGCCAGTAATCAGCTGTTGAAATATTTATACGTTGGTCGACTAGCCGTTTGGCATCTGCCGGCTCTCACAGCATAAAGCACACAAACATGGAACTTTTTACATAATCTAATTCTAAACAAAGAAGTGGTTTTTGAAATTATTATATTATTCATTTAGGATAGAGTAGCGGCACTTGATTAATAGGAAGAAAATGAAGGTTGAAAATTTTGTGGGTTTGTGTCGACAAACAGAATGATGTAACATGAACTGAAGAAGAGGGTTGAGTTTTGACAATTAAATATACCAGCTATCGTCAACTTTTAGTTAATTAACAAAATAATTTTTTTGGGTAGATAATAATTGTTATAACATTAATTATAAAATTAAGTTAGATCTAGAGATAATTATTTCATAGAATTAAATGTTACGTTAGGATGTCTGTCAATCAGTTGATTGTTATTAAGTTTTCCTCTCACTTTTTCGTTGCTTAATTCATTCTGAAAATGGATTTATGTTACAAGAAGGGTTTTTAATCTTCTTTCTCTTTTGTCTCTTTACATATTATTAATTAATTCACTTTTATTAAGATTAGTGTCTAGATTATAAAACACAAAAGTTTTTTTTTTAATTATACATAACAAAGATTGAAAATTATTACAGTAAAATTAGATGCAGGTTAGAGAAATAGAGATTTTTTATTTTTAATGGTCGGCAGGTGGTTGTGGTTTTTAAAATTATCGAAAATAAATGTCAAAACTAGAATTTAATTTCAAAAGGTATAAATCATTTTTGCGACTGCAACAAAAAATTATATTAAATTTTAAAAATAATTTTTTAAGGTAATAAAAAAATGATCCATAAAAGTGTGGAAAAAATTGACATTTTTGGTTATTTTGTTTCTAATTTTGGTTTAGAATAAGGTTTGTTATTGCATTAAAAAACAGCTCAGTTGACTGCTTACAAATTTATAAAAAAAATTACTCTTTGGAGGTTAGCATTGTTACTGATTAAAAGTTCTGGATTTGATTAAAAAAATTATAGCGACACTTACTCTACAGAAAAAATCACAAGTCAGTATTTTAAAAGTTTTGTGTTTCTGAAGAACAATGAAAAAATTCAAGAAATGTTGCGATTTTTAAAACTTACAAAGAAGACAACAATTTATCCAAAAGATAAAAGAATGTGTGGTAAGACAACATGGCATAGATTTCTTGAACATGAACGTTTTGGTTTTTTCATTGATGTCTTACAGAGACCTATTTCCAGTAAAAAAAATTAGTTTTGGTGGGTTTTAATGGATCATATTCTTTTAGAAGCGTCACGAGCCCTACGTAATATAAAAGGATTTGCTTAATTTGAAAAGTTAAGGCTAGGACAAACTAGACAAGGCAAGTAATGCTTTTTCTACATAGAATTTTTTTTTCTTCAAATATTGATCTTTTATTTATTCTATTTTTTATTTGGTTTTCTAATCATTCTAAGTATATGTAATGTGATTTACAATCTGAAATAATTCAGAAACAAGTAAGTATAGAATTTAGAGAGCGTTTCACCACAGCGTAATTCTTTCATAGTATAATAATCGTTAGGAATATAAAAAAAATCCTAAACAAAAGTTGTTCAAATCTTTTTTGGGTTTGTTTTAATAATATTAATAATATAATAATAATATTATTATCGTCGATATGGAAAGAGTCACTAACTTTGTTATTTTATATAGAACACTCTATACATTCTTACATTTTTGGATTACTTGTTCAATTCAAACATCAACTGCAACAAACTAAGTTTATTTATTGAGCAGATTTTTAACTAGCTGGTTTTTAGACGTTGTATATCAGCAAAATTTTTATTAAAATCAAGCTGATCTACTAAATTTTATAGAATTTATAAAATTGGGAATGTTTTTTTATAAATATGACCATAATTTGAGGTTTAGTTACTGCGATGTTTCTAGAAACATAATTATTTTACCTTATGTGATATTTTAAGCAAGCCAATTTCAAGTAAATCAACAATGAAAGAAAAAATATTATATGGTCATGCAGAGGTCGTTATTATTCTAAATATCTCAAACACAAAAGCATTTAGGATGAAGCGGTTTTACACTATTATTTTATACATAACATTACATAGTCTATCTTACCAAATAAAAAACTCTTTTCTGTTGGATTGAGGGTCTTGAACATGAGGAAGTTCCAACCTGGATAACTCAATTATATTACATTAGCCTTGATAATCTCTAACTTTTGTTATTTATCAAGAATTTACCGAAAGAAAAACATAATTCGAATATAAATATAAGACGAATCAAAACTTATCACAGTAAATGAAAGAAATTCCAAAGATTCAAGTTTTACCATATGTAAAAAACTTTCATTGATTTCTGCTATAACCATATAGAGTGTCTATTAATAATTTTGAATTATCAAGACACAATGCTCTAATTTTTAACTGTCGAGATTTATGTTTCCTTGAACTGACTCTATCGCAAGACAGTATTTTCTTTCATAACTACAAATCTATTTCAGACTTTATTCAAAAAACAGTGGATGGATAACTGATTTTGATATTGTTTTTTATACAGAAGTCTCTCATGAAAGTTTCTTATTTGAGGAAAGTTTCGCATAAATGTGGTAGTCGGATAACCTGTATTTAAAAATACCTATTTTTATACAGGCTGTAACAAAAAGACAAACTAACATTTTTCAAGTCAAAATAGAGCGAACTGGCGCAACATAACTATATCTCAAATTGCACCGTTTGAAAGTTAGAGGGCTCTAAAGTTTAAAAACTATTTTTGTTTAGCACTGTTTGGGACTTTCATACTTGCTCTAGAGCTTGGTATGTAAAGGTAATTTGCTGCATCTCGCTTGGAATGAGTTGCTTGCGACTTTTATTCCAAATTTTCTACTTGAGCGGAATAAACCTTTTTCTAAACTCGTTACAAATTCTATAATTTTAATTTTAAAAATGTTGGGAATAATAATAATAAAAAATAATAGGAAGTATTTAATCAGAATGAACTTTTGTTTGTTCTTGTTTTAATTTTCTGAATAGTGTCTCAGATAAAATATGCAATAATTATTCTCTTTTGTATTTTTATTCTTTTTCACTTTTGCATTTGTGTCTTTGTTAATCGTCTTACCGTATAATAAATGGTTTTGAAATCGGATAAGGGCGTAAAAGATTCATGTAAATCCTTTCCTCTAGATCATCATCCATTAAAAGGTGTTGATGCATCCCGCGATTCCCTTATTTTGTCTGAATATATATCGTTTTAGGTTGGTCGGTCTATCGGCAAGCTCCTTTGTACCACTAATAAAGTCGTTGTTTAGCTGGGCGGCTGTCTCTCTCTTTGAGTGCTCATTCACTATAAGCAGATAATTGTAATTTATCGGCCGACCTGGCTCCGGTTCTCACCCATTGCTGTCTGTATACACGGCTGGTGCCCACAACAACTTTATCTCGTCCTTTATGGACAGTGTCAACCAGTAAAGAATATACCCTTATAATCAAATGAGATTTTAAATTCTTGAAGTTGTTTCTTATAAATTAACACCGTCCAATTATGATTTAGCGTATAAAAATACGCGGCTACATTAAGCGGAGATGTTTTCTTTTTTTTTTTTTTTTCGTTTTTGTCGTAAATAAACTTGTAGTTGCCGCTTTTAACCGATCACTGATCTCTTTATATATTATCTTTGAATCTAGTCTGCTGTCAACGTGTCATGTTTCACCCCTTACGTCTCTTATGTATATGCTGATGATGATGATGATGATACATGCTCGTTTTCACCCTTCAAGCACTAATTAACTTAAACGCCAACACCCACGCGCTTGTTTATGCTTTACACGGAAATTAATTGCCGTGTTGAGAAGCCAGACATTGGATACTACAAACAATCGGACAGAAGCCTCTCAATCTATTCAGATAACCTAATTGAGATTAATGTTTTTATCATTACTTGCATTTTTCATAAACAATCAACAACAGAAATCTGGCGTAAACATTACAGAAAAAAATTGAATTTCAGAGATACTCGTAGATGGAGGATGTGTGACAGTGAGCCGACAATTATGCTTTTTGCTGTTGAAATTTTTAACGCTTGTAATACTTGAATGCAATTAGTGCCGCTCTAAATGGCACAAAGTCATTTTTCCATCAGTCTTATTGTTTGTCAACTTAGGAGTATTCTAAGTGAACGTATATCTAAAAAAAAAAAAATTATTTTATCTTGCCGTCAAATGATCAAGCGATTGAAGAGCTCAAGATGTTAATGTTTTTCAAAATAATAAAAAAAACTTCCATTTTGTCTTTATTTCCATCATATCATCAATGAGTTCGAGCGAGACAAATAGCTCCACAACACACATCTTTCCAGTCGACCAGGTAACTATTTATATGGATCTTTTAACAATTGAGTGACAGTCAAAGAAGCCGCCAGATGTACATTTCTTATATGTTAAAATTTTTTATTAATGATTTTCATTTTAATCCTCGCGCTGAATGTGACCCTTTTCACCTATCAACCAGTCAAATACCTTCTTCACAGCCGATAAATAAAAATTCAATAGTGATTTTTATTTTTTTGCGATTTCAATTGGTAGGTATTAAATATTGATCAATCGTTGTTGTTTTGATATTGTTTTGTAGAATGTTATGTTTATAAGATAAAAGATAAGTAATATTCGAAAAAGTTCAATGAAGATTTTCAAGTGATAAAATCAAATAAAGAGTACAAACTCATCGATCTCTTTGCTTGCATACTTTTACATGTACCGGCCGTCATTATCAGTCATTAAATGCCGCTGACAGTTGGAGGGACTATCCATCAACTCTTTTTCAAGATTCCGAAACAAAATGTCATCAGATACCACATCACTCCAAATCATTTTTGTATTATCTTAAGTTAAAAACTAAAAAAAAAAAGTTTATGCAATCTTTCTTGATGTGTGTTATTCCCACGGTTAAAACAATGAGTAATTGCTGAAAGCACAATTTGTAGCATTCACAGAGAAATACCGCAAAGTTGTTTCTTGTTTTTTTTCTAGACAATTACTTAGTTAGAGGAGTTTAGCTCTAATGAGGAAAGATCTAATTCTGTTTACACAAAGGTTTTATCAAAGTCTTGTAACAAAATAATTATTATTTTTCATTGAATTCCAAATTGGTGATTCAAATTTTGGGAACTTCTGACATGCTTTTCATTATTCTGATGAAATACTCTTGGGATGCAGTGCAACAAAGTACTCTAAAATTTCTATAGAAAACTTTGATTCTGTTCTTCTATGATCTTTGCCAGTCATAAGATTTTCTCTTCATTCAGAAACAATTTTAACTCTAGTTAGAACATCACTGCTTGAAGTTTCTTTTTTTAATCCCATTATTTTTAGCAACAGTCTTGATGTTGTGAACATTTTTTAATTAATGTTTTCAGCACTTCATTTTTTCTTTCTATTTGCTTTTGTTTACTTTCTCTTTCTCGCATTAATTTGCTTCTAGACATTCTGGTTCTTCTTTCAATTTTCTTTTTTTTTTCTTGTAGTTACTTTTTGTTTTTTCTCTATTTTTTCTCTTGTCTTTACTTCTTGATTTCTTTTTTCGTGTTGTAATTGTAGGCGAGCTTTGCTTTTTCCTTCAATCTGTCCTTTATTTCTTTTCTTTATTTTATTTAATTGAAAAGTTGTGACTGAAACTTTTTACTTTCCAACTGTATTTTGTTTTCTTCTTGAGTTTGTTCTTCATTAATTTTTTTAAGTCTTTTGAATTTAATCTTTTGTCTCAAATATATTAAATTGTTTAGTTCAATTTGATAGCTTATTCACTTCTTACATTAGATCTAAGAGTTTTCTAAAATTGCCTATTTGACATTGATATTCATCATCTTTCTATAAGCAGCAATCCGAATTACTCTAGCAATCGTACGTAAAATCAAGATTGACAAGTGTCCAGGCGCTTTCAAGTATGAATGATTTAGTACGAATAGAATCGATATTACAATATTATTTAATTTTTGAAGATAAAACAGAATAGTAGAACATATTGGTGAATAATAAATGTTATTTAATATGACATGACAAAATTAGAAAGTTGAATAATGGAATAATAACCGGATTTAGCTTAATGAATCTACTAATATTGTCAATAGAACTATACAACATACTGACATGTTTTTCTTCTTAATAAATTATTAATCGCATTAATATTATGTTTAATTATTGACATATTTTCATACAACAAAATAAGATTTGAAATTATAATTATTGGAAAAAAAGTTTTATTGTTTGATTAAGTTAATGTTAATAATAAAACCGAAGGACAAAATTAATAATGGTGTAGGTGGAATAATAAATGTTCATTGAGTTTTTCTGATTGAAAGAAATTAATAGTACCATTGATTACTTTATTTACAATTTGTACATAAATTAATTATTTCTAGTTATCACAGTTACTGGTTTGAGTAGTCCTTCTGTTGCCCCATTCTCCGTCGAACCACTCCCACATCCATTATCACTCTGCGGAAACAGAGGAATTGGTATTTGTAAAGGCGTCTGAATGGGATTCGTCAACCTCAAATTATTATACATTTCAACCATTGACGTTTGTTGTCTGAGTAAACTCGTCGTCGCTTCTAATCGTTCTAAATTAATTGGATTTTGATGTAACGTTGGTGGTTTAGAAGGTTGATGTAAATAAGGATTGTAACGTTGATGATAAACTGAAGCTGCCAACATCGATGGATAAAAATGTCCAAAAGGTGAAGTAAAAGGTAGATTTTGATAAAAACCGCTTAAAGCGATTGTACGTTTAAAAGCTGCTAAACGAGATCTTGATGCGGCTGTTGAGCGACGGCGAAGTTTTCCTGTACTGCTTCCGATAAATACGTCTTCAGCTGATGGATCTAACATCCAATAATTTCCTTTACCGGGATCATCGTAATGACGTGGTACTTTGACAAAACATTTATTCAGACTCAAATTGTGGCGGATTGAATTTTGCCACCCTTGTTTGTTGTCGCGGTAATAAGGGAAATTGCGGATTATGTATTCGTAGATGCCGTTTAAGGTTAAGCGTTTTTCGGGGCTATTTCGAATTGCCATCATTATTAGAGCGTTGTAGCTGTAAGGAGGCTTCTCACTGCGCTTCTTTTCCTTACCTATGGAATTTGTAACACAAACAGTTAATAAATAATAGGAATTAATTTAAATTTGTTTCATTAAGCTGATTGTAGTTTTGAGCTTTGAATTTTTGAAAACTTATAATTTATTACGATCGGTTGCTTTACATTCGAGCAATAAAAACTTCGAAAGTTATTGAAAGCAATTCGTTTAATAATTGTGGACAAAGCAAAATCACCAATGAATAATTAATTGCAATTTAAAAATCGTTAACTCGTCAATTTTCATTAAATTTTTATGATAAAATTGAACTCACTTTTTTCATCACTTTTATCTTCTTCTTCTTTCTGTGAACAATCCAACGGAGGTGTATCATCTTCATCATCATCTCCTGTAACATCCACTTCTGATTCACATTCACTTTCGTCAATTTCACAGTTTTCTTCTTTAATATGTTGATCACAATTTGCATCACTTTCCGCAAGAATAGAGTTAATAGTAAAAGATTTGATGGGTTTTTGAGCCATCACAAATAGAAACAAAGTTTTTTTATCGTTCAAATACACCATTTTTATTCATACCGAATTTAAAATTAAATTTGAGTATTATAACTTTTGCAACATTGTTGTTGACTGATATGGTAGGTAATCCTCTATAACTCTGTTCTTCATTTATTCAGGGTGGGCTTATATAAAGTTGGAGTAACGCCTCTTTATGTTTTGTGTTGTTTTCTGACCAATAGAACGAAGATTGGAGCGACCTGTTGGCCAGCCTACGGTCTTATTTTCAACTGTGAATGTATTGCCAATACATTGGGTGTGGTTAATGTAGCAGATGTTTACTAAAGTCATTTAAGTCCTACAAACCAAACATTTATCGGCAGTGGTTAAATTTCAAGTCGAGCGTGGGTATAATCCAATTTTTCTAGATTCTTTTTTCCACAAAAGAATCAATTTTTTTATTGCAAAGGTTTATGAATTATTTAATTTTGACAAAATATTCACAAAAGCAACGATTACTGTAAACATTTTCAAAGTTATGAATAAATCAAAAGAAACTTTTATTCTTTTGGAGGTGTTTCTCACTGACTCTGCATTATTTTTTTCTCATAAATATAAAAACCTTAACAACTACCTTAAGCTTCACTTGAAACCTACAATTATCACTTCACCTCAAGATATAAAAGAAATGACTAAATTTAGACAAATTAGTTCAGTCGTGTTTAACATTTTGTAATGTCGTCTGGAACTGAATTTCTATATTTTTCTGTTAATTTTTTGAAAAATACTGGATTGCTACCAAGCAGCCCAATTCATACAAAACTATTTTCATTTATTGTTGTTATACCATTATCTTCAGTTTTAATGTTTTTAATTATTTACAGTCTCACAAATCTTGAAAAAAATATTTTTATTATAATTGAAGCTTTTGAATCAATATCTACATACACTCAGGTAATAATAATAATAAAAAAACGAATATATCTATCGTTTAATTTCTAGTTGCTTGCACTAATTTTCATATTGATAAGTCACGGTTCCATGATTGAAGAAATCATCAATGACTGTAGTTATTTCTGGAAGTATGATTTATTTGGTTTGGAACTTCAAACAAATCTGGCATTTCGAATGCAACTTTGCATCCGAATCATCAAAATGTTATTTTTTTCTGTCATGATTACATTAATGTTCATTATTCTATCAGCTATCAATGATGACACAAAAACAGTACCTTTTTATTGTTGGATTCCAGAAGTACATTATGCAGAAGAAGTTATATTTGTTGTAGAAATATTGATTTTGATGGTTGCAGTTTACTACGTTCTAGCTGTTGATAGTTTTTATGTTCTAATATGTATGGAGTTACAAATACAATTTAAATTGATGTGTGCAATGGTAAACTCAATACGATTTGGAAAAGATAATGAGAAAAATTGTTTGAAAAAATTAACAAAGTGTGTTGAAAATCATAACAAACTGTTAAGGTAAAGTGTTCAATTTATAATTTTTTGTTGTTGATTTTATAATTTTAGATTACATAATAAATTGAACAAAGTATTTTCTGAATATTTTATAATGCAGTATAATATATCAATAAGTGCAGTAGCTCTTCAGTGCTATTTTGTTCTATACGGGTTTGTTGGACAAATAGTTAAAAAAAAAAGATAAAATTTGGTTCCAGATCAGTTACTTTGAGTGCAATCTTGAAAAGCGTTTTCTACGTTCTTACGGTTATGTTCCAAGTGGGTTTATATTTTATCTCTTGTAGTAATGTTGAAATTGAGGTAAATAAGTTCAATCAATTTTATAAATTAAAAATAAGGTTTAATATCAACAGGCTGAAAACTACTCTAAAATTCTTTATATGATAGAATGGGAAAATACCAGAAGTGAAAAAGTCACTAAACATTTTCTTCTCATGTTATTGAACTCGCAGAAAGAGTTGAGTATGTCTGGAGCAGGAATGCTGCATATTAACAGACCTCAATATCTTACGGTATGTTGAAGATAAAATTTCTCAGTGTATTTAAGTCATAACCAATTTAAATATTAATTGAATTAAGACTTTGATTTTATTTTAGATACCACGTATGGGTTTTGCAATTGCTTCTATCTTAGGCGGTTTGAATAGTTTATAATTATTAGAATTATAAACTAGAGTATTTATTTAAATAGAGAAGTAGTTTTGGTGTTTTTAAGATCAAAGAAAAATTTGCAGGTTAGTGATCTATTTATTTACAAAGTTAAATTGATTTTTTGCACATTAAACATATATTTTTGAAATTTTGTATTTATCATACTATTTGTGTATATTCACATCTTTATCTTTGAGAAATTAGACACTCTTTGGAATTTACCCATATAAGAATGCAAACTTAATACAGAATATACATTTTATAGAACATCGGATTTAGTTTTTATTGAGGTATAAGGAAATAATATAAAAATTACTGCCGATTAGCTGTAATTGAGGATTATCTATAGCTCTATATCTAAAGCCCATTCGCAATTAAAATCGATGGTCAATGTCAAACTGACCTGTAACACCCTAAAATGTTGATTTATGGAACAGCTGTATATAAAATATTTCCAAATCTAGTAATCCAATGAATTGAGGTATATTGTACTTCAATTTAAATTTTGAACAAATGAATGATAATTTAAATCAAGCCGCTTTGCTTTAGTGCGTAAGCCAAAAAATCGTTGACACAATTGACAATCAATTGTCAAACTTGAAATGCAGTCATGCCAACATTGATTCGTATATTGTAACTAGACATGTTTTACCAACCTTAAAACTTTGACAATTGATTTTACTTCCGAATAGGTTTTACAAATGTAATAATTTTAAAAACGGTTATGTTTAGAATCATCAAAAGAAAGGTGCATATGTAGTTGATTCACACTCAATAGAAGTAACTAATAGAATATTTTTTTCCTCATAGTTGTTATTCTAAAAAACACTAAAAATTTTAAATGGCAATATTTTTGAAAACGTCAAATTTGAATAATTTTTCAGAAGTAACAAGTAACAACACATATAGTAGGGAAGTGAGGTATGTGAGAAACTTTTAAGAAAATTTTGTTTTTTTGAATCTGACACATTACCTCAAATTTGTAAGTTAGAATTTCTTAAGCCGTCTTTACAATGAGAAACCGTAAAGCCTATTTACATAGCAAAAAAATAAACATAGACAACTCTAAACATAGAATTCCATTGCAGAAAAGTTCTAATCTTTCTGCGTTTGGGAGATAAGAATGTTTGAAAGTGACCAATTACGAAAGATCTTGCTTTGGAAGACTACGAGAACACAGTATATACGTTGCCTGGGAAATTGGAAAACGTAAAGCAGACGCTATTACTATAAACTTAAATTATTCCTTGATGCTTTTACTGTAAGCTATTCCTGGGCGAAATCTTCTAGAATTGGTTACTCTAAAATCTCTATTATCTCCCAAACGAAGAAAAAAACTACATCTTTTGTATTTTTACATCCTCATTGCTATTATCATAAGCCGATTTCCGGGCCACCTCTATTATCATGGGACACGCTGTATAAATTAAATAGGAACACTCTGTGCGATTTGTCAACTTAGACTACTTACAATATCTGTTCCCTAAACATTAAGTTCATCCAATCAAAGAGAAATATTGTCTTTTATTTACCGACTAGTGAGCGGTGTGTATTTACTGTAATGTCATGTATTCATCATGTATTATCAGAATCACGAATGTTAAGAAAACCGCTTATTTTGTCTTTTACTGGTAAACCATTTTTACCTTTCTTGATACTTAATTTACTAGGATTTATATCTACCAAGAACTTAGTTATTATCTTTTACCTCTACCTTTTAATTTAAATCTCAAGAACTAATTACATAATATACTATTTTTGACCTTAATTTTTTTTCTCCACTAAATTATTCTAGATTTCGTGAAAAAATCTACTTTAGGCTAATTTCCTCTAATAAGTAAAGTTTAGAATTTTCATCAAATATTCTCAATCGCTTTTTCCAATAAAACTTGCGCGCATAACAAATCAGTCAATTGTTCAAATTACTCTTTTAAAATTGTTTCACTTCACTCAATGAATCCATATGAAAATGACTTTCAAAAACAAGAACTACTTAAGTTTTGCAACTGGTTTTATTGAAGGTAGTGGCTTAAGCTCAACAAGTAAATTTTATCGAAAAATAATATCATTATGTATCTTCTTACCAATGACTTTAATTTTGGTTTATTTAATTCTCCGTAAATTTCGAAGTGAAAAACTGGATGTTCTATTGATTGCTGAAGTCTTTGAAGCTCTAACAACTTGCGCGCATGTATTGTCTTATTTTATTTGTATTATTTAATTCTAGATCTTTTGCAGCTTCTATCTAGAAAATATGTTATGTTCGCTTATAATAAAATAATAAAAGAAATAACAAAAGATCGTGAGAGATTTTTCTGGCCTTATACTCTTATAAATGAAGAAGATGGATATAAACATGAAAGAAAAATGATTATTTGTACGAGAATTATCAAAACTGTGGTTAGTGGTGGTGTTGTTACTATTGTTTTATTTTGTTTAACAACAGCTCTTGATCGGACAAAATTAACACCTCTGATTTGTTGGACTCCTGATGATAAATTCTCAATTGGAATTGTTTATATAATGCAAGTTTTAATAATGTTGGAGATTATGTACGTTCTTCTATCTTTAGATTGTTTCTATCTTCTCATTTGCACAGATTTGAGAATACAATTTATTTTATTACAAAACGTACTTAAATCAGTCAAATTCAATAAAAAATATAACGAAAGAAATTTTAAGAAAATTATAATTTGCACACAGCATCATCAGTTTTTACTAAAATTACACGAAAAAATAAACATTGTCTTTTCAGCATATTTTATAGTTTTGTATATTGTAACAGTTGCTTGTGCTTCTATGCACAGTTATATCATTCTTTTCAAGTATGTATTAATTTCAAATTTTTTGATATAATTTTGAATAATCTTAGATCGCCTAGTCTGAGTGATTCTATCAAAAGCGCTTGTTATTTAAGTGGAATGTTATTTCAAGTTGGTTTGTATTTTATAATCACCAGTAATATAGAAATTGAAGTGAGTTTCTGAAAAAAAAAACTGTTAAATTATAATTTATAACATCTTCAGGCTGAAAATTTGACAGAAGTTATTTATAATATTAACTGGGAAGCTACCAATCAATTAAAAATTCGTAAACATATTCTGTTTATGTTGATGAGATCTCAAAAACCACTTCGTATTACCGGAGGCGGAATGTTACACGTAAACAGACACGAATATGTGGGAGTAAGAATTTAACACTTTATTAGAGAGAAAATTATGAAATTTATTTCAGCTTGTACGACTTGCTTATTCTATTGCTACCATACTCGGAGGAATGTCGTAGGAAATTGCTGAACTATTCACAAATTTAATTGTATTAGATCACAATTGTAGACAATTATAATCATTGCACAGTTTTGATTTTTTTTTTTTAATAATGAAGTTAGTTACGAACGTAAAGAAATCATTGCTGGTGTACCAAACTTTATGGCTTACAAAAAGTGCACCTATGAATTCTTCGAAGTTAGTAACTGTTGTAAATTATTCAAGTTAAATTGCTTTACGGTTAAACATGTAACCAACAGAGACATTGAGCTACTGGTCTCCAACCGAGGTATTAACAAAACGACCATAAACTTAGACAGTGTCGAAGTGATTTAGTCAGAAAATTAACTAGAAGTTCTTACCATTTCTTCCAACTGTAAAATTTCAAATAATGTTTTTACTCTCTTATTGTTTGGAAGATACAACAAACGCATTATTGGTGATAATAGAGAAGATTCTTAGCTTAAAAGTTGTAAATCATTAATGAAATTTAACAATGAATTCACTGAATCAAAGCTGTTTGTTTGAATTATTATTGCATCAAATGTTTATTGTCTTTTTATATGTTTTTTTTTGTAATACATGAATCACGACTATTAAAATTGTATATCCAGCCGTTATCATGTTTGTTTACCTTTCATTCATACACAACATCGGCGTTTTTGAAGTTAGAATGTTCATCGTTTTCGATTTGAAAAGATTTCTTAATAAGTTATACCGCTTTTTCCAAATCATTACCCATCAGCTGTGTTAATTGCATATCCTCCTACTGAATAATAAAGTGTATTCAAAAAAATTCTTATTTATGTTTTCGGCATTTTTGTCGGAATGTTTTGACGATTTGAAAATTTCAAATCGTTTTTTGGAATTATCAAAACAATAAAAAAGATAACTATATTAACGTGTCAGTTATAAATTTGAACCTTTATTAACATGAAAAGACAATAACGTCGGTAATTTGTTGGTTGTTTAATATACATGCCGCGTTAAATATTTAAATTCACGGTGTATTAATTTATTAAAAATATTTATATGTCTAAATGGGACCTGTTCAGAGCCGGACTGTGGCAAGTCAGGTAAACTAATTAGTAGTTTGTATGTATAAATATAAGCGGCGACGGTATTTAGAGCCGTATTTCTTTGGATAATGGTGACTACACGTCTTAATTACTTTTTACACGGGTTCAATCAAAACAGCTGCCGCCAATTCCAATATTAAAATACAAAAAATAATGATTACATTACTGGCATTAATTGGTTTTAGTTTGGAAATTTTTATTTTTGTCACGGAAACATTTGCTTATCTATTTACGTTTTCAAAGGAATTAAATTATTTATTGATAGTAGCGAAACATCTTTGATGGTTTCTTGTTCTACTAAGTGTTTATCGTATGCCAAAATAATCCAGCTTTACGCTTCAAACGTACTCTTGTTTATTTACCAAAGATAAAAGACTTAATCGGCGCTTTTAAGTAATCAAACATGCCATCCTTCATTTTTATATCGAGAAAAATGTCCGAGATGTAAGCTTCGGATTTGATTAAGTTTGGTCGTCGACCGTAAGAAATCATTATTGACGGATGGAAAACTGGATGGACGGATAGATATGATATATACCTGATCCAAAAGCCATCGCAGATAGTGTAATTGACAGCTAACTTTGCGGCTGATTTTATCTACAAACATGCGGTCAGCGATGCTACTCGTAATTCGTATAAATATTTTAGTGCTTTGGTGATAGTAATTAAGTTGATTTCCAACACTAAAACGGTTATAATGAGTAAAAAATTGCCATTTTTCACAATAGACTCTAATAATCTAACATTCGAATAAATCATATCTAATCCAAATGTGACCGCTCAATGAAATCACAAAAGCGGTCTCAAACACAATAATAGAGATATTGTAACCATGGGTTACAAATCACTCATCATATTATCCTTACAATCCCTATCCATAAAGACCACATTGAAAATGGTTTATGTGGTATTGCCCGAGATTAACACGTATGTTTAATAAATAGCAGGATTTGGCAGCTGTGTTCGAGCACTGGTGCTATTGCCAGGGTAGTTAACCCTCATACAATCGACCAATTCATCTTTCACCATTCATTAAATGTAAATCAATCATTTAACTTTATTTCGACGACTGTTTTGACTATTGTTGTGACACAATACCCAAACAATTTGTAATAATATCGATGTGCTTTTGTGGCCGAAACTGTACAGAAAATTTTGCTGTGATTGAAAAATCAAAATTTATAATAATTTTTGTTTTTTCTAAACTCTTCAGTTGACGACTTGTTGAATAGGGATTAAGAAATATTTGGGACTTAAATTGGGAAGAAACCCCGAATGGAACGCAGGTGTGTGGACAACTTGAAATCCGTCAACCGGACTAATATTTATAATCCGACACCTCATTAAAGCTGACTCTGAAGGGTTCTTTGAAATAGCGATTTGTGCTACGAAAATTACACCATCTCAATTAACTATTTAAGAAATAATCAAGCGAGTTAGGGCACGTCTAGTCCCACGGAAACGACGTGTGGGTCACATTGTATACAAATATTGACCTCTGACAGATAGACACATTCCCATATCTCGGACTACCTACACTCAATTAGAGCTTTTAACTGGACTTTAACTCGTTCCATTCAATTGAACTTGTTTATTTCATCTCGTATACAAAAATCCATAAATCAATTTTTGAAATATTTCAACAACTAATTTATAACCACTATTAGAATTTATTTATTAATTTTTTTCGATTTTTTTCTATTTGTAAATTGTAGAGTACGTAGCGTTGCGTTTAACAATATGTAGGTGTAGTTGGCCTGCGGGTCAATTAGGCATTAAATAATTGTTGACGTGCCTTCTTTGATGCGACACAAAATGTGACTCATCAAACTAATGGAATTTTTCAGTTTGTAACAATTTCGTCAAATTTTTTTTTCGTGAGTTAATAATACGAAGGGTCTTGAGTATCGTCTGCCATCTCCTGCTGAGTTGCCAAAGAGTCACCAGACTTTGCTATTGTGACGTCGTCATTATTCTGAATATCACACAGGGTAAATCACAACAAGCGTTTATAATCTATAGTCATATTCGTAAGCTCAATGTTTTTTTCTATTGATGAAAGCTCAGCAGGATAGTTGTACTGCCGTGATAAACATCATATTAAGTGATATTTAGGCGTTCTCACGATTCTTTTATGTGCACACTTATTACACAATCAATTTCTTTTTTAAATATACAGATTTTTTTCAAGTTTTTAGTTCTCACAATCTCAAGTTTTATTATTAAACTGCATTCTATTGAACATAAGTAGGAGCTTTTATAAGTGGTTTATTTGAATTTCAGTTTTTCCCACATTCAATACAAAAATTCAAATATTTTGATTAATTTCAACTGACTTTTGTGAGTTTGATGATAAATGATCGATTCTTTTGAATAATATTATTGTATGTAAATTTTTTTTCTTGGTTTGTGACGTCGTCTGTCTGCACTCAATATTTCCTGTTGTGGATGACTCTCGAAGTGTTGAGATCAAACTTAAAACAAAGACATAGAGGATAGCAGCCACCTTTCTATGCTTAAACAAGAAGCTTGATGATTTGCAAAACAAAGAGACACAAAAGTCGAGAGGTTTGGAAAATAGCAGGTACGTGAATAAACGGCAATATCGGAAAGTTTCGGTCGTGTCTGTAACAAAAGATCAGAAAGTTTGAGTGTTTTTACGATTAACTGCGAGGAGAATTGCGCTACTGATGACTTAGTTATTCTAAAAGTGGAATTATTTCTGGTAATAAATACATCAGTGTTGTCTATTTGTGATTTTTCTTTTTGGTTGCATTTGTAACGGACTTCTGTGTTGGACTTTTGAAAAGAGTAAATGTCATGGCTAACGAACGATGGTCTCAGCGGGACTATTTCGTCTTTCGTTTGCTGAATAAAACGCCAGGAGTTGTAAAGTTGCATTTTCAGTGTTGAAATTGGTGTTAATCATAGTGAATTGTTTCCGCTAGCCTTCCAATTTGTTGAAGCGAGTATTGTTTAGCGTTTGCCTCGTCATTCATCTCAAAGATATCTTCAGGAAGCTCGCGATGTACCCCGTTATTATCACACCACAGCACGAGTTGTTGCAACGCTGATTCTAACTTGTAATTAAGTCAACAAGCCGACCAAAAAGTTCTTTATTATTGATGCTTTTTGAAATTAATTTCGCTTACAGTACAAAAAGTTTTACGTTTACATTTGAAATTTTTCGATTTTGGAATAAACTTTTTGAAAAGAGCTAGACCATTAATCAAGCGGCAAAGTCGAAACGGTGTTGGGCGGAGCGGTCTTTATACCAGCGGCGACTACAAAGTCTTTCAAGGAAGCACAGTAGCCATACACCACTTTGATGTCTTTATTGCATTGACTTTGTCGAATTCACCGACCTAGAAAAGCGAAATTCACACCGAAATATTTAGAAAAAAAACCTGAATTGAAAAAAAAAGTTAAAAGCGGCCACACCGCCTATTTTGACCGTAATTAGGTTCAACGTTAAGACGGATGTCCATTCCTCAGTTGTATCCATGGAGGTCCTTTAAGCTTCTTATCTTCTGCAAGGCTTTATTGCTCTTGTAATCTTTTTATGCCCTCCCATGATTGTAAACACATTTGAATCGAAAGCTCAAAAGTTTAGACAAGCTGACCAAAGCTGTTTGGAATCATGTGGCGACGCTTAAGCCGTTTAACTTGAAAAAGATTCCTAATCTTGTCCATTTTCCGGAATTTGAATATTTTCATTTACGTGTCTAATCAAGCATAGTTATACAAGTACTGATAAAAAAAACTCTTGACAACATAGGGTTCTTTTATCATAGAACGCCGCTCTATTATCCAGTCACGTGTCGAAATTTTTGTTTCTCATTTGTTGTAGAAAGAGGGTGTATTAAATTCACACGCGGATGTCAGTTGAGACGAGATCGGTGTAATTATTGATACAGAATAGAGAGTCAGCAGACGGTTTTGCACAGTTGACAAACCACACGACGAGACGCCAACGATTTGACGACAGAGACGCTTCTGCAGAAATGAGGCTAATCGACGCTTTGGACGTCGCACCGAAACGTTGCAAATAAGGAAAACGACGAAAATTGCAAAGAAAAGTTAACATTTACAAACACAGCAAGAAACGCCAAATTAATTGCCAAAAATTTTATAAACTTCAAAGAAATTCAGAGTACATAATAGGTTACGTTGACTCAAGTACTCTTCAAATACTCGGCTGCACTTGTGGGGTGCATCCTCCCGCTTATTCTTTGTTATATGTCACGTCCCCGATGTCCGCAAATCTGATCTTCTATAAACGAGATGGAACAAAAGACACGTGCCTTAGTTTAAATAAACATTTAATAAAAACGCACTTGGCAAGAGTTGCATGGAATAAAATCGCTGTCATCAACAGCGATTGACTATTAACTATACAGATGAAAAGAGAGAGAAAAAATTATCATTTGGTTGAACGTGCCTTTCTCTATACGCGTGAACCGATTTATCCGTTACGGTTAAGGCATCTCACCACAATGGAGACTAAATATGATTTATGAAATATTTTATTTGAGGCAACAAACGGCCGCTACCCCAAACAAAACCAAACATATAGAGATGTCTTATTTGGGGGATGTTTTACATGCGTACACCCTGTGAACAGAAGGTACAATGTTGCCGCACCCTTAGTATACTAGAGCGGTTTTGCAGCTTGTCATGGTGGTGAGAATTGGGGAGGTATAAATCACGACTTAATCGAGAGAATTAATTGCAATTTTGTGTTTCCACTACAAGGAATTCCGCCTCTAAAATGACCAGCTGTTTGCTTGCTTGAAGAAGCTTGATGTGTTTGAAATTTCATCAAATATTCGCTAAGACGCATCGTGGGCTGAAAAAGCTCTAGTTTCGCTTAGAGCCACTTCGTTATTTGTCTATTTCTTGAGTACAATGTGAAATTTGTTAAGGTGCATTTAGTTAACTGGTGCGCTTAATGCTCACAAAAAGCCTTTTTTGAATCGATCGTTCAAACGTCAAGGAGAAAGGTTTTTAAGCACAGCATACAACACAAAACACAAGCCGCAATGTAATAACATTACTTTAATAGCGTAGAGATCAGATAAACAAACGCAACCTATTCAAAGCTTGAATCAATCAAGCGGCTCTCTCTAAAACGTCTTTAGAAAGCGGCCAATCCAAAGAGTGTTCAAAGCGAAAGAAGAAAAGAATATATAAAAAAAATGGTTAAAAGTTTGACACCTCATGAGTGATAACAAATGTGTGTATAAATTACGTTTAGTTGTTTGCAGCTACAACTGGTTGAATTTGGATGTAAATTTAGTTATAAATGGGGCAATCATATATAGACGTGTCCGGGATCTCAAGTATCTTCTCAATTGGTCCTGAATTGCGCTGTTGACTTCACATTATCATTCCCTACATCCTGCCTTGTTGTCCGTCTCTTTTGTCGTAAATAAACACGTGTACTGACCATTGGCCGCATTTTTCTACAGCTAGAGAACGAAGAAGATAACAATGTCTTTACCACTAATCGATCTTCCACTTCTGAAGAAACTAAACGATAAATCAGTGTCAAGCAAACAGAATTCTACCTGCTTCTGTTTCATGAAAATTATTATAAACACACGTCTTTTAATTATTTTCATGAATGGACAAGTAAACTTCTTGAACTCTTAAACACTTTAATTAGATAATCAACTCTACAGCTGCTTTACCAACTTCATTCATAAATATTTTACAACTTTGAACTTCATTAATTACTCCACACAGCGGATATGAATCATTGCATCAATCTGTAGAAATGAATAAATCTGCAACAATCGATTCATTAATTTTTTGAATCATCTTTGTGAATATTTCCGTTTTAGATGTTTTAATGACCTTCGAGAAAAAGTTCAAATCTTGAGTCTTGTGACATTCTATGACGTATGAAAGCTATGTTTTATTTTTTTATGGTAGTTTCTTTACTTAGCCAATTAAGCGAGTGGCTGGCAAAGGAAGTGGGGTCATAATATTTATTATAACTCGTGCCTGTTCCATTAAAAACTACCAAATGCCGTTCAATTTAACCCGAATTAAACAATTGACCGTTGCGGTTCATCTCTTTCAATCCGGTGTTGGTTTAGACGAAGAGATAGACAGATGGCTTGAGACAGCACGAGACAAAATTGACTTTTGACATAAGATGAGAAGGTTTTGAGTAAACGAGAACTTCCGGAGTTCAAAGCTGCACAAATAATAATATTCAAAAAGATTTTGTATTTCTTTTTTTAGTTGCTTCTTGTAGCAATTACTTTCTTAGTAAAATGAAATAATCTAAGCAAGTAGCATCGTAGGTAGATAAGTCTTTTAAAGCTAACCGTTTAAGTGGATTGCTAAATTACATCGTTATTTACATTGTCTGAATAAATTCCACCATCCCGCTGGGACATTTATGGTGATTACAAATGTAAATTATGTTTCAGTATCCTTTCACAGTTTGATTGTTGCATCTTTAATCGAAATGCACAGATGGTGATATATTTGCGATCCACCTGACTTGAAAATCGAAGATAAAAAAAAAATCTAATAAAAAAGTCGGCAACGATTGTCGTGTAGGTGTTGAAATCGACTCTGATGCCCAGCTGCGGAATTCTTGAGTTAGATATGGGACTATATCGTGTTTGGTGTAAATTAATACAGTGTTAACACGTCTTTGCCTGCTGGTACTCACTATATCCCGCTGATTGATACCAGCGGTTTCCAATTTTGTTAACCATCACACTAGCATCATGTTATTTTTGTTTATTCTTTTTATTATTAATGTCTTGCGAATGTGTTTTTGAGTTGCGATTTACAACAGGCTCTGCCACTATCCATCAATGTCTTCAGCCAATGAATGAGCTATTGTTTATGTGTAACAAAGTAGCTTTCTAGATCAACAAAAATCAGCCCCTTACATACAATCATTGAAAAAATATCAAATTACGTGCCCTTTAAAAAAGATACAGTGACTGATTTTTTTTACCTGATTGTTGGGTCTTTCAGAACTAGTTTTGAATGTTGTGTGAAAAGAACATCGTAAACTTTTTTTGGCTGATATTTTTTTGATTTAAAACCCCACTCACTATACGCTTGTTATCAGAAATGTTCAAGTGGACCACCCATTGGAAATGACATTTTTCTGCATTAGAAATGCCGCCTCAACTTCAGGGTGGCTGAGATGCGATACAAACAACCACCAAGTTTGAAACTCAATGTTTTGACACAGCGGCCATGTGTTCACTGTTAAATAATCTTTTACGTTTGATGTTGCCGAACTACACTTCCACATGCCGAAAACTAAATATAAGGAGAGAAAATTTAAATCAGTAATCTTTTCTAAACCTTTAAGCCTTAACTCATTCAAAGCATTCTTCCGGTTTTGAGGTTTTTAAGTAAATATTTTGCGAACTGTACAATAGTTAGTGATGATGGGAGGTAATTTGAAGCGAACTTTTTTTTTTGAGAAAGAGAAATTGAATATCCTAATTCGAGGTTCAAGATAATCAGACAGGACCAAACAAGCTAACAATAGGCGAATACAAAGTATTATGTTGCTTATTTTGTAATTTTACGATCAACTAGACTAGATAAGGTTGGATAAAAAGAAACATATGCGCTTGGCAGAACCATTTCTAAATAAATGGATACTGTTTCCTCATTGGATTCATTCAGGGGGACACAAAGTTAAGTTTGTAAATATGTCACATAGCAAACACTGCTTTATTTGGACATCTTTGAGCATTCATTTTCTCAATCATAAAAATGTTTTCCATTTTTTTTTAACTAGAACCATCCTAGAGTTATTAAAATGTAACAAAGTTGCTTGACTGAAAAATTATTTGTCCGCTTGAATCGACTGCATTATAAAACCAAAGCAAGAAAATTATTAAACAATAATTTCGATTCCACTTGAGATTTTAGTGAAAACCAAAGCTTTGATTTGAATTGATAATAAGTTATATCTGATATTATTGTGCTTAATTAGTGATAATTTGTCGTAACTTAAAATTTGTCTCACAGGTTTGTAGTCTGAGCGAAACTGTAGGGATAATTCTCTCCTGAAATTCAGAAAGCCATAACTCTTTATTAATGCTCCATTCACACTTGAAATAGTAGTCAATAGACATTGGTGGCTGCTAAGTATATTCTATCGGTTTTTTGAACACACATCAAAAGACGTTCGACATAAGCTCGTCTTCTTGCATTTGGCTCCAAATATTGAGACAGTTATAAGAAGTAAACGTAGTTGGTGAAACTCTGGTTGGAAGATTAGACTACCAGAGACAAGTGTTATAAGTTTATAATGCTGAGAGAGAAAAAGCGGAGTATTATTTACAAAATCTTAAGAGATGATTAAATTTTTGTTAGATACATTGAGGAAGTATTTTTGGAAATGATTTATCTCCAACATATGAGAAGAAGAATATTGCAGTGTACGCTTGTGAAAGTAGCTTTTTCATTTTCATAAAATGCAGAGAAATGTTACGGCTGCTTATAATTATTGTTTTTAATATAATCTACCTACAGTCCTCTGATATAGGGTGTCTAAAATTGATCTTCCAATTCAATTTGTTTGTTTGTGAAACATTTCAAATGTTACATTTTTTGTTCCATCTGAAAATACAGGAATGTTGCCATTTATGGCGATCAAAAAATATCCGCGAAATTACTCTACTCCGTCGGAATAATGACATTTTTCTCCAGAAACAGTTTTTCATGCATTTTGCTATTCTTCTCCAGTTGCTTCAATAATGTTAAAAGTGACTGTAAGGTGTGATAGATTATTTTTAGGCTGAATTGGAAGCTATAAATGTCAAGAATATATGTATGGTTGTGACAAAATGGTGCATTTCTTCATACAGCAAATACATTAATACATTTTTGAAAGGAGAGGTTTGTGATTGCATAATTCCATGAGGAGTTGCCAAAAACTGATCAACTGAGTCATGCGACTTTTTGAGGGAAAGAGTTCACCTTAACAATTCTCAAACAATTAAATTCGACTCAAGAATTTGGGGAAATTGAGTAAAATGTATGAAAAATTTTGGAAACATTTGTAAAAGTAATGCTATCTATCATTCCAAAGAAGTAGAGGATATGTTGATATTTTTGACGGATATCTTTTCTTATTATAAATAGCAACATTTCTATTTTTAAATGAAATACAAAAATTTGTAACATTGTGTTTCAAATATTTTATCATCAATTTTGAACATCCCCTAGCTCTATCACGACATCGCTTCGTCACAAAATGCAGAAACGAGAAACCGTTAAGCCTTGAATTAGTTAATCAATAAATGAAGTATTACTTTGATTTTCTGAGAAATTACATATTTTTGTTAAAATTACTAATATATTTTTTCAGAATTACAAAAATATTTTTGAAACTACGCTAATCATAAAAATTAATTTGAAACTATTTCGAAATTTTAGTGCCTTTTTTAATTACCGGCTTTTTTTTCGAGTTGAAACTATTATTCTACATTCTATACCTACATACTTTTTTTATGTTAACAGGTTCTTGGGCAAAAATGTTCCAAAATTTTTGATAAAATAAAATCTAAATTATTATAATTACCAACATTTGGCTTATTTATCAAATTTAGCAAAACCCTATTACTGTTTTTGTTAAGATCTGAGCAAAAGTTCCGTGTTTTGTTTTAAAATCAAAATGAGACCTTTTATATTTTTATATTATGTGTGAAGTTTTTCTGCAAAAGTGTAATGATTTGAGTGGTTTTCTATTACTTTATAGCTATTACAAATTTTCATAGAAGTGAAGAAAAGAATGTATTTTTTTTTTTTTTTTTTGGTTAAAAGTATGTCACAAATCAGACAACAGCACGTTACCTAATTAACCAAAGATTTGCAGTTTCTATAAATCTGCCATGAACGATTCCAAATGCTGAAAGTCTTCGGTTTTTTTACTAATAGGTATTAAAAATCGATTATAGTTGTTGAAACAAATATTTGGAACTCATTATAATAGAATAAGAAGATTATCCCCTACAATAGTTTATGCATCTTGCAGTAAAGTTGCAATAAACAAATGTTTATTTCTGAGAGTTCTTCGTTTGTCAATTTTTGGATACTTGGAAAAATTATATTACGGTTGACCTATAAGCTTCCTAATCCTACAACTGTATACAAACTTTTGACATATAAATTATAATCAACAATTTACGTAAATTTTTAGTCAAACTTGAACGGTAGAAAGCGTTTGAACAAATTATTAGAATCTTCAAACATACGGATATAACTTTTTTACAAATTAAAAATTTAAAGTTTCTTAAAGTAAAAGTTGAACCTTAATTGATTTAATAGTAATTGTATGTTATTATGAAATATTGAACTGTTTTTTTTATAGTTGTTTATTCAGCCAAGTCTCGAAAGCAAATTTTAATTTGACTAAATTTAATTAATTTTTATTTCATCGTTTAAAAGTTAGATGTTTTTGAAACTATAATTTATTAGTATTGAACATTGCTCTTAAAATTTTCAGTCCTATTCTTGATAGTATCTCTTCGACTTCAACAAATAATTCGCCTTAAATTTTGTCAACACCTCATAAAAAAATAAATTATAGCCAAAATAAACCATTGAGTGGTCACAACATAGCATGACTGGAATGAACAAATTGTTAAAGACATCACCGTCGGATAGAGTTTTTTTTTTTCGAAATAATAAAAACTAAATTTGTGACAAATAATTATATATTTAAATATTTCATATATTAATACACTATACAAATAACAATATATAACGCACATCACATAATTCTCTATGTTAAAATCTAGTACTGCATTTATACATTATTTACAATTTATTTACATTGATTGAATTTGAGAAGAAACAAAACTGTAGACACATAAAAGTGGACGTTACAAGTATGAGATCAAAAACAAGAAAAAATAGTTTGAACACACAATTCAAAATGATAAAATTAAAGCTTCAATGCAGTTTGATATCAATATCAACTTTGTCTCGAAATCACCGTCACTGGTTTGAATAAACTATCAGGACTTCTTCTTGGTTCCGGCGAACTTGAAGTACTCGATGGCGATAGCGTCATAACTTGAGGATGTTGCGGCAATCGGAAATTATTGTAAAGATCTAAAGGTTGTCTAAAAAACGGCGGTGTAGCGACATCAGAAGACGGCGCTAGAAGTCTTTCCATATTGAAAGATTGTTGCGGCATTAATGGTGTTGGTTTTGGTAACATCGACGCCGCTTGTAAATATGGATTGTATCTTTGATATACCGAGGCTGCTAACATTGCTGACGTACTTGGATAAAAAGGTCCATATGGTGGCGGGAATGGTTGTAATGGTTGATACAAAGCACCTAAAGTAATGCTTCGTTTGAAAGCAGCTAACCTCGATCTAGACGCAGCAGTTGATCGCCGTCGGAGTTTGCCAGTTGTGCCTCCAATAAAGACATCTTCAGCTGATGGATCCAACATCCAATAATTACCTTTACCAGGATCATCGTAATGACGTGGCACTTTGACGAAACATTTATTCAAACTTAAATTATGACGTATTGAGTTTTGCCAGCCTTGTTTGTTTTCTCGATAGTATGGAAAATTACGCATTATGTATTCGTAAATTCCATTAAGAGTAAGACGTTTTTCAGGACTGTTTCGAATTGCCATCATAATTAAAGCATTGTAACTATATGGTGGTTTTTCTTTGCACTTCTTTTCTTCATTGTCTTTGCTTTCTTGCGAACTTTTTGAACAGTCTAAAGGCGGAGGTGTTCCAGTCACATCCAAATCACAATCGGAATCACTTAGTTCAGTTTCAGATGCTTGAATTGAGTTTGTTGTGTTTTCTTCGGGACTTTTTGGTGCTTCTAAAGCTGTTTCAGGAAGAATTGAACTAATCGAAAATGATGATTTTAATGGAGTGCGTGCCATTGTTGGTATAACCAAAATAGTTTCTTCTTTTTTCACCATATTTACATAACAACACAGTTTTTATTTTTAAGACACTTGTCGATGCGTTTGTATTCTCTTTACAACAGACAACCGACAACTGAAGCTTAAGCGACGACTAAAACCAGTTTTGTTGGAGTGAAAGCTTAAATAACTTCTATTGATATCAACCAATGGAAATCGACCAATCGACGAATTTCAAAGCGGTAAGCTCCGCCCTAAAGTTGATGGACAAGCCCAGAATTAGTGGGGGCATTTGCTGATGTATTAACTTGTTTGCTGACATAAGAGGGTTGTTTTGTTTGTTTTGGCAATTTCGATGGTAACATTTGGTAACAGTAAATGGTGGTGGATGCGGGCTGCAACTCGGAATAAGAATGAACATTATTTGATGATGATGGCCACACCTGGTTGGTCTTCAGTTCTTTAACAATAAAACATTTATTGAATTTAAATCACACTCAAAAGTCAGTTTTGATCTTTGTAACAAGCTCCTCAATTTCGTAAGGTTTCGAATATGAGAGGGCATTTGAAATCACGCCAAATCCAATAAGCTAATAAATAAGTAAATTCGATCCGTATCGTGTTTCAATTTGTGTTATAATATTTATAGTTATTGGCTCCAGAGGGACAAGTAAAATCACCTAACAGCCCTTATTTGGTGACTTCACTGGGGTTGTTGAGTGTTCTCGGACAGCTGTTTAGCTTCTCCGATTCAACATCTAATTGACATCCGACTCCAGTGTGATTTTATTATCATTTTTATTATCCGATCTTTTATTTACAATAAGACACCGTCGCGCATTTCTCGTAACTAAAAACCACACAAAGAGAAGCAGAAAAAAAGCGGTTTTATGTTCGATTTTAGACAATTAAGCTTAAGCCAACCTCTAGGCGTATTATTGAAATCAACAAAATTTCATTAAGAATTGTTTAATACCAACAGACTGCAAATGCGTCGAAATAAAACGAAAACCATGTGGTGGTTCTCAAACTTAGCATTTAATCGATTGGAAATGAGGGTGATTTGATTTAAAAAAAGCACTCGTTCACACTTCATTTAAGAAATGGTTTATGGTTGAATTATGGGAAAATGTTCGTATAGAATACTTTACGAAAATATTGTCCGTGTTTGAAAAATGTTCAAAGTAAAAATGGGTCAGATCGGACATCACAGCATGACGAATTCTTGAAGATTTCACAATTTGTTGACCGCATGCGGTCAGTCAAATACCACCATCATAAATTATAATAAAATTCAAGAAAAGACGGTTTGATTTTATTGAAAAATTCAGCTATGCAATAAAAGTTAATGCTTTTGGAGTGAAAACTGTCATAAATGGTGGCCACCTTTCTTTCTAACTATTCTATACCAGCAATAAAAACAAATCGTAAATTTACTGTTTATTTAGAAAGTCAACAATTAATTTTACAACTTTGACGATTCGAGTCTTCACAAAAAAACTAACAGCTTAAAGCTGTTAAAACGCTAATTGGCAAGGTAATAGACCTCATCATCTTATTTGTTTTGAATAAATATTTGCTTTGGAACACAGTTCGGAGTGTTTCGTTTGTATCAACATAAGTTATGTGGAGTTATATCAGGACAGAGACACCGGCAGTTTTATGTTTACTGAAAACATTTCAACAGGAAGTCAGGATTAACTGAATTGATGAGATACAGGTATGGTACTGATACGCTTCGAGTTCATTTATATAATTACAAAATTGTGGTTTTCTGAAATGTTATATTATAATTAAATTTTTAGGAAATGGTATAATTGATTGTTTTATTGAAGGTTTGGATTCTAGTATAATTTTTACTTGTCAAAAAGCTATTGAAATTGAAAGGTGGATAAAGTTGTCGCTGACAATTACTTTACTAACACTAAATTACTTATCACTATTAGTACTATTTCTAAAGAAAATTGCTGAATTTAAATAAAAAAAAAAACTGTGCATTGGATTTTGTGATTAATTTCATGCACAAAAGAGATAATGCTGTTTTGAAGCACAGATTAAGATTATTAGCTAAGCAATGCGCAATCAATAATTTTTAATATGAGTGGATGTTAAAAAATCACTCGTAAGCTAAAACAAGAATTGGATTATTTCCGGCGATTCCTTAATTACTGTAGTTTTCTCACCAGTTTGATAAAAATTCAGTTATCTCGGTATAATCTTGTAACACTTCAGTTTATTATGTGTAGATTTATATATATATATAAAAAAATTGATTGTGTCAGATTTTAAAACTTGTTCTAACAATATACTTTAGTTACCTGAATGTTCCCAAACCACGCAACAACAAAGATGTAACACTCTTTCAAACCAAACTCGTGCCAAAAAAAAAAGAAAAGATTATTGGTTTTGTTGAACGCATCACTTCCTGTGAGCAGATGTGACGCAAACAATCTCCACAATTACGTTTGAAAAATTCTTAAATTGGTCGAGAATGAGAGCCATTCATGCAAACATAGGACCTAACACAAGTCAAAATATCGTGAGAAGAGTTCAGATCATGCGGGTCCTTGAATTAAACATGAATTCTGTTTGCTGTGATGGAAATATCACAAGAATTATGAATGAATCAAATAACCCTCATGTTAGTAAATTAACTTAATATTGTTAATTTTATACGAGGGTTGAAAAATACCTGAAAATAGAAACGAATTTTGTTCTGTTTTTAGATAAAGTTAAAAGTCTTTTGAAAGACCGCTTGGGGGCGGAGATCGGCCAAACTAGGCCGCTCTTTATTTTCGAAGACAACTCAGACATTTCAATATGCTGTTTGTTGTTTGGCTCTCGTCTGTTTCGAAATATTTGTCCTGGAAACCTCTCAATCATCACAAATATTTTTTTCAACTTTCATGACATTTTAGGGTGGATGATTCGTCATAAGGAAAACGAATGACTTTTACCGTGACAAATCTATTTTAAAAGTTTATGAATACTGCTACCATCATAACAGCTGGATTTATTGCTTGAAACAAAAGATTAATTTAAATAAATAGGGGTGTTTTGAAAATATACCATTTGGTTTGTTAAATGACTTAACACAACGAGGGTGTCGCGGTTTAAAGGAAGTTACTACTTCATACTACAATTTGATGAAGATTGTGCGTGTTTGTACTTCTCGGATGCGGGTCTATTATCTACTCATTTCTCTAATAGATATACTGCACTATACTTTAATTTAACACTTAAATGGCATACAATGCACGAAAGATGCGGATGCTTCCGAAAAATATTTTATGCATTATATAACAATAAAAGCATTGTTCATCTTCAAACGATGCTTTTGTCACCGAATTCATCAATTTCCATAAACAACAATCAAAGTTAATAATGTCAACAAGGAATTTCTCAATGATCTGAATTTTTGGTTTTGTTATTGAATATTTATTTCCTCTACCTCACAGTATGTTTTGAAATAATCACTTTCATTGTGAGCAAATTCCCACCGACTTGACTTTAAAAGTGTTGCTTGGCTTCATTACAGGAAATAAGAGGATTTTTCTGCGATCTCTTTGAAAATTGACATGTCCGTCGAAGGATGACAAGGCCGTTTGTATTGTATTTGTAAAAATCGACTTTTCGACTTATCCTAGGTATATTGAAATGCCGCCTCCTGTGCAATTTCGTGTCATTGTGTTAGATGGTCAGACTATAGGATTTAGGTTGCATGCGTTGAAAAGGTAATAATTAACAAAAGCGACACCGAACAACGCCACGTGTTTTCTTGTAATCTCCGTAGCAAATGCGAAATGTCACTAAGTAAAAATAAATGGAGGTGTTTGTTGTGTAGACTTTGTATTTTGCCGACGATATATACACTAAAAATTTAACGAGGTGTCTTAATCTTATCCTATGTACGAAAAATCACAAAATAGATTTAATTTTATTTTGATGTTAAGACCTGAAACTAACGAATGTTACACGTTTCATAGTAAATAATGCCATTTCACGACCTACTGTTTTCAATAGAAAAAAAATCAATAAAAATAACATAAACGGATGATTATAGTGCGTAAAGTAACATTTTTTTTATTACACATAAATTCGAAACTAAATCATTTTGACTTATAGTAGTTTCGTAGAAAATACTTTAACAATCCATTGCTATTCAATTTAGATTATAAATTATTGAATTTCGTCCAAATTTTGTTTTTTTTTTTCTAATTATTGTAATATGATGCGTAAAAAAATTGTTTTTTCTGTATTTTTGAATTGACATAATTTAAATACAAGCATTTTTCAACTAAACATTATCATTGACTATTTCACTTACAGATTTTTTCAATCACAGAACAGCGTTCATCAAATGACTCAAAATTTTAACTGAAAAAGTGTTACTGTCAATTTTTTGTCGAGATATAATATTCAAATATAATTAAGTATCGTATTTAAGCAAAAAAATAACAAAAATAAAGAATGAGACAAAACACGATTAAGAACCATACATATCATTTTTAAATATAAATTCTTTTCGTAAAATAGTCGTGATGACTATGTTTTGAGTTCAGATTGTGCTTGAAAAATATACAACTGCTAGGTAAACTCTCGTTAACAATTGGTTAATTTTTGTAGCTAAATCTAAACTCTCATTATATGTGTTATAACTGAATGTTCTGGTGGTAGGCGTTTTGGTATTTTTTCAATTATTGAAATGAATATAAAAACTTTGGTTACTCTATCAAAAGACAACAGTTGTATTTATTACATTTATTTTGGCTGAATCTTTTGTTTTATTTATTAATTGATTATACAGAGTGTCCAGATACGCTCATCAAAGGGACAAATTCTAGAGCTTATTTCATTTAACTTGCTTAAATAAAAATGTTTAGTTTAAAAGCTAGAGTTCTTTGAAGTTGAAAAGCTCAATACAATTTTTCTAGGAAACGGTTTGTCGTAGAGATTTCTGACAAGAGCATTATTTTATGTAAAAAAGTTGAATTTTTTTTAACATAAAAAAATAGTGAAATTGCTAAATACAAAAACATTCGTCAACCCTCTCTCCTCTTGGTGGCCAATGATTACAACTAATTTACGTCATTTCATTGTGAACAATACAAAAAATAAATATGCAACATTACATCTTTTAATTAGAATCCGTTTTGAGGTTATTTGAATAAAGAGCTTTGGTTCCGTAACCAAGCATTTTTTGTTAAAGTGATTTATGTTTAAACAACTTAAAATTAGTTCTAGAATGTATCCTTCTTTAGAGAGCGTTTCTGGACGCTCTGTTTTCTCACCAAATTTTATCTTCGGAAATATGATAATTATATGTATTCTAATAAAAATTATTCCAGAGAATTGATCATCGAAAACGCCCGGATTCAGCAACACCAAAGGGAACGCCCGAATATAGGATAAAAGGTAGGTTCGCATCTTCAAAATAGAGGGGATTCGCCTAAATAGGCAGAGGAAGAAGTCATTAAGGTAGGAATTTTTATTTGTTTTTTTGGGTACTAACAAGTAAAAGTGAAAAAGTGATAACCCTTGAAAAAAAAACTCGAATGATAAAAAGTAAACTTGATTAATTGATTAATTAATTAATGATATACAGGATTAGTGATTAATAAAGGTACATAGTTTGAGAGAAACAGTTTTATCCGAATATGGCTTTTTATCAATCTACAAAGTGTTGAAGCTGACGTTGTCTGTAAAGTATCGCAAAATACAGGATGTTTCATAAAAAAGGTCTATATGGTAACAATAGAAAAAATAGTAATCAGCAAGTTAGACCAAAAGAAAAAAATCCAAAATTATGCATAATGCTTTTTTTGACAGGTAAATCTTTAGATGTTTAGAAAATATTCTATTCAACAATTTTAGACAAACCAGAAGTAAGTTGTAGAATTTGAGGTGAAAATTGCTTACTACTGCTGCTACTACTGTAAACACTAATCATTGTTTAAAAATTACTAACCAATTTATCCACAACAAATCTTTCAAATGCATTTTACTCGGAAACGATGCAAGTTATCATTGAATCATTCATCGAATATCATTGAAGAAGTAAATTTAATAGTAAATTAAATCTAGATTTGGAATTGCAAAAATCGATTAAAATGGCAATCTGCATAAAAATAAAATGGACAAAATGAAATTGAGGTATGCATACACAGCGCCCTCTACTTCCAAGACAAAATTCAACTATATATTATATTATTCTATATATTATTCTCTCATTCGAATGTTTTGTTTTTTGATTCAATTTTGTAGGAATTGTTGCAAAAAAATTCAGCTTATAGCTTATAGCTTCTCAAATAAGCAAAGTAATACTAACATAAATTGGCTTGAAACGGTTTATTTTTATTCAGTCTATCTACGATTAGCGTAATGCTCATTCTTTATGAAACTTTCTGTAAATATTTAAAATCCGACTTGAAGAATCCGCACAATGAAATAATTTCTATTTTTCTTGATTTTGAATCTTTATTCCGGACTTTACGAATCTCTTGAAGTCATTGCAAACTTTGGTTACTAGTCTTCTTTCCAAGAAAACAAAAACTAAAAGTGACTTACCTGATACATTTAAATTAAATCAAATTTTCTAGTTTTCTAGTAGTGTCTAGATAGATAGATAGATTTGATATTAATACAATATTACGACTCATTCTCTTAACATTTGAATCAAAACTCAGCTGAAATTTTGTCAAAGTTAAAAATGAAAAAAAAAAAACAAGAAATTAATGAAATTGTTATTGCTATGATTTATCGGAGGTCAGTACTAACTTTTTTATTCTAAATAGAAGGCTATATTTTTTATTGCTTTTTTTAATTATTTGAGTTATTTTAAGTAAGTTTTTATAAGCTTTTCCTATACCTAAAGTTGCCCGTGGATTTGCACCTTTCTCTTTAAAAATTTATAACTCCGTTATTTTTTGATAAGTTGAAACAATATTTTGGCATTTGGAAGAGAAAAATGTTGGATCTTTCTTTTGGTGTAATTATAATTAGAAAAAAAAGCAAATTTCTAAAATTCAAGGAGACATTCGAAGAACTTTAAGTATTCATAACTCATTTTTTTTTAATAGAATACCCCAGGTTTTTTTCTCATAAGATAAAGAGGAATTTATTTCTGTATAACTACTATTCCCTATAGGTACCTATAATTAATATTTTTTATGCTAAATTTTCATTGTAATCGCGGGAAATTCATTACCTTCTCTAACCATTTTAAAGTTATAGAAATGAGTGAATCCCAAAATTTTTTCAAGCAATCTAATTATCCATTACTAAACAAAATATAACAAATTGGAACTAAAATTTTCTGAAAATGAACATCTCTGATTTGATAAAGATTACTTTCTACTCAAAAGTTTAAATTATGTCGATTTATAATGCCCTCATCATCTTTCATTAAATAGACACCAAGTTCTACTCTAATCCCCATAATTACAGATTATAATTATCAAACCTAAATTTGAATAAAGTTTTTTATCCATAATAAGTTTTAGTTAATAATTCACATTTGTGAAAAAATATTGGAATTTCTCATTTCCATAACAACTTTTCAATATCAATTATAGATATAGGGAATATTGATACAGATCGGTGCAGAAGTAAAGTCTTCTTCATCTTATAAGAAAAAACCTGGGAGTTCCATTCAAAAAAATCGAGTTATCAATACTTAAAGTTCTTCGAATGTCTTCTTGAATTTTGGAATTTTTTGGATATTTGTAATTGTTTCTCTTAATTATAATTACACTAAAAGAAAGATCCAACTTTTCTCTTTCAAACGCCAAAATATTGTTGTCAACTTATTGAGAAATAACAGTCATAAATTTTTGAAAAAAAGTTAAATCCAAAAAATATCAGAAAAGTTCAAATAATTAAAAAAAGCAATAAAACATATAGCTTTTCATTTAAAATAGCAAAGTTAATACTGATTTCTGGTATAAACGGAAATGCAACCTTTTTGAAAATATTTTAATTGAGTAGGAATTGATCCATATAAATTCTCATTTAAATATCTTTAACAGAACTTAAGAAACTTCTAATGTGATGTTTAGGTGAAACAGCCTGTATAGGACGAAAACGACTAAAGGTAGTGAAGAAAGATACTGATACAAATAAATAAAAGAACAAAATGTATTGTAAACGGTGATGATTGTTACTAATAATGAATATGGTATGATTTGAAGTGCAATTTTCCAAAAAGTACCCAATTCTTGTTTTTTGCTGAACTTTATGTCTTGAAATTGTATAATTAACAAAATTTACTGAAATTTCAACAGAGCAATCGACAACAGAGAAAAAATTTTGAATTTTTTCAGATAATTTACATGAAAATCGCATGACACTCATTAATGACGAATAGAAAAATTAGTTTCGCGAGTTATAACTATGACAACAAAAAAATTTCTTGGAAATTTTTTGGGAGTTTGGCAGATTTAACAAAAAGTAATAAGTGGAAATTTTTTGCTTGCAAAGTTGGCAGATTTTATTAAATTACACAATCGGAACTACTCAAAAAAATTTCCGGATAGAATTGATACTCTTGTGATATTACAAGTAATAATTGAAAGTTATTGATGAAATACCCTGCATTTTTGTGTAATTCAATAATTTAGTGTACAGAATTACTGCTTGTTTTTGTTTTATTCATAAATCTGTTAGAATGTTTTTTTGGAATTATAAATCAAAGATAGAATTAATTTCAGTTTCCGTCCATCCACTCAGCCGCTTTTGTTCGGTTTCATATGGCTCACGTAGTCTCGAGCTTATCTCCACGGGAGTTCCCCCAAATCATTTCGTAATTATTTGCTATTTATTTAGATTTAGGTCGTAGTAACAATAAAGTAACAAGAACCGAAACGTGGATAGTTGTTATACAACCCGACAGTGCACTGTTAGAGCCGCGTGTCAACTGTTTTCAAAACGTGCTTTCCTTTTTTTTTATATTCTTTCCACCCGATGAAGGGATGATAGAAGAAGTTACATTTCATTGTAATTAATTTAATTATCTTCGTTAAATAAAGAGAGAGAAAAAAATTAACGAACAAAGTTGGTAAAAAATTTACGGGTTTTATTATTACAAAGAATATAGCTGTTATAGCTGTCAGCAGTTTTCGTTAAACACACGGTTGAGTTTTTCTTTGTTTTCTGGGTTTTCAATGTACAACTTGCTAACGTTGTTGCCAACCCTTAGCGGACAATAATTGATTCAATAAGTGGAAAAACACGCTCACTCTAACCCAGACATCACCAAACATACCGATATCGCAAACTACAATAAAAATAAATATGAAATTGGAGGGAGGGATTGAGGGATTTGCTGTTTCATTATATGATTCTCTAAGCAAAAGCAATTGGAGTTTAGCAAGTGTGAAGCCACGTTTTCTTTAATTACAACAGAACCAAATTAGTGACTATTGGTTTATTTATATATTAGAGAAAATTAAAGATTTTTCTTTGAAAACAAATTAAATATTTTTATATCAAAGGGATGCTTTTACTTTCAACATTTTAACAAATCGTTATTTTCAAAAACTTTTCTCTCACGTCTCCAATATCCAATTATAGAGTTTTGTCCAGTTGCGCCAACTCTCCTAACAATGTCCTTCCAGTTCTCCACTACATAGTTCGAATTATTTCCTACGATATAAACCTCAAAAAAAAGACAACAATTTGACTGACATCTGCCCTATATTTTACTAGCCACATTGTTATAGACAAACCCAAAGTTTATGGCAGTGTCATAAATTATCTCTATTCATTGTTAGGGTTACATTGAAAGTTTTACTTTTACAAGAGTAAAAATGTAAATGTAAATAGATTGAACAAAAGGAAGATAGTGTTATTTGTTATTGTGTATCTTTTAATCTAGTGGAGTGTTGGTAAAAGTATGGAAAGTGTCGAGTTGTCAATGTTGAGTCTAATTTACAGATTCTGTGTTCGACACGAGACCAGGTGGTTTACATCCGCGTAATGAGCGGCTTAAAATCTCCCCATGAAATGTGTCATGTGAAACTTCAACAATCCTGCATTAAGGGCTATTAGCTCAGACATATATTAACACGTTTGGTACCAAGTGCTCGGAAATTATGGATCTACTTACTGACTGATTTATTAGATCCATTTTAATAATTCATTATCGTTGTTAGAACACTCTTAAAGAAGGAAATTAATCAGATTTTATTTAAGCGTCTCAAGAATTTTAATAAAATGGAAAACATTCAAAGATATTTAACACGTTTGCCAGATTGACTTTTTTTCTAGAAGTATGGACAAAATAAAAGCATAAGTTTTACATAACATTGTATTTGAATCATTCTCAAACTGGGAACTTTTGATTACACCTTCGTATACTCAGTCATTTTAGATGAAAAAGGCCAAAAAATGATCTTCATGAAAACTACTATTTTTTGAAAAAGTTTCTTGGAGTATGCTCTTTTAATGTTTTTTCCACTCAGAAGACGTGACCACAGAAACATGATACTTGAAAGCTTTGATAGCTGTTTCAGGCGTAAGGTTTACTATCGGCTCAGTTTTTGTTTTATGTGAGGAAACAGGAGGAACTGAATTATTGATAAGTTAGAAGAACATAGAAAATTATTCATATGAACGGATATTCTGTGGTCTCAAATAGTCCAAAGCCTAGCCGGTCTGACGAGCGTTTCTTTTTTGGTTACGGAGTATCCAGAGTGAAAGTAAAATATTTTTAGAGCTAAGTACTTATGTAAAATCTCGGACATTTGTTTCATGTCAAAGCTTAGAGCCCCTTCACACACAACCACGCCATGCCACGCTACAAATTATGTGGCCGGCGACTCGCTGCCACAACGCGCCACTCACCGGCGACTTTCGACCACTAGCGGCTACATCGGCCAGAGGAATTTAGTTATTATAATTGTTGTATTGAAATATTAAGTTTAATTAAATATATAATTAATATAAAATTAACAGTTTGTTTATTTTTCTGTCTTTTGATATACAAAAATTCTATAGCAACGAGAGAGACAAGAATTTAACAACCTTTTAATTTAACATTTTGCTTAAAGAATCGGCCTCGTTATACGTTTCATGCTAAAACAAGCTTTTTTTTTGATAATTACTGGTAAACTTGATTGTCACAATTTATTCTTCATATTCACTAAATTTAATGAATGGTTTGATGATTATTTGTTTGAAATTTTAACAAAATTTTTTTGGTGAAAGTGAATATAAAATCGTTTTCGTAGTATAATCTATTTTATATTTTTCTCGAGGCTAAATTACATCTTTAATTTTAACATCGAAACGTTGTCAATAAAAATTGTTTAATAATTTTCAAGTTCACTTTATCCTTTAAAAAGTTATCATAAAAACCAATTCGAAAATAGTGGAGGATATTTTAATGTAATAATTCTAATAACTAAATCTCTTTGGCCGATCCGAACTGTAGCCGTTAGTGGCTCGAAAGACGCCGGTGAATGGCGCGTTGTGGCAACGAGTGGCCGGCCACAAAATTTGTGGCGTGGCATGGCTGTGTGTGAACGGACTTCAATAGATTCCTTAATTTTATGGGAAGTTGGATGTCACTCGGTCTATATCATCTTAGAACAACTGGTATTTTTGCAAGTTTTTTGCGATTTTTTTCACTGATACTTATTCCTCTACATTTGGATTTAGTGAACCAGTCAAAGAGTGCACTACTGAGTAGATTTCTGAGCTTTTAAAGGGAATAGTATGATAAATGTGAAACTTTTTAAAAATTGTATACAAGGTGTTTAGAAAAGATGGTAAAATATTTTAAGGAGTAATAGTGGGAACCAAAATAAGCAAAAAAAGCAAAGCAACCTTTCATATCTCCGATGCCGTTGGTTTGCGGACCCATGTTTATTCAGACTTTTTTTTGTATAGTTATAAGATTCTGTGCCATCAGCTAGTACTCTACTCCAGAAACTTTAGCGGCAACTCTCGTATATGTAAAATGATACTTCTGGCCACTATATTCAGCGCTTTGAATATGAGAATCAAACCTGAAAAAACTCTAAAAATAACTTTAAAAATTCAGTTTTTCTAAAGTAAACAACCGAAAATCACTTAAAATTCACCAAAATTAATGGACAATGAAAATGATTAAAAATTAAGCATAATTACCCAGAATCTTTACAAAATCTGTTTTTCTTATCTTTGATTCAAGGCATTTGTCTACTTGTATCAACACTGCGATTAATAAAAACATTTATAATAATTATTATTATTTGGCATAGGAAAAAGATGGTTGGACATCACTCAAATTCAAGCAAAGTCACATTGAAGAAAACTAATTTCAAAAAATTTTTATCTTCAGATACTTTATATAGCTTTCAATTTCTCAACCAAACTAATTGACGCGTGTACAAACTATTACGAAAAAGTAAAATGGAAAGAGGAAAATTTTATTTTTCTTCCGGTTTTTAACACTTCAAAATCATTTTTTATCAATTATGTTTTGCCATTTTAAAAATCCTAATAAAAAGTTATTAAAATAATTGAATTCCGTCAGTTTTAAAATATTTTATAAATAAATGAGTTAGGTAGAACCAGCAGTCGAAAATGTAGCGATTTTTTTATCACTGAAAACTATCTGAGTAGTTTTAGTTCGAACAATACATTCTGCTAAAATTCAATACAAATACAATAGTTTGTGAGCTATGCAACCAGTAAATCGTGCAAGAAACCATTTCCCGTAATTTGATATTTGCAACGAAAAGTACAACTAAAACAGTAAAACCAAGATATTTTTATTTTATATTTATTTATAAAAAAAATCACATCGACAAGTAAAATTTGTGTCCTATAAGCGATTTAACCTACAGTCCAATACATAAAAAATTATATCATTTCAAAATAAAATCACAATAAAAAATAATACTTTTATTTTAGCAGATTTATAATAATAAACAATTTGAGTAAAAACAAACAGAGCCTATTCTATTACAGTCCAATAAGTCTTAAAACACAAATCACGCGCTGTACAAATTTCTTACAAAAAAATGACTACTGTCGTGATGTAGTCGGACTTGTTGTAATTAAATTAGGTCCTGATGAATTTTTTTGTGAATTATGTCCTTCACATTTGACTTTAAAAAACTTTAAAATAGGACTTTGAGGCGATGAACACCGTTTCGGTGTTATATCTAATTTAGCAACTTTAACTGGCGGAGTAAGATTGTTACTTGCATCAAGAAAATCTCGTTTAAACTTTCGTTCAATTCGGAATTTCGTTAACCAATCTTGATCTTTTCGTTTCGGTGGTGAAAAATTCAAATGTGGAGCAACACCATCGATTACAAAATTTGGAAAATTTAAATTTAACCCTTTCGAAGTATTATTATCTATATTATTAATATTTTGGAACAATCGTCTCGGTTTTTTAGTTTCATTATTAATTTCAACTATTTCATCTTCTGGTTTTCGTTTTAAGCCGTGACAATTCTGACATAAATCGTTAGCTGAAGGATTATCGCATTTTTTACAAGCAATTATTAGTTTTTTAGGAATAATTGGGATTTGTTCATTGTGTCGTTTTAATTTAGACTGATGAGATACAAGAGGAAGAATTTCTGCTTTACCTTTACCAATTACTTCCCAATTTTCTGGTAGCTCTTCCGGACCGATTCGCCAAATTCTGTGTGACATATCGTCTGAACATGTAACTAAAGTTATATCATCACGTTCGCACCAAGCCACACATGTTACTTCAGCTACATGACCTGCAAGGCGGACTACAGGTTGAGATCGATTTGTGTTCCAAATGTAAGCGTATTCGTCGCTACTTCCACTAACTAAATACAACCCATCTCTGCTCAGTGTTGATTTGATATAAAAAGTTTTGTTTTCATGACCTATGTATTCCATTATTGGCTCTGGATTGCAAGTACCAACATTATAACAATAAATAGTATTATCCAAACAATTAGCGTATAATTTAATGCAGTCTTTATCTATAATCAAACTACTAAATCCATTTTTCGCTGTTGATCCTCCATAAACTATCTGATTTTTCGGTAAAGGTTCATGTTTTGAGAAGAGATAATTTTTACGTAAATCCCAGATTTTTATAACCCCATCGCCTGCCCCACAAGAGATCAGAGTATTATCATTTTGAAACACTAATCCTGTTACGGATTTAGCACTAGATAAACGTGACGGACTCAAACATGTACTTTTCTTCCTAGTTTTACTCGGTGTTGATTTGATATTATGAGAATTAAAAATTGTCCGATCGACTTTTCCTACAAAATCTCCACCTTGTGTCCTAGTATCCCAAACTATAATATTTCCATCACGACTTCCAGTTGCAAAAACACTTGGATCGTCTTTTCTAAACGCTATAGTTTTAACAGATCGAGTGTGACCATAAAAAGTCTTCACTTCTCGAACATCGGAATTAGAAACATCGAAAAGTTTCGCTGTGTGATCACCTGAAGCTGTAACTATTTTCATATTTTCAAACATCCACGCTAAATCAAAAATTGCATTATTATGAGCGCGGATTCCATAAGGTTCTTGCTTTTTCGTAGTATCGTGGATTGCCAATTTACCATCTTCATTAGCTAAAGCTAGAAATGTTTCGTTACTTTTTTGTTGAGCAAACTTACAAGCGAAGATTGGAGTATCGCAAATTATATCTTCAGATGGTAATAGTTGAGTGTATGCTTCTTCTTTCGGACAGCGAAGTCTTTTAATTATATTGTCGTAGAATTTCCATTTAACTAAAATTATATATAAGTTTTAGAGTTTTTAATATTGAAAATATAATTACCAAAGCCGTATTGTTGCTGGAATAGTTGTTTTGGTGTATCCATAGTGCAAAAAGCACAAAAATGAGATCAATGCAGTCAATTGTTGATGTTTCTAGAATGTTAGGTTAAAGCGGGAATTGACAAGCAGCAACTTGATCGAAATACGCTGGATACCATAATTTTGTCTCATTCTAACTTACGCACTTTTAATGGTATAGAAAAGGATAGCGAAATTTAAAGGACCGGTAAAGCTGCTGGCGACATCTTATGCAAAGCACACAAACTAATCAATAAGCTTTTTTCAAAAAACACACACTTTGAGTTTGAATGGAGCTTTTTTTAAATTCAACTATTTACAGATAGTTTCTATTTACTTTTGAAATTAATCTTTTTTTTTGAGTTTGTAAGATTCCAATTAAACATTTTTATAAATAAACTGCTTTTTAAAATTTGTAGATAATTTTTATTGTATGTCAATAAACAAAGAAATCACAATGTATAAATTCGTCAACCAATGAAAAACAAGAAAAAGAAAGCAAAAAAATAAGATAATTTAATAAAAATCAATCAAGTATTATTATTAAAGCTGCATAATGTACAAAAATTATATCTTCAAGTTGTAGATATTTTTTTACAAATTTTTAATTCTTCATACAATGTAAGTAATATTTTACAAAATTACGTACGTAAAGCTTGATATAAATAACTAGTACCTAAAGTGTCCTTTTTTTGCACGTCCATTATGATAAACTCTTAATGGTGTATAAGAACCATTTCCATTCATTGCTATAAAAACAAAAAAATTTAATGATTTCTTTTAAATAATTTTTTATACTTACTTTGCACTACTGAAGGTGCAGGGTATGGTGGAACTTGAAGTCTTTCAGGATAATAAGGTTTGAGGTAACAATGATAAACGATAAAATATAAAGCTGCAATAATAGCAGCTGCTATAGCAAATCCTGCATAAACTGGGCCATGATTATCTGGATATTTAACTTTGTCAGGATACAAAGTATAAGCACATCTTCCGATTAAAGCTCCAAAACAACGTCCTAAACAGAAATGAGCAATAACAGGTAGTGCTTGTCCACAAGCTGTGAATTTTCGTGGAACTAAATGTCTTAAGTAAAGTACGGCAGTAATCCACATTAAATGTAATGTAAAAATTTCCAAAATTTCAAAAATCAATAAAACTGAAGCTTCGGTAGTATTAGCCAAAGCCACATAATGTACGATGTAACTAACAAAACATAGTAAAAGAATATTGGAGTGATTGCAATAATCCACGAGTTTTTCTGCAAATGTGAAAAGAGATGCAGCAGGAATAGCAGCCATGGTTAGTGTTAAACCGATGATTAGATTCGAACTACCATTCATGGTTGCAGCATTCCTGTGAAAAAAATTACAATAAAATGACTTGTACAAGGTGATTTATTAATATCGGCACAGAGGATACTGCCCTATCATTAAACTATTGTAAATAATCGATTGCATGTTTGTATAAATTCTGAAATTGCATATTTTTAATATATATTTAGCTATACAGGCTGTTTTATCATTCCAGGACTGTATACATCCTATATTTTTTAATTATTTGTTATCTATTTTTGATCCTCTTTTATTTTAATATACAGTGTGTTCCCGGATAGATGAAACAACTCTTGTAAAAGATGAAAAATTTCTGATTTGAATTGTTATTTTTTGGGGTTTAACCCTGCTTGGTTAAAGACTAAATTGTAACATAATTTTAGTTTTGAAAAATCAAATATGCCTGGCAATTTAAGAAAGACTTATTTTGTTATAAAGTGAAGTGCCTCTTATGTGGCAAATATGACAAAAAGTTATCAAGAAAAGTTGTTTAGAATCAACATTTGGACCCATATACCAAATTTCAAAATTATCGGCCAACAATAATTCTTCATTTTTATCACAAATCAATGAAATTTTTTAAAAGTAAAAAATCATAGTTGTCTGATAATTTTAAAATTCGGTTGCTATGAGTTTTTTTATGTATTCTTGTCAAATCAACTAATTTTATTTTTCAATATAAAATATCGTAGTTGGCCGATGGTGTTGAAATTTGATATACGGGCTCAGATATTGATCCTAGACAACTGTTCTTTATAACTTTTTGTCATATCTGTTAGACAAAAAAACTTTATTCTACAGGAAAACAGATTTTTTTCCCAAATGACAGTATAAATATAAAATTTTTGATCATTACAAGTGTCGTTTCACTTATCCGGAGACACACTGAATAACTATACAATATTTGAACAAAGAAGCATCAATAGTATAATGAAAATTGGAAAGTTTAACATATTATAACGAAAACTATGTAACAAATTACAAAATTTAACTGTTCTGTTGTTAGTAGTAATACTGAATCAAGACTTGAATTGTCTAAAATTTCCCAAAAAAAAACCTAAATAACTCGGTAACGCCGCAACAAAATGTCAACATTAAAAGATAAAAAAATAGATTGCCATTTAAAATAAAAAGTTGAGTACAGCCCTAGAATAATAAAACACCTTAAATAACTGGAAAAAATGTTTTCAAATTTCAAAAGTTCAATAATAAGACCAGTATCCCTGGTACCGATATTAATAAAGCACCCTATATATATAAAAACAAACCATGGGAGATAAGCATCAATAGCATTCCATAAAACTCCTAGAATGAATAACACCACACTAAGTGCGATAATCTCGTTGCGGTATTTTCGAACTGAAGACATTGGCAAAGCCAATAAACCACATCGTGTGTGCCACCACCATTCCGGAGGACTTAAAGGCATATTGCTAAAAACAAAGTCAATGTCTTTGATTTTGAAATTTTTTCAACTTACTTATCAAAAAGAAGAATAATAATTGCAAGCACCATTAAAACAGTAAAACAAATCATCGCATCGCGTAAATTTCCATCAGCACATCCTCCAATAATCGGTGCAAAGATAGCAAAACCTAAAGCACCTGCCGCTAGTTGTTTACCCACATCACCTCTTCCTGTCGACGTTTCTCTTGTAGCAATTACAACAGCTGTACTTAATAACGCGACTGCAGCTGCAGGAAAAATGTCAGCAATGGATCTTATAATAAGATACAACCAGAAGCTTATATTGTTATAACCGCATTCTGATTTTTTCAATAAACTGTTTGTATTATTAACATCGTAAGGATCGTAAATTGCACATAAAACGATCGGTTGGCAATTTGGATCTTCATTTGCTTTTAAATCTTTAATTATTTCTTCGGGCATTCTGCAGTGGAAGTAATCAGCTAGAAATGAGAATTTATTTTGAGGAAAATTTAAAGATTAGAAGTAATCACCAACTGGATATTTGCAAGTATCGGAGTCTTCACTTTCGTTATTAAAACTTTGGGTTATTGATGGTTTTAAACCAATTGTGAATTCGACATTTTTTGAGTATTTTGTGTAAACTTCGCAGACTGTAGCATCGTTGGTGGTTTTATAGCACATGTGAGGACTTAAGACAATTCCTGGATTTGCGCGATTATTATTAGAAGCAGGAGTTGTAGTAATAGTCTGAAGTATAAAGTTAGAATATTAAATGGATGAATTAATCTACCTACGTCAATTTCTGCTTCATTGTTAACAACAGCCGACTCGGCAGTATCGTCATAATTATAGTCTTCAGTAGTTGATTCATTATTTTCTTGAGGTTTGGTCAAAGCTGATGGTTCCGATTCGCCGGAATATAAAGTCGTAGCATTACAAGTAAAAATACAGTCTTTTAAATAAACTGAACCTTCCTGGAATCGCATTATTACTACAAAGAATCTAACTGTTTTTCATTACTAACTTCACCATTCCAATTATAACAAGTCCGATCACGTCCGCAACGATTCTGAAGAATATAACCACCTTGTTCGTTACACATAAATGTAACATTGGGAGGACTTCGTTGCTGAAATTAATAAATTATTAATTGTTTGAAAAGAAAAAAATTGCTAAATTACAATTCGTGGCACTGCTAATAACAACCAATAAAGAATCGTTGCTAAAGCTAAACATATTGATATCATAACACGCAAATATCGTCCAGTTTTGCTTCTTGGAGTTCCTCCAAATCCTCCTGCTAGTCTATCAGCTAAAGGAGCTGCAATCAATGGTCCAAGTACAGCTACTAGAGGTGAGACAATTGAAATTATAGTAAATTCGTCGCGGGAAAGACCCACCGCGTTCATGTGATTTGGGAGAAATGGGAAAAGACTCCCTAAAGCTAAAAAAAAAATTGATAGATTTTTACATAGTATGACATAAACTTACCTCCGAAAAACAGAAAGAGAACACATTTCAGTGTTATTAGATTTTTGTTGATTTCGCATTTCATTTTCACGGATTTGCTATGCTATTGGCGGTACAGTCATTTCTTTTTTTCTTCTTTTTTGCGATTCATCTGAAAATAGATAATTTAGGACAGTGACTTTAATTTGAGTGAGGTCATTGAAGAATTTGCCACTTGGTGACGTAAGCTTTAACTAGTTGTCCTTGCTCTAGAGACTTTTATATTTTTAAAATAAAGAAGAATATGCTAAAAGTGTTTGTTGCATAGAAAGGTGAAAATCGATTGGAGGATGATGTCAGGGTTTGTAAATTTGTGAAAAATAACGATGTGTTTAGTATGTTGAGTTGAAGAAATGAGTGTTGACCGGCATTATTTCGCTATTACATCACATTCAAGGCTAAGATAAAACGGAAACAATTAATTACGGTTGTAGATACAACTGCCAACAGTTTTAAGACGATTATAATAGATTTGCTATTGTAAATATTGGCAATAAAAGAAATTTTAAAGAAGCTACACTTTCTACTCTTATTTTAGATACGAATAAAACGAAAATAACATCTGACCTGTTTACTAATTTTGTAAACTGAAAATGTTTATGATTTCGTCATTTAACGATAAGTTGGAATTTTTTATACATGCAGATGGTTTATTGTCTTTCCTGCAATCAAACAAATAGGAAATTCGTGTTCCGATTTGAATTATTTCTATTTTGATAAAGAAAATTGGATTCAGTTGGTTGGCAAATTTTGTTTGGATGCATTTACGTAATATTAAATTTCAGCATTGCTTTGACGACTTTTAAAGAAGTTGGTATTAAGTTACTATCATGTTTATCATAATTACTCATTAAAGTAGTACATCGGCGTAATGATATTTAACGACCTTTTAACTCATAAAAGCTGTCGTCGATTTATATTTAGGTTAACAACTTTCTTTTTCCACTTATTCTTGCATTTCCTACAAGAGTACTTCTGATATAAAAAACTTGAACTGTTATGAGAGCGGTACACTTGAAACGAATCTCATTTCAGTTATCACATTTTTCGGAAATAAACATCAAGTGGCTTGCTTTTTATACCATGAAGATTGTTTAGTTTGTGTGTATGATACAAAGTCATTTGTATGCATGAAGTACCATGAAAGGGTTGGTTGTAGAGTGTGACGATAGTTTGCACACATCGACGCCCACAATGACCTCAAAATTCAGGTAAATAAAACTGATGGCAGCAGATGACTAAACTGATGAGATTCTCATTCCTCCCCAAAAACTTGAACCCCTCTTACTTGTAAATAAAAGAAATTGTAGTAAGGGAGAGAGAGTAGTTTATTGATTTTACTGAAGAATTATATCTGTCGACCTGATTTAGTGTAGGAAATTGTAATGCAAAGAACGATCACATTTTTGATTAACAAAAGCTCTCTATGAATCAACAAGTAGTTCTTTTTTTCAACTAATAAAAGAGTTCTCTTTGAGTTAATGAAAATTGCTCATTAAACTGAATTTAATTGGTTATAAACAACTTCTAATTAATTTGAGTGTAGCAACATGCACTTCCTTAAACAACCAGTTCGATTAATTCAATAAAAATCCAATATCCTCACCTTCTCGTTTGCACAAACAAAATCATCTGAGTTGATAAAAGTCTGTGACCATTTTTCTCCTCCTACAAGTAATTACCTTTTGTTTTATATTTAATCAAAGTTTGAAATTGGATGGCCGACTGTTTTAATCAAATAGTCACGTCTTATTGGATTCTTCTGTCGATATAAAAGGAACAGGTTCAAGATGTTGACTATTTTCAAGTTTTTTTTTACACAATGAAGAGAAAAATTCAAACTTGTCAGTTAATTTATTATTTAGGTCGCCAAACTGTTGAATAAAATTATTTCAAGAATCAAACGGAAGTACGGACGTATTATAATTAGATATATTATAATTATCGTCAACCAAAAGTCTATGACGTGAAAATCTTAATTTCTTTTGATGTGAATCAGCCATCTGAAATATACGATCTAAATATAAATTTATAGAACAAAAGACGGAAAATTCAGTGGAATGTGTTTAGAAGTATCTGAGAAGACACATCCTTGCATTATAACAAAGTTCTATAAATATGCCTTGACAGTAGTACACAGGTCAAATGCCATCTCACATTAGTCAATTGCTATTTTTATATCTTGGGTAGTGTTATAATATTATTATACTTTCACTATTTACATATTTTCTGTATAATACACGATTTTCTATAAAGTAATTGCATTATGTATACATTTAGGTCATGAACATGTGAACTCTGTGTTTGTAATAAAAGCAGACTGTTTATTTGGATATTAACATATGCTTTTCGCTAAGTGCAACTGAAAAAAAGAAATAACAGAAGAAAAAAAGTCAAAATCTCTAAAGTTCAAGGACGCAAAGAATAGTTAGATCATCAAGTTATTTAGACTTTTACCTGGAGGAAATAAAAGAAAAATATTCGGAGATTCCCAATTCATTATTAATTTTTATTTTTCCACATTTAACATTGTTATTGAGTAATAGCGTAGTCACAATTTATTCTAAGATAGGAGTGTTTATGAGTCATTATTCCACGCATAGCTAATTTTTCGAATTTTTACAATTTATAAATAATAAATGCGCGTTTTGTGTATCAAAGAATGACAATGGATAAAACTTACCAAGGCTACAATTGATAACAAAATCCAATAGAATTCATACAATTGAACACAAAAGCACTTTTGTTTGATTTGTAATTATTAACTTGAAACACTTCACATCAATTGATAAAAAAATGGAAGATACGGTTCTGGACTACTACCTTCGACTAAGTTGCGCCAGCAACTAGTGTGTAAATGCGAAGTTGTATGAGAATTCTGTCAGTCGCGGTCTATAGACCACATGTTTAGTGATGGGGCTGTATATGCGCTGTCACCTGGCTTTGGTACAATAAGGGGTCGAGGGTGAATTTTATTAGCTTGGGTGGATACTTTGAGGAAATCTGGGACAAGGGTTAGAGGGATAATTATCTGACGACTGGCGTGAATAACTAATTGTTTTTGGAAGAAGATTGGGTTGTAGAAAATGAAATGATGAAGAAACTTGCAATATAGAACAAAACATTTTTTGAGCAATTCTGTTGATAGGTAAAATATTTACTCTTCACGCTTTCTCTTAATGCTGTATCCATATTTTTCTATTACACTAATGCGTTAAAATCATATCTAGATAATTCAGTAAATAAAAGGAATCTAAAGAATCTGTAATGTTCAAATACTATTAAAAATTTACAAAGGTATTTCAAAATTCTAAAATAATTAGAGGATTCTTGAAAGAATTTAAAAAATCTAAACAACTTAAAATATCTAAAGAATCTACATTCTTACAAGTCCTATAAATCAGAAAAGCCCAAGAAATTTTGAAAAAGTTTAAATGGTTTGGAAAAACTAAACATCTCAGAAAATCTAGAGAATATAAAATAACACAAAAATCTAGAGAATTCATTTGAAAAATTAGGAAACTTGTCAAAAAACTAAAGAATTCTTGAAGGAATATTCTAGGGAATCTAAAAAAATATAAAGAGTTTATTCATAAACTCATGGAAATCAGAGAAATTGAAAAAAAAAGTAAAAAGTCCGAAAAATCTATAAAAGTAAAAAGAATCCAAAAAAATTCTAGAATCTAGAAAACACAAACTATCCAGAAAATCTCGGGAACCTGGAACATAATGATTTTAAAAAATTTAGGAATTCTTTAACAATTTGAGCAACTTTGATAAAATAAGGAAATTTGAGTAATATCAAGTAAATAAGAAATATAGAGAAGAATAATAGAACTTTTCTTAACGGGAACTTGTGGTGCAAACAACCATAAAACCAAAGAAAAGAACGCTTGGCCGGTCAACAGTCCATCGATGTAAAACCCGGCCAGGTAAGTCGCGCCTTACATTCACTTGATTCGACTGTTTCTATTGTAGTGTTGCATTTGCATGAAGACGTCTCATTGTCATTACTTCTTTGTTACAATTTCTTAAAGAAAAACTTACAGTGTAAAATGTGATCCTTATAGGGAGAATGATTTTTTTTAGGAGGGAAGTTGATTCGTAATCTTTAATTCATTAAATGGAACGAGTTTGGTCAGTTGGATGTTCGAAGAAGATTTTGTTTTAATGAGTGGTTATAAAGTGTATTTACGAAAAACCATTCTTTTTATTTATTTTTAATACACATAATCATAGTTGAAGTTTTTTTCAAGGAAAAGATACATCATCGTGCATAGTATTATCCACACAGTGCACTTTATGGTAAATTTATCTTATTTTATGCAAACATGAACTTTCTAGTAGCAAATGTGACATTTATGAGTCACTGATTGAAAATAGTGACTGAATTCATCGAACCACAATTTCTCAATATTTATATATAAGCTTCCAATTTATAGTTTTTTCTTTTAGGTTAATATTTTCCATCTCGATTCCGGAAACTAACTTCTATTATTACTCGTAATTCTATCATGATTTAATTAATGAAATTATGAGGTTGTTTGATAAGAGACTTTACGGCAAATTATGCAACGAAATTAGAACTGAGTTGAATAAGTTTAGTCAGATGTGGAGTCACGCAACATGCTTTAATAAAACCAGCCCACACATTGCTCTATTTTTTATAACATTATTGCAACAGAATGTGGTGTTGTAGTTTAGGAATAACTATCCAAGAAGATGATGTTTCATCTATTATATTATTAATGTATCTGTGAGAAAAATACATTTGGTTAAGGGATAAACTAGGGATAGAATAACACGCAAACTTATTTGTCTTTGTTCCGACAATAGCAATTTTTCTTTTCTTGTAATACGTCAATATTTTATGCTTCATTAAAATGTCAGATAATACCAAGTAATGCAATAAAACTTGCGATTATTATTTTTTTTTTTAGAGGGAATAGATTTTTAACGCTCGATTTCTTGGGTTAATGAGTCGTTACTGTAATGAGGTCGGGGATAATAATAATTGTATTTGCGTTTTTTCTCATAATTATTTAAATATTTTTTTAGGATTTAAATAAATGTGGCTTTGCTCTGTTTTGTTCTAATTTTATTATTTTTGTGTTCTGGTCTAATTGTTTGATGGGTTAGGTATAGACTGACTTTCCATTCGGAAAAATTGGATTACCTGAATCAATTATTTACTTTAGCTAAATTCAAAAGTTAATAAATTTTTTTACGATTTTGAACTGCTGTCAGTGATACAATAGTAGATCTTATACAGGGTGTACAAATAGACATTTAGTAACGCCCACTACGTAATAAAACACAAAGTAGATTATTGTTCTGTTTTCAAAAGCTTCTTGACAAGAACTAATATTACAAACAAAATTGTTGGAAACAGAGTTATGGTTTTTTGTTCAATTAATTTCACTGAAATGTCGTTTTACTACTTTAATAGATCTACTGGAAGTACACAAATTAAAAATAATTTTATAATATTGTGAGGCTGCTTCTTTTCTGTTCTTTGTTTTTATATACAAAAATTCTAAAGCAACGAGAGAGGCAAAAATTTAGTGTCCTTATAGTATTAACATTTTGTTTACAGAATCGGCCTCATTGAGTGTTACAGAGTTGTGCAGTTTCATTTGCAGGGTATCCCACAAAAAAGTGCAAATACTTCAACCATAAATTCAAAACTAAAACTGATCGACACGTTTTTTTACATTTCCAAAAAACCTATTTCGATTTGAGTTGAATATAGCCTCTTAAATAGACATTTATTTCTTCATCTTTAAAAGTACTTGACGTTATTTTAGTCTACTATTCAGCAGAACAATTTGTGATACTGTAGATTATTTTGAAAGAGAGTTTTGGGGCTCCTTTAGAGTTAATTTTTTGATAACTTTTTAGCATAAATTAGTTTAGCGTCGTCAATATGATGCTTCGGAAGCTTATTCAATTTAGAAACTTTTTTCTTTTTTACTATTTTTTCTCAAAACGTATCGTTTTTGAGTAAAAAAATAAAATGCGGTATAATGCAGTCACCATTAGCATTAAATTATTAGTTATCGCACATAAACATCTATTCGCAGTAACTGACAGTAACATTTTCTATGCTAATAACGTCTGTGTGCCAAATTTCACCCAAACTGGTCAATTACTGGTCAAGAGATAAAACAATAAATGCTCATTTCTAGGACTACATTCAAGAGCCTATAATTCGAATTTGGGAAGTTTTTATAAAAAAATAAAAAATACTTGTCGATTGATTTTCAGTTCTTAATTTATGGTTAAAATATATGCACTTGTTTGTGGGACACCTGTGTATTTTTACATTATTAGTTTCTGTGTAAAAAATAATGCAAGTTTGTGTAACCTATTACAGGTCCATCTTTTTCCGTTAGACTTTTAATCCAAAAAAAGAAAATCATTTGGAAAAATCACAGTAAAGGCTTGAATGAATATTTTCTAATAAATTTGTAGAAGAAGAACCCAGAATAGCTAATAATATCCAAAAACATTCGACTCTGCGTTCAAATTCTCATCTACTTTACAAGTGTTCCAACAAACAAAAATTTAACAACTCACTTCGTTATCATAAATTTAATAAAAAAATAATCATTAAATTTGAGTAATAAATAAAAAAAAGTTATGATACCAAATGTAAAATGTCGAAAAATGTTAAAATGATTTAAATTTTTTCCTCACTATGCATTTGTTTTTGAAGCTAGTTCAATGATTCTGGCACCAAAAATATTGTCAATTTTCGTTCTTATAATGCTTGGTCTCTTTTAATAATCAAAACCGTGAAGAAACTGTGAAAAAATGAATTACCAAATATCTCAAAAACTACTCCAAACAGAAATGTAATTGTATCGACGAAGTGTTGTTGAAATAGAATTTGATTGATGGCATAAAAAATAAGGTTTCTATTTGTTCCATTGTTCTGTAACGCACAGTACAGTATTTTGAGACGTTGGTTTAAAAGTATGCTCAAATTTATTTATTTGGCTTAATGAATTATGGGGATATTAAGATTTTAATGAAGTCAAAAATTACAAATAATTCTAAAACGGTTAGAATTAGCAATAACATGATAAGTATAAAATTTATGTACAATTCAAAAATTCCACAAAATATGGAATATCCCATACAATTTAACAAAGTTAGCATCAACTTCCGACGCAAGCGGAAGTGTAAACAAGTTGAAAGTATTTTAAAGATAAAGTCACTGATCTACCTTTTATATGACTAAAATTTCAAATCTTAATTTTAATTACATATTTATAATTTTTTCATGAACCACTTATCTGTAACACTCTGTATTTGAAAATTTTCACATCTTAGCGCATAATTACCGCGTAAGTAGTATTTTGGCTCTTAAAAAAATTCACCTAATACACTATCTATATGTTTAAATAATTTTTTCAAATTTTTGAAAACTAGTTATTATATAAGTTTTTGTTGATAATAGTAGAAGTACAAGTTTTAAAAAAGCTTCGTGTGTTTAAAAATAACTTAAGCAATTGGTGCAATTAAATTGCTTTAACACTTCCCATCAATCACTAAAAGCATATCGCAATCATTAAGTGTAGAAAGAAAGAAATCGTTTCATTTAATGGAACTTTATATTTCACGAAATTTAATATAAATGTTTTTCTTTCAACTTTTTCAATAATCTTTTATATTTTCGATTTCTTATAGCAAATTTAAGTTTCATCCTCATATAATCATCCGAAACCCATCTACTATAAATCTTCTTTGCAATTTCCACCGTATTTCCTAAAACATAAAAAATAATCTAATTTTCATAAATTACTATTTGCGACACTCCTTTGTGGGCCTGGCTGGTAATACAATGTAATTTGTTGATTACTCTATATACCTGGCTGACCCAATTCAATGAAATAATTACTTTACCTATTGGTTCAACTGGGAATTTACTACGATCAAATGTAAATGGTTCTTCTACTTCTTTAAATATTTTTTCACTTATGAAACTTTGGTTAAAATTTTGATTGTTGATTAATGTTTTGTTCAGATAATCAATGAATAATTGCCATCGAGGAGCAAAATAATTTGAAACTATTCCTGAAAGGTATAATTAAATGTGTGAGTCAGCAAGAGATAAGAATTTGATTATTACCTGACCATTGCTTATTTGCATAATCCATTATCTCGCCGTTAGGGCCCCATAAAGTGATTTGATTTCTGGCGTTATATTCAAATTGTTTTTCTTCATCGATTGTACTAGCTAAGTTTTTGGCTGATTCTAACCAGGGACCTAGCATGAAGTTTATGTTTGTAGAGAGGATTGACTCTAAGTCGGGGAAAATCTCCAAAAATTTTTCAGCATTTGTTCTGAAAAAATGAATAATTTCTAACACAACTATACAGTATAATTTTTTCATACTTACTGAAACTCTTCAATGTTGTTTTTGCTATAAGCTTGGATTAAGTTCTTGTAATAAAAATCACCAAAAACCTGAAGGGCTTGTCTTGTAACATCTACCAAATCGTGGAGATAGCCAGGATTATCTAGCGAATCAGAAGCCTTCAATAAATCATTCCAAGCTGTTATCAAATCATCAGTAGAATACCAATTCTGAAAAAACTAACCATAATAAAATCAAAAAAAGGTAAATTTTGTACCCAAATCGAAATTTTCAAACTTGGTGATCTTGAAATTGCATATTTCCCTCTGATTCTATTCAATCCTTCATAATCGTAGATAGTTTTTTGAAGAACACTCCAAGCTTTCATAGCATCAGTATTTTCAGATCCATACCTTCTGATTGAATAATTCTCAAACCATTCACTCAAATTTGTTGGATTTTTGCGCCATGCAGTTTCAGTCATAAATTCATAAATAACGTAATTTTGGTTTATTCCTTCGGGTGTTAAGCCAATCCCAACCATTGTACTATTTTCCATTAAACGTGCGTTTATAGGCTCCTGTATTGATTTAAATTGAATTTTAATAATTTGTCATTTGATTGTAATATAAAAATAAAAGATATCAAATTTTAAACAGTTACAAATTTTAGTCTAGTTAGAAATTTCAGTTGCAATTTTTTGTAACTGATAATGCGCTTTTGTCTTAAGTTGTTTTATTCACAGATGGATTGATATATTAATGATTTTTTTGTTACCTCATTGATAACGGTCGAAGACCCAAACATTCCTAAAGTGCCACCAAAATTATGTAACATGCACCATATAAAAGGCTGTCCGAAATAATTATCCATTCTTTCGTACTGTGGCCATTGCTCTGATTGTAAATCCAACACGATCATTTTTCCCTAAGTTGCAAAATAGTTATTAATTTTTCAAATGAAAATGATACAGAGAAAGGCAAGCATAGATTTAAAAACATACCAAAGGAACACTTAACAAAAATGTCCTAGCTCTCTCTGTATCATCCCAAAAAAAATCATGATGAAACATCCATCCTTGAAGCAACCTAAAACCAACTTACTATAGGAACTGAAGTTAAAATAGCTTTAGCTCGACTCAGAGACCAAAAAGGTAGATCATTAACAAATAGCCAATTCTGCATTAACCTAAAGTTTCTTTTTATACTAACAAATATATTTTTTTTAATATTACCAAATGGCTTCTGGATCTGTATCATTCATTGCTTTAAAAATCGATTGACCAACATTAGATAAATAAGTTAAGTCACCACTAGTTGGTGTATTTTCATTAAAACTGTCGCAGTTATAAACATGATCGGTGCCAAATTCTGAAATCATCTGAAAACAATTTTGAGAATTTTGCGCTTATTTGGACGTACTTCTTCAAGAAAAGCTGTTCCAATTTTATTGAATAAATCATCAGAAGGATCAAGAAAATATGGACAACAATACGTATCATTGAAGCCATTCCAAGAGCCCAATTCAACCATATTAGCGTCAGGATAAATCCTAGAATTATATATAAATATGAGTTGAAAAATTTAAAGCCCAAACCTTTTAAAAGCTCGTGGCAAATGACCAGCAAAAGCTGGCAAAACTGTAATTATTCCAAATTCCCTCATTCTTTCTAAAATTTGTTTTTGTAAAATTATCGATTTGTTGTGCCATGCTTGGGATAAAGGACCGCCCCATCCTCGTAAATTACCCATTCGTAGCCTTGAAAAAATAATAAATTTCAAACAATCAAACAGATTTTTGTTACCAAGCAAGAAACGCAGGACCTGTAAAATGCTCATTAATTTCATCATCAGTTAAGTTGAATTTTTTATAGACTCGTTCCCAGATAGCTTCTTGACCATTGAAAGCCAGAACTAGATTGAAGCCGTTTAAAACTATCCAATCTATGTGTTTTTCCCATTGCTGCCAGTCCCACCAAACAAAACTGTAACTAGTTGTACAAACATTTTGATAATAGCGGAATTTATCATTGAAAAATATTGTTAAATTGACTTGTGGTAATATTTCTGGAAGGTTTAATTGTGAGCTTTCCCATGAAATATGACAGTTACAGAAATATTTTAAATAGTGGTTGAAGCCAGCAGCTGCTGCTACTCCTGTACTAGCTGATATTTTAATAATATTATCTGAAGTCTTTTCGATCTATAACAAAACTGGAAATAACAAATTTGGAACATTCAGAGATTGTGACACATTACACGGAAGAAGTCTTTATTTGAAATAACTGAATTAATGTTGACAGAAAACTGCTCTGCTCTATTTGGGATTATTCTTTCAATCAATTCTTGAACAGCTTTAGCTTGAGTTTTATTATCAGCTTGAGGCCGAATGTTTTTGAAATTTGCTAGAAATTGTTTGGAAATTATTTAATTACTTACATTTTAATACAATTACCATTTGATGAAACAATCAAAGAAATTAAAATAGTTGTTGCAATTTGGTTCATTGTAATTTTACTAAACGTTACTTGGAACTCTTTTATTCGTGAACTCTGAACTTATCTGTATTTATTCTTTGATAAAGAAGGTACTCAATCATTTAAGATTATTAATTCAATCACGTCTTAATACATTTTAAATTGAAGAATTGTCATTGTTATAACTTACAAAAAACTATGGTTAGTTAAAGCAATCTAAAGTAAATTTGCAAATTTTTTTAATTTGTGAGATATTTAAAAAACGCGCCAATAATTGCTAACAAACAAATATCAAAATATTTTAAACAAATTACATAGTTATGTGTAAAATTATAACAAACACTTGAAAAAGTAGATAAAACTGTTAATTGTTTTATTTTCAACATTTTCTCGATAACAATTTTTCTGCTTTGTGAGTATATACAGGCAACTAACAATACATATTTTGACAGTTGGACTTTTAGAAAACTTTGAGGTTATGATTGTTGTTAGTTTGAGGTTTATCACCCTTCAATTTTTCTCTAATGAATACAAAAAATGCTGGAACAAGGTATTTAATTAATTTTTGATTATTATTGTTTTCTATTATTTTTTTTTCAGCTTCTTTGGTAAACGATTTGATGTTGCATAGTAATAAACGTCGAAGATTTTGGGATGATATTTTTCAGAAATACTCAATAGAAACCAATGATGATGAATCTTTTGCTTTTAATGAAATACCAATAAGCTATGAAATATCTCCTAAAAAGTCAAAAAAAGAAAAAGTAACAGAAGTTGATTCGGAATACACAACCAGTGAAAAAAAATTAATAGAAAAAATAGAAGTTAAACTTCAAAGTAATTTGTATCGTTTAGTTCTGTTAAGAGAAAAAACAAAGTTATTGCTTGATCGTAAAGGATATAATTCTATTAACCCTCAATTCGAAGATGAAGTGGAAAGATTGCAGGAGTATCTCACAGTTCATAAAATTAAAAATTATATAAAATTATGTTTTCAAGAAGATACAAATATAAAAGAATTGAAAAGAGATAAAAGTATTAGTGAATTAGCAAGTCTTTTGTACCAACAGAAACAAGTAATGGGTGATAAAAAATTACGTCAATGCATCAATAGACGAGTTAGAGAAGAATGGACTGCTCTAACAAAGGTTATTCCGGAAGATGACTTAATAATTTATGCTGTGAATCTCGTTAAGAATTTTGACAATTAGTTTTATATTTTAATAAATAGTATTTTTTCAACAATTTTTTTTATTTCAAAACAATTTTCTCGATTTTTCCACAACGTGGATATAAAACGCTGGATTTTCTATATCTTCAAGATTCCGAAAATCACCATAAATGTGGAAGGAAGATCCATCTCCAAAAGCTTCAACTAACATATCTTTGAATACTTCTAACCTATGCGGATAATACGACAATCGGAATTCGCTACAAATTATTATTAATAAAAACAAAAAAATTAAAAATTTCAGTACCTGACACAATCGTAATTAATTTCGTCAGTTTTACCATAAACTGATGTCGTGTCGATTAAATAATCTAGAGTTACTAACGCTGGCTTTCCAGAAACATACAACACCGAAGTTCTGATATCTGTCATATGTTTACTCTAAAACTTTCAATTGTAGAATTTTCTTTAAACTCTAGTGACTTACATTATAATAAATACATTTCGACGGGGTACTTCCTTCGTTAATAATATGATCGTAATTTCTATGATCGATTAATAAGAGACCGCCTGGTTTAACGCACTTTTCAAAATTTTTGATAGCCTGCCTGGAATTTTTCATAAGCTTTTGTGTATATTTTTAACTGACTTACTTTTGTTCTCTTTGATCGCCAAAAGAGTCTAGCAAATGGGCAAATGAGTTGCCTAAGCAAATAACAGCGTCAAAACCATTTCCAACGAGTTGCTCAATATCATCGAAAAGCGTTAACCAATTGGCTTCTTCAATAACTAAATGAATAAAAAGTTAATTTTTTTTTTAGTTTTTTTGCAAAGTTCTTACCCCAATTGTAGAAAGCAGGCTCATTACGTCGATTCCATCGAGCTTTTAAAGCATATTTTAACATTTTATCGGAAGCATCGACTGAAACTACCTCGAAGCCTTCTTCTAGCAACATGATAGAGTCGATTCTGCGTGAAAATTATATTTTGATTTGTTTTCAATTTTGTTGAAATCTTACCCAGTTCCGCAAGCTACATCTAAAATTCTTCTGCATCCTTTCTTTTTCAAAAGTCCCACAAGGAAATTTTTATAATTTTGTGTTCTCGAATTTTTATCACCGATAAATATTTCCCAAACTTTTGCAGCTTTGCCATCAGCGTATTGATCTTTTATACCTTCAACAGCCGTTCCTAAAGAACGGGTTCGGAATATACCTTCAGCCATGATAGGATTTAACAATTAAACTCAATACCAAAAACTATTATAGTTTTATTAAAATAGTGTTACTTTTACAATTGTTTATGAAATGGTGATGAAGGTTTAATGAAAATGGAGGTTTTATATATACCCATACGTTAGTTTAGTGGGGAACTTTAATTTTAAAGCAATGTTGCATCATGCGATAAATATTATTAAAAATATAAGATTTTGTTGCTATTTTATCAAGAAGTTAAGTTTTGGTATTTTCCTTGGATGAGCTAAAATTGAGCAATTTTTGATAATGGGTTATCTTTTTATGCAACAAAAAAACTACATGCGTTTTGCGTAACTTGAAGATATTTATATTTTTCAACAATTTTGATCCAAAGTTTTTACGAATAATTGGCGATTTAACGATTCTTACTTTGCAAAAATTTCTAATTGTTTCTTAATTTTTTTCCATTATTATTTTTTGCATCCATTCCCGGATTTTTGTGCAGATATGCAGAGTCACTGAACGCATAAACAAAATCGGAGTTATGTGAGAGCTTATCAGGTCAACACAAATGACCTTATTTATCATCCACAGATAAATAATTTAAGAAAAAATTTAACTAAGCTCACCTGACAACAAGTGGCAAAAAATTATTGAAAGTTTATTATTTGTGTTTTGTGATTTTTTTAAAGGATGAATTTGTGATTTTTTCAATTTAGTTTTTTATTTGAAATTTTTCTCACTGGATAAATTCGGAAAATTTATAATTCTATGTCCAGGTGATTTAGTCAATAATTTGTGTGGAATTCATATGACATAGCAGATTTATCACTTTACATTACGAATACTTCAAAAACAAAATATAAATGTTAATTAACATCATCAACGAAAAACTGTTTTGAAAAAAAAGTTGATGTATCTGGAATTATGAGAAAAGAGTCAATGGACAAGCATTTTCATCGTTCAATAATGTATTCTTTTGCCGTGGGACTTTGTTTTGTTGGGGTAGATTTGGTCTGTTATATGAGGAATATTTAACTAGAATAACTGCACTTTTAATAAAAATATTAATAATTTTGATTTCTAATATCTGTTTTTTCTACAATTCTGAACTATTCACGTGTTCCCACAACAAAAAAATTATAAAATCTACTCTATGTATTTTCTTAGCGTTATAATAACATTATGAACTTATATCACAATTTGATTAGGAATAGGAATTTTGATAATTAATTTTGCATTAATATTTATAAATAATATTGTTTTAATCTATTTTTTATTTTAAAACAAACTTCTCGATTTTTCCACAACGTGGATATAAAAAGATGGATCTTCTATATCTTCAAGGTTTCTAAAATCACCGTCAGTGTGAAATAAAGATCGGTCTCTAAAAGCTACGACTAACATATTTTTGAATACTTCTAACCTGTATGAGAATCGGTATTTGTTACAAATTATTGTTAATAAAGGATTAATATAATAGACAAAATTTTTCATTGCCTAACACAGTAGTGATTAATTTTGTCAGTTTTACCATAAAGTGAAGCCGTGTCGAGTAAAAAATCTAAAATGACTATCGTTGGCTTTCCAGACACATACAACACTGAAGCCCTAATATCTTTCATATATTTGCACTAAAACTTTTATGTGATAAAATTTTATTGAAACTACAGTAATTTACATCATAATAAATACTTTTTATTGGGGTACTTTCTTCGTTAATAATATGGTTGTAAATCCTGTGATCGATCAATGAAAGCCCGTTTGGTTTGAGGCAGTTTTCAAAATTTTTTATAGCCTGTTTGGAATTTTTCCTGAGTTTTTGTGTATATTTTTAAACGGATTTACTTTTGTTCTGTTTGATCGCCGAAAGAGTCTAACAGATGTGCAAATGAGTTGCCTAAGCAAATAATTACGTCAAAACTATTTCCAACGAGTTGCTCAATATCATCGAAAAGTGTCACCCAGTTGGCTTCTTCAATAACTAAATTGAAAAATTTATCTTGCTATAAATGTTATTGAAAATATTAGTTTTTTTTGCTGTTACATCTTATGTAACAAAAGAATGCATGCGTTTTTGCGTATTTTGCATTAACATATTCCTATTGCGTTACTTTCAAAATTTGGTTTAATTTAAAAAAAATGTAATACTTTTCAATTTTTTGCAATTAAAATTTTTTTAATTTATACTAAATTTGCATCAGCTTTTGGACTTGCTGAGTCACTAATCACATAAACAAAATCAGAGTTATATAACAGATTATCAGGTCAACGGGAATAATTATTTTATCATCAATAGATATCAATATTGGAAAAAATTAGGTGAAACTATTTCTATCTGGTAACAATATTTTGGTTGCTAATGTAAAACTCGAGATAAATATAAATATATATTAAAGGTCATTTTAGATTTCAAAAATTAGAAATTTCAAAATTAGCTTGTTACAGCTCTTTGACCTGTTGCTAAATTGATTCTGATTGTTTTCATTCTAAATATTTTTCAGTATAAACAGATCCTTAAAAATTCATAGTCTATTTCCATGTGATCTAGTCAATAATTCGCGTGGAATTCATAAGGAGCTGGTTTGACATTCTTATCATGACACAGCAGTTTTATCACTTTAATTTTCTCAGAAAACAAAATATAAATTTTAATTAACGTTATCAGAAAGAGTACTGAAAAATAGTTGGTATTTGAAATTTTGAGAAAAAAGATGAAAAGCATTTTTCTTGTCGAATAATGAATTCTTTTTCTGTGAGTTTCTGCTTTGTTGGGCTAGAGTAAAATAGTTTTAGACTTCAATTTCTATCTACTCTAGAAAAATTTCTAAATTGCTTGTTCTAAAGTATTTTTTATTCCACAAAATTATAAAATCCAAACTATTTATTGTTTAACATTATCACATTACGCGCATTTAAATTCTGTTATCATCCATTTGTTATAAATCTTCTTCGCAATTTCGACCGTATTTTCTGTAAATACAAATTATTTTTTAAGGATTTAATCTACTTACAATACTTGCCTATTGGTTCAGTCGGGAATTTACTACGATCAAACGTGAATGGTTTCTCAACTTCTTTAAACATTTTTTCATTGATAAAACTCTGATTAAAACTTTTACTATTAATCAAAGTTTCATTTAAATAATCAATGAATAATTGCCATATAGGAGCATAATAATTAGAAACTATTCCTGAAATGTATAATATGCAAGTTTTTTCAGCAAATGATGAGAATTATTACCTGACCATTACTTGGCTGCATAACCTATTATTTCTCAGTTTGGACCCCATAAAGTAATCTGATTTCTGGCATTATATTCAAATTGTTTTGCTTCATCGATAGTGCTAGCTGCGTTTTTTGCAGATTCTAACGATGGACCTAACATGAAATCTGCATTTGTTGATAAGATTGATTCTAAATCGGTGAAGACTTACAGTTTTTTAAACTTACTGAAAATCTGTTATATTTTTGTCGGTATAAGCTTGAAGTAGTTTTTCGTGATACAAATCACCAAACACTTGAAGAACTTGTCTTGTAACATCTATCAAATCGTGAAGATAGCCAGTATTGTATAAAAAATCCGAAGCTTTTAATATATTAAACCAAGCTGCTATTAGATCATCAACAGAATACCAAATCTAAAGATACAAATAAAAATTTTAGTAGAATAATACAAAGTTTTTACCCAAATTGAAACTTCTAAATTTGGTAATTTCGTAATTGCATAAGTCCGTCTGTATTGATGCAAACCTTGATAATCGTAGATTGTTTTTTGTAGAATACTCCACGCTTTAGTCGCATTAACATTTTCAGTTCAATACCTTCGTATTGTATAACTTCTAAACCATTCAATTAAATCGATTGGATTTTTTCGCCTTGAAGTTTCAGTCATAAACTCGTAACATAATTTTGGTAGATTCCTTCAGGAGTTAAAAATTTCTTTTTGTAAAATTATCGATCTGTTGTGCCATGCTGGGGATAGAGGTCCGCCCCATCCACGTATATTACCCATTCGTAGCCTTAAAAAAATAATAAATTTCAAACAATCAAACAGATTTTTGTTACCAAGCAAGAAACGCAGGACCTGTAAAATGCTCATTAATTTCATCATCAGTTAAGTTGAATTTTTTATAGACTCGTTCCCAGATAGCTTCTTGACCATTGAAAGCCAGAACTAGATTAAAGCCATTTAGAGCTATCCAATCTATGTGTTTTTCCCATTGCTGCCAATCCCACCAAACAAAACTGTAACTAAATGTACAAACATTTTCATAATAGCGGAATTTATCATTGAAAAATATTGTTAAATTGACTTGTGGTAAAGTTTCTGGAAGGTTTAATTGTGAGCTTTCCCATGAAATATGACAGTTACAGAAATATTTTAAATAGTGGTTGAAGCCAGCAGCTGCTGCTACTCCTGTACTAGCTGATATTTTAATAATATTATCTGAAGTCTTTTCGATCTATAACAAAACTGAAAATAACAAATTTGGAACATTCAGAGATTGTGACACATTACACGGAAGAAGTCTTTATTTGAAATAACTGAATTAATGTTGACCGAAAACTGCTCTGCTCTATTTGGGATTATTCTTTCAATCAATTCTTGAACAGCTTTAGCTTGAGTTTTGCTATCAGCTTGAGGCCGAATGTTTTTGAAATATGCTAGAAATTGTTTGGAAATTATTTAATTATTAACTTACTTAATGTACTTCACTACATTTCAAATTAAAGTGTTTTCATTATTGTTTTTGTATCCAGGGGAAAAAGGTACAGCAGATAAACAACTTATTAAGTTTTAGTAAATTCAAGGGAACTGTTATAAGTAGCTAAGTAACTACGTGTAAATAAATGTTTTTCCAATCCACTATTGAATTGGATAATTTAAATTTAATCTACCTTAAAACTGTTTGAATAATAACTATTTAAATAATATTTTTCAGTTTCTGCGTGCAGATGCCATCTATTGACATAAAAATTCATGAGTTTATATATAATTTTTGACAACTGGTACAGAGTTGAATAAAGTTGATTATAACAATTGTATATATTATATATGAATTTTTTTGAGACTGTAAATAGGCAGTCAATAATACTCTTAAGTGAATAATATTTCAACTAACAGTTACACAACTTTTCAAAATTATTCAATTTAGGCAACTTAATATACAGACGCTAATTGTTAACTGCATATAATAAAAACGTATATTTCATGTGAAGGGAGAAAAATTTCGATTTATGCAACGACACAATTTGTAAAACTTAAAATAAAAAAAAATCCAATTTTTTTTTATAATATTCTCAAATAATCTAAATATCAGATTTAGAACCTATACTGTTTCTTTATGATGACATAAATACAAATAGAAAACATTTTTTTTCTTTTTTGTTTTATTAAAATCAAATTTTGCGAAAAACAAGATTGGTTAACTGTCAATTTTCTGTAAATTCAAACTAGCAGTAAATCGAGATGCATTATCCAACCAAGTTGTTTAAAAAAATAATCAAGACCAAAAAAATGTGTCTGTTGTCCTGTGACCCAGTAACCACTCAATCCGAGTCCATCCCTGTGCGGGAGTATCACCCAATCGCTTAGTGGGAGCAAAGCAATCGAGTCAAGTACAAAGCGGTTGAGTAGTCTGTTGGCAGTGTCGATTCCGCGGTCCAGCAAGCAGTTAGCCAGCATCCTCTTGCGCGCGCGAAGATGCTCGACTACGACGCCGACTTGTCGGAGCGTCTCAGTCTGCCTCTTGACGCTAATAATAACGATAATTTATCACGAGGCGATAAATATTCTCTTCGTCCACGTTCAAGTCGGCGTCGCGACGACAAACCATCTCGTCCTGCAAAAACCAAACCCAAAGCGGCGCCTTTAAGTAAATATCGTCGTAAGAACGCTAATGCGCGTGAACGTTCGCGGATGCGCGAAATCAATCAAGCATTTGAAGCGTTGCGACGCGCCGTGCCACAGATGACTGTTGCGCGACATACCAACGAGAAGCTGACCAAGATTACTACTTTAAGACTTGCCATGAAGTACATTTCCGCGTTGAGTGCAGTGCTGAGCAACGAACAGGACCTGCTGTCGGATTGCAGCGAGTTGGACTGCTTCCTGCTGGAGTCCGACGGAGAGTCGCTATCGCGCGATCTATCTGATCATTCCCTCACACCCGCCGAATTCGACTTCCCCGACGATTTCGACGAACATCTTTCACACTTTGATCCACTCTTCGCAGGCTTTAGTTAACCAAGTGTTTAGTGGCCATTCTTGTACATTATTTCGTGCCTTCGACTGTATATATAAATACATTGCAATATTGCCGCATGACATTTACTTAAAGCCAGTCATGCTCATATTTATTTATAAGTAGTCGCTTTTATGTAATATATCGAAATCTTAGCAGATAAATATATTTTATTTCTGCATAATTCGACTTTTATTTATTATTATTCAAAGCAGGTAAGTTTCATTACACAATTTTCTTTTGGGATGATTAATTCAATTACTTCATTCATTCCATGTAATTGCACTATCCAGTTTCTTCAATCTTTTTTTTTCTCTCGTTTTAGATTTAACAGACACCTTAATCGCTTTTTATATTACAGTACCATTATTTTGTCCATCCCACTTAACAGCTTTTTCTACCAAAACGATTCATCTTCTACTTAGCATTAGTTTTACTATCATTAACTAAATACCCACTTTTAATAAATTAGAAAACACCCACAAATTTCTTAAAACGCTCAATTATTCAGACACCATGGCTTCAGAAGCTTCCCATTTAAACAATTTTAATTCAAAAATGAACCAGAAGTTTGTCGAAAATTTTGATTTTAGTTGCGCAAATTGAAGACTACTTTGAATTTAAATGCAAAAAATAAACAACCCAGGGAATTTTACATTTTAGGGTTAAATCAGAACATTAAAAACAACCGAAAGTTTGCAGTAATGCTTTTTATTAAATTGACATGGATGTTTTTATAGCGACTTTGACAAAAATGCTTTAGTAACGATGACTGGCAATCCTGATTTGTTTTAGGGACTCATTATATTTCAATTTGGTATAAAACTGTCAAATTTGTAACTATCTAATACAAAACCTTTTTTCTAACTGCATCATTAAGTTGCCAACCTGACGACAGAAATGATACGTAAAATGCGTGGTAAGTTTGCAGAAATTTCTTAAAAAAATTGGTGAGAAAACTATAAAATGCTACTAATATAGCTTTAAACTAGTGAAATACTTTTTTTTGCAATTTTTTTGACTCACATTTTGTTACCAACTTTATAAAAAAAAATATAATCAAATCTTCTGTAAACTTTTGTTGATAAAGTCAAGTTGGTAAAAGTTGTATTTACACGAGGCAATTTTCTGACTAATACAGATTGATTGAAGTTTCTAGTGGAAAACAAAATTTTTTGAACCACGTTTAAAACCAAGGTTAGGTTTAGAAAAATTGATATCTTATCAACTGCTGTCTTTGAATTGATTACAAATAATGTTTTACTCTGCTAGACTGTATTCCATAAAAAATTAATTAATAAATTTTGATCAATTATTTGACAAGTCAGATTAGTGACATTGCCGCAAACTTATCTGAACAAAACTTTCTAATAGCCAACATTTTTTGGTCCAACTTAAAAACATAAAATTTCTAAAACCCTAAAATCTAGGGCGTGATTCTTTTTTGAGATGACTTTACAATAATTAGAAGTTTTTGTATTTTACGGTTCTATTAAACTAACATTTTTTCAAAAAGTTTTTCGTAGTTTTACAATAGAATTACATTTTATTGCCAACACAATAAATGACACAAATAATATTTATGTATATGGGAAAAAAATAAACTGTCCACTAAAAATTTGAAATTTAGTGAATTTATTGTTATAAGGTTGAATGAACAAGTAAATTTGCTCAGTTAGTTTCATTTACATAAGTTGGCGTAATTTTTTTTGACATGTCTGTCTGACAGTTTTCTTCTACATTTGCTATATTAACTTAACTTCAAATTCTTTAAAATGACGTACTGTAAATATTTCTCACTAGAATTTAAGGGAGCACCAACTTAGAGAAATGTAGTACCAACTTAGCAAACATTTATCCCAATTTTTAGTGGGCAGTTTATTTTTTTCCCATATATAAGTGTCTAGTATTTGTAATCAAAAATTTTTTACAAATTTGAAATTACGGATTTTGAAGTTTGATAAAACCTAAAATTTTTTTTTCCGATAAATTTGATGCAATTACAATTGTTATTAAATATTTTTTACCAACGAGAAAAATCTAGTGCTTTGTCTTTTATTCGCATTACTATTTTGAATTATTTTCCATCATTTAACATTTTAAAATAGTGATGACAAATTAAGGATAAGGAATTAATAAAATGAGATATTACCATTCAATTGACTCATCCTCAAAATTGTCCCTAGTATTAGTTTTGCTTCCATTGAAAATTTAGTAGATCCTAGTCCCTAGTATTAGTTTTGCTTCCATCGAAAACTTAGTAGATAGAAAAAACGGCCAAAGCTCGACCGTCCTTGGCTCACAGGTATAGTTTTTTTTCTATATTTGAAATATCCACTCTCTTCTTGAATTGTTATTTAAATTGGAGCTGAATTTCAAGGCCAGACGGTCCAACAAGACCTCTTAACTGAAAGTGAAATTCCGCTAATTATCCCAAATCAGTTAATTATTTGTTTATTAATAAATTGCTCAATTTCCAGCAACTTGTCTTGTTGATGGAGATGTGTAATTAGAATAAATTAAATTTAATATAATTATGTTTATTTACATCAAGTCATTTATAATTAGTTGAATGGCAGAAAACTATATAAATATTAATCCAACATTTACTTTCTCCTTTAAGTTTGTAATTTTTTCAAATAAAATTTCAATTTGTGATAGCTAATCATCTGTAGCAAATGATGGCAATGAATAAGCAAGAAATTATGTAATTCAATGAGCTTATAAAAAAAATAAATAATATATTACTTATTGTAAACGACATAAAGAAATGATAACGCTTTTGACGTCCTTGGAAGGCCAGAGTGCATGTTACAAGTTAATAGGTGTATAATTTATTATTTATATTATTGTAATTATATTAATGAAGTCGGAACGAGTCGGAGTAAAAAGGCTATTGTCTAGCGAAAATCTTGTCTTGTTTTCTTATGTAAATTGAATGAATACAACACGACTTAAAAATTTCTTTTCTCTGTATTTTAATGATCACGCAGCAGGTGTTAGTATACTTTAATTTAATTCACTAGATCTAGATATCAACAAACGTTTTACGAAACGCACAATTCGATGTGTTATGTTTTATAACATCATATCTTCACATTATTATATTAATTAAGAGACAGAGAAAGAGTAGTGGGCGAATAACGTGCGATTGGTATATCAACTGACGAGGATTATTAGCATTTGATTGGTTGAATTATGCCGCCTACAGGTACTCTATAATTTTTTCAACAGAGAGGTGAAAGTTACATCCTAAATATCAATCCGCATGAATGTGTTTGATTTTTTTTCAAGTTTTAAATTCATGTAATCGATTTTTATCCTCTAGTGAGTATATTGATATATTTAACTTTCTTGTTTAGTAGCATTAACTGGAAGCTTACCTTCAAGAATGTAGTTTTGTCCTTATTAGAAACCATCAGGATGGTAGTTCTTGACAAATAAGCAAATCCCTTGCGAAAAGACATTACAAAAAGCAAACACCTGTAGATGGTGTGAAAGAATAAGGTCAATGGAAAAAAATGGAGTGATTGGAACGTAAAATGGTGACTAAATATCAAATGGAGAATCAAGAGGATTTTTTTTTTAATATTTTTTCAGTTTTGTTACCTACGATCCACTTGATTTTTTGTTTGATATGACTGCCAAATTTTGAAAAACAGAGAGTTTGACTTTTGGAGGATTGCAGTTAGTGACGGCTTCTGGGTTTCAAGAGGCTAACAAAAGAAAGCTACACAACAAAATTTAGATATAGATTCAGATCCAGAATTATTGTGTTTGTATTTCTCACAATTGAAGATCGAAAACAAAGTTTCTGATTTGTTTAGAAAATGATTATTCAAATGAATATTCAAAATTATATCAATTAAGGGATTTTTTCTACAGCCGTCAAAAAATCGTGACATTTATGCATGGTTACCTATGCGCGAAGTTTGACGTTTTTTCACTGTGAAAAAATATTATTTTTTCACGGTTTCACAGTGAAAAAATAATATTTTTTAACTGTGCAGGCAACTCGATTTTTCAGATCATTTTGTTCCAACTTATTTCTGTTACAATTTTAGTAACACGAAAAGACATCAACAGCAACCGAAATGAAGAGACGGATCGATAATGAGAGGTAGTTTTAAAGGTTTTATAATTATACAGAACAATATTACAAAACAATAATAATAGATATTTACTTTGACATATGAAAATTAAATGTGCATGACGAAAACGTGCCCCCGTTTATCCCCAGAGGCCTGAGTGAAGACGCTTGTAAATGAAAGTTATTTTCGCCATTAAAAGAAGCCGATGTAGAAGGTTGAGTGATTTTGTTTTCTTCTGTGGAGGAAGAAGGTTGAATTTTATTGGCAATTTCAATTTTATTATTCAAAGAGTCCTCGATGTAACTTTCTGCCACTGTGCTGCTTCTCCAGCCCCCATGACGTTTAATTGAAATTAGATCACCTCCAGCATTCGCCAAAAGAGTGGCAGAGCTTCTTCTGAAGCAGTGACCAGTATATTTTTTAGGTTCGTCTTTGTTAAGCCACTTTGCAATCAAACTTGGTATCTCTCCGATTTTGTTAATTCCAACATTTTGATTCACACATTTTCCGTTGGTATACTTTAAAAATAAACGGTCACTAGTCGCCCGTGGAGGCCGCAAAGCTCTATATTTTCTGACAATTTCTATATTTTCTAAATTTGAAACAGTAAATATTCGTTCGCAGTGGGTTTTTGTATCAGGCACCTTCACAATTAAGACAGACTGTTTATCTTCTATGTCAGTTAGCTTCATTTTAACTAATTCTTCACGTCGAAGGGCTCCCGATATACCCAAAATTAGCACAGTCTATAAATAAAACGAGTTGTTTTGATTTGTATTACACTAATATGATAAGTTTACCTTCATCAGTAAATATATCTTGTCATCTGCTTCATTAATAAACTTGCTAATGTCTTCTTTGTCTAAAATTTGCGACTTCTTGCTTCTGTAACCTACGCTTTTGCTTTTCAGGTAGGGCACTAACTTCGGAAACTTACGTGTATCGATATTCTCTTTAACGTTTAAGGTGGCTTTCAACATCGCATAAAGGGCCCAGAGTGTTGGTGGCTTTAAGGTGGTAGACTTTTCTTCCAAATACGCCAACAAAACATTTTCCGTTACTTGATCAATCTTTTTCATAGAACACCACTGCCGAAACTGAAGATACGTTTTTTCGTACTGCGGTCTTGATTTAGCAGGCAAAAGATTCGACACTGCCGCGCTTGCAATTGCATCTATTTCGTTTTCGCTGCTAAAATCCATCACACTTCTTCAACAAAAATACCTATTGTGACAAATTTTTCGCAACTATCACTTTTATTTATCATCGTAACCATGCAAGCAACTCGATTTATCAGACCATTTTGTTCCAACTAATTTCTGTTACTTTTTTCTTCATCTGGAGGCTGTAGAAAAAACGTTGTTTGTATTTCGTGGCGAAATTCATGTTTTAATGGCGCCTTCGAATGTCTTTTAGGTCTCGACCTGGCGGTCTCGACTAAAATAACATTCTCAGGCGCCATTAAAAAAACACTCATTTCGCGCACTTAATACAAAAATTACTATTTTACTATTTGCAAGTCTAATTAGTTGTGTATTTTTAGAATTTTTTTTGAGAGTTTCCTAATTTTCTAATTTGCAGATTTTTCTAATCTTTTAGATTTTCTAGATTGTTCAAATAGACTTTGGAAATTCTTTACTTGATATTACTCAAACCCAAAATTTCCAAACTTTCTCAGTATCTTCATATTCCAAGGATATCCTGGATGGTTTATGTTTTCTAGATTCTCTAAACTTTCTTGTATTTTTTACATTTTTCCAAATTTTTTAATGTTCTCAGACTTTGGGAATTTTTTTGTCTCATATAGATTTCTATATTTTTTGAATTATTCAGATTCTTTGGGTTTTTTTCTATAATTTTTTATATTCTCTAGATTTACTGGACAGTTAGATTTTCCAGAGCATTGAATTTGCTTGAAATTTTTAGATTCTATTTGTGAATTTTTCAGAATTTTCTGAAGTTCTATTTTATGCATTTTTTTTTAGATTCTTCAGATTTTTAAGACTCTTAAATTTTTTAAATACCTTCAAAAATTTTCTAATTTTGCAGTTTTCCGAGATTCTTTGAATAATGTAGCTTTTAAATATGTTTAAAATTCCTTGGGATTTTTGAATTTTACAGATTTTTTAAATTTTTTTGGTTTTCTAAATTCCCTAGATACTTTATGCTTTTTAAGTGATCTGAAAGATAAATTTGGAAATTTTTGAGCAAAATTTTAATACTTTTGGTCACGACGATTTCGTTCATTTTTGATTGTAACTCCGTCATTTCCGACAATATTGAGATCAATTTTACATTGAACTATTCTTCCCATCGTGCTTCACTTTTGAATATTTTTGGTTTTGTAAATCAAAGTTAATTGGTTGAAAAATGGCCGTCAAATGTAACTTTGAAACCAAAAATTCAAAATTAAGAAGGCTGAATTTAAAAGCTCTTTAAGTCATTATTTCTGTAGATATTTAGTTGAAGTCAAGTTGAAAAATTTTTTCTCATTTCACAATTTGATTTCTTAGATACATAATGTTTTTATTTAATTTATGTAATGGGTCGTCTAGACTCCACCCAACATAAGACGAATAAATAAATAAATGAAAATAATGACTTCAATAAATTTTTCAAAAATATAAAAATGTAAGAATTCAAATGTTGGATTTTGTCAAAAACCACAAAATCGGGTCTAAACCAAACTTTTTTTATTTATATGTTTTTTTATATACAGTGTGTCCACATTTCGATGTTCACCGTTGGGATCTCGGTTATTAGAAGAGATGGAACATTGGTTAAATGAGGAATATTTTGCATAATCTAATCTTAAGATGAATTTCATTTCAAATTCAATCAACTTTTTTCACTTTTGAGATTTTTTGGAAAAACTGGAATTTGCCGATTTTATTTACCATCAATAATTCGATAACTTTTACATTGTTAAGACACTTTTTTGAAACAAATATTTTGGTGTTAACTTGGCTTATCTTTTACATTTTTTTATGGGGGTTATAGTAAATTTTTGATTACTTAGATAGTCCATGGAAAATGTATGACGTGTCACTTGAATCTATTACTGTTGCCATATAAAAGTGACTGATTGATTCAATTCCTTAAATTGATTAATTGCTAATAATTCACATAGTTCCAAATCTACCACCAGTGGCGCTTTTACGACAGTAAAATAGCTATCGTTTACTCAACAATGACGCAAAAATTTCATAGCCTACTGGTTTTGCATCAGTGTTAAAGTTATTTTCTGTGAATATCTTTTGTAGAAATTGTCATTTAAGTGACATGTCATACATTTTTAAGAAGCTTTTTTCAAGGACTATTTAAGTAATTAAAATGACTACCATAAGAAAAACAAAAGATAGTGTTACTAACTCGAAAACAAATGAAAATAGAGGGTTCTTGTTAGCACCTATAAAATTGTGATAAAAAAGTATTTATGTAGAAGTTTGAAAAACGTCATAAGAAGCGTTATCGAGTAACTGAGAAAAATGAAAGTTGACAAATTTTGGTTTTTTCAAAATATCTCAAAACTGGGAGAAACCAGAATGAATTTAAAATAAGATTAATTTTGAGCATTGAATTCTGGAAAACATTCCTTATTTACAGTTGCTCTATCTCTTCAAATAACTGAGATGATACCAATGATGAGAACTGTAGAATTGAATTGAAAATGTCAAAATTCTGATTTTTTTTGGTATTATTTTTGATTAAATTTTGAATACTTTTGATCAGAATAATTTTCGACATTTTTAATTGTAACTTTGTTATTTTCCAGATCTTTATTTCTTTATTTTTAATTTAAATTTCAAAAATAAAGAGTCTAAATTATAAACTTTGTTCAGATATTTTTTGAATCAAAAACATAAGAGATTGCTGATGAAAAGCCTTATAAAATCATAAAAAAATTCTTCAATACTACATTTATTTTTCTTTTCTTTTTAACAAAGATATTCTAACACGATTCTTTGTCATTTAATGATGAAAAAGTACACCGCCACTGTTCTCTCCTAATGATTGTAATACATTATGTTTGTCAATTATTAAATGAGCTCGTGCCAGCAGCCAAGTTGTTAGAAAAAAAAATGATTTACGTATTATGTGGTAAATACAGCCCTGTAGCAAAATCTTAAAGACGCAACCTAACAAATAACAAAGTATTTCCGTTATCGTTATGTTGAAATACTAATTTAGCCTTCTAAAAGATGTAATTAAGTTGAGCTCTAAAAGATTTTAAGTAATTTAAAATTTCCAAAAGGAATCTTTTATATCTGTTAATAAAAATGTTATTTTAAAAGTGAATCGTTTATTATTAAACAAAGTGGTTTATATCTAAATAGTCACAATGCATTTAGTTTAAATTTATACAAGTTTTCGTATCATTGTTGAATGTTTTAATTAAAGAAAAGTTTTGCATAGAAATTGATATTTAAACTTGGAATAATTTAGCTACTGTGATATTTTCTATAGAATTAAAAGTGATAAGATCGTTGATTTGTGTTTTTGTTAACACTTTAAAATGTAAACAAATCGTGCAGGTTTTTATTTTCGCCCACTTTTTTCATGCAAATAAAATAAATGTAAAGAGAGGGGTTGTAGTTCTAATTAAAGACTTCCTAAAGGTATTATTAATCTGGCGGCGATATCAGTAAAAGATGGTAGTCACGATCTGGTCGGTCTAATCTTGTATAGATTGTTCTTCGGCCAATTAACTTTACTGCTGCTGCTTTAAACAGAGATTTATGCTTCCTTAAGGTGGTATAAATGTTATACTTTGGACAATTGATTTCTTTCTAGATCATTTCTTACATGATCAAACCTTTTCAGTAATAACACGAACGCTTCTTTTTTTATTATTTATTATTATTTGAACCATCAGCACGATATAGATGTAACTATAAATTAAACTCTCTATTAATCACGATTTTTTATTTTTTATTTGGACTAGAATTTAAGCTACTATTTCTCATTGAGCTTCAGTTTTAATAAGAGACCACTTAGGCAAGCTTTTAAGATTTCTAGTGATAAAACTGGCTGATGATTGATTGGAGATTTAAAAAAATTAAATATAGGGTGTCCCAATGAAAACAAGTGAGAACATGGCAGTTTTGTTTTAGCTCATCTGTTATTTTTAATGCCAAAATATGATATTTTTTGGAGCTACTTTGTATAAAAAAAATTAAATGTTTGGTGAATATTCCATCTTTTGAGTCACTTTTTGATAAAAAATTTTGAATTTCTGGTAAAATTCTGATATCTAGTGTCAAATTTATTATCAAAACTTTACATTTTTTGAGTTATATTGTCTCTTTTTTGGGATAATTTTTGTTGAATTTTATTATATGCTCATTCATTTTTTGTCGAATATTTTTTTTTTCAAGTTTCTTTCTATCAGTTGAGGTATTTGTGTCATTTTGTGCAAAGAATTTGTTGTTAAAATGTATTGTTAACTTGCCATTTTATTCATAGAAATTTTTTTCATTTCCGATTTTGTGTTTTTTTTCCACAATATTGCATTCTTTGACAAAAAGCCAATTTTTGTTTTAGTCATCTTTTGTGAAAAATTTTTGAATCATTCCATTAAAAAATATCACATTTTTCTGTCGAGGTAATTGTTTTTTTCTGAATCCGATTTTTTGTCACTATATAGTATGTTCATATTTCGATGCTCACCATTGGTATCAAAGTTATTAGAAGAGATAGAACAACAGTTGAATGGGGGATGTTTCGCAGAATTCAGTGCTCAAAATAAATCTCATTTCAAATTCATTCTGGTTCTTTTCAGTTTTGAGATATAAAAATTAAAATTTGTCGATTTCAATTTTTCTCAACTCTTCCTCCGACATCTATTAAACTTTTACATTGTTGAGACACTTTTTTAAGACAAGAACCTCCGATTCTCGTTTGTTTTCGAGTTAGTAACTCTCTTTTGTTTTTCTTTTGTCTTTCTTATTGGATTTTTCATTACTTAGAAAAAGTTTTTAAAAAATGTATGACTTGTCACTCAAATCTTCACAGAAAATAAATTTAACAGTGATGCAAAACCAGTAAGGCTATAAAATGTTTGCGTCACTTTTGGGCAAATGATAAGCTATGTTATTGTCGACATGTAAAAATGTGTGCATGAATTATTATTAATTAATCATTTTTAAGGATTGAATCAATCAGTCGTAATAATGGTAATAACTAGTACACAAAGGACTGGTTTACACAAACGTTATTAAGTTAATTGCAATCAAATTTGATCTCGTGATGAAATTGAACCAATCAAATTCCCAGATTCACCGAATTAATCGCAATCAAATATTTAATTTACTTTCTGTAAACTGGTCCAAAGTCTTAAATCTCTAACTAAAGCAACTTTTATATGTCGACAGTAACGTAGCTTATCATTTGTTTAATAAAATTTCGTAGCCTTAGCAAAATAATTTCAGTGAATGTTAAATTTATTTTTTCTACAGCCGTCAAAAAATCGTGACATTTATGCATGGTTACCTATGCGCGAAGTTTGACGTTTTTTCACTGTGAAAAAATATTATTTTTTCACGGTTTCACAGTGAAAAAATAATATTTTTTAACTGTGCAGGCAACTCGATTTTTCAGATCATTTTGTTCCAACTTATTTCTGTTACAATTTTAGTAACACGAAAAGACATCAACAGCAACCGAAATGAAGAGACGGATCGATAATGAGAGGTAGTTTTAAAGGTTTTATAATTATACAGAACAATATTACAAAACAATAATAATAGATATTTACTTTGACATATGAAAATTAAATGTGCATGACGAAAACGTGCCCCCGTTTATCCCCAGAGGCCTGAGTGAAGACGCTTGTAAATGAAAGTTATTTTCGCCATTAAAAGAAGCCGATGTAGAAGGTTGAGTGATTTTGTTTTCTTCTGTGGAGGAAGAAGGTTGAATTTTATTGGCAATTTCAATTTTATTATTCAAAGAGTCCTCGATGTAACTTTCTGCCACTGTGCTGCTTCTCCAGCCCCCATGACGTTTAATTGAAATTAGATCACCTCCAGCATTCGCCAAAAGAGTGGCAGAGCTTCTTCTGAAGCAGTGACCAGTATATTTTTTAGGTTCGTCTTTGTTAAGCCACTTTGCAATCAAACTTGGTATCTCTCCGATTTTGTTAATTCCAACATTTTGATTCACACATTTTCCGTTGGTATACTTTAAAAATAAACGGTCACTAGTCGCCCGTGGAGGCCGCAAAGCTCTATATTTTCTGACAATTTCTATATTTTCTAAATTTGAAACAGTAAATATTCGTTCGCAGTGGGTTTTTGTATCAGGCACCTTCACAATTAAGACAGACTGTTTATCTTCTATGTCAGTTAGCTTCATTTTAACTAATTCTTCACGTCGAAGGGCTCCCGATATACCCAAAATTAGCACAGTCTATAAATAAAACGAGTTGTTTTGATTTGTATTACACTAATATGATAAGTTTACCTTCATCAGTAAATATATCTTGTCATCTGCTTCATTAATAAACTTGCTAATGTCTTCTTTGTCTAAAATTTGCGACTTCTTGCTTCTGTAACCTACGCTTTTGCTTTTCAGGTAGGGCACTAACTTCGGAAACTTACGTGTATCGATATTCTCTTTAACGTTTAAGGTGGCTTTCAACATCGCATAAAGGGCCCAGAGTGTTGGTGGCTTTAAGGTGGTAGACTTTTCTTCCAAATACGCCAACAAAACATTTTCCGTTACTTGATCAATCTTTTTCATAGAACACCACTGCCGAAACTGAAGATACGTTTTTTCGTACTGCGGTCTTGATTTAGCAGGCAAAAGATTCGACACTGCCGCGCTTGCAATTGCATCTATTTCGTTTTCGCTGCTAAAATCCATCACACTTCTTCAACAAAAATACCTATTGTGACAAATTTTTCGCAACTATCACTTTTATTTATCATCGTAACCATGCAAGCAACTCCATTTATCAGACCATTTTGTTCCAACTAATTTCTGTTACTTTTTTCTTCATCTGGAGGCTGTAGAAAAAACGTTGTTTGTATTTCGTGGCGAAATTCATGTTTTAATGGCGCCTTCGAATGTCTTTTAGGTCTCGACCTGGCGGTCTCGACTAAAATAACATTCTCAGGCGCCATTAAAAAAACACTCATTTCGCGCACTTAATACAAAAATTACTATTTTGTTAATGTCTCTTGTAGAAATGAAGATTTTAATGACATGTTATATATTATTCAAAAGCTTTTTTCAAGGACTACCTAAGTAATTAAAAATTTAATATAACCCCTATAAAGAAAATGAAAGTTAAGTCTAATAACTCAGAAACAAATGAAAATCGAGAGTTAACACCAAAACGGAAAAGAACTTGAATGAATATGAAATAAGATTTGTTTTGAGCATTGAATTCTGCAAAATATTCCTCAATTAATCGATGCTCTATTTCTTCTAATAACTAAGCCCAAGCATCAGGAATTTTGACTACTTTGATATAATAATTTGCCTACCGCTAGGGATAAATTCGGCCACTGCCTACATATTTTACGTCATTTTCTGACAAGGTATTGCATTTTTAAAGGTTTTTTTCTTTGTAAAAATATCACATTTTTTGAGTCATGTTATGATGACAAGATTTTTGTCAAAAATTCCATTTTGTATTTTTTCTATCTAATACAATAAAAAAATTAATTCATTTTTCAATTTTGAGAGAATTTTAGTTAACCTATATAATTTTTTAGGTTATCTTGTATCAAGAAATTTTTCCATACTATAAAAATATTGAATTTTTGAGTCACTTTTTGTAGAAATATTTTTAAGAGTTTTAGTTTTTGCGGCATATATTCGAGGTTAGTTGTTTTTAGTAGGGCATCCGTATACTAGAGCACAAAAATATTTTACTACCTAGCGCTGGAACATCCTGTATAACCTTGATAGTTGCTGTTATTGAATTGACTATACCAGGTTGAAGGACAGTAAAAAATAATAATCGCATCTTTCCATGAAACTTTTTTCGTGAATTGCAGAAACAGTGAACACGTAAGCAATTACGTTCAATGCATTTAAAATTATTTAAATGTTTATTTATGAATGCAAATTGCAGTCGGCAATTTATTATTATTAAGTAAATGCATTTATATTTATTTGGATTAAAGTGAATCGCCTTCTTATAGGGTAAGTCGTAAGTACTTTATTCGAAACCGATGAAATGTAAATGTATTAATCTAATGATGTAAACAGGACTCTCTCTATCCATCGTTAAAAATTATTCACGGAATGTGTTTCTTATGAGCTTAATTAGCTATGTTCAAGACGAAGTCAGCTACCTACTGACTTGTTTACTAAACAGAAAAATTATAGTTGTTGCTTTTTTATTTTTCAAATACAAATTGATAGCAGTAGGGGTCTGAAAAAATATGCTTTTCTTTAACAATCTCATAAATACAGATTTTCACAAATTATTTTCAATATATTCATTCTCATAAATCTTTTTCTGTAATTGGTTTTTATAAATCTAATAAAAATTAATTTTTATAGGGATTTTTATATTCTTGATTTGACCTGAATCTATGAGGACATTTAGCTTACTAGAACATTCTGACGTTAAAGTATTAAGACCTTTACAAATACTATTTTTGCTCGAGAATCTTGCTTTGTCGACTTTACCATGAATTTATAGTTGCCATTTATATTGCACGATCTCGTATTGTAAATATTTATTTAATCGCTTAATAACCGTTACAAAATGTTTACTTAATTGAGGCGTCAGATTTGGCGATCAATATAGACGCTTTTATCAGTCGGATTTTTTTTTTAAACAAATCTTTGATATTACATACTTATTATCTGAAGAAAAAAAATCAGGAATACGCCCGATAATGAAATTTTACATATTGATAGAAGCAGGGGCGGCGTCGCTGTGGGGTCATTCCGGGGTCATAAGTCCACACGCGTCTGTACAGTTTGACCGTGGCAGACACCCGCAGAGAGCGCATGCCGACGGGTTTTCAGACCTCTACCATTACCAACACCTTCTAATAAACACCTGACTTATTGGTACACCTCTTGCTCTAAGAGATGTTAAATTACAGGATCATTAGAAGAACGCATCATTGGATCACTAATCATCTCACTCAACTTCGTACATGTATAATATTTGCAATAAGAAGAGAGTCAAATTCAACAATGCCAACGGCCAAAAGTAGCAATCTTTTCCTTTTTATGTTTTATGTCTTCCATCATTTTTTTTTTTCATTGCTTTCTTAAAGCAAATTAAACATAAATTCTTGTACAGCTTGAAAAGTGATCTTCTTTATATGAAAGATTAAAATTAGTGTTCAAAACAAATAATGTCAATTTTTCTTTTTAAATAATCAAGGTGAATTGTTTTAATAGTTTTTTTTATTCAAATAGTAATTATATCGTATTCTTGATTTGATTGTGTGATTTTTCTTAATTAGATTGGTATGGATAATGGTAGAGTTGATGTTAACTTTAATACAAGTTTAATGAACCACATACAACTTAATATTTCAAAATGTTAGATTAATCATCTCCTTATTATTATATGAGGATTCAATGAAACCATTACTAGTTTTACACAACGAGTTATTTAAGTTTCAGTTATCCAATCATTGTTAGATTAAATATTGCTTTTTAAAGTCTTCATTTGCTGTCAATATACGCAATAATTATACAATCTGTTCTTAGGAGATTAGATAAATTAGGAGAAGAAAAAGATGTGCTGAAGCTATAAGAGAAATAAGCAGTTTTTAAGACTAATTAATTACACTAAGTTTCGTAAAAAAGCTAAACGCTTAATTTTGAACAGTTAAAGGTTGAATTGCTGTTTGTTGAAGCTGAGTCTATTGCAATAAAACAATTGAAAAGTATGTTTTTTTTATGATAATTACAAAACGTCAGAGTCAAAAAATTTTAGGTTACGTTAAAAGATTTAAAATTTTTTAATTTTGATAAATACTCATGAATATGGTTAATAAGAAAAATTCGATTTTTAGAATTAATTTCAGAGGGCGTTTAGATATATCTACAGTGTCATTATTAAAGTCGACTCCATATGGGAGAATTTTTTATCATAAAGTTTAGTTAAAATCTGATATAGGGATCAGTTTTTGCTTCAAATTAACAAACGTGATTAAGTGGTGTTGGCTTGTCAGCAAATTTTACATTTCTTGCAGTGAATGGCTGAAAATGGCATTTATAGACAGAATTAAAAAAAATTTTATTTGAAAAAGTTGTATGTAATGTAATTTTATGGACTTGTGAAAAATTTGGTAAACCTAGCGTGAAATTGACATTTTAGATAGTTTTGGCAAATAATTCTTTTCTAACAGTATCAAAATTTAGCAAACTGGTATGAATTAGTTTATTTTTAAAATTGTCATTGTTATATGCAACTTTAATAATAAATACTTTTGTTTACTTTTTTCAAAATTTCGATTTTAGTCACAAAAAAATGACATGAGCGATGCAAAGTTATCATAACTTTAACGTTCATTCATTGATATTTAAATGGAAAACATTTTCCAACATAAAATTAATGTAAGATTATAGGGAGACTGTCAGAAACGACACTAATTTAAATAGGTTTCAGTTTTCAGACCTTTTCTGAATATTTACCAATGACAAAAATTTGTTTTCAGATATGGTCTTAAAACTAAGATAATATTGGATCAAAGTCTGTTTTGACAATTTTTTCATAACTTTACATACTTTTAATACTGAAAAATATTATACGTTTGAACTTTTTTAAATTTAGTTAGTTTAAATTATTAGAACTTAAGGTATCATATCAATCTCATATCAATTTTTTTTATAACGGGATTTAAATTTTCAAAATTATTCAATCTAGAAAAGAATATTTATTATGAGAAAAGCTTAGAATGTCGAATATTCCAAAAATAAACTAATTTATACTAATTGTGTAAAAAATTTGTAAAAAAAGAATTATTTAGCAAAAAAGCCTAAAATGTCAACTTTAGTCAGAGTTTTTTTACGAATGTAAACAAATATCATTCTGAAATAAAAAGTATTCCAAAGAAGATACTTTTCTTCAGGGTGTGAGGGTATTTTAATCTTGAATATAAATTATGCTTTGTTTATATAGATGAATAAATCTTACGAAAAAAATTGCATACAAATAGCACTTAATTAGACTCTGTTTTCTCATGATCTAATTACGTATTCGTAATAAAAAATACTTTAGACTCTGGTCCTTAATATCACAACTATGTATTCAAAAAATTGGTTTGATTCAGCCCTTGGATTTTGAAATACTTAGATTAGAAATATGAATATGATTAACACGTCAAACAATCTAAATAAAATGAAATCTGTTAAATAAATAGCTCAAAATGAAATTTGTATAGTTTGACTAGTGTGTGAAATGAAAATATAAATCTAGAGTACTGAATTAAAAATTTCACTTTTTGATTTCAGGCTCGTCATAATTGTTATTGTTAGAGGCTTAGCTTAGATACAGGATCGAAGGCGATCTATTTTTAGTTTCAGCACAAACCACAGAACTATATATTATTTAAGCTTTTGAAATATAGGTGGTGGCAAATTTCATTCTCTCTCTTTGTATAGACTATCTCACTTTAGTAAACCCAGTCCTTAAAAATGCCAGTTCCAGCCATTCACTACAAGAAATGTTAAATTTGCTGACAAACGAACGCCGTTTAATCACATCTGTTAATGTCATTTTTTATCTAATTTGAAGCAAAAAATATTTGAAAGTAGATAATTTTCTTCAGGATATTTTGAACTCTAATATGAATTTGGCTTTGGTGATACAGATAAATGAAACTTACGAAAACGACTAAAAATGATTAGAACAGTTCTACTCATTTTCCAATCCAAATTCAAGAAAAACGAACAATTGTTATTTCAAGGACTAGGGTCTAAGCTATTTTTGGTTAGGAATCATTCTCAAGAAAATTTAGTGCTGGAAAAATGCACTTTTTTTTACGTAAGTTTCATTGATGTGTATCAACAAAGCTATTATATATAATCCAACAAAAAATAGCTTAGACCCTTGTCCTTAATATGACAATTATGTATACAAAACATTGGCTTGATTGAGTCTTTCGTTTTTCTTAAACTTAGATTGGAAAATGATTAAAACTGCTCTAATTATTTACTGATCGTTTTTGAAGTTTCGACTATCTGTATCAGCAAAGCAGAATTTATATCCAAGTTCAAAATACTCTCACACTCTGAAGAAAGGTATCTTTTGATTATTTCGTTCGCACATATACCTAAACGCTCGCTTTCAGAAGTGATTGTCAAAAAACTGTCAAAAGTGACAATAGAAAACTCGTTTTGCAGTGACACCAACTTTATTCAAATTTTCACTGCCGCCAAAAGACTCAATCATTGTTGATCACGCTGTTTTATTAAAGGAAATTCAGCAAATTGGTTTTACAATAAATAAATTTATATGAATTCTTTTGATACAGAAAATTAAAAGTGGTCATTTGTAGTATAATAAGAGCATCAATTCTTTCCGTAAATAGAGTTATATTTGGAAGTTTCAACACTGTTGATTCTAAAGCAAAACACATGAGATTTGGCTCGTTAATGAAGCTTTAAAAGAACTATTAAATAGCTTGTAAACTATATTCCAATCTCAATCAGTAGCTGAGATAATAATGAATGAGTAAAAATGAATAAAATTCAAAATTTCGATTGTCTTAAAAGCTATGAATTTTGCCATTTGGCTTAAATCTAATTGATTTTTATCAATTAGATCAATTAGAATTATCAGAATTTTTTGGGAGATTTTTGGATGTGCTTATTTTCGTTATTTTTCAAATTATGTGATTATTAGATTATTCTTCTCCAGATCTTTTTTTTGTTTCAACCACCAATAATTTATTTCACTGAAATCAGCTTCCAAAATTAGTTTCGAAATTTCAATCAAAAGTTGAAATGGTAAGTTAGATTTTACCGAAATACTGAAAACCAGCAGAACTTAGAAATTGTTTCCCAAATCGGGTCAACCCTCACTAATCCAAACTTTTTCGATGAGGAATTGTTACATTACATTTTTTTTGTCAGGATAGTGGTTGAAAAAAAATCTAAAATTTAACAAGAGATCTGGAAAAAATATTTTAGATCTGCGGCTTCAAATTTTTCCGAATTTTTCTAATAGTGTGTAATTTATTGGAAATAATCTTTTTAGTGTTCTTGCCATCACATTGGCTACTTCATGCACCAGAAAGCCTACTGTCAACACGGCGTTAAGACGCGATTAATGTCACGACCGATTTCTTTTCGTATGAGTGAGAAATCATCCGATTAATAACAAGCCAACTTGTTTCAGATGGTATGTAGTAGCTATGTTACACCCCACTGATTTCCTGTCTCGAAATTTTGCTTTAAAATTATTATTAATGCCAAAAACTTGAAATACAACTTTTTTTTCTAAAAAAATAGTAGTGATTTCTAATCAATAAAAATGAACAGTGTTCTAGGAAATAAATTGTCAAGATGATGATAATAATTACAGTTGTAAACGAACAGTTATTGCAGATTATATTTGATTTAATACCAATAAGTATGGGATTAGACGTATTTGTTTCAGATTATAAAGAACCATTATTCAAGTTCTAATAAAAATTTCTATCTTGCTTGTTGATGATTATAATGGACATTAAATCACGTAAAAAGGTAAAACAATCGTCCAAAATTACAGAATCAGCAATAAAATAAACGAGTCATACAATGATGTTCGTGTTCGACATAAAAACATCCTTTTAAAATCACTGTTTATTATGTAAGAAGATTGATTCAATCTATAAAACACAAGTGTAAATGAGAATAAAGCCTGATTAATAATTCCAATGGCGGATTGAATTCAATTCCTTTAAAATTCCAAAGAGTTTCACATTTAAAAACAAGCTATAATGTTTGGCACTTTTAAAAGTGTCTACAAAAAAATGCGTTTTAGCACGACAGGATATTCGACTGGTCCTAAATGTAATTACTTATTTTTTAGTGGCAAACACCCTGTCAACAAGCTGATATTATTCGCTATAATAATCTTCATTTTTTGTTTTCTTCCAACTACAATTTTCGTATTATTTATTATCTACTATAACATCAGGGGTCGCTTTTAGTTATTAAAATGATGGAAAAAGATTATTATAACTTTATTGAGATGAAGGAGGGTATTTATGTATTCGTTCACTTTACAAAATGCAAATTTCAAATCGTTATTGAAGCGTTTATGTGCTTTTTAAATATATTGTTGCGTTTAATGGTATTTAGACGATGTTTAATATTTCAAGTTACGACTTTCTGATATTCAGAGCGATGGACGATCAAATGGTAATAAAATTTAACACGATATCATCGCTTTATTACTGCTATAACTTTAGTGCTGATTTTTTCACAAATTTGATTCATTTGCAAAGCTACTAAGCTCTGGAGCGCTGTTTTACATGAAAGATTCAATTCTGTATTTCTCTGAAGAATCATAGTATTCTCGTCTACTAGTTTTACGATGGTTGAGGACGATAAGTAGCGGCAGCTCTCTCTGAAAGACGAGAACATTCTAAGTAATAGTCTCAACAGTGACTTAAGAAAACAATATTTAATACTCAACTAGGAACCAAAAATCAAGACTAAAGAAAGCATAAGGAATGGGAATAAAGCAAAAAGCGATTGAGATTTACTAAACTTTAAGAAATTTCGAGTGTTTCTTTTTACAGGTAAAAATACATAAACAAAACTGGGGGTAAATCTTTCTTGAAACATCACAGTTTCTGTTGAAGCTAAGTTATCTTAGTGTTTGAGCTTGATAATTGTGCCAAATTTTATCAATTCCATATCTAAAAGACCGATGCTACAGTTCTCAGAATCTTAGTGATGTCTTTTTTGAGAAAAAGAGTTTTGGAGTCGCTGACTTACCAAAATGTAGAGAACGTTGGGAGCAAAGTTTCAAATAATTTTTTAAATAAGAAAGCTACAGACGAAAATGCCAAAAATAGTCATAACTAAATTTCCTTATATTTTGACAAAACATTTCTTTGTAAAATTTATGCTTTTGTTTTTGATGGTTATTGGATTTTTATTGACAAAAACAAAAAACTTGAATAATTTTTATGATAAAAATATCTCGAAATCTATCAGACTGATGCTATTTTTCTCTTTTTAAAGGTTTTGCAAAACTCAAATTTATTAGAAGAGTTTAAGAACAATAGGTAGCTAGAATTTTGTGATTAACGTTAATAAAAGTCCTTATTAAATGGACTGAAATTTTGTAAAAATTTCTTAAACATTTTTATTTGTAGATTTTCTTCACAAAAACATAGAATTTAGGTGATTGTCTGCTTTTATACAATTAAAACGAAGATTAAGAAAGTTTAGCAAAAGCAAGAGAAAACAATTAAAAAATGTCGCTGTTGTTTATCTAGCCAACGCGGTCTTAAGAGTAACAAAGAAGCTAAAGCACTAGACAAAAAATCTTCTAATAGCAGTTTTCTTGACAAAAAAAAGAAGCTTATTTCAGAAGTTTTGCTTTTTGCTTTTTGAGTTTAGATATACAAGATGTCGCAGCGAGTAGGCAAAGTCCATTATTGGCCTTTAAATGTAAAAATACTGAAAACTTTTATTAACAAAATTTGTAGTTACTGCTTCTCTGCATCAAATTATTTTCAAATACACATAGTGTCTCATAAACGAGAGTTCTGACACAAACTTAGGTTTTTTTGCGATTTTAAACGTGGCTTGACATCTTGAGAATTTTGAACACAACTTTTACTGGACGGTTCTTTGTTGTTTTTGAAATCAATTTTTTTCGGCAAAAACACACATTTTTTAAAAAATTCTCACACAAACATTAAAAAAATTATAAACATAGAATTTACACTAACAGAAAGTGAAAATTTTAAATTTTATGACTATAAGATTTTTTTGATGTTTTGGTGAAGGAAAGTTCATTAAACGAAGACGTTTGCTAAAAGTTAAATATCGTTTAAAATTCAAATTCTTTCTAAAAATATCAACTTTCAATTATGTATGACTGATAATACAAAAAATTTTGAGTATCAAAAAGCACTAACCACAAGAGAGGATATGAAAGAACGCATTACAATTGCATTTCAGAATATCGGAGCAGATATTTTTCTAAGAGTTTAAAGATCGACTGCTCGGCATCTAAATGCTTACGTGTAATTTTCACGCAAAAATTTGAAACTGAATTAAATGGTGTATTGTTGCTACAATTATTATCATAGTAATTACACTCAAATAATAATTGAGATTTTTTTCGAACATTCAAAGTCGAATATTTTTGGTATTAATATTTGAAAGTAGATATTTTTAGAAAGAAAATTCAAAGGTATTTAAGATGATGCAACAAAATATAGGGTGTCCCATTTAAATTTTTAAAGTTATTCAACTTTTAACAAACGTCTTTATTTGGCTTTCCTTCACCAATACGTCAAAAAAATCTTATAGTCATAAAATTTATTTTTTTTACTCTCATTTAGTACAAATTCTGTGTTTCTATTTTTTTTGTGTGAGAATTTTATAAAAAAAAATGTCTTTTTGGCGAAAAAATTTGATTACTTCAAAAACAACAAAGAAGCGTCTAATAAAAGTTGTGTTCAAAATTCTCTAAATGTCAAGCCACGTTTAAAAACGCAAAAAAATTAGGTTGTTCCATTTAAAAAAACATAAGTTTGTGTCAGAACTCGTTTATGAAACACAATTAACATCTACAAATTTTATTAATGAAATATTTCCGTATTTCTACATTTAATGGCCATTAATGGACTTTGCCTTCTTACTGGGACAACCTGTATTGAGTGCAAAGACATGAAAAGTTTTGTAGGAAACTTTGGAAAGCTTCAACTCAACTTTTACAAAAGTAAAACTTTTACTTTTGTTCTTCTGTATATTTTTAAGACAATTGAAGATAATAGTCATTTTGATGAAAATTTATTCTATTTTTATTAAGAAAAAGAGTTTTAACCGCTTTTGACTGTTCAAAAAAAGAAAAAATCAGTTATGTTAAAAGTAATCTTGTCACTTTTTGCCCAATCTCTTCGGACAAATGTCGAGCATTAATCCCCAAAATGCAAATTGTTCAGTTTAATAAACTCGTTGCTATCTTTCCAATGATGCAATAATAAATTCAGTCATTGGCTGAATACTTGGAATATCTATATTTAACTCATCTGAAAAAATTGAGTGTCTGCATCATCGTTTTCGATCAATTTACATCATGCTCAGCACGTAACTTCATCAATAATTTTCTTTTTAGAAAAAAATGATCAAAAGTTAAAAGATCCTTTTTCATTCATCGTTCTAAACGACTTAGTCCTTGGTGTGGGATATGTCTGGTGGCGCGATTCTGACAGTTCGTGTCTTGTATCAGCCTCGTGCATCGCTGCCACTAATTGCTCTCAGATAACACTGATAAGAATGCTCATGATGAACGGCAATAACTCATCCTAGCCGCTTCGGCGTGTTCCGTGTCTACTTTAATTGGTACCTGCTCTTATATTTCACTCTTTAGAGAGACTATATCAAATTCGAACGCTAATTTATTACAAGCTTGATGACATTTCACATTTATTTTTTTCACTTTTTTTTAGAATTAATAAAATTGTAACGGTTTATTAGAGATAAAATCGAAAGACGAGATAAATATCAAGTCTTATTGAACTGACGATTGAAAAACAAAATGGGCATAGAATCATAAAGCAGTTGAATCCCTTTAAGTTGTAAGCACGTCAGACAAAGTAGAAGATTAATGATATATTTATTATATGACAGTGTTTATACATACGAGATTTTTTGCTGCATTATAAATAATTTATGTATATAATCGACGGGATAGAATTTTGCAATGCCCAAGAATTGTGCTTACCACTTTTTATATCGTCCATAAGTTGAGACTAGTTTTACAGGAGCGTTTATTCGAAAATCTATCTTTTAGAAGTGAAGTTTTTCCATTTAAATTTTATGTTACGAAAGCGTGACCTAATTCGTCAATAAGACTGATAATTTAATTACTTCAAGACATAAAACATGCTACAAGGTTGTTAAATGTCAAAAGTGGTGTTGTATTTAAAGTAACAACTCTGTTGGAGGTGTTAACCAAATTGGCTAATTTTTAACTTTGATGATTTTGGAATTTGCGGTGTTGTTTGAGTCATGTCGGTTCGATAAAATTAAAGTAATATTTATATTGAATAGTAGATACCGTTAGGTATCCATAAAGTATTCAATGACTTCACTTAATTAGAGAGCAACTATTTTACAATTTGCAAAAATGCGCAACATCTGCAAGATCAAAGGTTAGCTCCGTGAACTTATAAAGATTTTTAGTGCCGTCCTTTTTTACCAATAGATAAATGACACGCCTTCCGGGTTCTCTGCACGTGCAATTATTAGAAAACTTCACTTCACTTTATTATATGAATGTTTTTCTTCAAAACTATACAAAAATTTATTGCGAAACATTTTCAAAATTGCGCTAGAGAGAGTGTTGTGATCCACTAGTCTGATAAGAAAATTGCAACATCGAATAGTACTCTGTCGGTCATTTAGTTTCAAAGGTGTATAACAAAGATTGACCTGACAGTGTTTAACCTATGAACTAAAACGTGAGATTCATTCTTTTTTCAGTAGTCAGGTATTTGATTTTTTCCCAACACTTCCGCAAAGGTTTTGAGAATTTTTTAAAAATGAAATGTCGTTAATGTAACTTGTAACTCCTGCAATATTCTTATCTGAAATCATATTAACATAAATTCTCGGGTGGGTTAAGGTTAAGACCGAATCATAATAGTAAACTTGGCTGCTACAAGTTATTGTTACAGCTCAGACGACATGAACATGTAAAATGAAATCATCATAAACGTGATTTGTATGTTTGTATACTGAATCACGAATACCAGATCTAACTATGGCACTTCCGACTTGAATATTGTTGACCTTAAACATAACATCTTCTAATTGTTTCACACAAAATTTGCTGATAAGCGGTATTTTATAAAAACTACCGTTTTTATTCAATTTTCGGATGCGTGAGAACGTTTACTTTTAAATAGCTATAATACAGCTTGGAAAAATGTAAACATAGTCTAATAACTCTTCAAAATTTAGAACAAGGTGTTAATGACAAACTTATATAGGGAGAGAATATTTACTATGTGTTAAATAAATAAAACAAATAGAAGCTCTATAGACTTTCGGTGTTCTCATCGGAACTTTTTTCTTATTTTCAACAACAAATTCTACTTTTATGAACATTGCAAAATGTGGTCAATTGTTATTCAACTTAGAAATGGCAGATTTTCTGTTTATAAATTGTTTTTTCTTATCATAACGTTATTTTATGCAAATTTATTGTTTCAACAATTTTTTCTTGTCCTAGATTCAGCACTTTAAAATTGGAAGTAGATCTTTAGTGCAAATAATTTACAAAAAATAGAAAATCACTTTCAAAAAGAAAAACATCAAAATCAATAAACATTAAAGCAAGAGCTTTTAGAATTTGAATGATTCTTATTATTAAACAATGCAGATTTAGTTTTTCACAAATTTTTTCTAAAAAAGAAAAATTAAAACGTAACGAACAAAGTTTTGGACTAATTTTGATAAGCTTGACTGTTTTCAAGAATTAGGTAGAAAAACTGTATTCTGAAATGATTTTAAATAAATTTAGATTATAAGTCTGCTGGATCTAAACATTTGATATGCAGCCTGTCCCAAGATTCCAGGTATATAGAGAAATGAGTGCAAAAATTTATTAATGTGATTTGTATCTTACCTATTCAATTTTAATAAAATCTTTTTAGACTGGTTTGAAGGAATCTATTAGTACTTGATACACAAATTTTTTCAGAGATTTTTTTTTTCAGTAAAATGTTAGAGTCAAGTGGAATGAAAGTGAAATTTATTGACAATCCATTATTTACTGGTCATAAAATTCAAAATGCATTAAGGATCAAACTGATCAGTTAAAGCTAAAGCTGGACTTGGGCACTTTGGCACTGTTAATCACTTAAAATCTTTATGGTGATTAAACTTAATTTTTAATAATAATAACTTGTTTTCACTGAAAGCAGAAGCTGTTGAAGTGGTCTCTATTCAATTTTGAAGAAAATCGTGAAACTTCATTTCCAGTGGCTTTTTCAAATAGCGGTTTAATCTGTTTTAAACTATGAATTATTAAACACTTTGATATTCTTAAGATTAATAAGTAAATACGTTGCAACAGGTGAAAAAACTTTTATTTTATGTTAACTTTAGATTTTTATTTTTCACTTTGTTAAATCAAAAATGGGAGTATTTAATACAACAAATAATAATTTGTAACTTCAGGTTGATAAAATCGAAATAAAAACCTTTCTTCGTCAATTTATTTGATTTGAGTTTTTTTGTGTTACGTACTTAGCTGTGATAAATTCACAAATACCTAAATGTACTAAATTACCAAAGCTTATATCTTCTAAAAATAAAATATTGATTTTAATAGGACTGATGAACCAAAATTAATAACTACAAAATCACACATTTCTTCAATTATCATCGTTGAATGCAATTTTAACTTTTCAATCTAATCAATCTCAATCGTGAACAACTATCAATCTATCGATCTGAATTTCTAAATAATCAATTATTGATAAATTCCACATTTTGATGATATTACCTTAATATTTTGGAAAAAAATATCAACTGAAATCCTTGCATTGCATTTTCAGCCATTTTATCATTTGAAAATGTCATAAATCATAACGACAAATAACATAACTGTATTAGCGACCATTTGGCGCCAATTTAAATATTTAAGATAAAAATCACATTAATAAAATTTTGCACTCATTTCCCTATATACCCGGAATCTTGGGACAGGGTTAAGTATGGAAGTTACAAGCGAAAACTTTGAAAATAATCTTGATCGAATGTACTTAAAATTTGGCAAGTTCTGTTTGTTTTTAGATTTTTCTTGACAAAAACATAAAATTCAAAAGGAATTTTTTATTCAGTTAGAGATTTTTTTTTTAATAGCAGATAATGCATTTCTTGCTTTGAATTAAATTTGATACCAGATCTTAGGTTGTATTGAACATAGATTGATTGTCTTATAGATGTTCTCGAGTTTAATATATAGAGTGAGTCATTACATAGCTTAACAATTGAAAGCTGACTTTCAAAGAATACAATTAGACACAACATGCCTTATCCTTATCCATGCCCTTTCCATTATAAAGAGCGTTAAATTTAATTTTTTCAATCAAATATTTGACAATATCTCTAAAAATACTGACTGAAACAAGTTGAATATTTGCATAGGTTTTAAGAGACAAGAAATAAGGTTTTCTCACTAGTGATGTCAGTTACGCTTATTTTTATAGAAAAGTAGTATCGCATCTTTTTTGTTTTTAAAATTTTGACATTTTTGTTATAATGGGAATGTAATAAATTCATTTTTAATTGAAAAAGCTATACTATCTAAACACAAAAATCTTGACTGTTTTAGAGATAAATCATAATCAATCTAAAATGCTTTTTTTTAACGCAAATGATTTTTGATCATAGTATTCCTAGAAGTTAGAAATCATTGAAATTAAAAGAATTGATTTGATAAATATTTAGCTTTGTTACGATTTTGCCCAGTCTAGAGTGTTTCTGAGTATCGGTATTAAGAAATCTAAAACTAAGAAAATTAGCTGTTTTAATGCAAATGATAGAAAATTTTTCTTCCAAAGCATTGATGCCAATGATTTCAAACAACAAATGAAGAAAATAATCGCTGCCAGTTTCAGTAATTTCTAATTTCTAAACCTACTACAATCATTATTTGTTAAACTGTTACACAGTTTTATAATATTGTAATAATCGAAAGAAAAAAAGTTGCAGGACTTTAATTGTAACTTATGTAACCCTCTAGACTATAGAAAAATTTGAGTGTAAAATTCTTAATTCTGGTACCAAAAAAAAAAAACACAAAATAGCTAATTTTGAATATGAGCAAAATATGAGCAAAAATTGAAAAAAAAAAAAATCAACTTTTTTTAGTTGGGCTTATCAATGACTCGACGTGTATATGAAAAATTTTGAACAATGACTTTGTAGACTTTTAAATTTTGAAGTATTTGATTTCGGGAAATAAGTTTCTAAGTCGCATTTTGAGGTGATTTTGAAAAATTTGGCATAAGCAAACAATTGATAAGAAATAGAGAACATTAAAAAGAATAAATTGAAGTCTGTTGGGTATGACTAACTTTGAAAAATACTTTTTTTGTGAAAGTGTGCAATTTCAATGACAAAAACATAAAACTTAGGCAAATTTTTGCCCAATTTGATTGTCTATTCGAATTTAAAGTTTGAAGTTTTATGTTTTGGTTTAAGTTTAATATAATATCTTGGCTTCTTGTCTGCAATCTGCCACATTTTGTTGTCTTTGAAAAATTTGTTTCTGTTTGTATGAACTTATTTCATATTCAAAATATTAATAAAAACAAGAATTTTCTAGATTTCGATTTTGATCTTCTAACCCATCAACTGGCGACTTGGCGTTTCAAAAATTTTGGTTACCTTATTTCCATTGCAGTTTCTTAAACGAGTTTATTTTCGATAGTAAATTTTTGCTAAACTTGTGATTTCATGAAACACAGTTCAAGCGGAACTTTTGCGATTTTTCTTTTGAACAAAGGTGACAGCCAAGTTATGTTGTTTTTGAATAGGTTGATATAAAAAATAGACCCTAAAGTCATCGCATTATCTTCAGTAATTTTTGCTGATACAAATAAAGCAACACTGTTTTAGTTTTGCAACATATAGAAATGGAAAATATTTGAAATAATAATTCAGTTTTTAATTTCATGTTTGCAGTTGATAGAAATTAAGATAAGCGCCACTGACAAGCAGCGAGTCACTCATGTTTAGAAAACCTTGTAAATCATTTGAAGTAGGTCAGCTGAAGTTGAATTCTCACGCTTGCAAAAGTATAAATTTTATAGATACCCTATAATAATTCCAAGTCAAAGAATAAAAAAACTAATTATTCAAAAGCATATTGACCATCTATTATAGTTGGGTCAAAACCTTGACTTGTTTGAAATGTCAATATAAAATGGGCTTGACTCATAAAGGGGGTCGCTACAATTGCAAAATCCTCAAGTGCGAAAAATAGTGATTGTTATCTCTTGTTAAAACAAATTGCAATTTGAACCCTTTGTCGTTAAGTTCTTCCAACATTACCATATTTTGGCGGCCGTTGGTCGAGTTGTAGACGCGAACAGCGACGCGCATTTCCTTATCGTCTCAATCTCAAGTCAAATCGTGAGACGTCGATGGTCTCTTTAACGAAGAGGAATCTTTTAATCGAGAAGATCCGCAAAAATAATAAGCCTTTGGTACAGTTTACGGCAACCGGCTGTCTTACAACAGAAAACCGATACTATCTCAGAACAATAGGGCATTTTGTTCTGTCGGATTCTTCTTCTCGTACCTACTCATGAAAACGAAAACAGTTTCTACTTCTGTAATGTTGGCGCTCTGTTTATGTTCCTACTTGATCATAACTTTTGGTAAGATTTGTTGGCGAAAGTTACACTCAAGATAACATTTGTGGCTCAAGACCGTTTTTAATGAAATCATTGTTTGTCCGATTTTACGACTTGCGAGGATGATGCTTTATGATGAAAAGAGTACGAAAAGAGAAAACTCGAGAGGGTGAGTGAGCTGAAACGCTACATCTTTGGAATGTTGATAGATGTAAATAGCGTGTCTTTGTTCAAAGCGTGAAAAAAATGGAACGAAATCGTGTCGATTTTCAACGATAATTGCCACAGTTAATAAAGTCGTGCTTTTTATAACAAAATTATCCCACTTTCGTAATCCTCACTAATTTGGATAAAGATTTATGTTAGAAGAATCGCTGAATTTGGCGTGTCTATAAATTGTCATTGATAATATGTTCTACTTGATTTTCATTGTTATATTTATCAATAAGATACCATCAAAGGATTTACAAGAGTTATTGGTGTTATTGATAATATCGATTTATCTAAATAACATTTTGCATAATTAACAGTCACAATAAAAAATTGCTGAAAATTTATAAGTATCACGATCGTTTGTTGACCTTTATCGTGTTTGTTGTAAAATTTCATTTCGTATTAATAATCATTCATCATCGACAATTATCATAACGTGATGAAGACATTATGTCGTTTCGATTAGTTTCAAAATTAAATTTTTCTCTTTCTTTTTCAAACTCTTCACTATACAACTGATTTGTTTTGATATTCTTAGATCTGTTCGATAACTATGCGCGGTTTGTTTGATCCACACTGAAGTCAGACCACCCAAATTCGTGAAACATTATTTTTTCTTTTTCTTATTTTTTCTTGTCGTACAAGTTTTCTGTTTGTTCTGAGCTACTGACTATAGTTTCAGTTCAATTCTTTGATTGATTTACGTCTAACTAATTACTACAAGTGATTGATAACATTGTATCAATTTCTGCTGAAATCGAATCTGATAGAAAAAATATAGCCACGACTTTTGGGTAGACATAGACCACATACGAAGTGTGAAGTGATTATTGTAACTTTATATCACACGTCTAGAAATGGATTCTTTTTCTTTTACTTTAAATCCAATCACTTAATTCTAGAATTAGATGCACTTATATAAGATATCGTATTATACGATAAAACTGTCGTAAACAGCGAATATCATTAATAGGTTTTGTAATGAAAGAAATTTGTAATTTTATACGAATACATAAAAGTGAAATACTGACATTTATTAGACTCCCCACACAGGAAAAGGCGCCTTTACTAAATCAGATTGGGATGAAGTTCGTTAAGAACATTTCAAATTATATAATTTACTATTAAGTTTGTAATTGAAATAAACGGTAAAGACTAGGCAGTGGCGCACTTACAAAAAAATTCTGATAGAAATTTTAGAATAATTAACAGTTGTGAATATCGTACAATTTTCTTGGATATTTTTTTTGAAAAATTGTGTGTAATAATTCATAAATTTCTTCGCGTGGAGTTGACCTTTTGACCACTCGTCGAAAAATTGCCAAGCACGCCTCTGTATAAATACCCAACCGTGGCGTAATGAACGCATAAGTCCATCCCAGTTTTACATTTTCGAATAATTAATTGACGTGCTCGGTTTTGACGTAATCAAACAGCTAATTATGGCATTTGTAATTAATAAAGATTGGGCCACCCAAAACATCAGAAAACTGTAGATAGAGTAAAGAATCATCACCGACACCTGTTTTGTGTTCTTTGAAGTTAAGAACATTAGTCACATCCGACAGGACAATACCTAAAGTTAATTTGCTTCTTTAGTTAACACGCACTTGAAGTTATCTTTTCGAATAAACATACAATAGTGAAAAATATAGTTTTGTGTAGCGTCGATTCTTCGTATTATTACTACAAGTAAATAAGTTGCGCTCCGGGCATCAAGTCCCGGATTTTCATCACATAAATTATTTTTTCGGATAAGTTAATTAGTTCCAGTCAGGTCTAACGAAACTAATTTAGATGAAAGAGCAAGAATGAGCATTTCGCATTTTAACTTTTAAATTTTAACCCTCATATTAATAAGTAAAACTTTTTTCATTTAATATAAATGAGTACCAATAAATCACATTTCTAATTTCTCACTTGGCTTATCTTCGGATTCCCACTGATCGCACTGATTTCATTTCCATATTTATTGCATATAATAAGTTCCGTTCTTTTTAAAGTCCATTTTGATCTAATTCTTTAAACAAAAACTCGTCTAGGCAATAAATCAGTCGAAATAAAGAAGCCGAATCTTCGGCGAATTTTGAATTTAACATTTCGTCTTGTTTTACATTGAATGGTATCAACCAAACCATAAATTCCACTATTGAAATGTATTCAAAGTCTAACCATTTCATTTTCTTTAACAATTAATAAAAACTCTTGTTCTTCGTTTATACAAGAACACAGTTTGTTTTCAATCAGGATTCAATATGTAGTGTAGAACTGTGTTTTTTCGTTTTTCACACATCAAGTGTGACTACAAATGTTTCGATTAGAGGAAACAAATTTTTTTCGTTTCAAACGATTCACATTCCGATCCGACTTTGGAATTTCTTGTAAAAAACATCAACCAAAGGGAATTTATAAAATTTATTCACAGAAGCTAGTTAACTTTCAACTATAAATATGATAATTTTTACTTATTATTATTACTTAAGAAAATTATATCTTCTCTTTTGCTCTGATGTTTGCTTAACGATTTTTCGATGATTTATCGTGACTCTTGAATATTAGAAGAAAGAAAGGGAACATTAACTTCAGTATATTAGTTACGGTGATTGAAGAAATGCCTAAAGCTGTAAAAGTTTCCGTTCTTTGATATATATTTAAGTACACTTAGCAATTTGCAATATTATCATAGATAATTTTTAATTATTATAATACAACATTTCCTTCATCAATTTTCGCTTTTAGTAGGTAGTAAGTCATACATATTTATAGTTTTGTTAAATTACTTTATTTATTTTTTAGACTGAAGGACAATTATCATCGATTGAAGCTAAACATGCAAGCAACATTTATTAAGTAATATTTAAATGGACTTTGATAAAATAAAGAAAACTAAGATATTCTATCGACGTAAGCAAATTAAAATTAGTAAAAAATTTCCTAAATCGAATTTTTATGGAAAAAATTGATTTTAGACAAGATGAGTGAAAACAAAAAAATGTTTTTTTTTCAAGCAAAAAATACAAATATTTTACAATTCACATATGTCAGTTTTTTAGAAATTCAGAGTTACTAATATTGCTGTATTATTTCAAATCTTGCGGTTTCAATGGAACTTAAAAGAAATTATTTTATTTTTTTGACAAATTTCGTTTTTCTCATAAACCTTTCAGTCTTTAAATTATCGAAATTGTTTTGATGCGTCATTGAATCTTGCAAATTTTTCAGTCTGCAAATGCCAAATACTGAAATACTGAAAGAAGCAGATATAATTAAAAAAAAAAGAAATAAGTAAAACATCAAAGATTTTTTTCTCGTTGCGATTAATTTTGAACTTATTTAATTTTTGACAAACTGAATTATAAATGGCTTTAAGAGTTCATTTGTGATTGTTTCTTGTTAATAGGGATCTAAACAAAAATACTTTTGCTAAGAATGCTGTGAACTTTTTTCAATAATAGTTTTAGACAATCTTATACAGGGTGTTTCACGAACAAGTGCAAATATTTTAAACATAAATTAAGAATTAAAAATTAATCGAACCGTATTTTTTATTTTTTTAAAAAACTTTTCAATTTCGAATTAAAGGCCGATTAAGAAATTTATTTTTTTATATCCGAAAATACTTAACCCATTTCTATGAAACTTGGCATACTGACGTTATTTTAGTCCATCACTTAGCAGTATTTTTTGTAGTAGTGTCGATTGACCCGAGAGATATCAGGCTTTTCAACACAAATTAGTTTATACTTACCATTACAATAGCATAGAAAATACAAATACGAAATACGGCGTCACTTTCTGTATAATTTGAAGAAATCACTGTGTTCTAAGTCTAATTTTGAATTAAGTTAATATTGAAAATAAATTCCACAGTGTCACCATTAAAATTTCTTATTATGAGGTTTACCTAAAATTTAGTTTTTGCTTCAAATTAGATAAGACAACAACAAACGTGATTAAGTGGCGTTCGTTTACCGGCAAATTTAACATTTTTTCCAGAATAAAAACTGAAAACGGCATTTCTAGACGGAATTTCGAAAAATTTTATTTGGAAAAATTGCTTGGCAAATAACTCTTTTCCCACAATATCAAAGTTTATCAAACTGTTATAAATTGGTTTATTTTTAAAATATCCATTGTGACAAGCCACTTCTTTTCTTTGATTTTTTCAAAATTTCAATTTTAGTCACAAAAAAATTTTCATGAGCGGTGCAAAGTTATCATAACTTTGAAGTTTTCCCAATAATATTTAAATGTCATCGCGGAATTGGGAAATTTCTATGTAGATCGACTGTAAACAGTTATATGAACAAAATAAGCTTGGTCTACCTAAGTTCAATTAGCCGAAAGTATCTTTTATCAAATTAACAGCAAAAAAAAAATTTATCGTTATTAATGATTATTTGATCATTTGATAGGAAATTCGGTCTTTTATGTTGGTTGCATCATAATGTCAAATTTTGACACTGAAAATCGGGTTTTATTAGTACATGTGTTCATAAACCATGGTTACTAAGCAATCAGCAGCAAGCTCTTATAGGTATATAATCTCTGTAACAACGTGCCTACTGGTTTCAAAGGAAGGAAATTGGTTTCGGTTTTTAATTCAGTTATTACAAGCAACATAAAAAATAGAAATGATATTCGGACATAATCGAGTCTTTCTAGCACTTTCAGCATTAAGGAGCATTCGGCAAGACTCCTTAAACCTGCTCGTGCTAGAAAGTCTAAGTTATGCCCAATTATCATAATACACTATTTTGTGAGAATGTTCATTTATTAGACATTTATTTTCATTCTTTCTCTTGGAAAACTAAGTCTTGACTCTCAAAATGAATAAAAAAAAATTAGGTTTTGGATTTCTCACTTATTTTTGACCTACTACCGACACTGAAAATTTCAAACAAATCTGAGACATGACTCATAATTCGCGTAAAATTTTACGTGGAAGCCTTTATATGTGCTTAATATACAGGGTGTTCGAAAAATATGGTAGAATATATAATATTTTAAGGGGTAATAGTATGAAGGAAAACAAGCAACGATAAATAATATCAAAATATAAAAGAATTTTTTTATTTGACTCAGCTTAATTATATTTGGGTTGATAGAAGTATTTATAAGAATATAATTAAAAATCATCCAAACAATTTCCAAACTTTCTCAGTATCTTCATATTCCAAGGATATCCTGGATGGTTTATGTTTTCTAGATTCTCTAAACTTTCTTGTATTTCTATATTTTTTGAATTATTCAGATTCTTTGGGTTTTTTTCTATAATTTTTTATATTCTCTAGATTTACTAGACAGTTAGATTTTCTAGAGCATGGAATTTGCTTGAAATTCTTAGATTCTATTTCTGAATTTTTCAGAATTTTCTGAAGTTCTTTTTTATGAATTTTGTTTCGATTCTTCAGATTTTTAAGTCTCTTAAATTTTTTGAATACCTTCAAAAATTTTCTAATTTTGCAGTTTTCCGAGATTCTTTAAATACTGTAGCTTTTAAATATGTTTAAAATTTTTTGGGAATTTTGAATTTTACAGATTTTTTAAATTTTTTTGGTTTTCTAAATTCCCTAGATACTTTATGCTTTTTAAGTGATCTGAAAGATAAATTTGGAAATTTTTGAGCAAAATTTTAATACTTTTGGTCACGACGATTTCGTTCATTTTTGATTGTAACTCCGTCATTTCCGACAATATTGAGATCAATTTTACATTGAACTATTCTTCCCATCGTGCTTCACTTTTGAATATTTTTGGTTTTGTAAATCAAAGTTAATTGGTTGAAAAATGGCCGTCAAATGCAACTTTGAAACCAAAAATCCAAAATTAAGAAGGCTGAATTTAAAAGCTCTTTAAGTCATTATTTCTGTAGATATTTAGTTGAAGTCAAGTTGAAAAATTTTTTCTCATTTCACAATTTGATTTCTTAGATACATAATGTTTTTATTTAATTTATGTAATGGGTCGTCTAGACTCCGTCCAACATAAGACGAATAAATAAATAAATGAAAATAAATAAAAATTTGGCAAATTAGAAGCTGAGTTAATGACTTCAATAAATTTAGCAAAAATATAAAAATGTAAGAATTCAAATGTTAGATTTTGTCAAAAACCACAAAATTGGGTCTAAACCAAACTTTTTTTATTTATATGTTTTTTTATATACAGTGTGTCCACATTTCGATGTTCACCGTTGGGATCTCGGTTATTAGAAGAGATAGAACATTGGTTAAATGAGGAATATTTTGCATAATCTAATCTTAAGATGAATTTCATTTCAAATTCAATCAACTTTTTTCACTTTTGAGATTTTTTGGAAAAACTGGAATTTGCCGATTTTATTTACCATCAATAGTTCGATAACGCTTTATGCTACCATTTTTAAACTTTCACATTGTTAAGACACTTTTTTGAAACAAATATTTTGGTGTTAACTTAGCTTATCTTTTACATTTTTTTATGGGGGTCATAGTAAATTTTTGATTACTTAGATAGTCCATGGAAAATGTATGACGTGTCACTTGAATCTGTTACTGTTGCCATATAAAAGTGACTGATTGATTCAATTTCTTAAATTGATTAATTGCTAATAATTCACATAGTTCCAAATCTACCACCAGTGGCGCTTTTTACGACAGTAAAATAGCTTATCGTTTACTCAACAATGACGCAAAAATTTCATAGTCTACTGGTTTTGCATCAGTGTTAAAGTTATTTTCTGTGAGTATCTTTTGTAGAAATTGTCATCATGGCAACAGTACCATATAAAAGTGACTGATTGATTCAATTTCTTAAATTGATTAATTGCTAATAATTTACATAGTTCCAAAGTATAACATCTTTCGTTTTCTGATGATAACAATTGTCCGTCATAGGGGTGAAACTTTACCATTAACTTCTTTCTTAAGATTGGTGTGACAGACACTTCCAGCAGTTGTTAGAATCTCAAAGATAACATTAAAAATATAAAATTTAAAAAAAAAACAAACTTTCGCCATGAAAGTAAAATTTTACCACTAACTTCTTTCTTAAGATTGGTGTGACAGATATTTTCGGCAATTTTTAGGATGTCGTACCAAAATATTTTCAAAGATAAAATTAAAACGAATAAAATTTTAATAGAAAAGCAATTGTCCATCATAGGGATGAAATTTTACTACTAACTTTTTCCTTAAAATTAAGGTATGACAGACACTTCCACCAGCTGTTGCATAAATTTGCATTACAAACAACTTTTTTGAATAAAATTTCCCGAAAATCTGTTCAGAAATGCCATTTTCAGTTGTTCGCTGCAAGAAATATTAAATTTGACGACAAACGAACGCTGCTTAATCATTCTTGTTGTCATTTTTCATCTAATTTGGAGTAAAAACTAATCCCCATATCAAATTTTAATTAAACCTTAACATAGAAAATGCTCTCACCGACTTTAATGGTAACACTTTGTATGTACTGAAGTGAAACAGAAACTACACAGTTTTGGATTCCTAATAATCGACTTTAAAAAAAATAGATTGAAAGATTATAAAAAGCTAAAATTACTCCAGTTATTATGGAAATTCCGAAAATATTAGAGAACATCAATAAATAATTATAGAAACTAGCAAAGTCCACAAGAAAAATAGTTTTTACGCTATAGCAATATTAATTGCAAGGATAAAAATAATAGCTAATATTTTGTTAAAAAAAAAATGAATCTACATAAGAAAATTGTGGGACTTTTGATCTAAAATTATCAAAAAAATGTTAAAAAAATGAAATTTTCATTCACATCAAAATAATAAATAATCAAAAAATCAATTGATTAAGAGTTTCTGTAATTCTGAATGATATAAAAGTTTTCGCGCAAACTAAATGAATTTGATTTAATCACAATTTATGTTTTTTCTTCGTACAGCACTACGCCATAACCAGTAAAAGCTTTCTGCTTTCATAAACGAATATTTACAACAGTAGCTACAAATGTAAAAAAACCTCACTTTTTATTTCCAGTAACAGTGCAGATATCTTCTTCCAACGATTATATTTCCATGACTTAAAGTTTAATATTTATGTAATGCAATCCATGTACCTATAGCAATAAATTCGCGTATTTTTTATGTAATATAATTCTTAAATAATAAAGAGTGACTTTTATTCAGAGTCATATTTTTCCAATGAATAATTTTTTTCTGCAACCTAGTGATCTATCTATCTTTTGAGTGTCAAGTTTATAGTTTCATGTGTTTATTAGAGGTATGTAATGGTTCGTTTAGCGCCATAAGTGGCATGAAGCAAGTTGTCACACTATTATCACCCCAAGTGGGTGTGTGCATCGACATTCCCGCACTATTATAAGCAATGACATGTCTCAGTTACGCGATATTTAGCTACGTAAATAGGGCTTTTAGCATAACACACAAATTGAATCTCGGTATATGCGCAATCAAAAGAATAATAAATGCATGAAGATGTAAAACTGCTGATGCATCGATGCATCCCATTCAATTGACAGATCAAAGCAGATTATTAAATTATCAAACTGACAATAAAATTGCACCGACCATTTTTAAAAATTTGAGCACGTGTGTTTAAAAAGTATTTTTTTGGTAAAATTGAATAGAATTAGTGAGTGTAATAATCCATCCGCATCAAATTAGCTAGTTAAAAGTAATAATATCCGTTTTTTCTTATAATCTAGCATTAAATTACAAATGTTGGACCGTCCAGACAGGAGGAAAATTTCGAATGAATAATAATTATACTGTAGGCGCGAGATTTTTTTTTGTTAGAAAATCATCCCACTTTGAATTTGTGCAACAACAGGTTATAATAAATTTACAATTTACGACATTTTGATGGTACTTAATACATATTTTGATATTACTACATCGACGTGTTCGCTTTTAGATCAGTGATCACGATGTATTTTCCTTCACAACGATACTTGCATCTCGGTTTCGTTAAAATAAAGAAAAGAGTTAGATGTTAGAATGACAAAAAGTAAAAAGTTGTGTGATGATATTGGTATTGTTAAACCACGCCTGTTTATAGAAATCCAGGCGCAAAAATATTTATATTGCATTAGTTGTTTATTTTATGAAAGTTCGAGCTACCGTTTTCTCAATAAAATTGAGTTTTTATAATAGCAAAGTGCAGTGTTGTTTACAACAACAATAAGAAAATAAACTGGAAGTAAAAAACGATAAATCTGAAGAAGCTTTCTGAACTTGACAACGTGTCCAATATTTGACTCGTTAATAGCAGGATGGGAACGGATGTCGGCCAATCATCCAACAATTTTAATTTCATCCAGACTAAATAGATGACAGTCCCTCAAATTGATTATATTTTATAAATTGCACAAATTAAAACGCAATTTAAATGTCAACTTTTCCAAGCTTAATTGGATGCATTCATCTTTTCTTTAACTATAATTAGTAATTAATTCCATTACTAAATTTCGTACAGTTCAATATTTAAAAGTGGCAATACATTAATTGCTTTGACGCGGATGAATGTTTGAATCAAGTTTTCGAATTTTGTTTGTCATGCTTTAATATTATATCGAACACATTGATTATAAATATAGAGGTAATCGCTGATAGAAAAGAGCGATAAGAAACAGATATGAAATAAGCAAAGACACAAGTCACTAATGATACCATGATGAGCCAGATTGGGCTACGCTACTGGTTATCAAGTTTGAGTAACAAAGACGGATCGACTTCTGGGCAACGCAGACCAACTGTAATTAATTCCGACGATGAGAAATCGCTTCAGGCAAAGGACAACCCCTCGAAAACACAGTCAAGCATTTAATCAGTTTTTTTTTTTTTTTAATAAAATGCATCGTTTTATAGATGTTCTCAAAGCAGAATAGATCAGTGGGTGTGCATAATATGTCAGTGAAGGTGTGTGTGTGTATTTCCTTCCCGCCTACAAAATGTTACAGACATTTAAATAATTTCCATAATTTTAGAAATCGTTTATAAATTACACCAATATTCTTCGTTTTGATCATTAATAAAAATATAGCGCATCAGATTTTATCGAAACGAACAAGCAATTATTGTGGGCCGACACTCAACCAATATTTATTAGTACTGTCGAATAAATAGCTAGAAAGTTGTAATTATCACTTTTCAAGCCAAATTCTTATCCGTAATCATAAGTTATTCCAACATATACAACCTAATAATTTAAATCGATCTGTAATCCAAATAAAAAGACTATGACTGATTGAAAAGTTTGTCGGACATCGACAAAGCTTCGTGCAGTCATTCTGGATTTTTACTCGGTTTCTTTGATTCAAAGAAACCAAGGTAAATTAGGACTTGTATAAATTTATTGCCATTTGTTTCAAGATCTTACTCATATAAATTAATCGACAACTTTTACACAAACATACTTTGTATATACACAATCAATTTTTTTTACAGATTTTGCAATATGAAATCTTTTCGACGTTTCAAGTTGAAGTGACTTAGTTTATTGAAGTATCAAGATGAATCTTACACTGAACATTCTTCTAGACGACTTTTAGTTTTGCGAGCTATTATAATCCGTTCAGCTAAAATGCCGTGAAATGCAACTTCAAAAATTATATTCTTTGAAAGGAAGTAGATGGAATTAAATAAAAATCACTGCTATCTCTCAGTTAAAGGGATTTAGATACAATATTTCCAATAGGTGAACAAAATATGCGACTAGATTCTACTTTTTTTTGTAGTTCTGCCATTTCTTCTAATATTCAGATGAAACTTATATCAAGTTGTTCTCCTTCAAGTCTTTGATTTTTTGATAAATTTGGATTTTATTAAATGTCAGAAGTTTAACTGAAATTATCTACCAAACGCAAGTTCAAAGCCGAAAGTGCAAAAATAAGCAGTTTTGAAGCAATTCTGAAAAAATTTGGCTTGTGGAGAGTGGAGCTAAAAAACTAAAATAATTATAACATCCTTGCTTTATCTTTATCAAAAATGGGACAATGGGTGGTATTAATGAAAATAAGCATTTGCTTTTACTTGCGATTTTTTAAGTAATTCCTGAAATGAGTATTAATAAAAATAAGGATGGAAGTTCAAGCATAAGGCTTTCCTAATTTTGATGCTTATTTGTTTAATTTAAGCATCACTTTATGTACCGTATGTGACACTTTGAGTGAACCATTTTCAAAAAAATTAAGATTTAAAGGAAAAATATGGATGTGCAGAGATAGCCAATATTCTAAATATCTCGAACACAAAAGCATTTACAGAGGTACATGAAGAACTTCTAACCCAGATAACTCAATTCTCTTGAATGGAACGCTATATTTTTTGTGGTACCATTTTATAGTACTTAAAATTACGTTTCGATTGATGTAAGGTTGTACTCACTTACTGACAACAGTTTTTGGAAAAAAAATGTTTTTTGAAATTTGTAAAAAAACTACATCATCACATTAGCCTTGGTGACTACTAACTATTGTTATTTATCAAGATTGCACCAAAAGAAGAGTATAATTGAAGCTTAAATTCTATTGTTTATAAGATAACATCAAGACAAATCAAAACTATGCACAATAAATGGAGAAATCTAGAGATCGGAGTTTTTCCATCTCTTAGAATTAACTTCCAACCAGTGACTTCCGCTATGATTGCACAGTGTGAAAGATAATGTGTGTGCGAGATGAAGCGTATAGCGACATCTCACGAGAGTGCTGGCAGGTTACGGAGCTTGGTGATTTTATGTTGGTGGACAACAAGGTTGCCACTTAATACCAACTAACACCATCTCCTACGGCTGAGCTGGAAACAACTACCCCGCGGGCTACTACCCCGACCGGTATTGAATTACACCAACTCAACCGCCCCACCAGCAACACGCTGAAAGTCAGCGTACCTGGAGCTCTAGTAGAGGTTCCAATCGTACACGACAGCAGGAAACTGCAGACCGGTTTCGGGGTAGTTGCCCCTCATCAGTACAGTGCACCTGTGCTATGCACGATTGGAACCGAACGAAGTCTCGCCTATATGCCAGCGAGGGCGCGCTCTGTGTGCGAGATGAAGCGTATAGCGACATCTCACGAGAGTGCTGGCAGGTTACGGAGCTTGGTGATTTTATGTTGGTGGACAACAAGGTTGCCACTTAATACCAACTAACACCATCTCCTACGGCTGAGCTGGAAACAACTACCCCGCGGGCTACTACCCCGACCGGTATTGAATTACACCAACTCAACCGCCCCACCAGCAACACGCTGAAAGTCAGCGTACCTGGAGCTCTAGTAGAGGTTCCAATCGTACACGACAGCAGGAAACTGCAGACCGGTTTCGGGGTAGTTGCCCCTCATCAGTACAGTGCACCTGTGCTATGCACGATTGGAACCGAACGAAGTCTCGCCTATATGCCAGCGAGGGCGCGCTCTGTGTGCGAGATGAAGCGTATAGCGACATCTCACGAGAGTGCTGGCAGGTTACGGAGCTTGGTGATTTTATGTTGGTGGACAACAAGGTTGCCACTTAATACCAACTAACACCATCTCCTACGGCTGAGCTGGAAACAACTACCCCGCGGGCTACTACCCCGACCGGTATTGAATTACACCAACTCAACCGCCCCACCAGCAACACGCTGAAAGTCAGCGTACCTGGAGCTCTAGTAGAGGTTCCAATCGTACACGACAGCAGGAAACTGCAGACCGGTTTCGGGGTAGTTGCCCCTCATCAGTACAGTGCACCTGTGCTATGCACGATTGGAACCGAACGAAGTCTCGCCTATATGCCAGCGAGGGCGCGCTCTGTGTGCGAGATGAAGCGTATAGCGACATCTCACGAGAGTGCTGGCAGGTTACGGAGCTTGGTGATTTTATGTTGGTGGACAACAAGGTTGCCACTTAATACCAACTAACACCATCTCCTACGGCTGAGCTGGAAACAACTACCCCGCGGGCTACTACCCCGACCGGTATTGAATTACACCAACTCAACCGCCCCACCAGCAACACGCTGAAAGTCAGCGTACCTGGAGCTCTAGTAGAGGTTCCAATCGTACACGACAGCAGGAAACTGCAGACCGGTTTCGGGGTAGTTGCCCCTCATCAGTACAGTGCACCTGTGCTATGCACGATTGGAACCGAACGAAGTCTCGCCTATATGCCAGCGAGGGCGCGCTCTGTGTGCGAGATGAAGCGTATAGCGACATCTCACGAGAGTGCTGGCAGGTTACGGAGCTTGGTGATTTTATGTTGGTGGACAACAAGGTTGCCACTTAATACCAACTAACACCATCTCCTACGGCTGAGCTGGAAACAACTACCCCGCGGGCTACTACCCCGACCGGTATTGAATTACACCAACTCAACCGCCCCACCAGCAACACGCTGAAAGTCAGCGTACCTGGAGCTCTAGTAGAGGTTCCAATCGTACACGACAGCAGGAAACTGCAGACCGGTTTCGGGGTAGTTGCCCCTCATCAGTACAGTGCACCTGTGCTATGCACGATTGGAACCGAACGAAGTCTCGCCTATATGCCAGCGAGGGCGCGCTCTGTGTGCGAGATGAAGCGTATAGCGACATCTCACGAGAGTGCTGGCAGGTTACGGAGCTTGGTGATTTTATGTTGGTGGACAACAAGGTTGCCACTTAATACCAACTAACACCATCTCCTACGGCTGAGCTGGAAACAACTACCCCGCGGGCTACTACCCCGACCGGTATTGAATTACACCAACTCAACCGCCCCACCAGCAACACGCTGAAAGTCAGCGTACCTGGAGCTCTAGTAGAGGTTCCAATCGTACACGACAGCAGGAAACTGCAGACCGGTTTCGGGGTAGTTGCCCCTCATCAGTACAGTGCACCTGTGCTATGCACGATTGGAACCGAACGAAGTCTCGCCTATATGCCAGCGAGGGCGCGCTCTGTGTGCGAGATGAAGCGTATAGCGACATCTCACGAGAGTGCTGGCAGGTTACGGAGCTTGGTGATTTTATGTTGGTGGACAACAAGGTTGCCACTTAATACCAACTAACACCATCTCCTACGGCTGAGCTGGAAACCTGCCAGCACTCTCGTGAGATGTCGCTATACGCTTCATCTCGCACACAGAGCGCGCCCTCGCTGGCATATAGGCGAGACTTCGTTCGGTTCCAATCGTGCATAGCACAGGTGCACTGTACTGATGAGGGGCAACTACCCCGAAACCGGTCTGCAGTTTCCTGCTGTCGTGTACGATTGGAACCTCTACTAGAGCTCCAGGTACGCTGACTTTCAGCGTGTTGCTGGTGGGGCGGTTGAGTTGGTGTAATTCAATACCGGTCGGGGTAGTAGCCCGCGGGGTAGTTGTTTCCAGCTCAGCCGTAGGAGATGGTGTTAGTTGGTATTAAGTGGCAACCTTGTTGTCCACCAACATAAAATCACCAAGCTCCGTAACCTGCCAGCACTCTCGTGAGATGTCGCTATACGCTTCATCTCGCACACAGAGCGCGCCCTCGCTGGCATATAGGCGAGACTTCGTTCGGTTCCAATCGTGCATAGCACAGGTGCACTGTACTGATGAGGGGCAACTACCCCGAAACCGGTCTGCAGTTTCCTGCTGTCGTGTACGATTGGAACCTCTACTAGAGCTCCAGGTACGCTGACTTTCAGCGTGTTGCTGGTGGGGCGGTTGAGTTGGTGTAATTCAATACCGGTCGGGGTAGTAGCCCGCGGGGTAGTTGTTTCCAGCTCAGCCGTAGGAGATGGTGTTAGTTGGTATTAAGTGGCAACCTTGTTGTCCACCAACATAAAATCACCAAGCTCCGTAACCTGCCAGCACTCTCGTGAGATGTCGCTATACGCTTCATCTCGCACACAGAGCGCGCCCTCGCTGGCATATAGGCGAGACTTCGTTCGGTTCCAATCGTGCATAGCACAGGTGCACTGTACTGATGAGGGGCAACTACCCCGAAACCGGTCTGCAGTTTCCTGCTGTCGTGTACGATTGGAACCTCTACTAGTGTGAAAGATAATGTTATGCAAAAATCTGTTCATTGATAATTTTGGGATATTGAATGTTTTGCTGACATTCAAATGACAAGATTTGTGTTTTTTAAACCGGATCTACCTCAAAACAGTATTTTCTTCTGTTATCACAAATCCGTTTCAGCCTTTATATAGTGAATAGATAGCTGATGTTGATATTGTTCTTTTTACAGAAATCTCCTATGGAAGTTTTTCATTTGAGAAAAATTTCGCATAAATTCATAATGTCAGAAAAAAATTTTGTTTAAATTTTCAAAAAAACATTTATCATATTTACTAATTATTTTCCATTTAAAATCTAGTATTTTTTTTTAAATATGTTTATATCAATAATAACAGTCAAGGCTAACTTGATGATGTAGATTTTTGCAAAATTCAAAAAAATGCTTTTTTTCCAAAAACTGTAGGCAGTGAATGGGTACAACCTGACGTCAATCGAAAGGTCATTTTAAGTTCTATTTGGTTGTACATTAAAAAGTATAGCGTTCCTTCTAAAAAAATCGAGTTATTCAGGTTTGAACTTCCTCATGTTTAGAGAGTTTATCAAATTTGATAAGATGATCAGGTCTAAGAGATAGTCTGTTATGTCTTAAATGAAAGTGTAAAACCGCTTCTCTCTAAATACGTTTGTGTTCCAGATAGTTAGAATAATGGCGATCTTTGCACATCCATATTTTTTCTTTAAATCTTAATTTTCTTGGAAATGGTTCACTCAAAGTGACACATATGGTACATAAAGTGATGCTTAAATTAAACAAGAAATCCAAAAATGTAAAAATATATAGGGTGTTGTATTTAAAATAACGAAGTAAGTGTCAATTTCTGGTATAACCGGATGTGCTCCATTTTTAAAAATACTTTTAAAACAATCCCAAGAAAGATTCAAACAACTTTTGTCCAAGACAAATTTTCATATTTCCAACTGTTATTACGCTATCGAAGAATTACGCTGTGGTGGGACACCTGTATTTGACTTATAAATATATTAATTAATAAATTATATTATAATAATTATATAAATTAATTAATCACCAGATTTTGTTAAATACAATCAAAAATACGATTAATAACGTACGTAATATTGGAATTTAATCAGAGCGTGTGCAAAAACTCCTTTACTTTGATTTCTCAAATTTATATTTTTCCACCTGAAAATGTACAGTAGCTTTCTGAACATTTTTTGGAAGCGACTTAGAGAAAAGGGTGGTTTGGGTTCATATACTCAAATAAAAAAAAAACACTCATAGGATAAAATGTGATTTATTTTTAACTCATTCAAGAACGGGTTAAATTTTTTTCTTCTTTGTAGAAATTTGGAATTAATTTGATCTAATTCAAAAAAGTTTTTAGTGTTCTTAGATATAATTCAAAAAAAGTTGGTCAGGGCAAAAATAATATACCTCAGATAGAAATGCTATTACAAGTATTCAAAGCTGCTGTTTATGTCAGAAACTTTTTGGGGAAAATCAGAGATGTAGTTAGTGAACGGATTTTGAAAAGAAAAATTGATCAAGCAAATGTGTATAGTTGAAGACTACTGTCTTGCCTTCATTCAGCAAATGGCAAAGAAATGAATAATCATTTAGACAAGATTCCAGAATTAAAAGTTAAAAAATATTGATGGATTGGATTTTGTCGTTGAAAGTACATTTATGACTGAATAAAGGAACTCAAACCTGTTAATAATTAATTTTCTTAAAACTTTTTGTTAGGATGGTTTTAGATTTTAGATTGCCGTTAATAAAGATATGGATGTTAGCCAACTAATTTTTTTTAGAAAAAGCCAACATTTTTTTTGCCAAATTTGTTGACACTTAATAGACATATAATTAGCATTATTAAAATTATCCAATGGTTAAATATTTTTTGTTCAAAATAAAGCAATAAAATGCAGATTTTAAACTGACTTAAATCCATCAGATTGATCTTAGATCTAAGTAACTACCTATTATGTCTTTTGACATAAATATTTGAAATATCTAAAAAAAAACTTTCCAAATCTGTTGCCCAAAACGAGTATCGATACTTTTATTTATAGCTCCGTTAGTTTTCGAAATATGAAAATAAATTATACAATAAATCATTCTTATTAATCGACGCTTTTATTTTTTAATAATTTTTAGTTTTATGCTACCAACTGCCAAACGCAACTTCTGCAGAATCTGCACTTTTGAAATAGATGAGACTGAGCATATTGATAGTTGATAATAAAAGCTTGAGAATGGTGCAAAAACTGTCGTTTTATCTAAGCTGAGGCAGTAGTTGTAAATAATTAAATCGTACTTTTTGTCACTCGCTTTGTTTTTTCCGATAGACCACACAAGGCTAGACTGGCAAGTTTTATTAAATCCATATATCACTGCAAGTGGCAGGTCGAGTGAGTTTTATGCTTGAGATGGTTCATGCAGGGTATATTGTGTAATTCCATATGGTGAGGAATATGTCTGGGCCACCGTAGAGAGCAGTGGTCATGGAGTCATGAGACGTCATGCAGTGGTCAGGACAGTACTTGACTTTAATATCATCAGTAGTTTTTTTTTAGATACAAACTTATATCGATCACATCAAATTTCATCAAATTCGATTGAGAAAGTTAAATGTGGCTTATAGATAATATCAACGATCCACTCCTACAATCTTAGATGAATTATTTGGACAACTGTGAAACAGGACCTCATTAAATGAGTTCGTGCAGGATTGAAATTTTGCAGGTCATATTTTGCCTTAATGATATCTGAATTATTATACAACAAAAGTCGATCGAGAACGATTAAACTGACCTGAAAAGTAATTAAACTTGTTGATTGTCGTCTTTTCAAGACTTATAATGTTGATTTAGTCCGCCGTACAATGCATTCAACTTATAATAATAAATAATTTCTTCGCGCCTGAGGGTATCTCATGGTTCTTGTTAAAATATTTCGACCGACACTTCTATATTCTTAATAACTTAATCTTATATGATTTTTTTCTTTTTATATTATGCCGCTTTGTTCTAATGAATGTTGTAAATACCATTCTTATACAGACAGACAAATCTAATACAATTTTATACTGTATATTCTTATTTACTCGGTATTCTGCATCCGCCCACTTGGAATAAATTACTCAAACCTTATCTTTGCTTAATTAAATTAGTGCAGAATTTCGCGTATGTCTGGTGATATTTCTTGAATAATTTTTCACAAAATTGCAGAGTAATGCACATTACTGTATGTCACAGCCTACATACATCCATAGCGGGTAGAATACATTGATCATAAAGAAAGTCGATGATGTGTTTATATTAAAAACTGTTTGTGTCTTCGACGTAAGAAAATGTGAAGATTGTTTAAATATAATTTATGAGTAAAGTGGAGATGAATAAGGTCGCTCCATACGATTTTGTCGAATTATATTAATTAAATAAATTTCGCACGTTTAGTTGTTTGTCATAAATTTAGTCGATTACAATAATTACTGCAAGAATCCATCTCGAAGTGTTGGTCAGGTGTGAGTAATTGATAATTTGCATAATTTTTTGGCGAATTTGCGTGTTAAGAAACTTCAATAGGATATTGTAAAAGAGAACGAATATAATAAACGAAAAAATCTGATGGTATAGAGTGTAAAACTGGGCTCGAGAAATCTCACGTCCCATATATTGATGGGCAATTTAGCCATCAACAACTTGTCCAGGTGGCCGATAATAATAACCGAACATTTAAAGTGTACCCTGGTCCCCGATTTATGTGTGGTGAAAATTGGCTTTTTCTTTAATTACGTCCCTGGTCCAATAAGCGGTTTGTATGCATGATGGATGTGCAAGTACACATATGCCCATGTAATTTGCCTATAGTTGAAAATGAATTATGATGATGCAAATTTTTCGTACGCGCAAATTTAAACTGCAATTATACACGCTGATGGTGCGCAAACTAATTTTTGCAACGCAACATCAATTCTTTTTGAATGATTTTTCTTTAACATGTTGTAACATACAAACAAGTAAGTTATTTCCTGTATGTATAATTGCATTAAAAGTCAACAACAACAAGTTAGAGTATAAATCGTGACTGCGCGACTCCCGATATCTGGCAATTTATCATCGATCCATTCGCATGGAATTAATTAATCGGCATATAACACCGGTAAAACGGCAATTCCATTAGATATTGAAATAAATTCAAAAACATACAGAGATAGCCAAATAAATGTTCAGACCGGTTCGACGTGTGACAGAGATATTTAGTATAATTTTACGCACTAGTTGGTTCGCGTGCTTCGGTTGGCAGCACCGCATTTCCGCTCGGGCGGATTTTCAATTGTTCAACCTTATTTATATTCATAGGTTCCTTTAGTTCGATAGATATTTTTTGCAAATAGTGATGCTAATGCTTCCACAGCCGAAGATTATCTCATTCTTGAAAAGATTAGACGAATCTCTGAAATTTTATCTTTTGACACAAACGCAAAAATTGTTTACACAATACTGTTGAATGCGGCAGCGTTTCCAAAGTTTTTTTCAATTTTGGAACAATACAGGGTCATTCACGAAGACTGGCCTATTAAAAGTTTATAAGGAACACGTATTTCAATCGAACTGAAATTTTGCATATAGGAGTTTTTGAATATGTGCTATAGAAATAAAATAATGGCAACTTTTTTGCATTTCCGCTTATACCGGAAGTCGGTACTAACTTTGTTATTTTAAATGGAACACTCTATATATTATTGCATTTTTGAATTCCTTGATAAATTTTAGTTTAAGTTTAATAGCCACTTAGAACATCTAAAATCGATAGTTTTTGAGTTATTCATGTTTTTAAAATAAAAAATAAAAATTGTTCAAAAACTGAGTAAGCTGGGATTCAGTTGTTTTAGAATTCATGAATAATATGAATGACACTATCAATTGAACAACTGCATAGTCATCTGTTGTCAATATCTGTCAAAATCTTGATTTTTAAAGTTAAGAATTTACAATCATCGATAACTTGATTTTTTTCAAATGGAATATTATAGCAATTTTATATCAAATGAAAGAGAATCAATTTCTGAATGCGTTATTAGAACAATCGCTATATCGTTTCATTTAAAAAAATCAAGTTATCTTTGATTGATTATTATTAACTTTGAAAATCATTATTGTGATAGATATCAAAAACAAGAGATAGAGTCATTCTTGGTCTACAGTTCACTTCCAGCTTACTTGGTTTTTGAACAATTTTGATTTCTCTTGACCTCTGGAGGAATTGAATTTTCTAAAATAACGTGAGTAACTGTGGAAGTGCAGGAAAATCGCCATTATTCTACTTCCATAGATTATATGCAAGAACCTCTATTTTCAGTTCAATTGAAATACGTGTTTCTTATAAACTTTCAATAGGCCAGTCTTCCTGAATGAGCCCGTATAATCGTCACAGAGAGCAAATTTTTATTTAGTTCTGAATTTTAATATAAGATTGAAATAACATTTTTTTCTTCCACTTTCTTCATTTTTTCCCAGTTTCTTTCAAAATATGCTTCAGACCACTGCTTTTTTTCTGTTGAAATTTTATGACGTTGTTCCAAATTTCTAAGTTTTTGTAAGACTTATGAGAGACACTATAGCAATTAAAAAAAAATTCTCTTGAAAGAAAATTTTTGGCAACTGATGATAAGATGAGCTAGCGAGGAGTTTTCAACAAACAGAAAAACAATACAGATTCTGTATAAAAGAAAAGAAAATCTTTCAAGTATATCTAGTGCCAAAAAAACATCAGTATGAAAAACCAGTTTGATGGAATTTTGGAGCACAGCTAAGTGATGGTCAGAGTTGAATTTTGGCATCACCCTGTATAACTTAATTGCGGCGTGGACTTAAAAGAACAATGCTTATCGTTGAGTTTTTTCCTTTGGCTTCATGTCGCCCCACACAATAGGTCCGAATATGCATTCTACATCTCTTGCTGGTCCCTTTTTTGAATATGATCGTCTCTACTAAGGGGGGTATATTGCAAGTTGTTGTTCGGTATTGAGTTAATCCTATTGTTAATAATCGTTTATTGTGCAGATTTACAATACACCAACACAAGCAAATATAATAAATAGTTTCTTCATTGAAATAGTCGTAACAAGTTTTAAATGACAATGTTCTAGTTATATTATCTTAGATATATTGTTTTATGTTAGTTTTCTTGTGTATAATAAAAGAAGTTAAAGCCGCCTACATGCGTACTCTTGTACCAATTAAATGTACTAGATTATATACGATCATATTACCACTGAATTACGATATAGCCTAAAGGATTTCAGTAATACACCGATCTCCTTTATTGTTGAATGCTACTAAATATAAGGCAGCTTTAATAACAACCAGATCTCTTGTAATTGCCGCATTGAGATGTTAGACTGAGTTTATGAACTCTACTTAAATTGGTATTGAAATAATGAAAAAAAATTGATTGTTTGTTATTTGAACAATCTTTGAAAAATTTTCAATTAACTGCTTAGTGGTTGTTTGTGTTTTTGTCCTAATTCTTGGCTTCTCTATGTTATGTGTCGTTTTTTTCGGTAGTCGTGACGTGGTGTCCGGTCAATGGTACCGGTTAAGAAGAGTCGGAATCTCATTTTTCAGCCGCCGTCGGTTCGCTGAGCTGTATAATTATCACACGTACATTCCGTGCTAATAAGTCGTTGTTGATGGATGGCCGTAGACGGGCCTTATCATCCAGTTCCGAAGAAAATGAACAGGGGACTAACTGTTGACCAACCTCTCGATCAAATATTTGATTTAGTTTTAATTCAAAAATTCTTTTATTTATTTTTTTAATGATTAAATTCTCATGAGTGGGTATCCAAATTTCTAGATCGAAATGTAGCTTTTAAAAAACGCCCTTCTCGAAGAACAATACTGACATTAACATATTAATAATGCACGTATTGTCTAGCAGTTGGTTACAGAACAATACTCGAGGAAACATATTATGGTTATTAAAAGAGGAAATTGCAGATTAGAGTTGATATTAAATTGATTTCTTAGTACATTAATTGCTAAGTATTAGATGATTAGTAGCATAATAGAGCACATTCAAGAGGTTACACTTTTGACTCAGACACAATGCAATGTTTATACTTATTTGAATATGCAAATAAGGACTGCTGCCTTAAGGTACTGCAACTTAAACTAACTATAACTGAATATCCGTTGTAATACAATATGTGAATAACCTCCTAGAAGCTCCATTCGAATTGTAATTGAACACATTGTTCCAGTAGGAGGATTTTACTTGTTTTCTATTCAAATTTCCATTTCTTTTGATTTTTTTTTTATCAATTTTATTACGCTAAAAGCTGCGATTTTTTTTTTCATTTCTGTTTTCTTCTTTTATTATTCCGGAAGTGCCTGGTTTAACTTTAGGTGCAAGTCGCTGAGATCTTGTAGATTCTTATTTTGTACTCTTGTTCTTCCATAGACAGTCTGATGTACAGAAATCTTCATTGGTTGTGTCTTCAGTTCTTGTAAGTTTCCGTCACTCGCTCCTGAATAACTTTCCATTTCTAATTACATCTTGTAAATTCTTTATTTATTTTTCAAAAGACTCTTAAAATTGAAGAATATTCTTTATAAATTCCAACAAAACTCTTGAATAATTTCTCTTTTCCATCTGATGCTTGTTCAGTGTAATGTCTTTTAATCAGCTTAAGAGCTTATTCAGATTGCTAACAGTCACTACCAAGCTGAAACCGTGCATGATAATAACCATCTTATTTCTTCTCAACTTATCTTCCATCATATCTATGTGTCTGTTTTTCCCAATTCTTTTGTATGTAATCGAAAAATCGATTGGTGCATCAGCGGGTGTCAAAATCTCTAATCCTAAAGTTTCAATAGATTATGTATCAAATTACTTTTTTTTTTTTTTAAGATTAACGTCAAGTCGATAAGCTGCTTATTTAATTAATGTTATAGATAAACATCTAATAACTCTAATTAATTTTTCTAAAATTTTTAATCTTTCCGCTACTTATATAAAAAAAATGATTTTTAAAATTGTTGGAATTATATCACGAACTAATTAGATTTTGTACGCACTTCCTAGTTGTATCAACCGTTAGGTTGGCAATAATTAAAGAGAAAGACATTTTGTCGTCATACTTGTTTCAATTGCTGTGATTTGTTATCTAAAATTTATATCCAATTTTACTTGAATCATTTTTGTATTGTTGAAACGAAAATAGAAGTTTTATCTGATGTGATACTAAATTTAAATCAAATTTTTTCTATTTATTTATTAGGCAATGGCCATATTTCATATAGCACTTTGTCAGTAGATTGATTGCCATGAATCTTACTCGAGGATTTTTTTAATACAATTGACATATTTAAAATGTGTTTTTATACTCCTATAAAGGCAGTGATTATTATTGATAAATATCCAAGATTATAGTAGGTATGCATTATAAATTAATTATTTTATTTGTCTTGCAATTACATAGTGCACTCTATAATAAAAGTGATTATAGATTTTTAAAACTTTATATTCACCGTTTACACATGTAAATCTTTTAGATAATAATATATAAACAGTCTATTATCAATTTATAAGGTGATAAATTTGAATTTAAGACACGATTGTGAAATTTTAATAATACGACATTTATAGTCCTATCAAGTGCAAGAATAAAACTAATATGGTTCGAAACATTAATTTTGTTTAAATTGCAACATAATTGGACAACAAGAGAGGACAGAAAGTTAGACAACAGAAAATGTCATTAGTCTCGTATAAGCGAGAATAAACAAGTCGGTTTATTGCTTTCAAGACATTGATGAATACTGAACAATATTTCAAACTATAGGTATGAGTTTATTAGGTAATAATGGACAATAGTTGATAATTATTAAGAATACCATTCGTTAATTGTAAAAAACGACCACGTTTTCTTAACGATCCCGACTGAATTATTCAGTCAAAAAAATTGCATCTTCCGGGAGGTTTGACCTTTCACATTGGTCAGTTCAGAAGGCCGGAACGCAATTATATCACATCACTTGAGGAATGTTAGTGCGTTTTAAGATTTATTTCTACATTTTGTTTCAGTTCACAGTTACAAGAAGTTTTCTTTAAGACGGTTATTTTATCACGCGGTTGCTTATTGTAAGAGGATTTATTTGCTAGGCTTTGGAAATTTATTCGCGTTTTATTGCAATAGTGGAAAGATGGTGTTTTAAGAAAATTACGGATACAATTTTTGTAAAAGTTGGTAACATTTATTGAAGATATTTTTTAACCTGCAAAACTTTTTATTCTTGTATATTTGGACGTTTTCTTGTAAAAATTAGAACTTATTCATCAATAAGTTACTTTTATTGAAGAAATCATTACCATAAATTGCTAGGCCTGGATTTATGTATTTTCATATGAGAATTAGAAAATTTTGCTGCTTCTAAATTCTAGAATGATTTAACTTTGAACATTTCGCCATTTTTAACAAAATTTGCAATGAATGCATTTATTTAGTAAATTGTAAATAAAATTTCAGTTTTGTTGCTTCTATTAAAATCCCTGGGACTAGGATGATTAGTTCTTTATGTTTTAAGACTCCACAGTTTTGGCATTAGAAAAAACTCATTTTTTTTTAGTGAAAGAAATTTACTAAAACAATTTGATATTGAATTTTGAATGATTCAATTTTTTGTACGTTTTGCTATTTTGCAGAATTTAGAGTTTTGTTTTCTTGAGAGACTGGAGACTTTTCAAATTAAAAGAAAAATATTAGATAGAAATTCAAAATTTTTAGCAGAAATTTGAAGCTGTATTTACTTTGTTCAAAATTTGCTAGATCAAAAACATTAATCCCGCAAACCTTGCTGACTATGCTGCTTTGTTGTTGCAGATTTATGTGTGCTTGTGTGTAAATTAATTATGTAAGAAACTGACATGTTCGAACAGTCTGAATGGAATAAATGCACAGTGTAGCATTTAATTGCACTTCTTATCAATTTACAATGGTTTTGGCTTTGTGTCTTTTGTGTGGGTTGAATGATAGATTGTGGAACAATTAAAAAAAAAAATTCATTTAGGAAACGAAAATTCTGACCTGGAAACTTAAATATTTCGAAATAAATATTTAACCTATCGAGATAAATCATTCATTTCAAATGAAGTAATAACTTCTAAAGGAAATAACGCTCGATATGTGGGTAGAAGTATCACGTGAATTCCAACAACATGCATTTATAATGTATACTACTTTGATATTATCAAAAATTGTTTTGTTTATAAATTAAAATTACTGTCAATGGATTTTATTGATCGTTTTCTTCTTAAGTTTCATTTCCTCAGCTACTGAATCATTGCCGCATTTTGATTAATAATTTAATCGAATGACAGTCGACCACCTGCAGGATTGTTAAATTGAAAATTCGATCGTTTGAAAATGGTTTGCGTCGATTTCTGTTTGGTTTTTAACAACATGTCATACACATGTCAGTGTTAAAACTGTCAGTTTCTGTGAAAGATTAAAATTAGCTGTAGAATTAATTGCTGTATAAATTCAGATTTATTTGCTACTACTTATAATTTTTTGTTTGTTTGAAATTTGTTGGACGGTTTGTTAGCATATTGATGTAGTATCACAGTTTAGTAAATTTACTGAAATCTCGATTGTCATCAATATCAACATTGTAGATCTCTGCTACTAGCATTGGGTAAACCTTTGCTTTTCCCACGGTCATCGAGACCGAGCCAAACAATACTCACTCGCAACTCACTATTGATCATAGCTGTCCATTATTCCGCGCTACTCAACATGTCGCCATTCACACACTTGAAGAAAAATCCGTTAATGATATTCACAATTTCACCAACTTTTGTGTATAAAAGAAAAATGAAGAAAATGAAATAAAAAGTGGCACGCGGCTTGCATCTTGATGATCTTGACGATGACATCCACTATTGTAAATCATAGTCGTTGCTCGCTTCATTGCAGTTTATTAACATTATTATATGTTATTACCGTTTCTTGCCTTTTCAGATTTATTTGTTATGGCGAGGAGCTATTTGGATACTGTTTTACCGCTTGCTAGGTAGCAGCATTAAGGCTGAAGAATGTTTAGAGCAAAAATTAATTGCCTTGGTTAAGATTTTATCTCATGTGGATGTTTCTTATTGAATTGTATTACTTTAACAAGAAAGAAAGAGATAACAATAAGCCAAAAAGATACATTGTTGGAGTCAATATCGAAATAAAAAATTAACAAGCTTTGGTGTTCAATCGGCGAAAACTCTTCTCTGGGTGTAGGTTTACTTTTTTTTATTACGCCATCTTCATTATATCTCTTTTAACAAGTGCTTTATTGTAATTTTAAAATTTTATTGGCTTGTTTCATTAATTACTACAAACATTGCTTTTATTTATTGTCTTTATGCATTACTGACTTTATCTTCTTCAACATATTTTACAGCTTCTTCGGGAAGTTTCACAAATACTTATTTCTGATTACATCTTTATATCTTTTTGATTTTCTTATTGCTTTTTGGGATTTATATTATTTTGCTATGGGCTGTGAAGTGACAACTATAAACTTTCTAATGTTTAAATTGCAAAAATTACACAAATAACTTGCTTTATAGAAAAAACTGACTGCTTTGAAAAATACTAAAAATCTTATAATTTGATACTAATAATTTTTCAATTTTTTCCTGAAATGTCCATGTTGGTATTTGAAAATGAATTCAGCAGCCTTGAATATAATTAGTTGGACATAAACTAGACTTTGAGATTGGCATCAAATGACAAAGTTTTCTAGAATAAAATTTACATTTAGTTTTGGCACTCAGATCGATTTTATTTTCAATTTGTCTTTATTATTGACTTTTTTTTTGTGTGATTTTAAGTGATTCCGATTTTATATTTTATATTATTTTATTTATGATTATAATTAGGTGCAGCCAAATCAACTTTTTTATTTATGCAGTTCATTAAACTTTGTAATTTTTTATTGTGTTTTCTAGAACAAAATCTGGGATATAGAAATTTCCAAATTATCAAATTAAATATCTTAAAGCCGGTGAATAAAAACAAATATAAGCGAACGATAAGAAATACAGATAACGGTTGAATTTGTTGTTTTTTATTTAATTGAAAAAAAAATCTCTTCAGGAACGAAGTGATTCATTCTTAATTATGAAATATTACAAGAAAAAGTTAAAAAATATTTAAATGCAGAAATAAACACGATATCAGTTATTTCTTTTATCCAGTGTTGTGTTAGTGGTGAAAGAGTGAAGGAATACTACGATTCAGCATAACCAAAGATATTTCCAGGATTCAGCACCATCAAAGGGACTGCGAGGATGTATCGTCGCTGAAGGATATAAAGTTGCTTCGTTTCTTTGAAAAAGAGGAGATTTGCCTAACAAGACAGAAGAAGAAGCCATCAAGGTAGGATTTTCAGTTTCTTTCATTGATTTTGTTTCATCGTCATCTCTAATATGCTCTTAATCCGTTTGTTTAGAAAAGTTGCAAAATTTTCAAACTATTGCTTTTAAAAACGTAAGTTTCGTTTATTCAGCTGTTGTTTCAAGCTCAAGTACTTTCAAATTTTTCTTCTATAAATCCATTTAAAAAATTTTCCGTCTACTACAAAACTTATCTGATCTATTTGAATATAAAATATAAAATACAGAAATGTTTTTTGTAAATGGAAATTTGAATATTTGTTCAAACATAAATATTTAGATTAAATTACAAAAACACCCAAAACTCATAACAAAACTTGTAAATTCAAAATTAAATAAACTCAGATTTCTTGTTTAATTTAAATCTAAATCTAACTTTCTCAACTTTGAAAATTTATTATCATCTACAAATTATTTCTTGGCGACAGCTGAGTTATTAACATTGACTTTATTACACATTAAGACAGTAGGAGGTGTGTGAGTGTACTCGGTGGTGACATTTAAATCAAAAATTTTATTCACTCTCTTGTAATAATTTCTATCAATTTTCTCTATTTCCCACGCTTGTTAATTGCTTTAAATTTTTCTTTAAAAATTAAATCGCAAAATTAATATCTTTTAAAAGAAATATAAATTAATTGAAATTCTTTGAAGTTATATAGAAATGAAGAATCACGAGTCAGGAATTAACTGAAAGATCTTGAATTGATTTTTGCAGTTTATTACATAGAAAATCTTCACTTGAAGTTGCAATGACAAAAAGCCAAGAGATTGCATAGCGATAATGAGGCGCCATAGAATGTCCAGCTCATTGCTGCTTGCTCATTAACTAACTTCTCGACTACTCGCTTTTATATTAATTATTCTTCTGTTAGTTGAAAGCGGTGCTTTGAATGTGTCTTGTAAAGTTAAATGTTGCGTGAAAAGACGTAAGAATTAAGTCATTACTTGGCATAATTAATTCGCTACTAACTGGTTAATGGTATACATTCTAAAAAAAATTGAAAATTTTCGTTTTGTACAAATAGAACGGTACTTTTTTTATAAATATAAATAACAGTCTAATCTTTGACCTTCATCTCTACTTAGTGCATATAAGCTAGTTTTAGGAACTAATGAAAAACATTACAGCCATATTACATTCGTTTAATCGTTACAATGATCAGGTTGTAGCAAGCATGAATTATGTACATTGCTTATCTCTTTGCTTACACATTCGTAATTAAATTTTAACTGTGTTGTAAAATATATATTTTTCTTTTTGTTTTATTCAGATCACTTTAGGCTATCTTCAACAATGAACAATCCTCAACAAATAGTTATCTCTGTTAATAAGTTAGCAGGTTGGCGCACACCTCCGCTTTTATCTCGACCACATTAAACCGGCTTCCTAATGATAGAATACACTTAACTCCTGTATTAAACCGTCGAGGCTTATCTTCTGCCAACTAGAATATCTATCTGCAGCACTCTATGAGCTTATGCTATTAACAACGAACACTATAAATACTAATCAACATTGTCAAGCTGCTCCAGGCTAATAAAACTAACACGAAATGATTAATCAGCTAACAACTGCTTGTCTGACCCAGCGTTGAACATGCATATTTCTAAGGAAAAAATAATGATTCACTTCTACCGAATTCTGTGAGATTTTCTAAAAATTTTTTCAAGTAAAAATTTAAAAAAAATTAACATTAGCTTCTGTTATTGAAATTACATTAAATTACAATTCTTTGTAAAACCAAACAATTGTGTGTTTATGACTTTATTCCTTAGTTGGAAGCACAAAACTTGCTTTCAACACAATTTGATTGCGTGAAGAAGTTTAATGCATAATCTAACATCTATGTTTGTCATACTTTATTGTCAAGCTTATGAACTGTAAGGCAATAAAAGCTTCTAGAGTGTTAGCTTTTTGTATTTAATTTTAACTCGAGAGTTTCCTTTCCGCATATGACAGTCGGTTGTAGGAAGAACATATATTTCTGTCAAAGCTTATATCATTTATGTGTGTATGTTCCGTCCACCTTACAAGAAATTTAATTGTGTACGTGTTAGCATTTTATCAATTGGAAATTTATTGTTGTGTACAATTAAGTTGAACTATTTTGAGTGGGTTGTAAAGACGATGAATATTAACAATTAAAACTTCTATTATTTATTTCTTCTAGAGATTAAAATTCTAATTCTGCAACGTAAGTCCAACCTTCTCTATTAATTACAAATAAATTACAAATTGTTAATGCTTGCCGCTCGGTAGCTAGATCATATAATAACTAATTAAAGGATCTAGCATTATCATCAACTAAATAAATAGTTGACTGATAAAAAAAAATGTGAGAGAGACTTGATCGATTTTCTCACAACCAATACTATAATTAACGAGTTAATATTCGAGTGAAGAAAGTTTTGACAAATTAGAGGATCATGATGAGAATGAAAAACGGAATTAACTATGGGAATTGAAGTATGCTAGAAGGGAACATTAAATTTCAAAACAATAGAGGAATTCGGGCTAAAATGGCACATTTCGAGTTTGCTTTCTGTGCTAACAGCCTTATTAAATAATAACCAACAAAGATCTTAATCAACTATTGTAAAACGGGGTTACTTTCACATAATTTGGGAAGTTTCGTTAATATAAATTTAATTCATTGCAATATTTTCTTGAAAAAATTACTATTAGAACAATTAAAAAATTAATAAATTTGGCGTCAAAAAACCCGAATTTCGGGCTACTCTGACAGTCTTTTTGTTTATGTTAAACATTAAAGTTACGTAAGCTTAGGAGCTGCTTTGACGTCTTAAAACTAATATTCAGCCAAATATATTTTCATAAAAACAAAACAAAATTAAAAAGTCATTCTTTTGTATGGTATGGCTATTATATAAGGAGTTCAAGTGAAACTTTTTGTGCATGAAAAGTTACTTAAGCTCCGAGAAGAAAAAATTTCTTCGTCAATCATCAAAAAGAGAGAAAATAATTTAATAAGACGAAAGGTTGTGTCTAGAATCTTCAAAAAGCAAATTGCTTGCCTCTAACTTTTTTTCAATCACTCTAATCGTTCTTACACATTCGCAAATAACTTACTTACTAATGTTATAAAAAATGACTAAATTAAAAACGATAAGCGTGCTTAAAATCACTAAGTCAAAAAAAAACCGGGAAGTTAAAGTAGTCTTGGTTTGCGGTAACTTTACGGATTTTACGAACTGTCATTTTTATAGGTCGACTTCCATGTAGTAAATTAGGGTAAAATGACACATCATGAGAAAAAAAATCATTGAAAGTGACAATATAAAAGATATTGAAGAAGTTGATAGTAAAGAAAAAGTAGCATTTATTGCAATGAGATCTACAGAGTGGTTTATTAGAAGTTTATGGAGATAATATTGGAATTGAGTTTCAAAAATTTAGTTGTGTATAAGATCGATGAGAAACTCTTTTTTTACCGAAAGTAAATGCTAACTTTATTATTTTAGATGGAACACTATATATTTTTTTGGCATTTTAAGATTGTTCATAAGTTTAGAACACATGTTATTATTAATTCTAATCGCTTTTGGAATAATTGCATTTTTTGACTAACTTTATTAAAATATCTATTTATACAAATTCTTTTATAGATAAATAAATTTTGGCATACTTATAGTCTGGGATTTAGCTGATATACAAATTACAAGAACTTTTCAAAATGTTATAGAGTGCTACAGAATTCGCACCAAACATTTTTTTTATGGGAATCCCCATTTTTATGACACTAGTAAATTCCTAGTTAAATTTTAGGATGACTCTGTCAATACAACCACTAGTCTAATTGAAGTAGTTGTTGAGATATTCTACAGTTTTCATATTTTTTGTTTATTTCCAAGAGAAAGTAATGCGGCTGCACCAAATTATTACACTAAGTCATAGCCAGTAACTCTCATACCCTGAAGATAAGTATCTTCTTTTAAATATTTTTTATTTGAAAAAGATATTTGCTTCCATTTATTCAAAACTCTGACTAAACCGGAGGCATGTTTTGTCATATCTTGGCATGTAACATACAGTGTCACCATTAAAGTCGGCTCCAATGGGAAAATTTTGTATTATCAGTTTTAGTTGAAATTTGACTTAGAGATCAGTTACGTGATTAAGCGGCGTTCGTTTGTCAGCAAATTTAACATTTCTTGCAATGAATGGCTGAAACTAGCAGTTCTAGGCTGAATTTGAAAAAGTTATTTCTAATGCAATTTTATTGCAAATTTGAAAAACTTAGCGTAAAGTTGAAATTTCAGGATTTTTTTTTAAATGATCCTTTTTCTACTTAATCAATATAAATTAGTTTATTTTTGGAAAATTCAACATTCTAAGTCATTTCCATAATAAATATTCTTTTTCAGATTTAATAATTTTAAAAATTCAAATCTCGTCACAAAAAAATGATATGAGCGGTGCAGAATTCTAATAATTTTAATATTATTTCAAAAAGGTTTAAATGTATAATGTTTTTCAGTTTTAAAAGTATGTAAAATTATGAAAAAACTGTTAAAACAGACTTTGATCCAATATTATTTTAGTTTCAAGACCTATCTGAAAACAAATTTTTGTGATTGGTAAATACTTAGAAAAAGTCTGAAAACAGCGACTTATGTAAATTATTGTCGTTTCTAACAGTCTCCCTATAATCCTACATTAATTTGATGTTTGAAAATGTCTTGCATTTCAATATCATTGAAAGAACGTTGAAGTTACTATAACTTTGCACCGCTCATGTCATTTTTTTGCGACTAAAATCAAAATTTTGAAGTAAAAGAGAAGTATTTATTATTGAAGTTGATTGTAACAATAGATATTTCAAAAATAAACCAATTTATACCAGTTTGTTAAATTTTGATACTGTTAGAAAAGAATTATGTGCCAAAAATGTATAAAATGTCAACTTCACGCTAGGTTTGGACTTTAATGGTGACACTGTTATATCGGGACGCCACCCTTAAGCATGGAGCAGACATCAGCAGATTCATGAAACTACATGCTTAATAGTTCTAACAAAGGAAGAAATTAAGCGTTTCTTGTCTGATGCTCCAGATAAAATTTATATGGCAGTCAAAGTTTTTCTGACAAAATTAATGTAGGTAATATTACAGTAATTCTTTTTTGTATGTTGTTGTATTTTGAACTCGTAATTATGAAAATTCAAGACTTTATTGCACATCAAAATTCCATATTCTAAAATATATAAGAGCCGATCCTTTACAATTGTGGACGAGCAGTTTCTTTAAATTTTCCAGAATGCTGTGATGGGAATTCACAAGATTAGCAGTGTCCCGTTTTTAAAATTGCTCAATCCAAATTTATATACAGGATAGTGCTTGAGGCGAACTTCCGCCAGAGTGCTGGCAGACGGAGGTGCTGATCATGTCCAAAGAGGCATGTCGGATGGAAATCTGGTACAGTAGTTGAGGGCTATATTGAAGAGTATATGGCAAACAAGAAGCATACAACGAGGAAGATATTTTCATCATGTACATCTATTGCCACTATTGACGAAATGTGTCACCTAGTCCAAGCATTGAAATTACCACAACAAATTAGAATAAGATCTATACCAAAGAAGCCCGGCACAAGCAGCGGCTTTAATATTCTAAACGCTAGTATCAATAATTGAACTTTTAACCTAACTTTTAATAACATTGATAAAACTTCATATTTTTACCAAGTTTCCTTAATATTTGCCGCTGTAGCTGCAAATGATTTTTGCTGCGTATATGCAGCAAAATTAAGTATTATTGTTACTAAGATATAATTTGATACTTTTGCTTCTATGATAGCTGCATAATTTAATAACTTATATATATTCCAAAGCGATAATATAATCAGTAGGAAATGTATTTGAAATCTTATATATCTTATAAAATGACATTTTAAAATTTGGCTGTATAGAATTTATTTGTTTTCAGTATTCATAAACATTACAATTTTTGCTTAATTTTCATTTACTCAAAAGTTATTTTAATAAAAGATTGTGCCATCTTAGGCCAAGAATAAGCGTTATAAAGTTATAACAAGTGAGTAAATACAGTAAGCTTGTAGAGATAAATTTATCTGTATTGAGAAAGTTATAAAGTGATCAGGAAGAGGATTAGTATTAGAAGTTAATAGAAACAAAGAGGTTGAGTATAATTTTGGTGTCAATGTCGTTCGATTTATGTACAATGTATAGTTCGTTAGGGTCAATAGTATTTTTTCTCCTTCGATCCGTGAAGATAAAAATGCAAAAGCTATATAATAAAATTCCTTGTTGTTCTAATAAATATTACATGTGGCGATCGATACCAATACCAATACAGCAAGCAACCAATTGGCTGAAGTAACTACCGCCATGTATCACGATCAGGACATACGTAACACAATACGCCGTATATTATACACCCCATAAAACTAGTTACTGCAAGCTCGGTTACAAAGTATCATTTAACCGATATGCATTAAACATACAAATCCGGACCATCGACTCACTATATTTTAAATCGTTGTGTTTGATTTCGCCGCCAGGGTGCTATAAAACGCACCTCTTCTCTGCCGGTCACGCGATTATATTTGAATTCAATGTGGATTTTATTCATGGCCACTGACAAAGAAAACCTACTCTGATCGAAAGCTTTTTGCCAATAACAATACCAGCCGAGAACAAGGCCTCTTGCAACATTGTGTATAAAACCAAAAAATCAATTCATTTCACACTCACTCACTCATTTTGTCATTATATGCGAGCATAACTTCTTTCATTGCATGTCAATTACTGGCATCGAAAAATAAAATACAAGACAATCTTTCTGATATCGAAAGCGTCGAGAAGTCGAATACCATTAATTTCACGATGACCCCGCGAACACTGTGGTCTTTAAGAATTCACACATTAGCTAATGATCTCATGAGGTAATTACCGTTCATTTGCCAAGATCCGTCATGAAAAAGCCATTAGCCCCCGACCAAGTTAAACCGTCAATAAAAGCTGAAAAAGAAGCTGTCGTATCATTTTTCAGACGTGATCATAACTTAATCTGTCCGCCATTCGAAATTGGTCTGCTACATAAAGTGGGTGCTGGTGTTGAGATATGGTCCGAGTTTGCAATAACGAGAACAACTAAATAGGCTACCAGATAAAAGAATAAGAAGCATAGTTAAGCTGATTCATGAACGTGTTCCTACTGCCGCTGCCACCATTAAAGCCCATGCAAACGAACAGGCGCCAATTATACACCACCTTATAAATCTCAGAAGCCAACTGCTGCCATATATCCAAGAATTATTTCGATTGAGTTATTGTTAAATGTTTTTGCCATAAACCACCAATCGACGTTGTCTTTGAAGCGGCACACCCATCATGGGAACGTGTGATGGACCCGAGGGTCTAACAGGGCGTCCGTATGACCTCTGCCCTTCAATGTCGTGTAGGAGATATAGCTCGTTCGCGTATTGACCATTAAATATTCCATACGAACTGCATTTGAATAGAAAGTGCGCTTTAACATACCCAAAGGCTAATATCTACGTTATATGAGTACATATAAATATTTTTATTGACGGTCGAGCGATATGGTTTATTAGTCGCTTCATCCCTCAGGCAGACTCTAATGCTTTTAAAAGTTACCTATTTCGTGTTAAGAGAACGTTTTCCCAAGAACATTCTTCTATAAAATACAAAAAATTGTCAAAGGAAGTGATGACGTTTTCTTGCGATGTCGAGATTTTATCAAGTTCTGTACCAGACTGTGTACCTGATCTGATTTCAATAACAAATTCGGACCATGTCGGGTGTTTAAATTGCTACATTGATCTCGTAGATCTTGGTTTAGTGGTAGAAGGTTGAAAAACAACAGCATGGGCGTTAACACTGACGATGCTGTTGAGATACTATCACTCAATAACTTACAAACTGTATTGCTTTTTTGAGGTTTTGCTTTTCTTATTATCTAAATTCATGTTGAGTAACTGTTATCATTTACTAAGTATTTTGCTTTCACTTGCATAGTTAAGAAGGTCGTCTACTCGTCTATATTTCAACACATCCATCTAGAACTGCAAAGACAATAATTTCGAATAAGATATTATAATATGGTTCGATAATTGCCAGAAATGTATGGAATTATTTGAAAAATTCCATTTAATCTTTATCAATAAAAAAAATAGCCTTTAAAGAAGCCGCCCATCAAGCTTTTAAACCAATTAGTAAGAAAATTATAGTTCGATTTTAGCAATTAATTACCAAACAAATTAACTTTATTTATAAACAAATTACAAAGTATGTTAGATACTTAAAGTCCATAAATCCATTAATGCAGACACGGTCCATAAACAGCATTTAGTCAAACAATTCTATTTACGTCAACACTTACAATGCACTTATATATAAACACAATAAAGTAGATTAACATATTTCGGACGTAAATATTTCCTAAATCAGTATTAAAAATCAGTATAAATCAGTTAGGAGGTATTAGAGTCATTCGTTCGGTTTACTGTCACTGATTCTTCATTATTTTCGGATTATTCCATCAAATTCTGTCAACAGCAATTTCAAAGTTGGATTTTTATGAGATTTTGAATTTGCTTTTAAATTCCAGTACCGCCCTTATTGCATTATTAAATCATACATCGGTGAATCGACTAATTTAAAAAAATCGTCAACATGAAAATGACAAACAGTCGGTCTATTGTTTCATTCCAGTAGGTGTGCCGCTTCATTTCTTCATTTCAAGAGTTGAGCGTGGGTAGATATTGATAGCCAAACAATATGTTTAATTTGTTAAATAAACCATAGACTATACAAAGCAAACCACTGCTTATGTTTCAAAGCAACATCAGCGGCGACAAAGCCATAAACGTCCGTATTAAGCCAGTGTGAAAATAACTTTTAATAACCGGCGTCAAGCGAAGAAATATTAACCAATTAGTGTTTGAAAAAAAATTTACACTTACTAACTATCAAGCGTGGGAGTCATGAAGACGATAAAGATGAACTACAAGTATTCTCTCTTCTTTCTTTAAAATTTTCTTTGCATAAATCACACGGGATTTAACATCGAACGACAAAAAGTCAAGCAGGATTAATTTGAAAGTCAATTAAGTTTTAGAAGTACTTAGACAATGTTGATGCGGTTTAAATGATTGGAAAAATGTCACAGTCTAAACTGCACCATTTAACAGGGTGCTTTTGATTGTAGACATTTTTTTAATAGTCGGATTTTATATTAGCATAGCAGTTTTTTTTTTTTAATTTAATGTCTCTATTGAGTTGAAACTATACAGAATGTTATGCATTAGAATCATTTACAGTGTCACCATTAAATTCGACTCCATATGGGGAAAAGCTTGATGATTGTATTTGTCATTTTTCTTTTAATTTAAAGTGATTACTATAAGAAATTTTGACTAAACTTTATAATAAAAAAAAATTTCATATAGAGCCAACTTTTTGGAAATATATAAAAAAATGAAAAAATTTTGCAATCTAAATTTTCCTTCATTTTCATTTTAGAATGAGATCTGTTTGTGTAAATTATTATCACTTTATCGTCACTTCGCTTCTAACTTTGGTATTTCAAATGGAAACATACAATTTAGTGCATTTTTAGGTTTGTATTTTATGGTTTCTTAATATCTAACAATTTTCAGGATTAGGAAATTTGACTCTGCAAATGTTTGTTTTTAAGTAACTATAAGACATTTACTCAAAATTTATAAATAACAACCCCAACGGTTTTTTTCAAAAATCAAAATTTTTTCAGCTAATAAATTTAAATTTCACGTAAAGTTTGAGCTGTTTTTGAAGATTTATAATTTATCCAGTTTAGAGTTTGAAAATTACAGAAAAAAAGTCTGCTGTCAAATCAAGTTTAAAAAATTGAAAAGACTGGAATGGGTGTTTTTTCCGCTTTCGAGGTTGCAAAAGAAATCAAAAATGTCAAAACTTTCCATTCATATTTGGAAGCAAAAGATAATTATTTCGATTTTTTTAATTTCTGAAAATTTCGACTCGACGAGTCTAAATATGCTTTTTAATTCATAATCTAAAAAAACAATTTCTATCAATTAAATAAACAAATTAAAAAACTTTGAAATCCATAATCCAAGTTTTTTGTTTGAAAAAAACTCTCAAGGTTGTCATTAAAAAATTTTGAGATTTTCCATAAATTAAAATTCAAAATTCGATTTTTTTTGCTTTGAAATAAGATGTTGGATTAAGCAATATTCTAGTGATAATTCCGGAAAATAAATCACCTTAATTAAAGTAGAAAAAATATTTGTTTTTATTTAAAATAACAAATTTCGTAGCTATTTTTGGAAGTGTAAGTTGGCAAATAGATTTTATTCTGAAATAAAAATGAGAAATAATTCAGGTCATAATATTCTTTAGTTTTCTACATATGGGAAAAAAATAATCATGCCCACTAAAAACTGGGATAAATGTCAGGCAGAGATGTTAAAAATCGTCAAACTAATTAAAAAAATGATGCCAACTTAATGAGCAAATTTAATTGTTCATTCAACTTAAAAACGATAAATTCCCTAAATTTCAAATTTTTAGTGGATAGTTAATTTTTTTCCCATATGCAGATCTTTATAATTTTCCAACTTAAAGAAGCACCTCGTATTTTTTTCCGTTGTAATCCTGTGGAACACTTTCTATTCACATTAACAAACATTGTATTGGTTGAGAGACGGTCGAAGCAATGTAAATCAGAAAATTAGCAAAAGCCCACGCTTCCATATTTTCATATTGGATGTCGATTGTGTTTTACGATAATACATTGTTTAGTAAGAAGCAACATTACTACCGATCTTCCAAGTAATTATTTTTCCGTTTTGAAATTTTGTCAGAATGTACAATGAAGCGTCACTCAACAAATCACAGTTTCCATTTAAACTGACTTAAATGATTTTCGATAAGAGAATGTGGCCAAAAACCACCATTAAAGAAGACATGTGTCTGATTGATAATCTTTAGAGTGGTGAATGTGGCATTTGAGTTTAAACAAATTCACAAATTTTGAAACGAAATGTTTCGAGTGTTAATCTGATCTTGACATGATGTAATGTGGTACTCAGTGATGTATCCTTTGTAGGAATATAAATCATAAAGTGTGTTAAGTCTCTCTTGATGCAGACTCCGAGTTTATTTAGCACACATATCATATAAGTTTCAATAATGTCTCGACATATAGCAAAGAAGTAATAACATCCGCCTACACAAGCGAGGTGTAAATTACTGTTTACCGTCATATATGCATCCCATAGACTATTGTTAATTTCGCAGACAGGCAAACAATGATGAATCATGGCGTTTCTTCGTTCGAGTATTATCGGTCGAAAAATTTTAAAACGTTTCAAGGATTATCTTATTGTTTTCGATTTGAGATGGCAATACGTATTATTAGACAGACAACAATTGCAAGACAAGACAAAGTTTGTTTCCTCGGTTTAACAGACTTATGGGCCGTGTCGATTAAAGATTGACGTCTAAATAGACATTGGTGAACGAATTGATTGCTGGTAAGATGCTTGAGAAACTCTTCAGAAAACCACCACTCTAGATTACGGTTTACTCGTAAAATACTAGAAGGTAAATGATCAATTAAACGTAATGATGGTAAGTCACGATTTCAATTAGAAAACATCAACATGTATCAACTAACTTTTGAGATATTTAATGATGGCCAATAACTATTCACATTTTTATAAATGGATTAACATACAATGAGCGTTTTGGATTTGGATAATCCGTTAAATTGACTCAATTGATTTTCGTATTTACAATGATTGTAAAATGCAGGCAATAGCAGATGATGCGGAAAAAACTTGCTAAGAATTTAATTGCAAGAAAACTAGGAATTTATGATTTTTTTGAATTGTTAACTCTAAACTACTTTTTTCGGTTTTGTTAATTAATTGTATTTTATTTGTACGTCAAGAAGGAATTTTGTTTATTTCTGCTTATACTTGGAAATTTTCTTTTTCAGCTTTTTTCACACTTTTGAGTTGAAGTTTTTAAGCGAAATTGTTATAGAATATAGCAAATGAATAATACAGTAGTGTCCGGTTATAACAATCTTCAAGGGACCAACGAAAATGGTCGGTTATAAATGTATGTTAATTCATTTATTTACAATTAAAATAGAAAATTTTTTCAGTTTAATTTTATTTCGATAAAGTACATATTTTAATTAGAAATTTTAAGTTGCACCAAAAAAATCATTAATTGAATTTTTTTTTGCTTCAATTGAATTTCGTCTATAAAATAGTCCACCTCCGCCAGACTATCTAGAATTTTTAAACTAGATTGTGGAACTTTTTCATAGCTGACACCCAAAATTTTCATCTTTTGAGTGCAAAACAGCATCACTTACAGTTACAATTTTTGCTCGCTGTTGGCAAAACTATTCTCTTCATCAACATTATGTGGCTTTCTGATTTTTTCGATATGAGAGCTCAAATTTCAAAAATGGATTTAAAAATTTTCTAAATAAAGTCCCAAAATTCATAAAAAAAACAACTGAAAATTTTAATAATTACTATTTAGCTTGTTCGTTAAAATTGAAAGAGTAACAATGAAAGAGAAGTAATCAAGAAGATAAAGAAACTAAAAGATGAACATAATAAAGTAACAATAAAAAAGAACGTAAAAATGTACAAAGATGGAGTAAAAAGTCAAAGCATTTTGAAAGCAAAAACTTTTGAATTTTTCAAAATGATAAAAGCTCTAAAATTGGGCAAAAATTTTGGCAATGATCTTGAAATTTCTTTAAATAAAGCCTTGAAAAAGATACGAAAGTCAACTGAATACTTTTGAGTTAGTTTGGAAATGTTGAAAAATAGGAGAAATGAATAAATGAGAAAAACGGCATAATAAAAAAAAATAAAAGAGATGAAATCAAGATGATAAGGAAACTAAAAGGAAAACAATAAAAACAATATCAATGAAAAGAACACCAAAAGATAACAGAAACCTAAAGAAATAAATAATAAAAAATACAAAAATAAAACTAAAAATCAAAGAATTTTTAAAGCACAAACTTTTAAATTTTTAAAAATGTTTAAATCTCTAATAGTGAACAAACCTTTCGCAAATTGTCTTAAAATTTCCTTAAATAAAGTTTTGCAAAGGATAAACAAGTCACTTGAAAACATTTTAGTTTGGAAATAAAAAAATGAAAAAAAAACATAAAGAAATAATAACTTCTAATTTTTGAAAATGTTAAAAGCACTGAAACTAAGCAGAAATTTTTGAAATAGGGTTTAAATATATTTCAGTGTTTCACAAAAAGACAAACTGAAATTATTAATGAAGTTGTTTGCCATTAATAATTTTGAGATTTTGAAGAGCAGATTTAGATTTTATATTTACTCCGCTTTTATAGACAAATGAGTTGGAATTTTTAATCCAGATCAAGTATGAATCAACAATTTGGTGGAAAATTTCATTTTATTAAAATCGACACGGAAACACAAGAAAATTTTAGATTTGTGGTTCAGGTTTTATATGCAAACATTTTTGTACGCATTTCATGAAATAACTCTCTGTTTTTTTCTTTGATTTCAAATGCTTTGAAAAGTGTTAAATATTAAAAAAAATGGCTGAGTCGTCGATTTTACTGCTTACTCTTCTATATTACATTATTTTCCGAATTTCCAACCTTTGTGTCTTTCAAGAGTTAGAATACAGAAATGAGTGTTTTCTAATTTGGAAAAGTTTACCACAGACAGTTAAAATTTTTCTTCAAGAGATTTTGTCCATTAAAATCATTTACTGCTTTTTGTAGTATTGTAATATACTATTATTCAAAAACATGGTTTTATACATTTCCAACGCTGACAGAAATAATAATAAAAACTGAATATAAAAACCTTGAAATGTTTTCAAAACTGTCTTTTTAGTAATTTCCAATATCTGTTAGTGAGTGAATTGGCAATAACTTGCACCCAAAATGTGTTATATCGACAAGCGCTTTAATTCCAGCAATTGAATTTGCGCAAACCTAAAAGTCAAACAGCTAATAAATAAATAAACTATAATTTTTGTTGACTTTTAGCCATAATTCGGTATTTGCATCATTGAAAATTCCATTTCTGCCCTGCTTATTTTACAACTTTGAATTTTATTAGCATTAAATAAATGTAAACTAAAGACTATCATAAAATCTTCATACAAATTTGAATTCAAAACTCCTCAATTAATGTAGCCGGAAAGTTGCAAAACATGATAATTTCATGTAAAATAAAAATCAAAAATGAGCACTTTATGGATAAGATGTAACCAACTAATGTCAAGAAACTACCGTTCACGCACTCAGAAAAAGAGGAATAATAGAAAAAGCAAATAAATATCAGCAATCGAAACGGAATTTATCAGCAATATTTTGCCTTTTATTAGACAGAAATCAATTCAATTTCTTTGGTCGCAATTAAAAGAAGTAAATAAATGCGAACGAGTTGCTAATAGAACGTGTTAATTATTAAATACCGCATCCTCGATTCTTCCCAGCTAGAAAATCACAATAAGGTAGATTCATTCAATATCTTATTAAATAACTAATAAATTATGGAAAAAACTGACACATTTCTGACTTTTGAATATTTTATCTGAAGATAAGACATGCATTTATTATGAACAAAAATGATTGAGTGAATTTTAAGATGATGACATCACCTCTCTGATGAAATCTTGTACCATGAGAACATTGTCAAGCTGAGAATTATTTATTTTTCTATTTGTAGCAAGTCGACAAGATCATTGAACTAGATAATTACATTTAACAATGTTCGCGTAAAGTTTTTTCAAAAGTTTAGTAAATAATCAATTTTCCCGTAGAATATATTTTGATAAAATTAATTAAATTGGTATGTAATAAACCGATTTGAACTTATGATCTTTTCTTCAATTTATTAATGTTAACTGTACCAACAAGCTGCGCCTAGTTTAGGAATGTTGAAGAAAATAGCAAAAATTTGAAATATATACGACTAAGATACGCTCGAAATCGAAGAAGTAATCTACATGCAGTAATCTAATCGGGCACAGGTGTCCATGAATATTACAGTCAAGCAAAGGTGTGTGCTATTTTTTCCGTGTAGGTCGCATATTTATGGAACAAGGACGTCGTTCCATGTTACACGCCATCTTTTAACTACAACTTACGGGATGATTATTATTACTTCTTTTACACAGTGTACTCTATGCTGCCGAGACTCCTTTTCCCAGCAGGAACTGTCTGCAAGAATGGAAACTGAATTAAATTGCATTAAGTAACGAGGCGAAGGTTCTTATTGCTTTGGTCAAGTTTAAGGAAGTTGTTAGATATTTATTAATTTTAATTACAAGAATCTTAATGCTCTCAACACACCTTCAACTGCCCCGAATTACTTTCAACAAATGAAAAATTCTTAAGATAGTAATTGCAATGCGTGGCTTTGGTCAATTAATCACTAATTTTACCGCAGGGAATTGCTGCGTCAAAGGAAAGTTAAATCAGAAGCTTTATCGTTTTTAGTTTAACTTTGTCGTATTGTATGTTATTAATCGTCTGTAAATAGAATAGCGGAGACAATCTATCAAATGGAAATGTGTAACTACCAATAAATGATAAATGTTGGTGTCAACTTACACTGCTTTCACTAAAGAGTTAAAAATTGATGGTTAATAGAAAAAGAGATTACCATCTTTTACTTTGGGTTTTGTCTCGAGGTGTCAAAGCAAATGGATAGTTGTCAGCTGAAGCGAGAATTAAAGTTACAATAGAATTTTTTACGAAAATTAGCTCCATTATGTCTTTGAATTGAAAAAAATCCAAACATGGAAAAAACAGCATTAGATTGTTAAAACAACATAATCCATATAATGTAACAAGTCGTTATCTAATAACACCAAGTGCGGTAAAAAATCCAGGTCGACGCCAGAACCATATTCACAATGAACTCAGAACAACAATAAATAAGTATTATCCATATAAAGTTGGAGCATTTAATAAACAAACAGTTTTAAATGAAAGTTTCTTTTGTATATGGTAAGATGGGAGTGAGTCATGCGCCAAATTGAGCAGCAATAAGTTTTGGTAAAGTGTTAACTTTTGACCCCACAATTAGGATCAATTTCAATTAGTAAAAAAATTTTTTTTACTGTAAAATGAAAATCATTTCATCACTTTCTAACGTGGCGCCGATACGGTTTATTACGCAAAGATGTTGATAGAAAAAAAAAACCTACAAACTGTAATTTATCGATAAATTTTTATTGAGTCAATGATTTTATTTATACTTTAAACGGAGATTGTATATATCGTAGATGGAAAGGTCGAATGGCATGCAAATTTCACATAATAATCGTGGCGGGATAAATATGACATACGGTGGGATGTCGAGCCATTGTCACTCTAACCTTTGACATGAGCTTGCCAGCGGGATGCAATAGACTTAAATACCTGTCATTGGCAGTGTTATTGGATAAATCACGGTTGGAGGAGATCGCAGTATGACAGCTTTACTACTAGAAACTAATTATAAACTTGGAAAAAAGAAAGTAAAAAATATTGGAATTGCTTTAAATGTATTATGGAATTTTAAGTGCAAAAATTTTGCAATTAAAGTGTAATTAGAGAATTAGGACAATCAAATAATTGAGAGATTATTGCGATTAATTGATTAATGGAATTATCGTAAATCATTTATGAAAGTAATAATGAGAATTTTATTTGATGACGTCCTTATTTAGGTAAATCTGAGCTGAGAAAATAATCGGAAAAAAATTATCAGAGTCTATTAGATCTTTCATTTTGAGTTTAGAGAATTTTTTTCTAATTTTTTAATAATTCGACTTATTTTTGCTTTTTCCAGCTTTTCTATTACTATCTCTACAGTTGGTTTCTTACTACTTTTGGTTTTGCTATATCTAAAAGAATTCAAAAATTTTTTTAGTATGACCAAGAGAAAAAGCTTTTTGATTCTATAAATCTTTAATTCATAATTTGAAATTCTTTTATTCTTTCTTTGAAAAATTTTCTAAAATACAATGGCTCGTCAACAAAATGATTTGATTCTTTGATTTTTTGAAATTCTTTGATACTCAAAATTATTTTATTTTCAGAGACTCATTGCTTTTCTAAAATTCTTTGATTCATTGGAATTCTTTGATCCTTTGGAATTTCTTGATACTTAAAAATTCCATGATTCTTCTTTAAAATTCTTCGATTCTTTGAAATTTTTCATAACAATAAGAATTATAATAATTTTTATGAGACTGTAAAATACATCTACTCGTCAAGAAAATGAATTTATTTTCTAAAATTCTTTGATTCTTCGAAATTCTTTGGAATTTTAAAAATTCTTTGATTACCTGATGTTATTTGATTCTTTGAAAGTGTTTCAATCCTTGAAATTTTTTGATTCTTAAAAATTCTTTGATTTTCCGAAATTCTATAATTCTTCCTTTGAAATTTTCATATTCTGTGGAATTCCTTGATCCTTTGAAATTGTTAGAAATTTTTGATTCTTTTTGAGTTCTTTGATTCTTTGCATTTCTTAGATTATTTTTTAATTATTTGATTCTTTAAAATTCTTTAATTTTTTTGTATTCTTTGATACTTGAAAATTTCTTGATTTTCGAAAATTCTTTGATATTCTTCGATTCTTTCTTGAAATTCTTTGATTCTTTGAAATTTTTCGTAACAATAATAATAATAATAAAGATTATTTTTATGAGATTTTGTAAAATACATCGACTCGTCAAGAAAATGAATTTATTTTCTAAAATTCTTTGATTCTTCGAAATTCTTTAAAATTTTAAAAATTCTTTGATTACTTGATGTTATTTGATTCTTTGAAAGTGTTTGAAATTTTTTGATTCTTAAAAATTCTTTGATTTTCCGAAATTCTATGATTCTTCCTTTAAAATTTTCATATTCTGTGGAATTCCTTGATCCTTTGAAATTGTTAGAATTTTTTTATTCTTTTTGAGTTCTTTGATTCTTTGCATTTCGTAGATTATTTTTAAATTATTTGATTCTTTAAAATTCTTTAATTTTTTTGAATTTTTTGATACTTGAAAATTCCTTGATTTTCAAAAATTCTTTGATATTCTTCGATTCTTTCTTGAAATTCTTTGATTCTTTGAAATTTTTCATAACAATAATAATAATAATAAAGATTATTTTTGTGAGATTTTGTAAAATACATCGACTCGTCAAGAAAATGAATTTATTTTCTAAAATTCTTTGACTATTCAAAATTCTTTAAAATTTTAAAAATTCTTTGATTACTTGATGTTATTTGATTCTTTGGAAGTCTTTCAATCCTTGAAATTTTTTGATTCTTAAAATTTCTTTGATTTTCCGAAATTCTATGATTCTTCCTTTAAAATTTTCATATTCTGTGGAATTCCTTGATCCTTTGAAATTGTTAGAATTTTTTTATTCTTTTTGAGTTCTTTGATTCTTTGCATTTCGTAGATTATTTTTAAATTATTTGATTCTTTAAAATTCTTTGATTTTCCGAAATTCTATGATTCTTCCTTTAAAATTTTCATATTCTGTGGAATTCCTTGATCCTTTGAAATTGTTAGAATTTTTTTATTCTTTTTGAGTTCTTTGATTCTTTGCATTTCGTAGATTATTTTTAAATTATTTGATTCTTTAAAATTCTTTAATTTTTTTGAATTTTTTGATACTTGAAAATTCCTTGATTTTCAAAAATTCTTTGATATTCTTCGATTCTTTCTTGAAATTCTTTGATTCTTTGAAATTTTTCATAACAATAATAATAATAATAAAGATTATTTTTGTGAGATTTTGTAAAATACATCGACTCGTCAAGAAAATGAATTTATTTTCTAAAATTCTTTGACTATTCAAAATTCTTTAAAATTTTAAAAATTCTTTGATTACTTGATGTTATTTGATTCTTTGGAAGTCTTTCAATCCTTGAAATTTTTTGATTCTTAAAATTTCTTTGATTTTCCGAAATTCTATGATTCTTCCTTTAAAATTTTCATATTCTGTGGAATTCCTTGATCCTTTGAAATTGTTAGAATTTTTTTATTCTTTTTGAGTTCTTTGATTCTTTGCATTTCGTAGATTATTTTTAAATTATTTGATTCTTTAAAATTCTTTAATTTTTTTGAATTCTTTGATACTTGAAAATTTCTCGATTTTCAAAAATTCTTTGATGTTCTTCGATGCTTTCTTGAAATTCTTTGATTCTTTGAAATTTTTTATAACAATAAAAATAATAATAAAGATTATTTTTGTGAGATTTTGTAAAATACTTCAACTCGTCAAGAAAATGAATTTATTTTCTAAAATTCTTTGATTCTTCGAAATTCTTTAAAATTTTAAAAATTCTTTGATTACTTGATGTTATTTGATTCTTTGAAAGTCTTTCAATCTTTGAATTTCCTTGATTCTTAAAATTTCTTTGATTTTCCGAAATTTTATGATTTTTTGTAATTTTTCGATTCTCTAAAATTCGAAATTCTCATATTTTTTTATAATAATAATAACAATAAAATTTTTTGATTCTTTGAAATTCTTTGGAATTTTTTGATTCTTGAAAGTTTTTTGATCCATTCCGTTTCTTAGATTTCTTGAATTTAATTGATTCTCTAAAATTGTTCGATTCTTTGGAATTCTTTTGAAATAATTTGATTTTTTGAAGTTATTTGATTATTTGAAATTCTTTCATTGTTCAATTCTTAGATAGTGAAAAACAAGTCTTAATTTTTTTTTTAACTTTCTAGTAGTTTTTTCTCATTTTTCCAATTTTTTTGGCAGACTCAGCTCGATTCACTCTTTGCGGTTAGTAATTTATTAGCAATTTGTTTTTTTATGTTGAAGTTCGAGTCGAGAAAGTTACTTATTTAATTTTAGGTGGAGCAGTTATAGGACGTCACGCGTGACTTCCTGCCTAACAATCTGTAACAAAACGTCGACTGCTTGTTTACACGCCGAATCATCTTTTTGCTTGGCTATAACTCACGTTCTTGCAGAAAATTTCATTCGAGAAATTAACCTCGATCTAGAAACATGTGCACATCAATGTATTGACTGCATTTAATTCCTTGACCGTATTGTCAAATCCTATTGGATTTTTTTTCCATTTTAAATTATAAATTATGTTAGAAGAACAAATCACATTCATTACATGCGGAATAAATAATTTTATTTCTCAATAGTTATCACATCATCGCTTCATCAACGACTATTTCTAATTACTTTGTAATTGGACTTATAGAAAACGTAATGAAGAAGTGATAAGTGTTTACAAGTGTTGTTGTATGAACGAACTTGTAACGTGTGATGTTTTGTAATATAAAATTTCACTCCATATATGAATATAGCGGCTTCACCGAAATACATGCTTAATTTATTAAATACAGCATGTCAAGGCCTTGCAAAGAATAACATATTAATAATAATAATACATTTAACGCAATAAACTGGAAAGTTTTTGGAAAAAAATCTCGTAATCGTTCCGAAAAAAAAAAAGAAAACCAGCTAGTTAACAGCCGCTAGCGCGATGGTCAATAACTCATGAAAAACAAACAGGGGCGACATTAAAACCATCTACATAACTCTGCAAGTCGTTAACTAGAACATCGGATCAATTTATTTAAATAATACTTTTCCATGGGAAGGTACTTAAGAAGGCACTCCTGACAAGACTTATTAAATGTTGCTGCAATTTTAATACGTGCAGAGACAACTTACAGACTAATTTCATCATAATAAGGCGAATTAATCGTATGCCAATTAAATGGATTTTCAGGGAAAATGGCGCTTCACTGTTTCACCTGCCACTTGAAACAATATTTATTGCATCCTGAACATCTCTGTTATTAAATAAGGATTCTTTATTATAAAACTTGTAAATAGTTTAGATGGAAAAAAATTATATTCCAATAAGAATAGAATAAAAATTAAATTACCAACAATTGCCTTAAGGCTTTACATCAATTCGTTGCGATTTGATGGATTTTTTTCTTGAGAAAGCAATCAATAAAATTATTAGTTTAATCGGCACCTCAAGCGGTACATATGTACTTCAGACACTTTAGAAAACACATTGATCCTTCTATTACAGATTTATTGGAATATTTTATTACGGCGTGATATGTTAAACCATAATTGAGAGCGCATATTTGGCAACGAGGTGAAGAGTCGTGGAAAAATTGTGTGATGCTATAGTATATCGCTTGTGGGATCGAATAGGGCCGTTATACCTCGGCTGTGTCCCATAATTCGGTACCGACAGTCCGATAAATAAGAAGTAAACAAGTCCGTCGATCGACTAGCACCACATTAGAAATTATGACGGTATAAATCCTAATCAGTATCGTAGTATTGTATAGTTCTTTTACATTATGCAGTCTGTTTGTTTATTCGCCGCGATGCCTTGAGGATAAGCGGACATTGTTCGAGGCATTAATTGCTTTCGTTATGACGTCATATCTGGATCATGGCGCGATACTATTAATAATTGGTCACGAAGAAGAACTTACAACCTTGAAATGGCAAATGTTGTTTCAATATTTCCAAAAAAAAATTAACACTTTTCTATGTTTAAAATTCAAAAGCGAGTTTATTGCCATGTGAGTTGTTAGAGTTAGTTTTCAGGGCTTCTGATTTTAATATAGATTAGATCAGACTTCAGACTTTAGTGATTGATGGTGGTTAATTGATCTCAAGAAGCCGACACTTTGTTTCTTTTGCATATTATCTATTCACCAATTTTATAATCTTTTTTTTTCAGTTTTTGTATTAGATGATAAGTGATAAAAACCAATGCACTTTAGATTAATTGAGATCTATTAATTGCGCAATTAAATGACTTTCGATTTTGGGATCATTTATGTGGGATTTGGATGTAGGCGTCAAGGTCATTTTTGTTGAAAAAATTAATTCATTTTTATATTTAATTAATAAGTGTATGATTGGTTGCTGGACTTTAAAGGGATGAATACAATAAAAGTTTTTGAATAAAACAAAATGCAACAAAATTAAGTATCAAAAGTACAATAGCAAGGTGTGTCTGACATGGAGAAACTGAAGCGCTTTTATAAAATAAAAGTCAAAGGATAGTGTAACGTATGGGACCACCAGGACACAAGTTCACCTGCTACGATAATAAATTATATATGAATCACACCCTTTATCTTGTTCAAAGAATTGTTTTTATGTCTTAATGTCGCTATTTATAGACGAGGGTCATCTTGGATCAACCTACACCCACTGATCCCACTACAAATATCATAAATACACATATATGTCGATTCGATGCGTGAAAATAAGGATTCGACATTGTCTACAGTGACGTTATCTTCGATTATTTCCAAAAGATATATTTAACGACCTAAGAATTTTTTTTTTCAATATAATAAAAATTAAGAATTATTTGAATTATTTGCAAATTTTTAACAACAAAAAAACCAGTAGCATGTCCGATCCACAAAATGTTCAAAAAGGAATGATTCAATTTCCAAGAGTATCTTTGATTATTTGAAATTCTTCGACTCTTTGAGATTTTTTTCATTCTTGAAAATCTTTGATTCTTTTTTTGATATTTTGAAATTTTGATTCTTTGCAATTCTTTGATTCTTTTTGAGTCTTCTAAAGTGTTTTATTCTTTAATATCCTTTGATTGAATCAATATAATGAAAATTAAGAATTATTTAAATTATTTGCAAATTTTTAACAATAAAAAAACCAGTAGCATGTCGGATCCACAAAATGTTCAAAAAGGAATGATCCAGTTTCCAAGAGTATCTTTGATTATTTGAAATTCTTCGACTCTTTGAGATTTTTTTCATTCTTGAAAATCTTTGATTCTTTTTTTGATATTTTGAAATTTTGATTCTTTGCAATTCTTTGATTCTTTTTGAGTCTTCTAAAGTGTTTTATTCTTTAATATCCTTTGATTGAATCAATATAATAAAAATTAGGAATTATTTGAATTATTTGCAAATTTTCAACAATAAAAAAACCAGTAGCATGTCGGATCCACAAAATGTTCAAAAAGGAATGATTCATTTTCCAAGAGTATCTTTGATTATTTGAAATTCTTCGATTCCTTGAGATTTTTTCATTCTTGAAAATCTTTGATTCTTTCTTTGATATTTCGAAATTTTGATTCTTTGCAATTCTCTGATTCTTTTTGAGTCTTCTGAAGTGTTTTATTCTTTAATATCCTTTGATTGAATCAATATAATAAAAATTAAGAATTATTTGAATTATTTGCAAATTTTCAACAATAAAAAAACCAGTAGCATGTCGGATCCACAAAATGTTCAAAAAGGAATGATTCATTTTCCAAGAGTATCTTTGATTATTTGAAATTCTTCGATTCTTTGAGATATTTTCATTCTTAAAAATCTTTGATTCTTTCTTTGATATTTTGAAATTTTGATTCTTTGCAATTCTCTGATTCTTTTTGAGTCTTCTAAAGTGTTTGATTTTTTAATATCCTTTGATCGAATCAATATAATAAAAATTAAGAATTATTTGAATTATTTGCAAATTTTCAACAATAAAAAAACCAGTAGCATGTCGGATCCACAAAATGTTCAAAAAGGAATGATCCAATTTCCAAGAGTATCTTTGATTATTTGAAATTCTTCGATTCCTTGAGATTTTTTCATTCTTGAAAATCTTTGATTCTTTCTTTGATATTTCGAAATTTTGATTCTTTGCAATTCTCTGATTCTTTTTGAGTCTTCTGAAGTGTTTTATTCTTTAATATCCTTTGATTGAATCAATATAATAAAAATTAAGAATTATTTGAATTATTTGCAAATTTTCAACAATTAAAAAACCAGTAGCATGTCCCTTCCACAAAATGTTCAAAAAGGAATGATTCAATTTCCAAGAGTATCTTTGATTATTTGAAATTCTTCGACTCTTTGAGATTTTTTTCATTCTTGAAAATCTTTGATTCTTTTTTTGATATTTTGAAATTTTGATTCTTTGCAATTCTTTGATTCTTTTTGAGTCTTCTAAAGTGTTTTATTCTTTAATATCCTTTGATTGAATCAATATAATAAAAATTAAGAATTATTTGAATTATTTGCAAATTTTCAACAATAAAAAAACCAGTAGCATGTCGGATCCACAAAATGTTCAAAAAGGAATGATCCAGTTTCCAAGAGTATCTTTGATTATTTGAAATTCTTCGACTCTTTAAGATTTTTTCATTCTTGAAAATCTTTGATTCTTTCTTTGATATTTTAAAATTTTGATTCTTTGCAATTCTCTGATTCCTTTTGAGTCTTCTAAAGTGTTTTATTCTTTAATATCCTTTGATTGAATCAATATAATAAAAATTAGGAATTATTTGAATTATTTGCAAATTTTCAACAATAAAAAAACCAGTAGCATGTCGGATCCACAAAATGTTCAAAAAGGAATGATTCATTTTCCAAGAGTATCTTTGATTATTTGAAATTCTTCGATTCTTTGAGATATTTTCATTCTTAAAAATCTTTGATTCTTTCTTTGATATTTTGAAATTTTGATTCTTTGCAATTCTCTGATTCTTTTTGAGTCTTCTGAAGTGTTTTATTCTTTAATATCCTTTGATTGAATCAATATAATAAAAATTAAGAATTATTTGAATTATTTGCAAATTTTTAACAATAAAAAAACCAGTAGCATGTCGGATCCACAAAATGTTCAAAAAGGAATGATCCAATTTCCAAGAATATCTTTGATTATTTGAAATTCTTCGACTCTTTGCGATTTCTTGATTCTTGAAAATCTTTGATCCTTTCTTCAATATTTTGAAATTTTTTGAAAGTCTTTGATTCTTTGAAATTAGTTGACTTTTGAAATAAAATATTTTTAATTATTTGAAATTCTTCGACTTTGCGATTTCTTGATTCTTGAAAATCTTTGATTCTTTCTTCGATATTTTGAAATTTTTTGCAAGTCTTTGATTCTTTAATTTTCTTTTATTCTTTGAAATTAGTTCATTTTTCGAAATAGAATATTTTTAATTATTTGAAAATTTTTGACTCTGCGATTTCTTGATTCTTTGAAATTCTTTGCTTGTTGAAATTAGTTTATTTTTAGAAAGAGAATATCTTTGATTATTTGAAATTTTTCGACTCTTTGAGATTTTTTGATTCTTGAAAATCTTTGATTCTTTAATATTCTTTGATTCTTTGAAATTAGTTGACTTTTTGAAATAGAATATCTTTGATTATTTGAAAATTTTCGACTCTGAGATTTTTTGATTCTTTAAAATCCTTTCATCTTTCAAAATCTTTTATTCTTCCTTTAATATTTTGAATTTTTTTCAAAGTCTTTGTTTCTTTGAAATTCTCTGATTCTTTGGAATTTTTTGATTCTTTTGAAGTCTTTGATTCTTCGAAATCCTTCGATTGAATCAGTATAATAAAAATAAAGAATTAGTTAAATTATTTGCTCATTTTCAGCAATAAAAAAGACCAGTAGCATGTAGAATCCGCAAAAAGTGCAAAAAAGAATGATCCAATTTTCAAGAATATCTTTGATTATTTGAAATTCTTCGACTTTGAGATTTCTTGATTTTTTGAAATATTTTGTTTCTTGAAATTATTTGACTTTAATTCTTGGAAATTCTTTGAAATTCTTTTATTCTTTGAAATTAGTTGATTTTTCGAAATAGAATATCTTTAATTATTTGAAAATTTTCGACTCTTTGAGATTTTTTGATTCTTTGATTCTTGAAAATCTGTGATTCTTCCATTGATATTTTGAAATATTTTCAAAGTCTTCAATTCTTTAAAATCCTTTGATTGAATCAATATAGTAAAAATGAAAAATTAATTGAATTATTTGCTCATTTTCAGCAATAAAAAAGACCGTAGCATCCGCAAAATGTGCAAAAGAGAATGATCCAATTTCCATGAATATTTTAGATTCTTTGAAATTCTTCGCCTCTTTGAGATTCCTTGATTTTTTGAAATTCTTTTAATCTTTAAAATTCATTGATTCTTTGAAATTAGTTAATTTTTTAAAATTCTTTTATAACTATAAACAAGACAAGTATCATGTAGAATCCGCAAAATGTACAAAAAAGTATGATCGAAATTCCATAGAATAGAATCTGCTTTTGATTACTTTTCCATCAAAACAAGTTTCTGGAAAATTTGGATTTTTAGAGAAACAACAAATTTTTTGAAGTAATTTTGAGAGTGAAAAGTAATTACCAAGGATTAAAATTAAAAAAAAAAATTATTTCAATTTTTGCTGAAACACAACAGAAAATAGATAATAAAATTCACTTTTTGGACTGCTGAAAATAAAATTTTCAAGTATCAACCTCCATAAATAAAAAATTGGACTTTTTTGAAATTAAATTTTCATCGTTTTTATCGAAATTGCCAATAGGAAAGTTTGAGTTTTTTCACAATTTATTAAAATGTAATTTTTGATTTTTTTTTTGTATAGAAAACTAAAATTTTTGTTTTCACTATTTTCAGATCAAACAACATTTAGACAATAATTTAAAAAAAAAAAAAAGATATTTAGTACTCATTAAGGCAACGTTGTCGATTTTATAAACTCGTCAAGGCAAATATTTCTCTGGAATAAAAAATGACCTTAAAGTAGATACTTTTGATTGCAGACTATGGCGGGATTTTTTAATACAGCAGACTGTAAAAAGACCACTTTTTTGAGTAAATTTTCATTCATTCTGAAGTCAATTAGTTTAAAAATGTCACAACATTAGCCATTCGCATCTTGATAAAAAAATCTTGACAACTTAAGTGATAAAAACTAGTCATTAAAATAAACATATGTAAATAGGCCATACAAATAAGAAAGTTGAATCAACTTCCGACTGAACCGGAAACAGTGTATTCTTGAATGGTAAAAACAAAATCGCTTTAAACAATTCTCCAAATTAAATTTGATTCAGTTTTGATAAATTCTACAAATAAAAATATTAAAAAACTCTTTTGTTTGTGCAGAGATAAATCCTGGTAGCTGTCACCTCGTTTGAATGTGTCTTAAGTGTCAAGAAATCAGTGAATCGTTTGTTATTCCTAATCAGCATAAAACAGTGAAACGTGACACCTTCCTCTTTAATTAAATCTGGTAGTAGTATGTTTATGAATTGCTTCCATCATCCAAGCATCCATCCACCCATCAGAGATAATTCGATATGAACCTGTCTTTAAATGAGCGTTTCGCAATGGTCGTTATGTATGAATGAAATCCGACTAGCAATAAACTAGGAAATCAGAAGTTGTTTTCCTATTCAAAAAAAAAACCCACTGATTGTGAAAGCACATTACAAACTTTTTGCGTGGGTTCATTTTGATGAGTCTATGAGCTGTGTGTGTTAATGTTGCGCTATCTGAACGATCGATGGCGCCTCAAATTGCTCCAAGCTATATTTTAGCTTAACCAATAACAAATCACCGGAAAATTTCGTCTGGTCTTTGACCATAAAAATAAAATTTCTTTCTTATAAATCATTTCACTTATTCTTGTCACTTTTGATGGTGTAGATGCTTTCGGAAATCATTAAGACCGTATTCAGAATAATTTCACAATAAAAGGGACGTAATGAACTGAGATCTGGGTTATAAACTGCGTCTAGTTTAAAGAACATAAAGTTGGCGGAAAAAATAATGACGGATGTGACAAGTGGACGGCAGGTTGTAAAGCTAATTGTGAATGGCATTGTAAAGTCGCGCGTGCGCAAACGCCAACGCTCTTACTTTAACGCCCACACAAAAGTCTTAACGATCTAACAAATATTGAAACATTAAAGAATTTCAATCGGAGTGGATACACCTTTAAAAAAATTTCATACTGAGACAAGACTCGAGTCTATTTTGTGATTTATATGATACAAGGAGGTCTCTGCATGAGGGCTATCCTGCTCTTTTCTAGTTAGAGCATAGAATTTAGGTTGTGGAAAAATTTCAGAAAGCAAAATTTACGTTTAACACTTTCTTCGTTTAATTTTTGAATAGAAATAATAAATAGAATATTGTTGTGACATTTTGCATTAGTGGCACAGGTGATGACGTCATGACACGAGCACAGGAAGTACCGACCTACACGTAGAGGAGCGGCCCGTGCCAATGACGCTGCCCACTATTCTGCCACCAACGGCATCTTAAAACTTGCACGAACTTTACATTTGAATGAAAGAAGAGAAAAAAATCGAACCTTCAATCTTCTTCATTATGTCGACATTTAATCTTGATTTGGAACTTTCAGCGCATTTTATTTCGTCTGAATTGAAAAGAATTTAGCAAAGGCGCCAGTAAAAAACTTGTCGTGGGTTTAAACGATTCTATGAATTAAATTCGGTTATCGTATTTTTTCTTTCTAGTTGGTTAAGGCCGAACCTTTCAAGCTGCACTAGTTTCGCGTGGGTAGCTGCATTCAACAGTTACTATTACGTCATTGTTAATGCTGAAATGTCAAAGTCTTTGTGATTACGAAACTCATTGATGAGGATCGATCGCGTGCCTCCACATCAAATTAGAATAATTTCATGAATGAATGAAAAACGTACGTAGGACGAATTCATGTTTCATAATCTCTTATCCATTCACAGTTAAAACATTATTTCTTTTGAATTTAATTGCGGTTTACTACCCTTTTGATGTTGTAAATAAGAATCAGGCTAAGTGATTTTGGTTATATTTTTCTTTAATTGGACGATTTTTCTGACTAATTGTGAAATATCACTGCTGCAAATTCATCCAATCTAACTATTAACTGTTCAATTTGCATAAGTTGTAAATATCTACGAATGTCATACGTTGCTACTGCACTCTGAAATACCGCTCGATAAATTTAAATTATTTTAATTTTCATATTTATTATTCCAATTATGGGTGTTTTCTTTATATGGACTTCACTTAAGTTAATGCCCTCATGTTTTATTTATAGGGGTTTAATAGTTTCACATGGTTTCATGCAAAAATCTTCATTACTAAAACATCGACAACATTAAAAAAAAAAAATCTTCTAAACAAACTCCTTAAATACCATTTTTAGTCATCAATTCCGGTAATAACTGAGTTTAAGGTCAAATCTTAAAATGACTTATGATTTGTACGTGATGACTAGGATATCGATGATAAATTTCCAAATATGGCGACAGGTATAGTTAGACGCCAGACTAGAGACAAGTAGCTCGTGATAGTAACTTACAACTTTGCAAGGTTGGAAGGCGTGTGGGCGGTTTACTTACATACTGATTTATAATCGGAGGAATTGCACATTATGCAGAAAATCTTTCTATCTAAAAGCTTTCAATATTTGATTTTATAATCGAATATATGTGTCAATAATATTGATTTCTTCAAGTGACTAGCAATAAAATTAATGCAATAGAAAGTACATTTAATTGTTATTAAAAATTTGCTTCAATAAACAAATATCAATGTTACGTCAAAACCAATCTTAGTGAATGTAAGTTTATTTGTAAATTGACAATAAATTTTAAAAAAATTAATTAAAAGCCTACACATAATCTAGACGCGGAACTTAAAACAACAGATTTTTTTTTTCGAATTCTTAATAATACACTTAATAGTGTTAAAACTGAGCATAAAAAATTAATTAAGATATGCCTACGCGTAACAGTGGCACGATAAGTCTGGAGACTTTAATGATACGTCAAGCGCCAAATCATGAATTTAGTCTAGTTTTAAAAACCCACATTAATCTTACCAAATATAAATTTAAAATACCAAAAAAAGTCTAATTGTATCCATGACCATAAGTACTTTTAAAAATGGTACATTTAAAACCCACTATTATTTCGAAAATGGTATAAAAAATATTAAACATGGAATAAAAAATCTGATAGGATATTTCGCAAGTAGTGTAGGAAGTGGATATTTGACGTAGTAAGTTATATCTAAGCGATAATCATCCTACACATTGACTTTCGCCTGTAAACAATTTCGTTTTACCTACGCTAATATAATATCCTTAACCTTAGCGCCTTATTTAGTGCATTGCACTTGCGCATTAATTTTTGTGACGTCATTAATGTTCGTTCAAGGATATTATTAAAACACTAGGGTAAAATATGTATTAGTTTTGAAATGAGTGGGTATTTAGGACTTTGGGCGGCAAAATGTGTGTTCAAATCACCTTAAGCTTAATTTCTTTGTTATTACATGAATTAAGTGGGTGGGAAATTACTCAACTATAAATTATGACCAACACTAATGTATGAGAAGAATGTGTCACATACATGGAATTTTTGAATGAAAAAGTGTTAATATTCGCAAAGCAAAAAACAAAAATTGGATATAGGATATCGAATGAATTGAACGAATGCTAACAACGGGAAAATACGTTATGAAGTTTTTGATTTGAAAAGACTTTAAGTTGTAACTTGTAAGTTCTGCGGTGACATTTTGATTTAATTGCTTCAAGAATTTGAAGAAAAATAAATGCGCAATTTGTGGGAATTTAGTGCCTGAATGACGTCAGAAAACTATGAAAGTTAGTTGCTTATTTCATTATACTACCAGAAAAGTATTCAAGAAGTTAACGGTTTTGGTTGACTTCAGTTTGGAATAAAATGAAGAATCTCTTGTGTCACTGTTAATATTTTATTTCCATGACAAAAACAAAAAAAAGACCGAATCACCTAATATACAGTGTCACCATTAAAGTCGGCTCCATTTGAAATATTTTTATTATAACGTTTAGTTGAAATTTGATACAAAGAATTGTTTTTGCTTTAAATTAGATAAAAAATGACAATAACAAACGTGATTAAGCGGTGTTTGGTTGTCAGCAAATTTAACATTTCTTGAAGTGAATGGCTAGAACTGGCATTTCTAGGCAGAATTTGGAAAAATTTTATTTGAAAAAGTTGTTTCTAATGCAATTTTATGCATGTCTGCGAAATTTGAAAAATCTAGCGTGAAGTTGACTTTTTATGCATTTTTGTTAAACAATTCTTTTTTACAAATTCAAAGTTTACACAATTAGTATAAATTAGTTTATTTTTTGAATATTTAACATTTTAAGCTGTTTTCATAATAAATACTCTTTCCTAGATTTAATAATTTTGAAAATTTAAATCTCGTTATAAAAAAAATTGATATGAGCGGTGCAAAGTTCTAATAATTCAAACGTTCTTCCAGAAATGTTTAAATGTATAATATTTTTCAGTATTAAAAGTATGTAAAATTATGGAAAAATTGTCTAAACAGGCTTTGATAGTTTTAGGACCATATCTGAAAACAAATTTTTGTGATTGTTAAATATTCAGAAAAGTTCTGAAAACAGAGATCTATTTAAATTAGTGTCGTTTCTGACAATTTCCCTATGATCTTATATTAATTTGATGTTGGACTAAAATCAAAATTTTGAAAAAATTGATGTGAAAGAAAAGTATTTATTATTAATGTTGTTTGTAACAATGGATATTTTAAAAATAAACTAATTTATATCAGTTTGCTAAATTTTGATAAAATGACAATTTCATGTTAGGTTTTTACATGCCAAACAAATTTTTCAAATAATATTTTCCGAAATTTCGTCTAGAAATGCCAAAAGAAAGAAATGTTAAATTAGCTAACAAGCGAACACCGCTTAATCACATTTGCTGTTGTCATTTTCTATGTAATTTGAAGCAAAAACTGTTCCCTATATCAAATTTTAATTAAACCTTTTAATAAAAAAAAGTCCTTCAATGGTGGCACTGTATGAAGAACTTAATGGTCAAATAAATCCTCAAAGTAACTATTCAGTTTCAAAACTTAACAATAAATTTAAGAGACTAAGTTCTAGCAAAAATTGAACTATTTGGAATTAAAGAAAAATAATCACTTGCAAAATAATTCGCAGATATAGAACAATCTTATTTATTTTAGTTGCAAAAAACTAAACCATTCAAGAATATTGAAATGCAAAAAATTGCTTTTGAAGTAAGTAAACCAAAAGTTTCTGAATTGAAGAAGTTGAGAAACAGGACCTATGACCAAGAATAATATTTAGTTATGAATAGAATGCCTGAGACTTAAATGTGGTATTTATGGCCGGTTTAAACAAATTACATTTTTATAGAACAAGAAATTTGCAGTAGAAAAAATTAATATGTGGCAAAACAAAGAATAATTAGTGGTTTTGAAACCGAACAAAATCTTTTGCTTTTCAGTTAATCTATTTTTTGATAGAAATTAAAAAAAGATTTATCTGTTTCCATTGTTTCTAGAGAAGCAACATCACTGAGATTACTGAAAAAAATTCCAGCTCCTAATATTCCAAATAAAAAGAAATAATTTGTAGAAATTTTTTCTTTGTTAATTAGTAAGAAACTTGATATCCTTTCAGTAATGCTTGAGACGCCATGAAATGTTTTTTGTCAGATAATTCGATAGCTACTGAAACTTCCATTCTTTTGGAATTTTTAGAATAAAGCGTCGAATTTTTACAACTGTAATATCTCACAGCGAAGTGTTCAAGATGTAGTCAGTAAATACCCAAGATTTGTCACGAATTCCTCGTTACATTCCATTGAAGAGCTCTAAGCGAAGATTTCGCAATTCGCATCAGGTAATGAATTTATTTGACTAGTAAAAGTATTAGTATTCTTTTTGTTGCACGCCAGCGAGTGGATAATAACATAGATGGCCCAGTTTCCATATATGTCGCATCGACCCAACACTCTCATACATCCATAGAACTTAAATCAATAGATTATCTCCAATCCAAACTCCCACTTTTAACCTTCGTGCATCTATTTTTAAATCAATATAAAATAACAATAAAAAAAGTTGTATTTTTTGTTAAGATTTTTATATTGTTTCAAGTTGGAAATGTTGAGATTCAGTTATGTGAATGGCGATCTATTTGGTTAATGTCGTGGGTTCTCCGATATATGGCCTTCTCAAGGCAACACAACATTTCTCTCACCTGTTCCAGATAAATAACAAAAATCGTTACAGCGCGATTACGTCGTTAAATAAACGAACACTTTTTTCTCAACATTTTATTTGATATGCAAAATCTAAATCGATCTAAAATCGAAATAGATTCTTATCTTAACCGTATTTTACGGCTATAGCTCTAAATCTCAAGCTTTAAAGCTCTCTTTAATTGCTTCAATTAAGTCCAACACGCACGTGTTTACGCTTTTAATAATTGCTTATCAGTTTCTATAATCAGTCCGACTTTTCCTTTTACGTATTATCGATCAGCTACTCAAAAAAAATTAAAAAAATCACACACAAAGCTCGATGTAATAATGATTATTTCAAACATCTTAGACCACGACACGTCTTCAACGTGACAGGCGGTTTCTATTGAAATTAAACAAATTGAAGACGACGAGGCCAAAGGGCATATTCCAAATGACAAAGAAATATAATCCCACGATTGCAATTTTCTAAGCTATATGTCTTCAGAAGAAAAATTAGTCAAAACGTGTGCCAAAAAAAACCTGTTCGACTTGATGCTGTAACACCGGATGTAGTAGGCGCGCGACTTGAATTTTAAATATTTAAATTAGCGCGCAAGTTTTAGATTTTCTTAGACAAATCCTTTGGAACTAATCAGGAATGCGATAACTATTCCATCGCTTCCAGTCAATGATTTAATAACATTTAACTTGATTAGTTACATCATTCTGGAATAATTTTCAGCTAGTTGTTGGTGTTGGGTGGGTGTTGATGACTTTTGGAAATTCTTGATTACTCAGAATTCATAAAAATGAAAATTATTTCGTGTCACATCTCAGATATAAAAGAGAAATTTAACGGTTTTTGGGTCTTATCGTTGTCAAGATTTTTACAGATTTAATGAATTTTATAAGTTTTTAATTCTTTTACTGCTGGAAGGATGCATATTTTAAGTTTTAAGATTATCGTGCAGTAATTAAAGAGTCAACAGCAAAAGAATTTTTGTTTCTTTGAGAATCCAAAAAACGGAAAATGCCAAAATTTGGACTTTTCAACATTTTTTGAAATTTATGTTATTTTCTTAATTTTATAGTTTTGTCAGCTTTGAGATGTTTGGCTAAATTTGATGGGAAAACGCAAGTTTGGAATCAAAAGTTGAATGTCAGAAGGTCTGAATTTTTGTCTTTAGCCAAAGAAATCAAATTTGACAGTTTGATAGAAAGTCGAAAAAATTTAATAGATTAATTAAAATATAAGATAATCTAAATCAGCAAAATTCATAAAGTCCATAGTTTTGAAAACAATCAAAATGTTTTAAACATTAAAAATTTATAAAAAAGACAAAAACCTGTTTATGAATTTTCTATAATACACTTATGATTTATTTTCAACATCGTACTTTCATTATTTTTAACAATATCAAAATTAATCTTGCATCAAATTATTTTTCTAAGTGTCTTTTATTTCTTTGTATTTTTAAATTATGTTATTTATGAGTCAAACTTTTAAAATTACAAAGTTTGAAATTTTCATGCTTGTAGCGTCATTGCTTCTATAGTGAGGAAAAAGAAGTTCAGTACATTGATATAAATTATAGCTCTATATATCTTAAAGCTTTCATTTAAAAATGTCGAAAGCAACAATTTTTAATATTTTAACTGTTTCGAAAATCATCAAATAGGAATTAAATCTAACAGACTTTTACTTTTTTAATATAAAATATCAAAAAAATGAACAAAAACCGTCAATAAAAAATTACAAATTTTTCACTAAAATTTTAATATTTCTGATTGGGACAGTTTTTGACATTTTTAGCTCTAGCTGCGTTTAACACTTAAGAATTTTTAGTTTTGTTATTTAAATACCATATAGCTAAAGTCAGCTCCAACACTGAATTTTTGAAAATAGAGAGTCTAGCTCTTTTGTTCGTGAAGTTTTTCCGCACATTGATTGTACCATAAAATAGCTTCAAAATAATACAGATATTAGACATTCAAATTTTTCCAAAAAAATTGTAAATTAGCATTTCGTGTCACCTATCAGATATAAAATTTCACGGCTTTTGCTTCTTATCGTTGACTAAATTTTTCTCAATTTTTATTCTTTTACAGCTGGAAGGATGAATATTTAAAGTTGTGAAATGATCATGTAATCAATAAAAAATTCCTTTCTTTCATAAAAATATTTGTAGTACACGCTGCAAAAAAACAATTTTATATCCTTTTGAATTGCAGAAGTAATCATAATGATAAATGTAGATGTGTAAACGTTAGGAAACAGTTGATTAGCCACCTCATTACCTTCCGTCTCCTTCAATGTTTTTCATCGAGTCTATGTCAATATCTGATTGACAGATTTACCATCTAATAAGCTTAATGATTAATCTTCGACATTCCATCTTCAACAAACTAACAATTTTGTTTACATTAAACAGAACAAGAAGTGTAATGAAAGTTGATACTGAAAAAAAAAAGACATACTATCATCAATTATATCTGTGTAGTATTGTCGTTAACATTTGCAACTAATCTCTTGCGTAGGTGATAGAACAGTACAAACTTCAATAAACATTTACAAACGTGTTAACTACTGACCGGTAGTAGGTTTTGAAAGATTTGCACAGTTGAATAGTTATGGGGGCGGTCCACCCTCATTATTTATTCGAGATTGAATCGGCGCGCCCTCGAGGAAGCTATTGTTTCAGAAGGAAGCAACACCAGCAGCTGATTGTAGTTTATACTAGAACCCCTGGTGATTATACGGTGATAGTTTATTCGGTAGCCACTATAATACACAACCAAGTTGTTTATCATCAATAAACACGACAGATTTGCTTAGAAAAAATAAATAAATTAATTTAATTTCTTGTAAATATTTTGTTATTTTTCTTATCTCTCTGTAGATTTATTCGCTCATACTTTTACGTTGAAAGGCGTTTCGGTAAAGCGATTGCAATAAATAATGCGACTTGGGTCCATGAGGTTGGACCTGTCGCCGATTTTAACATTTATAATTGTTTTAGTTGTCTTGGTTTGATTTAGTTTCTGAACAAAACTGATGATGATAATAATAAAGTCCATAATTCAATAGAACGAACATTTTCAGTTAATTAAAATAGATGAAAATTGAATTGAGAACGTAAACGAGCATAAATTACAAAGAAAAGTACGTTTATGCATTGATTTATTGATATTTTTTCTTGTTCATTGCTAGTGGGTGATGTTCATTTATGGTAAGTATAAAAGTCGCGTCATTTCACGATTTCTTTAAATTGATCGAGCTTTAATTGAGTACAGTGGCAACAATCAAGCTTGATTGCAATTATGGACAATTTATCTTATTATTTATTCCAAGTCAAATGCAATTATTATGTAGTTTATTAAAGTGCAACATAACAATTAGTCAGTTTATCTATTATCCAATTATTTTCTAATTTATTCATACTTTGCAGAATCTCGGTTTTTGAGACACCTGCTAAAGCTCATATTTCATTCCAAACAAGAAGCTAACCGCTTTAGGGTATTATATTTTTTAGTTTTTAAACTCACCTCGACAAAAATTTCCAAATTGCTTTAAACTTTGATTGAGTTCTTAAAAATGCACCAACATTTACATATTTTTTCGACGACATGTTAAAAATTCTTTAATGAAAAATTTAAATATTTTACCCAGCTGTGTGGCTTCTTAATTAAGTTTTAAATGTTATAAAACTTATTAAATACTGTTAATTGAACTCTCTTCGGGTGGTCAATTCCAATAAAGCTCATCCTATCTCAAATCAGACTACAATTTAATTATCTTTTGTTGTGACCAAATCCATTTAGTTTTCAGCAGAGACTATTTAAGCAATGATTGATGATTATTTAGTTTAACAAAAGCCGAATTTACATTTAAAAGATGTAATTCGAAACATAGATCTAACAAATTAGAAAGAATTAGTATGAACTCAGCACGAGATTTACGAAAGAAAATCGACTTGTTAGAAAAGTTGCAGTAGCAAGACATAAAGTTACAAATTTAAAAGTTTAAGCAATAATAACACTCCAGGTTTTGTCTATTAAAAGTCAACAATGTCCAAATAAAATTTTCTACCAACTGAGTGAATGAAGATTATGTCGGTATGCAAATAAGATTTTTCGACTTTTGATATTTTATTATTATGCGGCTAAGTCATTCGGATCTTATCTGAACGAAAGAAGAAAATGTTTACGATGCCATAAACAAAATTTAGATTTTCCTAAGATAGTGTAAATAATGCATAAAGTATTAGATATTTAAATTCTTTGAGATCGTTTTACATTAGATTGATTTTATCACAGATGTTGATGATGATATTAGAAATACTGTCAAATCGTATCACATTTACCATTTGTTTACTCATTAAATATTGAATTGATCCTCTCAACGTTCTCTGCTTTTCAGTTTTGTCAATTGTCGACTTATAGTGTCTAAAGTCACCTGGCGTCTTTGTTTCTAAAGCGAGGTTGATGAGATTTGGAATATTGTCAAAACTTTAGAAAATCTTCAAAATGGTGTAAAAGCAATTGCTCTATCTTAAACACAATAATAAATAGAGCAGTCTTTTTCGAAAAAGTAAAAGTCAGCAACGATACGTCATGATAATTTGTAGTTGTAATTCTCTTATTTCTTACATTATAATGATGTGTATTAATTGTAATTATTTTCATAGCGCCTTTTATATTGTACTAATATTTAGTTAGTTCTGAGCTATTAAGTAGAAATCTTCAAAAAACCAAAAAATCTTTCATCAACTCGGATTCGAATCTAACTATTCTTCTCTTTTTCTAGATAAGTAAATAATTCCAAAATTCGCAAAAACTTTCTCAAAACTAGAAGGAAAAACATTCATTTTTCTTTCAGAATTGCCACACTTGATTGTAGCTCTTCTGTTTGACATTGAATTATTTTTTCGAACATTTTTTATTTTATAATGGTTTTGAGTTTTGCTAGTTATAGAACATTATATAACTTTGTGATCAAAAATCAAGTGAGTTTGATCTTTGAATGCCAACAACGTCGTGGTTTTTGGACCAAAGCAGATAAGATTTGGTTAGTTTTGAGCGCTTTGGGAGAGCTTTAAAATGAAGCTAGAATTAGCGTTAATTCTTCAATCAGAATTAACAAAGTTAAATTAAAAAAAAACCTGCAGAATTGATCAGCTTTGAATTTCTGAAAATTATCAAATCGAACTCAAACCTGATAATTTTTTTTTTTTTTATAACAAGGATCTAAAAATGAGCATCATTTGTTAAAATTCAGAACAGATAATTCCAAAAAGCTTTTGTCAAATTTTTAACATTTTTGGTCAATGAACTGAAATTCTGCTTTAGAAAATGAAGATGAATCTTACACAGAATGTTCCATTAGTATCGGGACGGACTATTACACCTCAATGATGATTAAAAAAAATAAATAAATAATAAGAATCAAATGGTGTCTCAATCTCTACATTTTAAAAATATTTTAACTTTCATTCTACTTCCGGTTTAACCGGAAATAAATATTATTTTGCTTTTTTTATAAACAACAGTCGTTATTTTTAACTTATTTAAATAAGTTTAAAAAGGCGTTTTTAAAGTAACTTTAGTTTTTAAAAATTTTTAGTTATTAATTTTTTTCAAAAAATTAATTAATTAAAAAAATTTATAATTTCTTTCTGCAATAACAAGGTGAAATTAAGTGAAAACAAAGACAAAATAATGAGCTGGATGCTTGCAATTAAGCAAAACATTTTTTTTCTTAGATTGATATTTCAAATAACCTAAAGTCAATTTTTTCATATAGAACACCCTATAATTTATCACAGTATTTTGTTCATTAATCAGATCTGAATTGTTTGATATATCACTTAATACATCTTTCACAGCTTTTGAGGTATTAAATGATTTATAACAAATATTTCAACCATCGATTAAAAACTAGAAATTGGTCGTTACTTAATTTTATTTTTTCAAAAAAACTCTCCAGTTTCGAGTTATTGACAATTAGACATTTATTTCTTTGAGTACGAATGTACTTGACCAATTTTAAGGATATGGTTTGTTGTATTGTAGATTGTCTCAGAAGAAACTTGTAGAGCTTTTTTTGACATTATTTTCTTCATAACTTTTCAGCTCAAATTAGGTTATACTTGCCATTACAATAATATTCCATTCAAAAACTATTTTTCTCTGACACTATTTTTTCTTAAAACGTATCGTTTTTGATTAAAAAATTCCTCAACTGAATAAGCTTTCAAAAGATAATGACAAAGCTAAACTAATTTGTGCTAAAGAATTATCAAAAAATTAAGAAATAATTTACAGTACTACAAATCATACTGCTATCTATTTTAGGCACTGACTTGAATCTAGAATGTTTTTTTGGAGCAGTAAAAAATATAAGTTGATTTATATTCAGGTCTTAATCTATGTTTAAAATATACCTGTTGATGAGACACCCTGTATAATTATTTGTCTAGGATTTTCTATTTTACTTTTTTTTTGTTTAAGCAATTTTCAACCATTTGGTTACAATCGGTCATCTAACACAATTTCAAAACCAAGGAAAAAAAAATATAAAAGAATAGAAGGCTTGTAGGGTTGTTTATAGTCCCTTAAATAAACTTAAAGCCGGTGCAAAAATCATCGTTTTATCTCGATTAAAAACTGAGCTAATAGATATTTTTTCTTCAAAAAAACATTAAAATTAGCAAAATTCTTTCCCAAAAATCATTGAATCGCGGGACTTAAACTCAAATAATTACAAATTTTTTTGATATAAAAAACTCAAAAATTTTTGAGATTTCCAATTAAAGAAATACTAGCGTCGATATTTTTGAAACGAGATAGAAAAAAACTGGCTTAAGAAAGATGAAAGATTAGATTTTTTAAAAGCAATTGATTCAATGTATTTTGATATATAAAAAAAAAGAAACAAAAATAAATATCACACGCATCAATTACTCAAACATGACCAAACCACTCAATTAATTATTCTTGAATTTAATGAAAAATTGAAAACTCTGCCTGTTATCCTGTCGCTTATCAAAAGACACAATATTGCAGGTGTGTCTCAAGTAAGTGATGTGTAATCATGTTTTAATGCCAGCAAAGCAAAGCTCTGATATCGTTGATATAGAGAGACTAAGAACGAGAATGTCACCCACTCGCTTCCATTAAATTTGTGTTATAGCAACGTTTAATTTATCAATCCTTTGCTATCTGGATCGCCTTTCAAGCAACGTTACAAAGCCCATCTCAACCATAAATAAGACCTTCTCTTGAATTATCACTCTAAGACATTCCAATTGTTTAACTTATCATCTTAGTAGTTACTAGAAAGAATTCACACCCAACCTATAAGAACTTGCAGAAAGCTTATTGGTGTAAAAATGATTTACTCAAGTGTGAAGTAATATTAAATGCAAATTTTTTCATGAATATTTTGACGCCTGAAACGAATTCATTAGTTTGTAAAAAAAAAATGCAAGTCGTTAAAATATTAATGAACGAGAAATGCTTCAACAAACAACCCTTAGGCTTATGGCGCGATCACTAACAGTTGCGTAAAATCATTAGATTTGATTTTTTCCTCGTTAGGTTATCACTCTCACTATCAAGAAAAATTTATTTATAAGCTGTGTCTAATCAGTCTGTCCCTTTAGGCAATTTAAAACTTATTCTAAATTGCAAAATTAATATAAATTTTAATTTTCACGAATCATTTTTCTTGGACGTAAAGTTAATTTTTCTTTTATGGTCAGTCACTAAATTGTTATTATTGTTGAAAAAAAAAGTCATTATTTTAATGCAGCTGATTCTGAACAGGTCACTGAAATAAGAATAATAATAAAAATAAATAATTTAAGATTACTTTTAAATGAAGTTAGCATTGCAAGTTCAGTTAAGTAATCCGAATGTTTTTTGTTTTTATAACTGCACGTAAATTCTTGGAGATAATTACTGTATTTAAAAAAATGAACCTTCATTTTATAAATTACAACGTTCTCATTATGTAATAATCAGAATAATAATTGTACTGAATTTTATTATTTAATAAGAACCTTTTAGTAATTTTGGTGTTGATTTTTTGTTGTTGTAGTGAGCAAGCTGTAGTGTTTGACCAAGTTGAAAAACAAACATAGTTGAAAAGAGTGGCGCCATGTAAAAGACATTCGCAGTTGGAATTGTTCAAGTTAAAAGTTAATATTTACAGTTAATTCGCTTTAAAACAAGTTGAAAAAATTTCAACAATTTGAAATTAATTAAATCATTTTCCTAATTAAGATTTTTGTGTATCATTACAATAATACCGAAATTTTAATAAGCTCTAGATTTCCATTCGGCAATAAATCACTTTTGAATTTAATTAAAAATGATGAAAGTTCCAATTTTCTCTCGCGATCTCGCGGTAAAGAAGATCGCATGGAGCATATTAATGAATCTGATTATTCTTTTAGAAAGGCGGCTCAAATTTGGGTTAATAATAGGGGTTTTCATTTCTATTAGTAAAACTAGAAGCCAAATAAGGAACCTGCCTAATTATAAAATAGAATAAAAATTACAAAGCGAATGAGTTATATGGAATACAGTTAGTAAATCAATCATCTTCTATTAGGCTCATTATATATCTTAACTATTATACTGTCTAGTATTTTACTCAATTGGGAGCGAATGTCTAAATGTCAATTAAAATGCTTGATTAAATTTGCGAAATTCTCCAACGGCACGCGCTCAAATTTATTCCTGAAATTCATCCAATTTTCAAAAATAAAAAAATTAATAAAAATTAATAATTTTGGGAAATAAAGTTGTAGCCAGTTAATCTGAAATCATTAATTTATCTCATTTTATAGAGTGTCACAATTAAAATCGGCTCCATATGAGAAAAATTTTTTTATTATGAGGTTTAATTAAAATTTGATATAGAGATCAGTTTTTGCTTCAAATTAGATCAACAAACAACAACAACAAATAAACGTGATTAAGCGGCGTTTGTTTGTTAGCAATTTAACATTTCTTGCAGTAAATGGCTGGAACTAGCAGTTCTAGGCTGAATTTGAAAAAGTTATTTCTAATGCAATTTTATTTCAAATTTGAAAAACTTAGCGTAAAGTTGAAATTTCAGGATTTTTTTTTTAAATGATCCTTTTTCTACTTAATCAATATAAATTAGTTTATTTTTGGAATATTCGACATTCTAAGTCATTTCCATAATAAATATTCTAGTTGACTTATTTTACAGATTTTACAAAGTGTCATTTTTATAGGTCGACTTCCATGTAGTAAATTAGGGTAAAATGACACATCATGAGAAAAAAAATCATTGAAAGTGACAATATAGAAGATATTGAAGAAGTTGATAGTAAAGAAAAAGTAGCATTTATTGCAATGAGATCTACAGAGTGGTTTATTAGAAGTTTATGAAGATAATATTGGAATTAAGTTTCAAAAATTTAGTTGTGTATAAGATCGATGAGAAACTCTTTTTTTACCGAAAGTAAATGCTAACTTTATTATTTTAGATAGAACACTATATATTTTTTTGGCATTTTAAGATTGTTTATAAGTTTAGAACACATGTTATTACTAATTCTAATCGCTTTTGGAATAATTGCATTTTTTGACTAACTTTATTAAAATATCTATTTATACAAATTCTTTTATAGATAAATAAATTTTGGCATACTTATAGTCTGGGATTTAGCTGATATACAAATTACAAGAACTTTTCAAAATGTTATAGAGTGCTACAGAATTCGCACCAAACATTTTTTTTTTATGGGAATCCCCATTTTTATGACACTAGTGAATTCCTAGTTAAATTTTAGGATGACTCTGTCAATACAACCACTAGTCTAATTGAAGTAGTTGTTGAGATATTCCACAGTTTTCATATTTTTTGTTTATTTCCAAATTATTACACTAAGTCATAGCCAGTAACTCTCATACCCTGAAGATAAGTATCTTCTTTTGAATATTTTTTATTTGAAAAAGATATTTGCTTCCATTTATTCAAAACTCTGACTAAACCGGAGGCATCTTTTGTCATATCTTGGCATGTAACATACAGTGTCACCATTAAAGTCGGCTCCAATGGGAAAATTTTGTATTATAAGTTTTAGTTGAAATTTGACATAGAGATCAGTTACGTGATTAAGCTGCGTTCGTTTATCAGCAAATTTAACATTTCTTGCAGTAAATGGCTGGAACTAGCAGTTCTAGGCTGAATTTGAAAAAGTTATTTCTAATGCAATTTTATTGCAAATTTGAAAAACTTAGCGTAAAGTTGAAATTTCAGGACTTTTTTTTAAATGATCCTTTTTTTACTTAATCAATATAAATTAGTTTATTTTTGGAATATTCAACATTCTAAGTCATTTCTATAATAAATATTCTTTTTCAGATTTATTAATTTTAAAAATTCAAATCTCGTCACAAAAAAATGATATGAGCGGTGCAGAGTTCTAATAATTTTAATATTATTTCAAAAAGGTTTAAATGTATAATATTTTTCAGTATTAAAAGTATGGAAAATTATGAAAAAACTGTTAAAACAGGCTTTGATCCACTATTATCTTAGTTTTAAGACCATAACTGAAAACAAACTTTTGTGATTGGTAAATATTTAGATAAAGTCTGAAAACTGAGGCCTATTCAAATGAGTGTCGTTTCTGACAGTCTCCCTATAATCTTACATTAATTAGATGTTGGAAAATGTCTTGCATTTAAATATCATTGAAAGAACGTTAAAGTTATGATAAGTTTGCTCCGCTCATATCAATTGTTTTTGTGACTAAAATCGAAATATTAAAAATATTAAAGTAAAAGAAAAGTATTTATTATTAATGTTGTTTGTAACAATGAATATTTTTAAAATAAATCATTTTATATAAGTTTGTTAAATTTTGATTCTGTTAGAAAAGAATTATTCACCAAAAATGTGAAAAATGTCAACTTCACGCTAGCTTTTTTAAATTTGGCACACGTCTATAAAATTGTATTACAAACAACTTTTCCAAATAAAATTTTTCAAAATTTTGATTTTAGTCCAACATCGAATTAATATAAGATTATAGGGAAATTGTCAGAAAAGACACTAATTTAAATAGGTCTCTGTTTTCAGAACTTTTCTGAATATTTAACAATCACAAAAATTTGTTTTCAGATATGGTCTTAAAACTATCAAAGCCTGTTTTGACAATTTTTTCATAATTTTACATACTTTTAATACTGAAAAATATTATACATTTAAACATTTCTGGAAGAACGTTTGAATTATTAGAACTTTGCACCGCTCATATCAATTTTTTTTATAACGAGATTTAAATTTTCAAAATTATTAAATCTAGAAAAGAATATTTATTATGAAAAAAGCTTAAAATGTTAAATATTCAAAAAATAAACTAATTTATACTAATTGTGTAAACTTTGAATTTGTAAAAAAGAATTGTTTAACAAAAATGCCTAAAAAGTCAACTTCACGCTAGATTTTTCAAATTTCGCACACATGCACAAAATTGCATTAAAAACAACTTTTTCAAATAAAATTTTTCCAAATTCTGCCTAGAAATGCCAGTTCTAGCCATTCATTTCAAGAAATGTTAAATTTGCTGACAACCGAACACCGCTTAATCACGTTTGTTATTGTCATTTTTTATCTAACTTAAAGCAAAAACAATTCTTTGTATCAAATTTTAACTAAACCTCATAATAAAAAATTTTCCCATATGAAGCCGACTTTAATGGTGACACTGTACAGAGTGGTGCATTTTCGATGTCCGCATACAGAAACCTTCAAAAATAAAATGTTTTGGTTTTGGCACATTTTCTTTTGTTTTCTAGTTGTAAGCAAAAACTGACAAAATATTTTGGAAAATTCATAAATGCATTAATATTGAAGGTAAACAATTGAAACAAAAACTGAATTATGCAGATTTTTTCGTAGAATTCAGTAATACCAATACATAATTTTTTGGGTTATTAGTTTGACTACAAAAACACAAATTTGCATTTTTTTTTAAATAGAAATCATAGTTGGCTGTGTCACTTTTGAAAACCTAATTTTTTTCTGATTTTGAAAATATGAATATGTTATATTATATTCGCACGAATTTTCTGGAGAAGAAATTATTTTTTCTAATATGTTATTTGTTAACAGTTGGCCATGTGAAAAATTGGTTTCTATAGAAACCGAGTGTTCAAGTGTAAATAATTTATTTTTTCAATATTATAAAACATTTGAATTATAAAACAAATGCTTTGTATGCATATAAAAAGCTTCTAAGAAGAAAAAAATACCAAAGAAATTGAAGATAAATTATGGCTCTTGATTGACTATAAAAAACAAAAGATTGTGTGCTGATTAGTATTTTGCATACTGTTATGAATAATATAAAGAAATATTGATTTTAGCATAAATAAAGTCAGAATTCAAAAAATTGCATTTTTAGTGCAAGTTATCACTGGATTCTACAGGAAAATAAGAAACAAGCTTTATCCATGGTAAAAAATTTTTGTACAATTTGCTTATATTTACTTAAACGCTACATTAAAAAAAAAATATGTAAAAACACTAACAATAGAAACATTTATCAATCAAAAAGAATTATCGAATTTGGTTGATATATTTCTAAATAAACCAATTTTTCCCTTAGCCAACTGCATGTTATCAACAAAAAATTGAAACAATCGATTTTTCGAAAAATTATGTAAAATCATCATATTAAATTTATATATTTTTAAGATCAGAAAGAAATTAGCTTTTCAAAAATGTCACAGCTAAATTAATAACTGAAAAAAATATTTGTTGGTACTACTGGATTCCATGTAAAAAACGGTTTAATCATGTTTTTGTTTCAAATGCTTACTGCCAATATTAATGTAAATTTGTCAACTTTTGTGATGACTAAAAAACAAAAGACGATATCAACTTGCTAGTTTTGTTATTTCGCTCAGTATCTTAATGAATCTTTTTTTTTTTCGCTCACATGTGTTTTCTTTCTTTCTTCTTCTCCGTATTGTTCCAACTTTCTCCTTGCTGATTTTTCAATTATTTGAATTTTTTTCTCTTTTTTGTATTTTGTATTATTAATTGTTGTTTCTTCTTTCTTTTACTCATATTTCTTCTTCTTATCTGTGTTTATCACATTACCATTTTTTTTTTTTTTCAAAGAAATTTCAAGCTCTAACAATCAAAGTACAGTTGACTAGGAACTTTATCTCTTGGCAATCCTGCCAACATATTTTTAAGCTCTATGTTTTTCATTAACTCTCTTTTTTGAGCAATGTTTTTAGATTTCTATTTTTTCCGGTTTTTTAGTTCTATAGCTTATGTCTAATTTCTGTTCTATTCGATTCCTCTTTTTTTTTGTCTACTTCAGTTTTTTACTTTTTAATCTACTCTTTGTAGGACAAATTCATTACACTTTAGTATTTCATCTTTTCCACTCGATAACATTTAATCAGTCCTCGACATATCTCTTAACATGGTAACAGTAGTTGGGTCAGTGAATAATAATTTTTTATATACGTCGGTCGACATAGCATAAAAATAAAATTACAGTGGCGTTTCGTTTAAATTTAATATAAAGTCGAACGGATTTGTCAAATGAATTTAACTTTATTCTTTGGCAATATGAGCGATTGTGCTGTCTTTTTGTATAAATTCATAACAGAACTCCTGATGCACTGAATAAGTGGAAGGCAAGTGGGTTCTAAAATCGAATTTGTTGAATTGGTGAATAAAGTTAAGGTTTCTTTCAGATTACTAACGTAGTCTCTTCTCTCTTTTTTCGTCTTTTCTTCAAGCTATACTTTACGGAAAACTGTCAATTTCAAAATTATGTCTGCGTGCTGGTGAAATATTCCATCATTTAGAATTTCCGACAACAAGAAAATTTCTCATTAGAACAAAAAAATTCAAAATTTACAGATGAATTTAGCCAGAACAGAAGTTTTTAAAAACTGCCAAAATTAGACGTTGTTTTGGACAAAGACCAAATTAAAAATTTAAAAAAAAAAATAGATTGTGACAACAATAGAGAAAATAGTCAAAATTAAATTTATCCGCAAATTTCCTAATGATTTTATATTCTTCACGAGAAAATTTAATCATATTCGGTTTGAATTATACACAAAACTTTTGAATATCTTGGATCTAAAACTGACAATTTTAAAGATCAAGACAAAAATTTTTTGATTTGACTGAAATTCTGATTAAATTTCACCTAAAGTTTGTTAATGAAACGTAATTTCTAACCTCAAAATAATTTTTGAAATAAATTTGACATTTATAGCCAAGGAAAAATTTAAAAAGGAGAGAACGTAAATCCCATTCGGAATTAAAATCAATTGTCAAAGTGTGTTAAGGTTGGTAAAACATGTATAGTTACAATATACCAATCAATGTTGACTTCATTTCAAATTTGACAGTTGATTATTAATTGTGACACTTCGTCTTCTTTATTTCTCGCTTTATACAAACTGACACTTGACGAATTTTACAAATAATCGTTATAATTTTACATATCTACGAATTTTTTGACTTTCTTTTTTTTTTTTCTTTCTCAACTCTATAATATAAGAACTTAGTAACACAACAATGCTAAGTAACTCTTCTAAGGGTCTTCGCTTCAATTTGTTTTTTAGTACTTTTCCGCTTTGAGTACAAAAAAAGACAAAATTTTATCAGTTTTCAAGTCTTCGATATCTAGTTTCACTCCTGTTTCCCCTTACTCAGTTTCAGTGTTTTTCATAATTTTCTTCAACTGCATTCTTATCGACACAAATTCACAAAATACTTTTGAAAGATAAGTATTTTAATAATAAATTTTCCGTTTAGACGTCCACACATGTATATATTTTTTTACCTTACAATGGAATCTTAAGAATGATATATTCTTGTCAGAGCAATTAATTCATCGGAAATACCTCAAATAATACAGATAAGAAAAGAAAAAAAACCTATTGTTAAAAATAGAATATCAAAGTAAAGCCAATTTGAAAAATTCTTTAGTAAAAGAATATAACAATGATCGATCTTTTGCTTTGAGTCGAACAGTTCTTTTTTTGTTATTAATTGTTCGTAGGTAAGCGTGAATGTAGTGGCGTCGAGTAGAATTTATCGTGTAATAATTCTAAATTGATTTGTTAAGTGTTTAAATAATTTAATAGCATCCTGTGAGATGTCTGTGTGTAGCAGTCATAAAGCCGTTCTAAATTCAACAATTAAGTTTAATGAATCACTGTAGAAATAATTGCTAATTAATAATCTAACTTGTGATGAAGAGATAATTCAAGTTACATGAAATAAATTTATGCATTCTACTTGGAAATTTATTAAAAAAGTATTCAACGTTTTGAATTTATGATAAATGCGACAGTGCAGATGTTTATGTTTTTAATTTAATACTTATAGCTTGTTGATTTGATTTAGGAGACGATCCAGGTTTGAATTTTGTACTGGTCCAAGAATGTCCAACTTTTTTTCTGTTTGTTTTATTACAGCGAGTTTTTATCGTGTTTCAAACATTTATTCTGCTAACGTAGATAGCGAACATTACTGGAGTCAGACTACACTTGATGAATCGACCACAATTTTGTTCTTTTACGGAAAGCGTTTCCCGATGGAGTTGCTTGGAGGATGTGACGTCGATTATAGGCATCGTTAAAACAGTAAACTTGATGCTTACTTATTTCGACTTACTACATTCTACACATAATAATCAAGCAAGATTTTGCAAAAGCGTAAAATTTCACCGCACACGGAGAGTAATTATCAATTTGATAAGCGAAGACAATGTACTGAAATTTGAATAATTAAAGTTGTGTGTTTTTCATCGACAATTCTTCGAAAAGATTCTTCATTTTAATAGCAAAAGACAATAAGGTTTCTTGTCTAGTGGTATAATTGCCGGTTATAAATCTCAGAAATAATAAAACTTTGTGAGTAATAAATTAAAGCCGAGCACAGGTCGTATACTGCTATCGGATGTCGTACAGTTTTTGCAATTGATTTTTCTTCAGTTTGAAAGTACCATCATATTGAAGCAATTTGACCAAGATCGTGGTCCATATTTCATCCGTGAAGTTGCTATAATCATCATTGCGTATTGTTTGACGGTAAAGAACAAAGGTGAGATCGCAACACGTACAAGAATTTTTTTCTAACTCCTAGAGGTAAGTGGTTTACCGTGTTCCACAGTTGCATCGAAGATACGCCGTATTTGTTGTCGGTACGTGCTATCATCGCATGTTAAATGTTTGTTTTCTTAAAGAAAAAAATGCAACCAAATGAAAAGTGAGCTGTAGGTGTGCCACACACAAAAATTTTTTTCAATGATGATAGGGACGACATGATTCGACCATTTAGACGACAATAAATTCCGTGGTTTAAGGTTCACGATGGCTTTATTACGGCACTGGAAGATTCGTTTACAACTCTATTTCCCAATAGGATGAGATTTACTTGGGAAATTGGATGTGGGTGGCGATTGTTATCTGAAGCTTGTGAAATTTCACGAGTGTGTGTTCTGAGGCTAGGAGGTGCTGCTTCTGCGGCTGAAGAATGGAACTAGAATGAATATAAAGCGTGTGCTGAAAAAAAATTGCAAATTTAATCTAATATTTTGAATGAAATTTCTACTGGGAGTATGCTTGTCTTGTCTAAAAATATCAATTTTTTTTTATTTTGTTTGACTACATTTTACATTGAGAATTAATTTGGTTTAAGTTCGATTTTGTGGTTTTTGATATATCAAAAATTTTGTTTTTATTTTTTCTTTTTTTTTTTTGGAAATTTTGTTAGATCGAGAGACTATCAATTAGAATTGAGGTTTTAGCAAAATAATCAAATACAATGAGATACAGGCTGAGCTCCATAACTTTTTTTCTATGCCTGCTGTTGTTTTGATATTTTTTTCAAACAATAGGTCTAATAATAGAGCACGTTCTAAAAATATTTCTATTTCTATTTCTAAATTCTATTTTTTAAAATGAAACTCTTAATTTTTGTTACATTTTTGAATTTGCCATTAAATTGCCGTTATAATGCACCCCGGTTTCTTAGACTTATCTGTCATAGTTTTTGAGTTATGTATCAAAACAGCTTCGTGCTTAGACGTATAGAAAAATTTACAACTTCATAATCATTCAAGATAACTTAGCCAATTTTTTTTATTAGATTGCTTAAGCTTCAGCGCATCTTTTGAAATAAAATCGAAGTCGAAATCTACATTCTATTGCTTACTACGATTTTTTGTAAAATGATAAATTGCAATAATTCGATTTTTTTTTTAATATTTTATTCCACTATTTCAGTGTATTTTGCACAAATCTGATATCGACAAGAAGCTCTTGATAAATGCTATGCGATCATAGAATAAAATATAAAGTGTTGCATTTGTAATTTGTCATTTTAAAAAAAATCATAGTAAGCGATAGATCATTGCCTCCGAATTTGCTTCTGTTTCAAAAGATTAGCTAAAGCTTAAAGAATCGAATGGGAAAAAGTTGGCTTAATTATCTTGAATGGTTCTGAAGTTATAAATTTTTCTGTAGGTTTATGTACAAAGCTATTTTAAAACATAAATTGACATAACTCAAAATCTATGACAGATAAGCCTAGGAAGTCTGGGTGCCTTATATCGACAATTTAATGATGAATTCAAAAATTTAATTTCCTATATGTGATTCTGTGTAGAATAAAAAAGATAAATAAAATGAAAAGTGAAAAATAGAAAAAGAAAAAACAAAAAGAGAATAAGAGAGTATACAAAGAAGAATCAATAAAATAATGAAATAAAAGACGATCAAAACAAAATTAGAAAACTTAATTAAAACTGAAGAGGAAAAAAAAACGAAGAATATAAAACTGAAAACAAACAAGGGAAAAGACATGAAAATAGATAGAAGATTGGAAAAAAAGTAATAAATAAGTTGAAGGCATTGATTAAAACAAGAAACAAGGAAAAGACAAAGCAAATCACTATAAAAAGGAAATTTTAAACCTTAGAAAAAAGACCGATGACATGAGGAAGATAATAACAACATTTAATACACTTAAGATTTACGAGAAAAATATGAATACAAAAAATGATAACAGATAATTGAACAACAAATTGATATAAGTACGAATTTTTGGTAATTTTTTTTCTGATTATAAGCAACTTATATATGCTGCAACCTTCTTCAAAGTAAGGATAAATTCTAAAGTTTGTTTTATGTTGATAAAACTTAAATTGTCTACATAAAAATGCTTAGTTTAGAATTCGTTAAAGTTGAAAATTTCAGTTCTATTTTTTTTTAGTTAGTCGTAGAGATTTCAGACAAGATTAATTTTTTTATTTTCGTTAGGTACTTGGTTTAATTTTGAGCAGAAGTCCATATTCAAGATGAAGGTTAAAAATTATAAGAATTTTCGAATAGTTTTGCTTGTTAATGTTTAATCGACATAAAATTAGCTTTAGAATGTATTGATATTTTTTTATTGAGCTTTCCTGTACACCTGTAGATAATGGAGATATTTAGTAAAACATTACCATATAACTGAAGAAGTTCTTTAAAAAAGATGGAAAAAAGCAGCTTCTTATTTCGAAATCTTTGAAAAACAAAACAGGAACTTTGAATCCTTGAACAGAAAGTTAGTTGCAGTATTTTTTTATTACCTATCCACACTTGTGGCATTGCTGATTAATGTTCATCTTGCGATGATGGCAAACATTACACTTACAAATCATCATAATTATTCGGTATAACGCCCATAATTCTTCTATCTTCTGCCAATAATAATTAGTTTCGATTTTCTTAAAGCTTTGAGATGCCATTAAACTATGCCGATATTTCCATATTAGTCTTAATTAGGGTGTTATAATTACAAAGTCGATCAAAATTAATTTCAACATAGCATTCGCGCAATTAAACTAAAAAAATTAACAACAACGTTACTGGGAAGGTACTGATTGAAACGTCATTAACTCTAATTAGACGCTCGATAATTTATGAACCCATTAATTTTAACAGTGACATTTCTACTTTAATATCAATCGTAATTAATGATGATTTTATGCATTTATTACTATCTATTTAAAAAAAAAAATACAATACCACATAATCATAATTACTATGATTAGAATTTCCTTGTTTCAAATCAAATTTAATGACAATTATGATAACTACTTAAAAAAATATCATCCAGATTAATACCTAATCGTCGGTAGTTTGTGAAAAAAAAAATACCGAAACGAGTTTGAATCAAACCACAAACCACAATTTTTTTTTCTTGTTATTATATGGATGAGCACGCTTCAATTTCATCGATGTTAAAAAGAGTTGAATGGAATAAAGCACGTCTTGATGTAATTATATTAACACCTTAAAGGTCACAAGGCTGCAATATGCATTATTATAGTGATTGCTGAAGAAATCGAGAGCAATTTGGACGCTACAAATGAGATAAACAGAATCAAAATTTGAATCTGAAATTGTGTAACTGTAGACGCATGCCATTATCTTTTAATCTGTAAAGTCATAAAACTGGAAGCAAATTTGTAATCTCGCGGGTCGTAACGTTAACTTAATAGTTAATAAAAGGAGAAGCATTTTAGCTATTTGGTTTTAAAATAAAGATTTTTTTAAAGTAAGTCTAAACGTGTCAAGGAGGAAAAATGTTGAGGAAAAATAAGCGACGGTTCAAGATTTATGAATCTGCCAGGTTGTAGAATGTGCCAAGAAATATAGTAATTTTATAAATAATTATCCTGCGTACTTGTTGATTTATAATTATTTAAATATTAATTTATAGGAAGATAGTTGCAAAAGTCTAACTTTCATTTAATAAATTTTAAACTTTTTCAAAATAATAATTAAAATATTGCTACTGGTAAATTAGAGTATTAATTATGATCTGATTGAAAAATTCGTTGATAAAATGACCTTAAAAACCGATAAATCAACGATTATTATAACCTATAAATTAATCTAAAAAAAAAATATAATCTTAAATATTAATCTGACATTATTAGTGACCGATTAACCGATTTTCTCATTATCGAGTCAAATTTATTAGAAAATTTAATAAGTTATCCACTCCTACTTCGTCTAATCAACCGTTGACAAATGATATAAAATCCGCTTAAGGTCATTGAAAAATTTCACACTGACTTAGTTTTCTTTATGAAGTTACAAAATTTCAAATTCGTGTTTTGAGTTAATTCTTGTTCCGCCCATTTTAGATACCGTTTGTTTGAACATCTAAACGATTTGATTCATTCCAGTCATTAGTTAAAAGATTTATTACATTGGAAGAGTTTCAACTCTTTGAAAATAACAACAACACGTAAGTTTAGGATTATATACAACTATCGATAATGAATGAAGAAGGTTTTGGGCGGTTTCTTTGAAAGTAACGCTACTGTTCATATCTAGACATGATTTAGTTCTAATTATATTCGAAGCTCTTGTAAAGTTAATTTGAATGGAATTTTAGAAACTTAATTTATGATTTAAGCCGCAGGCTTGCACTTTGATAAAACCCAAATTTATAAAGATAGAATAGACGAAAAAATATACTCAAGTCGCGTAATTCGAGTAAGTTGCATGTAACGTTTCCATTTATCGAAGGTATAGCATGTCATGTAGTAATATTTAAAGCACAATTAATACCACTGACAAGGTTCTAGATGATATTGGAACACCAACATAGTTTGAAAATTAACCGTGTGAACAATTGCGTCGATTTAGATTTCTGGCCACTTTAAATAAAATTACATTGGTAGAAATCTAATGGAACATTTATACCTTATAGAGATGAACGTAATAGCATTAAAGTAGTCGAAGCTTGAGTCTACTTCATTCTGTTCTTTTGTTAAGCAATGCCGCTTCTATGTTTGTCATGATAATGTCAGATCATTCATTTCGATATTTAAAATTGTTAAGATGTTTATGGGAATTATGCTAGAAAATTTAGATTTTTTGCTCTATCTTCCTATTGAAAATTATCGATTTGTTTCTTCCAAAAAACCTGAGAAATTCCTTCTTTTCTCAAGTATATCAGACGCATCCGTTTATTTTCTGCATTATATTATCGAACCGATTGAAAAAAAAAAAAATCCATATCTTTGCTGATTTGTCAAGCATCTTTAATAGTAAATAATAATTTACGATGTTCGCATTCACTTTCAATGAGAATAGCAATTTGAATACGGGTTAAGCTGTTAAGTCTTTTTTTTTTTTTAAGTATTATATTGACATTAAATAAACCGATCTGAAAGTTGCAGCAAGTACTTAATAGTGTTGTAAATTTTCATATTATTACGTTAATTCAGTATTCAAGATAGTGTTTGCAAGAAAGTTGGAAAGAAAAATCAATAAAATTACATAATATACAAATTTGTTTTTATTTCTTGAAACTAAATACGACACGATTCATATTCTGGATTGAATTTAATGTGAAATTTCGTTATTTCAATTTAAGTAAATTGCTGAAACGTGGCAATTAAATATCTGATTCTTTCACATTTTATTTCTTTCTTTCAACTAATAAAATCTGTTGATATTTAATTACAATTTTTTTTATTCAATATCAACTAAACCAGTTTATACAAAGTATGGACTAAGTGGAATGTTAAAAGCTAATACAATCTCTGGGTGTACTGTTAAGACGTAAAATACTGATACCCATGTCAGAACATGCTGTAATTAAGTCACTCGAAAGCTTAAAAAGATAATACAAAAATTCTACTGTTTCAATGAACAAATAAAATTTGCAAATGAACGACAGATGGCAAGCCGCAGGAATTAATGGAAGTCACAATAAAGTTAAGTAGGTGATAAAGCAAATCCAACATAAAAAATTTTAATAAAAACAAAACATTAAAAATACATATCATAATAGTCTTCGTTAGAATTTTTAATTGGTATTATTGAACACCTACCGTGATTCTAATTGTCTCACGGATTAATTTTCAAAACAAAGAGATAGTTGTACAATTTTTTTTTTGAATGAGAGCTCTGAACCGAATATGAGGTTAAGCCAAGTCAGAAAAGTGGAAAATTATGACTAGAATTACAAGTAAGGTGGGCGGACTGGCTGCTATTTTTTTCTTGATCACCTACACTTGTTGCAAAACTTTGATAATGTTAAGTTGAATGGTTTTCCTTGGCGCCAGTTAGACCAATAGAGACTACCCATCGATTTTGTTTTTTAATCATAGTTTTCTCTTCCGATTTCATCAGATTATTATTAATATAAAATTATAATAGAATATGGTAATGTATTTATCCTGATGGAATTGTAAGAAGTAAGCATCGAATACTTAATGATATCTGTCTGTGATCTTTGATCTTAATGATGATTTTAAGGTGCACGTGTCAATTAACAACTCTTCATAAAATATTGGTTTGTTTTGTTATCTGTACAATCAATTCTTAGTTAACCGTCAATCTGATTTACATAATCACTAGTATACGAAGAAGATTATAATCGAAGATCATTTAATTGGGTTGCTTTCTTCAAAAATTTTTTCACTCTATTACTTTCAGAATTATTAATCGATTATTAAGTCATTAAGGAGTCAGAGGTTATTGCAAAGAGCTCATTGATTCTTCATCGATCATTTTCCGGTTTTTCTCCGGAACCAATCTTTGTGTGAGGTCTAGTAGATGCTTTCAGCCTTGTACAGAGGTGCTTAATTGCGACTACTGTGCTTGTCCAACGCGTTGTTAGTGGTAACTAACCCAAAGAGTCGCATACTAATGGATCACTTACCGCCAAAACCGATTCACTCAAGTATAAGCTTCAATTAGGATAATTTAGATTGATACGGTGTTCGAAATTCGACTCATTTGAATAACATTTCTCGATTGAAGAAAACGAGTTTAATTGAAGCTTGTTTCGAGTTTTTCTTTCAAACAAACACATTATCAAGAATGATAATGAATGAAGAAACAAAGACATCAGTAATTGTGACAAGGTGAATGTGCAAGTGGAAAATTTATTGGAGAAACGATTTGGTACGAGGATATGTGCATAAAATTTACTGAATGGATTTACATAATATCCAGAGATTCATTTCTTTAACGATTTCATTTTGATTAAAAAAAAAAAAAATGTTGCTTTTATCTTAATATTTATAAGTCTAGGCTTACACCCAGGCAATTTTTTTCAAGTGTAAAATAAAACAATGTTTATTTACATAGTCTGATTTTATGATTGTATATTGTGATAATAAAATTTTACATCAACATAAAGTCCTAAATAGTTATTTGTTAAAGTGCAAAAAGTCAAACATAAAAGCTGCATTTTAAAAGATTGTATTGTTGACTTTACTGAAAACAAATACAGGAGGTCCGGAAAATACGTATAGATAGGCAACTTCTTGAAATCAAATAAAATATTTTCAATCAAATGCACTCCAGTAGCAAAGTGCAGAAATTATCAAGCTGTGAATACAAAAATTAAATTAAGGTAAAGTACCCAAATTCAGACACCATTCTGTTTTTGTCCATTTAGGAAAAATAACAATTTTATAATATCTAGAATTATGGTTAGCTGTTTTTTCTAATAAATCCATTCAAAGTTTATAAGCAAGGCAATTGCGGAAGAAAAAGTCAAATATAGTGTCAGAATTAGATAAAAGTAGAATTTGTCAAAAAAAAATAAAGTTTTTTCGAAATTCAATATAAAATTAAGTTAGTCAGATTTGATCAGAAACGGTTATTCTTTTTAAAAACCAAAACTCATAGTAGTCTTAGAATTATTATTATTAATTACATTAAATAAAATGTAATGTGAATTACTTGAGTATTTTACCTTACTGTGTTCTCTTCTTACAGAAAATAATATTTAAGTATATCCATTTTATATCCATTCCTATTCTACCCAGAGGTTATAGATGTTAGTTATTTCTTTTCTAATAGCGTTCAGTTTTCATTAATATTTTAGCCCATATTTTCTTGTCTTGCTGTTTTTACTTGGTGCTACTCCAGCTCTCTATTTTTAAGTGTTTTCGCTACCGCTCCATTCCATGACTCAGGAGGTCGTAATCGTTTTGAGTCAATTTTTGTCCCTTATTTCCCAATCTCATTTTCTATTATTGTTATTACTGATTCTATTCGCAGTTCTTTTCTTACTTCCATGTTTCTTTTTTAGTCAATTTTGAAATTCTTCTTAGATACTTCATCTCTATTGCTTATGACCTGCATTTTTGTCTTTTATTTAGCGTCCCAGTTTCGCTGCCGAATGTCAAAACTGGTTTATGAATTATCTTAAAAATTGTCATTTTTATTTTCCTGCTGACTCTTATAGAAAATGAAAATATAATACATACATTAGTTCTTATATTTCCACGATTTTTTTTCCACTTCCTTTGATGATATTTTCTCTATTAAATTCTTTTTTTCCTATTTTTCCAAAAATTCTATTTCTTTTCAACAAATTAATTAAATTTCCCAAATTTTAAAGACAATTCAATTCATGTTTTCTCGACGAATTAGATTAACTCATTCTTTTCACTGAATTGTCCAATTGTGGGTATGAAACTGAAGGAAATTTTTTGATCTCAGATACTCGTATTTGTTATGGCTGACGTTGACGCTCACTCGTGAAAATTTAATTGTCACTTCTATCTGATGTCGAAAATTTCCGGCAATTTCACATCTACTCGTGGTATTACTTATGAGAAAACCACTTGATCTAAAACGCTCCATGATTGGGCGTGAAGTCACATTTGTGGAATTTGTCAGTTTATCAACTTTATCATAGCCAATTAAAGTTGAGAGTTAGGTTTTTTTTAGGACTGTGTTTATTATACCTCGGATTTATTATACTTTTGTGGATTTTTAATGGTTTTGGGACACATACATATATCAATATTTTTTGTTACTATTAGTTCAACTAAACTATAAATTAACTAATGCTCTAGTTTGGTGGAAAGAGATTTAAATCAAATAAAAAAGTGAAAACCGCCTGTTTTGAAGAGCTTCTAAAAAATTACTTTTTATACAGTTTACAAAAATTGGATACTTGCTGGGTTCAGAGTGTGTAGTGTTGCAAAAGGACAATGATGAAGAATAAAGTACATTTTTACGCTGAAGTGTCTTTATTTTTTATTACAAATTCAAAACCACCTTACTGTATGATAATTTTTATTTTCATAATTTTGAGTTTTGAAACGGTTTTATAAAATTTGGTATTTATTATTGTAAAGCTGGTCTTCTTGCTATCCTAATAAAAGTGACATAGATTTTAAGCCAATGACTCAGCTAGAAATTTAGGATGGAAAGTGCCAAGCAACTAAATTTTGGTTACTCATCCATTTAAACAAATTCTTGAGGAATATTTGAGACAGCAATTTGTACCTTATTTTGATCCAGATCCCATGGTGTAGGGAATTTTCTAAATAGAAAAATACAGGTGACTAATGACCTAAATTCCGAAACGTTAAAAAATTCACGTTACTTTTTTTTTAAATCTATTTTCTATTTCTGATTGAGACTGACTAATTGTTTCACATTAAATTTTGCAGAAACTTTATTTATTTTATTTATGTTTTTATTAGTTGTAATTGTAATTGACAATAAACTTTAACTAATATGATAAAGAAGATGGCTATTCATAATTCTAGATGTTCTAAAATTCGTATTTTACTTAAATACCAATAAACAGAATAGTGTTTGAATTTTGGTATTTACCTTAGATTGGTTTTATCGATTTACAATAAATTCTCCATTCTGAATTTCTTGTTATTTTTTTTGTTCAATATTCTTTTTAAAAACCAAAACTCATAGTAGTCTTAGAATTATTATTATTAATTACATTAATGACTTGAGGTATCTGAATTTGAGTATTTTACCTTACTGTGTTCTGTTCTTACAGAAAATAATATTTAAGTATATCCATTTTATATCCATTCCTATTCTAGCCAGAAGGTATAGATGTTAGTTAGTTCTTTTCCAATAGCGTTCAGTTTCCATTAATATTTTAGCCCATATTTTCTTGTCTTGCTGTTTTTACTTGGTGCTACTCCAGCTCTCTATTTTTAAGTGTTTTCGCTACCGCTCCATTCCATGACTCAGGAGGTCGTAATCGTTTTGAGTCAATTTTTGTCTTTTATTTCCCAATCTCGCTAGATGCCCATTTTCTATTATTGTTATTACTGATTCTATTCGCAGTTCTTTTCTTACTTCCATGTTTCTTTTTTAGTTAATTTTGAAATTCTACTTAGATACTTCATCTCTATTGCTTATGACCTGTATTTTTGTCTTTTATTTAGCGTCCAAGTTTCACTGCCGAATGTCAAAACTGGTTTATGAATTATCTTAAAAATTGTCATTTTTGTTTTCTTGCTGACTCTTATAGAAAATGAAAATATAATACATACATTAGTTCTTATATTTCCACGATTTTTTTTCCACTTCCTTTGATGATATTTTCTCTATTAAATTCTTTTTTTCCTAGTTTTCTGAAAATTCTATCAGATTAACTCATTTTTTTAAATTGGAGTAATCACGTTTGTATTAAGCGGCAATTTCACTAGTGGTGATAATTTCCGATAGAAATTTTTCTTTATTGAATTGTCCATTCAACTACAACTTGTGGGTATGAAATTGAAGGAAATTTTTTGATCTCAGATACTCGTATTTGTTATGGCTGACAATAATCTTTAACTAATATGATAAAAAAGATGGCTAATCATAATTCTAGATGTTCTAAAATTTGTATTTTACTTAAATTCCAATAAATAGAATGGTGTTTGAATTTGGGTACTTTACTTTCGATTGGTTTTATCGATTTACAAAAAAATGTGTAAATTCTGCATTCTGAATTTCTTGTTTTTTTTTTGTTCAATAACTCTTTATTTATTGACCTATTTTAATGATTTAAAGCCTCTCTTTATGCCCTTGAGTTACAAATAACTATTTCACAAAAGACTATATTTTAGAATAGATGGTTTTCAGAAAAATCACATCAAGGTAGGTAAACAGTGTGATGTGATATCTTGGATACTTCAAAATAATAAATTTCCATCTTTAACCTATAATCTAAGCAGAAAATTTTGATCTCTTTCAGATTTTGTTTATTTTTTTTAACAATTTGGACAAAACTCAAAAATTGCCGTAACTAGAATAAATGTCAAGACAAAAGATACATTTTATTGACAAAAACAAGAATAAATCTCTTCCGAAAAAGTAGAAAAGTTTATCTTAAACCAAAATGTACTAATTTTCAAAAATTGAATTCTTGAATTTAGAATTATATCATTTAATTTGATTTTGTTACTTTTGAGTTGTATATTATATAATCGAATGATAATATAAAATCGAAAAAATAGGAAAACTGTTATGTTACAACATTTTCAATTAATCCATGATATATGGAAGCAGAGTTAACCTTACACTAATGGAGTCAACCTGACATCCAGTATTGTACTTCGAGACAAAAGCAATGACTTTGCGTACAGCGGCGGGGTTGAACTTGAATCATCAAACTCAATTTTTGAAGATTTAAAACTTAACTAACCTAAAATCTTTCATGAGTTTTTACTTTAACACAATTAATATTTCAATCATTTTTGTTATGGAATATAATTGGAGACATATTTTTGCTAGATACAACAGCCTCCGCCAATGTATTCGCAATCCCGATGGCAAAGGTGAGCTCGTGAACCAATCTAATTACACTTGCCCTCCCATGTAAAGTATTTCGTGGTTACATCAATTAAACTTCCATCTATGCGAGCATAAAATTTAAAGTGGACATTCCATGCTTTAATATCAATTTTATCGTCATTATAACTCAAACAGTTTCACGTTTGGCGTGTGGCTATCGTTAAAAATTTTGTGAGTGGCTCCCCCGCAGAGGTAGCCCACCTTTAATAAATCGTTGTGTGTTTTATAGTCAATGTTGTCGTCTTCTTCGATTTATTATAATGACATTGTGCAAAATGACTCATCGCATTAGATAATTTACATCTAATCTGAATAAATACAGCGATTTCATGACTTATAACCTCCAATTCGATCGCCAAATATAGATTCATTTATGCAATAATCATAAAAAAATATATATTAAAGTATAAGAAAGATTATACTGTGTGTGTTTATCTTGTTTTGTAATAAGAGACGTAAGTACCTCATGAAAAAATGCGTCGCATTTACATAAAGACGAATAAATGTAAATGAAATATTTAATTTAATTTTATTGCTGCAATAAAAACACGCTTAATCATAATTTTAAACGATTTTACAAATTTTATGTTGGTATTACGAAAATGCTATAGCCTCCCCACGAAACACAATAATGTTTAATTCAGTATTGTTTTTTCGTTTTTTTTTTTTTTAATTCCATCACTTAATTTATAATTTAAATGCGAATAGTTTTCAAGCTATAACTCGCTTCTGTAAAAGCTCATCCTGAAATTAAATAATAAATAAAGTCTGACTTAATATCTTTATTTAAAACGGAAATTTTAAGTATCTCGTTTTCTTATCCATTAAAATAAATTGCTTTAAGACTACTTTAAGTAACAGTTCGAAGTTAAGCAATAAAAATTAATTATTATTATTGGATGAAATTTTTACTTTTACTTTTATTAATTTAAATATTTTAGACAATAGATATTTAAAGTTGTGGTAAATAGATAATTGCCGAGGCGGTGCTCTTTGTCCAGTATGAAGAATGACCGTAAAATACAGTTCTAGCAATATAAAGGCGGAACGGAACCACTTTCAATTAAAAAATTTAACAGCTACTTGCGTCCTTGAGCTTTTAGATTTTCAATAAATAGCCAGTAGATCAAGTCTTGGGTGATGGTCGCACATAACTTTACCATTTCCACAAGATAGTTGACGATACTCATCGATCACCGTGTGTGGAGTTCCACCGTGACATAATAGAACGTTCCACATTGCCAGCTTTATCAAAACACCATCCATAATTCAACAGAAGAGAGAGAATCAGGGATGCTTTTGCATTCCCACGCTATTCTTAGCTTGAAACATCTCTCATTGAATTTAAAATTCGATCAAAAACAAAACATAAATAATACTTGTTCGATTTTTGGCATGTTGGTCAATCAAGCGGTTTGGCAAGGTTATGAGGAAATAACGCCTTAGGTTGTACGGTTGCCGACGGTTACGGCGTGTTACGCAGCAGGGATAACCTTATAGGGTAAGAAGTTTACCTACTAGTGTCCACCGCCTTCAGCGCTTCCTTTTTTCGACAGCTCAACTCAATTTAGATCGCTTTCGGAGGTGCAAATTTAATTATTTATGAAATAGAAAGCGTTAGTTACGTAGATACTTTCCTCATATAATTCTTTGCATTTGATTTCTGCAAAGACGTTTCGAAATAGATGATTGAAGATTGAGAATCGCACTTGAGATGTTACACCTTGACCTGCTCACCAGGACGATTACGGTAAAGCGCGCAGCATCAGCAGTGAGCTGCTGATGATCTGTTACCGATACTTATCAGCAGGATGCGACTGATAGCTGCCAACCGGCGCACTTGCTTCCATTTCAACTTTCAAATATTATTAATAGCTGTTGATTTCGGCACAAGACAGCACACATCAATTCCAACTGTTGAAAAAATATTTAAAAAATTCAATAACAACTCGTTTAAGAAGTCTGAAAAAAATGTTTACCGTTACTTTGTAAGTGCTAAGCACGTGACTATTAACAACAACAATTTCCGGTAAGCTTCAGGTTGTGGTATTTATATTTATAGCTCGCAAGAGATAGTTTTCTTTGGCTATCTGCAAATTCAAATCGTACCTGAAGCGAAGTTTTCAAAATCAATCAATCATTGCTCATCGTAGTTGGATCATTTTTGCTGTCGGCAAAATATAGAAGCGTTTAGAAAAGACGGCTAGAGAAATTGAAGTCAACTGAATTCTTATACTGTGCCGTGAGAACAATATTTTCAATCCCTAATTGGAAACATTGAATCTATCGTTTAGATCTTTTCTTTTAATAGCAAACTTGAAGAAATTTATGACTGTTGCATCATTCAAAATCAACAAAAACTTAATAGTGCAAGATGTCTTAATGTTTAATTTACACCCCAATCCAATTAGGACGCAGTGCTTTAAGGTGTGTTATTACAAGATTCACCTGTTATCTTATTAAAAAACAAAAGCTTGTGTTACCTTTAGGAATTTACGGTGACTTTAACTGGACTTGACTTAATTAAATTTGGAAACGAATGTACTAGAATTTAATGAGAAACGATAAATAAAACACTCAAACTAACTAATTTTCATAATGAAATTGTCTCGATTTATATTTTCTGTACACGCAAAATGGTTATGAGACTGTTTTTATAATATCCAATTTACAAAATCATCAATCAAATTTATTATTCCAAAATTTATCCCAATATTTTTTTTTGTTTTTTCAGTCGTGACTATTTAAATTAACAAAATGATTTTTATTAACCTAAATTCATTTATATCATATCGAAAGCGAAAGTAATTATACAAATGACGCGCGAAATTAATGGCCTACATCACAATGTTTTGAAGATTGCTTACTGGATTGTTAACATTGAACCACATTAAGTTAAAGACACCTACAGGTTATATTTTATTAATGATTTGGTTGAAAAATAAGTCAATACAGTGGGATAAGAATTTATGAGTAGGTATACAGGATATATAAAGACGCATTTCAAACAAAATTATGAAATTTTATTGCATGATTTTACTTTAATAATAGAAGTAAAAAATCTATTAAAAATGGGTTTATACTAAAATTTTATCAATTAATATTTGGTAAAAGAAACCCACGTGGCTATAAATGTCATAATTGTGATTAACGGGAAATTTAGAAATGGGAGTTTTTCTTTAATTTGAAGTTAAAATTGTGTTACAAGAAAATCAGATGTTTGTTTTGTGGTTCCTGGAAGATTTTGTGTACTTATGTGGTAATGACATTCCAAAAAAAAAAACAACACATTTTTTTCTGTTTAGAGCTGTGTGCATGTTTTTTAAATTTTAAGATTGTTAGAAGTTGAGTAATTTTGAAAATTCAAATGGGACAAAGACCTTGGAATTGTCTTTCTAAAAATATCAACTTAGAAGTATCTATGACCAATAATACAAAAAATATTCACTTGATAGGAAACATAGAAAACCAGTCTTTATCTCAGGAATTTTATTTTTAAAGGTTAACTAGTTTCGCCTCACTAGCTAGGGCATCTTCAGAGTCTTATAATAAGAAGATTTGTCAAATTTTTAATTTTTATACGTAAAGATTAAAACTGAAAAATTAAAATTTGACTAATTCGGGAACCGGGAAACGCCTCCTATTAGGTAATCAACACTCAGGATGGTGACAACTCTCAATTAATAAAAAAAATTTCAACTTCGATTCTATTTTTTTATTTTTTTTTTGGTTTTTATGTGAAAACTTTTTGAAAAATGTGTTTTTTTGTCGGAAAAATTTGATTATATTAGTATATAGTTAAAGTTTCCAAAATCTCAAGCTCAAACGCAAAAAATATAGGGTGTTCTATTCAAAAAACATGAATTTGTGTCAGAACTCATTCATGAGACACTCTGTATAATTAAAAATAATTTTAGTTTATGCAGAGAATTAGTATCTGCAAATTTGGTCATAAAATTTTTCAGTATTTCTACATTCAAAATTTTTAATGTAAAAAAGTTATTTATTATTGAATTTTAGTCTAGTTTTTTTTTGACACCAACTTTGTTATTTTTTTCTGGAAAATATATTCGAATATTAAGTTCAATTATTAAAGCAAAAGGATCAGTTGTTCTAATTGTATTTTTTTCGAGAATAAAAATCAATATCAGTTTATCAATTAATATTTGATAAAACAAACCCACGTGGCTATAAATGTTATAATTGTGATTAACGGGAAATTTAGAAATGGGAGTTTTTCTTTAATTTGAATTTAAAATTGTGTTACATAAAATCAGATGTTTGTTTTCTGGTTCCTGGAAGATTTTGTGTACTTATGTGGTAATGACATTCCAAAAAAAAACAACACATTTTTTTCTGTTTAGAGCTGTGTGCATGTTTTTTAAGTTTTGTTGGAAAATTGTCTTCGTACTGTGGAATTTTTGGATTTTAAGCACTCCTTTGTCGTTTTTAGTTTAGATATTTGTATAACATTTTTAAGTGAGTTATTTGCGTTGTCTGCCAATGATTAAAAAAAAAAAGTCATGGGCAAGCAACTATGAGAAATATAAAGAAGAGACTTTACAAACTGCATTTGCTTTTGAAATAATTAAATTTTTACAACAAAAACACATTATAAAAAAATGCCACACAATTACCAAAACAATTAGAAAAATGGAATTTTTACTATCCGAAAGAAGAAAGTTTAAATTTTAAGTCCATAAGATTTTTTGACGCATTGGAGAAGCAAAAATCATTAAATGAAGAAGATTGTTAGAAGTTGAGTAATTTTGAAAATTCAAATCGGACAAAGACCTTGGAATTGTCTTTCTAAAAATATCAACTTAGAAATATCTATGACCAATAATACAAAAAATATTCACTTGATAGGAAACATAGAAAGACAGTCTTTATCTCAGGAATTTTATTTTTAAAGGTTAACTAGTTTTGCCTCACTAGCTAGGGCATCTTCAGAGTCTTATAATAACAAGATTTGTCAAATTTTTAATTTTTATACGTAAAGATTAAAACTGAAAAATTAAAATTTGACTAATTCGGGAACCGGGAAACGCCTCCTATTAGGTAATCAACACTCAGGATGGTGACAACTCTCAATTAATAAAAAAAATTTCAACTTCGATTCTATTTTTTTATTTTTTTTTTTTGGTTTTTATGTGAAAACTTTTTGAAAAATGTGTTTTTTTGTCGGAAAAATTTGATTATATTAGTATATAGTTAAAGTTTCCAAAATCTCAAGCTCAAACGCAAAAAATATAGTGTTCTATTCAAAAAACATGAATTTGTGTCAGAACTCATTCATGAGACACTCTGTATAATTGAAAATAATTTTAGTTTATGCAGAGAATTAGTATCTGCAAATTTTGTTAATAAAATTTTTCAGTATTTCTACATTCAAAATTTTTAATGTAAAAAAGTTATTTATTATTGAATTTTAGTCTAGTTTTTTTTTTTGACACCAACTCTGTTATTTTTTTCTGGAAAATATATTCGAATATTAAGTTTAATTATTAAAGCAAAAAGATCAGTTGTTCTAATTGTATTTTTTTCGAGAATAAAAATCAATATCAGTTTATCAATTAATATTTGGTAAAACAAACCCACGTGGCTATAAATGTCATAATTGTGATTAACGGGAAATTTAGAAATGGGAGTTTTTCTTTAATTTGAAGTTAAAATTGTGTTACAAGAAAATCAGATGTTTGTTTTGTGGTTCCTGGAAGATTTTGTGTACTTATGTGGTAATGACATTCCAAAAAAAAAACACAACTCATTTTTTTCTGTTTAGAGCTGTGTGCATGTTTTTTAAGTTTTGTTGGCAAATTGTCTTCGTACTGTGGAATTTTTGGATTTTAAGCACTCCTTTGTCGTTTTTAGTTTAGATATCTGTATAACATTTTTAAGTGAGTTATTTGCGTTGTCTGCCAATGATTAAAAAAAAAAGTCATGGGCAAGCAACTATGAGAAATATAAAGAAGAGACTTTACAAACTGCATTTGCTTTTGAAATAATTAAATTTTTACAACAAAAACACATTATAAAAAAATGCCACACAATTACCAAAACAATTAGAAAAATGGAATTTTTACTATCCGAAAGAAGAAAGTTTAAATTTTAAGCCCATAAGATTTTTTGACGCATTGGAGAAGCAAAAATCATTAAATGAAGAAGATTGTTAGAAGTTAAGTAATTTTGAAAATTCAAATCGGACAAAGACCTTGGAATTGTCTTTCTAAAAATATCAACTTAGAAATATCTATGACCAATAATACAAAAAATATTCACTTGATAGGAAACATAGAAAGACAGTCTTTATCTCAGGAATTTTATTTTTAAAGGTTAACTAGTTTTGCCTCACTAGCTAGGGCATCTTCAGAGTCTTATAATAACAAGATTTGTCAAATTTTTAATTTTTATACGTAAAGATTAAAACTGAAAAATTAAAATTTGACTAATTCGGGAACCGGGAAACGCCTCCTATTAGGTAATCAACACTCAGGATGGTGACAACTCTCAATTAATAAAAAAAATTTCAACTTCGATTCTATTTTTTTATTTTTTTTTTTGGTTTTTATGTGAAAACTTTTTGAAAAATGTGTTTTTTTGTCGGAAAAATTTGATTATATTAGTATATAGTTAAAGTTTCCAAAATCTCAAGCTCAAACGCAAAAAATATAGTGCTCTATTCAAAAAACATGAATTTGTGTCAGAACTCATTCATGAGACACTCTGTATAATTGAAAATGATTTTAGTTTATGCAGAGAATTAGTATCTGCAAATTTTGTTAATAAAATTTTTCAGTATTTCTACATTCAAAATTTTTAATGTAAAAAAGTTATTTATTATTGAATTTTAGTCTAGTTTTTTTTTTGACACCAACTTTGTTATTTTTTTCTGGAAAATATATTCGAATATTAAGTTCAATTATTAAAGCAAAAGGATCAGTTGTTCTAATTGTATTTTTTTCGAGAATAAAAATCAATATCAGTTTATCAATTAATATTTGGTAAAACAAACCCACGTGGCTATAAATGTCATAATTGTGATTAACGGGAAATTTAGAAATGGGAGTTTTTCTTTAATTTGAAGTTAAAATTGTGTTACATAAAATCAGATGTTTGTTTTCTGGTTCCAGGAAGATTTTGTGTACTTATATGGTAATGACATTCCAAAAAAAAAACAACACATTTTTTTCTGTTTAGAGCTGAGTGCATGTTTTTTAAGTTTTGTTGGCAAATTGTCTTCGTACTGTGGAATTTTTGGATTTTAAGCAGTTCTTTGTCGTTTTTAGTTTAGATATTTGTATAACATTTTTAAGTGAGTTATTTGCGTTGTCTGCCAATGATTAAAAAAAAAAGTCATGGGCAAGCAACTATGAGAAATATAAAGAAGAGACTTTACAAACTGCATTTGCTTTTGAAATAATTAAATTTTTACAACAAAAACACATTATAAAAAAATGCCACACAATTACCAAAACAATTAGAAAAATGGAATTTTTACTATCCGAAAGAAGAAAGTTTAAATTTTAAGTCCATAAGATTTTTTGACGCATTGGAGAAGCAAAAATCATTAAATGAAGAAGATTGTTAGAAGTTGAGTAATTTTGAAAATTCAAATCGGACAAAGACCTTGGAATTGTCTTTCTAAAAATATCAACTTAGAAATATCTATGACCAATAATACAAAAAATATTCACTTGATAGGAAACATAGAAAGACAGTCTTTATCTCAGGAATTTTATTTTTAAAGGTTAACTAGTTTCGTCTCACTAGCTAGGGCATCTTCAGAGTCTTATAATAACAAGATTTGTCAAATTTTTAATTTTTATACGTAAAGATTAAAACTGAAAAATTAAAATTTGACTAATTCGGGAACCGGGAAACGGCTCCTATTAGGTAATCAACACTCAGGATGGTGACAACTCTCAATTAATAAAAAAAATTTCAACTTCGATTCTATTTTTTTATTTTTTTTTGTTTTTATGTGAAAACTTTTTGAAAAATGTGTTTTTTTGTCGGAAAAATTTGATTATATTAGTATATAGTTAAAGTTTCCAAAATCTCAAGCTCAAACGCAAAAAATTTAGTGTTCTATTCAAAAAACATGAATTTGTGTCAGAACTCATTCATGAGACACTCTGTATAATTGAAAATAATTTTAGTCTATGCAGAGAATTAGTATCTGCAAATTTTGTTAATGAAATTTTTCAGTATTTTTACATTCAAAATTTTTAATGTAAAAAAGTTATTTATTATTGAATTTTAGTCTAGTTTTTTTTTTGACACCAACTTTGTTATTTTTTTCTGGAAAATATATTCGAATATTAAGTTCAATTATTAAAGCAAAAGGATCAGTTGTTCTAATTGTATTTTTTTCGAGAATAAAAATCAATATCAGTTTATCAATTAATATTTGGTAAAACAAACCCACGTGGCTATAAATGTCATAATTGTGATTAACGGGAAATTTAGAAATGGGAGTTTTTCTTTAATTTGAATTTAAAATTGTGTTACATAAAATCAGATGTTTGTTTTCTGGTTCCTGGAAGATTTTGTGTACTTATCTGGTAATGACATTCCAAAAAAAAACAACACATTTTTTTCTGTTTAGAGCTGTGTGCATGTTTTTTAAGTTTTGTTGGCAAATTGTCTTCGTACTGTGGAATTTTTGGATTTTAAGCACTCCTTTGTCGTTTTTAGTTTAGATATTTTTTTAACATTTTTAAGTGAGTTATTTGCGTTGTCTGCCAATGATTAAAAAAAAAAGTCATGGGCAAGCAACTATGAGAAATATAAAGAAGAGACTTTACAAACTGCATTTGCTTTTGAAATAATTAAATTTTTACAACAAAAACACATTATAAAAAAATGCCACACAATTACCAAAACAATTAGAAAAATGGAATTTTTACTATCCGAAAGAAGAAAGTTTAAATTTTAAGCCCATAAGATTTTTTGACGCATTGGAGAAGCAAAAATCATTAAATGAAGAAGATTGTTAGAAGTTAAGTAATTTTGAAAATTCAAATCGGACAAAGACCTTGGAATTGTCTTTCTAAAAATATCAACTTAGAAATATCTATGACCAATAATACAAAAAATATTCACTTGATAGGAAACATAGAAAGACAGTCTTTATCTCAGGAATTTTATTTTTAAAGGTTAACTAGTTTTGCCTCACTAGCTAGGGCATCTTCAGAGTCTTATAATAACAAGATTTGTCAAATTTTTAATTTTTATACGTAAAGATTAAAACTGAAAAATTAAAATTTGACTAATTCGGGAACCGGGAAACGCCTCCTATTAGGTAATCAACACTCAGGATGGTGACAACTCTCAATTAATAAAAAAAATTTCAACTTCGATTCTATTTTTTTATTTTTTTTTTTTGGTTTTTATGTGAAAACTTTTTGAAAAATGTGTTTTTTTGTCGGAAAAATTTGATTATATTAGTATATAGTTAAAGTTTCCAAAATCTCAAGCTCAAACGCAAAAAATATAGTGTTCTATTCAAAAAACATGAATTTGTGTCAGAACTCATTCATGAGACACTCTGTATAATTGAAAATGATTTTAGTTTATGCAGAGAATTAGTATCTGCAAATTTTGTTAATAAAATTTTTCAGTATTTCTACATTCAAAATTTTTAATGTAAAAAAGTTATTTATTATTGAATTTTAGTCTAGTTTTTTTTTGACACCAACTTTGTTATTTTTTTCTGGAAAATATATGACTTTCAGGCGAATATTAAGTTCAATTATTAAAGCAAAAGGGTCAGTTGTTCTAATTGTATTTTTTTCGAGAATAAAAATCAATGTACAGTATGTCCCCAGGTTGAGTTTACAAGAGGAAAAAAGTTTTTCTTTGATTTCACGTCAAAACTGCAAAAGAAAAACATTATTGCTTGTTCTGAAACTAGCAAACCTGTCATTATCCTAACTCAGCAAATACAGAAGTTGATTTGTCTATTGATTCTGGACTTAGAGATGGATGGACAACAAAATTGTCGTTGTTTTAGTGAAAAATTCAATGAAGATTTTTATTTGTAAAAGTGATATCTTTGTAAAAATATACAGCTGGTGTGATACGGTCAAACAGAGAAATGTCCAAATACAAGAGAAAAACAAACTTTTCTTTTTATTAAGTTAAAATATCGAAGTTGTCATTACTAATTTGCCATTTTCAGAACAACCAAAAAATGTTTTAATTTTCTAGTTTTAGGGTAAAATCACAGATAGAATTTTTTATTTTTTTGTAAACTTAATCCGGAGACATACTGCATAAAAACCTTTCAAACAATGTCAAAGTAACCCCAATTTAGGGTTCCATAAAATATTGCAGAAAAATTTTCAAAATCGTGGGATTAAAAAGTGATAATTTAACAATCAAATAAGTCTTATAATTTTTCTATAAAAATCAATAAAAATTTGAAATGGTTGACCTCCAGCACTTCGTGCTTTTATTAGTCGATAAAGATGAATAAAGTTTTATCTGATATTAAAGAAAGCTTGCAGCATTGTATTATATCCCGTTTGAATTACTAACGAACACTATTATTTTTCAAATTTTCAGAATATTATCATCTATTCGATATCGTTATTATGTTATTCACACCTGAAAAATATTAAAAAAAACAAGAGTTTTGTTCTGTTGATTTCATAACAATTTTAAATTCGATAACAGCAAGCATTAAAAAACTACTTAGTATGTTGTTGGCATCAATTTTCTGTTTACAGTTTCAGTTGTCAGAGTGTTTAAAAAGCGATAAATTATCATAATGGCACAATGAGAAACGATCTGTGAATTCCCTCTTAAAAAATATCTTTTTTACAAGGCCATAAAATTTCAGATCGTTAGCAAATTCAAACCGATATTAAGCAACTTGCCAGTTGAAAGTTCGTATAATCTATATGTGCATCATATTTCTCTTATCATGTAGTTGAAATCTCTCTCCAATCATCCAACATAATTTACAATGCGACTGTTCGTTGTTTCGGCAGTGTTTATACTTGCCACTCTTTGAACCATTCATTCTCAATTCATCATCTAAATTCATAAACCACAAAACTACATACATAAACCATGTTGTGAAATAAAATCAACACGCAACGAACAGTGTTCGCGATCGCTAACGATTAGTCAATGCCATTACAGCCGTTCTGTTAACAATTTTTTTCTTTCTCTTCAACTCATTTTTATTGAACAAAGTGCCGATGGAAATGACTTACCAAAAAAAAACAAATAATAAAAGAGGAAATTCCACCTTTCGGCAAATTTGCAAAATCGTTTTAAAGTGCTTGAATGATAAATCAAATGCTGAATGTAATGTTACCTAATAAATATTATTTTAAATACACACGTGTGTTGTAGACAGGAGAAATCTGCAAGTATGCACGAGTACACTAATGTGCTTGTAACACAGTGATATGCGTGTGTGCAAATCAATGCAATGCCCTTTAATTGTTATGGTAATCGGCTACAAGAATCTGATATAATATCTCTGCATGAAAAATGCTTAATTGATTGTAGCTAAAGTATTCTATGCAGATTTCTTAACAAAAGACTATGAATTTATTGTGATTGAAGATTCATAAATAGATAGATTACAGACTATTTTGTAACTTATTTCCATCCACTCCTTTTACATTTCAGTCATTGATGAAATCCAAGGCTTCTTTTTCATGACAAAAGATTCAGATAAGTATCTTCATCTGCCCGTGTAATAATATCTAAATAAGTGAGATGTTAAGTGTTACTTTATTATTCACCAATATGTCTTTATTTTTTGTTATATTATTTCCAGGATTACCAAATATAGATAATGTACGATTTCAAGCTTTGGAAGCGTTTTTATATAAATTTTCAGAGAACTGCTTTTACTTTCATTTGAACAATTTTGCAAAAAAATTCAAATTTTTTTTTTATATTAAAAAAGTGAGAATTAGTTAGGTTTTAGTCCGATTTGAAATTGAATTTTTGTATTTTCAAATTTGCAAGAAATATTGACTCATCATTTCAGTTTTCGACTTTTGACTTAGATATAGTCGCGATTTTTACATCATTTTGCAATTTTTCTAAAACATTCTCTCTTCAGAAACAACTCTGTATGTGTCTAAATATACAAGGTGCCTCAACATGATGACCTATTAGAAGTATTCTAAGAACCAAAAAAGGTAATAAACTGATTTTTTATACATGATCTACGGAGAAATTCAAGGTCACTGATGTCATTTAAGGCTAGAGACGAACAGTCAGTAATTGATAAACAATGTGGCACATTTTTGGCCTGAAGTTAAATATTTTATGTTAAATTTATTTTAAAAGGATTACTTGGTGGATCCAGTTAGTTCATGAAGTCTCGAGTGAGCGTTTACTACTAATAACTTTGTAGTAGTCTGAGGGTTTCTTTAAAACTGATAATTGATCATTCAGTTTAAATAAAAGAGTGATTTGCAGCTTCATTTCAATTCATGAAAGTTTTTGCATTTGCGTAAACATAACCTGACATGTCAGTTTAATAAAATGTAGACAAGTTTTATCATCTTCATCAATTATAATCCTGATAGGCAGAAATAAACTATTAAGTTGGAAAGAAAGTTTTTTTACAACAAATTTTCAGTTATGTATTCACCATTACTTTCGACTACACTCTGCCAACAAGACTTCAACATTTGAATCCCTCTCTTATAAAAAAAAACTGTTGGTTTTTGTCTGAAGAAACAGCAGCGATAGAATTCAAAAATATGAAAAAAGATAGGGTGTGTTTTATTTAAAATAAGAAAGTTGATGTCTACTTCTGGTATAACCGGAAGTGCCACATCTCTGAAAATATTTTAGAAAGACAGAGCATCTTAAAAAAGTTCGCTTCCAAATTTTCAATTATATGTTATCACTGTTTTTTGAATTATAGATAGACGCCCATTTTCGTGGGACACCTGTATAATTAAAACAAATACTTTTTTTTATCAACTAATTTTTTTGCACAGAGTGAAGTTAATTTCATTTAAGTACGTGAATAGTAATTTTCGAACCTAGTGTGCGAAGACATTTATTTTTGTTTTATTAAAAAATTTGCGTTGCGTCATTAGTAAACACAAAAAAAAATCTGAAAATATCAAGTCAGTTTTTCATTTGACAGTTGTCAAAGAAGGTTTTTAAATACGGATTTCCTTTTATTTCTTCAGTATTTGCGACACCTGAATTGGTAAAATGGCAGTTTGTTAACCAGATTTCATTATTATTGAATTATATTATTTTTGTAATGGCCAGAAAAGAGAGTGTTTTTTGCAAAAATTTGCGCACTCGTCTTCGAATTCTACGTTTCCAGTTGACTGCTCCGTTCGCAAAATGTCATTTTGAAGGTGGTGAGTTCAAAAAACGTTTTATTGACCTTTTCTTGAATATCGTAGAAAATAACGATGTTTTTTGTATTATGACAACAACAAACGTGACGGCAAATCTGACATTTCTTGCAGGGAATGGCTGGAAATAGTATTTCTAGGCTAAATTTGGGAAAATCTTAGTTAATAAAGTTGTTTCTAATCCAATTTTATGAATGTGTGCAAAATTTGAAAAACCTAACGTGAAGTTGACATTTTAGGCATTTTTGTTAAATAATTCTGTTTTTACAAATTCAAAATTCACCCAACTAATATAAATTAGTTTATTTTTGGAATATTTAACGTTCTAAGCCGGTTTTGTAATAAACATTTAATAATTTCAAAAATTTAAATATTAGGTTGGAAAGAAAGTTTTGCCCGTTTTTAAAAAATTATCACAAATTAAAAAAAAATACATATAATTACAACAAATTCTCATTTATGTATTTACCATTACTTTCGATTATACTCGGCCAACAACATCTGAGTTCCTCTATTATAAAAAAAAATGTTGGTTTTTGCCTGAAGAAACAGCAGCTGGAGATCCTCGTAGTTTTCAAAGCGACGACCACGAGTGAAGTGCTCGAGCAATCTAAACAACTGGTAGACTGTTCGAGCAATATCAGGACTATATGGAGGATGTTCAAGAATTTTCCATTCTAACTCGTTTAATTTCGTTCGAGTCTGATTTGACACATGAAGTCTGACATTGTCCTGATGGAAAAAAATTCCTACTGAATTGACTTCTTGGGCAATTAAATTTTGTTGTACACGGTCAAGTTGGGTGCAATAGACTTCTGATGTCACTGTTTGGACTTGTGGAAGCAGCTCCCAATGCACAATTCCAGATGAGATCCAAAAAACGTACAAAAGTGCTTTTCTTGGAAGCAAACCTTGTCGAGCTACCCTGCCGCGGACTCACCGGCTTTTCTGTTGTCATAAAGAACCCACTTTTCGTCGCCTCCATCCATTAAACTTCTGTAGCAAAAAGTCACACATCAATTTTCGCCTATTTTTTTGAGCTTCAGTTAGTTCATGTGGAACAGTTTGACCACGTTTATTCTTTTTGCCCAGTCCATGGAGATGGTTTATAATTGTGGTGTGTGAAACATTGAAACAGCAAATTCTGCTCGTTTATTTTTTTTGATCGTCCGGTGCGCTTCTTATCTTTGAATATACTTAGATTTCAGAAAATGTAACACTTGCCTCATTATAAATTACATTAAAGGTCTTTTTGGTCATAAAAACATAAAACGGGAAAAACTTTCTTTCCAACCTAACAATAAATGAATGACATTGGGATTTTTATTTTATCAAACTATTCCATTGGCGTTGGTGCTTTTATAGATCTGAATCCGACAGTATTTTCAGAATGATGCCACTTCCAGTTCTACCGGAAGTAGATGTTAACTTTGCAATATATTTTTCGAATTTTTATTTGATTCTAAATCTAATTTCAAAACCATTTGTATAAGAAAAACTGACATTGCGTTACGTGTTTTTGAGAAAATAAACAATTGAATAATTTTTGAGAGAAAAACAGGCTTTGCTTTAAAAATTATTATCTAAGTAAGCAATTGGAGTTAAGGCTTAAAATCCATAAACTAGTTGGAAGACACTTTATAATTGATAAAAATGTTAGTGGCATTTGTTACTATGGTAACTATCTTGTTATTTTAGTTTTCTAATTTTGATATCACAAAAGTGATCAAAACTCTTTTTTTTTTTTCAAATGGAACATCCTATATGTCAATACACAGATGAAAGAGACAAAATTTCTCTATCAATTGATATATCACACACTTTGACTTGACTGAAAATCAATCAAATTTAGATATAGGGTGTTCCATATGAAAAAAAAAGAGTTTTGATCACATTTGTTATGACAAAATTAGAACATTCAAATAAAATAATTGTTAACATAGAAAACATTGCCTATTTTTACATTTTGTAAAGTGTCTTCAAACTGACGTTTGAATTTCAAGCCTTAACTCCATTTGCTCACTTAGATGATGATTTTTCTCTCAAAAATTGTTTATTTCCATTTGAAATTACAAAGTCGACACCTACTTCCGGTATAACCGGAAGTGCTATCCTTTTTTTTCGTTATTTCAGTTAAATACATCAATCAATGTGAAAAAATTTAGTTTCATAATTTTTTTGATTCTTCAAATACTTCTAGTAGGCCATCACGGTGAAACACCCTGCAGATTGGATTTTTAGAAATTTTGATTTAAGGTTGTGTTCGGAAACCGATTTTTGTCAAATCGTCTTCAATTTGCAGTACTGAAAGTCACTATAATAACTAGAAAAAAAAACAGAGTCACAAATAAAAATACAAAAATCGTCTTGAACAAAGGTCAGAATCGTAAACATTTGCATTTTTTTTTTTTTAATTTTTCATATCGAAAAAGTGATTTTTACTTATTCGAAATAACTTGACTTATTGTTCCCTTTTTTAGTTGAAATAAAGACATGATTCTTAAAAGATTTCAAGTGTTTTGCTTCAAAAACAAATTCTGTATTTTTACGTAAATGTTAGATTTTCAGTTTTTGGAAATTTGGAACTTAAGTCGTGTTGTCGTTTGATTTCGGTCAAATAGATTACAACTGGCAAATTATTAAAATAAATGAGAATAAAAGATATTGAGACAAATAATGTAATCCAAGATTCATCTTAGTATTGGGAGAAATAAAGGAGCTACAATTGAACATTGATGAGTTTTGATTACAATTCATTAGTCTAAAGAGTTCTTAAGTTCTAAAAAACTAACACAGAGTTTTTGGGAAAATTGTTCTGTTAGTTTTTTTTCTACGGTTTATTCTAGTTTTCTCTTATTAAAAAAATGTTAGAAAGAAAAAGAAAAAATATTCTTAAATATCTAATTCTAATAGACCATTTGAACAAACATCTTGTTAAGTGTCTCTTGGAGATACAGGGTGTTTCATAAAGAATAAACCGATTTAGGATAATTTATGTTAGAACCATTTTTAATTTTATGATTTAGCAATAATTTCTACATATTTGAATTAATTTCAACAGAAGAGAATAAGAATATGAAATTATTATTATTATTATTTTTCCGTGGATTGTTAAATTAATAGATTGCTTGCTAATTCCAAATCTATATTCAATGGTATACTTCTTCAATGCTGATAACTCACATCGTTTTCAAGTGGAATGCACTTAGAATATTTATAGTAAAGAGAGTAGCTAGTAATTTTTTAACAATGATTACATCTACATAGTAAACAGCTGTCACTTTGAATTGAATATTTTCGTCTGAAATAATTTTATTAACATTTTAGTTTTAGAAGTTTGCCTAAAATTCTCGAGCAGAATGTTTTGCAAACATCCAAAGATTTACCAATAAAAAAACATTATGCATAATTTCAGCTGTTAATTATTATTACTTATTTTAGTCTAAAGTAAAGCAATCGGATTATGATGATGGCTGTCCACTGAATGTTAATGCACGAAGAAAAATTTCAGGATATGAATTGATGCTCGAATAATAATCGTAACGACACAAACCTTAAAAAACAATAATCCATTTTCATTCTACATTTGACTTATATAACATAACTTAACACCATAAGAAGACACAAAACGTAGTTCCGATTGTGTAATTTAATAAAATCTGACAACTTTGACAGCAAAAAATTTCCACTTATTAATTTTTGTAAAATCTGTCACATTTTCAAAAAATTTCCAAAATTTCTTTTAGTTCTCATTGTTATAGCTCGTAAACTAATTTTTCTATTTAAAATCATATTAAATCTGCAAATAAAAAGAACTAAAAAGAATAAAAATTTGTCTAAAATAGTACCGAAAGAATGGCTAATTGCTACATTTTTCTAGAAAATGAACTAAAAATAAAAATAAAATTTTTTGAGCTGCCAAATATTTCAAATCTCAAAAACATAATTTTTTGCATTGCTATCAAAATCTGAAGAGTAATAATTAAATAATAAACGTTAAAATTTCCATCAAATGTCATTTTACTGTCTATGTAGGGGTCGTCTTTTTGAATTTTAATGAAAAATAAACATCTCAGTCGACAGATATAAACTCGTCTCCTTTTGAAAAACACCATCAATTTGTAAATTTATGTCTAATTCATAATTACAACAATAAACTTTTTGAAAAATTATTGAAACTTCTGACACTCAACAAGTTTCATAATTTATTATGTTGTTAGTAGTAAATAAATTACCATGTTGTGTCATTGCTTAGATTTATTCAATAAAGAAGAAGAGCTCTATGTATTTGAATATCTTAAAGATGATTTTAATAATATGTAACCTGATACCACTCACTTTGTCATAAATCTCCTAATGATTTTGGTCTAGATAAGCTGAAAGTTTTGTCCCCAATCGCGATAAATCAATAGACTATAGTATAATTATGGGTAGATGAACCATCGTCTATTATTAAGAAATAATATACACAAACAAAACCTATTATTTGATAGTTGGGAAATGGGAACCGCGGGGTAATATTTACAAAAAGATATTATTATTAGAAAAAAAAGCGCGTACCCGCCTCCGGGTTAAACTTAGATATACAAAGGATAGTCGGAACGACATAACCCTTGAAAGATTTCCTAGAACGATACCATGAACCGCTTCAAGCTGAAGCGACCTTTAACCTCATGTCCGTGTTATCTAAAACTTTATTAATTTTAAAATTAAATCTACTAACGTTGTTGTTGTAGTTGCAATCTTTAACATTTTTCTTCATGTAACAAATTCATTACTAGAATGAGTTTCAACTTCAACTCAACAGATTAAAGTTATACTGTACTCATGCTGCGAAAGAAATTACTCTTAGCAGTCCAGATTTAAAAATCAATCACATATCAACTTGAAGAATCGATTGTAATCAAACCGATAGCACTACATTGTGTGCTTTATGCTGCTGATCAAGAAATTACATACTATATTCTAATAACTTTCTATTCATGTTTTATACATTCGATACTCTTCAATTTCAATATTCTCATTGACTGCGAAACGCGTATTCTTGTATAAACATTCACTCTGTACAAGAAAATATTTAGACGCTACTACTCCTAGTATACTAACCTCAAGTGTTATTCTTTGGATGATTACTGAAAAGTCTCTCACGCAACTTGTCCATTTGAAATTATCTTAAAATAACAAAACTATTGATTTAAGTTTCAAACTTACAGACAATTAAAACACTATTACATTCCGTTCGGCTTTTGTACCTATCCAATTTTGTAATTAAACTCAATAAATCTTGCTAAAGAATTTTTTTTTCTAAGAGCATATAATTTCAATTAATTCTAAATCTATTATACATAATTTGGGTTAGCTGTATGATATAAATATGACCCTGAGGCCCTTGAATGATGGCGATACGATTAACGACATCATTTTATAGCAGTAGCTGGTTAAGTGGTCTACAATTAGCAAGTTTTTTTCAATACCTCTTTCGTTTCAAAATCAAGAGATGCGCCGATCTCATTAGGATGAAGTGCGTGAACCAATTATTTTGCAGACAAGAAAGGTGTTGTTACGTGCTATTATCTTATCATTACATTTTTATCATTAATCTTTCTTCAAATATGACTTTTTTGTATACGATCTGGAACATGTATTTACACGCTGAAATATTGAGGCGGATTAATTTTAAATTTAATCAGGTGGACCATCGACGAAAGAAGTATTCATCAAGAGGTGTAATGAGAACAGAAGAGGGAAACTTATTTCATAACAAGTTTATTATGAAAAGGCTTTCATTGCATATAGGCACTTAGAGTTTCAATGAAAAATATATAAAAAAGAAAACAGAAACATAAAATGAGTCTTATATTCATTTTAGACGTTCCAAAGGATAAATCACTGTTGTGGATTTCTGTAATTCACTTCTTAACAGTGGCTGTTGAGGAATTAAAAGAGGCAACAGTTTTTGCTATTAGAAAATTACAAGAATTAAAAAAAATCTAAACTAAAGACATCGACGAATCTTGGAAATCTAACAAATATTGAGAATCTAACAAAGTCAAAAAATTCTTGAATATCTGAAAAAAAACAGCAGTTCTATAAACAAGTGGAAATTTTACTAATTTAAAGAGCCTAGAGAAGTTGAGTTTTTCAGAAATCTGAAAAATCTATAATTCAAAATAATTCGATGAAATGAAAAAGTTTAGGATGTCTGAACAATGTAGAAAATATAAAAAACTCAAGAGAATCAAAAATGTTTGAAGCGTAAAGAATCTATGAATTAACAAGAGTATAGAAAATCTCCACAATTATAAAGCAAATGGATAACTGAAAAACTCGAAGGAATTTAAGAACAATACAACGAATATGGAGAATATTTAAAACTTGGGGCGTCTAAAATATACAAAAATTTCACAGGAATTAAAAAATTAAAAGTATCTTGAAGAAATATATAAATTCCAAAGACTTTAGAATCTAAGAAATTTTCATAAGCAATTACTCAAAATTAGTCTAAAAATCTCCAAAGCCCTACTAAATCAGTAAAGTTTAAAAAAAAAAACGGGGAATCTAGAAAAATCTATAATTCAAAATAATTCGATAAAATGAAAAAGTTTAGGATGTCTGAACAATCCAGAAAATATAAAAAATTCAAGAGAATCAAGAATTTTTGAAGCGTAAAGAATCTATGAATTAACAAGAGTATAGAAAATCTCCACAATTATAAAGCAAATGGATAACTGAAAAACTCGAAGGAATTCAAGAACAATACAACGAATATGGAGAATATTCAAAACTTGTGGCGTCTAAAATATACAAAAATTTCACAGGAATTAAAAAATTAAAAAAATCTTGAAGAAATACGAAAATTCCAAAGACTTTAGAATCTACGAAATTTTCATAAGCAATTACTCAGAATTAGTCTAAAAATCTCCAAAACCCTACTAAATCAGTAAAGTTCAAAAAAAAAAAACGAGGAATCTAGAAAAATCTATAATTCAAAATAATTCGATAAAATGAAAAAGTTTAGGATGTCTGAACAATCCAGAAAATATAAAAAATTCAAGAGAATCAAGAATTTTTGAAGCGTAAAGAATCTATGAATTAACAAGAGTATAGAAAATCTCCACAATTATAAAGCAAATGGATAACTGAAAAACTCGAAGGAATTCAAGAACAATACAACGAATATGGAGAATATTCAAAACTTGTGGCGTCTAAAATATACAAAAATTTCACAGGAATTAAAAAATTAAAAAAATCTTGAAGAAATACGAAAATTCCAAAGACTTTAGAATCTACGAAATTTTCATAAGCAATTACTCAGAATTAGTCTAAAAATCTCCAAAACCCTACTAAATCAGTAAAGTTCAAAAAAAAAAAACGAGGAATCTAGAAAAATCTATAATTCAAAATAATTCGATAAAATGAAAAAGTTTAGGATGTCTGAACAATCCAGAAAATATAAAAAATTCAAGAGAATCAAGAATTTTTGAAGCGTAAAGAATCTATGAATTAACAAGAGTATAGAAAATCTCCACAATTATAAAGCAAATGGATAACTGAAAAACTCGAAGGAATTCAAGAACAATACAACGAATATGGAGAATATTCAAAACTTGTGGCGTCTAAAATATACAAAAATTTCACAGGAATTAAAAAATTAAAAAAATCTTGAAGAAATACGAAAATTCCAAAGACTTTAGAATCTACGAAATTTTCATAAGCAATTACTCAGAATTAGTCTAAAAATCTCCAAAACCCTACTAAATCAGTAAAGTTCAAAAAAAAAAACGAGGAATCTAGAAAAATCTATAATTCAAAATAATTCGATAAAATGAAAAAGTTTAGGATGTCTGAACAATCCAGAAAATATAAAAAATTCAAGAGAATCAAGAATTTTTGAAGCGTAAAGAATCTATGAATTAACAAGAGTATAGAAAATCTCCACAATTATAAAGCAAATGGATAACTGAAAAACTCGAAGGAATTTAAGAACAATACAACGAATATGGAGAATATTTAAAACTTAAGGCGTCTAAAATATACAAAAATTTCACAGGAATTAAAAAATTAAAAGTATCTTGAAGAAATATATAAATTCCAAAGACTTTAGAATCTAAGAAATTTTCATAAGCAATTACTCAAAATTAGTCTAAAAATCTCCAAAGCCCTACTAAATCAGTAAAGTTTAAAAAAAAAACGGGGAATCTAGAAAAATCTATAATTCAAAATAATTCGATAAAATGAAAAAGTTTAGGATGTCTGAACAATCCAGAAAATATAAAAAATTCAAGAGAATCAAGAATTTTTGAAGCGTAAAGAATCTATGAATTAACAAGAGTATAGAAAATCTCCACAATTATAAAGCAAATGGATAACTGAAAAACTCGAAGGAATTCAAGAACAATACAACGAATATGGAGAATATTCAAAACTTGTGGCGTCTAAAATATACAAAAATTTCACAGGAATTAAAAAATTAAAAAAATCTTGAAGAAATACGAAAATTCCAAAGACTTTAGAATCTACGAAATTTTCATAAGCAATTACTCAGAATTAGTCTAAAAATCTCCAAAACCCTACTAAATCAGTAAAGTTCAAAAAAAAAAACGAGGAATCTAGAAAAATCTATAATTCAAAATAATTCGATAAAATGAAAAAGTTTAGGATGTCTGAACAATCCAGAAAATATAAAAAATTCAAGAGAATCAAGAATTTTTGAAGCGTAAAGAATCTATGAATTAACAAGAGTATAGAAAATCTCCACAATTATAAAGCAAATGGATAACTGAAAAACTCGAAGGAATTCAAGAACAATACAACGAATATGGAGAATATTCAAAACTTGTGGCGTCTAAAATATACAAAAATTTCACAGGAATTAAAAAATTAAAAAAATCTTGAAGAAATACAAAAATTCCAAAGACTTCAGAATCTACGAAATTTTCATAAGCAATTACTCAGAATTAGTCTAAAAATCTCCAAAATCCTACTAAATCAGTAAAGTTAAAAAAAAACTCGAGGAATCTAGAAAAATCTATAATAATAATAATAATATAATAACACATCTGAAGCACTTGGAAATTTCAACAAGTCAGAAAAATAAAAAAACATGAAAAATTCTAAGAATTTAGAAAACATAATTCATCCAGAAAGTCTTTAACAAAATTTCAAATTTAAAGAATGCAGAAAATCTAGAAATTTGAAAGAATCAAAGAGAAGTTAGAGAATCCAAGTTAGAAATATTAGAAAACGTATGATTGGTATTTTCGAATCTTTATTTTTTCTTCTCTTCTTGCATCTAGTGAAAGAAGTTGTTTTTATTTTTTTGAAACTTGTGTAGGTACAAGTTATAATAAATAACCTGTATATTCAAAATAAAGTTGAAACCAATAAACATTAGAGTCTAGAGACTTCGGACTTTCTCAGTACAAAACAATATAGAGGTAAAATCGAAATAAAAGACTAATAAAAATTCCGACGGCGACTTGTGGCGCACTAAACAAAGCCGGTGTGTTGTTCCATCGCAGCAATAATCGTTAAAGAGTGGTGCAGAGTGCGCCGTTGATGCGATCGTATGTCAGACTCGTGTTCCGTGTTGGAGCCCTGCGGGAGCCCGGAGCCGATCCAGAGGAACACAGTCACAACTATTATTTCTCATAATATTTCGCAACGAATATAAAATTGTCAAACATAGTTTTTTTTTTCTTTAGTTTTGAACCCACGACACAATCCGTCGTGATAAAAATAGATTACTTTTATTAACATACAATTGTAGATTTGTCTCTAAAATAAGAGGATTCTGTCAGATTTGCTGCAATCAACAATCCTCAAGCCAGAAGTGTGTATAAAATTAATTTTTAATTCGTTTTGAATTTACTAAACAAAACCGCCATTCATAGTGGTTAGTTATCTGTTAGATCTTCAAGTATAATGATGATGTTTTATTTGAGTGTTGTTGCATATAGCGGCGTTTTTCTCATTAATTGTGACTCATGTGACCTATGAACTTGTGAAGTTGCGCGGCGCCAACTCCATAGACCACTCGAGATAACCGTAAATAGTTGAATCGCATTTGACCTAGTGATTTCAACGCTTGGTTAAGAATGTAACCCGAATGAAATTAATCGCAGAAATTACTTGTTGAAACCATTAGTAAGACAAATTAGAGTGTAAAATAACAATACATTTGACTAAACCATTAAAATTCTGTATCTTTTCAATCTTATCGCGACAAGTCCATTAAGATAACACAGCAAATCTCGACTCAATCATGAGATAAAACCTATGTTCACACTCATGTCAAGATAAGCCAAGTTCCATTTAGCATTTTAGAGCGAGTAAACAATTATTATGACACGACAAAAATCGAGTTTGATAAAATATTTTATGTGTAAAAGAAGATATCAAAAAGATGATTGACAAGTGAACGTTTTGACCTCGATCTTGACGAAAGAATTTCTTGTTTCAAAGAGCGCACTAATTTTAATTACACAAACAAGTCTTCAATAGCGATAAATAGAATCCGGAAATTCTTGTCGATAATTTATCGATATAGATGCTATAGGCTTTGAATTAGATGAAAGGATTATCGCTCGAATGGTACAAGACAAGCGGTCATCAGCGTCATAAACTGATGCTTTATAATTACAATAAATATGAATGGAAAGTGCAATTACTTTAAATGGTCGTGTTAAATCATCGGCATTGTAAAGCGATAGCGGTAGTGATGCTCTTCGCTTACTGATACGCTTCTCCTCTCTTGCTTTCTAGACACGCCATGTAAATCAAATCAATATCAGATGTTAATAAATTTAACATTAACGGTGCGGAAAAATTGATAGAAAAATATTAAAAGCTCAGATTTGACTAATTGGAAAAGAAACAGCTTCTTATACAAAGTCGTAAATACTCAAATTAAGTAGCGACACTAATAACAACACAAATAAAAATTCTTCAGTTGACTTTTATAAATGAAAAAACAGATGTTAGAATGTTTCTTTATTTTTTAAGTTTTTGAAAAATTTAACGAGCTTTAAACGAGCTTTACGCAAATTACTTTCAGTTATATTATTCACCACAACAATAGAACTGAGTGAATTAATTACACTTTGTAGTTATTAATTGTTAATTTAATGTAGTCTTTTTACTACTTCTTCTACATTTAATAGCGCCTAGGTCTTGAGGTGGCTCGTTTTAAATACAATGTTTTGAAAAATACTTTTGTTTGAATGGACAATAGCTGCAACAGTTCTTGCAAATAAAATGGATTAAAGTCAGTAGCTTCCGCCAATAAAAATCCACCATTTTCTTTTAATAAGTTTATTATTATTATCGACTGAAATATATGCGTTGTCGTAACTTAGGTGATTTCATTATTACCAAAGCGGTCGTTATGCAAATTAGAAATATTTTACGATTAACTTAGCAAAAAATTGCTCTACAGTAGTCAGACAGTTAAACAGCAGGAGGATTTTCTATCAAGTTCTTTAACCAATGTCAAGATAATTACCAGCAAGTGTATTTCTGTCAATAGAAGAGAATTCCAATAAACTCACGACTTCCATGTTTCACATACATCAGCAGTGAAAGGTGCCACGCAAAATAGTGAAAAGCCTAGCTTTACTCCTGATAAAATCCGACAGGGTTGGATTTCTGAATAGCTGATCGGATCTTATTGCGTCTTGATTAGTCAAAAAAAAAAAAAAATCGGCCAATTTTCCAACGGCATATTTACCGCAAGAATGATGACCGCACTATAAATCCGCGTATTTACGGCGATTTATGTAGAGGGCAGAGTAAAATGCCCGAGGGTGATCCGACATGATTAAAGACACAATTACAGCTCGGTGTGTGAAGTGCGTTAAGCCATCCATCGATCAGGACTAGTCATTAGAGTCGGCCATAATCTAACTGATGTGATATATGAGGCGATCGTTACAATTCTCACATTAGGCTTTTCAATTATTGCCTTGAATTATGACTAGGTGGTACCGTACGTCCGAAGTCCGGACCAGCGTTTCACATCGCTCCAAGCAAATTACCAAACCATTAAACACCTTACTTAAATCAGGTGCGATTTTAACGCTAATAAGCGTTAGAGTTTGGTAATTATATACTTAAAAATAAAATGTTTTGAACTTTTAATTGAATTACTCAATTCAGTGTTATCTAATCGTATTTAACATGGATCGGTTAATTCAGGTAAAAGAAATTAGAGTAAGAAATCTACGTAGATAAGATGTGTAATTATTTAATCAGTAAGATATCAAAGATGCATTTATAACATTTTTAAATTAAGTTGCTATCTAATCTGTATCCGCTGAGTTTGAGAGCAAAAGTCGTATTTCTTGTTTGATCGAGTAGATATTTGAATATATTCAATTAATTAACGATAAGTAATGAGTTTTTATCATCAAACACGATCTAAAGGCCAATCAAGACATTGTAAAACACGTCAGACAAAAATAGCCAAGTCAATAAAACAATCAAAAAATCCCACTCGATTCTAAACAACCCTATAAGTTATCCCTTTCAAGGACGATTTATAAGTAACAGTCACGCTTCTGGATTTTATCATCCTATTTACATTTTAAATGTAAGCGACTAATTTGATTGTTAAAATTGATATATGCGTTTTTTAAGACTTAATGGCGCTTTCTAATTAAAAAAATAGTCAACAAAGAACTATTTTCTAAATCCGATAATATTTCTCAATAATCCATAGACCCATATTCGACTTTTAAATCTTATTATACTACCAAATTAGGCATGAGATCAAATTGGATTTTCGAAATAAATCTATGCCATTTTTAGACTAACTGGTTCGCAAAATAGTCAATAAATCATTTTATTTTTTTTATTTAATGTGAAAGCTCATGGTGTTTTCTATTTACAATTAAATTCTTATTATTGATCCAATCGACGATTAATTGAAGTCAAATTTTTATACCTTAGAAAAATTGATGTGCGTCAAAAATGATAAAGGTATAATTAAAACTGTCAAAACATTGTTTCATTTAGGTCAACAATAAGTAAGTAGTAGTGTTTACTGGTCAGGGCTAAAATAATAAGGGAGCTTTCTTTTGCATATTAACTAGGTAATAAATTAGAGATAATGGTTTTGAACGAAATTGAATTTTTGTTATCTGCCCTACAACATGTGAAATATATAAGGCAGCTCATTATAGTTAATCGGACACAATTAGAATCAATTTTCTACATTCGAATCTAATCGTAGATAAATTTCAAACGATTGCGACATCATGGAACCCAAGGAAAACGAAAGAAATAATAACAACTATGAATAACAAATTCATAAAATGAAGGTTTGTTAAAAATTTGAATCTCTTTTAGATGAATCATTAGTTTTTTTTTTATATTGGATTCATTAATTCCATTTCTTCAGAGAATCGAATCTTTAAGTTTGTTCCTGCAAAATGATTCAAGAAAACTTTCTCAAAACTTGTACCTGAATTAAATAAAACAGTTTTGCTTTATAAAAGAAACACTTGGGTTGTCATTTAAAAAATTTGTTACTATTTTGAATACAAAGTTTCTACTGCTTTTGCTATAACGTGTATAGAGTCAAGTGGGGTAATTCTAAACGTTACATATTTCGTTTTTTGTCTGAAACAATTCAGCTAATGGTATAGTTCTGTCACGATCCATCGAGCTACCATAAAACTTCATAAACTACTAGAAAATTTGGGGGATAGTGGAAAACTGGGTAGCAACTATCACCTTAATTAAAAGAAGTAGAAGAACTAGCCAGGAAAAAAATTTGCTGATATATTTCCAGAAGCTTGGACATGTTAAGAAAATCGAAAAATAATTTTTGGAAAGCGACCATCTTGTTAATGAAACATTAGAGAAACTCATTTTCACAGACATCGGATCGTTGGATGAATCTGAATTGACAACGATCGTCTTAAAGTTAATTTGAGAATAATCCATCAGAAAAAGATGTTAAAAGCTCTAAGAATTCTTGAGGAATATTTTTGGCGAATAACCGATTGTTGGTATGTTTTAAACAGTAAAGAAGTCTCATATCTTGTCTTCTAGCAGTTGAAAACGGTGTTCACAAATGTCTTGATTCTTGTGCAGTTTACAAAAGAAAAGACAATGAATATTATTAGGGATGTTAATTTCCGCAACTTTTGATTCCATTAGTATGAATAAACTGTGTTTGAATTTTTGCTAAATAGATATTTACGTAATTAGTTACGAAAAGGCCAAATTTTTCGTTCTGGCATTAAATCTTAACTGACATTGATTTTGACATTTCACAGCGTTGCAAAGTTCTTATAGTTCTGCCACGATCCATCGAGCTTCCATAAAAGTTCATAAACTACTAGAAAATTTGGGGGATAGTGGAAAACTAGGTAGCAAATATCACCTTAATTGAAAGAAGTAGAAGAATTAGCCAGAAAAAAAATTTGCTGATATATTTCCAGAAGCTTGGACATGTTAAGAAAATCGAAAAATAATTTTTGGAAAGCGACCATCTTGTTAATGAAACATTAGAGAATCTCATTTTCACAGTCATCAGATCGTTGGATGAATCTGAATTGACAACGATCGTCTTGAAGTTAATTTGAGAATAATCCATCAGAATAAGATGTTAAAAGCTCTAAGAATTCTTGAGGAATATTTTTGGCGAATAACCGATTGTTGGTATGTTTTAAACAGTAGAGAAGTCTCATATCTTGCCTTCTAGCAGTTGAAAACGGTGTTCACAAATGTCTTGATTCTTGTGCAGTTTACAAAAGAAAAGACAATGAATATTATTAGGGATGTTAATTTCCGCAACTTTTGATTCCATTAGTATGAATAAACTGTGTTTGAATTTTTGCTAAATAGATATTTACGTAATTAGTTACGAAAAGGCCAATTTAATTCCTTCATTTTTTTCGTTCTGGCATTAAATCTTAACTGACACTGGTTTTAACATTTCACAGCATTGCAAAGTTCTTATAGTTCTGCCACGATCCATCGAGCTACCATAAAAGTTCATAAACTACTAGAAAATTTGGGGGATAGTAGAAAACTGGGTAGCAAATATCACCTTAATTGAAAGAAGTAGAAGAATTAGCCAGAAAAAAATTTGCTGATATATTTCCAGAAGCTTGGACATGTTAAGAAAATCGAAAAATAATTTTTGGAAAGCGACCATCTTGTTAATAAAACATTAGAGAATCTCATTTTCACAGACATCGGATCGTTGGATGAATCTGAATTGACAACGATCGTCTTGAAGTTAATTTGAGAATAATCCATCAGAATAAGATGTTAAAAGCTCTAAGAATTCTTGAGGAATATTTTTGGCGAATAACCAATTGTTGGTATGTTTTAAGCAGTAAAGAAGTCTCATATCTTGTCTTCTAGAGAGTTGAAAACGGTGTTCACAAATGTCTTGATTCTTGTGCAGTTTACAAAAGAAAAGACAATGAATATTATTAAGGATGTTAATTTCCGCAACTTTTGATTCCATTAGTATGAATAAACTAGTTTGAATTTTTGCTAAATAGATATTTACGTAATTAGTTACGAAAAGGCCAATTTAATTCCTTCATTTTTTTCGTTCTGGCATTAAATCTTAACTGACACTGGTTTTAACATTTCACAGCATTGCAAAGTTCTTATAGTTCTGCCACGATCCATCGAGCTACCATAAAAGTTCATAAACTACTAGAAAATTTGGGGGATAGTAGAAAACTGGGTAGCAAATATCACCTTAATTGAAAGAAGTAGAAGAATTAGCCAGAAAAAAATTTGCTGATATATTTCCAGAAGCTTGGACATGTTAAGAAAATCGAAAAATAATTTTTGGAAAGCGACCATCTTGTTAATAAAACATTAGAGAATCTCATTTTCACAGACATCGGATCGTTGGATGAATCTGAATTGACAACGATCGTCTTGAAGTTAATTTGAGAATAATCCATCAGAATAAGATGTTAAAAGCTCTAAAAATTCTTGAGGAATATTTTTGGCGAATAACCGATTGTTGGTATGTTTTAAACAGTAGAGAAGTCTCATATCTTGCCTTCTAGCAGTTGAAAACGGTGTTCACAAATGTCTTGATTCTTGTGCAGTTTACAAAAGAAAAGACAATGAATATTATTAAGGATGTTAATTTCCGCAACTTTTGATTCCATTAGTATGAATAAACTGTGTTTGAATTTTTGCTAAATAGATATTTACGTAATTAGTTACGAAAAGGCCAAATTTTTCGTTCTGGCATTAAATCTTAACTGACATTGATTTTGACATTTCACAGCGTTGCAAAGTTCTTATAGTTCTGCCACGATCCATCGAGCTTCCATAAAAGTTCATAAACTACTCAAAAACCGCAAATAACTATCCATGTATTAACTTTTGCTATTACCCCCGCTTGTAAATTTATGAGGGACAAAACAAAAAACATCTGGCTTACAGGTATGTAGATAAAAACTCGATTAAACGAAACTAATAAATATTAATAACAACATTAATTTTTTCAACAGAAGTATTCAAATTATATTACATTTTCCAAACCTATCGATTATGTCTTTATTTTATCTTTTATAAAAAAATAATTAACTTTAATAATGCAAAACACAATAGTTAATAAAAGATTTCTTGTTGAATATAATGTATATTATTGTCCACATTATCACTAGAATTAATGTTATTATTATTTCTTTTATTGCTTATAATATATAACCTGTCATTTGAACAATAAACTTTACTATTGGTTTTATTATTTAACAATGACACAAACAAACAAACAAACTGAAATTTATTAGAAAATTTACATTTATAGAAAATGTACAAATAAACAATATAAAATTCACAGTCCGTCCCTGTTATACAGGCTGTTCCATTAGTTCCGGTACAGAAGATTATAGCGTTATAGTCGAATTTTAATAAAATGTAACCGGTGAATATTAATCTGTGTTAATTTAATATTAATTGTTCAATTACTAAAAGCTTTATGGCTAAGTTTATTATCAAACATTTTTTCATCAAGAAAAAAATATGAAACTGACTACTCAAAAAAACAATATTTAAGACATTGAAAAAAAATAGGTATTTCTGATGCTGTATCAAAAAAGCAGCCAGTTATTAAAATAAGGAGGTTTCTACTTAAAAAATAGTATATTATCGGCAAGTCTCGTGTCTTTAAACCTGCACGTACTAGAAAAACTAATAAGACCCGATTATACAGGCTTTTTAATGTCAAAATTTGACATTATAATACAACCAATATAGAAACCTAGTTTTAATAGATTGAAATTTGTTGCAAGTTAAAAAAATCACTGTTTTTGAAACGTTTCTGAATTTTCCTTCACAGAGTAGAGAAGAAGATTGTTTCAGCTAAGAGTATACACAATTTTATTTCATTATTACAACACAATGACAAGGTGTAGGCTTTTCCCTGAAGATTTGCAAACAGTTAAAAAAAAATCAATGAGTTATATATTTAACAGAAAATTATTCAAAGAATGCATTTATTAAAAATAAATTTTATTTAAGTAAATGGTTATAGCAGGAATAGATAGACCAACATTTAGAAGCCTCCCTACTAAAACCGACTTTGAAATTGTATAAGTCGAACCAATGCCATAATCCAGTTGACCACCCGCCCCAATAAATTTCTTATTTTTATTTAGGACAAGGTTTGTCGGTTTCCTACTTCAACCATAATTTCTTTCCTATATATCCTCCGATAGCAGGTATTTTCATATAACAGGTTTGCTTTCTTTAATTTTTTGAAAAAGTTTTGTTATGAATTTTTCAACTTTCAATAATTTTATTTGATATTGTTTAACAGTAAATGCAAAACATACATTTGTAAATTTTTTATTTAAAATTTGAACATTTTTGATTTCTAGTATGTGGTAAATATTTTACTCAAATTGAATTCAAAAATGAAATTTACATTTTTGGCAAAAATTCTGTTTACATCAGGTGAAAGAACGTTTTTGGTCTCTCACATTGACAAGTTTCATAATAATCGTTTAAACGATAACGAAGATATTATCAAAAAATCATTTCTCATACCGACTTTTTAGAAAGCTATAATTTTTCTATTAGTTGAGATAGGTCAACAAAATCTGTCCCATTTATCATCGTTTTTAGAAAGGTATTTGTTGTTAAAAGTAAGCCAATCAACCTGTATTGGAATGCATATGAATTTCCGAAATCTTTTCCAAATCGGTTAGTTAATTAAGTTTGGGTCATCCAAATTAATAATCAAAAATATTATTTTGTTTAAATGAGTTTTGAACAACTATTCAAGTCCATCAAATATCGAAATCTCACCTTTAATAATGACTGATCTACAGAAGATGGAAGCGAGAATGTTTAGTGTAGAAAATTTTATCAAAATAAAACTTGTTTGTCTTTTAAAAATGTATCGGAATCCATCAAATGATTCTTAGAAATTTATTTATACAATAAATATAGAATAGTAACGATAACAATAAACTATAAAATTAATATAATATAATAATAATTGTATTCGAACACAAAACTTTGCTAAATTGAAACAGAATCGTTGGGAGAACAGGTAATATCATAAACATAATTTTAAGGTCAACTTTGCGGTTGCACTATTCAACTTGTAATTGCCTGTTGTGAATTACAAATTTTCAGGAAGACTTTAGATTGAAAACTGTCCAGGTCAAATACTGAAATATTATTGTCGGATTTAGAATGGTTTCCATTAATAACTAACAGCGAAAATTTCAAATTCCTTTTAGTTTTGGAAATAGCGCTAGTGATGGACATCCGATTTTGTGTCTAATTTGTTAAACTTTTTAATTATCTTAGAAACAAAATTTGGAAATTCCGCTCAGTTATTTTGTAGAAAATTGGGTGCTCTTTTGGATAACGTTAGTTTCATCAAAATATGTTGATAAGTACTTTGTTTATGAGAGTAGGACGATACATTGGTTGCCTTATAAAAGAGTTGGGTGGTGAGGCTTCTTAATCGTCGATTCGTAAAAGAAAGAAAATGGTTTTAAGCATTTTTGCTAATGCTAAACTAATAAATAATAAGTTAACATACATTAGTTCATTATCAAATAAATGGTATTCGTATAGATGTTATCATTCACTCAATGCTCTATCAGCTATCTGGATGGACAATCCTCAGCACCCTGGATAACCTGGCGATGCTGCATTTAGCTTTATGAGAACTCTCGGACCTCCACCGAGAACTCAGCTAGATGGTCTAACAAATACAATTGAACCTGATATCAAATATCAAAATCACTAATACTAAATTAAAAATTAATATTAAATATCAGCCAAGTTCGCTTTATATATTTTTCAACTCTGTCAATTTGCTTTTTTTAATGACAATGATAATAAATTGATTATAATTTTAAGCATAATTAAAATTTGTAAGAGTAAAATTGTTTCGTTAATTAAACAAAGTTGTATAAACTTCCGAACCGAATGTGAAAATGATCTAAAAATCTTTTCCAAATCGGTTAGTTAATTAAGTTTGGGTCATCCAAATTAATAATCAAAAATATTATTTTGTTTAAATGAGTTTTGAACAACTATTCAAGTCCATCAAATATCGAAATCCCACCTTTAATAATGACTGATCTACAGAAGATGGGAGCGAGAATGTTTAGTGTAGAAAATTTTATCAAAATAAAACTTGTTTGTCTTTTAAAAATGTATCGGAATCCATCAAATGATTCTTAAAAATTTATTTAAATTATTTATACAATAAATATAGAATAGTAACGATAACAATAAACTATAAAATTAATATAAAATAATAATAATTGTATTCGAACACTAAACTTTGCTAAATTGAAACAGAATCGTTGGGAGAACAGGTAATATCATAAACATAATTTTAAGGTCAACTTTGCGGTTGCACTATTCAACTTGTAATTGCCTGTTGTAAATTACAAATTTTCAAGAAGACTTTAGATTGAAAACTGTCCAGGTCAAATATATTTATCACTAATGGATATATTATTGTCGGATTTAGAATAACTAACAGGGAAAATTTGAAATTCCTTTTAGTTTTGGAAATAGCGCTAGCGATGGACATCCGATTTTGTACCTAATTTGTTAAACTTTTTAATTATCTTAGAAACAAAATTTGGAAATTCCGCTCAGTTATTTTGTAGAAAATTGGGTGCTCTTTTGGATAACGTTAGTTTCATCAAAATATGTTGATTAGTACTTTGTTTATGAGGGTAGGACGATACATTGGTTGTCTTATAAAAGAGTTGGGTGGTGAGGCTTCTTAATCGTCGATTCGTAAAAGAAAGAAAATGGTTTTAAGCATTTTTGCTAATGCTAAACTAATAAATAATAAGTTAACATACATTAGTTCATTATCAAATAAATGGTATTCGTATAGATGTTATCATTCACTCAATGCTCTATCAGCTATCTGGATGGACAATCCTCAGCACCCTGGATAACCTGGCGATGCTGCATTTAGCTTTATGAGAACTCTCGGACCTCCACCGAGAACTCAGCTAGATGGTCTAACAAATACAATTGAACCTGATATCAAATATCAAAATCACTAATACTAAATTAAAAATTAATATTAAAAATCAGCCAAGTTCGCTTTATATATTTTTCAACTCTGTCAATTTGCTTTTTTTAATGACAATGATAATAAATTGATTATAATTTTAAGCATAATTAAAATTTGTAAGAGTAAAATTGTTTCGTTAATTAAACAAAGTTGTATGAACTTCCGAACCGAATGTGAAAATAATCTAAAAATATTTTCCAAATCTGGAACCTAAACCACAAATTGAGGCTTCCTATTTACAATTTTTCAACGTGGTCTTCCGATGCTAATAAATAAATCTTCGGAATGAAAACCAGTGGCTGTATATTTTATTTTTTTTTTTTTTTGAGTGTATAGAAATTTTAAAATAGCGGGGTCTTGTCATCGACTGCCCCCTCGGCATCATCAAAGCGTCACGTAGAGATGTGTGCGTGTCGCGCCCAAGTGACCTTTGACAGACGGTGTATGCGCCACAAAGAGACAAATCTGCATACCACATCCTCCACTTTCGTCAACTAAAGCACCACCATTAAAAAACGAGTTCAAAAATAACGACATTAATAAATGATAATCCCTTGGGAAAAAAACTAATCCACAATTTATTGTGTAACGTAATGTTGTTAATTCCAACATTTTAGAATATAACGAACAAAATCAAGTGACAATAAAAGCGTTCCATTTGGTCGTTTGTTTGATTCACCACGCTTTTCAACGCAATGCGTATAAAATACATTGACATGTTCATTAGTGGAAGAATCGTTACTCAACTGTTTACTGTTTTTGACTTGGAGCCCCTGCCAGCATAAAATTTTCATTTTACGGCAGCTTTGTTCCATTAGACGACCAGCAGATACAAAAAGTTTCTGTTTTCAATTTTGACCAAAAATAAATTTTGAAAATTAGGCATTTTCTCTAAATCCTGTTACTGATAAGATTAATGATGTTCAAAGATGATGTTTATACTTAATGGTCTGAAATAAAATCGATAATAATTTATTCAGAATCTTCTTACATAACAACTGTTTGTCTAAATCCGAACACCATCAGCCAAGAATAGAGTCGTTGTTATTGAGAAGTGATTGTAATAAAAAACATCAATAGATCAAGATGAGTAATCAAAAAAATAGTTTATAAAAAAATTTCCAAATCCAAAATAAAATTTCACAAATTTATCTAATTAAATTCTTCAGTTTTTCCATTCACAGTTAATTAAATATGAAATTGTAGAAGTTGTTTTATTTCCAGTTTTATTAGTCAGCTAATCAATTTCCTCTTTAATTTCTCGCTTTAAACCATGATAATTTTATCTATGATAGAATCATGAGAAATAAATAATTGAATATTTGCTGTGAGATTGAAAGTTGAAACATTTTGAACGTCACTGGTGTGGGAATAAAAAGCGGCAAAAAGTAGGCACATGATAACTGGCGCTTTTAAACTGACTAGGCTATTGTTAACATCAGCATCGGCAGTATTCATAAGGATGTGCGGCTAACTAGGGAACGTGAGCGGCATACATTTGGCGTGTGCATGTATAATGATGGCATTGTTGCAGTACAAATAATGTCACATATCAATTTTTTAAAATCCTATACCAACGTCAGCCGCAATGCGTGAGGCCTCCATGTATTATTTATTTCAAAAAGAAAAAAAATTGAAAAATTTCAGAATTATACCAAGAATCTAATAAGTATTTTGACTGAAGTAAGAAATGTCGAAAACGCAGCAGGTTTTCACGCTCTTTTATAATAAAATTCCTTTGTCTCGATTTACAAAAAGACGCGATAAATCAGTGCCGGTTAAATCTCCCTTGAATAATAAAATCACTTACAACGTTATTAATGGAAATATTATCCACACAACGAAACCGTGACCAGAAAAGGATGAGATAGTCTTGTTGCGAAATTTTAATTAATACAACCAAATGGGGATTTTTATTCATTTCCATCGACGCTAATTGCTATGGACAATGTTTGGAGAGAGAGTTGGGCGGACCCTTTATTATTAACACACACGTTATTTACAATCAAAATTAATCCATACAAAAATTTCAGTCAAGAAAAGTTCGATAATAAAAACATAATTAGGGCAAGAAAGACAGCAACTTTTTCATTCCAAAATGAAACAAGTTTTTTGAGAAATTTCACTTTACATCTTAATGTAAAAATGCGGGTAATTAGCAAACTGCAATTTTCAACTGAAAATACATTTGCGTGTAGATAAATAGTGATAGTGAAATGTTGATAGGCTGCAAAGTGGCCAATAACTCACGAGGATGACCACTCAGATTTTCTATAAAAGGGCAAAAGAGATTACAGACCATAACCACATGAAATTTATAGTAAATATTCTTGGCGATTCTTCGTCATGCAAGACTATCTTTTATTCCAAAAAGATGTAAAACGGTACTGTTACATGCCAAGTATGTATTGTTACTTGATATTTTAATAAAAGTGGTAAAACGAATAATTTAGTACTTTTTCAAGTTGAAAGTATTTGTAAATTTCCAGCGATCGGTCAGTATTTATTACTAGTGGCATGTTGTCAAGAGGATAAATGCTGACATTGCGTCACGTAGCTTACAAGTAAAGATCGAGTCCGAGGGCATGTATGTGGTAAGCGGCAACCGCCCATAATATAAATTCAATTAACGCAGCTTGTATTTCACATAATGCCACCCCATACGAGGCACCTGCTGATGAAACCGTCGCTACAATAATGCGGCGCACATCTCTTCCTGGGAATATCGCAACATTTTTCCAAGAACCACGTGTCGGACACATCAAAAACGCAAATGAAAATTAAAAAAAAAAAGCAATTTTGACGACTTGTCGGATTCATATCTGTCACATTGTAGCCGATTTGCTTCGACTTTCGGTTGGGGTTAACCTGATTTAGTAGCCGCAATGGTGGTCTTGTCTCTTGTCCTGCATATACGCACTGGATGTACAGTTGCTACTTAGTTATTCTTATGAACATAAGAGGTCCATTTGCATCCTGTTCTTGTCACTTTTCCGATTACCGCACGCAGGCGAATCGTGGCTGACAACACGATTAACTGGCGAGAGTTTTGACACGGAAAATAATACAAAAAAAAAACGACAGAATGGACCAACTTTTGCTAAACTCATACATGTGCATTCTTAATTAGCTATACCGTAATGCGGAACTTGCCATAAATACGACATATTTTAAACCGGTACTAAAAATGCAAAATTATTAACAACTTTTACGTAAGAAAATTTTGTCTGAGATCTCATAGACGCCAGATGTAAGTTTCCGTTTAAAGCATTTATACACTTTAATAATTTGATATTTATGGCGAAAACAACTTAAAAACAGTTGTTTACCATCATTGAAATGAATAAAAAAAAATTTTTAAGTGTAGTTTCTAGTAGCTTTAGCTGTTAACTTATGCACATTAGTGCAACAAAAAGAGTATCGAGGCCACCCTGTAGGCCAATTAGACGAAATCGCCCAATAATTATCAATTAAGTGAAATAAAACAAGAAGCGCCGACACTGCACAGCCGCAGGCAAATATAGCGATGTTAATTGAATCGTACACTAGAGGCAAAAATGCAGAGATAACGTCGGCCATAATTAATTATTCGACTCAGAATTGCTGATTACTCAATTACCATTGCGAATTAGATATAATCCAGGTTAAAGGTAGTGACTTCAATGCGAGGTTAGAACACAAAAAATAGTGACGATCTTCGGGCATTTAGTGTTAATGTGAGAATAATTACCGGTGATAGTCGGTGATAGTTTCATAGAGTATTGATTATGTTAATAGCTGTAAGGTCTTTAATTAATCTCAATGCGCTGCAATTTTTTCTATAAAAAAGGAGTAATTCTTGTGTTAAAATTGTCCGTCAGCTTAAGTAATTGGCAGCAACATGGCTTGTTGCTTGCTGACTTTATGAATTATTCTTTTCCCAATACTTAAATGACAGTTCAATAACTTTTGATTTGATTATGCGAGAGATAAGTCTGCATCAGTGAAACGATGTTGAAAGATTTATTGTTTTTTGTTGAACGCAGCAGGAATATGTCGACTGCCAAATATTAGTCAAACAATTTTTAAGAAAATTAATCGGTTGGTAGGGTGTTTGATTCAAGATGGAGATTGAAGAATGGATTAGATAAGCGAATTTCGTCCCACCAAACAATTTGTGTAAGTAGGTCCTCCAATAAGCACTTTCTGTACAATTACAACCAATAAGTAAGAAGCATGAGAAAGTGATGGAGGGGTTCCCAACTGATTCGAATTATCAATAGTTTTCAATGTGATTGTAATCAATCATAATTAAATTTGTTATTCCCTTCTCTGATTATATAATTCCACTCTCTTTGAAACAAATACTACGTTTCTATTATTGAATATAATCTTGATGATTAGAATTCTGCGTAGGAGTTTGATAATTGAATTGTCATCTGAAATAGCTATTACCTCTCAGGCTAATTTAATTTTTTTCTGCTCAATTATAGTTCGTATTTAATCAATGAAAATCGCAGGATAATTTGACAGTTTTACATAAGAAAAGACCCTTATTAGCATTTAATTATGCTCCAGTAATATTAATGTGTCACATCCGACATGATTTTTGAAATTCTATTAAAACGCCCAGGTGGTCCCATTTATCATATTAATTCTTGTAATTTTATAATTATACTGTTCTGAAGATTTTAAATACAGGTTTGAGAGTTATTTCAATCGAAAGTAAATTATGCAAAATTAGGGTTGTTGGGGTTGTATTTCACGCCATTGTATTAGTCAAATTTTGTTCAATTATCAAGCATGAAACTTGTAAAGAACAATAAAGAAGATATTTTTATCTCAATATCTGAATATATAATCAGGCTGTGATTGTCGGCTTGCGGCTATATGGGTGATCTCCACCCAACGCACGAGCGAAGCCTGTAATTAAAATAAAATAAAACCTTTATAAAAAAAAAGTCGAATTTCCACGGGAAGATGATGTTCTTTGACAACCCGTCATTTATTTTCATTACGATGCACATTAAAAAATTATTATCGCACTCTTGTAAGCAAAATTTCACATAGCCGTTTATTATTTATTTTGGCGGCGGTTTGCAATTTCGAACACACAGCACCTGACCCTTTTGAACTTATCACCGCGATAAATAATTTGCATCGTTGGAAATTTATCGCGCCGATTCCAAATACTGCATCCAGAATGCATGTATGTAAATTCCACTTTGACAAACACTTTTTCGTCCTGGGAGTGATCTATTTCGACAAGACTACGGTGACAGGAGGACAATATCCGTGACGTGTTTATATGTAGCAAATGGACAAGTCACGTGCTGCAGGAGATCGAGTCGAGTCGCCCACTTCGACAATTAGTAATTCGAGTTGACATACAAACACCCACGTCTCATCAATCATCGACACTTCCTATTTACCTTCGATTCGGAATTGAATTTCCTCATAAATAATCTCATTCGTAAATTAAGTGTTCATATATCACGGTTACGTGGTAGCGCCCACACACTTTGCGAAAATCACTATACAAAAGGATGAGTTAAGCGCATGCGTTCGAGTTATTAATTACAACTCTGAAATTAAACCGCGGATAACATCAAGGCCTAAGTGAGTTATTGAGGAAAGGCAAAAATTATTATACTCAACATCAATTCATTTTACTTTCAAAATTCGACTTAAGATACTCTCTTCTATCTGACTGCTGAAGATAATCAAACATTGTGCACGAATGAAGTTATTTATGTTTGTGTGTCTAAGTTATGACGCCACTTTTCTTTTATGTCCCAAGAAATTTCAATTTCGAAGCAATAACTTCCTAGCATTTTCTATTCAAAGAGTATTTGTTCGGACGTTTAAAACCTCTAAACTTACTAAGTTTAGTCATAATAAAGTCTGTATTAAACAAATCGCGCCATAGCGCCTGTCAGGATCTTAAGATGAAGTGCTATTAAATCATTTCGCTGCTGTCAGCCCTTAAAAGCCATATCTTAGTACCGAGCATGCTCGTAAAGCATACGAAAAATACAATTGTTATACAAATTTTCAAGATTCGAGAATATTTTTTTTTTTTTTTACAAAAGCGCATCGTCACCGAAGTTAAACGTTACAAATAGTTTGGTTATTGACTGACATTCGTGGAATTCCATCGTCGCTAAAGTGCTAATGATACGTCTAAAGTATTTCACAATAATCCAAGCTCTTAATCATTTACGCTAAGATCTTTATCATCATTTATTCCTCCTTCACAATGATCTTCCAATTCATCATTTCTTTGCGCCTGACGCATGCATTGTAATGCGGGCGATCTCGCGTGTTCAGGTGGGGAAGTCGCCAGTACTTGGTACCGCAGACTCCAGTAAGAATCAGTGACCAAGTCGAAGTCTAACTATCGACATCGTGAGAGATATCAACAAGCGCATAGACAACAAACCCGCAATGTTCCATCGATTTTCTGAAACTGTGCCAAAAAACAGAAACAAATTGCAATTCGGTTAAAAGTGTTTTCAATCATGGATTCGCTTTTACAATTTGATAGTTTAAGCGATCGTCTATCGAACTCTTCATTTAACACCGATAATAACAACAACAATAATGATGTGTACAGTGCTACAGTGTCTAAAGACAAGTACTCTTTGCGGCCGCGATCGTTGCGAAGAGCCACTGAACAATCAACAATCGAAGAGACAAAATCCGACAATAAACAAAATAAACCCCATAAACAAAAACAAAAACCAGCACCTTTAAGCAAATATCGACGCAAAACAGCCAATGCAAGGGAACGAAATCGCATGAGAGAAATAAATCAAGCTTTCGAGACTTTACGACAAGTTATTCCTCATGTGCAAACAGCACAAGTGCCCGGTTCCAATGAAAAATTGACTAAAATTACAACGTTGCGACTTGCAATGAAGTATATTGCGGCGTTAAGTGCTGCTTTGAATAATCCAGAACCGAGTACATCGTCAACTCCGGAAACGTCTTCAGATTATAGTGATTTGGACTGTTTACTATTAGAATCTGATGGCGAATCGTTACAACTTTCGGATCATTCGCTATTGGCGTCTCCAGATTTTCCGGAACCGTCTTTAAGTCCTGTTGATTTTAGTGATCCTTGTCTTCCTGCATTATTGCATACGGATTTCACAGAACATACACTCGAACCGGGAGATTTTAATGAATTTTTTTTTGCCGATGTAGCTATCAAGCACGAGGCGTAAATTTTTAAATTTAAATATTGTAAATAAAAAAAAAACGAACTGAAACGTCTTGCCTCATAGTACGTAAGTTTTTTTCTTTTTTGTATATTGATTGTCTTATTGTTACCTATTATAAATTATATTATATTATCATTTTTTTGTATGTTATTTTTTTATATTACATTATATATGAAATAATAAATACGTTGGAATGAATTGCTTGCTTAAATTCTTGTGACAAGTCTTTAAGAAAACCAGAAATTCAATACGTGATCTTTTTAGTGCGGTTGGAACCACCAAAAAAATAAACAAGTGCAGAAAGAGATGGTACCTGATATTAGGTTCACTGGAACTGGCTCGAAAAGAACCTGGAATTATTGAATTAATTGCTCTGAAAAATGTGTCAAGTATTAATGGTTAAAGTAGCGATAATCTTAATTATAAGTGTTTTACCTTCATGATTTTCTTTACTCGTAAATTACATGAACCAGATTTCTGGAAATTACAAACATTCACTAATTAATAAAATTAGTAAAAAGCGTGTCGATGAAACTACCAACGACATCTAACTAATCGAACGGGAACTAAACTTTCAAGAGGTAAGTAAACAAACGATAATTATTACATTCTTAAAAATCATTTCTAAGTAAATGAAAACATATTATTAAATTATTAGCGATTATTGCATAAAACCTCGGCCTAGAGGTGCTATGAAAATTCCACAAAGTAGCAATAATAAAGTGGATTTATACGAGTTGAGCGTTTGTCGGCCTCCTACGAAGCTGCCAATAATTACATTATAATAATTATGATAAAAATATTGCCTTGTCGCAGTTTCCGGTTCCTGAAATCAATAAACAAATATAACAAATATTTCTTTCTACAATTTATTTATTTTTACTCTTTTATAAAACTTAACAATTTATAGTCGAACAAGTTTCACTTTCATAATAATTATTGTCATAAATAATACGTTTTTTACGAAACATTGATAACAGCATTTTCAGGGTTTGCCATTTCGTAATAAAAAAATAATTATAACACCTTATTCGGATTTATCGTTGCTTTCACCAAAATGTCAACGTGTTGTATGCGCCACCCCTTTATAATGCAAAAATAATGTAAATTTCAAACTTGTGATTGGATTGATAGAAAAATCGATTTATGTTGGTCGTTCTTAAAGGTGTGTTAAACAATAGGGACGTTTAAGCCAACAAATATTTAGTTTGTACGAGATTTTATTACGATGTTGTGTCAATAGTAATCATTATTTATGGCCGTTTGGTTAAGTATTAGATTTGAATGCTCGATCACAAATGTTCTTTCGAGTCTATAAAACGAGCTTTCGAAATTATTATTCTGAATAATGATAGACTAACTCCGGATAACTCAATTCTAATATTGTGAATAATTCAGAGAAAATCACTTTTACATGGTGGTCTCTATTAAGCAAACAAATTATATCTATTACTATACAGAGTGTTCTATTATACTAGAACTGATTATAAAATAAATTGTAAGCAGGGAACGTCAATTTGCATTCAAGTTCTTGAGTTTAAAAATATTTCGATATGATTTCCACTTTCGATTTTTACATACAAGTTCTTACAAAAAGCAAAAATGTATAAACAATTTTTCCAATTATTTTTTTGTTTTTTCCATTTTTCTATTGTTTTTTAATCTTCTATTTTATCATTACTTACATCTTACAATTTAGGTACATTTATTCGTTTTTCTGCTTTTCATCAGTTTATTTATTTATTGTTTATTTTTCAATTTTTTGTCACATATTTCTCTCCATTTTTTTATATCTTCTTTCCGTTCTATGCAGTTGTAATTCCATACTTTCCCTTATTAGTTTTCTTTTCACACTTTTTATTGTTCTCATTATTTTATTTTCAATTTTTTCCTCCTTTTAGTTTTCAATCTTATTTATTATTCTTCCATTTTTTAAAATCATCATTTTTCTCACATTTTCCTCTTTTAATTATTCCATCCTTGTTTTGATCCATTTATTAGTTTTTTAATCTTTTTTTCACTCTAATAGTTCACTTATCTTTTCTTCTTCCTCAATTTTTTATTCTTATTTGTTCTTTCTTATTATAATACTTTTTTGTTTTTCCTTATATTTATTCTCTCTTATATTATTTATAGCTCTTGATAAGATTTTGGATAAAACAAAAGTAGAATGAAAGTGAAAATATTCTTGAACTGTATAATCTGGAACACAAAACGTTTCATATTCAATTTTTTCACAATTTACCTATAACATTCTAATTATTAATGCTGATATTGTCATTGATAGGTCACTCTGTATTTTATAGATATAATAATTTTATTAAGAAAACACTCTATGCAAACTAATGCATTCACGAAGTAGAATCCTACACACTCCTCCTACAACTCCCACAGCACAAAAACAACAATACATCTTGAAAATTATATTGGGCGTTCTTTTATTACAAATTTTTTAACACAGATTAGCTAATAGACAAGCTATTAACAAAATTTTGAAAGTTTTAAACTTTTACGACTTAATCAGTTGAACAAATTTTACAAAAAGTGATAATTAAAAACTTCCTACGTTTCTGTAAAAAAATTTTTGTAAATATTGCTACAATTAACTATTGAAAATATTTATTTCTCATGATAGAAAGTACTTATTACGGTAATAAGAAAAGCCTCCTACAAGAAACCAGCGATTTATGAAGCGGGGGTGTTTGATTGTTTTTAGGTGATTCTGTTAACTATAGACCCACACCAAATCTTAAAAAAAAAAAATAATGAACATCGAAGATATCACTGTTTAATATTTGTATAATTTGGGCGTAGGAGTTCTCGTGGAGGTCCTCCAGTGACAGATTCAACAATAGACAGTCTATTTTATTGTCGACTCTCGACAATGCAGAAGCACCCAACAATAACAATAATAACAATGATAATAAAACTTCTTATCTGAACGTGAATCTGAGTCCCGCCTAAAGTCCTCCTCCAATTTCGTAGCAATTTTTCAAATGAGAAAATTTCTCGCAAACCAAAAATCTCCTCCTGAGAATGATGGATGTGTTTCTCTATAATGCGGTTTTCTTTGCTCGCACACGTCCAGACTCTCAATCAACATTACCATAATGTTCAGTTTATGTTGTGTAGGTGGTCTTGTTGTGGGGTCTGATGGTCAAAAGTCTTATAGCAAAAATCAAATTTTGAAAAAAAAAAAAAGTGTCTGAATGATTGAATAGGTGATACGTTATTTAAAATCGTAGCATTTTTCTTAGTAAAGATATGGCCTATAATAAATACCCTCGTTAAATTTAAAAGTTGGTAAAATCAAGATATGAAGTTTTCCGTTCGAATTTAATGATTTTAGCTTAAAAATTTATGTCAGGAGTATTTTTAACACCTGTAAACTAATTAAAGAATTTCTGTGCTTGACATTTCTCGCTACTAAATAAGTGAAAAAGTTTTTCAAAGTAGAACTGATAAAAATGCTTTTAATAACAATATATCTTCAATTAATTACGAATCGTCTTGAATTTTTTATTAATGTTGCTTATCCTGGAGCAGGCGCCGGCAGAGTATTAGTGTCTTTGGTTTTATCTAGACTGCTACCTGTCCACATTTAAACACATGGTTTATCTTTGACACTTATGCCTTGTTACAGCCATCACCTTCTTATCGCCAAACTTCCAAATTCTTGACTCTCTAATCCAAAATCAGTTTGCGCAATTTCCGTGCGATTAAATTCAAAAATGCTCTTTTCTATGATTCTCACACAAATAACAAGATGTGCTTGTGAATATCATATTAGTCAGTCGGTGAGTTTTTGCCTTTGTCGGCAACAGTGTTGTCCTCAATTCACTTACATACATGTTTATTTTTCTAAATCAACTGAGAATATATATTTTTTTTAATTCCTTGCATAAGATTGCATCATTTCTGATTAAGCTGACCTGTAAATATTTTTCGAAAACTTGTCCCCGTACTACTCCAAACGTAATAAAAATTCTGTAACACTGAAAGCGTGGGTGAGTCATATGTTTGTATGTACAATCAGTGGCCTTTCAACATAAATACAAATCAAGGGAAAGTGTGCGTGTAATGCAGCGAATTATTGACTGAAGTCACAAATATCAATCACTTAAGAAAATTTCAACTGATGATTGCAATGTTACAGCAGACTAATTGACTCATTACTAATTACAAAACTGCACGCGTATAATTGCAAATTATGCAAATTGTTTTTACTTGCAAGTTTTATTGATAAGCTCAAGAGTATTTATCTATCATAAACATTAATTACACTTTTTTGAAAAGCTTTGAAAATGCCGCTGGCGTTGTTAACGATCAATCAAAAATTCATCAACTATTCTACCAAAATAATTTTTTTAAAATTGCCTCAGACAGGTGCTGTTTTAAATATCTTTCAACACTTTTAACCGTTTTAATGCACGAAATTATTTTCAAAACTTTACGAAAATTGCATTGGAATTTTTTTAATTTTTAGGTGGTGCGTGCGGCAATAAACTTACACTTACTTAATTGAGTCCTCAATTTACGGTTAAAATATCATTTGGAAAGGAGGCGGCAACTTTCAGAATTTGCCCAACTAACAAATTACTGGTTACAGTAATGCGATTTTAATGGATTGAACGATACACCATTGAACTTTTTTTTTCTTTCTTTCTACTCTTCCTCAGTAGCTATTTTTTCTAGACAATCAGAGTGAAATCATCTAAGCGGCTATTTCAATAAGACGCCATTCAGTCAATTGATATGTATCGGGCATAATGGATCTCGATTGATGGTCAGCCTTTTTAAATAATGGAAATACATGCTACTAATCATCAATATTAAGCATGCGGAAGCTCTTACAATCGGATATTAACACCATTGATAACTTCTTTCTAGACGACATAAATAATGCTTTCAGCTAATTAAAAGAATAAAGAAAAAAATTTTAAAAGCCGCTTTGTAGTGCCAAGATTGTTAATAATTCATTTCGGCTTGATGGCAAAATTACCATAACGGAAAAGTATTTAAAACAATTTATTATTAATTGGTAACGATTTTCATTATTTCAAATGTCACCTCGGGATGTTATCAATAAGCAGCAAACTTATTTCACTTTTATCTTTGAAATGGAAAGTTTTTCAATTGTCAGAAGAAAAAATTGGATTTGGTGTATATCAATCTATGTTCAAATTTTGACAACTAAATTTCGGACTCGTTTCTAATCTATCATTGAAATCACTACGACAATGTCGCCAAATCAAAATGATAAATAATCTGAATGTTTGAAATAGCGAGATAAAAATGTTGACGTTACAAAACTAGAAAATATTTTATCAATAATTAATCAAAATTGATAGCAACCAACAATAAATTCCTAGAGTTATTCATAATTATCAAAATTTATGTGTCTGGAGAAAAATACATTAAAAGTCGTTTTATAAGCTGCTACTTGATTATGCTTTATCACCTATCCTGTCACAATATTACACCGACGGAAGAAATCTTTTATATGAATCAGTTGATTAGGCAGCCATTGTGGTTAACAGTATAAGATTTTTTTTTTAAGTTTTGCAGGTGGCGACACCTGTCATTAATTCCCGGTGTAACCTATTAGCACCTGTGACCCCGTCTAAGGCAGTGCGGAGGTGACAAGTGTGTATTTATGGCATAAGTTAAAGTAGCTGTACGTCTTTGGAAGTCTGAGAAGCCGCTCTCAGCAGGACATCAAAAAGCGGAAAGCTTTGTCGTTTCTTCCGCCACAAGTATCAAGCTTTCAACAAATAATTTTTAACCCTGGAATATGATGCGTGAATATTAATAAAATCTACACGAGTCAACCCTTTGGAATTTCAGTATATAATAATTGAAATTTTCAAGTTGGCATTCCGACAATTTCAGTGCTTGTCACTTGAATAAAATATGTACCAATTCGATACAGTCCAGACATGAAAGTGAATTAATGGCAAAAGAAATCCTAAATTAACAATACACACTTAATCAGAGAAATGGTCAGAAATATGTCGGCAGGATTGTCAACATGACATCGATGGACCAAATATGGAAGCGGGCCGAATTTGCAGGTTTTAAGCTAATTTTAACGAAAGCGTAGCGATTTGTCAGCGAAACCTACATTTTTCAACATTCATGATGAAGAAATAGGTTGGATGAAAAGATGAAAAACGAAATAAAAACAAAAACGATTTATCTTCACGAACAATGGACGTAAATTAGTGATTTAATAACAGACTTAACCAATAATGAACAACGAATAATTTACACATTAATATACAGCTTTTCATACAAAACTCAAAAGTAATTCTAAAATGCAAAAAACGCTAAAGTAAAATTAAGCTTTTTGGAATTTTCCGATAACTGATATTTTGACAAAAATCCTGATTTTAATTTTTTGAATTTCTTTCCACTTTGTGCCGTAATTTTTTTTTTTTATTATACAGCATGTTCCCTTGTAAAAGATAAGAAATTTTGAATTAAATTGTCATTTTTTGGGGTTAGAGACTAAATTGTCATATAATTTTGCATTTGGAAAATCAAGTATGCCCTAAAAATTTGGAAATAATCTGTTTTCCTGTAGTGTGAAGTTCCTTTTATCTAACAGATACGACAAAAAGTTATTAACAAAAGTTGTCTAGAATAAATATCTGAGCATGTATACCAAATTTCAAAAACATCGGCCAACTACTATATTTTATATTGAAAAATAGAATTAGTTGATTTGACAAATATACATGGAATAAGAAGCCAAGTCATAGTAACCGAATTTCAAAGTTATCAGACAACTATGATTTTTCACTTTTAAAAATAAACGTCAGTGATTTGTGAAATATTCCCAAAAAAATGAAAAATCAATGTTGGCCGATAACTTTGAAATTTGTTATATGGGTCCACATGTTGATTCTGAACAACTTTTCTTAATAACTTTCTGTCCTATAGACCTCTTAAATTTCATTCATACTTTCATGTTACAAAATAGTTTTCAACCAAGCAGGTCTGAACCACAAAAAATGACAATTAAAATAAAAAATTGTTTATCTTTTACAAGATTCATTTCACCTAACCGGGGACACACTGTATAATTTGCAAAATTTTTTTTTTAGAATTTTTAGACAAAAATATATGTCTAAATAGTAATGACAACTGATAAAATAAAATAAATAGGTACATTGCTTTTCTAGACAAGCAAATTGAGATTTATTCTGCCAAAATTCTAGAAATTGTTCCAAGAAAAAAAAATTGAAATTGCTGAACAAATCTTATTATCCTTATTAAAAAATATCAATGTTGAGATACTTATTTATGCAGACTAAAAAAAAATTACAGTTTGATTAAAATTGAAAATCGGGGGTTCTTGTTAGCACTAATAAACTTGTCTTAAAAAAGTGTTTCAACAATGTAAAAGTTTGAAAGAGGTCGGAGGAAGCATTATCGAGTAATTGATAAAAATATTTCAAAACTGTGAAGAATGAGAATAAATTTGAAAAGAGATTTATTTTGAGCATTGAATTCTGCAAAAGATTCCTCATTTAACCGTCACTCTATCTCTTCTAATAAATATTATGATATTGTGACCAAAATCCTGAAATTTTCAAAAAATTATTACCATTTCCAAAAATATGTGAAAAAATACATATATACGGAAGAATGGGGATCCTGTAGCTACTGATAAAAAAAATCACATCTTATCAGATTTAGGTGTTTTGAACTTTAATTTTGCTATAATTCATAAAGTTTTTCAAAATCAAATTTATCATATGTAATACGACAAGTAGTCAATGTTATGCCGATTATTTTTGTGGTGATGCTACAAATTTCAACGGCGCTGGGACATGAATTTGAGGAGTGCTTGCATGAGTCGAATTCGAAAGCGCCGTTGTACATGAATAGCAGCACCGGAAAAATGATCTGCTGAACATTGACTACGAATCGTTTTTGGTGGATTATTTAATGAATCAAATCTCTCAAACCCAAATTGAATAATTTATAAATCGAGCCTTTCATGATTGCGTTACTGTAACAACATCAAATAATTTATATTCAATATATAACTTAAAACTGTTGAAAATTTTTCAAATTACAATGGAAAGTGGATTGAAAAGGTTTGGTCGAAAAGATGATGGGGACATTGATGCAGAGATTACAAAAAATTTGCCGGAAAACACAAAACGATCAAGTGACTCAGTTTGGCGACAGTTTTCACAATTTTTACAAGAGAAAGGTTATAAACTTGAAAAATTCACTTCTCCTTTTGAATTAAATTAAATATTTCGAAGAGTTGGGCATATAATATGAAAAAGAAAGATGACACAGATTACAAATAGGAAGTTGTAAAACATATGTGGAATTCAACGGCGAAAATGATTCAAGAGAAATATTTCACAACATGGAATACTTCGGTAAATCCTTTTAATGACGTTGTTTTGAAATCTGCAAGAGAAGCCAGAAATACCATGAGAAAAAAATTGCAAGCTTTTCCAGAAAAAAGGACTGCTAATGCAGCGGTCCTGGGTGAAGACGAACTTGCAAAAATCATTGAACTTTTGGATGAAAACACCCCGGAAGGTCTTCAAAAAAAATTCTATTTTTAGCGTCTTACGAATTGGCTTGGCGAGGTGGAGAGGGAGCATAATGTAAAACAAGTTTTTTTTATAAAAGAATTAGACAATCAGGTATTGAGTACAACCCCATTTTTTCGAAGACCGCACAGGGAGGTGCGAAAAAGCTAATTTACAGCAAATGGCTGATAGCTAACAAAAGAAATGTTGATAGGTGTCCAGTAAAGTATGAAAATATCTCCCAACATTTCTTGAATATTTTTAAATACTGCATTTCGTTTTCAGATTATACAATAAACTCAAATTAATGAGAAGCGCTAACATTACAACGGACAGAATGTTTGTGACTCCCAATCCATATTGGAATCGTGAATCCTGTCATTGGTACAAAAATTCTCCAGTTGGTATTCATCAAATTGGCAAATGGATTAAATCTGAAGCAGAAAAATCTGGAGTAGACACAAAGAAACGAAAGATATTGGCACGACTCAGGCTGGTAGAGCCTTCTTTTACAATATTCGATGGAATCATTACTAGTCCAATATACGCTGCAATTCTTTTGTTACCATAGATATGTCTAAAATTGTAGTTTTTTCATTGGTTGAAGAACGTTAAATGACAGATGAATTAAAAGTCATATGTAATATAAGTAGTCAATGTTATGCCAATTATTTTTGTGGTGATGCGACAAATGTCAACGGCGCTGGGACATGAATTTGAGGAGTGCTTGCACGCGTCGAATTCGAAAGCGCCGTTGTACATGAATAGCAGCACCGGAAAAATGATCTGCAGAACATTTACTACGAATCGTATTTAGTGGACTATTTAATGAATCAAATCTTTCGAACCAAAATGAAATAATTTATAACTCAAGCTATTTATGATTGCGTTATTTTGATAACTGTCATAAGTGTCAGAAAGCGTCTCACATAAATGGCTTTCAATACATTAATTAGCTGTTTAGACTCTCAAAATCTTGTTGAATTACGATGTTAAGTGAAGTGAGATGTTTTGGGAATAACAATGATGGGGATTATCGATGCTGTAAGTAAAGTTTTAAGAATGATTTTTATTTGTTAAAAATATTCACTCTTAGGACTAGTACAATATTCGTTGGAATCACTAGTCGAATATACGCTGCAATTCTTTTTTTACCATAGAAATGTCTAAAATTGTGGTTTTTTTCATTGGTTGAAGAACGTTAAATGACAAATGAATTAAAAGTCATATGTAATCTGACAAGTAGTCAATGTTATGCCGATTTTTTTTGTGGTGATGCGACAAATGTCAACGGCTCTGGGACATGAATTTGAGGAGTGCTTGCACGAGTCGAATTCGAAAGCGCCGTTGTACATGAGTTGCAGCACCGGAAAAATGATCTGCAGAACATTTACTACGAATCGTATTTAGTGGACTATTTAATGAATCAAATCTTTTGAACCAAAATGAAATAATTTATAAATCAAGCTATTTATGATTGCGCTATTTTGATAACTGTCATAAGTGTCAGAAAGCGTCTCACATAAATGGCTTTCATTACATTAATTAGCTGTTTAGACTCTCAAAATCTTGTTGAATTACGATGTTAAGTGAAGTGAGATGTTTTGGGAATAACAATGATGGGGATTATCGATGCTGTAAGTAAAGTTTTAAGAATGATTTTCATTTGTTAAAAATATTCACTCTTAGGACTAGTACAATATTCGTTGGAATCACTAGTCGAATATACGCTGCAATTCTTTTGTTACCATAGAAATGTCTAAAATTGTGGTTTTTTTCATTGGTTGAAGAACGTTAAATGACAGATGAATTAAAAGTCATAATCCGACAAGTAGTCAATGTTATGTCGATTATTTTTGTGGTGATGCTACAAATGTCAACGGCGCTGGGACATGAATTTGAGGAGTGCTTGCACGAGTCGAATTCGAAAGCGCCGTTGTACATGAATAGCAGCACCGGAAAAATGATCTCCAGAACATTTACTACGATTCGTATTTGGTGGATTATTTAATGAATCAAATCTTTCGAACCAAAATGAAATAATTTATAAATCAAGCTATTTATGATTGCGCTATTTTGATAACTGTCATAAGTGTCAGAAAGCGTCTCACATAAAAATGGCTTTCAATACATTAATTAGCTGTTTAGACTCTCAAAATCTTGTTGAATTACGATGTTAAGTGAAGTGAGATATTTTGGCAATAACAATGATGGGGATTATCGATGCTGTAAGTAAAGTTTTAAGAATGATTTTTATTTGTTAAAAATATTCACTCTTAGGACTAGTACAATATTCGTTGGAATCACTAGTCGAATATACGCTGCAATTCTTTTGTTACCATAGAAATGTCTAAAATTGTAGTTTTTTCATTGGTTGAAGAACGTTAAATGACAGATGAATTGAATTGTCTTGTAAATTTTTTTTAAGAATTTTTTGACTATTTTGATAATTTGACAAAAATCCTGCCCTAATTTGAAATTACATACCTGCATCGTTTCAAATTTTATTTGTTTACTTAAAAACTATACATTTAATGAAAAAACAGCAGAAGAAACAGATTCTAAATTGAATAGACTTTTGAATTATTATAATAGCTTTTGTGTGTTTTGTGTGTTTGTGCTAAAAAATTATTAAGTAGATAAATCCAAAAGAGCCTACCCAAGGACACAAATAATACTGCTAATATTGGTCTAGAAAAACTTTGGTATGTCATATTTTACAAAAAATAATCAAGTATTTCCGTAAATAAAAAAACCAAATGTCTATTTTAGAGATCCTTTAGAGCCAATAAATCAAATATGGGTTCTTTTGTTGATTGATTTCTAGTTCTTAATCTATGATTCAAACATTCCACTTGTTACGATAGCTTTTGAAAAAAATGTTGAGATATTCTTGAAATAATTATCTAATTGTAAGTTCATTTTGTACCGTCGAATATCGTGAAACTGCAACTCTTGAATTTTTATAAATGAAACGAATATCTTTTGACAGTTGTGTAGCAATCATCATGTCGATGTCGAATCATTTAGGGATCAGGAAATCTTTCGAAGCCCTCCCGTGGTGTGGCAATGGTCTCACGGTTTGTCAGTGTAGTTGTGCGCGGAACTGGTACTAATACGAGCCAGAAGGTCCATATGAGGTAACAGGTAGATACCTGTTCAGGTGCGATCTGTCCAGTACGAGATGTTCCGCGTATATGTCGCATACCTCAACTCTTCATTTTACGACACAACCGTTCCCAATCGAGAGAAAACTTCATTCCGATCTAAAACCGACTCGACAATTACATTTCCCAGAAATACGAATAAGATTATTAACAATATATTGAAGACTTTCCTTTCTGAAAAATATTGAAAACGTTGAACTAGTTAATGCATGTATTCGATTTATTATCTTGTACTACTCGTATTTCAGTTCTAGTGTCGACAACTAATTACAGCATCTATTATCGACGAAAATAATTTAATGGTCTTAATGAATTTAAATTGACGGCAAGAAAATTAGAAATTGCAATAATGTTGATTTACTTGCGAAGAGTATTTATACTTTCAATACGGAACTGGACTATTCCATCCAACTTTTTTTTCACGACTGATTGTAGAAAGAAAAAATGAAATTCTTATCATAATTGATCTCTAGATGAAACAAGTTCTTTATTAATTAGAATAATGAGAGTTAAAGTAAGAAACTTGTAACGGCTTTACAATACTTGACTCAATAAATCAATCCAAAGAATAATATAAGTAAAATTTTGACATAAATGATTGACAATCAAATCTAAAAAAAAAAATCTATCAAAAGCTTCCTTGTCAGTAAATTGAAAGTAGAAATAATTTAACAATGTGCCCATTTCGATTTGTAATTGAAATAGAATAGTTGGAATTTAATCGGCAGGGTGTCGTTCCCAGTTTGCGGTCTCAACTTCGCATTAGTTTTAACAGTCTCTTAAAATTCTGAATGCCAAGTGCGTTGATGAAGTAAATTCAATTATGCGAGCTAATTGTCCCCTGTGGCGGCGCCTGCATGCGGCCTTGCAGTAGTCGCACAATAACACAAGTCCGCCCCTGATTCAAGACCGGCACAACGAGTGACCTTTTGACAAAAAAAAACTGACATAAATTTTGATATATTAGGACGTTCATAAAAATGGCATTTCAATTTTAATTCACATTACATACACATACGTAGATAAATATCATTCCGCGAGGCATTTCGACCAAAAAGCAATTAAAAACTGAACAGCTCCGACCTACACCTAAAGAAATGCAAAAATTGAAAATGCCCGTAAATGTTTTTTGATAATGAGATTCAGTTGTTGGATTTTGAAACGCTCAGATCGTATTTCATTAAATACATCAATGTTGAAAGACTCGTAAAACATAACAAGCTAAAAATTCGAGGCACACTCTGGAATAATAAAAGATAAAAGTTGATAGGCGGTCATAATTTCACCCAATTACAGGATATTCTCTACTTATCATCCACCATCTTTACGAGCTGCGTGCTAAGTACTCACTGTACTCAGTACTGACAGATTTCACTTGGAAAAATTTTACCATCAGTTTGATTTAATTAACAACCGACTTTATACTCAATTAAACGATTTCAAATTAATTATAACATTTTCAAAAGTAACATTTTAATTAATTTTTTATCGCCCCAACAACTGTCAATTTATTTATTCAATATTAGAATATAAAAGTGTCTAAGTTTATGATGAATCGGCGATTAAAATTTTACGATTGAGTCGCATCATGTCAAAACTGACGATTTAATTTAAAATATCACAAATATATCGATGGTTTAATCTAAATGGACCATTTGTCGCGGATGTTTTGACGTTCCAAAAATAATGATTAAGATGAGACCTATAAATCATTTGACTTTTGTCTATAACATTCGATTTTATCAACTCAAAACACATGTTGTTATTATTTCAAAATTAAATTGGAATTTTTTTTCTATAGTCCGACCCTGGGTTTAATGTATGTGTGAGCCTGCAAGAAGTCTACAAGACTGCCGGTCTTGTCTTGGACAGTGACCGCTGTCTTTAGGACGCCATCCACGTACTGGAAGGTCGGTTGGACAATTCCTTAACGTTTTCTTTTATTTTTTTTTTATCGAACGATATCCATGAATTTCTTTGCTAACAATCCGAAACGTTTCATACATTTAACGCTTAATTATATAATTATTATGCGAGTTATAAATTCAATGATAAAAATAAGTAATTTCTTTCAGTTTAAAAATCTTTGCTGCATTATAATAAGTGAGTGGATAATTATTCTTTTTGAGGGAATTATAGCGCTTGAAATCCGCCTCTGCTTAAGCCGGGTCTTTATTTCATGTAAATGTTTGCATTTTCTCACGGAGTGTCCGTCAAAAAAGAGATTCTGAGCGCGCGTTTTCGGACTCCGATCACGAACACGGAGAATGCAGCCGCCGAGCAACACTACCGAACTCAGTACCAGACTGATTTATCGTATTGCATTTTTAATTTAAATCGAAATTTGCTGCGCTGACCGCGATGCCTAATGTACCGTAAAAATGCACTCGGAATAAAAATTTTATATTAAAAAAAAAATTGTGTTAGTAGTGATAGCTTTATTTGCAACGGATTATTGTTAATAGTATGTAATTTGGTTGTATTCGTTGCAATTTGGAATTTTCTACCGCCCCCCAAGTAGTCCCGCAGCGATCATTATTCAGATCGGCGTTTTCCGTTGCTCCAACCTAATAAAACGAATAATGAGAATTAACCGAATCGATTACCATTAACCGCAAATACGGACAAAAACAATGGTAAGAACGCTATCGGCGGAATGTTTGTAAGTGCATTATAGTTGGATAATATTGGCGAGTTGACCACACACCGATCAATCATAGCATTCCTTCAGGATCTGTTTGTTACAATTTTTGCTCAAAAATCGGCTACAACTCGATAAAAACTTGCTAGAAAAGTGTGTTGTTTAAAGGTACATTGTATGCAAATCGAACAACATTCTTGCTACCAATACGCAGTCTCAAAGTCGCACGATTTAAAAATAATCGGAATTAGGGCAAAAGATGCCGCCTGAATTTTTTTCTTTAAATTTATAATTAGAAAAACAAATATTGCGTGCAAGTCTGATATTCATCATCAGTCATTAACTTGTATTTTAAATAAATCGATAAGATACGAAGAAACTTGTCGAAGATTGAACATTTTTAGATAAACTTTAATTATATATCGATTTGAAATTGCACTCAAACAGCTCTTTCTTAATCAAAAAGCGTTTCAACTATTTTTTTTTTTCTATCAATGTCTTGCGTGAAGACCTATAGCCATTAACTGCAATTTAAATTCTCACAAAGCCGCAATTGATTCATCTTTTATTATAACATTTTAAAAGCGACTCTGACAATTTATCTAAGGTGATAATGAGAAAATGCGATAACGAATTGAGATGTCGAGATCAAACTGATAATATAATCAATGACTAATTAAAAGTCAAAGACTTGGAAAAATGTTGGCAGGGTTTATTTATTAGCAAAAATCGATATAAAGCGTTCCTACCGTTTTACACAATCAAGGGAAAAAATTGCCATCCTACCACATTCTTTTACACTTGCGCGCTTAGAATGTGCGACAAATTGCAGAATATCGTGTGAAATTTTCTTTGGATTGAACTTCTGAACACAGGGACGGACTTTCAGAGATTCATTGTTTTAAGCAATAGATGTCGCATGTGGTTTTAAAAAACAAAGTTGTAGAATAAAGTTAATCGAAGTGGTAAAGTCCCGCGTTTTCTCTTTATCTAACATTATCCAACATGTACATATACTAGCAATTAGTGTGTTTTATTATATACTAAAAAAAGGACAATAGAGCCAATCAAAAGAATCCAAATATTCCATCGTTTTCTCTCAATTTATACTTGAAAATTTATTTCGCTAGCTTTTGCTGCAAAAGTGAAAAAAATTTATTATTTTTTTTATTCTAAAGGAACGGTAAATAAGTAAGAAGCCTAACTTTGCAGATCCTCTAGTGGGCTGATGGTAAAATGAATTGTAAACTTTCAACTTTCTAAGGGGTGCCGTTCCTGGGATAGGGGTGACTTTTAACATTTTTAAATCTATCTTCCTCAGACAAAACTTACACTCAGATTTGGTTGAAAACTAAGCAAGATTATCAATTCTAACCGAATAATTCGTCTGGCGTTGGTTCCAACTCTCTATCTTATACCGTTCCCAAGATAAGGGTAACTTTTAAACTAAGAAAAAAAAATTTTTTTCTACCATTTAGAATCATTTTAGAAAGTTTTTTTATCACAATCTAATCTAGTTTCATCTTTTTATCATCAATCGTTAGTAAAAATTTCAATTTTTCTCTCAATTTTTACTTAAAAAATTATTTCACTAGCTTTCACTGCAAAAGTGGAAAAATTTTTTTTAACTTTTTTATTCCAAAGGAACGGTAAATAATTAAGAAGCCCAACTTTGCAGATCCTCTAGTGGACTGATGGTCAATTAAATTGTAAACTTTCAACTTTCTAAGAGGCGTCGTTCCTGAGATAGGAGTGACTTTTGAAGTTTTTAAATCTATCTTCCCGAGACAAAACTTACACTCAGATTTGGTTGAAATCTGAGCAAGATTATCAATTCGAACCGAATAATTCGTCTGGCGTTGGTTCCAACTCTCTATCTTATACCGTTCCCAAGATAAGGGTAACTTTTAAACTAAGAAAAAAAAATGTTTCTACCATTTAGAATCATTTTAGAGAGTTTTTTTATTACAATCTGAACTAATTTCATCTTTTTATCATCAATCGTTAGTAAAAATTTCAATTTTTCTATCAATTTTTACTTAAAAAATTATTTCACTAGCTTTCACTGCAAAAGTGGAAAATTTTTTTTTAACTTTTTTATTCCAAAGGAACGGTAAATAATTAAGAAGCCCAACTTTGCAGATCCTCTAGTGGACTGATGGTCAATTAAATTGTAAACTTTCAACTTTCTAAGGGGCGTCGTTCCTGAGATAGGGGTGACTTTTACAATTTTTAAATCTATCTTCCCCAGACAAAACTTACACTCAGATTTGGTTGAAAACTAAGCAAGATTATCAATTCGAACCGAATAATTCGTCTGGCGTTGGTTCCAACTCTCTATCTTATACCGTTCCCAAGATAAGGGTAACTTTTAAACTAAGAAAAAAAAATGTTTCTACCATTTAGAATCATTTTAGAAAGTTTTTTTATTACAATCTGAACTAGTTTCATCTTTTTATCATCAATCGTCAGTAAAAATTTCAATTTTTCTATCAATTTTTACTTAAAAAATTATTTCACTAGCTTTCACTGCAAAAGTAGAAAAAATTTTTTAACTTTTTTATTCCAAAGGAACGGTAAATAATTAAGAAGCCCAACTTTGCAGATCCTCTAGTGGACTGATGGTCAATTAAATTGTAAACTTTCAACTTTCTAAGGGGCGTCGTTCCTGAGATAGGGGTGACTTTTACAATTTTTAAATCTATCTTCCCCAGACAAAACTTACACTCAGATTTGGTTGAAAACTAAGCAAGATTATCAATTCGAACCGAATAATTCGTCTAGCGTTGGTTCCAACTCTCTATCTTATACCGTTCCCAAGTTAAAGGTAACTTTTAAACTAAGAAAAAAAATTTTCTACCATTTAGAATCATTTTAGAAAGTTTTTTTATTACAATCTGAACTAGTTTCATCTTTTTATCATCAATCGTCAGTAAAAATTTCAATTTTTCTATCAATTTTTACTTAAAAAATTATTTCACTAGCTTTCACTGCAAAAGTAGAAAAAATTTTTTAACTTTTTTATTCCAAAGGAACGGTAAATAAGTAAGAAGCTCAACTTTGCAGATCCTCTAGTGGGCTGATGGTAAAATGAATTGTAAACTTTCAACTTTCTAAGGGTTGCCGTTCCTGAGATAGGGGTGACTTTTAAAATTTTTAAATCTATCTTCCCCAGACAAAACTTACACTCAGATTTGGTTGAAAACTAAGCAAGATTATCAATTCGAACCGAATAATTCGTCTGGCGTTGGTTCCAACTCTCTATCTTATACCGTTCCCAAGATAAGGGTAACTTTTAAACTAAGAAAAAAAAATGTTTCTACCATTTAGAATCATTTTAGAAAGTTTTTTTATTACAATCTGAACTAATTTCATCTTTTTATCATCAATCGTTAGTAAAAATTTCAATTTTTCTATCAATTTTTACTTAAAAAATTATTTCACTAGCTTTCACTGCAAAAGTGGAAATTTTTTTTTTAACTTTTTTATTCCAAGGGAACGGTAAATAAGTAAGAAGCTCAACTTTGCAGATCCTCTAGTGGGCTGATGGTAAATTGAATTGTAAACTTTCAACTTTCTAAGGGGCGTCGTTCCTGAGATAGGAGTGACTTTTGAAGTTTTTAAATCTATCTTCCCCAGACAAAACTTACACTCAGATTTGGTTGAAAACTAAGCAAGATTATCAATTCGAACCGAATAATTCGTCTGGCGTTGGTTCCAACTCTCTATCTTATACCGTTCCCAAGATAAGGGTAACTTTTAAACTAAGAAAAAAAAATGTTTCTACCATTTAGAATCATTTTAGAAAGTTTTTTTATTACAATCTGAACTAATTTCATCTTTTTATCATCAATCGTTAGTAAAAATTTCAATTTTTCTATCAATTTTTACTTAAAAAATTATTTCACTAGCTTTCACTGCAAAAGTGGAAATTTTTTTTTTAACTTTTTTATTCCAAGGGAACGGTAAATAAGTAAGAAGCTCAACTTTGCAGATCCTCTAGTGGGCTGATGGTAAATTGAATTGTAAACTTTCAACTTTCTAAGGGGCGTCGTTCCTGAGATAGGAGTGACTTTTGAAGTTTTTAAATCTATCTTCCTCAGACAAAACTTACACTCAGATTTGGTTGAAAACTAAGCAAGATTATCAATTCGAACCGAATAATTCGTCTGACGTTGGTTCCAACTCTCTATCTTATACCGTTCCCAAGATAAGGGTAACTTTTAAACTAAGAAAAAAAAATTTTCTACCATTTAGAATCATTTTAGAAAGTTTTTTTATTACAATCTGAACTAATTTCATCTTTTTATCATCAATCGTTAGTAAAAATTTCAATTTTTCTATCAATTTTTACTTAAAAAATTATTTCACTAGCTTTCACTGCAAAAGTGGAAAAATTTTTTTTAACTTTTTTATTCCAAAGGAACGGTAAATAATTAAGAAGCCCAACTTTGCAGATCCTCTAGTGGGCTGATGGTGAATTGAATTGTAAACTTTCAACTTTCTAAGGGGTGCCGTTCCTGGGATAGGGGTGACTTTTAACATTTTTAAATCTATCTTCCTCAGACAAAACTTACACTCAGATTTGGTTGAAAACTAAGCAAGATTATCAATTCTAACCGAATAATTCGTCTGGCGTTGGTTCCAACTCTCTATCTTATACCGTTCCCAAGATAAGGGTAACTTTTAAACTAAGAAAAAAAAATGTTTCTACCATTTAGAATCATTTTAGAAAGTTTTTTTATTACAATCTGAACTAATTTCATCTTTTTATCATCAATCGTTAGTAAAAATTTCAATTTTTCTATCAATTTTTACTTAAAAAATTATTTCACTAGCTTTCACTGCAAAAGTGGAAATTTTTTTTTTAACTTTTTTATTCCAAGGGAACGGTAAATAAGTAAGAAGCTCAACTTTGCAGATCCTCTAGTGGGCTGATGGTAAATTGAATTGTAAACTTTCAACTTTCTAAGGGGCGTCGTTCCTGAGATAGGAGTGACTTTTGAAGTTTTTAAATCTATCTTCCCCAGACAAAACTTACACTCAGATTTGGTTGAAAACTAAGCAAGATTATCAATTCGAACCGAATAATTCGTCTGACGTTGGTTCCAACTCTCTATCTTATACCGTTCCCAAGATAAGGGTAACTTTTAAACTAAGAAAAAAAAATTTTCTACCATTTAGAATCATTTTAGAAAGTTTTTTTATTACAATCTGAACTAATTTCATCTTTTTATCATCAATCGTTAGTAAAAATTTCAATTTTTCTATCAATTTTTACTTAAAAAATTATTTCACTAGCTTTCACTGCAAAAGTGGAAAAATTTTTTTTAACTTTTTTATTCCAAAGGAACGGTAAATAATTAAGAAGCCCAACTTTGCAGATCCTCTAGTGGGCTGATGGTGAATTGAATTGTAAACTTTCAACTTTCTAAGGGGTGCCGTTCCTGGGATAGGGGTGACTTTTAACATTTTTAAATCTATCTTCCTCAGACAAAACTTACACTCAGATTTGGTTGAAAACTAAGCAAGATTATCAATTCTAACCGAATAATTCGTCTGGCGTTGGTTCCAACTCTCTATCTTATACCGTTCCCAAGATAAGGGTAACTTTTAAACTAAGAAAAAAATTTTTTTCTACCATTTAGAATCACTTTAGAAAGTTTTTTTATTACAATCTGAACTAGTTTCATCTTTTTATCATCAATCGTCAGTAAAAATTTCAATTTTTCTATCAATTTTTACTTAAAAAATTATTTCACTAGCTTTCACTGCAAAAGTGGAAAATTTTTTTTAACTTTTTTATTCCAAAGGAACGGTAAATAAGTAAGAAGCCCAACTTTGCAGATCCTCTAGTGGGCTGATGGTAAAATGAATTGTAAACTTTCAACTTTCTAGAGGGTGTCGTTCCTGAGATAGGAGTGACTTTTGAAGTTTTTAAATCTATCTTCCCGAGACAAAACTTACACTCAGATTTGGTTGAAAACTAAGCAAGATTATCAACTCGAACCGAATAATTCGTCTGGCGTTGGTTCCAACTCTCTATCTTATACGGTGGCAGTAAGTGTTTCTTTATCCTATAATTCATTAGTATAAAATAAAAATTTTGAAACTTTTAGCTGTAACTCATGCTTATAATTCCCGACAATTTTACAAAGATAATCGGGCAGATCAGAAGAATCCCAATAATGACACTTATTATTCTTCAAGAGAAACAGCAAAACCAAAATAATTGAATTACACATTGTCTCCATAATGTTTGTTTTTTCTACTTGAAAAATAAAGTGTTTTTTTAAGTATTAATAATTAATTTCAAAACTAATAATAGTTTCTGCATTAAAATTTCCGTTCTATTATTATCACTGTTGGATGGCGTAGTAACAGTTCCAAAATATTATTAACTGTCATTGGTAATTAACTCTTGTAGGAAATGAACGGTAAATATGGAGAGGAATAATTTAAAAATTGAATACGATATGACTAGCAAACTGCAAATTTTTGTAACTGTCCTTAAAGAATAAATATCAGTTAGCAGTTAAAAAATAAACTTGTGATTCTGGAAGCAAATTTCATACACTGGAATTGTATGAATTTTCTTTAAAAACTATGAAAATATGTAATTGAGACTCAGTTTTATTATCTTTTTTCGACTATTTCATAAACAATTAAATTTGCCAAAAACTTCAGTTTTTATTTCTTTTTATTCCCTAATTTCTTCAACTATATATTTTTAAATTTCTTTGATTTTTTCTCCCATTTTCTAAATTCTACAAGTTCAATGATTTTTTAGATTTCAAAAATTTTCAAAATCTCTTAAATTTTCTTGATTTTATCGGATATTTTAGGTCTCCTAAAACCTTCAAGATTTTTATTCTACAGAGCTCCACGGCGGTATATATATCCATAACTAAAAAAATACTGATAGCATTTTACTGAAAAGTTGGTAACGTATTTTCTTTGAGAAGCTCTATTTGACCAAAATATTTTCAAAAATCTGACACTTTCGGTTATAGTGGAAGTAGCCCTTAACTTTCTTATTTTAAATGGAACACTAAATATTTTTCTACATTTTTGAATTCTGCGACGTATTTTGGTTCACTTTTTTACCAATAATTTTTTCTGTAAACTCAATTTTAAAGATATCTGCAACTTTAATTGAAAAATTTTAAAATACTTTTTTAGCATTTTATAATGCAACCAATAGACCCCATTTAAAATTAAACCAACCTTCTACAGGATGTTCAAATTATATATTTGAAAACTGACATGAAAATGTCATCAAAACTCGAAATTTCCATATAAAAACTCCTATTTATTTTATCATATTTGTGTTCTGCTTCAAAAATTAAGGCAATTTGATATAAGGTTTCCCATATCTAAATCTTATCGTTTCTTTTTTTATTCAAGAAAAACTTTTTTCTGTGTAGTGAAACGTCAGTAGACAAAAATTGGCATGACATTTTACTAGATAAGCAGTTTTTCTTAAATAAACAAAAAACTATGAAATTTGGGTATATAAAATCTTATACAAAAATGTGTTTAAAATTCCAAAAAACATTATAAAGTTGATAGTTGTTTAACCATAATTACTGATCGTCTTTAACCCTGAATCCGCCATTTTTCAAACAAAATTGCAGATATCTTTGGAATGGTTGACTTTAGAACAAACAATTGGATATAAAAGTGACCTAAAAATCTTCGTAGAATTCGAAAATGTGAAAAAATAAGGTCTACCTACTTTCGGTATAACAGGAAATGTCAGATTTTTGCAAATATTTTAGTCCAAATACAGCATCTTAAAAAAATTTCGTTGCCAATTTTTCAGTTATATGCTATCAGTATTTTTTGAGTTATGTGTTAGCCTGTATAAATTTTTATACACTTTATTTTTTTGAGCTTTTTCATATTTTCCAATTTTTTAACATTTACTAAACTTCCTGCGTGATTCTTTCGACAGCTTGGAATTTCTCGATTTATTAAGTGCTCCGACTTTTCCACTCTCCAAAATAATCTAAGTTTTTCAAATTTTCAGATTCCTTAGATTGTAAACTAATTCGAATTCTTCAATAATTTTTTAATTTAATAAAATCTTCTTAGATGTTTTTTTTTTCTACATTTTCTAATCTTTTTGTTTTCCGGGATTTGTTAGATTCTTCTGGTTTTTTTAAGATTCCTAGAACTGTCAAACTTTTACTAGATTAGATATTTGAGTTTTTAAGTCGTTTAAAATTTCAGATTTAACTTTATTTAAATTTTTAAATGAGATTCTCTGAATTGTTTGTTGCAATAGGTTTCGGATTGAAAGGAAAGCAAATTTTTTAATTTTCCTGAATTTTCTATTTTTCTATTTTTATCAATTTTCCTGATTTTCTTAAATTTTTTTCCAATACTTCAAAGTCTTTTTGATTTGAATTCATCAGTTTATCTTTTACATCCTTAAATCTATCGATTTTTTGTATTTTTTAGATTCTTCAAAAAATACTCTCTGTTAGCCGATTTCCAAAGTAACTTTAGACACAAATGTACTATTTTGTCTGCTTGTAAGTTACAGTTTACACTGAAATCTAGTAATCAATACAGACTGTGAATCTTGTGAGTTTTTTTCTGATTATAATTACATCAAAAGGAAGATCCAACTTATTTCTTTCAAACGCCACAATATTGTTTTCAACTTATCGAAAATAACAGAATTAAAAATTATTAAAGAAGAAAGAGCAAATAAATCTAAAAGTTTCAAAATTTTTGAAAACGGTAAAGCTTATAAGAACCTGCTTAAGATCACTCAAATAATTAAAAATTTCCGGTATAAACGGATTGAATTTCTTTGATATAATTTAAGAAAATTCTAATGTGATGTTTAGGTGAAACAGTCTGTATTTTGTTGACTTTATAAAAATACCAGCATGAATCAGTTATAAATATTAAAAAGAAAAAAAAATGTGTACCTCAATACAATGGCTATTTTTCGATGAAACTGAAATATTTACAAAAATATTGAATCTACCATTTCCCAAATATTCATAGAAATTAAAAAATACCACAATAATATTCAGATTAGAAAAAAAGTCAGTTTTCCTTGCAAAAATATCTACTAAAGGTTCATCCGACGTCCGACGGAAGATGGAAAACAACAAAATCAAGAAATGATAAATCTACAATTTATATTTAACATATTTTTGCAAATATCTGATCCATCAACCCAGTACTACAAAGTGGTAAAGTTTTTGCTTTATCAATTTCCATTAAGTCGATCGATAAACTGCATAAAATTGTACCAGTTATTAAACAAACTCCAAACTAGTTCTAGAAAACAATAAAAAATATTGATAATCAATAGAACAATTTAAAATTTTATACAGAAAAAATGTGAATAATTTCAGATAACAAAAATAGATAGAAAGAAAAGTAGGAAAAAAGGTAATTCCCCTAAGACGCGCAGATGTATGAAAACTTAATATAGATAAACTTATTTCTCAAAAAAACTTATAAAATATTTTTATCACAAAACAAATAACAAATTAGATAATATTAAATAAAATTCTTCATTCTATCAACAAAATTAGAATATTCGATGTATATGAAAATGCGTATGGAAACACTGGCTTTAATCCAAGTGAATCCCCTTTTTACCGAAACAAACTTTGCCTCTAGTTATATAAAGCGCCAACGGTTTGAAACAGTCAAAGTTGAGCGTTTAGAAGAAGTTAGTTGTAAGTAATCGATTTACTATAAAATAAAATGGATAAAAGTGCAAAAGATAATCGTGCAAATCAGAAAAATCCAAACAATTCTGCATATTATTCAAGCAGAGGAATGGACAGTAAAGGTAAGAGTTTTCTACTTTTTGAACAAAAATAGATTACGCAGGTGTCCTATTGAGTTGGCAAAGTCCATTATACGCCTTTAAATGTAAAAACACTGAAAAATTGTAATAACAATATTTTTAGACACTAATTCTCTGCATTCTCTTTGTAGTTTTTGAAATAATCAATTTTTTCCGACAAGAACACATTTTTTTTAATTCTCATACAAAAAGCAATTAAATTAAAATTAAATTAAAAAAATAGAATTTGAACTGAAAGTAAAAAGTTCATAAGATTTTTTTGAGGCTTTGGTGAAGGAAAGTTTATTAAATGAATATGTTTGTTTGAAGTTGAAAAACAACCTATATTTTGTTGCAGCATCTGAAAGAATTTTTTTTCTAAAAATAACAACTTTTAGGAATCTGTGACCAATAATACAAAAAATATTCAACTTTGGATGTTTGAAAAGAATCTCAAACATTACTATTTTGGAATGCATTTGTAATTCGTTGTTTTATATCCTCTCTTGTGGTTGGACAACTTCTAAACGTGTCCCCATAAAAGAAATCACTCGGGGTAAGTTCAGGCGATTTTGGAGGTCAAGCTAATGGACCCCACAACCTAATTGAGCATTTATTATGATTTTTTTTTACCAATTTATGTTTGTATTAAAAACTTAAGTAGTTTGTTGTCTAAGACCATTGCCGAAAAGAAATATGGATGATTTTGAGCAATTTAAAAATTCTCAGGCTAAAATTTGAAAATAAATGCAAAAGTAATAATTAAGATATAAATAATAATTGAAATTCTTTTCAAACATTTGAAGTTGAATATTTTTTGCGTTATTGGTCACAGATACTTAAAAGTTGTTCTTTTTGGGAAGAAAATTCAAAAATCTTTCAGATGCTGCAACATTTAATGGCATAAAAGTTAAACTCTTTTCTTTCAGTTAATATAAATTCTAATTTTTCCATTTTTTTTTGTGTAACAACTTTTCTAAAAATGTGTGTTTTTGTCGAAAAAAAAAACTACAAAAAATCCTTTAATAAAAGTGTGTTTAAAATTCTCAAAATCTCAAGCTACGTTTAAAAATGCAAAAACATACAGGATGTTTCATTTAAGTTAAGTTTGTGTCAAAACTCATTGATGAGACTTTTTGTATATTTAAAAATAATTAGTATCTATAAATTTTGTTAATAAATTTCTCAAATTTGAAGACTAATAATGAACTCTGCCTACTCGCTGAAACACATTTATAGATATTATTTTCTGCAAAGTAAATATGTTATTGATTAGATAAAATTTATGATGGCTGTTCAAACTAAGATTATATAATTTTTCCAGATTCATCCAAATCTTCGTACTCACAAAAAGACTATGATAATCGTTCCAATCAACGCAACCCCAATAATGCTGCTTATTACGCAACTAGAGGCCAAAAAAAATGAAACTATGTAATCTCAATTTTTGTAAAATTTATACTTTAATATAAAAATCTCAATAAAGTTTATCTTTTATCGTCAACATAGTAACAAATTAGTGTTTAGTAATAACAAATACCAAACGCATTTATAGGACGCCATTCCAAAGCCACAGTTACTAATTAGAGTCAATATGACAAGCAATAATCTCGTCTTGTAACAACGATTTCTGAAACGTTGACTCTTATCAATTGAATTCTAAACATTTTCCAATTTTTCAAATAAATTGACAGAGTTAAAAAAATTAAGTAAAATTGAAAATCACTGATATCTTTACTAAATGTAAGTGCGTTGACTCTCACAGATTATTTATTGTTAATTTAGTATTAGTGATTGTCATATTATAATACGTGTTCATCTTCGATGTATGATCTTGTCGCTTTGTGTGAAATGAGTTCGGTTAGGTTGGGGCTGGATATCCGCACAACCTATTGCACAATCGTAGACTTCCTAACGTGAGAGAGTAACTCTGGTTGGGGATCCACCAGGCTCAGTTGTATTTGTTAGACCATCTAGTTGAGTTCTCTGTGAGGATACGGGAGTTCTCTTAAAACTAGATTCAGCATCGGTAGGGTGTCCAGGGTGTTGAGGATTGTGCATCGAGACTGACAGAGCACTCAATGAATGATAACAGTTGTTTGAAAAATACCATATTTTTTGATAATGAGCTTATTTATGTTGTTATTTATTATTATATTTTGATATTATTAGTAATAACTCAAATTAGCAATGACTCAAATGAATTTTATTAATACTAAACATATTCTTGCCCTCTTCGGATAATTTGTCTGTTACACAATGAATTTTTATAAAACTAAGTTTTATAAGCAATAGACCAAAATTACTGGAGCGCCGATTTCTGAATAAAAAATAAATAACATTTGAAGTTGAATATTTTTTGCGTTATTGGTCACAGATACTTAAAAGTTGGTCTTTTTGGGAAGAAAATTCAAAAATCTTTCAGATGCTGCAACATTTTATGGTCATAAAATTTAAACTCTTTTCTTTCAGTTAATATAAATTGTAATTTTTCCATTTTTTTTGTGTAACAACTTTTTTAAAAATGTGTGTTTTTGTCGAAAAAAAAAACTACAAAGAAAACTCTAATAAAAGTGTGTTTAAAATTCTCAAAATCTCAAGCTACGTTTAAAAATGCAAAAACATACAGGATGTTTCATTTAAAAAAATGTAAGTTTGTGTCAAAACTCATTGATGAGACACTTTGTATATTTAAAAATAATTAGTATCTATAAATTTTGTTAATAAATTTCTCAAATTAACACAAGGCTAATAATGAACACATTTATAGATATTATTTTATGCAAAGTAAATATGTTATTGATTAGATAAAATTTATGATGGCTGTTCAAACTGAGATCATATAATTTTTCCAGATTCATCCAAATCTTCGTACTCACAAAAAGACTATGATAATCGTTCCAATCAACGCAACCCCAATAATGCTGCTTATTACGCAACTAGAGGCCAAAAAAAATGAAACTATGTAATCTCAATTTTTGTAAATTTTATACTTTAATATAAAAATCTCAATAAAGTTTATCTTTTATCTTCAACATAGTAACAAATTAGTGTTTAGTAATAACAAATACCAAACGCATTTATAGGACGCCATTCCAAAGCCACAGTTACTAATTAGAGTCAATATGACAAGCAATAATCTCATCTTGTAACAACGATTTCTGAAACGTTGACTCTTATCAATTGAATTCTAAACATTTTCTAATATTAACAAGAAATGAAAAAAATTAAAACTGTTTTTCGATCAGAATCTATTCTGTTTGATTGACACGATAAAATTTAAATAAAACTACTATCTATATGCATAAAGATAAAAATCTAAACGTTGTGACATACGATAAGTCAAGCGAGTGTTTCGTATTATTAATTACATTTAAGAAGGTCTAATGCATCATTAAGTTTTAAGAGGTAGGAAGAAAGGAGTGAACAGCATTGTTGCATTAATGAGAGGTTTTCGAGATTAACACACATGAAAGTGACAAAAGAACTGTTCATAGTTTTTATTTCCATCGTCAGATTTGGTATTTTAAAGTTAACACTGATACTGTTATGTTTCATGCAATTCAACGATTGGTAAGATATTCATATTAATAATAAAAATGGACTTTCAAATTTATAGATGAGAGGAGAATCCAGCTTTTGTACAATTAATTGATTCATAAATGTTGTTGAAAATTATGATAAACATTATAGTTTTGGATTGAACAACATAATAATTATGCGATAAAATTATTTTTTATTTCTTACATCTACCACTTTTTTCTATAAACATTCAGCAATGGGACGTGATATTTCAACAAAACAATTCTATTTTGAATCATAAAGTTAAGCTCAAGTTTTTAATTTTTTTTTCCATAAACCTATAAATATTTCTATTACAATTTAAATATGTACATTTTTAAATAATAGATTGTATTCAATATTCAATAAAAATGCGCTTAGTAATTGGTTGTAAGAACAAAGAAGATCGCACAGATTATGGGGGTAAATGGACACGCTCTTATCATCTTGAAATTTTTACAGAGTGATTGTGATGCGACTAACAGTTTGGTCGCAATTAATTTTCAAACTTTTGCTATCTCGCTTTGGAAGACTACGAGTATGTAATAGGTTACTAAGTGAAACGTGAACTTGAATTATTTCTTATTACTTAGTAACGATTTTACTATGAACACTATGCGTGAGCAAAAGCTTCTGGTATTGGTCACTCCAAAACCTCTATTATCTCTCAAACAAAAAACAGAAGACTCAAAATAAGATAAAAGTCACAATTTTAGTGTCATTCTATTTTAGAAAACATGGTATTTCAATTACATTATTTTACTTGTTTTTTAGCAGAAATGAGACTGCTACTGCAAATATTGTGGGACAAATAAATACATAAAAGTATTTGCTAGACTTGTGGAAATCACAATTTTTTAACATAAATGCATCAGATAACAAATCGGTCAAACATCGAAGCAAAAATCGACCTCAATAGCAAAAGTTTAATAATTGATTGTGGCTAAACTATTAATCGCACCACAATTATATCAACACGACTTGTATAATTTTATTAGGAGAATATGCTGTCCATTTATCCCTATGATCCGTGCAATCTCCTTTGTTATTAAGTGATTTTCAAATTTTTCATCATTGTCGTTTATTGGTTTAAATACAATATTTATTTGTAACAAACAGTATTTTTTTCCCACCACAGCGTAATTCTTCCATAGTGTAATAACAGTTGGAAGTATGAAAATTTGTTTTGGACGAAAGTTGTTTGAATCTTTCTTGAGGTTGTTTTAAAAATATTTTTAAAAATGGCGCACTCCAGATTATACCGGAAATTGATACTTACTTCGTTATTTTAAATACAACACCCTATATATTTTTACATTTTTGGATTTCTTGTTTGATTTAAGTATCACTTTATGTACCATAACACTTTGAGTGTTACATATGGTTAAAAATATGGCTGTGCAAAGATCGCCATTATTCTAAATATCTGGAACGCAAACGTATTTAGAGAGGAGCGGTTTTACACCTTCATTTAAGACATAACAGTCTATCTCTGAGACCTGATCATCATATCAAATTTGATAAACTCTCTTTTGATAGGAGCCTTAAACATGAGGAAGTAGAAACCTGAATGGAACGCTACACTTTTGAGTGTACTACCAACTAGAACTTAAAATGACCTTTCGATCGATGTCAGGTTGTACCCACTTCAAAAAAGGCATTTTTTTTGAATTTTGCAAAAATCTACATCATCAAGTTAGCTTTGATTGTTATTATTGATATAAACATGTTTAAAAAAAATACTAGACTTTAAGTAGAAAATAGTTAGTAAACATGATAAATGTTTTTTGAAAATTTGAACAAAATTTCTTTCTGACATTATGAATTTATGCAAAATTTTTCTCAAATGAAAAACTTTCTGTAAGAAGAACAATATCAAAATCAGCTATCTATTCTCTATTTTTGAATAAAGGCTGAAACGGATTTGTGATAATAGAAGAAAAGACTGTTTTGAGGTAGATCCGGTTTAAAAAACACAAATCTTGTCGTTTGAATGTCAGCAAAACATTCAATATCCCAAAATTATCAATAAACAGATTTTTGCATAACATTATCATTCACAGTGTGCAATCACAGCGGAAGTCAATGGTTGGAAGTTAATTCCCAGAGATGGAAAAACTCGAATCTTTAGATTTCTCGATTTATTGCGCGTAGTTTTGATTTGTCTTGATGTTATCTTATAACAAATAAAATTTAAGCTTCAGTTATACTCTTCTTTTGGTGCAAATGATAAATAACAATAGTTAGTAGTCACCAAGGCTAATGTGATGATGTAGTTTTTTTTACAAATTTATTTTAAAAGTTATTAGTAAGTGAGTACAACCTTACATCAATCGAAACGTAATTTCAAGTTTTATTCGGTTGCACATTGAAAAATATAGAGTTCCATTTAAAAGACGATTTATTTAGATATTTATTTAAAGATTTGATCCAGTTTGATCTGCATTTCTGCAAGTGACCTCTAGTTTTCTAGATTTTTCAGGTCGCTTAGATTTTTTAAATTTCAAGATTTTTACATTTTTGAGATTACTTAGATTCTCTAGTGTTTATAGATTCTTTTAGAACTTTTTCAGATTTTTCTTATGATATTCAAACTTCTTTAGAGTTCTAAGGATTTTGATATTTCTCAGATTCTTGCTAGGTTCTTTCAAATCCTGGAAGATCCCTCAATTTTGAACCAAAATTCAAGCATTTTCAATCTAAACACTTATCACATTATCTTATTCACTATAGTGAATAATTTCACTAACTGATAAATTTTAAAATTTGAAAATTGTATTGAGAAAAATAAATGAATTATACTTACAGCATCTGTTAAATGTTGGCCTCTATAAGAAGAAATCCAAAAAGCACCAAACCAAATCAAAAGATAAATTACACGCATAATAGCGCTTTTCTGTAATATGATTTAAAAGAAAAGCAATCACAAGTCCTGTTACAATTAAATGAAAAATAAAAGCATTTATTTGTTCTCGTCACAAAACCAAAAGAAATTATTATAAGAAATTTGAACAAAATTGTTTCATTTTTTTCTTTGGCGATATTATAATCCTCACATTGAACACATTCAATAATTATTTTTTTCAAATTTCAATTCGAAGTACAATATATGTACAAATTTCAAAAAGATTGAGAGAAATGCACAATGATAATTTATTAGGAATGAAAATACAAATTTGTTCGAAAATCATAAACTAATCTAATGTGATTATGTAGGTTTTTTTACAAATTTCAATAAACTTTTTTTTTTCAAAAACTGTTATTAGTAAGTGGGTACAACCTTACATCAATCGAAACGTAATTTTAAGTACCATAAAAAATATAACGTTCCATTTAAGAAAATTGAGTTATCTGGGTTAGAAGTTGTTCATGTTCAAGACTCCCATAAAAAGAGAGTTTTCCAAATTTGATAAGATGTTCAGATCTAAGAGATAGTTTGTTATATTTGAAATAAAAGTCTGAAACGGTTCCTCTGTAAATGCTTTTGTGTTCGAGATATTTAGAATATTGGCGATCTCAGCACATCCATATTTTTTTTTAAATCTTAATTTTTTTGGAAATGGTTCACTCAAAGTGTCACATACGGTACATAAAGTGATGCTCAAATTAAACAAGGAATCCAAAAATGTAAAAATATATAGTGTGTTGCATTCAAAATAACGAAGTTTGTGTCAATTTCCGGTATAATCGGAAGTGCTCCATTTTTAAAAATATTTTTAAAACAACCCTAAGAAAGATACATACAACTTTTGTTCAAAACAAATTTTTATATTCCCATCGGTTATTACGCTATGGAAAAATTACGCTGTGGTGGGACACCCTGTATATGTTAATTGAATTTGTTAAAAATAATAAATAAAAAAATATATATAATCAAGTTATCATTGTCATTGAAAAAAAAAATAAATTGACAGAGTTAAAAAAATTAAGTAAAATTGAACATCACTGATATCTTTACTAAAGGTGAGTGCGTTGACTGTCACAGATTATTTATTGTTAATTTAGTATTAGTGATTGCCATATTATAATACGTGTTCATCTTCTATTGCAAAATCTTTTCTTAACTTCAAAAGAAGAATGTAGCTGTCATCAAAAATCGCATAAACAATGTGATGTGCTCTATAAAAGTCGGCGGTCGTTGAGGAAGGGCGTCCTTATAGGACTTTTCTATTGTCAAATAAGACTTTGGTTTTTTGCATAGATAAGTCCACGTCTTATCAATTTTCTAAAAGCATTTCGTGTTTATCAGCCGTTTATTAAACTATGTACGATAAATAATAATTCACTCTGTATATGTTCCTTACAATTATTTCAAATAAAACTTGCAATTTTGTTAAAAAAATGAGGATTTGTCCCATTTTAGTACAATCTTTTACGAACCCAAATTTTTAATAGAACTTTTTTAGAGAGACTAAACATTATGGATTTAATTCGTAGTCTTTTTCAATAATTAAAATTTTTATTTCATTTTAATTTGGAAGATTAAGTATGTTTGACTTATTATTTTACATTCAATTTTCCAAAAATTTGTTTATTTATGTTTTTGCATGAAAAACTTCACTCTAACCTAATTCTGACACTATATTTGGTTTATTATTCTGTAATTGTGTTTGAATTAAGAAATTGGTTATTTTTGGAATATATAAATTGTTTGAAACAATTTTCATAAACTTTTCTTAAACTTAAGTTTAGCCGTTGTCGAGTTATTCTGACCTTTCGTAAAATTTTTGGATTTACAACTTTCTATTTAAAAATCTATAGCTATGTTATTTTCACTTGTCTGGAAATCTTAATTTGGATTTTGAGAGTTAGATCTTTCTTTTGTTGTATTTATAATTAGAAAACATTTCCAAAATTTGAAGTACTTCAAGTATCCATAATAACATTTTTCTAAACGGAATGCTCATTTTTTTTTCAATGGAATTAAGAAGAATTGAAATCTGCATCGGTTTATTGAAAAAAAATTCTATCTTTCTGCGATTGGGAGATAAGAACAGTTTAAAGTAACAAATCACGAATGATCTTGCTCTAGAAGCCTACGAGAACAAAGTGCATTGTCAGGGAAACAGGAAAAGGTGGAACCGATTCTATTATTGTAAACATGAATTATTTTTCATTCCTTAGTATAGTCTTCCAAAAGAAATAAAAGTTTTATTATTTTGCTGTTTTAAATACTGACAATGAACATTTAAAAATAAACTGCCCACTAAAGATTTTGAATCTAGGGAATTTATCGTTTTTGGGTTGAACAAACAATTGAATTTACTCAGTGGGTTTCATTACCATAAGTTTGCAAATTATTTTTAACTAGCTTGACGTTTTTGTCTGACAGCTGTCATCTACATTTGTGCTATTTGCGTTATCAATTTAACCTCAATTTCTCTAAAATGACCTGAAAATTTCCTGTGAAAAACCAGTACTAGAAGTGAAACAAAAAATGAATAAAATGTAACAAAACTTAAATGTTCTCAAATTAAAATTTTACATCGTCCATACAAAAACCTAACCTGTTTCTTATTAGGGCTTCTACTTGATTGGGGAAACTCATTATCAAATTATTGATGAAATTTTGAGGTGTCACCTCCCAAATTTCTCGCAATGCATTAGCCGGGTCTTGTGAAGTTTCAGGAGGCTGCTGAAGCTGGTTTAAACGCCTAACCATGTTTAGGCAGGAGAACAGGACGAGCAGTCTATTCGTGTAATGCCATGATGCGGTCGTCCACAATTCTGGCGCAATTAAGATGAGCATTATCATCAATAAACACGACTCTTTTGCACATTTATCGACTCTATCACTCTATCTCGATAGCGGACAGCAGTCATTTGTAAAGAGACCATAGCTCCTAGTTTTGAAAATCCCAACCAAAGTGCTCTCTTGCCCAAAGGTATTGCACGCTGCTCCGCCGTGAGCCGTGGGTGTATAGCGCGTCAAATGAGCTGCATGCAACTTTCCCCAAACAGCCTAGCTAGAAATTGCCCTTCTTGTCTGAAACGACTGTTAATTCTGGATTTCGTCTTGCAGTCAGGACAATAAAACGGTTTCTCATGATCGTATGAGTAGCATGATAACGAGTCCATGCTCGGCTTACAACTCTTTGTGACACATTCAGACGTCTACCGACTTCTTCTTAGGACAAGCCTTCATTCATCTAGCAGTTGTTCCAGTTACACAACAAAAAAACAGTTTTGGATACGATTACTTCAAACCTACTGAAGTTTTGTGATTTTGTATCTACAAACCTGTATCTCATCATTAAACAAAAACCGACAAAGAAAAGAAAACAAAACAGTATGCAAATAGAGCTTTGCAATTAGTGTATGCAAGGTGTCCCACAACTATGGGCTTCTATCCATAACTCAAAAAATACTGATAGCATATAATTGTCCTATTTTTTGAAGAAGGAATTCGTCGAAAGAGGCAGGAGCCATCAAAGTAGAATCACTAATTCTCTTCTTCTCGTACACATAGTCTCTGATAAACAAATGAATGAATGTCTAATTTTTGATGAAAAACAACCGAAAATGCAAAAATTTAGACGTTCATTTTTTAAATTCCTCAAAACCTATGTTTCTGTTTCAGTTAAAAAAAGTGTCGACAAACTTATCTGTATTATGTTTAAAAAAAATTTAAAATATCCAACCTATTGTTGTGAATCCAACTACCCTATTTTCTTGTTAAATTCCGGATGATCAATGCCGCAGAAGCCGCTTCCCTGCCGTCAATTTTCGGAATTGACTAATACCCGTTATTTAAACTTCTCTTCACGCTCAGTCTGTGTAATTACACGTTCGACTTTTCTCATTACAAAGTATTAAAAGCGAATACAAGTCTACTCCATAATTACATTTGATATCAATAAGTCTTATATACAATTAATTTGCCTCAAGTCATGCCCTACGCGACATTTTACACTTCATTTTTACTCTTCTTCCGTCCATTAATCTCATTCTCAATAATAACAAGAAAGTCGAATTTATTCTTCTTCAAATTATAATTCAACAATACTATAAGATAAATGATTACTTTAATAATTATTATTGAGCCAATACTCCTTACTTGCAATATGTAATTATTTCAAATTAAATAACGATGCTAACTTCTTAGGAGTCAAGGTCGACGCGCTAATTTATACTTTCAAACTATTAATTAAATTCATTAGTTTATAAATATTTGCAGGGATTAATTACTTTCTTACTTGAATAGAATAATTAAATAAAAATTCAGATTTTTTCAAAATGACTTTATTCATATCTATATTCAACAAATTAAATATAATATCACAACACTTACACCAAACATCCGTTTACTTGAACAAAATCAAACAATCCTGAAAAAACATCAACAATTCCGCCAGATTCGATATAAATATCAACAAAAAACTAATAAGCTAAAAATCTACCACTACATTGTAACTTTGGTCATCCTTTATATACATTTTTGTATGAAAATAATTTCTTTTTTTCAGAAAAAAATGGAATATATTACAATAGAAAAATAATACAAACAAATACTAATAAAAGAAAACTACTGGCCTTTAACTTTGTTATTTCGAATATTACCAATACACTAGTGCTATAAATACGTCTATTAACATCCGTTTAAAGCTTAAATCAAATAAAATAAAATTAAGAAAATTCAGCGGAATTTGTGGATAATTTAAACGATGCTGTATCAGAAAGTGAAGGATTATCCACTACTATTGAGATATTATCTCCGCCTTGTGTTTCTTCCAATTCATTTTCCTCAAGTAGTGGAACACCTGTTATAATTTTATTACAAACTTTATTTGATTAAAAGTACTAACCTTCGGTGTTAACGACTGAACTTGTATCAAAAGATGCAAGACTTCCACAATGGACTCGACATGATGCTGGTTGAGATCCACTATATGATGATGCTGTGTCTAATGTCACATTTGTGGAGCCTTCGGAAACCGCCACTGTGTCTGTCGAACCCATGCTAGGCGTATGAGATGCACTAAAAAAAAAAACATATATAATTTTTTTTCACAGGTTGTTGTTTTTGTTCCACTTTTCACACGCTCATCATGGCCGATTTACTTGCGCTTAAACAGGCGTATCATTTACAATAATTGAGAGATCGTTTCGTCTGGAATACGTGGCAATGATTATATGGGTAAAATGACTAATGGTCGTTAAACGGTCTCCGGTGTATGGCCTGTCAATATAGCGGTGCCTTAGGCTTTCAGTCTTGTTAAAATTCTTCTCTTTCTTGGTGCAAAAATATTCGATTAAAAAAAAATCGAATTGAAAAAAAATAAAAATAAAATTCAACTGAACGAATTTATTGTTAAGAAAGTATCGAATGAGGTCGTCTATACAAATTTTCAAATGCAATCAATTTACACATCAAAGTGCATTTACTCTTGTCCCAAATTTACCGTTATATCTTTGATTCTGTCACGGTTTTTATAAGTACCAGAGGCTATGAACAAACAACTTCTGGATTTTATCTTCAACTTTCAATAATAACTGGATGAAAAGATTTATAAATAAGATAACAAACCAGAATGAAGAAAATCAAAGAAATAAATCAAAACTTATATTTTTTTCTTTTTTATTTAATTAACTAATAAAACAGCAGCGATTATACAATGTTGAAGCACTTTTTATCAATCAGACAGTAATCGTCAACTTTCTACATTGTTCAGATTTTTTTCCATTTTCATTTCCCTTCAAATGAAACTTACATTATGATGCCACAATAATAAATTCGATTCGTTGATATCCAAACAATGAACAAAAGACACAACAAAATTCACATTAATTGAATCAATATTTTAAAGTTGTAAATATTTATTGTTACAGTAGCCAAAATCATCAATAAAATTTACATCTTTCCGAAAGAAATCAATGTCAAAGAGAGAGAGTCTTTTACAGCAGGGTTCGTCTGTTTACTGCAGACCTCAACGTACCTAATAGCCGTATTAATTAACGCTAAACACGGTCTGCGTGCTAATTCACAATATCATAATTTTCATAAAACTGATTCATAAAACATTCTTAGCTTTCGATATGTTGATGTATTAAATGTAATAGGTTGCTTGAATATTCAATTTCCTTTTAATAGTAGTTTAATACTTACAATGAACCATGACGAGTTACATGGACACTATCCGATGGATTAGTACCATTACGAGATCGACGAGCGCCTAAATTCGGCCAATGGGGGCGGTGCAACCTGTTGGATAGAAGTGTTGGACCGCGATCACGAGTTGCCTCGTCGTAGGTAGGCAGCGACGTCTAAAAAAAAAACAACCACTTTATTTAAAGAGAAAAAAACTCTCTAATAGTGTACAAAATCGAAGGGAATAATTTACTTGAATGATGCCAATACAAACAAACAAAAAATGTTGTTTTTAAAAGAAACTGACAGAGAAGTTCGAAATTTTGACAAAGTTACAGAAATTCTATTATATCACTAGTAATGTAAAGAATCACTCGTATAAATTAATGAATTTTGAATGTTTAAAAATCTGTTTTACGGCGCGGCGTGAAATAAGTATTAACATCTACTTTTTTTGAGTAAAGCAAAAACGTTACAATTTTCTGTTTCTTCACTTGCCAAAGCAGCGAACAATTAGTTTACTTATTCATTTAAGTGCGTAAAAAAATTTAAATTTTACTTTCTTGATTTATCCAGCATTTTTTTTATATTAATACGTTTTATAGTTTTTTTTTGTATGCGTAAAATCAAATTAAATGTTTCTCTCTTACATAGTGCGTAAAGTGTATACATGTGTCCCATGGGTGGGTGTCTATACATAAGTCAAAAAGTACTGATAACATATTACTGAAAAGTTGGTAACATAGTTTCTCTCACATGCTCTATTTGGCTAAAATATTTTCAGAAATCAGACACTTCCTGTTATACCGGAAGTAGACCTCAAATTTCTTATTTTAAATAGAACACGCTATATTTTCCACATTTTTGAATTCTGCGACTTATTTTAGGTCACTTTTATACCAACAATTTTTTCCCTAAACTCAACCATTTTAAAGGTAATTACAATTCTCATTGAAAAATGACAGATGCAGAGCTACAGGTAATGACGGCTATTTATTTTAGTCTTTTGGCATTTTATAACATCTTAAACAGTAAACTCGAAATTTTCGAATGGACACCTCTATTTATTTTATCATATTCGTATTCTGTCACGCATTTTTGTATGAGATTTTCTGTTCCTAAAACTTATCGTTTCTTATTTATTTAGGAAAAACTTTTCTGCATAGTGAAACGTCATAGGTAGACAAAACTGTTACATTCTCAAGAGATAAAAAAAAAATTAGATAAATTTTAATACAATAATCACCGTTTAATTCTGACATTTTTGATAACTCATTGAAGCTAACAGGGCTAAGAAACCATTCTGAATAAAACTAGCATGACATTTTACTAAATAGAAAACAGTTTTTCTTAAATCATTAAAAAACCACGAGGTTTGGATATATAAAATTTCATACAAAAATGTCTTTATTTTTGAACCTAAAACCAAATAAAAAAATTTTGAATTTTGACATTTTCATGTCAGTTTTCATATGTAGGAGATCGGTTCAATTTTTTAGCTGGATTTACTATCTCAGGACTTGCTTTATAAAATGCCAAAGGACCAGTATAAAACTGATAGTCGTTTAGTCCTAATCACTAATCACCTTTAACCTTGCATCCGCCATTTTTCAAATAAAATTGCAGATATCTTCGAAATGGTTGCTTTTAGAAAAAAAAATCTTCGTATAAAAGTGACCCAAAAATCTTCGTAGAATTCAAAAATATGAAAAAATATAGGGTGTGTTCTATTTAAAATAAGAAAGTTGATGTCTACTTCTGGTATAACCGGAAGTGCCACATCTCTGAAAATATTTTAGAAAGACAGAGCATCTTAAAAAAACTTCGCTTCCAAATTTTCAATTATATGTTATCACTGTTTTTTGAATTATAGATAGACGCCCATTTTCGTGGGACACCTGTATAATTAAAACAAATACTTTTTTTTATCAACTGATTCTTTTTTGCACAGAGTGAAGTTAATTTCATTTAAGTACGTGAATAGTAATTTTCGAACCTAGTGTGCGAAGACATTATTCGCGCATAAGCGCAAAGTTGAAGCACGAGCGAGGAACGAGGAAGTGCTTCATATGCGCGAATGCGCCGAATACGTGTTCGCACATCGAGGTTCGAATAATATATTTTGAAATGAACATTTATTTTTGTTTTATTAAAAAATCTGAAAATATCAAATGAGTCAACTGACAGTTTTTCATTTGACAGTTGTCAAAGAAGGTTTTTAAATACGGATTTCTTTCTATTTCTTCAGTATTTGCGACACCTGAATTGGTAAAATGGCAGTTTGTTAACCAGATTTCATTATTATTAAATTATATTATTTTTGGAATGGCCAGAAAGGAGAGTGTTTTTTGCAAAAATTTGCGCACTCGTCTGGGAATTCTACGTTCCCAGTTGACTGCTCCGTTCGCAAAATGTCATTTTGAAGGTGGTGAGTTCAAAAAACGTTTTATTGACCTTTTCTTGAATATCGTAGAAAATAACGATGTTTTTTGTATTATGACAACAACAAACGTGACGGCAAATTTGACATTTCTTGTAGGGAATGGCTGGAAATAGTATTTCTAGGCTAAATTTGGGAAAATCTTAGTCAATAAAGTTGTTTCTAATCCAATTTTATGAATGTGTGCAAAATTTGTAAAACCTAACGTGAAGTTGACATTTTAGGCATTTTTGTTAAATAATTCTGTTTTTACAAATTCAAAATTCACCCAACTAATATAAATTAGTTTATTTTTGGAATATTTAACGTTCTAAGCCGGTTTTGTAATAAACATTAAATAATTTCAAAAAATTAAATATTAGGTTGGAAAGAAAGTTTTGCCCGTTTTTAAAAATTTATCACAAATTAAAAAAAAATACATATAATTACAACAAATTCTCATTTATGTATTTACCATTACTTTCGATTACACTCGGCCAACAAGACTGCAACATCTGAGTTCCTCTATTATAAAAAAAAAATGTTGGTTTTTGCCTGAAGAAACAGCAGCTGGAGATCCTCGTAGTTTTCAAAGCGACGACCACGAGTGAAGTGCTCGAGCAATCTAAACAACTGGTAGACTGTTGGAGCAATATCAGGACTATATGGAGGATGTTCAAGAATTTTCCATTCTAACTCGTTTAATTTCGTTCGAGTCTGATTTGACACATGAGGTCTGGCATTGTCCTGATGGAAAAAAACTCCTACTGAATTGACTTCTTGGGCAATTAAATTTTGTTGTACCCGGTCAAGTTGGGTGCAATAGACTTCTGATGTCACTGTTTGGACTTGTGGAAGCAGCTCCCAATACACAACTCCAGATGACATCCAAAAAACGTACAAAAGTGCTTTTCTTGGATGCAAACCTTGTCGAGCTACCCTGCCGCGGACTCACCGGCTTTTCTGTTGTGATAAAGAACCTACTTTTCGTCGTCTCCATCCACCTCTACTAAACTTCTGTAGCAAAAACTCACACACCAATTTTCGCCTATTTTTTCGCGCCTCAGTTAGTTCATGTGGAACAGTTTGAACACGTTTATTCTTTTTGCCCAGTTTATGGAGATGGTTTATAATTGTGGTGTGAGAAACGGTGAAGTCCGTCGCTAAATTTCTACTGGTTTGTGTAGGATCAATCTCAATTGAAAACAGCAAATTCTGCTCGTCTATCTTTTTTGGTCGTCCGGTGCGCTTCGTATCTTTGAAGCTTCTGGTCCCGGAACAAAACTTTCTAAACTAACGTCTGCAGGTGGTTTCGTCCATAGACTTTCTACCTAACATGTCACATATGTTATGAACGGCTTCGTGGCATTATGCCCCTGTCTGAATTCGTGGAATATGAGATTGCGAATTTTCTCACGATTATTTTTTGATCATAAAAACATAAAACGAGCAAAACTTTCTTTCTAACCTTATAGAAAAAATTGATATAAGTGGTGTAAAGTTCTAATAATTTTAACATTCTTCCAAAAAAATTTAGATGTATGATATTTTTTGTGTTAAATTTATGTAACATTATAAAAAAAACTGTCAAAACAAGTTATTTTAATCCAATATTTTAGTGTTGTTTCTGACAGTCTCTCTATAATCTGAAATTAATTTTATATTAAAAAATGTCCTACAATTGAATATTATTGAAAGAACGTTAAAGTTATGACAACTTTTTAAAATTGAAATTTAAAAAAAATTAGAGTAAAAGAAAAGTATTGATTATGGAAGCTTGTAACAATGGATATTTCAAAAATAAACTAATTTATACCAGTTTGGTAAACTCTGATATTATGAGAAAAGAATTACTTGACAAAAATGCCTAAAATGTCAACTTCACGCTAGGTTCTTCAAATTTTACACATGTGCATAAAAGTGCAATACAAAGAACTTTTTCAAATAAAATTTTCCAAAATTCTGTCTAGGAATGTCATTTTGAGTTCTTCACTACAAGAAATGTTGAATTTGCCGACAAATGGAGGCTAACTAATAACGTTTGTTATTGTCATTTTTCACCTAAATTGGAGCAAAAACTGATTCCTATATCAAATTTTAACTAAACCTAAAATAATAATATGGAGCTGACTTTAATGGTGGCACAGTATAATATTTCACTTTATACACACTTCACTCTTCTAAGTGCGTAAAACCAACTTTGATGGTTCTCTCTTCCATCACGCATAGAGTGCTTTTATGAATGAATTTTACACACGCATCAAAAATCCGCTCATTCCATTTAAATCAACTCGAGTAAAAAATTAGCTATCGTACTTATCTTCTAGAAAAAAAAATCAATTCGCTACACTTTAACACGGCTGTCAAGACAGAAAACTTTCATTTTTTTTCTCCATTGGATTTATTACAAAATAAAGTATAAATCCTTTTCCAATTAAATGTGAAAATGTCCAAATTCATTTCGAAAAATAGTTCAAGGATTAAAAAAAAAATCGGCAATATAAATCTGTACATTTAGACGTAATGAATGATAATTAGGTAATTAAATGCATACAACAACAGCAAATGAGCAAAATTCAATTAAAATAAATCCTCCAAACAATAAATCGCAATTAGTTCAATCGTACGTAACGACATTCAACTCGTTTTTTCGATTACGTAAGTCAGAAGCGTGACCAAAAGATCGAAGAAAACTATCAAAGTTAACAATCGAAAAAAAATGCCTAAAATTTATCGAATTTATTACCTTTTTTTTTTGATCAATGAAAATGATATTTGTGAAACTACAATATATAAGAAGATAAGGCGATAAGAGTTGAAAAGAATTGTGTGAAATCAGATTGCGTGTTTTTTTTTTTAAATCTTCCTCCAGAACAAAATAATAAATTAATCGTAAAAAGAAACTGGATATTGAGTGATTGATTTTGAAATTAAGTAATGTAAGCTACCTTTTCGGCATTGAAACAATGGACGAGCAAATGCACATTCTGGTTCCTCGTTTATAAATAAGTAAATGTCCGATTTTACTGTTATACGGACTGACATCAATATGTCTGGATTGTGATTTTCGGCTTCGAATTGTCGATAATGTCAACTGTTTTACGTGTGGTCGACATGTTAATAATTAAATTGAAAAAAAAAAAAAATCACTCTTAACTCACATTAGCGACTATCGGTAGTAATAATTACCAACTTAGCAAAACTAGGCAAACGTCTTCCCTATATGGAGATAGTTTTCTGTACCACGGCCACACAATTCTAATCAGATATTAAATTATATTTATTTATATTATATTGAATTGTTATCGGCGACTTTCATAATAGTTAGAGCGACAGGTGAAAAGTATAATTTAGAACACATTCCATTATTTTACCTACATCCCTTTAATATTAATTCAATAATAAATCTTACACAACTTGAAATAAGAAAGCTGTCGTGTGGTGTTTAGATTTACATTATTTAAAAGGTGATTAAACAATTACGTCACGACATAAGATGTATTAATCCCATTAATAATAAATTCATAGAAAATGCATAAAAGCCATGACCTAATTCAACAAATAATTATAACACACATACATGAAAAGGATCTCTTCGAGAGGAGTGTGTAAATTAATTGTGTAAACGTTTACTCAGAAATCGATCTTTTAATCCGTTAGATTCCGCATTTCTAAGTCAAATAGTAAATGTATGAAATCTGAAACTCGGAAGCCACAGGCATTACATTATTAAACTTTCTTACCTGATCATTTTGCATTCCATCTGCGAATGCTATAAGCGCTAATCTATCCGGATGATGAAGAAGAGTCGCATGGTCACTCATATCCCTTTGAACAGGCGGAGCAATCGGGACCGCTCGTGTTAACGATTTGCGTCTTTTACATAAAGTAATCAGACAGATTATTAACAATAAACTTAAAACTCCAGCTCCGGTAGCGGCCGATATTAGAATTGCATTGATACCATTCACTTCAACTATAAAAAAAATATCAATTTTAATAGATTAGATAAAAATGGAAAATTTATACGGAAATTGTTCGTGGGTGTGTGATAACACGTAGGCGGTTCCACAGGCAGCCAGCATCCTCCCGGCGAACAAGACAACACTTCGTTTCCTTGAAGGGTGTATCCTGGTAAACACTGATAAGAAATTTGCGATTTAATCGGATATTTGTTAGCAAACGAAACGTCATGAAACTCAGGATTTAAGTTGTAGATAACAGCGTAGGAAACGGCCGGGGGCGGGTCACATTCATGTGTTGGTACTAAAAATAAAATTAACACTTTCTCTAACTTTGTAAGAAATGTATACCACAAATAGGAGTACTTCCAACCCATCTACCTCCAATACATTGTAATTTACCAGGCTGACAAGGAGCTCTAGTATTTCTATATTTGCTAAAACAATGGATTTGAACAACAGTTCCGGAAATTGCCAAACTTTCTGATTGATATCCTTGGATTAGGGTTGTATAACTATGAGGAACTGTAGGCGAGACTGGACATGGATAATCAGACGGATCTTCTAAAAAACGAGACGAAATTAATCAGGCGTTAACACTTTGGAATTTTGATTTCATTATAATCTCATTAACGGATTCTTGTCTCGATAAATCTAACAATAGAATAATTGACTGTAATAATCGATTTTAAGTAAAAAAATTCTAAAGAGATAGATGTTAAGTATGTTGCCGACTAGCATAATCAAGAATTTATGAAACTGTTCAAATATATTTCAATAAATACAAGGTAAGAAACAGGAACACTTCCAATACTGGTATATTAATAATGAATATTTTGGGCCCTCCCACGTTGAAAATGTATCATAAGCAAAACAAGCGGCGGTATCAAAGAACGAGGCGGCGCTTATAAAGCAAACTCGAGCAAAGTCAAAGAGTATGATGGCGGAGGCGGACATGGTATTTTATTTCAGAACTGGACAGTTTTTAACAACCCTTGTCAAACGCAAAAAGTGATTTACCTTTAAGCCAATATAAATTTAAGAGGGCAGAATGGGACCAGTTGTCAAAAAAGTTCAAATATTAAAAAAAATGTTCTTCCAAATTTTCATTTTAATAGTTTCCTTTGCAATACTTTTGAACTTGTTTTATTTTTTCCAAAATAAAAGAGCACATCTTTGTTTTCCTAAGTCGTGGAAATTAGAATTTTTCCACTATTTATATTGCTTTTGGATCATAAAGATTAATTTTTTCAGTAGCCAAAGATGTCTTTCAATAATTAATTGTTTGACATCCATTTAATCCAAAATTTTCTCATACCCAAATCTGCTTTAAAAAATTTCCCATCTTTGTCCCAAAAAGATGAAGCAAGAATTTTACCAGACACTTTTTAAATCAGAATTTTTCCAAACCATGAAAAAGCTCTAAGAAGAAAAGTGAAGTTTAAACACAATTTTTTACGTTCTCCAAAACCAAAATGGTTTTATTTTTTAAGTTTGGTATTCTTCAGACTGTACAGAAAAAAAATAAATAACAATATCGGCACGGAAGATTAAATGTAAATGAAATAATTGTAAATCGAAAACGTCAATTTGTTTTTAACGTTCCATATTTTAAAAACATTATTCACATTATTTCCACTTCCGGTTTGACCAGAAATCTACTTTGTTTTTTTAATTAAACATTCTATTTATTTTTATTTATCTGAAATATGCTTAAAATTAGTTATTCAATCGTTTTTGTTTTGTTTAAATTGGACATCAGTAGTTTGAGTTATTGACTTTTTTTCCAAAAAAAATTATATGCAACTCTTCAGAAAAAGCTTACATCTGGTCATTGTGTTATAATAATGAAATAAAATTTGGTATGCATTTAAATGAAACAACTATTCTGCAAAAAAAATTTATAAACGCCCGAAATAACAATGATTTTTCTTATTTTAATTTTGACAAATTTGAAACTTGTTTTTTTTTTCTTTTCAAATAGAATGTCACATATTTTAATACCCAGTTGTTTCTGCTATTTAAATTGTTTTCTTTTGATGTAGCATAAGGTTTTTTCAGTTTTTAAATATTCACATTTTTTGAAAAAGTAATCAATTTCATCTGTTTTTTCTTTATAGAAGTATTATTTCTATGACTACTTATCCCGTGACAGACATTTTGACAATAATGTTGACCACAAAGATTTCAGTCATTTTAAACAAGTAGTTGTAGAAACAACATCTTATTGAGAAAATTGAGGTAATTAAATAATTATTAAAAAAAAAACAACAAAAACTCAAAAATCAAAACAAATAAGTAAAGTTTGTGATATATCAAAAGAAAGAAAATATTAAACCAAAATTAACTGTGTGATAAAATATAGGACATTCCATTAAAAAAAACCTAATTTTTAATGTTTGAAATATATAGAAATTGATATTAGAAAACAAAATGTTTTTCGAGATATTTTCAGATTTTTTTTAAATGATATTATGAATCGTTGTTCTAACTTTGTGCGCGCAAAATTCCATTTTAATCTAGAAGGAAATACAAAAGATAGCAATTTTTTCCTGAAGAGTTGCAAATGAAACTTTTTTTGAAAAAAATATCAATAACACAAACAATTCAAGACCAATTTAAAAAAAAATAGATATCATTTTAATAAGCAAATTAGAGTAGAATTAAAATATCCAAAAATAAAATCAGTGTTAATTAAACTAAACTAACTAAGTTGAATAGACTTCCGGTTAAACCAGAAGTAGAATAAATTCAAAAATATTTTTTAAAAGTCGAGTCTATGACATAAATCAGCGTTCACTAGTTACATTTTCCTAAAATTTGTATTTCCGCATATTTGAAGAAGTGAAAGAGTTTTTTCCAACCTGCTTCAGATTTCTTCCGATTTTAAGCGTTCAACAATTTTGAAATCTGTATAGAAAATGTTCAATGTTCAAACATTGAAAATTAAAATTTCTCTCAAGTATGGAGTCACAAAATTGGACTTCCAGAGCAGTGCTCATCTTTGACATCTGATCTTCTATTGAAGTCTGCAACCTTGATGCCACTTCCGGAAATAAATATTTGATAACAACAAACAAAACTCTTCTTTTTTTTTTTAATTTACCAATTGTTTCAATTTTAGCGAAAGTGATCTTCAGGACTCTGTCAACTTCTCTTACCTTTCACTCTTCTTCCATCGTATTAATTATAAGTTCATCAAAAGAATAGAAAAACCTATTTCTTTTTAATGTTAAATCGTCAAATCGTTTCCTTTTCATCTCAAGTATTTAATAGATGACATACAAGTTACATTGTCTAATTATGTTTCCCACTGTAGATAGTCATCTCAGTGAGGACAAAAACTTTTAGCGCGCGATGATGACCTTACATAATCAATTCATTGTATAAAAGAATAGTGATTATCTTTCAGTCTTTTGTATTTTATCCGCTATTGAATCGATATTATATGTAATTCATTGTTGAAAAAGAGAATGACATCAATGGACGCTACAATTATTATTTTTCCAACATAATACTTGAAAATGATTAACATCAGTAAAGTTAAAATCAATTAAAAGTGAGTAAAGTTGAACCGTATGACCTATAATTACCCGCCATGTAATAAATCATTAACGTATAATGCTAAAACTGTTAACAAGAAGTAATTTACAGCATTGTATGGAATGCGTATTACCACAAGGGACATTTTGCATAATGCCATAAACTCCGACAACATATTTTCTTATAATGTAACGCCTTTAACTATTTAAAAAATTATAAGAAGACTTTGTTTCGAAATTTTAAAGAACCGGATTGAGGAAAAAGCGCTTGCCTCTTGTCACACTACCTGACATTAAATGTATGATTTTCACTTTTCGAGCACTCGATGGTACCCAATTAACATCATCTTAATTGACATTTTGAATGACACTTCTAATTACGATTTGCATAAATGATAAGTGCTTCCTCGACAAACATATTGAAGTTTGTTTTCTTGACACTTCTTTTTTTCCAGTAGTCTTGAACATACAGGGCTGGTAGTACCAATTATCTTGTATTAATTCTCTCGGATATTACAAATCTACAATCATACTTACAGTGTAGGTTGTTTTCATCACAATAAAATCAAAATTTCATTGTTTAAAAAAAAAAAAATTAATTAAAACGTAGGAAGTGCTAACGTTGAATAGAAAACACAGATGAATAAACACAGCAAAGTAGGTGCTTAAAACATACACAACAAACACATAAGCATAATTTATTCAATTCAACAGCTTTTTGTCTCTTTTTTATATTGTCACAATTGATTACAATAATACAGTTTTTTTCCATCTGCTAATGTATAAATAAAACTAATCAACATCTAAACCTAAACAATGGCTACTGATAATGAATGATATTTGGTATTTAATACCTTGCGTTTGGGTAAAAATCAATTTCATAGGAATGGCTCATTGCCTTTTAACAATCGACATTAAATGTTTCTTAACTCTAGTGTGGTATTTTTTTTATCAGTACAATAATGAGTGAATAATCAAATTGTTCGCCACTTTGGAAGAATCTCACTATTAATGCATCTAAATAAGTCTTTTGTGTACAACAATTTACAGAGATTTTATAACATAAAATAAATAAATTCAGGAACAATTATATCACGAAAACATAATAAATTATGCACATGGACTAGCTCTAATAAGTAGAAAAATAATTGTATTTTTTTTACAAAAAAAGCGCGAGAGAGAATACAAAAATGGGTAAATATCGAGTGCACCCTATATAAGAATATCAATTATTTGAGTAGTATGACATTGCACTTTTAATCCATTCCTATAATAAATAAAGATTAATAAATAATTAATATGTACAAAATAAATAAATTGGGCTAAAGCTTCCAAAATCACTATTACAGATCGCCGAACGGATCAAAGCTAACTTCTTGTTTGGGTGGTTGCTGTGGTGGTACCATTTTCGGACTGCCTTGAACAGGAACTTGCACTCCAGCCATAGAATATTGCATTGGTGGCTGTCCCATCATCATCATCGGTGGTTGGCCCATCATAGGTCGATAAGAAGTAGCTGTAGTAGCAGCCATAGGTTGCGGTTGCCATCCACCACTCGTACTCTTCGGTTGATTTTTCGGCGAATTCCATTGATTCGAACGACTGCCAGTATCGATAGTCAGATTTTCAACCAACGATGTAAGACTTGTTTCTAAATCGCCAGTTAAAATTTTCGAAGGTGGTGGAGGTCTTTGCGGTTGTGCTACAGGTTGTTGAGGCATAACTGGAGGTTGTTTTGGAGGCTCAGGATCAAAAACAGACGGCTCATTGGTATTAAACAACCCACTGAGATTATTTGTAGCAAAAGTTGTTTGAGTTGGAGGTGGTTGAAACGAAGGATTCGGTGGGAAACCATTAGCCCACATAGATGGCGCAGGAGCTGAAGTTGGAGCAGTAGCTGTAGATGCAGGTGTTGCAAATAAATTATCATTAACTGTTGAAGATGGCGGTGCTGAAAAATCAGCAAATGGGTTACCCAAAGACAGAAGATCATCAAGAGCATTTGTAGGTTGTGTTGAAGTCGGCGCTGGAGGTGCCGATACACCACTATCCGAGCCAAAAAGATCTAAAATAGGTTCAGTTTTAATAGTCGGTTCTTCACTCAAAAACGGATTAGTGCTTGCTGCACTTGGTGAACCAACATTAGCTTTATATTGATTCAAAACAGCTTCTTCTTCAGCTAAAGCAGCTTGTTGGAACGTATCATCGACAGCTGATCCAAAAGCATTACTCGTATTCGAAAGAACAGACACTCCAGATTTGAGATTCTTCTGATTACTAGCAGCCGTTGGTGTATTACCTTCTAAAGAAGCTAAATGTTGTTCAAGCGCATCTAAAAGACTGTTTGGTGCTCTTGTAAGATCAGGAATATCTCCTTTATCGATGCCAATATTTTCAGCGACTTTTAAAAATTCTCCTACTCGATCCATACGAATGAGAAACTTTTTGTATAAATCTAAAGCTTCCCGACATTGTTTTTTGTTCATTTCAAAATATTTTTCTAATAAATTAATAATACCATCATTATAACAAGCGAATAATCTTATGAGATCACGAAATAGAAGCATAAAACACATATTTATGACTCCGTTGGTGAGATCATTTGCAGTACAATCAAATTCTAAGAGAGCATCTAATTGATTTTGAAGTATCGGTAATGTTTTCAATAAATTTTCGGCATTCATAGTACGTAAAGTGCCTTCTTCTTTTCCTCGTTTCACTTTACAAAAATCAAAAGCAACAGCTCTGTATGATAGTGCTTTTTCGTTTAAATATCTAGCATATCGACGTATGAATGGGGACATATCATAACCGGTTCGAGCCCCAACAGCACTCTGTACTCCGGTCTTATCCACAAAATTCGACAGTTGAAATGATACATTACTCGATGCTAGATATTGCGTGAATCTTTCATTACCATAACACATCAAATGGTGCGTTGTTATCAAAGATTTAAAAACAACCACCCAACTTGTGTTCTGGGATCTCTCAATAAGCAAATTGGCCATTTGTGGTATTGATACATTAGGCTCATTTGTACAATGAACTAAATAATCTAGATGTTTTTTCTTAGGACCAAGAAGTTCTTCAGTTGTCGCTTTACATACCGATTTTGCTAAACCCTGTCCTGCTAAACTGTGTTTCGCTGCCAATAAACGATCGTTTATTGTTTGACCCGCCATCTTATTACACTTTTACACACACTATTCAAAAAAATTATTTACACAATTTTTGTTGTTATTCAACTCTACTCTCTTAACGATTCAACAGAAAAGAACGGGTCGATCGGGAAAATCTCACCGGCAAATCAATAAATGTTTAGAAAGAAAATGGAAGAACGTCATCTAGTGAGCAACATACTGAACTAGGAGGCGTTAGCTTAGCCACAGGCGAAACATAAACACAAAAGTATCAACAATTTGTGAACTAATATTATATAAAATTGATACATATTCAATTATTAGTGAAAAATTGAAATAAGGCATAAAGTTAATTTTTCATTTTTTCAAGTATTGTGATAACAATTACAGGAAACTGTTTTACCTGCTATTGCTAAAGAGCAAACTGGGGGAATTTTTGGCGACCAAGTCCCATCTTCCAAGCATTGCTGTACGGAAGTACCAACTAAAACATATCCAGACTTACAACTGTAGTGTAGTCTTTGCCCAACATGGTTCCCTTCAAATTCTCCATTTTTTTCATACACAAAATAGCCATTGTCGATTTCTTTGGGCGCTTGACAATTCGTAATTTTTACCATAGGCTTACAAGTAGCATAAGCTCCTGTCCAAATCCCTTTTTCACAAACTCGATAGTTACTTTCTTTCGGTACTAACTGAAACCCCTTATTACAAGTGTAAGTGGCTAAGGTTCCTTTATAAAATAACCCATTTTCATCTTTTTCTCCATCAATATTCAAAGACCCATTTTCGACATAAGGCGGTGGATAACAACGTTTATTACACTGAGATTGAGGTACTTCTTCCCATTTACCATCAATACAATAAACACTCGGACGTCCATCTAGATAGTAGCCTTCAAGACATTTGACAATAGCAATTTGATGTGACGCTTCATCCACTATTTTAACATAACCATTCTCAATTCGACCAAAATCTGGACATGTTTTTAATGAACTCAATGTAAAATTGTCAACCAATGCTGTAAAGTCTGTTGTCACTGCAGTGGTGGTCTTCAGAAACACCAAAGTGGTGATGAAGGTCAGGAACATTATTGATGATTGACTTATTTGAAGCTAAAAAATACACCACACATGGTTCATTTTTCAACAAAGAAAAACATTGATTAACTTTAAATAATACTAAAAAACACAATTTATGGGTTTGTGGTTAAAGCTACCATTCCTCAACAAAACAAAAACACTTTTTGACAAGTGAATCGATCAGCTGTTGACAAGGTCACGGCTATTGTGTAAACAAAAAGTAATTGTACAAAAATTTATAATTTGTTAAAACAGATTATTATTTAAAAGTTTATTCCAAAAAATTTAGAAGTTTATCGATTAATTGTTAAAAATATTAAAAAATATAAATGTATAATTGGTTGTCTACAATACAAATCTCTAAATTTTGTTGTAATTTTTATTAAAAAAATTTACGTATTGTTATTTCATGCCCATTGTGTATAAGACATTAAAACAATAAAATATAATGTTTTTATTAATTGTTATAATTTATATTAATCAAAGTTAGATTGAATTTGAAGCACTAACTTCAGCCAAGTATCATAAATGACAGTGACAAGTGTTTGACAGTTATTTTTTATTGGTTATGTGACTATTACAGTTGTATTTATAAAAGAAATGGATTTATCGAAAATGCCCAACGACAAAAAACTGTATCTATGTCGATGGTACTTTAAAGGTAATCTGTTTACCATATTTTGATTAGTTATATAAAATAATTGTCTTCCAGCTGGTTTAGCTTTATTACCATTCGTCTGGACAGTGAATGCAATTTGGTTTTTTAATGAAGCTTTTAGAAAACCAGAATATCCAGAACAGAAACAGATTCGAAAATGTGAGTTTTATTAATTTATTTTGTATAATTTTTTATTTATTTAATTTTGTTTAGATGTTATTTATTCAGGAATAGGATCTTTTGTATGGTTAATTGCTCTAACTGTGTGGATAATAATATTTCAAGTTAAAAGAACGCATTGGGGAGAGTTCGCAGACAATATATCGTTTATTATACCGTTGGGATCACCTTAATTTATTGAATTATTCCAGAATTATTTTTTTATATTTTAATTCAGTATTTAATAAAATGATATCTATAGCTGCTTTTTTTATTGTGAAATGTTAGAAATAGTATTAGAACACGTTTAATAAGACTTTATTTATAAGTTTAAAATTTGTAAGTCTAACATTTCATGACTGCCAATTTTAAAAAAATAATCTTGGTTCAGAGGTAAAATAGAAAACCACCTTTTTATATTCAATGTTTTATTGTAAATAAATTTTTGTATTTATATATGTACAAGTGTCAAAAATACATAAAATAAAACGCTCATTATTTTATAAGCAATAAAAAGAAGAAACAATAAACCTATAAAAGTAGAATAGTGATCAACAAATTAACAAAACAATAAAAAGAACCTTAAAACTTCCACAATATACTGTCTATATATTGAGCAAAGGTATAAATACTTGCATTCAATTTTTTTAGTCCCACGTTTTCGATTTATTTAAAAAATAATATACAGCTTTTTAGAAAAAGGCAAAGGTACTTAAATACTTATCATACAAAAGTAAATAATATTATTCTTCATTTTGATTCACTCTTGGATAAAGCTAAAACAGAAAATTCGATTATCATCAAACATTCAAAATCCACTTGATTCAATTTATACCCCAAGAAGATTTCTAGGAACATATCCTTCCTTATCTCCTAATTTCGACCACCACCATTCCCTTTCATTTTCATCGCCTTTCCGCAAAACCGTCAATTGTTGGCCTGCTTTGAAACTCAATTCATCAGGTTGTTGCGCAGTGTAATCAAAGACAGCGTAAACCACACCTCCCGATAAAATCCCAAGCTTTTCCTGTACACCTTGAAAAGATTTAAGTATAATCCAACACACTTGATTTTATATACTTACTATACAAATACTCGGAACATCCATCGAATCCTTCTTCGTCTTCTTCACATTTTTCTGCTGCTGTTTCGTGATCGCTTAAAGTCGTTGCGAAAATACAAGCTCCATGCTCTACTAAAAATTTCACCATTGCGACATTATTACAACTTGCAGCGCAATGCAAAGGCGTCCAACCATCGCTGTCTTGGGCATTAACATCACACCCGAATTCGACTAAATATTTAACAATTTCCAAATGCCCAGCACAAATTGCGTTATGTAACGCTGTTATGCCTTCATCATTTGCTGCACTAGGATTTGGGACTTGCGCTGCTGTTTTCTTAACAAGTTCCAACTCGCCTTCCAGACTTGCGTCTAATAAAAGCGCTAATGGATCAAAACTAACCCTTCTTGCTAATGTCGGTTTTCCTGATTTCAAATTACCCTTCTTGCAACGTCTTATCACTCCGTTATTCTCCTCCTCTTCTTTAATATCAGTTTCCGCTTTTTCCGTCTCTTCACTTTTATTATCATTATCATCAATTTTCTCACTATTATTTTCGGGAAAATGGAAACTATGTATTTGGTCCGATCTTTTTGCAATTAATCCATTTTGTTTCATAGTATTTCTTAGTTTCGGTTGTTCATTTAATTGTTGCTTCTTGATAGTTAATGGTTTAGCTTTGATTACCATTTCATTAATTTGGGTGTTTGGAGGTTTGGGAGGTTTTTTGATAGGATCGTCAGGTGGTTCGGTTTGGGGTAATGGCGGCGGTTGAGATTCAGTTTCATTAAAACTTTGTGTTTGACGAGGAGGCGGTTTTATTACTGGTTTAGGAGGCAAAGTTGGTTTTGGACTCTTGTCCAAAGATACTTCTGGAGTTTGATTTAAAGGAGTGCTTGTGGATTGAGGCGGGGAAAGTACTAATGGCGATTGCACTTTATTATTACTAATAGTTTGGGGTTCTACCGGCTGGACTTTTATTGATGATGTTTGATAAATGTTGGATAAAATTCCAGAGTGATGTACTGATGTAGGTGCGACGCTACTCACTGGTTTCTAAAAAAAAAAACACCACTAAATTTTTCAAATAATATATCAATTAAATTTACCTGATATGTGACTCCGTTAGGAACAGCACCGTTAGGTTCGCCCCCTCGTTTATTAAGCAAATCGTTTTGGTTCAAAGGAGTGGCGATATTTTTATTAACAACACTCAAAGGGGCACTATGTACTGTCATATGTGTCGATTGCATATTTGATATGTGTTCATCTTTATTAATCTCACCATCAACCCCATCATTCCTCACTATTCTATTAGGTAATAAATTAACCGTAAATTTTGTATTATATGGCAAAGTTTGATATTTTGGATCCGATTTCGACACAGCAAACTCTTTCAAGTTATCGTTTTCATGATACTTTTTAACATCTTGTTCTTGTTGATTGTTATTATTAATTGGTTGTTGCAAATCATTTTCTTTTTTGATATGATGATTCTGTTGATATACAGGATGATATGTTGGTATTTCTTTTTGTGTTGTCTTAACCGGAACATGGTTGTATGGTTCAACTGCAGCTATATTTCCTCGAGACAAACCGTTAGATGGTTGATTGTTTTGTGGTTTTCGAGGAGTATCTCCGTTAGCTGTCAATCTATAAATCGGATTTAAATCGTAATGTCCGACAAGAAATCTAACTACCTTTACCTTACTAATTGATGGTAGGCTTTATGCGAAGTTGCACTAATCTGATTCGCCAGCTGCTGGTTGAGTAATCGCTTCTTGTGGAGGCGCTCTTGCAATTCTGATATACGTTTGTCGATTGCACTGATTTCCTCTTGACGGGCTGTTAATGCTTCGCGTTGTTGATTTAGTCTTTGATTCTGTTGCTCATTCAGCTTATTACGATACTAAAAAAAAAAAAAATTAATTAATAATGATTATAAGTAGTATAAATTGTTTACCATAAGCTCTCGACGCAATTTGTCTAATTCGAGAGCTGAAGCGGGCGTCTGGTCCCTAGCTGTCCGGCCCCGACGTAACTCTTCCAATTGCCGGGTCAACTCCTCAACCTTTGCTACAGCCAACGACAACTCTTTTTCTTTTTCGTTAAACAGGGCGCGAATCGAATCAAGGTCACTTGCTATTAGAAAAATAAAGAGAAAGCTTTTAGTTAATAAATTATGCAAACAGTTTCTTAATATCTTTAAGGAAGAAAATCAACATTAAAATATGATCGCAAATCCATCAAAGAATGTAAAACCTTTTAAAGGTAGTAGCTTTTTGAATAGTTTGATTAATTGAAAATTTTCTTAAAGTTATTAAGCTATTATAAAGTTTTTGAGATGGAATTTCTGGGATCAACATTGATGAATAATTGATACCGTACAAACAATCAAAAATTCTATAATATTACAGATAAATTCAGAAATTTAATTAAATGAACAGAAGCTTGTTGAATTTAATTTGATGAACGGGAGTTTGAGACTTAGCAACGAGATATAGAGGGAATCACAAATAATTAAGTAGTTTTGGTGGGGGCGCCGGGTTAGATATATCGATATCATATTTCAGATTGCTCTTTTATTATGACAAGTGAATTAATTATTAATCATATGAAGAACAGCTATTAATTTTCTAAAAAATTCTTCTCGAAATATGAACATTTAAAGCTCAGTCCATAAATCCAGTATTCCCTTATTCCCATCACGAATCGTTATTGTTTCGCCATTTATTTCACCGCTCTCAGTGATTAACGACATGTCAAATAAAAATAGATAAAATGGACTTTTCTCCATTCGTCCATCATCGATCGTATCAATCATTACACACAACAACAAAAAAATTATACTCACTGAGAGAAATATTATTTTGTTTTTGATGGTCCACTTGTCCTCTGAGAGCTCGAAGTTTCCTCAATTTCAATTCCTGAGCATCAACTCGATCTCTGAGTCTTCGTAATCGTTCACTCTCAGCCTGCACTCTTTGTTGGCGAGCTTCTTGTTCTTTTAAATATCTCAACCTTTGTTCTTTAGCAGCAAGTAGCTGATGCTGCGAGTCGATCTGCGCTTGCTGTCTGCAGGCCATTTCGCGCAGTTCGCTTAATGTCAACTGCACACCGTCCGGTAACTGAAAAACAATACAATACTATAAATAATAATAATCAATATTAGAAGAATACAAGTGAAAAGTTTCTTATAATTTTTTTCACACAATTTAGTAAAAGTGTGGAAAATCTGAGAAAAACTTCTTTGTCGCTTATTATTCCAATTGATTTTTTGCGTCTATTGTTCTGAAGTCTTTTAATTAAAAGTAATATGTTCGAACAACAAAGTTAGCTATTCCCCATGGCGAATGTGCTTTTCTGAGAATCGCTGTTAACACTAACAATATAAATTGATAACGAAAAAAATTGACTACAATTATTTATTAAAATTAAATAACTGAAATATTTGAAAAGTTGAGACGCTAAGTTATTCCAAATGGGAATAAAACTTCACCGATTTGACATGTCGGAGGACGGAAATTAATTAAGTTATTCTTATCTAAAAAAGGAGCACTCCCACTATTTTTCAACCTTTAAAAAACAAACATTCATAGAATCTAACCTTTTCAATGGTCAATTTCTTCTTTCCTTTATCACAATCACCACTCTCACTACAATTATCACTTTTATTCTTTTTATGTTTATTTTTATGTTTAGTCCTTATTTCCTTGTTGTCATCGCTTTGAGGTGGATCGGTGATGACTGAAGCAGTTAGTCGGACACCTTTTCCAGGTAATACTTTGTTGATTTTGACAGATGATGTAGCTAAAGGTACTGGAGACCGCCGGAATATTCCCGGATCGGTCGGTTGACAAACGCAAGCTAACATTTTTTATCGACTAGTTCCTTCATCAAGACGTCGGATTTATGAGAGAAGAGCACTGATGAAGCCTTGACAAACACCTGTTGGATTTTGTTCTGGACGAAATTTAACAACGAAAATATCTACTGCAATCGCCACAAATTTTTACAAAAAAAAAAATTATATTAAATTTAACTCTTCCATAATGGATATTTTGGGTACAGACTATTAAAATACTTTCCAAATGGGTGGTTTTATAGCAAGAATAAACACCACTTAAATACGCGTAAAACGCTCTAAATGTTTCATTTTTGGTTTATAACGCTTTGAATTAATTGCTGCTTATAACTACTAGAAAATGGAGTTTCAAGTGAAAATTTAGAGAGCTACTTTGCATAAAATATGGAGTTTAAAGGTGATCTTGTACTTGAAATAAAAATTGAAACCAAGGAAATATTGGGGTACGTGAAATCCAATTAAGGAAATAACATCTGGCAAATTTAAACATTATTCAAAATGCCATACATAAAACAGACTGTTAAGTGCGACTGTCGAGATTGAAGTGTTCCAAGAACTCAAGGAGATTTCGAATTTATATGAACGATCAGGAGGAAGCTTCCATTTAATGGAATTAAAATATTCTATCTTGTGGAAGAATAGAAAAAAAAAAGTAAGAAATATTTCAATTAGACATTTGAGCAAAAAAAAAAATGAGACTTGCTTTCGCTTTTGAAGACAAGCATGTTTCTGCTTCTTCAATTTTTGCTGAGTTTGAACTAAATTAAGCTAATCTTTTACGGGTTATTGAGAACTCAAGCAGATGATCTATTACTGAGTTAAACTTTGACAATTTGACGGTTTTATTCGTTGCTTCTTCCTTTGCGTCATTTTATTCAGCTTAACTGTATTACTTATCTTATAATCCACAAACATGAATTTTCTTTGAAGCAACTAATGAATTTTAAAATTAATTCCTGGCTTTGCGTACGAGCTAAAATGACATGGCTGATGAGCTGCAAGTAAAACCATGAATTATCAACGCTTGGTTTTAGAAAGGTTGCAGGAAAACCTAACTTGTCAATTTTTATTATTTATTGAACACGGCATCAGTAGAAAACTTTTCAACAAGTTTCTAAATATTTGTTCTAGTGATGAATAAATCTGGAACAGTCACTAGAAGTTAACCAAGTTATAAAACCATATTCTTAAATCGATCCTCCTACTAGAATATACATTTTTATCGTTGATATACTCTTGAAATTTTCACAGAATCTTTCAATACAATCCAATGCTTGAGTGGTTTTGCAAATTCGGTTACCATAATGGCTTGAATTATTTTTATAGTGTTCATAGAATTGTTTAAAATAAGTGGAGATAAGGCTTTATTCAACATTAGATAACATAGTTCAGGTTTTTTTGATTAATTGCGAATAGATTACACAATTCGTATAAACTCTCAAAAAAGAGATGCCTTTCTCTGGAGCCTTGAGAAACTTTTAAGATGATTTTTGGAAAATGCTTTAACTCCAATTTCTCTTTTTACATGTTGTACACCCTGGAAACAAAAAGCCTTTGAAAATTGTGATTTATCACAGTGAAGGGATTTTCCAACAATAATAAATTTTTCCCATTCCTTTTGCTAATTGCAACTTTTAGATCTCAGTGAGGATGCTTCATTACCCTTGAGAGAGTGTCCTTTGCTTTGCTTTGGATTAAGTTAAGTTAGTCTCTAAATAACATCCTCCAATAAAGTCTTTGCTTACAATTCATGGTCCTTCGAACTAATTCTATTAAGAAAATGAAAATCTCTAAATAATTTTCTAAGTTGTCTGATTCCGAGCACTGAAATGAGTTTAATAAAACAATTTGTTGATGTAAAGAGAACCCGAACCACCTGTAAACGCTCAAAAACTTGTGCAAAGCAAGATCGCATTTCTGTCTTGTCACGCACTCCCAAATGGTCATCATGGGATTAAGACAGTTGCGTGTAAGAACTCAATCATGTAAAAAATTCACAACGATTTTAGCAAAACTAAACAGAAGAGAATCCTATCAAAAGATAGCAGAGTAATTCCATTTCTTCCAACAAATAATAAAATTCAAATCCTCCCTAATCTTCCCTTCGTCCGAATTAAAATGAATGATAATTTGATTTGCATATGGAGTAGAGTTTCAAGCGCGCAATTATGTTTATTTTGAAACTTTTCCAGTCTTTACTAAATCCCTTCATTTCAATTTAGAACCGACGTTGCTTCCTTACGCTTTACTTCATCTTTTGCGTGTTATATGTCGTTAAATTGCCTTACAGCAAGATGGCGAAACAACGACGGAAATTTTTCTAAAATCGTGTGACAAGTTTTCTTTTGAAAAATCCAGATGTATTTTACATTGCAAAAAGGATGATATATAGGACGGGTATTTTTAGAAGTTCGTTCTTCAGGCGCTTGAGGTTTTCGAATTGATTGGCATTTTGCGGTGGAACGAATAACGGACACCTTTAAGAATATTCGCTTCAAGGGTTTATATACAGAAAGTGTTAAGACATTCATTGATTTTTTTTTTAACCGATTTTTTTATAATTAACTTTCAGGGATTATAACCATCTGTGCCAAGTTTCCAATGATAAATGACTTCTTCTCGGTTACATTTTAAACTCCTTTATTATAAATTATTGGACAGGTAAACTCAAATATTTATCCAAAAAATATTAATTAATTTTGTTGGACTAAAATGTCACCAATTATTAATTAATTTTTCGTCTTTAAAATATTTATTATTTTTATTGATTTAAAATAGCACACGCTAGCGTGAAGTTAAAAACTCCATCAGTAAAATAAACACCCAAAGCTCATTATTTTTCCGTCTGACTGTTTCACTCCATTTAATATTTATTATCGAACAAATAATTTTTTTCTCAATTTTACACACATTTTCCATTAAATCAATTGTAAATAGATTCCAAGACAAAATAGCAGAAAAACCTCGACGGCATTTGAATCAATAAATTACGTGCATAATGAAAAATTCCCTTTTTAGAACTGAAAACCTCGACGACGAAATGTTATGTAAAAACACAAATAAAATGTTTATTCATGAGAATACGCACAGTAAAATGGAATCAAAATCTAAAAGCGTACTTTCACAATTGATTTCTTCAAGTTTTTCTGTAGAAAATAAAACTGTATTAATTGAAAATTTTGTGAAAACCTTGCGTTTCGACCCTGACCACACAATATGTAAATTCTTAACATGCCAACCAAAAATAATACCGATCGAAATCCTACAATTATTATAAAAAGCGATTGCAGTAGATTTATGAATTCTAAAATAAAAAAAAAATTAATTAAATAGAATCATACCTTCCAACTTCAATTTTATCACAGTTTTAAATAAAAATGTGTTTTTAAAAAAACCGCACAAAGACGTATTCGTGTTTTCGTCTGATTTGACTTGGACTACTCTCGGTGGAAGTTTGGAACTAACTACCACTAACAGAACGCACGGAATATCTTTGGCTGTTTGCAACAGAACGCAGTAGCGAAGGGATTTCATTTAGCGCATGTCCTATACAGATAAGGGTTGAAAAGTACAGATTTCCGCAAAAGGAGAAGAGCTTTCAATGATATTTACTACTCACTTGAATTTCTATAATATTCAATTTTTTCCTTTCTATGATAACATCAACAATAGACTCGACTGCATTGTATAGTTTTTAGGAATGCGTTCGGAATTTAAATGTGTGCTTTTATCCAAAAGTCTGATAAAGAAAACGAAGGTCTAAAGTAGAAACCACCCTCTTAAATTTTCACATATCTACAAAGTTTTATCATTGTGAATTATTTACAACCACTACATACGCTCCTTTAAAAGCACTTAGAGATAATTATTTTTATTGTTTTTTTAAAAGTATTTGAAAGAATTAGGAGAATTTTTAGAGGTGATTATGTATGTATTCCTGCATTAAGAAAATATTTGATTTTAGAACAAATAGATCAATTCGTAAGTTTTAATTAAACAGTTAACAAACGTTTCAGGTTTCAGACGTGTTATTTGTTCACGTACGTTTCAGGCATGAGAAAGAACCGAAAAACAATAGATACAGCTTCAGACGGTGAAATTGATTTAGGTGAAAAAAGAATGATTGATTTGGTTTTAACAATTTTCTTCAAATTTAAAATATTTTTAGAGAGAATCTATTTTTATTGTGAAGATTATGGATGTTTCCAATCACACTTTTAATAAGAATATATCACAGCGTAATTCTTTAATAGCGTAATAACCGTTAGGAATATGAAAATTTGTTTTGAACAAAAGTTGGATGAATCTTTCTTGAGGTTGTTTTAAAAATATTTTCAAAAATAGCGCACTTCCGCTTATACCGGAAATTGACACTAACTTCGTTATTTTAAATGCAACACACTATATATTTTTAGATTTTTGAATTCCTTAAGCATACCGTATGTGACATTTTGAGTGAACCATTTTCAAGAAAATCAAGATTTATAGAATAAATATGGATGTGCAGAAATCGCCATTATTCTAAATATCTCGAACACAAAAGCAATTACAGAGGTGCGGTTTCAGACCTTTATTTTAAACATAACAGTCTATCCTTTAGAGTTAATCAACTTATCAAATTTGACAAACTACTTTCTTATGGGAGTCTTGAACATGAAGAACTTCTAACCCAGATAACTCAATTTTCTTAAATGGAACGCTATATTTTTTGTGGTACCATATCATAGTACTTGAAATTATGTTTCGATTGATGTAAGGTTGTACCCACATACTGACAACAGTTTTTGAAAAAAAAAAAATGTTTTTTGATATTTGTTAAAAACTACATTATCACATTAGCCTTGGTGACTACTAACTATTGTTATTTATCAATTGCGCCAAAAGAAGAGTATGATTGAAGCTTAAATTCTAATTTTTATAAAATAACATCAAGACAAATCAAAACTATGCACAATAAATGGAGAAATCTAGAGATCGGAGTTTTTCCATCTCTGGGAATTAACTTCTAATCATTGACTTCCGCTGTGATTGCACAAAGTGAATGATAATGTTATGCAAAAATCTGTTTATTGATAATTTTGGGATATTGAATGTTTTGCTGATATTTAAAGATTTGTGTCTCCTAAACTGGATCTACCTAAAAACAGTATTTTCTTTTAATACCACAAATCCGTTTCAGCCTTTATTCAAAAATAGAGAATAGATAGCTGATCTTGATATTGTTCTTTTTACAGAAATCTCCTATGGAAGTTTTTCATTTGAGAAAAATTTCGCATAAATTCATAATGTCAGAAAGAAATTTTGTTCAAATTTTCAAAAAACATTTATCATGTTTACTAATTATTTTCTACTTAGAGTCTAGTATTTTTTTTAAACATGTTTAGATCAATAATAACAATCAAGGCTAACTTGATGATGTAGATTTTTGCAAAATTAAAAAAAAAATGCTTTTTTTCCAAAAACTGTTGGCAGTAAGTGGGTACAACCTGACATCAATCGAAAGGTAAATTTAAGTTCTATTTGGTTGCGCATTAAAAAGTATAGCGTTCTAATTGAAAAAATCGAGTTATTTAGATTTGAACTTCCTCATGTTTAAGGCTCCCATCAAAAGAGAGTTTATCAAATTTGATAAGAAGATCAGGTCTAAGAGATTGACTGTTATGTCTAAAATGAAGGTGTAAAACCGCTCCTCTCTAAATACTTTTGTGTTTGAGATATTTAAAATATGCACAGCCACATTTTTTCTTTAAATCTTGATTTTCTTGGAAATGGTTCACTCAAAATGTCACATACGGTATACTTAAGGAATTCAAAAATCTAAAAATATATAGTGTGTTGCACTTAAAATAACGAAGTTAGTGTCAATTTCCGGTATAACCAGAAGTGCGCCATTTTTAAAAATATTTTTAAAACAACCCCAAGAAAGATTCATACAAGTTTTATTCAAACCAAATTTTTATATTCCTAACGATTATTACGCTATGGAACAATTATGTTGTGGTGAGACACCCTGTAGAATTAAATCAGAGCGTTGGAATTTTTAATATTTACAAACATCAAGAAAATAAATTGATGTTTGATTGCAGATTGAATGAAAACATTAGGGTTTATTGTATTTGTATCACCCTATATACTGGGTGTTCCATTAGTATCGGCATGGAGGATTACAGCGTTGTAGTTGAATTTGAAAAAAATGTAAGTGTTAATTTATGTTTTAGGTTTCATATTTTGAAAATAGATTCACATTATTCCCACTCTCATTCATTCATTTAGCTGGACAAAATTATATTATGAATATTCTGATATGACTAAATGTTTTTGGAGTAGCAAATGTCAAACTAATATTTTATGAATTTATTATACAGGAAAAGTCCCCACCTAGATTTTCTTTGTTGCTATTTATTTTATAAAAAAATAGTTCGGAGAGGTCGATTTTGTTTGCAAAGGAGACACTTACAGGTGGATAATTTTCACATGAAAAAAAGAGAGGCACTTGACTGTAACAAAATATAACTTTTGATATTAAATATTTTATGAACCATGAATTAAGAGACACATTTTATTAAAAAAACGAACTCACCAGACAGACTCTTAATTTTTTTTGAATAATTTTGTTTTTTTTTTTAATCTTACTTAGACTCCATAAATACTTGAACAACTGCTAAGATATTTTAGAATTTTTGAAATTTAGCCATTTTTCAAAAAAACTTGAAAAATATAGCAACAAACCTATCATGTTAAACAGAAGATAACTTATTTATTATCCATTGTCTCAAAATTATAAACTATTAATTTAAATCAGCACACGAAGATTTAGTTATTTTCGCTTATTATTGCTAGCAAAATTTGGAGGAAAGTTGTCTCTTCTTTCTTAGTGTTATTTCATTTATCACTGATCTATCACTGACACACATAAAATAAGCCCGCTATTCAGTTCAGCAAATTAAAAATTGCATAAAAAAGTTAGTTTTATCACTTGCTCATAGTTTTTAGATCTATAGTTTTTCAAACAAAAATGAAAGTAAAACTCTGATAACGCAAATTTACGCAAAAAACCATATGATATTTGAAAAAAGAAAATCAAATTTTATTTAAAATGCCGTAATAATTATAACGCTACCTTTCGCTACTCTAATACTTTTTCTCTCCTGAAGTCAGACTAGGTCATTGAAATACAATTTTTTATTTTTTTCAAAATATATTTCAACTTATTGGTCTTACTTGTCTGTTTAGAAATATTAATATACTCGCAATCTTACTTATTCTTAAATATGATTGTAAAAGCCATCAAATTGTTGAAAATGGGAAAACAGTCACAATGCATGATTAAAGTAGAAACTTGTGCAATCGTAACTTCAATGATCATATACATTTTATAAACAACATTTTTTATACAGTCTCATTGTTTTTGAACTTTCCAAGTATCATAGATATTAACTAGTATCAAATGAGGGAGTTTACCCACTGTATTACGGTTTGACCGGAAGTCTAAGCACTTTTGTTTTTTTTAACGAAACATTTTATTCATTTTTACATATCTGAAATATGCTTCTTTTGCTTTTCCTCTTTTATCATATGGTTTTCTCTTTTTGTCTAATGAGTTTCCCATTTATCTAAATATCAAATGGTTTTCCAAAATTATAGATAAATAATAAAAGTAACAGATATTTTCTATAATAATATTTAATCGAATAGTTAATACTGAGTAGATAACTAACATAATACTAATTCAATATTTTAATATTTTAATGAGGTCACAGTTATAGTTCTAATATCTGTTTTTTCATAGCCAAAAATTAGTTTTAGACTAGTTTTTGCCCTACAAATTTGACCCATTCATAAAAGTTTATAAGTAACTAATATCTCGGATCTCTTTTCTTTAATTTTCTATAGTATTTGTATCATTTAAAAAAAAGCATCTACCATTGTATAATGTGAGATATTTAGTTACTTGATAAATAGTGAATCCCACTTGACAAAAATTAAAAATGATTGGAAAATCAGAGCTTACTAAACTGAAAATTTGGAAAGTCATTTAACAAAAAGTGAAAAGCAATTGACAAAAGAGGAAAAGCAAAATAAAAAGACTATAAAATTAGTTATTCAATCGTTTTTGTTTCGTTTAAATTGGGCATCAGTTGTTTGAGATATTGAATTTTTTTTCAAAAAAAAATTCATATGCAGCTCTTCAGATAAAAGCGTACAGCTGGTCAACGTGTTATAATAATGAAATGAAATTTGGAATACGCTTAACTGAAACAACTGAAAATTCAAAAACGTCCGAAAAGCAATGATTTTTCTTATTTTACTTTCGTCAAATTTCATGACCTGACCTGACCTGACCTGAAACTTGTTTTTTCCAAATGGAATATCCCAGATTTTAATAAGCATAAAATCTACCCATTTTTTCCAGTTTTCAAAATATTAACACTTTTTTGGAAAAATAATCAATTTTATCTGGATTTTCTTAATAGAAGTATTGTTTCTATGACTACTTATCCCGTGAATTTGACAATAAGTGGTTATAGAAACAATGACTGATTGAGAAAATTCAAAAAAACAGCAAAAAACTCAAAAATCAAAATAAATAAGTATAGCTTATGGTATATCAGAAAAAAGAAAATAAAAAACAAAATCAACTGCGTAATAAAATTTGGGACATTCCATTTAAAAAAGATAAGTTTTCAATGTTTGAAATATGTACAAGGTAATTATAATAAACTATAGTCGTAGTTGGCTGGAAAATCACAAATTTTGTGTTGCCGCTTCAATAAATGAGAGATAAAATTACATAGACGAAAATCCATCAAATTTGCATTTGATTTTCCTCCAAATTAAAAAATGTCAAACTATACAGCAAGAAAATAAAATGTTTTTCAAGATATATCGAAATTTTTTCTAAATATATTATGAATCTTTGCTCTAGCATTTGCACCCAAAATTTCATTCTATTCTAGAGGGAAATACAAAAGATATCAATTTTTTCCTGAAGAATTGCTAATGAAACTTTATTTGAAAAAAATATCAATAACTCAAACATTCCAGACCAATCTGAAAAAATAGATAGAAAGCAATTTGAAGTAGAAATAAAATATCCAGAGATAAATTCAGTGTTACTTCAAAGAAACAGAGTTGAATAGACTTCGGGTTAAACCGGAAGTAGAATAAGTTCAAAAATATTTTTAAACAGTAGAGTCTATGACATATACTAATGTTCACTAGTTACATTTTTCCATCCCGATACTAAAGAAATCCCGTGTAAAAACAAAAAATAATATTTTGGTTTTTGGATCTATATAAATTATTTTAATTCTGTAGTATTTCCGGTTATATGCCGGAAACAAAAACTGAGTTTGTTATTTCAATTGGTAATGCAATTGTTTCATATTTGTGTCTTGAAGAATATTTCGTCCGTTATTTTTTTACAAAAATTTTTGGCGGAAACAACTAGAATCTTTGTTATTTCAGATGGTGATTTTTTTTGGGTTTTCTTTTTTTATCTTTGTAAATATTCCGATCAGCTGTGGTTATTATTTTACAGATTTTTTTTTCGGGTGCATGTCCGCACTTGAATTTTTTTTCTGTGGAACTATAAAAATAGGAATCAAATTTTCTGCATAAATATTGTCAAAGCAGTGCTTCATCTGAAAATGGAAATTTATTTAAAAACATACCAGATGGAAAATTTATAAAATAAAATGGCCTAATTTATACAATTCTCAATTCAGTTTTATCAATCACAAAAACAGTAATAAAATTTTTTGCGTTTTGTTTCTTGAAAAAAATTCTTCTATTTTTTAGGTAGTTTACTCTTTCATTAAATTTTTTTCTAATTGAATACCATCAGAAATATCATTCAAAGATTGTTTTATCCAAAACTGGGAAATTTATTTCAATTTCACATAAAACAAATTAAGTAGAAAATTCCTGGAAACATACTTCTCGTCGTGAAAGATTCTGAAATTCTGAAATTAAAAATATAGTTGGAAGTAATTCATTTCTGTTTAAAATTCAAATATATTTTGCTTAAAACTGATTCTATGGCGTTTGGAAAAACAGATTTTTCGAAAATTCAATTCAAATTTTTAAATCTGTTTTTATTACTCTTTTAAACTGTAGACGAAGCGTAATAAAACTGGATGAAACACCCTGTCTAAATGCTCACGACTATTGTCCTAACTATATTTTTTGCTTTGCAGCTCACTTACAAAAGTAATTTAAAAAAACCGGAGCTTAGAGATTCCATTTCATAATTATGAAATTGTCATGCATTTGCTTCCAACATGTTTCCAGTTTCATGTTTAAACTCTCATCAAGCACTTAAATTCTACTCTGTGTCCAGTAGCCACTAAATCCCCAGTCTGTCTTATGTCACATTTGTTCAAGAAAACTGTCATTTAAATTATTACTTCTAAAATAGAATCTTACAAGTCAAAAAAGCAAAAGCAACAAACTCTGATTTCTTTTGAACACCTCAAGCAAAAAATAAATAATGAGGACGAGGTTTATTTAATCTAGAAATTGAAATCTCTCGAGACACTTTAATTAGGCCTTTGAAAAATATTTAAGATTTATTAAAGACGAAAGATTTGTTTTTAATTAAAATCCAAATGTTTTAATGCAACAAAAAACAGATTTGTGTGGAAATTTTTGGTAAAATGATATGTGATGATAACAAAAGCCTTTTGATAAAGTTACAAAAGTTTGTATTATGCGATAATTTAATTAAGAGGAATCAATAACAGAAGTGAACGGAATGTTGAGGACAATGGCCATATGTTGCGGAAGACCCAAAGTTGGTTTCATAATTTTCAATGCATTGTAAAACGAAGCTTCACGCACCTTTCCAACAATTTGTTGTCAAGTATTAATATTGCGTGAAACATTTTTGCTGGATATTTATTCGGAATTCTGAATCGATTTCCAATTAAATTAGAAATTCTGAAAGTTGTGAAAATCTGAATTGCTCTTTGTCGGTGCCTTCCTGCTGACAGTTATTATATTCTATCTCTCATAGAGCTTTTTTTCATTCGCTGTCGAGCCCAAGGGACTCTAAAGACCCGTCTGCTTTTCTCCATATCCGCCCCTTGTCGTGTTTGATACACATGTGTTCTGTCATGTTTGAATGCTTGAAATTTACCTACTGCCACCAGACAAATTGTTTTCTTATGTGATGTCGAAAGAATATTGACCTAGCAGTCAAGTGGAAACATTTATGTTTAATGTTTTTTTCTTATCTTCAAATAAAATAAAATTACATTCAAGCTTTGAAATTGAATGAAAAACGTATCTAATATTTACTATTAGAAAATTTATTGTTGAATCGCTTAAGGCTTATTAGTCCCATCTCAACGTTTTGCTCATTTTCCTTTAAATAATTGATGGTTGCGTGTTTTGGCCTCGATTTAATTAACTTATCACCCTCATAATGTAAGGCATTCCCTAGGAATAAACTTATTTATTCAAACTTACATGAATTCATTAAAAAAAATTCTTCATGGTAATTAAACATGGTAGCCAAGTCCTAACGAATCAAAAGTCTCTTTTCTATCCTTTACCCACACATATAATAATCTAAGTTACAAGAATAAGAAGTCTGTTACATAATTCAGAAACGGACTTGATATAACAGTAAAGGAAAGTTCAAGCTTCTAATCAACAAAAGTGGAAAATGTCCTTCACTAGCCACAATTCAAGCTTTTGTAAAGCTTATTCTTCCATCTCTTTAGCATAATAAGAAATTGAGTGTCATTTGTGCAGAAGCTGAGTTTCCGGAGCGACCAAAACCCGGATTATGCGAGTAATGGCGTTTATTTTTAAAAGAATAAAACTTTATTCAATTCATATTATTTAAAAAATGTTAAATTCTTGACGGAAACTTTTTGTTGGTAGGAAAATCCATTGACGTCCGCCAATTTTTGCTTCACAAAAATACAAAAACGATATAAGATAGGAACTTATTTCATTAAAAAATCAACAGAAACAAGCTCAAACGTCAATATTTTAAAAGAATAATAATTCATAACTAGCGCAAAAAAATCTAAAACCAGTACCAAAAATGCAATATTTTGACACAAAATAATAGGTAAGAATTTTTGGAACGAACGCCCATGAAGTATCCTTTGAAGCATCCGCCGGATTATGGAAGTAACATCAAAGGTTATATGCCATAAAGGCAAAGATTCCAGAAATGGTCGAAGAAAACAGATTATCAACATTATCGATTCGACTGTAAGGAATGTGGCCAGTTGATGACCAATTATACAAAAACATTTTTTTTCTTCTAAAATCTTGTGAAATGTTCGTAGCGGTCGTTCCACTATGTGAAGTCTTTTAATTGAAAATAAACACTTTTAGGTGGAGTTTTTGGCACACCGCCCGACAGGTTTCGTATTTTTTGTCTCTGTTTAAAGTTTTAATCAATCTCAAATGAGAATTATTTGTTTTCCATTAAAATGTAAATCATCTGTCGAAAACAGGAAAAACTAATTAGAAAACTTCAATATTTCAACGGAAGTTAGTAATTAGAAGTAATAAAAAAAAATTGATAATTTTGTTAGAAATTAACTTACTGGTTTAAATCCAGACCATTTAAGTGTCCTTTGCAACTTGGCAGCTTTACCAATGAACATTTTTACATCGTGACATTCTTCGTCTCTTATTGGATTTTCATCACTTTTACCGTGTTTTTCCACTTGGTGTCGTTCCTGACAAAGCTCTCCTCTTTCAGACGAATGGTTTTCCATCGCTTTCGGCATTTGACGGATTATACAACACACAACTTTGACTTTTCGAACGATAAGAAAATTTAACACTAACTAACCAACACTGTTGTAAATCGGAATATGAGTGTAGACATGTCTGGATTGTATATTTAGAAACATCACGTGATCGCCTTCTTCAGACTAACAAACCCAGACTTAAAAGAAGTAGTTAGCCCTCGATAATATTACACTTTGTGAGAAATGATACTTTTGCATACACTAGAAACGCACTAGACTGTAGAAAAACTTCCTCAAACGTCGCCTTGCCCTCTTCAAGAACTAGGTTAGTGCAAAAACAGAAACTGCAGTTATAATTGCAACTTTTCTTTATGTATCCAATTAAAAAACTAAAATAAATAAAACTTTACAGAAAAAATTCTCTATCAAGATCCAAACTTTACCTCTTGAATCGAATCTTTTTAAACAAATCGAGTGATATAGTTAGGAAGTTCTTTAAGTATATCTAACTTTACTCTCAAGATTAATAAAAATTCCATATACCTGATGTTTTCGTAAATTCGCGTATTTCCCCTCTTGCTATTAATTATCACGTTGACAAGATGGAATTCAAACAGTATACTGAAATTTATTACGGTCGTTGAACGCTGTTAATTACTAAACATGAGTGTAAAGATGAATAATTAAAAAAGACTTGGCATACAGAAAAAAATTGGAATTGATAGCAGACATAAAGACCTTGTCCTGCTTTTTTAACTATAAAAATAAAAATTAAAGAAATCAGTTTGGCGAGGTCAGATGGTGTATGATTACAAAGAGGTGATTTGTCTGCTGACATTGATAAAAACTGGCGGAGTTGGTCCTCATTCAAGAAGTTGACATGCTTAAATGGGTGTGGCTTTGTTGGACAGTCAAACAGAAACTTAAAGGTCAATCTGATCAAAGTTATTATTATCCGTGTTCCGGAATTTTTTGTTTTCTAAAAAACGTTTTTCCTACTCAATGTATAAATTAAATCTGCTGTGTGTAACAGTGTAACGCATTTGTAATGGAGATTTAACTACTGAATATGGAAGGATGTGGCAACACTCGCTTAGACTAGATTTATTTAATCTCCCACAAGAAATGTTTATTCAAAAGTTACAAATTTAGTGATTGTCTTGTCAACAAATGAGAATTTTTTCACTTTGTGGTTAACACTCAAATGTATTTATTTTTATCCAAAAGTTAGAATTGTTGGTTGTCTAATAGGATAAAAGTTGTTGCAAACTTTTCTATCCCACTTGGTGTGTAACGAATTGACATTAAATCCATCCCACACCAAAGTCCCATTTCTTGATTACTCAGCGTCTGCCACGTGACGTATATTTAGGTGTGGTTTTAATAAACCCTCCTTCCTCTCTTTACCCCACTAAATCCCTGATATGCACATAATGCTCGATTTAAATTTCTAAAATCTACTATTTTGCACGTGTTCTAACCAAATGGTCAACCACCCATTTTCTATATTTCATGTAACAACAATAAAATCACGTTTATCACGTTTGTAATAACTGAAACGAAAGAAGACGACAACAAAAAATTGAAATATCGCACAATAATGTCTTTAAAAAAAAAATAATAATAACGAAAATGTGTGTATATGAGGTGCGGCTGTGTATGAATAGTCTATAAAATATTTCGTATATGAGACCTTTTATTATGATTTCTTACTATTGTTCTACGTTGTTACGACTTTAAGGTTCTATTGTGTGTTCTAAGACATAATTAAGATTCAAAAACAATAAAGTTAATGATATTCAAGAAGAACGTTTAATAAACGCTTTTAGCTACTACGGTTGTTAATAACAGCGCCATCTTCAAAGAACTATCGTATTGTTTTATGAAAAACAAACTGGAAGTTGATGATTATTCAAATTCAAAGTTTTCTTATGTTGATTCGCTTTTAGTATTTTATATAAAGACATGATTTGACTTGGTGACAGTTCGTATAAGCAGTCTTTTGACTTGACTTCTTTCAGATAGAAAAATAATTTTTATAACTGATTTTTATTAGAAATAGTTCATATAATCAACTAACTCAATATAAAGAAATATTATTGAACTAATTTGGTTAGTGTAAAAAAAAAATCGCTTCTTGAAACTGACTGTTTCAAATTGAAAACAAAAAATCCAAAAATAAACAAAAATTATCAAAATGTAAAAAAAATGCGTCCAAATTTTGATACTTTTGCTCTTGTACAATTTTCGATAATTTTTATTTGTACCTATTTTTATGAATTTCACATAAAATTATTTCTTTCAACATTCTTCATTTTTTCAAATTCTGAATCTTGTTAGTTATTAGTTATTCATCTGAAAGCAATTAAAAACTAAGACAATAAATTAATAAAAAATGCAAAATCCTAAATTTTAACTTTTCCAAAAACTTAGATATTTTAGAAAACTTGACTTGTTGATTTAAATTAACTTAAAGACAACCAAAGCGTCCAATATTTGTGAATTTTCTGACTCTACTGATTTTTTTTCCCAAATCAAAACCGTTCTTATTTCATTTAAAATCCTCCTCATCAAGCAATTCCTTTTGCTCGAATTTTTTATCTAAAGAACACGTATGTGATTTCGTTATATAGGACAAAGGATCCACTAGAAGCTTTGATGTTTTAAGACACAAAGTAAAAAAAAATGGTATAGTTGTGTAGAATCTCCATAATAATTTCATTCTTTTTCAAAGAATAGATCTGAATGTATTTAAAAGTCATCACATTAAATCGAATAGCTAAAAACGTATCTTCGTCTTTTTTGTGGTCTTAAAGTAGAATTTGATTAAATCTTTATTCGAATTCAATTGTTGGAAAGCTTCTTTTTCTGGTTGTCCGCCCAAATGGCATAAGATTACGCGTAATTTGTTCTCTTTCCTCTCGTCAACTTCCTTTTGAAAATTTACACACAATTAAAGAACGCAAATACAAATTAGCCCGCCTTGATTGTTCAAAAAATTCCTCTTCAATTGTACTGTTTTCTGACGTGTTAAACATTGATACCAACATTGTATTGTGTTAGATTTTACTTCCATGCTTCACTCTCTCGACTTAGATACGACGTGTTCTCTCTATTCGCTGATTACGTACTATTCAATTTGTCTTCTATTGTTGAAAGAATTTTCTAAGTAGAAAGGTGAGAGAGATAGAGAAAGAAAAGGAAATTGGCGAAAAATCCAATTTTCGATTGTTTTTAATGACTAGTTAAAGATTAAATGACCTTGATGTCATTATCGAATGGGCCAGTTCAAGGCCATCGTGTTGTGGTATGCGCGATTCATGATTGTTTCACCATGGGCGACTTGATCTGCTCTAAGACAACGTTTATTATTACATTTGACCTTGACGATGAGAAAATTTATAGTTGTATTAAGTTCTTTACGAGCTCTCATGCATAACTGAAACATTTTCAACATCGTCGTCAAGCTAACCCAAAAAAAACTTTTAATGTTTACAAATTGGTAGAGAAATATGAAAATTTCAAATTTCAAATATAACAGCGAAACATCTGTTACCTGAAAAGTTTGATAGTAAGGTCCTTTTTACGCTCAAATCAAACTTCCGCAAGTTCTTTTCAATGATGGAGATAAGCGCCAAAGGTTTTTCTCTTTTGATGTAAAAGCATGACTTTTTTAATTAAAAAAAAAGATTGAGATTTGAAATGCCGACTTACCGTTTCACCGAAGTGATCTGGCTCCTTCATACCATTTCTCTTTTCATAAGTCCCTTCTGTAAAAAATCGAAAATTAATATTCAGTAGTTGTAGGTGGAGCAATTATATTTTTAATAATAACTCATAAAAATAAAGTTTAATTAAACAAAATGTAACGTTTCGTTTCGAAACTTGAAATTATATCAAGTTAGGTGAAATTAAATTCCTAACGTAATATTTTATGAGTTCATTCTTATTTTTGTTTTATCGTTTAGAAAAATCTAAATTACAAAATATAATCAAATATTTTGATTAAAGAAAAGTCGGACAAATATGAAAGTTTTTGTTTGTTTTTGAATAGATAAGTCCTAATTAGTCTTGTTAAAACTTTACGGATTATAAGTTTAATTATAAAATATTTACGAAAGTTTTTTCTTGATCATTGCGGTAAAAGTTGAGAAAATTCAAAATAAGAAAAAACATTTTCATAAATAGAAGACGTTCATAACTTTTTGAAGCTTTTTCCACTACAATTTCAGTACAATGATTTTCGATATTTTTAAATTTCTTAATTATCAATTAAAAAAATTCAAAATTGATGTTTTTAGATACAAAATTTGATAATCTTCCAAATGCAAAAGCCAAAAAATAGGTGTTCCATTTAAATTATTGAAGATGTTTGACTTTTAACAAAGTTCTTCATTTCATTGACTTTTCGATCATATTAAGCATAAAATATATAATAACTCTAAAATCTAATCCTTTCTGTTTTAATCAATTTCTCTAAATTCTCAACTCTTTGTGCAATCGATTTTAAAAAAATGTGTGTTTTTGTCAAAGAAGTCAAAGAAAATCAAAATTCAGTGAATTTTTTATTTTTATTTTTTTTTTTTTGTCTGAGATCGGTCGCTAAACGCAACTCCAAATCCTAAAACTCAGAAATAGAAAGTCTGATATTTGTGGACTTGTAGTTTTAGTGTTTTTGAATTTAAAAAGTTGATACAATCAAAATTTCGATTGGCCCAAAAAGCATTGAGTCAGTTGGGTTTCCAACTGACTCTTACTTTTTGGAAAAGGAGAAGCCAAAAATAAGCAGAAACTACCAAAATTATAATAAAAAATCCAAAAATTTTTGTTCATGCAATTATCAACATTTGTTATTGTTGTTTCTTTATTCGTTATAGTATAATGATGAGTCTTGGCTGCTAAAATAAAATTATTTCTAACGTGAGAAGAAGAAGAACATTAAAACAATCAGATTAAGTTATATAAAATGGTTGAATAAAGACTGATTCAGCTATTCCAAAACGGAGGCTTAGTTGGGTTACTGCATGCAAATCATCTTTCAATTCTCCAGTAAACAGCAGGAAGGTGCGGCTTGAATATTTTCCAAGAGTATGGTTGAGATATATGGCTGACTTTTTTATGAATTTTATACGAATAGTTCAATAAAAAATTAGGCATAAAATTTAGTAATCAAAACGCGTTTCAATCCATTATATTCAGAAAAGATAATGCTATCGGTAAAGTTAATATTGGTCAACCTGCAAAGGTAATTTAATTAAGTCTAAATAGCTGCAAGCATTTGATGCTGCAGAGTTTCGTGGTTTTGGATTAACGCAACAGTCAACAATGAAAAAATACACATATCTTACGTACTTCAAAAATTTTTCAAAATTCTTTAGCGCATGGCACTGACAGAAAAGTTGAATTTTGTGCTTTATTGAGCATAGCTGGAATACTCTAATTTTCCTAAAACAAAAATTAGCAACCATTATATAAAATTTCTCCAGCTTTCATTCAACTTAAACAAAAAAACAAAACATCATTTGTAAATGTCGAAACTAAATTTATCTCGAAAGCATTGAAAGTTTTTGCTCATTTCCACTCTTTAATTTAATTTGATCGATTTGAAGTTCGTCAGTGAAATTGTACAAACCATTTGAATAGTCCACAACATTACATTAAACCTTTGTTAAATCCTAAAAGATATCCTCAATCATTTATCATTCCAAAGAAATTTTCAGCGAATGCTTATGACGCTTTAAACATGAAAACCATTTAACACAAAACAACTACAATAGAAAAGAAATTTCCATCGAAGTTGAATCGAAATTTTCTAAATGACATTTACTTTTATCAGCCGGAAGCCAGTTGCTATTTTCTTACTTCATAGCAGTTGATAGTAAACTTATATGACTTATCAGCTTTACTTTAGCGTATATTAATCAAGTCGATCCTTCGATAGAGTCCTCCGCCTCATCAGCTAATAGCGCGTTGTATTAGGGTTTGAAACTTCATCTCCGTTCCAGACGTATCACACCGGATGCAGCTTTGTAATTTGCGAACCGTCATGTTACTATGGCAGTTTCGGAAATAATGCGGTGTCAACTGTGGTTAATCGAAGGGTTATTTAACTTAATAGTTGTCGAGATTTTGATGACAATTTTATAAATTAAAAGACACATCAAGTGGCGAGTATTTTACTCAAACATTTATTAACTGTTTTCACTCATTCGTGCAAATTTTTAATTGAAAAATTTAAACATTAATTACGGTTGCGTCAAATCAATTACCCACGTTCTATTGTACAAGAATCCGCAACAAATTTGATTTAATTGCTATCAATAGATTCAAAGATACTCAAACGTTTTTGATTTCTTTTACGGAATTAAAAAGACTGAAAAACGCATTGAAAATTCAACACCCAACTTTCAAATTAACATTAACTATTATAATTTAGTGCCAAAATTTTTAATGTTTTTGTGTAAATTTTTTTACAAATTAAATAAGGCAAGAAATTTTCACAAATTATCAAATTTTATGTCTGGTTGTTAAAGAAAATTCTGAGAACATTTGAAGATAAAGTCCACCAAAATAAGACACTATGCTGTCTCACATTGCGTGAAGCGGAAAGTTTAAGATTTTGAGGACTAGGACAACTCTTATTTAGTGATTTCTACCTATTTGTAAAAGTGAATTAGATGATTAAAAGTACAGAAATTCGAATCATTAAAGAAAATTGTATAATTGTGGATTTTTTCTGAAAACGCACTTACTGACGAATTTCGAAATTTTTCTCAAGGTGAAGATGAATCTTACAATGATCAATCATCTGAACATCTTCTATTGTCCCGATTATTTTCAGTCTCAATCAGAAACTTAAATTTTTAGTGAGGGCTTAAACTACAACAAAAATCAAAATTTCCATGTTCCCAAAGATCGACATGCTTAAACCTAACTAATTTTAGAAAAAAATGATTTAAATTAGTAAAAATTAGTTGTAACAATTTTGGCTTTTTAAGTTTGTTACTTCTTGAAATAAAGAGATAAATCTTGCATTATATTATTTCTCTAAACGTCTTTCTTTCCTTGTTTTTTATTAATTTTCAGTTTTGTCAGTTGTGGATGAACTCGCCAAACACAATTGCAAAACAAAAAATTCAAAAATTTTGAGGCTTGTGGATTTATTTTTTTTTTATGCAAAGTAGATGAAATAAGGAGTATTGATAAAGCTTCAAAATAATGCAAAGCTTATCGCGGTATCTCAGTTAGAAGTCAAGATAATAGGTTAAATTAAAAATCTGCAAAATTTAAAACTTGTTCCAGAAACCATCAAATTGGACTTGAATTTTTTCAATATTAAAACATCATAAATGAACAGAAACTTATAAAAATTAGACTATGAAAAAGTGAGACATTTTGGCTGACAATGAGTCAAAAGCAAAAAATGAAGAATTTTACAGAAGAGCAACTTTCTTGTCCAATTTTTACTTATATGGAGTGTCCCGAAAAAAACCTTGGGGGTGATCTTACTATTCTGTAGGAGTGTGTATAACGGCTTTTACATTACAAAATCATTCTGTAGCTAGTGAAATAAGCCTTTTTCCAAACTTGTTACAGAATCTACTACTAATTTAACTTAAAAAAATAAATAAATTTAGCATTTTTAATATTCTAAATCACAAACGAAAATTTTTGTCATTACCATCACTTTCATAAAATCAACAATCGAGTCGTTTACTCCAAACAGAATTTTTCAACAGTGAAAATCTTTAAATTTGCATCACTGATGAAGAAATATGGAACTACAAAATCTAACTGCACCAGAAGTTTTTTTAGAAGAAGCAGATTTTGCTGACCAAAAGTCTGAAGAAAATTTAACTAACTCATTCGTGCAAATTTTTAATTGAAAAATTTAAATATTAATTACGATTGCGTCAAATCAATTACCCACATTCTGTTGTACAAGAATCCGCAACAAATTTGATTTAATTGCTATCAATAGATTCAGAAATACTCAAACGTTTTTGATTTCTTTTACGGAATTAAAAAGACTGAAAAACGCATTGAAAATTCAACTCCCAACTTTCAAATTAACATTAACTATTATAATTTAGTGCCAAAATTTTTAATGTTTTTGTGTAAATTTTTTTACAAATTAAATAAGGCAAAAAATTTTCACAAATTATCAAATTTTATGTCTGGTTGTTAAAGAAAATTCTGAGAACATTTGAAGATAAAGTCCGCCAAAATAAGACACTATGCTGTCTCACATTGCGTGAAGCGGGAAGTTTAAGATTTTGAGGACTAGGACAACTCTTATTTAGTGATTTCTACCTATTTGTAAAAGTAAATTAGATGATTAAAAGTACAGAAATTCGAATCATTAAAGAAAATTGTATAATAGGGGATTTTTTTCTGAAAACGCACTTACTGACGAATTTCGAAATTTTTCACAAGGTGAAAATGAATCTTACATTGATCAATCCTCTGAACATCTTCTATTCTCCCGATTATTTTTAGTTTAGCAAGTATCGAGCCATATGGCTGAAATCGGCCGCTAAATACAACTTCAAAACTAGACAGTCTAATTTTTAAATTTTTATAACGTCGGTGTTTTTGAAGCGGGCCAAAAAAAATGTTTGCAAGTTTATAGAGCTCATTGAAGCTTTGAAATGAGGCAAAGATCACAGCCCAAACAAAAATCAAAATTTCCATGTTCCCAAAGGCCGACATGCTTAAACCTAACTAATTTTAGAAAAAAATGATTTAAATTAGTAAAAATTAGTTGTAACAATTTTGGTTTTTTAAGTTTGTTACTTCTTGAAATAAAGAGATGAATCTTGCATTATATTATTTCTCTAAACGTCTTTCTTTCCTTGTTTTTTATTAATTTTCAGTTTTGTCAGTTGTGAGCCATTTGGATGAACTCGCCAAACACAATTACAAAACAAAAAATTCAAAAATTTTGAGGCTTGTGGATTTATTTTTTTTTTTTATGCAAAGTAGATGAAATAAGGAGTATTGATAAAGCTTCAAAATAATGCAAAGCTTATCGCGGTATCTCAGTTAGAAGTCAAGATAATAGGTTAAATTAAAAATCTGCAAAATTTAAAACTTGTTCCAGAAACCATCAAATTGGACTTGAACTTTCTAAATATTAAAACATCATAAATGAACAGAAACTTATAAAAATTAGACTATGAAAAAGTGAGACATTTTGGCTGACAAAGAGTCAAAAGCAAAAAGTGAAGAATTTTACAGAAGAGCAACTTTCTTGTCCAATTTTTACTTATATGGAGTGTCCCGAAAAAAACCTTGGGGGTGATCTTACTATTCTGTAGGAGTGTGTATAACAGCTTTTACATTACAAAATCACTCTGTAGCTAGTGAAATAAGCCTTTTTCCAAACTTGTTACAGAATCTACTACTAATTTAACTTAAAAAAAAAAAACTAAATTTAGCATTTTTAATATTCTAAATCACAAACGAAAATTTTTGTCATTACCATCACTTTCATAAAATCAACAATCGAGCCGTTTACTCCAAACAGAATTTTTCAACAGTAAAAATCTTTAAATTTGCATCACTGATGAAGAAATATGGAACTACAAAATCTAACTGCACCAGAAGTTTTTTTAGAAGAAGCAGATTTTGCTGACCAAAAGTCCAAATTAACGACAATAATTATTCTATCAAAAATATTCAAACTGATGATTATTTCAGAAGACGTCAGCAACATTACCAGTTATTGCTTTTACTGAAACCCTAACGATGAAAAGACACGGAAGTTGGCGTTCATGAACCATTGCGGAAAATTATGTAGAAGAGTCACTGACCAGTAAAACCGAGATCGGAAGAAAAATAATCAACAACTCCAACAACAATGAGAATATTCGTCTAGAACTTGAAGAAATTTCACTCACAGCATAAATGAACCAAACAAATCTAAGTACAGAAGAATAATATTCACTTGAACAAAAAATCTCAATTGACTTCAAACTAGATAATTCTAAAACTAAAATTTTTTGCTTTTCAATATAAATTGTCGCCTCTCAACCTACTTCTTGTCAATGGCACAATTCAGAAAAAAATTAATGTCACAATTCATTGTTCAGTAAAAAATGTTCAGATTATATCGAACTCGCTCCAAAATAATTTTTGCTTCTACCCTATTCTCCATAATATGATTTTCCAGCAGATTAAACCAGACACTGTATAAATGCAAAATAAATAATGTCAACACGTATATTAAAATTTATAATTTATATTAACATCATAAAATTAAAATTTACAATTAAATTCAAAATCGAAGCTTAATTATATTCATCGACATACGAATAAAACTTATAAAGACAAAAAATATTAAATGTTATAAACAAAAAATTTAATTATAAAAAAAAAATGCATTCATTTATCATAATTTTCAGCAAACTAACTTTTCCCAAATTTAAAAACTCCAACAAATGCGCATTTTCATCTGATAAAAATGATCGTCTGATTTTGCAATAACGTTAATGTTATGAGAATAAAAATTAAGGAAATTCACAACATCTGGCAGCATCATTTTTCATCTGCCAAACGCAGATTTTCCTTTAAAAAGAATCCAAAACAGCTAATTATCATTCTAATTCTAATCGTATTGATTTCACTTTAGTATTTACGTTAATTACCAACAAATTTCTTTTACTTGAAGTAAGATTGATGAAGTCATTGTTTTGTTAATAATTCGCTTAACAGCAGCCAAAAGTTAAAACTGAATCAATTAAAATTTGAACTGCGTGTAGCTGAAAATTGTAAGTAGGGTAAAATATTCATGGAGTGTAATATTCAGCGTTAAATGGCGCATAGTCGAACAACATTCTCCTTTTTCTCTGCAATTAAAAATGAATTGTTAGAACAAAAAAAAAACTGGATGTATGCAAATAGTTTTTCCATTCGAAATTCAGCTGTACTCAACTGTGAATAATATCACCCGGATGTAATAATTTCCATCTTGACAATCAATAAATAAACAAGAATAGTGATTATATTGTTTCATCAACTGTAATTATTTTATTTCAGATTATGTAAGTCAAAGAAAAGAGGTTACGAGATTCTTATGCAATAATAAGTTCATTCAAATATTCTATTGTTTGTTGAAAATCTCACATCTTTAAATGAGGACAATAAATAATTTGGACTGAAAATTGCCCCAGCTTCCGAATCTACCAGTATCAAATCTTCACAACTGTCTCTTGAATAATTTATCGCAACTAATATCTCAGAATGTCGTTTCAGATGCGGTCGTCTCACTGAAAATTTATGTTTGAGAAAGCTAATACCGCAAATATTGCGTTAAGATTGTTAGGTAAGAGTTCCTGCTGGGCAAGCGAATCCGCGAAAATAACATACAAAAGAGGAGAAAAGGATATCGTGAAAGGGGAAGACTCAATTGAGAACATGCTGAGAAAAATACACTTTAACAAGCAGATAACTACAATCAGAGCAGATCTAAATATAGAAAATGAAGAGAATTTTTATATTGAAATTTTACAAAATCTACGGAAAATTGCACTGAGATATTAAAAAAAAACATCAAGAATCTTAACGCAGTTTTTTTCACTTTGATATTATTATTATTATAGAAGCAATGAGACGAAAAATCATTAGGAATCTAAATATGGAGAGTTCATTTATCAAAGATGAAGGTTTTTTTTAACTATTTAACTGGGCTAGTTTTTCAGCGAAATTGTGATGGAATTCTTTCATTTCATTAGACACATCTAATTATTTTATTATTTACATTTTCAATTTGATGCTATCGAGGACAGATCTCAAGACATCTGAAATCTAAATTTGACGAGTGACAATAAATTTTGGGGCTTTTAAATTTTTTTCTTATTTAGTTTGGCAATATATTTTCTGAGAGCAAAAAAATAACAAATTCGTAGTTGTCACATTTTACTGTTAAGAATAAAAATTGTATATGTGACAAGTGCGTGAAGCTATAAACGAATGTGAAGAAGGTCTTCATGCACATGTTGCTCACTAAACATCACTAAAATTCTGAAAAAGTCTGTCTTTAGTGATTTTTATCTGTGCATGAAAATGTATTATTGGCTTTACATCTGTCTGCAAACGGAAAATATTATTGGGTAGGTTAATAGCGATTTATGTGACAAGCGCAGTAAATTAGTCTTCTAGAGGAGCCGCAAAGTTGCAGTTTGTAAATATCATTTTCCAGAAAATCACCGACATTTTTCAAAATTTCCATTTGAAATTAAAGTAAACTAAAAAGTTCTATTAATTAACGAGTCAATTCAGACAATCTAAAGAAAATAAACACATTGCTGTTTTCATTGATAAATCTCATAATCCACCAGTTTTTTCAGTCAAAATTCGAAAATATAAAATCATAGGTGACACATGACATAAGCGCACAGAAAATTGCTGTCATAAAAGCGCACACGACAAAACAAATGCTCACACGGACAAAATCGCACTAAGAGAAATCCTCACCATAGCGCACAATTACAAAAACGCACAGTGACATATACTTGCATAATAGAAACTCATTCTGGTAAATGTCCAATTTTCATCAAAGTGGACTAATGACATCAAACTATCGTAATGTGAGTTTACACCTATAACAGCACTAGTTTGATTAAACAGTTTGATGAAAATTTGGCAGCCTGACCAAAAACTAAAAAAAATCCCTAATTCAGAGATTTCTCAATTTAATATGAAAGATAGCTTCAAATTTCATAGATTTTGTCTGTAGTTTGATTACTTATTGAAACTGTTCATCATGTCGATTATACTAATCAGAAATTCCACTAAAACAAATTTTGACCTTTTACTAAAATGTGTTTTTGCCTTATTGAGTTATAGACATTGTGAGTTTTTGTCGTTTGAGTTTCTATTTATCACTGTACGAAAACATCATGAGTCTTTGTGAGTAATTGTAACGAAAAGCTTTTGTCTATGTGAGTATCTGTCTTTGTGCGGAATTGGCAATGTGGGGTTTTTTCGTGTGCGTTTTTGTCCTGTGCGCTTTTGTCGAGTGCGTTTTTGTCATGGAATCATAAACCCCCGCCGATCAGTTGGCAGTAAACAAAGAAACTTCTTGGGACGTATTCTGTGCTGGAATTTATTTTGGCGAGAAAATCTATTGTTCTAAAAGGTCATTTATTTCAGCCTCTTTTGCGATATTTTTTGCTTATTTAGAAAAAAAATTGGATAAAAATAAAAAATACGGATCTTTTTATTTTTAATGTAGATTCATTTGGAACAATTTTGAAAAATCACTTATTTCGATCCTTAATCATTTCATTAAAATATTTTCTCAGCAAATGTCATGAATATAATAAAATAAAATGAAAAGTCTAAAAATTATGTCACCTTATTGACAAATATTTATTCCCATTCCACCCTGTATAAATAAGCCATAGCATCTTTCCTTCAATAAAATTATTGCAAATTCCCATTTGGAAAAAATATTCCAACATGTCAAACATACATGTTTTCCTTTTCCATTTCTAGTTTGTATAAAGTCGAATGCAAATTACTTCAGTTTATAGAACTTCAAGTATGCTATTCACTGAAAAAGGAAAAATATCTAACTAACTTCCAAGGTTCTATGAAATATCTACATTTATCAATATTTCCTTCAATAACTGCCCTGTCATCATTGAAAATGCATTAGGAAAATTGAAAACTTCACAGAAAATTTGTCTTCAATTCATTTGACTTGGTGATAAATGCAAAATTAATTAATATTATTGACACATTAATTAAATGTAAAATGTTGCAACTATATTACAGTTAGATTGAGCAGAAAATAAAAAACAGCAGATTAGAAGATTTTTGCTACTAAAAAATCTATAAATTATATAAAACTCCCACTGGATTGAAGTATAAATGAAATATTTTTATTTAAACCATCAATCCGAACAGCGTTCATTTTTTCTCCCATACCCAGCTTAGTTTCATTGCATCGGTTTTGACATGAAAGCTAAATATTGACAGATTCTCAATACATATTTTTTGTTGAAAACGAGAAAAAAAGAGCACATCGAATGTTATCATCTCTTAAAAAAAAAAATTCTATATTTGTGTTGACAAGCATCGGAACGAAGACGCAAATCATTAAATTTCTATCACACGTATGTCTGTAAATTCAGAATGAAATTGCCCAGAAATGCGATAAGACACTGCCCATCATCATAGTTTTTCCTTCATTTCTCTGAAAGGGTAAATTATAGATTTATGATGCCACGTTCAAATGTAATTTATCTTAAGGTATCATTAATATAAGTAAGTTGACCGAATGTTTGCTTTTGGTATGTCCCGTTAACACGATAAAAATTCTTCAAGCAAATGTTTACTTTTTTGCGAATAACAGCGACTATATATTTGCATAAGCTTCTCGAATGACTGTTGACTGATGGCGGACTGTTAAATTTTAAAGATTTATAACCAAAGTCGCTTCCTACTCATTCTTCAACAAATTATAATTAATCCATTAATTTCTTCCGAATTACTTCTCTAATAAAATTATTTTATGGCAGTTGACATTTCATCGTTCTCAGCACGACCAATACATTTTCTCCATTGAAGAAGAATCTTCCTCCTCCCACGCTCACAACTCTTAACATTCCGCAAGAAAGATGCCATTTTGTTAATCCAATCATTCTTAGTTTTTCCAACAATGTTGAATATCAGCAGTGCATGATAAATTCTTACTATTACTGGAAATTACAGCAGAACGCTTAAGCATTATACATAAGTAATAGCCGCTAGTTCTTAATAAGCAAAAACCGACTGAACGGGTGCAGCGAGTTGTATATACGACATAATAATGCGCTCAAATTACTGAAGAATATTACTTTTCATATTTTACAAACGAGGAATTCACATTTACTTTTAAATTAGTTTTTTTTTACTAACAATAACACCTGCTTTACTATCAGGAAAATGCACTGAATGGAGTCAAAAATATCCATTCATAAAATAAATAAAATAGCGGATTCAACAAACGGATATCCTGCAGACGATGGATACGATGCTTCCTGTTATTCACTAAATGCAAGAAAAGTCTTTAACAATTAATAAACGCACGACATTTATCTGCAAATTATTCAAATTCTTGTTTATGCAACAATTCCCGATACCTTTCTAAAAAATTCAATCTGAACACTATTCTGACCCACTTGGATATTTAAATTCTATGTATTGTAGTTTTAATGATGACCTCCTTTACGATTCAAATTTTTAAAGAAAGTTAAATTGGGTTAAAGTCAATTTCACTTTTTTGCAGAAAAAAGTAAATTTATTTTTAAAAGAGAAGAAGAATTCTTGCATTCAAGGCTAGCTCAATATATGTATGTTATTTCCTAGTGTTTCTATTAAGAGAGTGTTGTTTTAATTTTCTTTGGATAAGACAGACATACTGAATATTAAACCAATTTTGTGTTGGTTTAAGGAATTTTGAGGCAATCGACAAGTTGCGCAAGAAAGTGACTTGTGAAAGTTTGTAGGCGGCTTGTCAGATCATTAACATGAAAATTAAAACTGTGAGGCGTTATAAAATGATGAAATCAATTAGAATATCTCAAGATAAATTCATTAAAAATTTGATAATTTCTTTAGTCAATATGAATTGAGGAATAGAAAGTTGCTGCAATTCTTTGGGGTTATAAAAACGGTCGTAAACAATGGTACTTTCACACGCACACTCCTACAATTGACGTCGCCATAGTTTCCTGAAATGGGCATGATCCAGATACGAATAAATTTCAACAATAATTTGCAGAGAAACAACAAGCTGGAAATTCGAATTGAATAATTTGTCCTAATTATTAACTCTTTGCTGAATTTTAATTGAAGCAATCTAAATTTTTGCTTGACATTTAATCATAAAATGTCATTTATGGCTAAGAAATTTCGAAACACTCAATTTCGTAAAAATGTATCATTAGGATGTAATCTCATTTCTGATCAAAAAACTAAAAACATAAATTGGAAATAAGCTGTAACTCAATTATTTCTTCCCTGTGTGTATTCTATTACTCCTTGCAATTACCGCCATGACTGCAAACTCAATTCATGAAAAAAGGAATAGCATATTTTCTTGAATTTGATATCATTCGTTCCACTTTTAGTTTATTCTAAATGTGATTTTTCCGTTCGCGGTTAAAAGTCCGTTAGCGTTGGTAATAACCGTAATTTTGACCTTTTATCATCACTGCCAAAATCCCGAAATTAATCTCGACTTAGATAAACGTGTTATATTGATAAAAGTAGCGCAAGGTACCACACAGCGCTTACCCGGGAATAAACCCTGAAAAGGGTGAAAATTCCAAAGAAGCTAAAGAGTAAATCGTGCCGATAGGTCGTGTTCAAGTTTGCATTGATAATTCCACACAACGTAGGCCACCCAAAAGATCACTAAACAAAACTATCAAAGAACAAACACTAGACACTTTATGTATTCACAAAATCACACATTTCGCGTTTGAGACCTGGAGGAATCGTTGAAAAAACCGTTGGATTCGAAGCTGACGCGGTACCTATCGGTCGTACCTTGGTTCAAACTGGTGCTACGGCAACGACATCAACCTGCGAGAAGAGGGAAGTGGGGGAATTTGAAGTTTACCTGAGCGTTTGGTTGGAAGGAACGGTTATGCACCTGTCGGTTACATGACGGTAAAAGATGGCACAAATTGCGAAAAGTTGTACCTTCAGTATCTGAAATAAGCAAGGCCAACATCAAACCTTCACATGTGCGATTTTTTTTTTCTAAGAGAGTACTAGAGATGACGTCAGAAAAGGTAGCTTACACCCACAGTTTTCTTTTGTGTGGAGGGATTCTGCGTGCTTCGCATACCTACATTTTCTGCCCATGGATGGATGAATGGTGGTGGGAAAAAAAGGTGGGTGACCTGATCAATAAAGATTTTTTTTAGGGTGTTTGGATACACTTCCGCTGAAAATATTATTGACTAAAACTAATGGAAAGCGTGGGAATTTTTACTAAAATTATTCCATTTTGACTGAAGGTTGGGTTTTTTAATATGCACCCGCATAAACGACAACAAAAAAGAAGCTGCTGGATGTACAAAATCAATAAATAATTTCCTGACCAGTGAGTAAACAATCTGGGGATTACATACTAAAGTTTCGAATATTTTCAATGTAGTCAGAGGTTATTACGTGAGAAGGAAGTTTATTATAATTCAAGGAAAAATGTTACGCAATTATAGAAAAACTTGTTAAAAAAAAATTATTGTCTTGAATGTAAAAGCATTATTTGATAGTAAACAGAAACACAAACAAAGAATTTTTTTTTAATAAATATTTGACGAACCCAAATCTTGTAATTCATCCTCAAACAATATTTTCGACAATAGTATAGATGAAATTTATAGGAGTGGGTGTAACCCTCCTCCTCAAATAAAGTCCTTAGAAATTGGTATAACTATTGTCTCCGCCTTTATGATTGTTCTTCTGTAACATTAGTCTAAGCAATCTTCCCAAACTTCTTAATCTATTGATTCAATCCTGCCGCCGCCTTAAACGTTCTCGATCAAAAAAATTAAAAAATCTATATATACAATATGTTTAAGATTAAGAATGTTGGTTTCTGCTCGCGCCACTCTACCTTCTAGGTCGGCTTAAATTCAAATTCCTTAACCTACAAACACCTGTTGGAATGCGACTTCATTCTTCCTTTTCTCACACAGTTCAAGCCTAAGGCAAAATCGTTACAATTCAAAAAGAGAAAAATCCAGAAGAAATACAACATTTTATTGATTTGAACATAAAACTGAAATTTTCTACTTTTTAAAGCAAAAAATTACTATTATAATAAACACACCTCCGATTAAATTGTTTTGTTGAAAATTTTAATTAAGCTTTAAGCTTGTTGGAAATTAATTTGCGTCAAATTCAAAGCCAAGGTATAAATTCTACTTTATTACTTTAATAATTAAAACATTGAATTTATATTGGAAGTTTGTGAAAGTGAATGAACACAACTTATGTGAGGTCAATAGAAATTGTTATTGGTTTAGGTCAGGTCAAATTTGAATTCAACACAATTTAACTTTTTTATTGTACTAAAAAAGTGGTCAATGATTTTTCACTCTTTTCTATATTAATGGAAACTGCTCGGAGAATAGACAGAAAAAAGCATTTCCAGTTGATAAAACACTGTTCATTAATTTTTCATGGTGATTTGTTGATGGACGCTTTAGTCGCTGACATTGTCTCTCTTCATTTAAAGATAAAAAACACACCCTTTTTGTCAACGAAACAATTTTCAATTTTATTACAGCAATAGTTAAAAATTATAAAATCACATTTCTGTCATTTAATTATTATATTATGAACACTCTATATCCACTATTGATCCAATCCTTCCAACAGAAAGCAAACAAAAAGAACTTCACAGTGATTATTATGAAGCTGCTCTTTAGACTCCTTAGAGGTTTGTTACTTTCTTTTTGATAATATAAATCTTAAGATGTTTTATAACATAAAGACGTATGTTGGAGCAGTGAAGCGTTGTCATAGACTCTTGTGAAATATTGTTATATCTTGCTTTGATAGAGAGTCCTTCAAAATAAAATTATGATTTTAGATTTCGCTAACAGAAAAATCGGTTGTGAGTTTAGTGCAATATTTTCAAGATAAACAGTTATTATGGTAATATGCGTCATGGTTTGTGATTATTTAGAACAATGGATAAATGAAATGTGTAACTATTTCGTGAATGTAAAACAAACAAAATTTTCTTTCAGTGTTGCGAAACTAATTACAATTTTGGAAAAACTTCAGTTTTATACGAAATGAACAATATTCAAAATCCGCTCTTTAGTATAATTGATACATTTGTTAGTAAAATGTGAATAGAATTAGAGCAAATCTAATAAACTTTGAAAATTTCAAACAACAAAATAGAAACAATCTTGAAGAAGTGATGCATTCAGAATTTTTGAAATGCAAAATAAAGTTTACTCTTTCTGAAAGTAAAAACCGCTTGTTTTTTGAAGTATCTAGTTACAAAAATTAACTTAAAAAAAAGATGCACTTTGGTAGCTTTAAAAATTTTTGTAATAAATAAAAATAATTTTATGATAGAACAAAAATTTTTAAAGAAGTATTTTCTTATTTTATTAAAATTCGATGATTAAAGTCCCAATGTCCTATCATCAAATTTTTCATATCTTTATCATTACTGACGGTTTTGTTTGAATCAAAATCGGCTGGAGACATCGAATTCGAAAGTAACATTTCTGCAAATTCCCTGGGCAATTCGATCGTAGCTGATTCTTTAATGATAATTCAGTAAATATCATCTTAACAAAATGAACTTTGACATAAAAAAACTCAAAACTGAGCGTTCTTTATAATTGTAATCTTGCCGTAAGTTGTAATTAATAGTTTTACAAAAATCTTAACCAATGTGATTGCTTTTTAAGCAGGTGTGAATCGTGGAAAATAATTTTTTTTACATTTAAATTTACCCCCATAAAAAAATCGAAAATGTTTCCTATAAGCAAACTACTGGCAAAATGCCATTTTGATTCTCAAGCTTCCAGAATCGACTTTTGATAATCTTTAAAATTTTTGTTGCAAGAATTCTCGTGTCAATAATTGAAATGTTAAAGAAAAAAATAGAACGTTTTCAGCATTTAACATCGATAGTAAGCAAATCAAAATTGAGAGTCTAAAGCCGTCACTTGCTTCTCATTCTCCAAGAAATTGGAATAAGATTATTGTTTGTCACTGACAAATTTCTTCCTTCTTCAAAACGGTGAAAAAAAGAACAAGCTGGAATGCAAAAGTTTACAAATAAATCCTACTGGAAAATACCGTAACAATGCCCGAAATTCGTCAAACTACCCCAAACATATTTCTAAGAACATTTAAAACTGCACACAAGGCATGAACCTGTGTTAATTTAATTCGCAAAGTCTGAGCGAAATTCTAGAAGGTCGGTTTGTGACGAAATTAAATGCGAATTTAGGGACCGTGTTATGAATGCACATTACTTCAAAGGTAGTTGGGCTATTGTTAACAAAATTGAAATAAATGTAAAAATTTTTTTAATCAAAAAATAATAATAATAATTAAATCTATTTGTAATTTAATTAAATTCAATCCTCTTCTTGTGTCTTCTTCCAACTATAACAAAAATATCTGCCGCTACTTTAATAACGGAAGTTGGGCTGCGACTTCCGCAATTTTTCGGTCCGATTTGTCGTTTCTAAGAAGTTTAATATCGTTGGGACAAAATGCATGGTTTATTTATTTTTCCGAGACACAGACATACACATATTTGACTTGAAAAGACAAAATAAAACGTAAAAAATTTTTACTATGATTGCGATTGAATGTTTTATTTGCGAATGTTATTCTAGTCGAGAACAAAGGACGCAAACTCGTCACAGCTGAAGACTTGGGTTAAATTAAATCACTGCACTGTGGTGACTTTCCGGATATTAACTATTAACCAAATCCCATTAGATCCCTTAATTACAGTATTCATAAACATTCCTAATTCTGTCAAGTAATGTTATTGCCTTCCCTGTGTGTTCAATTTGATTAAAAAAAAAAAAAAATAAAAAAACAAATTTAAGGAAAGCTTTTTTTCGTATGGATATCTCTAACCAACAGAAGGGTTGGAAGCGACTTTATACTACACCGCACGCAATTTATATGTTAATGGCTGCTTCGATATTCTCTATTAGGAAACTGTAGCAACGATATTAATTGTCGACATAATCCTCAAGTACAAACAATACAACCAGCCTTCAACTGATGGATACAAGAAATGTTAAAAATATGCATTTAGATTACCCTCTTTTTCAGACGAATAATAACTAGATTTTTATTTAATCCGACCTAAATAAACCACGTAACCAATCCTTAATCGCCTTTCTGACACTCTCATTCGACTGCTTTATTAAACTTTTAATTATGTTTTGAAATATGCACCTAATAATGCCATGCTTTGTTTGCGCCCTGTCAGTATCCCACCAAATTGATTCCTTTAAGCGGCCAGCATCAACTTTCAACAAAATTAAATGATTTTAATAATGATAATTGTTATTTTTGTATCAAGAAAATAAAAATATGCTTTTTTTTCCAATAGAAATGTAGGAAAATAAAAGACAAAATCAATCCTGCAATAAAAAAGCAAACTTGAGTTTTATACAAGGTATCCCAGCTCAAACTTACACACTTTAAAATCTCCGATTCCGTTCCTGCTGGAACAGGTCAATTTTAGCTTTAACTTAGTTATGAAGTTAGTTCTGCATCCTGGCGCCCAGAGCTAGGTACCCCTTTGAAAAAATTAAAAAGTAATAAAGGTCGAGTAATACATTATTATCTATGCAAACATGTACCTACTTTTTTGAAATTGTCTAACTGAAATATGTGTCCTTAAATGCCCATACCATATAACCAAGTAACTGATTTCTCTGAAACTTTACACAATCAGAGGTTTTTATCAAAAACTTAATCAGAGCAAATTTCAAATTTTTTTGTTGGTAATTTTTAGAGAAAAAAATAATTTTTTTTTCGTTTTTTTTTCCATGAGAAATTCTATACGGAGTTGAATGTAAAAAATACTCATAAAAGTACTTCTTAGAGACTATTTATTGCATTACTATTTTATATATTTAACTAATCAAGAACACATCTGACGTAAAAATGATGCGTATGCTTTAATACTAGACATACTTTTAAATATAACATATATAGGTAACTGGGATACACTTTTCAATTGATCGCACGGTATAATAGTTTATTCAAACTTGAACACTCAGCTTCTATAGAAGCCGATTTTTCACATAGCCAACTATTAACAAATAACATATTAGAAGAAAAAATATATTTTTACTAGAAAATTCGTGGGAATATAACATAATAATTATATTTTCAGGATTCAGAAAGAATTAGCTATTCAAAAATGGCTCAGCTAACTATGGTTACTATTTAAAAAATTGTTATTTGTGTTTTTGCAGCCAAACTAACGATCCAAAAAAATTTGTATTGCTATTACTAAATTCTACGAAAAAAACTGCATAATTCAGTTTTTGTTTCAATTATTGTTTGCCTTCAATATTAATGCAGCTATGAATTTTTTAAAATAATGGCAAATTTTCAATTTTTGCTTATAACTAGAAAACAAAAGACGATATCAACTCGCGGTATCGACCAAAAATAATTTCTCAAAAAACGACATCGAAAATGCACCACCCTGTACATGTAGAACAGCAAGTTAGCCATCAATACGTGGCTAATCTGATATTAACATTTGAGAAAACAAAGTTGTTACCATCTTTTAATGGATAGCAAGAAGTCTACGAAAAGGATTGCTCAAGAACGGACCAATAATTGAAAGAAGTTGATCCGAACCGACTTCTGCAGATTTGCGTTTAAACATTGGCTCAGGTTTACTTCACAACATTTGTTTCTCTGATCAAAGTAGGTTGAAGTTGAATGGTGAAGTAGGAGACATAACTACCTTTATTGAAGTGATTAAAATCCCTCAATAACTGAATGTTTGGGCAGTTTGTTGTTAAAAGACTTTTTTGGTCCTTTAATTGCGGAAGCACTAGGAGAAAACGTAAATCTCCAAGAAGATAGACCTATTTTTCAGTATTCCGTCCCGTTATCATGTACAATGACCACCTAGGTTGGCCGATTTAACACCCTTCGATTTCTTTTTATCCACTTAAAGTCCAAAGCCACCTGAATCTCACAAGCTCTTCGAAAACAAATCGTTGCAGATTGCTGTTTTGTAACTTCAGAAATGTTGCAAAATGTTTGACAAAGTTTTGAAAACCGATTCTACCTTTGTATGGAAAAAGAAGGTGCAATATATTCGTTAAATTGATCTGTTTTTATGACATCTTTTATTTCTTCTCACAGCAATCTAGGCAATGTTTTTTAAGACGAATCTTCTTTGCTATTAATATTTTTCGAAAGGGTAGTTTTGTACTTTAGTCAATTACTTTAAAAAGTAGAAACTTTAACGCAATTCATTATCAAAAAACTTTCAAAATTCGAACGCAAAACAATTGCATTACCAATTGAAATAACAAACTCAGTTTTTGCTTCCGGCATATAACCGGAAATACTACAGAATTAAAATAATTTATATAGATCCAAAAACCAAAATCAAACCAAAAATCCACTGTTATATTATTTTTTGTTTTTACAAGAGGCTCTATACAGGGGATTTCCGGTTTATCCCGAAGTCTATTCAACTCTGTTTCTTTGAAGTAACACTGAATTTATCTCTGGATATTTTAATTCTACTCTAAATTGCTTTCTATCTATTTTTTCAGATTGGTCTTGAATGTTTGAGTTATTGATATTTTTTTCAAATAAAGTTTCATTTTCAACTTCTTAGAAAAAAATTGATATCTTTTGTATTTCCGTCTAGTATAGAATGAAATTTTGGGTGCAAAAGCTAGAGCAAAGATTAGTAATATAATTCAAAAAAAAAATCGAAAGTATCTGCCAATTTCTACATATTTCAAACATTGAAAACTTATTTTTTTTAAATAGAATGCCCTATATTTTATTACGCAGTTGTTTTGTTTTTTATTTTCTTTTTTTTATATACCATAAGCTGTACTTATTTATTTTGATTTTTGAGTTTTTTGCTCTTTTATGAATACCTAAACATTTTCAATAAGACGTTATTTCTATAAGTTTTTGTCCAATGAGTGGTTAACTTTATTGTCAATCTCACTGTCACGGGGAAAGTAGTCATAGAAACAATACTTCTATCAAGAAAATCCAGATGAAATTGACTACTTTTTCAAAAAAAAACTTTCAAAATTCGAACGGTAATAATCAAAATTAAATTAAGAATATTCAAAATATCAATGATCATAAAACATTTTCGATAGTTCTCAACAATAAATTGATCAAAATTAAATCAAAATGAAATGCATACACAATGGAAGCAGTTTCAAAATAATGGATCGCCCAACCCCTCTTCCTATTTAAATTTTTCAAAAATAATTAGTATAAAGTGTCAAAGCAATTAAATATCAGCTATTTATCCTATATTTTTAATTATCTTGAAAACACAAAAAAACATTTTTTTTCTTGACAAATTAAAACCAAGCTTCCAACTATGCATTTTTTCGTAGAAGACAATTATTACGTTTGAAGTAGAACTCAGTCATGGAAGTTATAGATTATTTTTATACCCGGTGTTCTCATACTGTAACAAAAACACTTAATTCTTCAAGTTGCATATTGAAATTTTTTCTAATTACACAGAGTTGTCTGTTAATAGCTACAAAATTAATCATTTTTCAAGTTATTTTACTTATTTGAAAAAAATAGATTTTTCTTCTTAAAAAAAAAAATCAAAGTAAAATTAACATTACCTACTTAGAAGGAAAAATTTGTAACTTTGAAACTACGACTTATTGCAATCAACAATTAAGAAAATAATTACTTTAAAACTAAGATAAAATTCGATACCTCTTTAAACTACAACTGACATGTTTTAGCATTTTTTCCAATCTTGAACAGAAAGAAGAAAAAAACCTGAATTAATTTCTGAAATCATCAAATGATTTCCATTTTTCTGATTATAACTTTCCACAAATAAAACCAAACATTTGACATAGAAAATCAATGATCCTCTTAACCGTCTTTTTATAAAATTTTAATTATCATCAGAAGTCTGGCTAGTTTTGCTTTTATCCAATTCTATTGTCTGTGGTTTCCACTAAAGTTGCTAAAGTCTCGAGTAAAGCCAGTGGTAAAATATGACAGACTACCAAAAACCCTCTCATTACTTAAACGTCCTAAAATACTGTCTGCATTAGCATTGAATTATCTTTAATTAGAATTTAATTATTAATCAAAGAAACTTCTCTAACTCAAATGATTAAACACAAAGAAAAATATTTCACCTCCTTATTAGCAATTAAAAAGTTGTCTTCCATTTCTTGAACTCTGACTATGAATAGTTGCTCCTAAATCTTCGCTGTAATTTAATTAATTCAACAATTTAATTCGTGAAGAATGTCTCATCTCAAAGTTGTTAATATATCTTTTTTACGGAGAAAAAATTCTATTTTTAATGAAAAACCTAGAATGAGTTATTTATTGCGGTGCGATTCATTAGGGATTTTCAGCTTTACTTCTTTACAGACTTTTCGTGTACCCCATCCATCACGTTAAAGCGCACCATAGAGACTTGTACAATTTATTTGATTTCTTTTAATAAGAAAAAAAATTCAACCTTTTAAAAAAATCTTCATTTTAAAGAGTTAATAATTATAAACTTTTAACACTTTTCCATTTACTTTTAACAATCGTAACAAAAGCTTGATTATACAAATCTTCTTTTAAAGTCATTTGAGCTTTAATGATCACGAGCTTTGTGAACTTAATGTTTGTTTATTTATAACTCTTAAGATAATCAAATAATCAATTTTTCGGCTTGATTTTATTATTAGTAGCTGAAAGTTAAGGAGTACGAAGCAAATGTGCATGAAGTGGATACGCTTGTCATTAATGAACTTTGAACTAATCCGAGTTAATGTAGGGAAAAGGCATGGGTTTAATAGGTTCTAAATTGCCTATTACACTTTCTTATATATTTTCCTCTCTCAGTAATTTTTTTTTTTTTTAATAAAAATCTAAAGCAATTCCATTCGGTGTCTTGTTGATTTTTAAACAAATAAATTGTGTCCTTAGTAATTATTTTGAATGTATGTTACGTTCACTTTTAATTAGAACGAGTCCCGATTACGTCGCTTCCTGAAAGCAATTTTCACTGAAACGAGTCCTTCGGGGAGTTATTTTACGGAGATAAACCACGTTGACAACAACGCCATACGAACTTTTAAATGACAAGTTGAAGATCTGCGAAGCTTTTTCACATTACTTCTGTTTCTTCAATTAACCCAAAACAATAATATTCAGATTTGAAATTTTTTTCTTTGAAAAATCCATGATATATATCTTCAATCCATAAAAATCCCCTGCATTTGACTAAAGGCTATCCTCCAGATGCGTAAATAAGAAGCAATGTGTTCGCGTTTATATGACAGATGACTCCAACAGCGCAAATATTTCATTTTAAAGAACGAAAGCAAAAAATTTTACTTCACTTTTGAACTAATTATTTTTTCGAGACGTATTCTTATTATGTTTCACTCGTTTCTTGAACAAATAAGGCAAACCCGACTTCATTTCCTTCGAAATAACGACTTTAGGACATATTTCGCACGAGCAGAATGCTGAAGAGGTGTAACTTATTAACTCGAGCGCATAGACACAGACAGATCTTAAATTTTCACTAACTGGAAAATGAAAGATGTGCTGTTGCTGAATACAATTTATAAGATTTTTTTCTTTTAACAAAAGAAGTCGCAAACTTCATTTATTTGCTGTGACAGGGAATAAATGTGCGCACAAACGCCATCTTGGTAGTGTAACCAACTGTTCTGGAACACACTAATGGGTCCTTGCGGCATTAGCCCGTCACTGCCAAAATGAAATATTTGCAGCGACATCTTGTCTAACTAAACTTATTTAAACACTCACCGGAACTGCTTAAAACGGTATATCGAAGTACTAAACGTCCGGAACCCCAACGTTGCAGAATTTCTAAAGGATGGTCGGTTTCTCGCAAAGGACATTCTGTAACAAAAACAAATCAATAGTCATATCAAATTACTATTACCGACATGATTAATTGTGTTATTAGAATGTGATTGCGTCAAAACTCGAGTCATCTATCAATCTACATTGACATATCAAATATGATTGATTTTACTTAAGAGGGTTGAAAACTATATTATTGCACACCTACCCATTTTCATCCATTTCCGCAATAGATTTGTGGTGAATAATGACGATAAAGGTTTTTCAGATACTTTCGTATCGGTTGATGTTACGACCATCATTGTGGCAAAGCTCGATTGAAACTGATGATAGCTTGAGGAAAATTCAATACTTTTCGATCGGTTTTATTATGTTAAAACGTGGATAGGCTGAAGCGTATTTATTATTTAAAATCATTATGAATTCAACACTGACGTCGGAAAATCGATTTTGGGTTTATTTTAATTGTTAAGATCCTGGCAGTACCATGGGCGTCCGCTGCGAAAATTCTAAAGAGGGGCTACTGAATCGATTCTTTTGAATATTAGTAATTTTTTGTCACAATATTACATTGTCTTTGCTATTTTTGCGAAATGTTACAATTTTATTCTTAAAATACGTATTCTTACTTTTTGTTGTTACAAAATTTTTTGACAAAATATTGACATTTTTTGAATTTTTTTATGCTATTTATTGTGGAATTTCAAATTATTTACCCACAATATTTTATGCTATTTTAAATAACGTATTTTTTTTTAGTTTATATACAGGGTGTTACGTTAATATCAGGACGAAAGAAAAGGAATGTATTGAATGATATTCGTGCAAAAAATCATTTTCATTTCTTATAATTATTTAGAAAAAAAAACTCGAAGCATGCACCTGCCAAAAATTTTTGTAAAAAAATAACGGACGGAATTTTTTTCAAGACACAAATATGAAAACGCCAGAAAATTGCATTACCAATTGAAATAACAAACTCAGTTTTTGCTTCCGGCATATAGCCGGAAATACTACAAAATTAAAATAATTTATATAGATCCAAAAACCAAAACCAAACAAAAAATCCACTGTTATATTATTTTTTGTTTTTACAAGAGGCTTTATACAGGTAACTGGCATATACTTTTCTATTGATCGCACGGTATAATAGTTTATTCAAACTTGAACACTCATTACCCATAGAAACCGATTTTTCACATAGCCAACTATTAACCAATAACATATTAAAAGAAAAAATATATTTTTACTAGAAAATTCGTGGAATTATAACATAATATTTATATTTTCAGGGTCAGAATAAATTAGCTTTTCGAAAATGGCTCAGCTAACTATGGTTACTATTTAAAAAATTGTCATTTGTGTTTTTGTAGCCAAACTAACGATCCAAAAAAATTTGTATTGCTATTACTAAATTCTACGAAAAAAACTGCATAATTCAGTTTTTGTTTCAATTATTGTTTGCCTTCAATACTAATGGAGCTATGAATTTTTTGAAATAATGGCAAATTTTCAATTTTTGCTTATAACTAGAAAACGAAAGACGATATCAACTCGCGATATCGACCAAAATTAATTTCTCAAAAAACGACATCGAAAATGCATCTCCCTGTACATGTAGAACAACAAGTTAGCCATCAATACGTGGCTAATCTGATATTAACATTTGAGAAAACAAAGTTGTTACCATCTTTTAATGGATAGCAAGAAGTCTACGAAAGAGAACGGACCAAGAATTGAAAGAAGTTGATCCGAACCGACTTCTGCAGATTTGCGTTTAAACATTGACTCAGGTTTACTTCACAACATAACTACCTTTATTGGAGTGATTAAAATCCCTCAATAACTGAATGTTTGGGCAGTTTGTTGTTAAAAGACTTTTTTGGTCCTTTAATTGCGGAAGCACTAGGAGAAAACGTAAATCTCCAAGAAGATAGACCTATTTTTCAGTATTCCGTCCCGTTATCACCTAGGTCGGCCGATTTAATACCCTTCGATTTCTTTTTATCCACTTGAAGTCCAAAGCCACCTGAATCTCACAAGTTCTTCGAAAACAAATCGTTGCAGATTGCTGTTTTGTAACTTCAGAAATGTTGCAAAATGTTCGACAAAGTTTTGAAAACCGATTCTACTTTTGTATGGAAAAAGAAGGTGCAATATATTCGTTAAATTAATCTGTTTTTATGACATCTTTTATTTCTTCTCACAGCAATCTAGGCAATGTTTTTTAAGACGAATCTTCTTTGCTATTAATATTTTTCGAAAGGGTAGTTTTGTACTTTAGTCAATTACTTTAAAAAGTAAAAACTTTAGAGCAATTCATTATCAAAAAACCTTCAAAATTCGAACGCGAAACAATTGCATTACCAATTGAAATAACAAACTCAGTTTTTGCTTCCGGCATATAACCGGAAATACTACAGAATTAAAATAATTTATATAGATCCAAAAACCAAAATCAAACCAAAAATCCACTGTTATATTATTTTTTGTTTTTACAAGAGGCTCTATACAGGGGATTTCCGGTTTATCCCGAAGTCTATTCAACTCTGTTTCTTTGAAGTAACACTGAATTTATCTCTGGATATTTTAATTCTACTCTAAATTGCTTTATATCTATTTTTTCAGATTGGTCTTGAATGTTTGAGTTATTGATATTTTTTTCAAATAAAGTTTCATTTGCAACTCTTCAGAAAAAAATTGATATCTTTTGTATTTCCGTCTAGTATAGAATGAAATTTTGGGTGCAAAAGCTAGAGCAAAGATTAATAATATAATTCAAAAAAAAAAATTCGAAAAAATCTGCCAATTTCTACATATTTCAAACATTGAAAACTTATTTTTTTTAAATGGAATGCCCTATATTTTATTACGCAGTTGTTTTGTTTTTTATTTTCTTTTTTTTATATACCATAAGCTGTACTTATTTATTTTGATTTTTGAGTTTTTTGCTCTTTTATGAATACCTAAACATTTTCAATAAGACGTTATTTCTATAAGTTTTTGTCCAATGAGTGGATAACTTTATTGTCAATCTCACTGTCACGGGGAAAGTAGTCATAGAAACAATACTTCTATCAAGAAAATCCAGATGAAATTGATTACTTTTTCAAAAAAAACTTTCAAAATTCGAACGGTAATAATCAAAATTAAATTAAGAATATTCAAAATATCAATGATCATAAAACATTTCCGATAGTTCTCAACAATAAATTGATCAAAATTAAATCAAAATGAAATGCATACACAATGGAAGCAGTTTCAAAATAATGGATCACCCAACCCCTCTTCCTATTTAAATTTTTCAAAAATAATTAGTATAAAGTGTCAAAGCAATTAAATATCAGCTATTTATCCTATATTTTTAATTATCTTGAAAACACAAAAAAACATTTTTTTTCTTGACAAATTAAAACCAAGCTTCCAACTATGCATTTTTTCGTAGAAGACAATTATTACGTTTGATGTAGAACTCAGTCATGGAAGTTACAGATTATTTTTATACCCGGTGTTCTCATACTGTAACAAAAACACTTAATTCTTCAAGTTGCATATTGAAATTTTTTCTAATTACACAGAGTTGTCTGTTAATAGCTACAAAATTAATCATTTTTCAAGTTATTTTACTTATTTGAAAAAAATAAATTTTTCTTCTTAAAAAAAAATCAAAGTATAATTAACATTACCTACTTAATTACTTTAAAACTAAGATAAAATTCGATCCCTCTTTAAACTACAACTGACATGTTTTAGCATTTTTTCCAATCTTGAACAAAAAGAAAAAAAAACCTGAATTAATTTCTGAAATCGCCAAATGATTTCCATTTTTCTGATTATAACTTTCCACAAATGAAACCAAACATTTGACATAGAAATTCAATGATCCTCTTAACCGTCTTTTTATAAAATTTTAATTATCATCAGAAGTCTGGCTAGTTTTGCTTTTATCCAATTCTATTGTCTGTGGTTTCCACTAAAGTTGCTAAAATCTCGAGTAAAGCCAATGGTATTTCTATAACTTTTTGTCCAATGAGTGGTTAACTTTATTGTCAATCTCAATGTCACGGGGAAGGTAGTCATAGAAACAATACTTCTATCAAGAAAATCCAGATGAAATTGATAACTTTTTCAAAAAAAAATAAATCTTAAAAACTGAAAAAACAGGTAGGTCTTATGCCACATCAAAAGAAAACAATTTAAATAGCGGAAACAACTGCTTATTAAAGTATGATACGTTCCATTTGAAAAAAACAAGATTCAAGTGTTTGAAATTTGTCGAAAATAAAATAAGAAAAATCATTGTTTTTTCGGACGTTTTTGAATTTTCTTCACAGAATAATGCAGAAAGTTCTTTCAGTTAAGTGTATTCTAAATTTCATTTCAATATTATAACATAAAACACAATGACCAGCTATACGCTTTTTTCTGAAGAGTTGCATATGAAGTTTTTTGGAGTCAATAACTCAAACAACAAATGACCAATTTAAACAAAACCAAAACGATTAAAAAACTAATTTTAAAAATATTTCAGATATGTATAAATGAAAAACAAAGTTGCTCAGACTTCTGGTCAAATCGGATGTGGAAATAAAGTGAATTTATTTTTATATTATATACTAATGGAACAGCCTGTGTTAAACCATTTTTTGTTGATAATTTACAATGTTTCATCAAAATATCCGTGAGTTCAAGATTGAAAAATTATTTTCAAATTAATAATAAAGAAACACAATCACAAACTGGCAATATCAGGTGAAACGAAGATAATTTCTTGCGCGAAAAGTTTCAGTTGAAGTTTCAGAGGAAGTTGTTTTCCTCCATGCTCCATTCTCACTTTTACTATCAAAATAACAGGACAATCGTGCTCAAAAAGGCGAGTTCTAAGGGTATTTTTCTACGTGGACGTCCATAACACCTTATATTAAGAAACTGTGCTTTAGAGTATCCATTTTATTATTTTCTTTTTTACCGAATGTCAATATTTTATACGATTTTTTTGCGATATTTCACATTTTTGTCAAAATATCAATTTTTGTGTCACATTAATTTAGTCAAAATTTCAAAATTATTCATTAAAATATTTATTTTTTGTTAAATATATCAATTTTTTGACATTTTTATTGTTAAATTACAATTTTTTAGTGAAAATTTTATATTAATAATGGCTTTTTGTTGAATTACGTTTTCTGTGCCATTTTTATAGAAATATTATCTTTTCCCTTAAAATGTAACGATTGAAATGATTAGTTTTTGCTGAAATATTGATTTTCTGTGCAATTATTGGTGCCATTTTACAAATTTATATTACCACATTATTTTTTTATCAAAATATTTGGCAACATCGATTTTAGGTCTGTTTTATTTTTGGCGAAATTTCACAATTTTCAATTAAGTTATTGTTTTTTTCTCACACTTTTTGTGTAAATTTTTTGTCAAAATTGGCAAATCTAGGGTTAGGCAAGTGCTCTCATGAGCAAAAAAAAAACTAAAAAATTAAATTTCCGTTATATTCAAAAAAATTCAAAAGCTTAATTTGACTGTACGCATCAGTAATTTCTCCTTTAAAGTCTTTCCAGCTAAAGTTGTTTAAGAAATTCGATTATTCATTTTTCTTACTTTCAACCCTCGATCGAGTTTATGAAATTTCATAAAAGACTAAACCGAGACCGATGTTGTTTAGGAAAACAAAGACAAAACTTATAATAGTTTGACGCTTCATTTCATTGAGGCAAAGTTTTGTGAGAAAATTAAGTTACTTGAGAAAACTTCAACAATTTGATTTATCAAGCAATATTTGCATCGAATAACTTTCTTCAATTTTTTATGACTAATCAAAGTAAAAATTGGTGTCATAATGGCAAACACTTGAAACTTAGTGTTCAAAAGTGAGTTCCTAAACTACACTTCTTTTTGATTAATGATGTTTGACGCTCCCAAGTCTTTTATTTTACGCAACTCCGCTTTGTTGGAATTAGTAAAGCTTGAAAAAAAAAACACTATTTATCAACGAAGTTTTAATTAAAATTGTGCAATTTCTAGTTTTGATAATACATAAAATAAAAATTGTGGAATTCGAAAAGTCTTGTGATAAATTAGCTACTTAATAACCTTCGCGAACTCCGTCGTGAAGATTTATATCTGTTAATGGACCAAAACCGGTAAAAAACATTGAGCAAATTGCTCGACGCCTTCAGCTCTTGTTATAATTTTAATGCACCTAATTCAATCTGTGACGATGGGTATTACAGTATCAAATCCAACAATCCAACACATTCAGTCGAGCTGATTAAACAAATACCGCAACGAAATACAAACGTAAGCCGGAACGGGAAGCATTGCAGCATTAGAATTGACAGAATTCACTTTAATACTATTCGAGCTCGAGAGCAGAATGAATTGGAATTGGATGGCAGCTTGAGATACTCTCATTAGGTCAAAATAGAACAACTAAAGAAATGTATTATTAGTTGCCTAACTCACGACACTACTTACGACACTTTTTTTCTGGAAGTTAAAAAATATCAATTTATTTAGAAACAAGGTAATGTAAAAGAATACAGCCCAAATGATCAAACATGTGTGGTCATCTCTCTAATTTTTGATCTGTGGTAAACCCTGACTGAGTTGAATGAGACTTATGGGTGTTATCTTTTCTCAAGAAATTAATTAATTAAGAAACGATGTTTAATAAAATTTTCGGTTGTTCCAAAGTAGTATATTGGGACAATGAATAAGTACCAAAATACAATTTTTCTTCAACAGTTAAAAATAAGAGTTATCATAATTACTTATTTTTATTATATTATTAACGAAAAGGATTCATATCTAAATGGTAATGTATCAAAGTTTTTTAGAACAACTCTCTTGTCATAAACAAAACCAAATTCTTTTGTTTCTATTTTATTTAAAAGTTCTTTAGTTTTAGAATCTCTGGTAATTCGATTATATTGTGTACTGATTTTTTTGCCTTTGTATTCTAAAATATTATTTATACTATCGGAATTAATCGTTTTAGATATTTCATAATTTAACGTGAATCCTTTTATTTTACAAACAACTTTACCTGTATTAGTCTTATAACAATAAGTTTTCGGGCCTGTTGTCTGTCCAATCTCCTAGTAGACAGCCTGTTTTAACAGTGTTTTTTCCATTATCTATATATACAATACTATCTGTGTCATAATATGTTACGCTTTTTCCTAATTTATCTAACATTTCGTATAATCTTAGCCTTGCGTTTGCAGTTGTAAAAGCAGCTATAAATATATTGGTATTGAAATCATTTTCTATATAGCAATCTTTTAACTTATAATCAATTTGTAACATATTTATCTTTATATCGTTTATACGTATATTATCAAGTTTCCCATCTAATAAAATTTCATAAAACCTTTTAACATCTGTAACATATTCTATTGCACCCATATTTTGTCTTTGCTCAAATTTACCCCATAAGCAACAGCTCTCTTTCCAGGATTATTTTCTATTTTACCCAATTCGATACCTAGAATTTCTTTTATGGCTTTTCTATATTCTTCTTCTGATTCAAAATCATCCTGTCAAGAACTTGTTTCTAATTTAATTTTCATAAACGATTTCACATATCCTTTAAATAAATATAATAATAATATATATATTATAAAATAATAGTTATTATTTTGTAACCCTTTTCAATTGCTTGAGGTTCCTCTGAAAATTCTTTGAGATTCCGTATGAGAACATTTATCTTTTTGATTATTTAATTTTGCGCACAATTGGCATAATGGAAATGTTAGTTTTTCATCACCAGATTTGGTTTTATTCTTAACGGGTAAAAAGGGGTGATACAAACCTTTTGGTGGTAAAATGGCACATTTTATTAAACCATACCAATCTGAATTGTACGTACGAGGTTAGAATATTTTAGTAGGATGTTCAACTGGATAATCATCTTAACATTGTACTGTTGCATTCGTTCTTCCACCAAAGAATGCGTTTCTAGGATTAAGTTCTTCTTCAGTTTGTTTCATTTCTATTGTTATTGTTATTTCATAAAGATCTTCCATAGTTGTTTTATTCTTATTATTAATGAAATCTGAACTATAACATTTTGTACAACCGTGCCAAAAACAACCGTGATATTGGTAAACAGTATTGGATTTTTCATCAAACCCGTCAACTTTTGATCCACATATTTTCACTTCACCATTGTTCAATGCATGTTTTATATTTGGATTATGAAAACTATTTAACCATGGAATAGATTGTTGAGAATATTGATCTTTTTTCAGATTATCAACAACAGCTATTGCATCTTTCTTAATATATTTTGATCTATATATACCCATACAAACACCAGCAATAGTAATATATCTAAAAGGATCTATATTAGCAATTTCTAGAAACTCAAGACATCCTCTTCTTAATATATCAACATCAGAATTACAATAATCATAAAGTTCTTTTTTAAAATCAAACAAATAATTTTCTTTTCTCTTTTGTTTATGCCATTCTAAAAACTCTTCCCTTTCTTTTGGTTTCATAGAATTAACACCATAGTATTTTGTATCAGGAATTTTTCCATTATAGTTTTGATTTTCCGTTGTATTGAAGAAATGTGGAAATTATCCATTTTTAAGTTCTTTTGGACCGAATGTTTTGGGAAAGTTTTTTAAAGGCCCTTGAACAAAATTACTACTATCAGTAATTCATAAATTAATTGATTTTATTTCCATTAACATTATTTTAGATCCATTATACGTAGAAAGGTTTAATACCGTTTTCAACGCAATATTTTAGAATAAAGCTGTGTGCCCTCGATGATCTCTAGAAATTAACCATTTACAGAAATCATCGTTACTCTTAAAAGAATTAACATTTCCGCTGAAACATAGAGATATAACTAAATTAGCGATGCGTTTGCCTGTTTCTTGCATCGCTTCATAATCATTATTATTCCTGTTTTTAAGAAAGGTGATGCAAATGATGTAAATAATTACAGACCAATTTCGCTTCTGCCGGTTCTCTCAAAATTTGAAAGATGTCTATCACAACAAATTGTAGCATTTTTTGAGTCAAATAATATTTTCTATGGTAGTCAGTATGGTTTCAGAAGTAAAAGAAACACATCAAATGCGGTTCTTGAACTGGTTGACCAGATTACAGATGCCTTTGAAAACCATCAATACTTGTATACTGTGTTTTGTGATTTGAGCAAGGCATTTGACTGTGTGTCACATGCTTTGCTCCTAGATAAGTTAAAGTTTTATGGTTTTTGTAATGATTCTATCAAACTTATCCAATCGTATTTGAAATGTAGATATCAAACAGTTAAATTAGATAATGTATATTCGCAAAGAGTTCAAGTCTTACATGGAGTCCCACAGGGTTCAGTTTTAGGACCTTTGCTGTTTATTATTTACATTAATGATTTTCTCCTGTGTAATTCTGACTCAAAGGACCTTCTCTTTGCGGATGATACTGCAGTTTCTGTTGTTGGTGGGAATCTTCAGGATCTCGTGATTCAAGCAGGAGAGGCAGAATCAAGAGCTGAACATTGGTTCAGATCAAATAAGTTATCACTTAATTTAGCCAAAACTGTTCATGTGATTTTCGGTCTGAGAGATCTCTCTGGTCATGGTGTCTCTGATCTGCATGATTCCACTAAATTCTTGGGTGTTAATGTAGACAATAAACTGACGTGGGAGAGTCACATTGACAGTCTTTCATCTAGGTTGTGTAAAAGTGTTTTTGCATTGAGAAATTTGGCAAATGAGGTTGACAGTGACTGCTTGAAGACGGCCTACTTTGCACTATGTCATTCCCAAATTGCCTATGCAATTTTGGTGTGGGGAAAGGCTGCTAAATGGCATCGCATATTTGCCCTACAACGTCGAGCAGTGCGCATTCTTGGTGGTCTGGGTTACCGAGATGACTGTAGAAATGTGTTTGTTAAGTTGGGGATCCTCACAATGCCTTCACTGTTTATATTCGAACTACTGAAATATGCCAAGAAGAATATTCCTGCAGTGAGCCATGTTTCGTCCTACAATACTCGTAAAAAAGATCTTCTGAGAGTGCCTTTTGTGCGACTTTCAAAAAGTCAGAAAAACATCAATATTTTGGCTCCCAAATATTACAATTTGCTGCCAACAAGAATAAAATGCCTTGATGAACGTTCATTCCTGAAGGAAATTAAATCTTTTCTAATGGTTAATTCTTTTTATTCCTATGACGAATTTTTGAACTTCAAATTTGCTTCAAAATCACTGACTTAAATATTTTTGTATGTTTGTTTTGGGCAACTTGCTGTGATTTGTTCTTACTTTTTAATTTGTCATTTTATTATTATTATTATTATTATTATTATTATCAAAAAATAAATATTTTTTTGTATAAGTACAATGATTTGTATGCCTTGTAGAACCACAGTTAACACATTTAAACGGTTTAGTATCATTCAGCGGCTTTTTATTACAATTTTTGCATTCACAGCAATGATAAACCCACTAGTTTCTGTTTTCAATTTTTTCCTTAGAGTATATTATAGTACAACCTTTTTCGTTACAATTTTTACAACCTTTTATTGTGTATTCCTTATGCCATTCTAAAAACTCTTCCCTTTCTTTTGGTTTCATAGAATTAACACCATAGTATTTTGTATCAGGAATTTTTCCATTATAGTTTTGATTTTCCGTTGTATTGAACAAATGTGGAAATTATCCATTTTTAAGTTCTTTTGGACCGAATGTTTTGGGAAAGTTTTTTAAAGGCCCTTGAACAAAATTACTACTATCAATAATTCTTAAATTAATTGATTTTAAACAATAACATAAACAAGGTGTTTCTGATAATTGTTTAAACATCATTGACTTTATCAATACATATGAGTTTGAAAGTAAGATGTGGGTTTACCACAGGTCAAAAATTAGAGAGATGACCACACATGTTTGATCATTTGGGCTGTATTCTTTTTCATTACATTGTTTCTAAATAAATTGATATTTTTTAACTTCCAGAAAAAAAAAGTTAATTTTAAAATATACCTTTAAATCGGAGGTGCTTTCACAATTTTCTCTGCTTTTCAGTTTACCTTTGAAAATCGGGGTGTTTTCCCTTAAAAAGTACTTAAAAAGTACTGTGTGCTCAAGGAGCTCATATAGTAGTCACGATCAATAATTCATACAATTTTGCACAAAAATCCTTCTCTTAAATCACATTTTTCTTCTTTTTTTTTTTAACTTTCAACGTAAAAGAAACAATTACGAGATCAAATACGCTAAACGACTGAGTTGAATAAGACTTATGGGTGCTATCTTTTCTCAAGAAATACCCATCACATTTACAACGCCGAAAGTAAATTGCTAAAGCTTCGAAAGGAAGAAAGTGATATTGGATGGAATACTTTAAAGGATTTTAAAAGAGAGAAAACCAATTTATTAGCAACTGATTATTTCATGTAAGTTGTAAATAAGTTTTTTAAGAATGCTTTTAGCACCATTTAATGGGGTTTTTATGACTGGATTGAACAATTCGGAAATTGGCGTCTGAATTAATTAGATCTTTAATGTCTTTCATTAAAAATTATTGCGGATTTAGTGAAACAAAATGAAAGTATAAATTGAAAAAATGCAGGTTTCTTTGTATTTTTGTAGAGATTTATAAACTGGAAAAACTATTACCAAAATAATTTTTTGATCAGATCTGACGAATTCAACACTTGCAGTTCATATGCACTTTTTTTTATGGAAAAGAGCATTGTTTTCTCAATTTATATAACTCAGCTGCCCTCACTAAAGTCCCACATTTTAATTAAAAATTACAATTCATCCTGCGAACTCTGGAGTCTTGTTAGTCTGGTATATAAGAACTAGTTAAGAAAAAAACGATATCGAGTTACAAAGTAAATTCACAATTTAAAAGTCTTCTCACATTAGCTTCTGATTTTTTCAGGAAATAAAAGATTGTTCAACAATTAACAGAAAAAACTTTAAAAGATAAGATTTCAGACAAAACGAAAGTATAAATGTTAAGTTCGTCAAAGATACAAGAAACTTGAAAGTTTCTATTGTGAATTCGAAATCCAAGTAAAGTAATTATTTTGGAAGTTTTCCTTCTAGTTGAAATTGATAATTCCTTAGAAGTTTATGATTGCTGGCTTAATTTTTCCAGAAACTTTTATTTTTGATACTCTAGACGTTTATAATCGTTTGAATTTCTTTAATTATTCAATTTCTTAGATTAACTGATTTCTTTGAACTCATTTTTTATTTTATGGTTAATATATTGATTTTTAGCTTCTTTAAAATACTTGAAATTCATCATTTTCCATTTTTTAAATTTTATAGATTACTTTAGATGTTTTGATATATCAAGTTCTCCAAACTTTTTAGTTTTAATTTAGAAATTTTATTTTTTTCTTATCCTTGAATCCATCTCTTACAATCTAGAGATTTTCTAAATTTTTGGAACATTATAGAAGCTACAAATTTCTATATTTTAAGTCTTTTCAATTTTTAGAAATTATTCGTATTTTCTCAATTTTTTTATATTCTTTAAATTTCTCAGAATATATGAAATTTTCGTCAGAATGTTCAAAGTTGTCAAAACTGTGAAAACTTTTAACAAGCCATAAAAATTGCATTTTATGGATCTCCTAGAATCTGAAAATTTTCTAAATTCTTTGAACAATTCATACGCTTCAAACTCTACATTTTTTTAATATTGTTCGGACTATTTTTCACATTTGACTTTTCAAATTCGCTAAATTTTTAAGAGTTCCTTAATTTAATAACACTTTAGATTTTTCAGTTATTGATAAAACACACTGTATAATGACACTTCCTGTCACTTTCCAAGAGTGTTAAGTCAACATCTAAGAGACAATAAAAATTGCATTTATTGATCTCTTAGAGTATAGAGATTTTCTAAATTCTTTAAATACTTTAGAAGCTCTAAATCGAAAGCCTTTTCAACTTTGCAAAGTAAGTAGTTGAATTTTTTAAATTCCTTTATAATTTTCAGACTCTTAAAAATTCTCGATTTTCAAATTTGTCAGTCTGACCAGGGGTTTAGATTTTTGAGAATTCATTAATTTTCAAACTTTTTTCGTATTTTCTACCCTGTGTGATGAAATTTCCCCTTCACTTTTCAAAAGAGTAATTGAAAAAAAATAAATCACATTTTCGAACAACTCTGTATATTCTTTGTAAAAAGTCGATGACAAAACGGTCATTCTTGTCTTGTCAACATTGAATAAACACCTTGAAAATCACCGCCACCTTTCCATCGTTGATAATGATGTTCAAATATTACAAGAACGTAAAATAGAAAGCTGACCTAAAGTGAATCAATAAATCATCAATATTTACATTTCAAATAGTCCAGCAAAAGAGAACGCTAGTTAAAATCCTGATTGTATTTTCGTGCGATTTAAATAATTTCTGTGAAAAATGTTGATCACGCAAACAACTTACCGCCATGTTCTGGACAGACTGCTATCAAATCACACGATTCATCTCCAGGATCACGACAACATTCAATGACGTCAGAACAAGTGGTGTCAGGTGTTACGGGAACGTCCGTCGAGGAACCATCACCAATCACTTTGACGATCATCTGAAAGAAAGGCAAATTCATTATGCCAAACAGACTGCAACGAAAATTAAACCGCAGACTAAGGATTAAATTACAAAATGAAGTAAACAGATATGATATGCATAATATACTAATATTTCTACCATTTTTATTATTCTGTTATCTTTTCCGCTGTAATTATCGCAGCATTCTTCGATCATCAATTTTACTAACACAAAAGTTGGATGGCGTTATAATTACAAGACGAAAGGATCTTAACGAGCCAAATGATATGTCTGTACTGATAAGAGAATTCATTACTGAAATTAACTCTATTAGTGGGAACACACCTTATCAGTTTCATTTTATTGCAACTTTATCAAAAGTTATGAATCTACAATTTCATATTGATTCGTTGTATATAGTTCCTCCTCAAAAGCCACAATGTCATTTCATCTTTTAAAGTTTAATTGTCATATTCGACCTTCTGAATCGTTAATCAAGTAAGATACGTCACACAGAGAAATATCAGCTTTTTGCTTTCTCTGATTCTCTAATTTCATCGCTTGAAGCCGTTTATTGATTATGTCCTCGGAGGAAAAGATTTTATTAATTTACTACTTCAAAGAATTGATTGCTTACTTTCTTCCTTTTTTTTTTGTACAATGATGAAGAAAAAAACACTGAAACAACAATGTTTAACCAGAAAATTTAATCGTAAAATACATACTACTAATATAATACAAAAATTCTTCACATTTTCTCCTTTCTACCGTCTGTGAACTTCCCGAAAAGAATTTGTTCCTCGCTTTGATTTATTTTTTTGCTTAACAAACCAACTTTAAGCACAAACAAGTCTGTCTTTTCATTCATAAATAAAACGCTATTCTAATAATTAAAACAAACGCATAGCTAGAAGGAGTGGAGTGTTTACGTTTACAATTACTTTGTTTAATCTTTTTTGAAATAAAAATGGGTAGTTTGCACAATATACTTTGGGATTTGCATAAAAACACATATTTCTGGGATTGTTTGTTGGTTGTATTTACTGCTGAGCTGGGAACTAATTAAATATATCATTACATAAAGAAACATAATGATGCAATATAGGAAATAATAAAAAGCTAACCAGAAACTACAGAAGCTTTGAAGTCGCTGTCCAAGCGCTAAAAAAAGCAGTATTGAGATGAGTGGTTTAAAATTGAAATTAATCAAGATTATTATTATTATTCGGAATTACTTCAAAATTGAAAGCAAGTGGAAGAAAACATTATAAATGATGAAGAAATGGATTAACTTCTAAATAGAAAAATTCTGAGTTGTATCAGTGGATTATGAAGATTTTTACACTTTTTGACAGTCTTGAGTTTCGACTGAAATCTGTATATACTGAGTATCTTTTCTGATTTTTGAACTTTTTCAGATTCTTTCAAATTTCAAATTGATTACTGTAACACTTTATAATAACATTCCCGGTCACTTTCCAAAAGTGTAGTCTTCTAAGAGATAATAAAAACTGCGTTTTATGCATCCTCTAAAATCTAATGATTTTACGAATTTTTTAGACATTTTAAAAGCGCTAAGACAAACTATTTGTAGTTTCTAAATTCTTCAAACTTGTTAGAACTTTTCTAAATTTTCGATTTTTCACATTCCTCAGGTTCTCTAAATTTTTTTGAATATTCAAATTCCTTAGAATTTTCTAGTTTTTGAACCCTTTTAGATTCTTACATTTCGTGCCCTTATTAATGACATTTTCTGTCACTTTTCAAGAGTGTAAAGTCTTCTAAAAATCAATAAAAACTGAATCAAAAATTTAGCACCTTTAAGTTTCGACTGGAAATTTTTTCGGATAAAATATGAGAACTTCAGAAATTTTTCAGGATTCACAAAGCTCAGCAATAAAAAAAAGAAAGAATTGTTGATAGTAACAACTCATAGATTAGGAAGCAAAAATCATCAAAAAACAGAATAAAACAAAAAAAAATGAAAACATCAGATTTCAACATTTTTTCCTTCTTTTGAAAATTTAGAATGCTTCCAATAAGTATCTACTTGCATTTTCAAAATATTTGCAAACTCAACTCTGTTCAATTTACAAAAATTTCAGTATCTCAAATTGGATTTTTTTCAGATTCTTTTAAAAACGAAACATGAAAACTTTTGTTATTCCAGAAAATTTTCGGGGTTCACAAAGCTGTCAATAAAAAAAAGGAAGAATTGTTGATGGTGAGAGCTCTTATAGACTAGGAAGCAAAAATCATAAAAAAACGAACAGAATAAAACAAGAAAAATTGAAAACAATAGATTTCAACACTTTTTCCTACTAAAAATTTAAAATTCTTCCAATAAGTATTTTGAATTAGATTTTTTTTAGATCCTTGTTAGAAAAAAAAACACGGAAACTGTTACTATTTCAGAAAATTTTCAGGATTGACAATGCTGTCAATAAAAAAAAGGAAAGAATTGTTGATGCTAAGAGCTCTTATAGATTCGGAAGCAAAAATCATAAAAAAAAAAACGAACAAAACAAAACGAGAAAAATTGAAACCATCAGATTTCAACTTGTTTTCCTTTTTCTGAAAATTTAAAATTCTTCCAATAAGTACTTCCATTTCCAAAATATTAGCAATCTAAACTCTGTTCAGTTTACAAAAATTTCAGTATTTTGAATTAGATTTTTTTTAGATCCTTGTTAGAAAAAAAAACACGGAAACTGTTACTATTTCAGAAAATTTTCAGGATTGACAATGCTGTCAATAAAAAAAAGGAAAGAATTGTTGATGCTAAGAGCTCTTATAGATTCGGAAGCAAAAATCATAAAAAAAAACGAACAAAACAAAACGAGAAAAATTGAAACCATCAGATTTCAACTTGTTTTCCTTCTTCTGAAAATTTAGAATGCTTCCAATAAGTACCTACTCAAATTTTCAAAATTTTTGTAAACTCAAGTCTGCTCAGTTTACAAAAATTTCAGTATTTTAGATTGGGTTTTTTTTTCAGATCCATATTAGAAATAAAAGATAAAAACTTTTGTTATTCCAGAAAATTATTATTATTATTATAAAACAAAAAAAAATTGGAAACAAAAGATTTCAACATTTTTTCCTTCTTCTGAAAGATCTAAAATGCTTTCAATAATCATTTCCAAAATGTTTGCTGTCAATAAAAATCAATCCTTTATAATCCTTAATTTTTCCAGAATCTCTGATTTTTCTCAAAGTGCATTGATTCCTAGAGTTTTTTCAATTTTTCACATTTTTTTCTTCAAATTCCTTCAAGATTCTTTCAATTTTTCCCTTTAGATTCATTCCAAATACTTTATGAAATTATTAATCTTTAGGATTTCTATATTTTCCAATTTTTTAGATTCTTTTGAATTTTTTTAATTTCTTATATTTCTAAATTGTTCAGATTTTCTGCATTATTTTATTGGATTCTCTAGATGCTTGGGATTTCTCAAATCCTCTAGATTCTTCAAATTCTTAGATTCTGTGAGCTATTAAAATTGTCATTTGTTTAGAAATTTGTTAAATTTTTACAAATCTTCAAATCTTGTTTAAAGTCTTTGATTTTTTTTATTTTCTGATTTGTTGAAATTGAAAATTCAAAGTTACTACAGAATTTGAAACTTCTGAACTATTTAGACAATCTGTAAAATTTGAGGAATCAAAACAACATTTTTTCCTTCTTCCAATAAGTACTTCCATTTCCAAAATATTTGCAATCTCAACACTATTCAGTTTACAAAAATTTCCGTATCCTAAATTGGATTTTTCTCTGCCAATGCTCATTTAAATTTTTCCTAAGAATTCAAAAATAATTTTCTCGAATAAAACACCAAACTCGAGACCTATCTTCCTGTGAACAAGAAATTCAAACTTCTCGTTTAAAACGTAATCCCAGACGATTTCTAACTGTTTGCAAATAAATCCGAGCAGTAAGTCGTTGGATACAATGACAGATTCTTAACTGTAAGAAACGTCATCGTCAACATTTTCTAAAAAAATCTACTCCGCTAGTCCAAAATCCCATTACTTTTTTGCTTCAATCATCGATAAAAAATTGTTTACGTTTTCAATTATTTAAAAAAAAAAATCTTGGGTAAAACCTGCACGTGCCTCAGCATTCCATCATCAGAAATAATGTAATAATGCACCGTGATAGTGCATCAAGCGCAATAAACTCAAATACAGTTAAACACAATTCCGTTCATCTAACAAGAAAAAATAAAAGTCGTCTTTTACACAAAAAAACTTCTTCATTTTCAAGAAAATTGATAGTTTCAAACTATCGTTAAGACACTTTCACTCTTCGCTACCAAATCGAGAATCGCTGCAAGCAAAATCGAACGCTTCGTTAATTAGAATACCTCTTTTTTTTGCAACACTTAACTTTATAGCTACACAGTTAGACGACTTTTAACGCAACGGTATTGCCATCATACTGTACTGTTTTTACAACCAAGAAAAATCTATTGAAATGAAGATATGATTTTGTTCACTTTCTATTGAAAAAAAACCACAAATTTTATTAAAATCATTATTGCGAAATTGTTGTTGGTAATTGAGCTTTTTTCTGTGGTTTCATCTTCTCGGATGAATGCCTGTAATTTTCTTAAGTAAGCAATTATGACACGGTTTGATACAGTCAACATAAATTTTAAACAGAAATTTCAATGTCGAGTTTTTTCATTTGTTAACAACAAAATTATTTGGTTCATAGAGCAAATAAAAGGTTGTTCCAGTTCAAATATTTAAAGACAAACACATTTATTTAATTAAAATTCGTTCATCAATTCAGATAATGCGCCACAAACACTGTTATTTACTATCAAAACTAATCGAATTTTTAATTGAAATTAATTTTGGATCAGTAACTTTGAAAACAAGATTTTTACAGTTAACTATCTTAAAAATTAATTTCTACAAATACTTTTGTGACAGGTGGATGAATTTTGGCGCATTTATTTTTGAAGTATTAACCGACATGATGAATAGAAAACCGTCTCGAAATATTATACAGATGTTTGAGAATTATTGTTAAACATTGCCCTCAAATTTACAGCTAAATTTTTATGTTTCGAATTTTCATTTTTTCTCCTATGAATTCTTAACGAACTGCTTATGTAAACCATTCTGTAGATTTTCTGTCAACTTTGAGAAAGATGAGCGCTGACATGCAATTCCAAAATTGGCATTTTTATTAAAATATAAAAATTACCAATTGTATCCAAAGAATTCACCTTTAGCGAAGAAAGCCAACTCATTAGTGCCAAAATTGCTATAAATACGGAAATCGTCCATCAGTGTCATCAGTATACTTATAGTTCAACAGTCGCAATGAATTTCTTGGTAAATATTTACAGAATTGTGTTTTTTGTTAATTTGTTAAATTGTAAATTTTTAGGTGTTTTTTATAGTTGGTTTAAGTTTAGCTTTGGCTAAACCTCTAGACAATCAGCATGTTTCCGTTAGTCAAGACACAGCCGGTAACTACAAGTTTACTGTCAATACCATTGGACATAATAGAGTCGAACAGGGTAATGCCGATGGGACAGTTAGTGGCAGTTACTCGTACATTGACGCCAATGGTGTTCTACAAATGGTACAATATACCGCTGGACCTGATGGATTCCGGGCTACCGGAAATCACTTTCCAGTAGCACCAATTATTGATGTACAAAATGCTGCAATTTTACAGCAAGTTCTTCCCACAGTTTTCTAAATCTTCCAGTTTTATCAATATAATAAATGTTTTGGTAAAGTATCGCGTTTTCTTGATCCTTTCCTAATAATCCGACGTCCCTCGACTGAACAAATCGCTTTTTAATACCACTCGTTCAACATCTAAATGTAAGTTTCATATCTTTACAAATCGATTTTCAATTTTCACTTCTAAAAGAAGTGAAAGCGACTCACATCATTGTTTTAAATCAATCTTCTTTCCGTATTCCATAGAATAGATTAAATTTTATAAAAAAAGTTGTATAGTTTTGAGTTTTAAGTACTGTCGTTCGATTCCTCCAATTATATTTTCCGAAACGATGTCGACTGGAATTCGAGACCTATGAATGAATACAGAAGCTCTCAAGTGGAAATACTTGGAGTTAAACAGACCCGGAATCGTTGAACTGAAAGCGTTTAATATTGGCTGTGAGAACTCGAAAACACATGCACTCAAAATGCGCTTTAGGAAATATCCGTTTCTATTCAAATTTTTTTCCAGTTTAATGTTCTGTAAAAAATTGTAGATTTTTTATTTAACTTACCGGAACAATCGGTGACATTTGTTGACCATCCTCGATGGAATTATCGATTGCATATTCCGAGAAAGCCAAGGCCATTCCACTTCTTCATCTAAATAAATAAAAAAAGTTGATTAAAGTAAGAATGTTGAAACCTTTTAAACACTTACTTTTTGTAACTAAAACCTCAATGAGAAGTGTGTCTAACCTAACAAGAAGCCACTCGTAATACCAGGTTTCAACTTATTAAATTACTTGAAGCTCTACGAGATTCATTTCATTAAAGCTAAAGCTATCCAAAATGAAAAACGAAAATAACGCCATTATTATAAACAAAGAAAATCTTTTGCTGACTTTAGAAGGAAATAAATTTATATATTGTAGTGAAAATGTTACGAACGAGAAGTTCTATTTACAAGATACGAGGTATTATAGTATTGGAATCGATTTACTGTCAGACATTATTAAATTCGTTATTATCCAACATTTCGAAAATTTCCTCGATTCTCTTAAAAGTCAAACTACATATACTGTAAGAGTAAATAATTGAAGTTTAATATGAGAGAATACAACACTCCAAGATTGTTCTACGCTTTATTCTAACATGGCATTCGAAAGTTTCACACGGAACTTCTCCAACTTTGCAAGCTACACGAATACCAACAAGTATTTGCTATGTTTACAACAAAGGAACTGATTATGCGATACAAGCAACTACGAAACTATCAACAATTACATATAAGCCAAGTTTTTGGCATTTTCAAATTATTCATAAAAATTCAAGGAGAGCTTCTTGTCAAAAACATATTTTGCCTTGAGGACAACACATTATTTCAAACTGAAACACATTGCATTTAGTGGAAATTATTCGAATTAATTATCGTTGTGAATGCATGGATAATCACAATCAATCCCAAATTGCTGTATTGTTGCTTATTATTGTCAAGGTGAAAATTTTGTTTGTTAAACATTTATCGATAAAAATTTATGCGTCACAGCTGCGTATTTTACTACAGTAAATAAAAATTTTATGAGTTCATTTTTCAAGCAACGAATCTCAACTTTTTTTTATTCAGTTCGTTTACCCATACATTAACAATGTATAATTTTTTAAAGCACATAACTTCAAATGACGCAGATAAGTTATAATTTTAAAATAATAAACAATTTTTTGCTTTAGGACGAGAAAATTTGATGTCTTGAATTATTTCCTCCAATTTCAAACAAATTGACTTATCAAATTTGACAAAACGTCAGTAACTTTCGCATTTTTGAGGTTAACTATAAAATCAAATGAAAAACTGTCAAACACAAACTATACCAAAAGTCCCTAGATTTTTGAATTACAATTTTTCGTATTATTTACAATGAAATAATTTTTTTATCTTGTGCGAATATAAAATCTTTATTAAAATAGCTAGAAATAAATAAAAAATTGTATCCAAACTCTATCGCTTTCTCTCAGCATTACTTCTGTAAATCTTCCTCCTATTCCTCATTACATTCTGTTTGGCTTCATTGGCAGCAGCTGCTGCTTTTCTCGCCGCTTCTTTCGTACTATTCAACTCAGTTTTAGCCACTTGCAGCTGTTTTTTCAATTGTTCCAATCTGGTAGTAGCTGCATCCATTAACTGTTCTTTTTCCGATAATTGTTGTTGAACACCTTCTTGAGCTTGCGCCGCATTAGCTTCATTCCCTTGTGCTAATTGTAAAGCAGTACTTAAAAGTTTAACTTCAGCTTGTGCTTCTTGCACAGCTTTTGAAGCAGCTTGTGCAGTTGCTTGTAATTGTTGAAGACTCGCTTGTTCTTCTTGTACCACAATTTCAGCTTCTTGAATTTCTTTGCGTAGTTGTTCTACTAGTTCTTGCTTACCTGCAAGTGCTGCTTCAGCTGCTTTTGATGCTTCCATTGCTTTTTCAGCTAATTGTTCTTTAACCTGATGAGCTGCTTGTTGTCCAGCTTGTTGTTGTGCATCTTCAGCTGCTTTTGCTTCTTGAGCTGCTTTCTGAGCTATGTTGGTTGCTTTTTGAGGAGATACACCACCTTTACAGCCTGGATTTGCGCCATCTTTACGTTCCTCACCTGTTGGTGCTCCAGTGGTTAGTAGAATTGACGAGAGGAGAAGAATTGAAATGAAAAAGTTCATTGGCACATCGATGGGTTTTTTGAAGAATGTCAACTGATGCCAAATGTGACGAATAATAACTTGATTCAATAATAAAAATAAATATGGTTCTTTTTTTAACTCACTCATCCTCCCGATGTTAGAATTGTCCAATGACAGATTGGGGCCAGTAGCTTAGTGGGTACACGCGCGATTCAAGGCTGCACAGGTGAACTTGCGCCATAACATTATTATCTCAAACCTCCAGGGGCCCTCTCTTCAACTATCGAAACTTTTGAGGGTCAACAAAATAACGGTAACGTAATAATTTACGTAATGTTAGATTTGCTCTTTTTCTTGCAAACGACGACTTCATTTCGCAATTCGATCTTACAAAACAGGAAATCAAGAAAGTTGGTCAAAATTATTTTTTTTCAACATCGTGTTTGAATTTCCATAAAAATCAACGTAGGAGGAATACAATGAATCGATTTACATACAAAAAAATATTGGTTCAGTCATAGTTAATTATATGGAAAATTATTAAAATTAGAATTCCAACTATAAAAGTTAGTTAATTAAATATTTTTATAAATATTTTCCATTCCAAAAATGCAGTCATTGATCTAGAAAATTTTTAACAAAAACTTGCTATGGAATTCGACCTCGCCTCAACTTTTGTATATTTAGGAAAAATATCTTTGTGATAATGATTTTTTGTATTAAATCGTAAAATTAATGCTTGAAACTTCCAAATAAATTATAGATAACGTATATGGAAAAAATCATTAATTAAAAATTAAATCTTACAACCATTAAGTGGCTTTGAAAGCGCGAAATGGTGAAGTTTCAATGATTTATGAATGAGTTAGCCATCTGGAGTAACAGGTAAAAAAAGCAGCCCAAAATAATTTGATTGTAATATTTTGACGCCAATTCAAAACTTTTTGAAAATGCAAATTGTCAACAATTACCAATAACTCTATTCAAAGTTATAAAATGAATTTTCGTTTTTTGCTAGATACTGAGGATGCTTAAAAAGCAGAAGCGAATTTACAGAAAGACATTGACACTAAAATTTTTATGATGTGAGTGGCAAAAAAATTAGACTTGGTTTGAAAAATCTACTGCTAACAGTTTTCTATTTATTTACTATTAGATATTAATTAAGTGTTAACTGTTTTACCGATCTAAGAAAAATTTGTAATTAAAAAAAAAAACTGTTTTACAGACTCAAAACCGAGCCAAAATTTAAAATTCCATTTTTTTTTATAAAGTACAGAATAAATAATGGCAGGTTTCTTATTGTATAGAGTAGTTGAATTAGACTGAGATTATATCACTCGATTATGTCTGAGATTCGTTGAAGATCAACAATTCGCAGCTAATATAAACACATAAGGATGATATTTTAAGAAGAGAATGTTGACTTTAAGTTCTCTGTACATTCAAACATCCTATCGGCTACCACAAAATAAAGACACAAATTCAAAAACTGTCGATAAGTTGTTGTCACTTTTCATTTCTGTTTACAAAGTTTGCTGATTTTTAACAAGTCGTTAAACACACTGTATAAAAGCTTTCTCTACAAGTTATTAATGTTTGTAAAATGGCATTCGTGTCCAAAGGCGTCAACAAACATCGTCACTTAAATAAATAATGTCAAACCGGATTTGTTAATCAAAAAATTCTTTAACAATTTACTGATTATCAAATAATATCCTATCAACCTCTGCACTGATTCTATTCAAATGATTTCAAAGAAAACGAATTGTCCATTTGAAAAAATATCCAATTAGGAATTTGCACTTCTTTAAATGATGTTCTCATGCTCAAAAGCAAGATGTTAAATAACGAATGAATTATTTATACTGGCGAGCGATTTTAATGTCAATAGGTTTTTTTTTCTTTCAACGACTGAAGAGATGAAGGACGTCGAGGACAATACAAAATCATAAAAAGGACCGATTTTCAAGATGAACAAAGAGCGAAATTAAATCTAACTACGCAAGAGGAAAATTCACTTTAAAAAGGTTTCAGTTTTATCGATAATTTTACTTACTTTAAGTCATCTTATTTACATCCATTATCACTAATCTCACTAATTTAATTTCCCGCATTCTGTCATTAATCACTAAATCACTATTGTTAAATTTTCTAGCTGCGGCAATTTTTAAGTGTTTCGGCGCGAAAGCGAGTCGCGAAACTGAAGACAAGCCAACTGGATCCGCGATCAACAGCTGATTTGTGTAGAAAACAGAGGTGGCTATTAAATAGCGATTCGAACTTGATTGGCCTACAACACAGCCTACTAGTTCTGACTCATCCGAAACCATATAGGATATCGGAAATTTTCTTTAAAAGTCTTTGAATTGACCGGAAATGGGTGGTTACTTTTTTTACATCCATTAGTAGAGGGGCATGATTGATGATATTTTGATTGGTGGACAGATTTTGTTTATACAAATGTTAACAAGATGAATAAATTCGAATTTTTAATTGTATTATAGGGAAAGTTAATTTTTTTAAGATTGGAATTTATTCAACAAATCAGGTTATTTTAATTAATTCATAACCAAATTGTTGATTTAATAATTAAGTAAATAATCTCTTATTCAGTTGTCTAATTAATAATTTTCTTTTAAAAATTATTGAATAATTAATTAGATTTTTTTTTTTCAAAGTAAGCTAAATCATAAATAAGCACGCAGCTTGCACAAGAATTAGCTAAATTGCTTTCTAATATTCCCTCGTTAGATTGTTTTATTCCATCGTTATGATTTTTCCCAGGCTTGTTTTGAGAACCTTGGCCTGCGGCAAACTTCAGGGTTATGTATTTTCACAGATTTATGCAAAATATGTTTAGAGAATTCGGTTTTTTGAACTAAGTACGATCGGACTAATTGGCAGAGACATAATTGCTTGATGTAATTTAAAATGGTGAATATTAGATTATTAGAGTCATGCAAAAAACTAAATAAGCATAGATATGGTTTTTTTTTTGTAAAAATTGATAAATGTGTTTACAAGAATTTTATTTAAGACAGTTTAATTGATGGCTGTTGTGGATTTTGGTTTAAACTTAGGCGTAAATACATAAAAAATAGAGTGAACTTGAATAAATGATTTTTTGTATAATTGTTAAAATTGCATGTTTGACAATTATTTCCAGCTATACAATATGTGTTATAATTCCCAAACTGAACTTATCTTACTATTAGTTTTTTATCAAACGGTTCACAAATATAAAACCATAAATTCCAACTGTATTGTTGGTTGCCTGATCAGACTAAATTTACCGAATGATTTTTTAACTACTTCATATAATCATTCATTGCTTTTCTCAGTGAGAACGTATACTACTTCATTCCTAGAACAGAAATCTCATTAAAGTTATCATAAACACCGAACTAAAATCATTTTTTTTTATAATCTTGTCAGAGTGAACAATGGATGGTTTGTTACCCAACTTTGGATGAATTTTCTTCGTCAAAATAAAGAATTTAAAAATCACCCAGTCTAATACATATAACACACAGCAGTAAAATGTAAAAATCAATGAATTGCAACTAGCATCTATGTATAAAAAACGCACACTGACTCAGTAGTTTATTCATACATTAATTACATCACTATTTTCAGTATAAATAAAAAACTACACCAATATCGATACATTTTTTTATATAGAAAAATTTAAGTACATGAAAATGTTTGAACTTTATTTCAGCCAAACACTTGCAGCTCCAAAGCGTCGCTTCATCTTTTTGTATAAATTCAAAACTTTACAAAAATATGGAATGCACTAATTGCATCAACTCATTTACATTGAGCAATGCTTGATTTGGCAGTAAGTTTAGAATTCTTAAAACTATATTGATTACACGAAATTATCGATTTTGGAGTTGACTTTATTATTGATACACTCTAAAAGAGCTTCGAAAAAATTCGGAAAACCATCGTAACCTGGAAAATAAAAAAGTTTTTTTATTTGATCATACGATATTAATTAATTACCTGGATAGGCGTTAATATCAATAATGGCGTATTTTCCAGTCGTATTTTCAATAACAACGTCGACTCCTAAAAGATCCATTCCAAAAGCTTCCCTCAATGTAGTCGCAATTTTTCGTAAAACATCACAATCTGGACTAATTTTTTCGACAATTTCATGCGGCTCTAATAAAGTCAGACTATTCTTTGAGCCAGCTTTTGAAATATCCCCACTATCAAAATGTATAGTCTCATCACCACAAGCTTGAAAATTTTTTAAAGATGGTCTTTCAACAAAACGATGTTTACTACCAACAATAAAAATTTTATATAACACAGCATTATGATTAATAAAACTTTGAGCCACGCATGGAGTTTTACAATCTTTTAAACCTTTCTCATTGAAAATGATGGACATTTCATGGGCTTGTTTTGATCCATGACCCAATGACGGTTTACAGATGAAAGGATAAGTCACATTTGCGTTTTGTAACTGATTAGATAATTCTGTGATTTTTCGAGACTTTAATTCACAGAAATTCGGGATGAAAATGCCGTATTTATATAAATTTGTTGAGCTAATTTTTTGGTAGGAGATGTAGCGGTTTAGCAACTGTCTGACGTTCGGAATGGGGTCTAATACTATTATGGAAGTATGGGACGAAAGGTAGTCCTCGATTTTGCGAATCAATTTGACACTCTGAAAATTGAAGAATTATTTCAAAAATAACTTTATGTGTCCACCTGTAAATTATGAAATTGGCACAACTGTCATTTGACAAGTGCTGTCAGTGTTTCTGATTTAATTTTAAATTTTAAAAACTGACGCAGTAAAATTCATTAATTTTCGTTACAGATTCAATATAAATGCAATTTGGATGAAAACTGAAAAAATACATTGAAGTCATAATTTTTTAAAACAACTTTCAACTCCCAACCTCACTTTTTAGAACTGTTAATTTTGACAATTTTTATGTTTGAAACTAATTATAAAAAATTCAAAATTATATTAAAGAGTGAACACTTATAAATAAATTTTAATTTGAAGACTCACCTTAGAATCACCCTGATCAGCCAAAGCTATAATATCAGTCAATTTATGCAAAAAAACGTTGAAAGTGCCTTGACTTTCAATAGATTTATGTAAATCCAACTAAAATTTGCACATAAATTGATTGTAAAAAAACAAAAAATGTATAAATACCTTAAACAAGTCATACCCATAATCTTTGCAAGTTTTTTCAAACTCTAACCAATTCATTTTTTGAATTTTTTTATCGGACATCCAACATGCTATACGCTTTGACATTTTCACGTTATAAATGATTAAATATTCAGAATGAATAATAAAAAAGCGTCATGTGAATGGAATTGATTGAAGGGGGCCCACAACTGTACTGAATTCAACCCAGTCACCTTCCCCCTAGTTATGTCAACGCTGAATCTATGTCATCATGGAAAAAACTCTCAGGTCATAATTTATCAAACAAACTGATAATCAAACAACTGGTTTAAGTATTTTCTTAAAAGAAATTACAAAATTTCCAATTACACTTTAGCAAGTAGAATGAATAAACATTGCGTTGCCAACCTAATAAAACAAATACACTGTTTTTTGTGGATTAAACTTTCAATTAAAAGAAATCACAGGTATTTGAGATAAAAGTGAGATTATCAGAGTGATATGTGTAATTTCACATGTTATTTTAAAGTATTTTAATAGTAATCTTTGATGATTAAGTGTTGACCAAAAATAACCTAGAAAAACTAAAAATGTCAGATTACGATCGGTCGAAATTTTATGGAAAAAAGAAGTTTTCAACGCAAAATAAGGTTCATTTTAGATAATTATCACCACATTTCTGATTTTTAAATTATAGGATACTTCCAATTTTGGTAGAAGTTATTATGGACGCAGGAGTCCCAGCGGTATGTCGAAAGACACTAAAGACACCCCTAAACCAGAAACTCCCAAACTAAAACAACCAACAATATTATTAAAAACACGGGAACACCCAGAAGAACAGTCATCTCCAAAACGCCAAAAAGACGAAATCAACACTCCTATTTCAATTTCTTCAAACACATCTTCAGAGAGTCACCAAGTCGCTGCTGTTAAACCAATGACCAAAAGTGTAAAGTTTTTAGAAGATTCCATTTTATGTCTCGAAAATGTCCAAGAGTTTATGCAAGACAATTGCGATTTTCTTGTAGTTGGCGTCGTCGGCCCTCCGGGTGTTGGTAAATCAACAATTTTGAATCTAATCGCTCATAATAAAGTAACTGACGATTTAAAAAACACTCTTTTCAAAAACAATGAAACGTTTAAAGACGAAGAATATGGGGATAATATTAAACTTTTGAGTGATAATTTAACCGATGATAAAATTTTCAAAATCCAAAGCACTGAAGACATAGAAACTAACAGCAATACAACTCGAGGGATTGATTTGTTTGTGACTTCAAATCGGATGATTTTATTAGACTGCCAGCCAATTTTATCTATTGCTATTTTAGACGAATTGGTACAAAGCGAGAATAAACGATCGAATATTGTTAGTGAGTTCATACCTTTAGAAAACAGCGGGGAAATCCAAGGGTTACAATTGACAGCATTTCTAATGAGCGTTTGCCATGTTTTGATTGTAGTCCAAGACTATTTTTTCGATAGTAATTTAGTTAGATTTTTACAAACTGCGGAAATGCTCAAACCGACGCACTCTAATCCTGAAGACGAACTTAACGAGCATTTCCCTCACTTACTTGTGATTCAAAATAAAGCGCAAATGGATGATTTCTTTCCAAGAAAACTCAAATTCATGCAAGAAATTTACAATGCCATTTTTCAAAAAACTAAATTGTTGAAAGACTCAAATTTGGGGCTTGCTGGGTGTAAGTTGATTCCGTATTTGAATGAAGAAACGTGCGGGGAGGCGTTTAATTTGTTTTTGATTCCGGAGTATACGAATTCAGGTAAAAAATAATTTTTTTTTCGTTTTGATTGTTGTTTTTTTTTTCTAGAAGTGATTTACAACGGACATCCACCGTTAGAAGAGTTGGTTAAAAAATTAAGGTCGAATATTTTAGGAGCGATGAAAAATTCATTAACTCATGTTCAATTGACTGAAAAAACTTGGCTTGTTTATTGTTCGAAAGTTTGGGAAAATGTAAAGAAGAGTTCATTTTTTGTTGAATATACGAAACTTATGCCGTGATTGTGCTTCTAAGTTGGTTTAGTTTTGGTTTTTGAGGTTGGTGCCAAAAAGTCGAAAATTGACAGCTACAAAATCACTCTGATTTTGTTTGTTCAGGTACCTGCGTTGAGCCAAGTACTCACAAAGTGCACAAATGCGATTTGACTGTCTCTCTATAAGTTTCAGTGCACGGATGTCAATTCACGCCAGTTTTTTCGAAGAAAAAAAAAATCGAAAACCTTGCCATATTTCTCTTCTAAAATGTTGGATATTGAACAAACCATCATTTCATTTAAACGAAATTACACACTTTCTTTTTTATTACAAAGAAATTTTGATTTTACAAAAATATGTATACATAATAAGTTAACCCTGAAAGATTTAAAACAAGCACAATTTTTTTCTGAAGAAAAAACGAGATGTACAAAGTGCTAAATTATCGACATGTGGACGTCATTAACGATTGCGTTTTGATAAAATCTCAAGTGAATTAGTTGATTTGAAAAAAAAAAATGAGTAAACAAAAACCATATGAAATGCATATTGGTCCTAATCTACTGTACAAAATCTACTTTGATCACGTTTAACAAAAAAAAAAGCAAACAAATAAGGCAAGACAGTTCCGTTTTTGTTCAATTTAATCTCTCCACTTTTCGTAAGTACAAACCGAAGTTGAAAAAATTTAAACAGAAAATTTGGAATGCACACGCGTTTATTTTATTATTTAATTATTTTAAAGCGAAAAACGCGAATCACAGTCGTCTTTTGCGCGATTGAATCTGACCAAATTTCCAGTTGTAATTTCTCGGTTGATAAACGAAAAAACTCGCATATTTTCTGATCTGTGTGTCATAGATATAATCGAACTAAACAGATCAGATATGCGAGAACGGAACGCTAGTAAATCAAATAACTGCAATAATGATAAACTGCTTGAAAAATTTGTAAATGGACGTAAGTGGAGATAATGAAAAAGAGATGTAAAATGACAAAACGTAAGTAATCCTGTTCAACTAATTGACTGCTAGAATTTCGATCATTTGGAAACTGATCCGTTTTGTAATAAGTTTCCAACATTTGTTCCTTTTCAACCCATCGATCAAAAAGCCATTTCGTCAAATTCTCATTATCTCGAGGAAGGTCTTTACATTGATAAAGACGATAGAAAAGGATTGTTTTACAAGGCGGACGATGGCCGAATACGATCGTCGCGAGATCAATTGGTTCACCTTTTGGATAAGCTATTGTCACATCTAAAACCCATTCGATTGTTGAAACTGTAAATCAATCAATCAATTAAATATTTCAATAAATCATTTTCAAACCTTCTGTCCTTGAGATGTTATTATTAGCTACTGCTTTAGGTCCTATTGTATCCATTATCGCATTTAGAGCTCCAACTCGAGGCAATGATACATTTTCCAATAAAGGCAATCCATTTTTCTGAGCATATTTCTGTGAAACTGCTTTACGTTTTCGTAAAAAACCTCCTTCGGGAAAAAGAACGATCCATTTGCGATTTAGAGGAACGTAAGATTCCAAGAGGTGGCTAATGAGGGCTTGTAAGGATTTGTCTCTTTTGTTTTTACCCTTAAAGTTTTATTATACAGAGTAGTGTTTTTCTAGATAGTGTCGCTTTTAACTGAACCGTTAGGAGTGTCCAAAGAATCAAAAATATAATTATTTTTATACAATGGAAATATTGTACTTTTTGCATTTGATTGATTCTGTTTTGATATATTAAAAAAACGCATTTCTTTCGCTCCAATTTGACTCCAGATTCGAAAAAGAGCCACTTTTTTGTATTTAATAATCGATTTTAATGACTCCTTTTTGTTGGATTCCATGATACGTAATTTTTTGAGTACCTTAAAAATTATTAATAGACATTTTCAATTAATTGTTTAGGATGTCCTAAATGAGTTCTAATGCAAATTTATATTAAGAAATAATCTGTCTCGATTCTTTAGATACTTCAAACTGATCAATTAAAATCGCCACCCTATATGTGCTCAAGGGTGTTAATGTCTTACCGACATTATAAAAAAATCCTGATGAAGAACACTAACAATGCCAAAATTCGTATATTTAAAAAGACTATCCATTATCCACATTATATTAGGTAGGATTTGTTTTCGAGTGTTAAATGTTGCCATTAATAATGGCACATCGCCAGTTGATTGATGGTTGGCAATTACCAAAGTGCGATCGTCGACACACCGGCCTATATCATCGCCCATTTCAACGACTAAAAAATTGCCAAACAATGCTACTAACTGTATTAAAAAAAAAATCAGATTACGAAGATATCTTTTACATACAATAATGAATAAACCAGTCAACCTTGTACTTTGAATTATGTCTTACATCATATTGAAAACTATGCTAGGGTTGTGACCTCTTAACATTTCTTTGAGTAAAATTTAAGATTTCCGTCAATTAACTAAATTGCGTTGCCAATTTCAAAGTAATTGTTTATTTTATGATAAATGTAAGGTTTTTATCGTTGATAAAATCAGCTTGGAAATTTTTATAAAAATCGATTTTTTTTTTAGCTAAAAATACCTTCATATCCTGCCGACCAGCTCCACATCGAGACCATTGCTAACAACCAATGGAAGAAATAGCTTTCTATTCGCCAATAAACATCAGGATTGACTTTTCTAAGAGGTGATAACAAAACCATCCATATAACATAAGTGGGAATACAATAAACATTGTTCACTAGAATAAAGCACAGCCTGAATAACGCTTTCGGTATTTTGAACCAATTCCTGAAATAAAATTGAATTGAATAAATATAATAGCTAGGATTCGACGCAATACAAAATGTAATAACACCACTTAAATACAATTTGTAGGCGTAAAATTTCCTTTTGTTGGTTAATTCAACACAAGTAATAAATTACAACTTAAATAAAATAAATAATGAAAATTTAGAAAGAAACAAGGTCACATGGTGAAGAATTACACAGTATTATTATGTAACCCTTTCAACGAATAAATTATTACTCACTGCGTTAAATAACGAATTTTATCCATTTCCTTTTGAATCTTCTTAGTTTTCTTCGTTCATTCCTTTATACAAAATGAAATTTTCGTTAATATTAAAAATATATTAATGAAAAAACCACGTTAAATGATTTTCAATTTGAATTATATACAATTGCACTTGAAATTAATTAAATGCACACAAATCTGAGAATTATAGCCGCCAATTTATTCATTCTTATTGAGTTGATAACTAAAATTGAATTTGTTTTAGGTTAACAACTTTGAATCAAAAGTGTGCATAATTCCACAATTTCAACGTCAAACTGATCGATTCAATGATAATTATTTTAATATCGGTTTCACATTACAATTTCACCTGACGTTATCAACGAAAACAAAAATGATAATAGTGATAACAATGACAAAGTTGACATAAGAAACGTCAAAATTATTAAACTACAGTTGTGCCATCTGGCAATAAACACAAAAACTACAGATTAAAAACAATAAAAATAATGAAAACTTTTTATTTAATCGTCTAAAATTTCATCCAACCATTGCTCTAAACACTCTTCACTCTTTTTAACATTTCCAGACTCAAATTCAACAATATCTGCAAAAATAATTATAAAATATAGACTACCATATTATACACGTATGTATTACTGGTGTCTTGCTTAAAATTTAAATCAGTTTCTTCATCGCTTAATTCTTCTTCCTCTGACCCAAATATCTCATCCAACTCTTGGCTTTGATAAGACTTTAAGTAATCCTCATAACTCTGCACATTATCTTTTAACGAGGTCAAATTCTACTTAAGATATGATTAGAATTTTACAATAAAAACAAACAACTTACTGTTAAACCATCAATTCCACATCGATCACCAAACGGTATTGTCGATAAGCTCTTTTCTAATAAACTCAAATCTAAATTAAATAAATGCGACGGTTTGATTGAATCACAATCCAAAGAAAACTCCTTTTCGTTTCTGAATTGAAAATGACTGCCATATGTTATAGGAGCATTTGCTAAAACTGAAAAATCCGTACTACTGGTTATTGCATTATCTTCTGGTTTTTGTTCATAACGATCCCAATTTGATTCAAGTACATTTTTTGGTTTTGTTGCAGGGATGTGAGCTGCTTTGTGTTTGTTGTATTTTTTCTTATTAGCATGTTTCCAACCTCTAGGAGTATTAATTAAACAAAAAAAAAACAAAAACATGGGAAAATACCGAGAGTGAGACGATGTTTCATTTTCCATTAATAATTTTTGTTAAAAACACAGTACACATAACCTACTTTTTGATGGAACATAACCTCAATTATGACAGATGTGCTTAAGATAATTTTCATTCAAATAAATAAAAAAAAAAAATACTTTCCCAGAGTACTATAACACAAATTGAACTATTCTTGATAGAACTGATGAAAACATAACTTTAAACCGTAAACGTCGCAAATTATATCATTTTTTCTGAATATTTGATAAAAAATATTGTAGTTTTATAGTCATATCCATGGGCAAGAACAGAACTCACACTATTTACCATTTTAACTAAATGGAACTGTTTGGTACAATAGTTAATGTTAAGTATATATAATACCCTTTTTTTAATATTTTCAAATAAATTAACATTCTATTGTATGTACAATTTAATATCGGCAACCATCAATACCATAATTTACTAAAATAAAAAATGATGAAAACTAAGAAATGGGTAGAATATTCGTCTCTTTTAAATTTTAACCTTTGCTTCTTGTTTATTAAATAACCAAAACATAACTTCTTTCCCATGACGGATGTAGTTAAGGTCATTTTAATTTAGATAATAAATTATCTCCTTAAGATTTTTTAGTACAAAGCTACACAACTTACTGCAGACTAAATCAATTAAATTAGGTTCAAATATCAGTCAATTTAAATTATATAACTGGTTTCAATTAATCCTTGTTTCTATAGACACATCTAATTTCCGGGGAATAACAAATTCTGGATCAAAATTTAAACCGATCAATAATCTTTGTTGTCAAATACTTAAACATTAAAGAATTTAATAATTTGATCGTTAAAGCTTTTAATTCCGTCCATTAGTTGACTTTCCTTCACAATGGAAATATCCGACTTGGCTGATCTTTATGGTAAAGAACTCCACATTAAACAAATTTCTAAATGGATCCGTGCAAGTCCTCGTGCAGAAGCAATCGCCAAAAGATCGCAACTTGATCCAACCAATGGTTATATAATCGACGAACATGATCAATTTTTTCGCGACCATAAACTCTTATTAGTTCTATTTCGAGTAAGTTAATTAATTCCAAAATTACTAACTTATTTAGGTTCTTGGAGTAATGCCAATCCAACGCGGAGAAATTGGAAGAATCACTTTCGGCTGGACAAGCATTCCAATGCTTTACGCTTATGTCTTTTACATAGTAACAACAGTTCTTGTAGTTTTAGTCGGCTACGAACGTTTGGACATTCTTTTAAACAAAAGTAAAAAATTTGACGAATATATTTATTCTATTATTTTTATTATTTACTTAATTCCGCATTTTTTCACGCCGTTTGTTGGCTGGGGAGTGGCTTATGAAGTATGCGATTATAAAAATAGCTGGGGAACGTACCAATTACAATATTTCAAAGTCACAGGTAGTAAATGTTGATTTTTTTAACAAAAGTAATATTTTTTTGTAGGAAAAGACATGCAGTTTCCATTTTTGAGTACTCTGATTATTATTATCAGTTTGGGTTGTTTAATCCTAGCTGTAGTGTTTCTTTTAACATTGAGTGCGTTGCTAGAAGGATTTACTTTGTACCACACTACAGCCTATTTGCATATCATTACAATGATTAATATGAACTGTGCCCTCTGGTATATTAATTGTCGAGCAATTGGCAATGCAAGTACTGCCTTAGCTCAAAGTTTCCAAGAGGATATTGATCAAAAATGCACGGATTATATTATCGCAAATTATCGAATGCTTTGGCTTTCTTTAAGCGAGCTTGTGCAAAAACTAGGAAATGCGTATGCTCGAACGTACTCCACGTATTGTCTCTTCATGATGGCAAATATCACAGTTGCTGTAAAAAAAATAAGTTTGCAGCAAAAGAGTATTCACACAGCTTGGTATTTTTCCAGGTTTATGGATTTACTTCCGAGATCGTTGATCACGGAATTCGCTTCAGCTTTAAAGAAATGGGGCTTCTAGTCGATTCAACTTATTGTCTACTTCTTCTTTTCATTTTCTGTGATTGCTCCCATCAAGCATCTCTTAATATTAACGACCGAGTACAAACTTCTTTATTACAGATCGATTTTATGAAAGCTGAGAAACAGACACGCAAAGAAGTTGAGTTGTTTTTGACTGCAATACAAATGAATCCGCCGAAAGTATCTCTAAAAGGATATACAGTTGTTAACAGAGAATTACTATCAGCTGTATGTAAATAGTCTTTTTTTTATTTTTTTTTTTTTCAAATTTGTTTATTTACAGAGTATTGCTACAATAGCAATTTATTTAATAGTATTACTACAATTCAAAATTAGTTTATTGAATATGCGAGGATAAAGAATAATGTGTCGTTATAGTAACAAAAGGAATACAAACACTAAATTAGGTTAACTATCAATTTATTGAATAATTTCAATGAAGATGGATGCACAAAATATTATTCTATTTATTACAATTTTTTCTGCAACTTGTAAAGAGGTAAAAAATTAATAAATTTTTACAACAAAACTATCGTTTTTTAATCTAGGATTTTAAAATTAAAATTGGACTGCCTGAATATATCTGCGAAAAAAATGGTGTTTTGAAACGTATCAGTAATGATTTGACTTCCATAAGGTAAAACACCTATAGAAAATTTACAATTTTTCAAAGTGTCGTAGACTTTTAGATAAACAAGATGCTAATATTTCGTTTCAATTTGAAGTTGATTTTCATAGTTCTTTAAAATGCAATCAAAGATGTACTTTATTAATATGGAAGACGATTCGAGATTTGAATTCATATCTTAAGAATTATCCGTTATCGAAACTACAGTCGGGGATGATTGATTTCAACAATAGTATGGTAAAACATTTTTTTAAGAAAAATACAAAACACTAATTTTGTACGGCTTTTATTGGAAATTGAATCAATAAGATAAAGCCGCAGTTTTTCAACATTTCGACCACTTTTACGACTCCAAAAATTAATAAAAATTACCTTACCAACGGATCTGATTAACGACAAAATCTACTTTTTTACCTGTTTTGAGACTGGTCACTCTTTAACTACCTGAATTTTGTGTTTATTTTTTCTGCCCGCTTAATTGCAATATAGTCATTAAGCTAATTGACTTTATTTCTCTCCGTCCTGCTTATTTGAGCTTCCTGTTCTCCTTTATCGTCTTATTTAATTGCTTTTCGATGTTGAAATTGGTAAATTCTTCTGTTTCATATGTCTTGTTTTAATAATATCGCCATATTTGAGACTACTATTTTACTATTCTTCGTTGTTCTACTTGTGTTCGTTTCTTTTCGCGGTTTTCTTATTACGTCTTGTCTCTTTTCTTTGCACTTATTTCTTTCATCCGTCTTTGAAACTTTTCTTTTGATGTTCTTCTTTCTTTCGCTTACCCATTTGCCAGCAGCCTACTCTTGATTGTCGCGCATAAAATAGTGTTTTTCTCACTTTTACATTATACACACGTTGTTTTACAGTTCAAGCCAGGCGTCCAATACTTTATCAATATCAAAATATTCAAAGAAGCAGAGAAAACTGAAGAAAAACAATTAATTGTTGATTCTAGAGACGAAAACGCAATAGCTTCGTTATTTCTTTTAGGATCAAATTTTTCATATGCGTTCTCGACTTATGTCTTAAACGCAGAAGTAAACATTTGCTACAACATTTCTTCATATCATGTAAGCACCAAATTAGTTACAAAAATTTTCAAATATTAACAATTTTAGTTAAAATGGCAAATAATTAAGCCAGAAATCACAGAGTTTTCGTACAAAGGTCTTGAGTTGATAATCCCTGAAGACACTTTCCAAGGATTCCAAACGTATACAATTGAATGTTCTTTAATAATAGACGAAGAAGTGATTGCTAAAGTACGTCCAAAGTTATAAATTTTTTTGTATGATTGTAGTGATTTCAGGCTTGGAAAAATGTTAACATTTTGAGCAAAAATCTTTTTTTGCGTTTGCCAATTAAGCAAATAACGGCGCGAGTAGGTCAAGAAGTTAAATTAAAACCCTATATAAAAGATATGGATAACCTTGATGGACACGTGGAGGTTTTTAAAAACCTAAGTTTTGATTTTAACATTGACAATATTCTAGGTTTCATGGTTTTGCCTTGACACAACAACAGGAGAAGATTGCCAATACGAAAGCGGAATAAATGAATCAGAAATCACAAATTTTGATCAAACTGGAATGTAAATATTATTCAAAAAAATGTAAAAATTATTGATGTTGTTTTAGTTATCAAATCACTTTGGATATTTCCAAAAATAATTCAACTGAATCTGAAATTTCAACTATTGAAGTTTTGGAAAAAATCCCAATTATAGAAATTGAAGATTTTGATATTCCTTTCAACCCTAAAACTACAATCGAAATTAAAGTAACAATTTACGAATTGAAAAATTTTTGTACTTTACAATGGACATCGATTGCAGATGATGGTTACAAATTTTTGAATTTAACCCAAATGGTAAGTCGCTTTTATTTTATTTTAAATCAATTGTTTTCCAGCCAGGTAAATTTGATGAAATTTTTAATGTAACAACAAACAACGAACTTGAAGAATATTCCAACGACACCATCGATAAAAAATTCAACTTGATTATACCTTCAGCTGATGGTAATGAGTCTGAATTTATTTCATCCATGTCTCATAAATATTTTAGAAAGTTGGGATGGCTTAGCCAGTGATTGTAAATATTTGTTAAAATTATTAATAACATGTCCGATGTTACCGCAAGCAAGCGCTAGCATTGAAATCGAAACCAAAGAACCACCAAAAATTAAAATTCTTGATGTTACTCCACTCACAGGTGAAGCTTTTGTGACAATTTTCACATTTCAAACTGAAAGAATTCAAGCCGAAGCTATTTTATACAAATTTGGATACTTTTTAAAAAATGAAAAAATTATTTTGAAGACATTAGGAGATATTAACAGTTTTGATACAACTCTTCCATTTAACAGTAAGATGAATCGATTGATATATTTTTTTTTATTAAACTGAGTATTTATAGGTGAAGGAGTACAAACATTTTTGGAATGCTGTGACTCTTATAAAATTTGTAGCCAAATTCTTGGACCATTAGTCGACACAAAGTTACCAAAAATTGACAAAAAGTATTAATAGTGAAAGTTTTTTCAAAAGTAATACGTTTAGTTTTAGTAAAATTTTGCAAAGGTTTACAACTCAATTAAACTTTGAAGACTATTCTCGAGCTTTTCTTGAAGCTTTCGCTATAATTTCCAGCTTTGAAACTCCCGATTTTCGTGACTTTATCTCAGATAAAATAAGCGCTGAAATTGATAAATATCTCAACTCATCAGAAAACAATGAAAACGCTAATTTGCTTTTAATAAAAATTAATGAATTCAATTCAAAACTAGACCTACCAGAAATTGTTATAAATGTACTTAAAAATAGTTATTTTCCAATTTAATTTGATATTTTTTTTAGAAAGTTTTAGATCTGCGTAACAAACTCTCTCATTCCGACCCACTAATCGGTCGAAAACTCCTATCTTTACGTCCCCAACGCTCAAGTTCTTTAACTTTGCACGATGTTAAAAGTTATTTAGAAATTTCCGAACTAATAATAACAACTTCAAACGATCCAAATAAAATTAATTCTGAAAAAATGAATTTAGTTAAACGTTTACTTATTTATATGGAAAAACTTTGTTCGAATATGAAAAAGAGTCAAGTTTATTTGGAGTTGAAAACTGTTGTTTTTGCTGTTGAGAAAATGAAGAAAAATTCGATGAATAATTTTGTTTCGGTTCCTTTTGAAGGAAATTCTTGGCAAGTTAACAGTCGGATTAAATTAGGGAATATTATTAAAGATTCGAAAGAAAAGTGTTTGGGGAAAGCTATGTTCAAAGGTTATTTTGAAAAAGTTGGGATTAGTTTTTTTATTAATGTTTTGAATGTGAGTAAAGAGGATGTTAATGAGACTGGAGAGATTGTTGTTTTCTTGCCGAAGAATCAGTCAATGGAAGGCAGTCCTAGAGTAAGTAAAATTTTCATAAGTGATTTTGCAGCTTAAATTTTGAACAATTTTAGTGTTTGGTGTATTATGATGATGTCTGGCATTATGAATGTAAAATCCGACAGAATCTCGCAAATTTTGTTAAATGTTCTTGCTATCATCTTGGTTATTATTAGTAAGATAAAAAAATTTCAATTTCTAGTAAAAATAATACAACTTTTCAGTCTTGAGTATGTCAAAGAAATAACTTTAGCACCTTTTACTACCTATACTACGTTACCATCAGTAACACCAACCCAAATAAGTAATTTTTCAAGTCAAATTTCTGAAAAAAAAGCTGAAAAAAATTGTAATATTCAATTTGCAAAAAACCTAATTAATCCTATTTTTTGTAGATGATACAATTTCATATATAGTTATTGGTGTTTCCGTTTTCGGTATAACAATTTTAATAATAGCCGTGCGTAAAATATTCCATGATGATGATGATGAAACCGAAGACGAAACGTTTGAATTCCCAAAGTATGCTCAACTATATAATGAAGAATTTTTAAATGACGCTCATATTTAACAATTGAGTAAGTGGATTGTTTCTGATAAGTAGTCGTTTTAATGTAATGGGTAATTACTAATTTTACAGCTCATAAAGAATTGTTTCAAGAACGAGTGGAAATAATTAAGTTTTTCATTGTTTCTTATTATACGAATTGTTGGGTTTAAATATGGCATTGCGTGATTGATCAAGATGGTATTTTATTTTATCGATAGCACTAATAATAGATTGGGTCTACATTTTTAGCACTATTAGAAAAAGTATTTTTGGTAGACTTTAAAAACAATGTAAATAGCGTCTAGAAATAAAAGAAAAAACATAATTGTTTTTTAATTGATTAGAATTTGAAAATGAAATGTTTTCGAGTGTTAATAATTTAAGATTTTTGAGTCAATGACAAAAAATAATAAAATTAAAAGAATCTGAATAATCTGATAAAGAAATTTGTAAATTACGAAGATAATCTCAAAACTAAGGTCTCCTATATTTGTGAGTATACAAACCACTGTTTTTTTTTTATAATAAATTCATGTTTTTTCACATAATTACAATTAAATTGATATTTATTCATAAAAGTGACTCTCCTTCGAAATTTTTGTGATTTTGAAATATTTTAGTAAGGACATTTTTCTGAAGCTATTAATGTACTTATATGTCGTAGTCATTGAGAGTAATTCGTCATTCCGCGGAAAACCTAGCAAACGCTGCAATGAGATAAATATTCCTTTGTTAGACTGATGTTTTTACTCATTTCAGAAATTGGTTATCTAATTTAAGTAAAACAAAGCAAACAATCAAACGATTTCATGTTACAGACTTTGACGAACAGGTATTCAGTCACTTAAAAAATATTGATTTGACTAAAATATTTTCAAAAATCTGACACTTCCTGTTATATCGGGAGTTGACCTCAACTTTCTTTTTTTAAATGGAACATCCTGTATTTTTCTACGTTTTTGAATTATGCGACGTATTTTAGATCACTTTCATACCAACATTTTTTCCCTAAACTCTACCATTTTAAAGATATCTGTAATTTTACCTGAAAAACGACAGAGTTAGAGGTAATTAATAAGTACATTTAACATCGTAACAAGAATTCAAATCTTACCAGTTAATTAATGTAAAAATAATCGGCATAACATTGATAATTTATCGTATTACATATGAATTTTTTGTTTCAAATTTTTGCTGTCTAGAAAAATTATGAGAATGCGACAACCAACTATTCACTTTTAAGTTCCAAATTAAAGTTTCGAATTTATTTGTTTTTATTTCTTTTAACACAAATTTATAGCAGTCCAAAAAAAATATGTTTTATTATTTTGCAGTTGTAAAAAAAACGTTAAATACTTACAATGAGCATTTATTTGAGAACATAAAATTTGAACTAAGACAGTGTTTTGTATACAAACCAGCAATTATCGAAGTCAAAAATTTTATGAGAGCACTAAAACGTATTTTGTTTTGGTCTACTATACATCACCGTCATTTCAAGTCATTTCAGCAAATAACTGAAAATCCGTTTGTCAAACTCTACAACATGAATTCGTTTGATTGTTTACTTTGACTAGAATTAAATAGACAATCTCTGAAATGATTGAAAACTTCAGTCAAACGAAGGAATATTTATGTCATTGCAGCGTTGCATTGCATATACATATAAGTGTCGGACTCCAAAGGTTTTGAAGATATAAATGAAAAATGAGACCAAATTAACAAATCTGAAAAATCAAAAAACAAAACAAATATGAAGTGTTTGACATTTTTTGTGTACAAAAATATAATATGAAATTAAAAAGCTGACAAATGGTTAAATTTTTATCAATTCTATAAGTTAATTATAAATTAATCATTTTTAACTTACAAATTATTGCAGTTCTTGAAAGAATAAGAAGAATTTTGCTTATTAGAATCAAAATGAATGAGAATACAGTGCCACCACCAAAGTATGACAGTTTTTGGTCCAAATTAGATGGAAAATGACAGCAGCAAACGGATTAAGCGGTCTTCGTTTGTCAGCAATTTTAACATTTCTTGGAGTGAATGTCTGAAAAAGGCATTTCTAAACGGAATTTCGGAAAATTTTATTTGAAAAAGTCTTTTGTAATGTAATTTTATAGACAAATTTGGAAAACCTAGCGTGAAGTTGTCATTTTAAACATTTTTGCCAAATAATTCTTTTCTAACAGTATCAAAATTAATTTATTTATTAATTAATAATTATTTTTGAAAAATGCATTGTTACAAGCAAATTCTATAATAAATACTTTTCTTTTAATTCAATTTTTTCATTATTTTGATTTTAGTAACAAAAAAAAATTGGCATGAGCGGTGCACAGTTATCATAACTTCAACGTTCTTTCAATGATATTTAAATGCAAGACATTTTCCAACATCAAATTAATGTAAGACTGTAGAGAGACTGTCAAAAACGACTCTAATTCAAATAGGTCTCAGTTTTCAGACCATTTATGAATATTTACCATTCACAAAAATGTGTTTTCAGATTTGGTCTTAAAACTAAGATAATATTGGATCAAAGCCTATTTTAATAGTTTTTTAATAATTTTACGTACTTTTAATACTGAAAAATATTATACATCTAAATCTTTTTGAAAGAACGTTAACCTTATTAAAACTTTGCCACCGCTCATCTCAATTTTTTCAATGACGAAATTTAAATTTTCAAAATTATCAAATCTAGAAAATGATATTTATTATGAAAAAGGCTTAGAACGTTGAATATTCCAAAAATAAACTAATTTATACTAATTGAGTAAATTTGGAATTTGTGAAAAATGAATTATTCAACAAAAATGCCTAAAATGTCAACTTTACGCTAGATTTTTCAAATTTTGCACACATGCATAAAATTGTACTAGAAACAACTTTTTCTAATAAAATTTTTTCAAATTCAGCTTAGAAATGCCAGTTCCAGTCATTCACTGCAAGAAATGTTAAATTTGCTGACAAACGAACGCCGCTTAATCATGTTTGTTATTGTCATTTTTTATCTAATATAAAGCAAAAACTGATCTCTATATCAAATTTCAACTAAATCTTATAATAAAAAATATTTCCATAGGTTGGGTTGGGTCATGTCAGTTATAGTCAAGTCATGTCAATTCCACTCAAATCATGTTAGACTTGATGACAAAGAGACTGAATATTCAAGAATAAACATTTGTCTAGTCTTTGTGTTTTTTTTAAAGAAAGCAATCAAAAAACTTTTTGGTTCAATGTTTCTTTAGTTATTGTTATTTTATTTCCATTTTTTACTTATTCTTTTCCAGTCAAAAATGTGCTGAACGAGATACAGAATGGACCACAACTGCCCCCCCAGGAGAAATGGGCTTGTGCTTACAGCAATGAGGATAGTAAAAACACTCAAGCTCAGGCGTAGCGCTCACTGTAAAAGCGTTTCTAAGTGATAAAAAATATTTAAGCTTTCAATAATAGCGTCCGTTTCTTCTTTTTTTTTTTGTTTCTCTAGAAACCCACTGTGTTCTGTGGTAAAGAGTATCTTTTTGATGGTTCACTCTGTATATAACTCTGAAATTAGTAACTGCCGACACTAGCATATACAGTGTGTCCCCGCATGAAACGATGAGATGAAACAATAAAGTAAAAGATAAAATAATTTCGAATCAATTGTCATTTTTTACCCTGCTTGGTTAAAGACTAATTTGTCATATAATTTTAGATTTGAAAAATCTAATTAGCTTTGAGAATTTTGAGAAAACCATTTTTTCTGTAAAGTAAAGTTTATCTAACAGATATGACAAAAAATCATTAAGAAAAGTTGTCTAGAATAAATATCTCAGCCCGTAGACCAAATTTTAAAAGCATCGGCCAACTACGATATTTGATGTTAAAAATTACATAAGTTGATTTGACAAAAATTAAATCATAGTAAACCAATTTCAAAATTATCAGACAACTATGATTTTTCATTTTTAAAAAAAAATTTCACTGATGTAAAATGAATCTGAAAAAAAAATTATAGTTGGCGGATAATTTTGAACTTTGGTATATGGGTCCAGATATTGATTCTAAACTACTTTTCTCGATAACTTTTTGTCGTATCTGTCACATAAAAAGCACTTTACTACATAGCAAAATAAGTTTTTCTTAAATTTCAAAAGCATACTTGATTTTTCGAAATTAATTGAAACTATTTTACAAATTAGTCTTTAACCAAACAGGGCTATACCCAAAAAAATGACAATTAAAATATTTTTTTTTTATCTCTTACAAGAGTCATTTCACTGTAGGTATATACAGATTTGTTCGAAAAAATACGCTCACCAACATATCTCAAAATCATAGAAATTTGTCAAGACGTTTGTTTTCTAAATAATGATCGATATTTTTTTCCAAAATGAAACACTTTCCAGATTTTTGTAACCCTCTGTATTTTAACACTCATAAGCTCGATGTCTACAATTTTTGTCTGAATAAATTTTAAAAATTTTGTTACAATGCTGGGACACCCTGTGTATGATGTTAATTCGTCAACATCCTTTTTATTGCCCAGTCAGTAAAAAGCAATTTTCAACCCTACCAATAAACAAATTATGAATCAACAAAAGTCAATGTTCGCATTATTTACCATAAATTTAAATAGTATTAAATTTAAGCAGAATTGTTCTGCTATAAAAATTTTCTGTATAAAATTAACGCTTTACTTTTGAAATAAAAAATTCTTTATTTGAAAAAAGCCTTGAACTTTGAATAATACAACTAATTATTTCCTATTTAACTTTTTTTAAATGAAAATGATAGTTTGTTGTAAAAAAAAAATATTCAATTTTATAAACAATTTACAATCGATGAAACAACGAAATCGTGGAAAATATACCTAACCTATGGCGAGAGAGAAAATCAATGTTTGGTCGTTTTCCTTGCAGAGTTCTCCTGTCCTCATGTTCTTAAGGTCGAAAGTTGTCAATACAACAAATGTTAAAACGCCTCTATAAGCACTGACTCATCGTTCCTCGGTTCAGAGTACAGTTGCACTGTAAGTTCGTATGAGTTATTTTCGTGTGGCTATAGTCAGACAATTTTCTATCTTAATTTGCAACTTTGCTATTGTTTCGTTGACTGACTGACCAGTTCAAACAGCATTCACATTATATTATGTAGTTTCATTAACAGCTGATGATCGAGTGGGAAGAGTGAATATAATGTACTCAGTGGCTCATTCACAGTGATACAAAATACAAAGAACATCAGTGGGTTGTGATTTTTTTTTTAATTTTAGTCTATTTTTGGGACCGATCTATGGTCCTTGCATGGTAAGTGAATATTCACGTCATGTCATCTATTAATATTAAAATCATTTGAATCATAACTCGGACGAATACAAAGGTCGCTGATTAAATTATTAAATTAAATCAAAATCTCATAGCGCAAATTTTTCTATTGTTAATAAAAATTAAAAAAAAAAACTGTAAAATGTTGACGTAGTCTGCCCCCAGGTCAAATCAAATCCACTAACCCATTTCACATTAGAAAAAAATATATTTTTAGCCTGAAATTATCGAAGCACCTGTCCTTGACTGGAATAATTGCGATAATAAATACTAGCAATTATTTTGATAATATGACTTGAATATCAATTATGCGGAAATGTTTAAAATAAATGCGATAGGTTAATTATTGCATCGCATTATAAAAAAGAAAAAATACATTAAAGTTCCATTTGTTATCTTAACAAAGAAAAACTTTTTAGGTAAAAGTATCAAAATTGTGGTATGATTCCCACATGTTCTTATGACACATAAAATGAGCGACCAAAGAAGTGTTAAAATAAATTTATCGACAGAAAGCGAAGATGGACATGAGTCTGTTTCATACAATGCAAGAAGTATGTGTTCACCGCCACCGAAAGAGTTGGAAAATCTCAACAATTCATCCGTCTTGAGGTAATTTTATTTTATTTAATTTTTTTCGTTTAAATAACAAATAATTTTAGTGGATCTCAAAATAACATTTGCAATGGATCATCGACTGTGACAATAACTAGTTCCGGAGCTTTGCGTAAAGTTCCAAATAACAGTCCGACAGGTCATAAACGACCAACAATATCTTTAACACATTTACCGAAAAGACCACCGGTCGATATAGAATTTATAGATTTGTCGTATTCAGTATCAGAAGGTAGAAAACGAGGATATAAGACTATTCTAAAATGTGTCAACGGGAAATTCAAATCGGGAGAATTAACTGGAATTATGGGACCTTCAGGAGCGGGGAAAAGCACACTGATGAATATTTTAGCCGGATATAAGTCGGTTTAAATCTATAAGTTTAACAATTTTTCATTATTTAATTTTAGAACATCAAATCTCGATGGTTCAGTTTTGATCAACGGCAAAGAACGCAGTTTGCGTCGTTTTCGTAAAATGTCATGTTACATAATGCAGGACGATTGTCTTTCTCCTCATTTAACCGTCAAAGAAGCAATGACAGTCTCTGCTAATTTAAAACTAGGAAAAGGAATAACTCATTCTGAAAAGAAAGTTGTAATAAGTGAAATTCTTGAAACTTTAAGTTTACAAGATTGTACAGACACTCTAACTTCGACTTTATCTGGCGGTCAAAGAAAAAGACTGTCAATTGCCTTAGAACTTGTAAATAATCCTCCAGTGATGTTCTTTGATGAACCAACAAGCGGCTTGGACAGTTCTTCATGTTTTCAATGTTTATGTCTATTGAAATCTTTAGCAAGAGGTGGTCGAACTGTGATATGCACAATACATCAACCATCAGCTAGACTTTTTGAAATGTTTGACCAACTTTATATGTTAGCTGAAGGACAATGCATTTATCGCGGGAATGTGTCAGGATTGGTACCATTTTTATCCACAATGGGACTCAATTGTCCTAGCTATCACAACCCTGCAGATTATGGTACAGATTATAAATAATTATAGTTAGTTTATTAAAACTATTTTTTCAGTGATGGAAGTAGCTTGTGGGGAACACGGCGATTACGTCCCTAAATTAGTAGTAGCAGTAAACACCGGCAAGTGTAATAATTTCGTACAAAAATCCGATTTACATGGGAAAATAATTTCGAATGATATTGCTAAGGAGACAATACCATTAAAACAGCCGTGCGATTCACTTCCAGTGCCAAATAGTTACTCAAAATCGACATCAGCGACTTGTACTACTTCTTTATTAGATTCGGCAGAAAATTTACCACAAATTGAAAAGAGTGGATTTCCAGCTTCTGGGTTGTTACAATTTTGGATTTTGTTGAAACGAACAATTTATATTACGCTCAGGGATAAAACGCTCACAAGAATGAGACTTGTTGCTCACTTCATTATAGGAATATTACTCGGTCTTATTTATTATGATATAGGGAATAATGCAGCGAAAGTTATGAGTAATGCTGGATGTTTATTTTTTACGACCATGTTTACCATGTTCACAGCCATGATGCCTACCATCTTAACGTGTAAGTAGAAATAGTAATGGAAAAATTACTTACTTTTTAGTAATTATTGAGTCGTTTTTTATATTTCGAGATATGGATCCCATAACATTTTCGCAAATTTTCAATAATTCGATCGACTTGAAATTTACATTTTTTCTAAACGAGAAATAATTTCATTTTATGATGAAAAAAAAACAAACGAAATTTAAATTCTTATTTACATTTTGAAATGTCAAAGCAAGTCAAAATTGTCAAATATTTGTCAAACTGTTTTACCGCTTATGGACCAACCTTAATATTTTGCATTTTCCAATCACAACTTAATTTTTTGGAATAATTTATTTTCTAATTATGTCCAAACTGTTGTACCGACAAGCCTTAAAATCAACTATGGCCATAATTTGAATTTTTTCGGAATTTTGAAGGAAAGTTGATTCTGCAATTTATTCTGTTTAGCATTTTTGCGTGTAAAATATCAAGTCCTACAAAAATAGACATCCATAAATGAAATTTATGCGGATTTCTAAATTTTCAACCATTTAAGAGCTTTGCCAAAAACCTTATAAAGTTGATTACATTTTCTCAACTAATGTTATATTTATGTTTTCACAAACAAATTTGCTGTTTTTTCCATTTATTTAAATGAAATGTCAAAATGGCATCTGCTTTACCGACTTAGTGACTCACCTTAATGCCAACATTAAAAATTTGAATTTTGGAAAAATTCATAAAATTTTCTAGTTGAAAATGGCTCTTAGTTTAATTCTACAATATTCTCTTTTGTCTAATCTTCAGTTGAGTATTTCTATTTAATCCACTGTGAAATGTAAAAACGAAAACTATTTTACCGACTTTGTTCCATTAACCTTTTAAATTTATTTTCTCTATTTTCTTCTAATGTTGACATCGTGAGATTAGCCAAAAGTTTCTTTGAATTTAACTTTTTGCGGATTTTTTGTTTCTAATAATTAATTTCAAACCCAAACTGTCTTACCGACTCAGTTGTCATCGACTTTAAATTTCTATCTCTACCCCCTTATAAATTTCGCATTATTGAAATAGCGCAAAACTGTCGTCTTAAAGTAAAATTCTTTTGTGGAAAGTATTTATTTTTTTTGAGATAATCCATAATTCGAAGTATTTTCTTGACTCAATTGGCGCCAATGCTGAAAATTTGAATTTTGTCTAATATTATATTTTCAGTTCCATTAGAAATGTCGGTTTTCGTAAGAGAACACTTGAACTATTGGTACTCTTTGAAAGCTTATTACTTCGCCAAGACCTTAGCAGATATTCCATTTCAAGTAAGTTTTTTAAAATGTTGAAATAAATCATTAAATCAAATTTTTAGATTGTTTTAACTGCTTGCTACATAATGGGCGTTTACTATTTAACATCTCAACCACTGGAAGCAACCAGATTTGCTATGGTCTTACTAATATCAGTTCTAACAGCATTAGTGTCTCAAAGTTTTGGCCTCTTAGTCGGTGCTGCATTTAACATTGAGGTATTACTGATCAATTTTTACTTAATGTTTGTTTATTGTGTTATTTTTGTAGGCCGGTGTTTTTCTGGGACCAATCTCAACAATCCCATTAGTGTTATTTTCAGGCTTTTTTGCCAATCTTGACGATATTCCAGTCTATTTAAATTGGGTACCTTACATGAGTTATGTAAAATATAGTTTTGAAGGTACAATGGTATCAATTTATGGATTAGATCGTCCAAAATTAGATTGTCAAATAATGTATTGTCATTTTAAATATCCAACTCAATTTTTGAATCAAATGGCAATGAAAGGAGATATGTTAACTTATACTATTGATGTCGTGGTGCTTTCTGGACTGTTTATCGTACTTAGGATATTCGCATATTTTGTATTGCGAATTAAATTATTACAAATTCGTTGAAATTGTACCCTAACTATTATAATATCTTCATCATGTGATAGTATAGTGGATTTTATATTACAATAATTATAAAAATACAATGTAAATACTCTTCAGGTGGCAGTGGACATCATAATAGTCGGAAAAGCAGTGTATTATCTACTTACCAAAATTTTTTGTTTATATTGTTAAATAATTCTAACGATATTTTTCTGTGATTGCGGCCTCATGATGGACTAAAATATTTTCACTTTTATTAATTTCATCAATGCAGTAATGTCCATCACTCTGTGCTTTAATTTTTAGATTAATTTCAATCAATAGCAATTAGATTTTATTACAAGTTATGTTGATAATAGAAAACTTGCCAAAAAAGAGTTCCACTTTAGTGTACATAAAATTACACATTACTCTATTATCCACATGACATAACACTTTAACACTTGTTATTTTTATTTGGGCGTATACTCGTATTTAGGTGGAAATATCAACTTTTTTAGATAATAATATATTTTTTATTTTTTGTATCAAGTTTTAAATGGATTCCAGTCTACAATTACTATCGTACTAGTCAATTTTTTTTTATTCGCAATTATTCCAAATACAGCTATCAGATTTTATGGAAATGTTACTTTTTCAAATTAACATAGTTGAAATAATGGTATTATTTTACTTCCAAATTATTGATTTTATTTCAACTATGAATTTTCTTAAAAGAAACTGATGTTGACACAAAACTGGAAAATAAACACTTTAGTTTTATTAGTTGGGTTTTTAAAATATTCCTCTTTATTTTTTAGTAATTTTTAGTTTTGAAATTAACAGGCCATTTGACTGAAATCAACCAAGATTTTGAAAATAGAAAACATGAAATTGGAAGACTATAATTGTTTTTGGCACTAGGTAGATGATTTTTGGCATATTGGTAGAGGTCTAGAAATTTTTCATAATGGTGTGAAAATCATAGATGATTAGAAGTTGAAATAATATGGAACAGAAAACTAGCTTTTGGGTCAACCTGGTTTTATTTTATTTGCAAAACTTTATGAGCCATTTAACTTCAATTACGGAAATTCAAAAATTTTGTTTGAATTTTAGAGATTTGTATCGTCGTTGTTTCTCAAAGAAAATTGATAAAATTTTCGAGTTTGATAGGGTTATAAAAAAGCTCCAAATAGGTGCAAGAATTATTACTCTCTTTTAGTTAGAAGCCAAGATAATGAGGTAAATTTGATTGGAATATTTAGGTAAAAATACAAAAAAAATCGTGCGACTTCTATTGTTTCTTCATTAAATTAAAAATTACTTGGTGTAAGATCAACGCAAGAACAGAAATATGTATCAAAAAAATTCATTTGTTGTTATCGATTAATCATCAAAAAATATTTTATTGATAAATCTAACAACTACAATTCTTATTTCCGTCCTTTAAAATCCCTCAATCCGCAGAACTTTTTCCTTACATAATAAACCACAACAAAAGTTGTAATCAAAAAAGCAAAACCTGTAATAATCCCTGTCGAAACAGCCCTAATTTTTTTATATGTAGGAATCTGTAAAAAAAATCTTTCACTAACAGATTGTTGATCATCTTTTGAAATTGCTGTTATTTGGACATTATATTCAATACCTTCAACTAATTGAGTAACTAAAAAAGAAGAATTAATAAAGTAATACAAAAAATCACCATCCATACGTAAAAATGAAGTATTTTTAGTTTCAGCAGTCCCGACTAGATGATTTTCCGGTTCTTCAAACCATCGTACAAGATATGTTTTTAAATTTTCAAGACCATACTCTGGAGGCTCCCATGTTACTATATAGCCTAGTTCTGTCGCATATGCTGAAATGTTTCTAGGATATCCGACTGGTGGAAAGGAATTGCTAATGTATCTATCATTTTCAACACCTAAACCTTTAGTCCATATTCGGACGGATTTGCTAAAAAGTCCATCGCCGTGGTCGTCTTTACACAAAACCATAAACTCGTATTCTCGTCCTTGAATCAATTCAATAAAAAATTGGTTTTAAATTATAAATTTTATACCAGAATCTAAACCAGTAATTGTCGCTTCATAAGATCTCGATGAAAGAACTTGGTGAGTTTTCCATTCCGAACTCCCAACAAGTTTATACCAAACGCTATACTCAATATTAGGTCTTAATCTTCCAGGTTTCCATTTCAAATGAACCGAAGAACTTGATGATACTGCTGTTAAATTCGAAGGAGCACTTGTTGGAACAGTTTCAACTAAAAGCTCCGTTTCTGCTGTAATACTAGCAGCTTTATTTGTCGCTGAACATTGATAAATCCCTCTGTCTTCTTCTTGTATGTTAATTATTGTTAAATTTCCGTCTTTAATTGAATAACGTCCAACTGGAAGCGCCCCATTTTTCTGAAATTGAATTAATTAATTATTACTATAATTTAAACTATCTTTATGAGTTACCAACTTTGTACCATACGATGATAGGTTTATGACCATTTTCATCACTTCTTGCATCGCATGGCATTTCTATAGTTTCGCCTAATTTTCGTAAATATAAGTTATGTGGAGTAACTAAAAACACAGGAGGACGTTCAACTGTTACAAGAATAGGCGGAGATGAGCCTTGAGTGCCTAAATCATTAAAAGGGGTGCAAGTATATCGACCACTGTGTGACTCATCAACTTTTGTAAAAAACAAACTGCCATTTTTTTTATAAAAAACACCTTGTATATTATATGGGTCGAAAAGAAACCCATCTTTCTCCCATCGGAGATTTGTTAAAGGTGGATTTGCACGGAAGTGACAATCAATTAGTGCTGGACGACCATATGGTAAGTGGATTTCAGGTGGTGCAAAAATAACTTTTGCTTGATCTAAAAAAAAATGTTTTTTGTTCTTGAACAGAAATTGGAATTTTTTTTACATTGGACGTTAAGGAATGCTTTAGCTGTTTGTTTTTCTCCATTTTCATTAACAACAGCACACTCATACTCTCCATAATCACCCATATCTGTTGGGTTTATTACCAACGTGTTTTCTTTAGTCACATATGATCGTTTTAACAAATCTTGGAATTCTCGTAAAGGAATACCATCTTTGTACCATGTTACCTTCAATTCTGGATCTTTAGTCAAACAGACAAATTTTGCTTCGTCGCCTTCAAGAATCGTTTGGTTTATTGGAGGAATTGCCAAAAGATTTCCACCTGGAATACAACAATTAATAATAATTGTTAGTTAAAAAATAATAAATTTACCATTAACAGTTAGATGGAACCAAGTCCCATTATTCCGCGAACTAGGCGTTCGATTTGGAAAAAGAACTTGACATTCAAACCATCCTCCATCTGAATCTCGAATCGATGTTAAATTAACAGAAGCTTTTCCATATTTTCGATCGACAGTATTTTGATTATTTACTAAATCTATTCGACCGACGAAAGAGTCAGTTGAAGTGATTATTCCGTTGTACCACGAGAAAATAGTTTTGCCCTAACGAAATGTAAATCAATGGTTGTAATCTAATTTAGAAAATTTAATAAAAAGATTAAGACATTCGTGAATTAGGAACGTGCATGTTGATTGTTTGAATATTTGTCAGACAGTAAATAACAGCCAATTTAAACACTCAATTTTCTAATTCGACCATTATTAATTTACAAGAATGCGTTGAATTAAAAGTTATTGGTGTGGTTTATTAGACGCTTAAGACACTGAAGAAGAACACGAGCCAATTTTTTTACTGTCTCAATAAATTTAATTTTTTATACTTTAGTAAAATTGATTGATTTTAGTATGTTTCAATTTTGACATTTATCAGCCACCAAACCATAACTTTAAAAATCAATTTTCAGGAATTGAGAGTCTGAACTTTTTAAAGATTTAACGATTAAATTTCAGAATCTTCAATTTTTCAGAATAACGCAAAAATCATTGTTCTATCTCAGTTAGTAGATAAAAAAAATTGAAAAAGTAAAAATCATTAAAATTTTAAAATTTTGATTTTCTCAAAAACCATCAAATTGGACTTAATTCTAGTACTTTTTTCTGTCATGAATAATCAAGAAATAAACTAGAACTGTCAAAATTCAAGACTTTTTTTTACAAATTTCTTATTAAATTGTTAATATTTTTGGTCAAGACATTGAATAACTAACAATGGTCAAGACGACCTTCAACATTTTTAGTTGTGGCTCTATTATTTCTAAAAATATTGATATAAGTTTGATGGTAAATTATTTCTCTGGATGTTTAGTGATTTTCAGTTTTGCCAATTCCAAAATAGAGAGTCTGAATTTGGTGACTTCTAGCGTTATTGCTTCTGAAATGCAATAGATAAGATTTGGCATACTGACAGAATTTTAAAAATTCTTCCAAATAACGCAAAGACGGTTCCACTATCTTAATCAGAAACTGAGATAATAGGTCATGTTTTTTCTAAAAACTACAAATCAGCAAAAGTCAACATTTTGACGCTTCTTAGAAGCATCAAACCGCGCCAAGATCTAACTAATTCAAACTTTTGGTATGAAAAATTCGAAAATGGACAGAAACTTAAAATTCAATGAATACTTAGTTACTTCATTGTATTCCAAAAAGTAAAGACAAAATTTACATTAAATTACATATTTCTATAGAGGCCCATTATTTTTTAATAATTTCCATTTGTCTGAAATTTGCTGCCAAATATTTGATAAAGGCAATTTTTAAAATTTTTATTTTGGCTCAGTTATTTTTAACAATATCAAATTAAATCTTATAGTGAATTATTCATCATGACATTCTTAATTTTATTGTATTTTTTTGATTATCTTGTTATTAGTCAACACAACTTAAAAATCGAATTTTCAAAAATAGAAATTCTAATATTTGCAGATTCGTAACGTCCTTGCTTTCTGAAGCAAATTAGATCAAGTAAAGTCTTTCAAAAATTATCAAAACAGTCTACAATCTGACTTATTCTAACACATTCAATATGAAAAAGTCTAGAATAAACAAAAACCGCAAAAGTCGAGTTATTATGTATTAGAATTTATGAATGATTAATAATAACATGAAAATTGATTAATGAAATAATAAATTTTTAATCAGTCAGAATACATTGTTGAAACCCGAAAATCAAATTAAGTTTCATTTTCAAAATCAGATAAAAACCGAATGAAAAGCCAAGCGGAAGGAAAAACCGGAAACCCTTTGAAGGTAAAAGTTCCGTAGAACATTGAAAATTTGTTGAAAATAAAACGCAGTTTCATAGATGTTTTAAAAAGTATATAAAAGAAGCATCTGGATTTATTTTTCCAATTTTTTATTTATGTAGAATAAAAAACGCGGACTTACATCTTTCTTCCAGTTCACCATATAAGGAAGCGGAATATTTTGTGGGAAATCCACATTACAGTTAAGAATAACATAATCACCTACAGAAGCTGTTAAAAAAATGGGTTTTTGTTCTTCATAATAATAACACTTCACATTGAATAAAAGTAAAAACACTTGCAATAAATAAATAATAAATTTTGAATACATTGAAGAAAGAAAAAAAAACGTTTAATACGTTGCTGTCAAATCAAATATTACAGCTGCACTGCGTAACTGAAGGATTAGATTAAATTTGACCCGTATTACACTTTAGGGACCCTTGATGTATAAACTCACTCTATTAAATTTAATGTTTCAATAATGCTCACTTTAGAAATTTGATACATTTTGTTATTTATTGCTTCTGCGTTTTAATCGAAGAAATCGGACGGAATTAAACAGCTACAGAGTCTCAATTAATTATAAATAAATATTCAAATATTTAATTTAATTTATTTCAAAAAAATACAAGTTTTTCTATAAAGATTTTTCTGTGTTACATTTAATTAAACTTGAATAATTTTTTTTTTGTTTGTCCTAGAAATGGAATAATTTTTTCAATTTGTTGAGTTTCCCAAGACGTGTAATTAATCAATTACCTAGAAAAATTGTAGATGTCAACTATTTTAACATCTTCGAGAATAAACGCTTGTGTTTTATATAGTAGGAGGACAAATATTGAACCTAATTGGTCTATTCATAAACGCATAATTTAATTTTTCCGCTTTTAGAAGCACATATGAGGTTTACAAGGTTAAGAACTGAAATTTTTATGAGGTTTTATGCAAAATTTACTCTTAGTCGGAGTGAAATACACCCTTACGAAGAATAAACTTCAGACTGACTTTTTTTTGAATGAAAAAGTAATTTGCCTGAATTTTTCTACATGTCCAGTGCCTAATTTCTTTTAATCAATAAAACTCAAAGAAATTATAAATTTTTCATAAAAAATTCAATACCTTTGTTGACATTTTTAGTCAAAGTTCGTTTTTTTTTTTATAATAGTGAGGTGAATCTTTTATTGAATTATTTTTTTTATGTCTTTTATTTTTCAGGTATTCTCAATTTGATCAATCGTAAGCTGAATCGGCCGCCAAAAGCAACCATGGACCCGAAATTAAAGAAACTAAAATTTATTTAATTGAACTTATTTGATATTTAGCATGGTAATAAAGCTTCAAAATTAGTGCAGTTTTATTGCTCTATCTCAATCAGAAGCTGAGATAATGGCTCAAAGATTTTCAAAAAAAGTCAAAATTGGGAAATTTCAAATATTAGAGTGTATCAAAAACTATCAACTTGAGTTCAGTTTTAAGTAATTGATGTATTTTTGATATGCTGAATACGAATATAATCAGAAAATGATAAAATTTCGAAATAGATATTTTAGTAAAATATTTAATATTTTTGTTCAGGACGAATTTCAATATTTTTTAGTTATATTCGATTATTTTTCATAATATTGATGTGGTAAATCTTAGATTAAATTATTTCTTCCGATATCTTATTTTTTAAGCATTTTCAATTTGGTCACTTGTAAGCCATCTGGCTGGACGGCAACTTAGGAAACGAAAATTTAAAAATAGAAAAACTGAAATTTAGACGTACAAAGCGTCGGTTCTTTTAAGTGATTTAGTTAATATTTGATATGGTGATAAAACTTCAAAATTAATATAGTTTTGTTATTCTATCCGAAGCCGTACGATAATACAAGCCGGAATACAGCGATAATCAAGTCACAGCTTATAGACTCAATAATTTTTCTGAATTTTTTTTTTTCATAAGTATTCTATTTGTAAATGTCTTTGAGTAGATATTGATTGATTTGTTAACAAACTTACATATAAATTTCACTACTTAAATGCTATTTTCGTTACTGCATTAAGTAAATCTGAAGGTTTTAAAACAAATGCAAAATTTAAAGAAAAAGATAAAACTGTGAAAATTAGGGTTTCTTGAATTAAATAAAAAAAAATTAGGAAAATATTTATATAAAAAAAAACACACTTGGTTAGAGTAAGATAAGCGTTTAATAATTTATACAGGGTGTCCCACCACAGCGTAATTCTTCCATAGCGTAATAACCGTTAGGAATATGAAAATTTGTTTTGGACAAAAGTTGTATTAATCTTTCTTATAGCGCACATCCGGTTATACCGAAATGTTTCTAGGATATCCGACTGGTGGAAAGGAATTGCTAATGTATATATCATTTTCAACACCTAAACCTTTAGTCCATATTTGGACGGATTTGCTAAAAAGTCCATCGCCGTGGTCGTCTTTACACAAAACCATAAACTCGTATTCTCGTCCTTGAATCAATTCAATAAAAAATTGGCTTTAAATTATAAATTTTATACCAGAATCTAAACCAGTAATTGTCGCTTCATAAGATCTCGATGAAAGAACTTGGTGAGTTTTCCATTCCGAACTCCCAACAAGTTTATACCAAACGCTATACTCAATATTAGGTCTTAATCTTCCAGGTTTCCATTTCAAATGAACCGAAGAACTTGATGACACTGCTGTTAAATTCGAAGGAGCACTTGTTGGAACAGTTTCAACTAAAAGCTCCGTTTCTGCTGTAATACTAGCAGCTTTATTTGTCGCTGAACATTGATAAATCCCTCTGTCTTCTTCTTGTATGTTAATTATTGTTAAATTTCCGTCTTTAATTGAATAACGTCCAACTGGAAGTGCCCCATTTTTCTGAAATTGAATTATTTAATTATTACTATAATTTAAACTATCTTTATGAGTTACCAACTTTGTACCATACGATGATAGGTTTATGACCATTTTCATCACTTCTTGCATCGCATGGCATTTCTATAGTTTCGCCTAATTTTCGTAAATATAAGTTATGTGGAGTAACTAAAAACACAGGAGGACGTTCAACTGTTACAAGAATAGGCGGAGATGAGCCTTGAGTGCCTAAATCATTAAAAGGGGTGCAAGTATATCGACCACTGTGTGACTCATCAACTTTTGTAAAAAACAAACTGCCATTTTTTTTATAAAAAACACCTTGTATATTATATGGGTCGAAAAGAAACCCATCTTTCTCCCATCGGAGATTTGTTAAAGGTGGATTTGCACGGAAGTGACAATCAATTAGTGCTGGACGACCATATGGTAAGTGGATTTCAGGTGGTGCAAAAATAACTTTTGCTTGATCTAAAAAAAATGTTTTTTGTTCTTGAACAGAAATTGGAATTTTTTTTACATTGGACGTTAAGGAATGCTTTAGCTGTTTGTTTTTCTCCATTTTCATTAACAACAGCACACTCATACTCTCCATAATCACCCATATCTGTTGGGTTTATTACCAACGTGTTTTCTTTAGTCACATATGATCGTTTCAACAAATCTTGGAATTCTCGTAAAGGAATACCATCTTTGTACCATGTTACCTTCAATTCTGGATCTTTAGTCAAACAGACAAATTTTGCTTCGTCGCCTTCAAGAATCGTTTGGTTTATTGGATGCATTTCCAAAAGATTTCCACCTGGAATACAACAATTAATAATAATTGTTAGTTAAAAAATAATAAATTTACCATTAACGGTTAGATGGAACCAAGTCCCATTATTCCGCGAACTAGGCGTTCGATTTGGAAAAAGAACTTGACATTCAAACCATCCTCCATCTGAATCTCGAATCGATGTTAAATTAACAGAAGCTTTTCCATATTTTCGATCGACAGTATTTTGATTATTTATTTACTCAGATCTAAGAGACAGACTGTTATGTTTAAAATAAAGGTGTGAAACCGCACCTCTGTAAATGCTTTTGTGTTCCAGATATTTAGAATAATGGCGATCTTTGCACAGCCATATTTTTTCTTTAAATATTCAAAGTGTTACATATGGCACATAAAGTGATACTTAAATTAATCAAGAAATCCAAAAATGTGAAAATATATAGGGTGTTGTATTTAAAATAACGAAGTTAGTGTCAATTTCCGGTCTAACCGGATGTGCGCCATTTTTAAAAATATTTTTAAAACAACCCTAAGAAAGATTCATGCAACTTTTGTTCAAAACAAATTTTCATATTTCCAACTGTTATTACGCTATGGAAGAATTACGCTGTGGTGGGACAGCCTGTATATCTGAGTACTATTCATCATAATATTAAAAAATCTAGTTTATTATAACAAAAAAAAAACATCCAGATTTAACCTGTTCCATGACTTAAATGGTTCAAGAAAGATAAATTTTGTTTAGGCCATCTTGTAGAGAATTTGATTCCTTGCGATTTTTCAATTCGTTTTAAGAAGTTTCGAAATGTTTTGAGACAAAGATTTTATCCCTAAAATTTTGTTTATATATATTTTTTTTTGATATTTTGCCACAGCATTTTTATTGTAAGTTGTTTCGTAATTATTCGGAATTTCATTCTCTAGATGGTTGTATGTTTTTTATTTACTTTAAAAATATTTCAATTAAAAAAATGTTGGAATTGGTGCTATAAATTTGTCACATTATTACAAAGAGTTAGAAAACATGTCAAGTAGCGCTGTTGAAAATCTTCTACCAGAGATTGTAGAAAATGCAACTGCTGTAACCATGAATTTGTTGTCCAAAAAATCAAAAGCAGAATACCTGAAAGTTTACTCAAGTTTCAAGCAATGCTGCGGCCAGAAAAAAGTGAAAGAGGTCAGTGAAACTGCATTACTTGCATATTTTTATCAAGTATCCAAAATTGATTGCATTTCTAAAACGTAAGAACGCAGCCCATAAACCGAAAAAAATCAGAAACTTTCACGAGAGAAGATCTAAACAAATTTTTATCAGAAGCCCCGGACGATGAGTTTCTATTCATAAAAGTATTAAATAGAAAATTATATTCTTAAATAAGTGTTTTAAAATATTTTCTGTTTGCTACAGCTTGTCCTGGTCACAGGTGTATCAGGCGCCTGTCGGTGTGATGAACTCACGAAAATGAACATAATTGATATCGAAGACAAAGACGCAATTTAAATAGTTAAAATCCCAGAATCAAAAACAAGAACTCAACGCACATTTGTCATTAATAGTGAAATATCCAGTATAATTGAATTGTACCGAATATACGTTGTCCTAAGACCTCTCCAAACTCCACATCAGCGCTCTTTTATTAATTATAAAAAACAAAAACAGTCCAAGTTGTTGAAAAAAATACGTTAGCAAAAATTTCGTACAAAATGGCTAAATTCTTGGCAAAACCAAATACCGCTTTTACAGGTCATTGTCCAAGAAGAACATCGGCTACTCTTTTAGTGGATGTAGGGGCAAACATTTTAAGTCTAAAACATCATGGAAATCCACATTATGTAGCTGAATCAATTTTGAGTAAAATGCAAGTCCCCAACTGAATTATAGAAGGAGTAAAAAGTCATCAAGAATCAAAAGTAGTTGCATCTCCGGTTTCTACAAAAAATTCTGAATTATCTCTGAACAAAGTAATTGAAAGTTCGAAGGTGTTAGAATTTCTTATGAACGGTTAGTGTTAAAAAGATGAACAAGATAGAGAGTTGAAACCAACGCCAGACGACTTATTCGGTTTGAATTGGTAATATTGGTTAGTTTTCAAACATCTGATGGTAAGTTTTGTCTCTGGAAGTTGGAATTTAAGTCTTCAAAACTCACCTCTATCGTTTGCCTAGTCGTAAGCCAATGGCTGGAATCGTTCGCCAAACGCATCTTTAAAATCGGAAATTCTAGAAGAGAGAGGTTAAAATTTAGAGACACCTAGTGTCGTTCAATTGACATGGTAATAGAGCATCAAAAAAGCTTTGTAATTTTAGTTCTCTATCTCAATCAGGAGCTGAGATAATGACTCACAGTTGAGAAATTTTAAATTTTCAAATGTCTCAAAAACCAGCAAATTGGGTTAAAACTTAATTAATTCATTTATTTTTGATTTAATAAGTTTAGAACCATACAATCAAAAAATGCTGAAACCTCGAAAAAAATTTATCGAAAAATTAATACCATTGTTCAGGAGGATTTTCGACATTTTTTAATCGTGACTCAGTTATTCCTCATGATATTGTTGATACAAAAAAAAATCATAAATGAGATCTGTCAACATTATTGTATTTTAGTCAAATGTGATGCTTTGTACAGCGTAGTTACATAGTAACAATTTTTTTTCCTACTTAACACGTACAACTAAAAATTGCTACTGCTAAGTTTCTGTGTGCTGTAAAATGATATAATTTATAGAGCAGTTTTATTTAACTAACGGACAATTAGAAAACTTACAATTTTATTTTATTTTTATTTTTTAGAAAAAACTGAGTGCCTAATAGACATGCACTTTGAAGATGTGTTTCCGTCCTTAAAAATGAAAACAAAAAAATTAACAACAATATAATATAGTAAAAAAGGCAAGTAAATTAAGACAACTTATATATAATTTATTTGCCTCTTACAATTTCAAGAAATATTATATTTAATATAAGAAGGATTTATTATTTAAAAATCGTTAGAATTCGTGTGTTTTTTTTTTTTCAACATCTTTTCTTAAACAAGAATAACTATACCACACACCACTCTATAGTCATTCAATCAGTTTCATTTTTGCAAAATGCTAAGTACATACAATGTAGTAAGAACTAAATGGCTTAAACTTTTCAAATTATAAACTAATATCACTCTATACAATGTGAAATGATACAAAAATAATGATGAAAAATAAAATGCTAATATACATATGAAGGTACTTCGAAAAATATAATACAAGTTTATGCTTCTTCTCTGCTAGAGCAAAAGTATGTTGTACAAGTTTAATGCTAAAACACTTATTACTTATTATATGTTGCAACAGCCTCATTTAAAGAATGTTGTTGGCGGTTAAACCGCACTAAATCTTTAGAATAATTCTTAGTTGACGTAAGGCTAATCGACGAAAGAATTAAAATGTCTGGAAAATGGTCAGGTGGGGGCAGCACCAAAACCGAATTGGCTTCGCCTCGTGTCAACGTAACACTTTTTTTTTAACTTACAAAAAAATTTCTTATCATTCTAGTGTCGAGTTGAGCTTGATGATTATGTGTAATGTGTATTAAATTGAATAATGCGTGTATAAAAAAATGAGAAGATTCTAAGTCTTCGTTTTGAATTTAGAACATGTCTTGAGATCACACCAAATTTCGTAAAATGTTTCACGCACTCGAAAAATAGTCAACAGGCACTCTCCAACTCGCGACTAAGTCTCCTCTTCGCTTGCCTTTTTCGGAACTCGTTGAATTCTTCTTTCATGGCTTGGACTCTAGCATCGATATTATCATATCTGCTTCTTAATGATCCATAAACTTTTCTTGTTGGACCTGAATCTAATTCTACATCTCTCGAACCAGTCGGCGTCGAAGGTGTCGGTGTGGGCGTTGAAGGATCGAATTCGTAATGTCCGTCGACGCTGCCAGCATCAACGGCTTTGTGGATTTGATCAGAAGTAGATGGCGATGACGAAGCTAACTCCAGCCAGTGGCCTATGAGCGGCGGCGGTGGCGGGAGCGTCGAAGGGGGCGGTGGCGGCGGTCGATACGGCGGCAATCTCCATTCCAAGGTACTACCACTCTGTGAGCTTTGGTTCTGTTGTGATGATGTATTTTTACTTCCGAAGCCGCTCGAGCTGGATCTGCTTTCTGGCGAACGATCAAAATGATCCGGAGAACCAAGTTCAGGAGCACTTCGAGCGATTCGTGCATGACGAGGAAAGAGCCGCACTTTAGGTCGAGGATAAGGTGGAGGAATACGAACTCGTTGATTAGGACTATCTCGGATTGGATGTACTGGAATAAACCCTTGCGATTCTTCGTGGATTGCACGCAATGATGGTAATTCTTGCGAATAGCGTTCATGGACTGACTTCAATTGCATCATTCCAGGTGGGGTTGGATATGACCGTTCCCCGGAACTAGTATATCGAACTGAACTCAAATCGCTAAAATAAAGCGGACTCCATGGCGAGAGAAGCATCGCACTTGAGGCAGTCGGCGAACTAGACAGGAAATGGGGTGTAGCAGGCCGATAAATCGTCGGAATTGGTTTAACAGTATAATGGAAGCGTTGATCGATATTCGGATAGAAACCCATGCCTCTGGTGCTTTGTCCTGAAGCATCAGATCGCAGACTCAATTGACTAGGACAGCCCACTAACGGTTTGCGCCAAGATGCTCGATTGCGAATTCCTTTACGAGGAAGAAAACCACCATCATCACTACTACTAGCATTCGATGGACTGTCCGTTCGTAAGCTTAAAATCGAATCCATCAAAACGAAGCGTCCATCGGCTGTTCGGGATATACGACCAAGAGATTTCGACGGAGATCCGGAATGGAGATAATCCGGATGCCAACTCAAACTGCTGCCGGTTCGACATCGGTCTCGAGGCCATATCCAGTTTAGAATAAAACTGATGAGTCTCAAACCTGATATTCGGCCTTTTCTAAGTCTAATAGACACCAAATAAAATCGATTAATTAACAACCCAAACAGCGCGCTTAGTTTTCTTTATATCAATTTCTTAAGAAAACTAAACGCAAACATACATTTGAAATTTTTAATTAAGATCAAAACAAAACCAATTAATTGCATGCTTTGAATCCAGACAAATTTTTAAACAAAAATTAACACAAAAATTCCATGCAATTGTTGTGTGTTTTAGTGACAATTTCAAGAATGAGTGAAAATAAGCAAAACGATTTTTTGGTTTAGAAATCAAAAAGTAAAGTGCAACATCCGCGTCTTTCTTCACCTTTTTTCCTCCTGCGCAGATCCAGATGGCGGCAAATAACACACGTATGGGATCAGAAACTAGGTAATGCAGAAATACGCGTTTAGAATTTTTTGTATCGTTAGATGAATCGACAACCATTAGCAAAATTTTTTTTTTTTTTTTTTTAATTATTTTGCTAATGTTTTGATTATAAGTCGATTAATCTCCATTGGAACGCGCAAACGTAATGTGTTTTAAAAATCTAAAGACTAATGCTTCTACACAGAAAAGACCAAACCTATGGAGAGGTCCACATTCCAGGAACAAATGAAGCACACTTAAGTCTAAGTTTATGGTATTTAATACCATATACTTAAACTCTACAGGAATCTAGTTCAGATTTCACTACAAAATGCGATCTTTGTTCATTTGATATTGAAAGTGAAGGTTTTGATCGCATGATATAGCGGAACACTTCAACGCCTGGCGCTTACGGTTTGTGTCAACGCTTGTCCCAGGAATTATAAATACGCTCTCGTAATCACGGTACGACTCGGATTCAACCGTCCTATAAGAGGAGATAAATCATCTTATGTCCATCAAAAAAATTAACACTACAACAACATTTGTTGTTGCAGCAGGTAAATCCCGCTTATCCCACGATTCAAAACTCAAATTCGCAGTTTTGCCGCGTAAAACTTCAATCGTTGACAGTTAACTCGGCGCGAAAATTGTAGATTCAAAAAAGAATAATCGTGGGACATCGGTTGGAATCAATATGCGCGTAAATAAAACTCACTTTTTCAAAGGCACTTGGATATCCGTTGCATTTCCCCCATTTCTCGAATCGGTTATTCGACAAGCCACCATATTATACGCTAAAAATCCCATTGAAAAAATTGAATTTTTTGTAAAAAAAAAATACCTTTTTCCTGTTTCCGACGTTTCCGTTTATTGCAAATTTTGACAGCGCAAACAGATAGAATTATAGCCACAATGAAAAACAAAATTCCACCGACGACACCGGCTGTTATAGCTTTATGTTTCACTCTTGCTGGCACCGAAAACTTCACTTCTTCACTAGCTTCGTAATTTTTCATAGAATATGCTAAAATTCTAAAATAATATGTCCTGCCTCCCACTAAATTTTTCACTGTAAAGAAGAAAAATCAATTTTGATTTTTTTTTTTTTCAAAAATGATAAACTTTTACCTAAGTATTGAGTATCTTCAGGTCGAATTTGAGCTTTGTTCAGTGTTTTCCATCCCCCATCGGTACGATATTTGATGGAATAATGTTGAATTAAATCTGCACGTTCTAAAGGCGGCTGCCAAGTTATCAAAAAACCATTGCTAATTTCAGTTACAGTCAAATTCCGAGGGATACCTGGCTTTGGTCCTAAATGCAAGAGTTCTAAATTATATATAACAAGAGTATTGAAAAGAGTACACGGAATCACTTCCATTGGATATTTTTTATAAAAAAAAAATCCAATGGATTAAGATGATTAGAATGAATTAATTAATATACAGATTTCTTTTCCAATACCTTTTGGTTTGTAGACTGGGGGAATAAAGGCACTTCCGCTCGAATCAGTCGGCAATATAACATTACTATAGTCTGAAATATCTGAAAGCAAAACTGAAGACTAACATATTAAAATTTTCCTTTGGCAGATTTGTCAAATTACTACAAAAATCCACAATATAGCAAAATCAGAAATAAAATACACCAAAATTTATGAAAAATGTAATGTAATAGTATACTCATTAATTCATTCTTTTAGAACAAAAATAAACAATGAAAGAAGAATCAGAAAAGGCGTCCTTACCCGAATTCTCGTTTGGTGTTGGTGTTACTTGAACTTTATGCGGTAAACTGATGTCTAATCCACGCAAGCAAATAAATAATTCAATTGGTAACTTTTGTTTTGCAATAATTTGACAAGGTGTTTAAAGTTATTAAATTTTTTTCTTACCCAAAGTTCTCACAGTGATAATTTTGCTCATCATTCCCTCTCCTAACGCATTCTTCCCAACAACTTGAAATTCGTAGGTGGTCGATGGTGCAAGTCTATTAATTTTAATTTGCGTACTTCCTGCCGGTGTGACTGGTAAAGTATTCCATTCAGTCGCACCTTGCTCCCTATACCAAATCGTATAATTTTGTTTATAATCCGGTCCTCCACTATATCCCGGCAGCCAAGATAACGTCACCGCAAATTCCATTGCTGTTCCTGTTAGATTATAAGGAGCATGTGGTTGCGTCCCTTCAACTACTAATCTTGTCGCTGTAACAATCGTCGCAACTTCATTCGAAGCAACACATTGATAAAATCCAAAATCTGTCGATCGTAAACTTTCAATTGTGATATTTCCTCCGACGATTTTGACGCGGTTTTTTGGTAAAGGGCTTCCATCGCGACGTTGCCATTCAATTGTTGGTTTTTGTGTGCCTTCAGCTTCTTGTGCTTCGCAATGCATTTCGACAGTTTCGCCGACTTTGCGTTGATACATCGCTTCAGGTTCGATTGTGAATACTGGTGGTTTTCGAACTAAAACTTCCATTTGACCGGAAGATCCTTGAGTTCCCTGAGCATTATAAGGTGTACATGTATAACGACCTTGATGATTTTCATTGACTCGGGTAAAAAGCAAAGAACCGTTGTTCATTATTACAATATCTTTTGTTTGGTACGGTTCCAACAAGCGTTTGTCTTTGGTCCACGTTACGTACTGTAGAGGAGGATTTGCTTTTATGTAACATTGAACAACGCCAGCGAGGCGAAACGGCAAATATTGGATGGTTGGAGTAAATGTTACTTTAGCAGGATCTAAACCAAAGCAAAAATCAAATTGCAAAAATTTTTGACTAATGTGTATATTTACATTCGACGTTGAGATATGCAGACGCTGACTGGGGTTCACCTATACCATTACTAACTTCGCATAAATATTGACCAGAATCGTCGGAACTGACAGGATTTATAACCAAAGAACCATCTCTTCGTATAGTTACTCTAGTTTCTAAACTTGCTAGTTCTTTAACAGGAGCGCCTTCGCGAAACCATTTCACTGTAACATTGCCAGGTTGAGCTTTCGCTTCGCATGTAAAATGCACTTTTTCGCCTTCAAGTTTAGTCTGGTTTGTTGGAGGAACCATTATCACAGCACCTCCGGCTATTATCACTCTTGCAGTATGCGAAATTTGACCTTCACCATTACGAGCTATACATGTATAATCGCCTATATCTTCATGGCGGATATTGGAAATGCGGAGTTCTGTCCCATCGTTGAATATCCCTTGAAAATTTAATTTAAAAAAAAAAAATTATAATTTTTATTTTAGTACCTATAGTAGCAGAGGGTTCTACGGGATTAGCATCTTTGTACCAAAGAATTTCAGGTGTGGGTGTGCCTTCAGCAGTACAAGTAAGAATAATGGCATCTCCTAGATTGACATAAATTATTTCGGAAGGGGTATCGGTGAAGCGTGGTGGAGCATGCACATCAAGGTGGAACCAAGTACCATTTTTATGCGAGTTCGGAGACCGGTTAAGAAATACCACCTTGCATTCATACCTTGAAAAAATTTAATGTTTTTCTTGTAAAAAATTTAATAGTGATACGAACCAGCCTTGGTCCGACTCGCGGATATTTGTCAAATTGAGCGAAGCAGCGCCATAGGGTGAGTCCGGAGATACCCGGGAGACTCTTCCTTCATAGCCTTCGCCACTATGAGTGGGATAACTTTCATACCAAATATAAATCGGTATGTCCTGTCCCTTTAAACATTTCTAATAAAGGTACCAGCAAGTACTTCAGTAACCCAACAAATCTTAGCAGATTTGTTCGAATCACTTTGATTAAAATTTAAAATGAAAACTACAGCGTGCACTATCTAAGCCAGTCAAAGACATAAGAAAGAACATTCACTAGAAGAAATCTAAAATACTTTCGAGACTAATAGAGATGAAGAGAGACAGATAACACATACCTATTTTGCAAATTAAAACACAAAGCTAGCACGAAAATATAAAAAAGGGAAAAAAAATTTCATTTTGCAAATAAGAATATTTTTGTGCTAGCTCCAGGACAAACAAAAATTTCGTGATTGTTAATGAAGCGAATATTTTGTGTTAGAAGAATGTGCAAAAGGACGCATTATTAGTGTTTTAACCTTTTAATTACACCACAATTGGTTTGATTATCTAAGATGAAAATGGTTAAAAATCCAACTCTGTTGAAATTTCGGAACTTTTTTCAACAAAAATTGGATTAGATGAATCTAGAATTATCTGCTCTCTTTATCCTATTAGAAATGTACAAATCACTATGGCCAAAAAGAATGAACATAAAAATGGAGATGATTGGTGGTTTGCACTTAACATCTCCAAATAAAAAATTTAAATGAAAAAAAAAACGGTCTTTAAATACTCGAAAAAACATTACTGGAAATTTTAATAATTATATTAATTTTATCTTTATAAAATTTTGTTTCAATTTCGCAGTTATGTTGCTTCAAGTGTCAAACCCTTGTAAGACTTCTTCGTTGGCCACCACAGTATGAGAGCAGACTGGATGAAATCCTACCGTTTCGCCTACCTTCTTCTGCCATTGCAAAACATACGGCACGGGATGTCCATCGGGAAATTCCACGTGGCAGTTGAATACGACTGACTCACCCAAAATGGCCGTGATGTGGATGTAACCATCTTGAGTTGTGGTACAGAAACCTGGAAGAAATTTCGAAAATTTATGACAGGCGTGCCTCAATTAAATTTTTTTCTGAATACACTAGCAATTGAATTGCAGAATTATCTTGTTTGAGCTGAAACTGAAAACTTTGTTTCAAATCTTAAAAATAACAAAAAAATTAAAAAAATCGCAAGCTAAATTATGGGAAATCTTAACATTTATTTTAGAATTTTCTTTAAAAAAATTCTTATCCAATTTTATTTAATGCATGAAAGGGAGACTCTTATGAAAAAGTTTTTGCAAATTTTTCAGTTTTCCTTAATTTCTTAATTTAATTCAGAGTGCGGTCTTTGAAAATTTCTATTTCTTATATTTATGAAAAAACTGAAAAAACTTCTTGTTTCAGATGAAGCAACACTTTGATAATCACCAAGCGGAAAATTTTATTTTCAGTCCTTACAGCTTCGGAAAAAAACATTTTTAAATGGGATCGTTTTTTGACTATTTTTTTCATAAACTAAATATTCCCGAAATTTTTAAATATTGAAAAAATCAATCAAAAGCAGTTACATTTTCAAGAAAATATCTGAAAATAATGAAATTTTTAGCTTCTCATCGAAACCTCAAGCAATGAAAAAGATCAAACAGCATTTTGATAAACAGTCAAGAAAAAATTAATTTCCAGACTCACAGTTTTTTATAAAAATTTTTTAAGTTGTTCCATGTCCCTAACAATTTTTTTCCTAACTTTTTTTAAGTGGATCCATGTGCCTAACTTTTTGACATATTTTAAATTTTAGAGTATAATTTTTAAAATTTTTCGGTTGTTATATTCCATCAAAACTGAAAAAATCTTAGTTTCAAATCAAGCAACATTTTGATAAACACCCAGCAAAAAAATTCATTTGCAGTCTGTCAATTCAAATATCCCAGAAACTTTAAAACACAAAAAAATCAATCAAAATCAAAATAATGTTTTTCAGATTCCTCAGTGTATAAAAAATTACCTGTATGTGAAAGCAATGTTATCAAAGCAACAGTTGTTTGAAGAACAAGTAGTGGTACCGAAACGGTGGTCAGCGGACGAGACTTGCCCCCTGGGTCTGTGCGCATGCCCATCCCGGCGGTCCCATGCTCCCTGCTAGCCCCTCATTGCCGGTTTCTCTAAAACGCAAAAAATTATTTTTACATTTTTCATTGAATTCAAAAAAATTCTTAATCCCAAAAATCAATTAAAAAAATGATACCTACCGTTTATGCACATTTTGCATTGCGATCTGTCATCCGATTAAGTTGGACTTGAATCAGCAACACTAAAAAAATATCTGTATTAGTTTAGCCTACATTTCCCAGGAAAAAAACCGAATTAATTGTCCCACTTTTATGACACATATTAAAGACACGCAATCCATGAAACTATTTTTTTTAATCAAACCAAATACAATCATCCCAAAAATGCTGCAATTAAAATTTATAAAAAAAAATTATTTGCTAAAAATAAATTACCCATGCGCAGAACACACCTTAAAGTAATTAAATATCCTTTGTTAATAGACACATTATTCCATATTTGTCTAAAAAAATCCACTTCACTTAATTATTATTAAAAAAAATTATTTAATGTGAGTAGTATGAAAAGTTGTATTGAAATTTGGATTTAACTCATAGGTTATTCTTCGTATAGTGGCACATACATGAAAACAGTGGCGCGCGACTTTATCGCAGGGTAAATTGTGGCGAATGCGCCGGTTCTCTTACACCCTCCTAGTTTTGCCATATTGATCCGACAATCCAGGGTTTTTGGCGCGGGATACTCAAACTATTGACAGCAAATGCGAAAGTGATCAAACGATTAAAAGAAATCAAAAGTATTTCAAAATTATATTTCATACTCCTGGAAAATTAAATATACTCAACTTTTGCGTGTTGATTAACTACGACCTAAATACATAGTCTTTTTTTTTTAATTTGAAAATAATTATTCATTGCGTGTTTGATAATTAATGTTTATTTATGACCTACATTTGTTTTATTTTTTTTAGTTTGGTATTATTACATCTACCTCAATTTGACCTGTTTAGAGTGAACAGATTCAGTACTGACAGGAATAACGTAAAAATCGATAGAGATAGTGACGTTGTAGACCCACCCATGACGTCATTAAACTTCAAGCAAAGATTTAAAGCTCAGAGACAAGCAACCCCATATTTCACTACTTCAATCACTTACGCTTAAAAATTTATAAAAGGGTTGAGGCGCCATTTATACTACAATTTGGACAAGTAGTCGATATTTGAACTAATTTATCAATAAATAAATAAAATTGGAAAAATGAGAATTTTATTGTATGAGTTTTCTAAATTTTCAAGTGTTAGTCTCAAAAAAGCACATTTTCTTATCCAAATTTGTTTAACGTGTGAAAGAGAAATTTCTTTGCTTTCTTTCTGGAACAACAAAATTTCTAGTTTCAGAGCAAGCAATCACTCAGTCCTTACATTTTCTTAGGAAAAAATTTTGAAAAAGAAACGAATTTTTAATTAATTTTTAAAAAAAGACAATCAAAAACATAATTATATTAAAAAAAGAATCTGAAACCGTAAAAACTTGTTATAGAAAAATTCTACAGTATTTTGTTTTTTGAATTTGCAATAAAAATTCTAATTATTATTACTATTATTTTATGGGGAAAAACTTCATTTCAGCACAGAAATTTATGGGAAACTTGTAATTAAATTTTCAAAGTTGAAAATGTCAACCACAGTTAAATCGCCTAAACTTTGAAAATTTGCACTTTTCTAATTAAGAAAAGACGTCAAAGATGTGAAATGTAAAAATAGTTTAAAAGTTTACTACATAAAAGATTAATAGGACTACACTTTTGCTATAAAGCTATTCTTATCCGAGAAAAATAGGAAATTTTATCGCTAAAACCAACTGATTCAGTTTCTACTGGAGAATAAAATTTTTATATATGGGAAAAAAATAAACTGCCTACCAAAAATTGGGATAAATGTTTGCTATGTTGGTACTTCATTTCTCTAAGTTGGTGCTCCCTTAGATTGAGAAATATTTACACCACGTCATTTTAAAGAATTTGAGGTTAAGTTAATGCAAATGTAGAAGAAGAAAACTGTCAGTCAGAGACGTCAAAAAACGTCAAGCTATTTAAAAAAATTACGCCAACTAATGAAACTCACTGAGAAAATTTAATTGTTCATTCAACTTAATAACGATAAATTCACTAAATTTCAAATTTTAAGTGGGCAAGTTTATTTTTTTCCCATATATTGTTGTTTCTATACAGAAAAAACATTAAAATTCTGATTGTTTTATTTACAAATGTCAATAATATTGTCATGTTCTGATCTAAATTTTAAATTTACTATTTTATTTATCTAAAAACCGATTTTGTTTCATTTGATCGCAATAATAGGTTTAAATAATTCCTTTTGAAGTTCCCTAAACCGACCAATGAACGCCAAACATTAAATTATCACTTCTTTTTATCAACCAATCAACAAGCTATATTTTCTTAAAAAATAAAAATATTGACAAGTCAGATAAGATAAAATATGGAGTGTTTTTTTTATTATTGATAAATGTCCATTTTAAACAAATTAAACCGCACTCATTGGTTAATTTTAACCAATCAGATGGTAGATTTACAAAACAAGGAAAATAATTGTCAAATCAGCTACAAACTGACTTGAAACAAATTTGTGACAGTGGCACTTATTTATCTGACATTTATCAAATAAACTACGACTAAATATTTAATCAGGGATTTCAAAAAAAAAAAAAATATTTTTTACTGCAAAAAATGTTTATACATTAAAAAAAATAAAATTCACCAAAAACATTTGCTAATTCTTTATTTATGATCAGTCTATAACAAAAAAAAAGAATGAAAGTGATTTGTTGTGATTCGATTTTTTTTCGAAAGTTAGTAAAAGCTATACTTACACTAGAGAATTATCCAACTAATACAGATTGAATTAAGTTTCTAGTGGAAAACAAAATTTTTTGAACCACGTCATAAGCCAAGGTTAGGAGTAGAAAAATTATTTGAAATTTCTGTCTGATATCTTATGTGGATTTCAACTGAGGATTTACTCTCCTTAATTAAAAATTAATTAATAAATTTTGGTTAATTATTTGACAAATGTCAGTCAGATGAGTGCCATTGCCCCAAACTTACTAAAACAAAACATTTTTTGATCCAACATAAAACTAAAAAAAATACTAAAACCCTAAAATCTAGTCTATGACGGTGGGCGTCTATCCATAACTCAAAAAATACTGATAGCATATAATTGAAAAATTGGCAGCGAAATTTTTTTAAGATGCTCTATTTGACTAAAATATTTGCAAAAATCTGACCTGGTTGTAGTGGAAGTAGACCTCAACTTTCTTGTTTTAAATGGAACACCCCATATTTTTCTACGTTTTTGAATTCTGCGACATATTTTAGGTCACTTTTATACCAACAATTTTTTTTCTAAACTCAACCATTTAGAAGATATCTGCAACTTTAATTGAAACATGACAGATGCAGAGTTAGAGGTAATCAGTCGGCTAAACGGCTGTTTATTTTAAAATAGTCTTTTGGCATTTTATAATGCAACATTTTAAAGTGTAAACCTTACTAAAATATTAAACCAATCTTCTTTAGGATGTTCAAAAAATATATTTGAAAACTGACATGAAAACGTTATCAAATCTCGAAATTTTGAAATGGAAACCCCTATTTATTGTTATATTCGTGTTTGGCTTTAAAAATGAAGGCAATATTGTATGAGGTTGTCTATACTTAAACCTAATCGTTTCTTATTTACTTTAAGAAAACTTTCACAAAACTTCATACGGAAATGTCTTTATTTTTGGATCTAAAGTTGAATATAAAAACATAAATGGGAGTTTCCATTTGAAAATTTTGAGTTTTGACAACATTTTCATCTCAGTTTTTTCCTACACCTGTAGGAGATTGGTTCAATTTTTTAAGCTGAATTTACTGTCTTAGGACTTATGGAATTGATAGTATTTTAGCCATGATTACTTTAACTCTGCGTTTATTCCATTTAAAACAAAAAAGTTGAGGTCTACTTCCGGTATAACCAGAAGTGCCACATGTTTTAAATTCTTTTAGAAAGACAGACCATCTTGAAAACACTTAGCAGCCAAATTTTCAATAATATACTATCACTATTTTTTGAGTTATAGATAGACGCCCATCGTCGTGGGACACCCTATATTTAATAAAAAAAAACAAATATACAGGATGGTCCAGGCCAGCTCCCGTCTTCTGTAGCTCCGTTATAACTAAAGTTGGACTTTTGATATTTTGTAGACGTTATTTGTGCTCTAAGATGCATTTCAGGAAAATATTTTTGATTATACAGAGTATTCCAAAAAAGTGTGACGCCATATTGATAAAAATTTTTAATGACAAGCTATTATTTTTTTGTCTTCATTAGGATGCCCTTTTAGTTTCTTACATGTCTTTGAAGTTCTTTTCAAATCGGTTGAGGGACTACTGTTAAAAAAAAAATAAAAACCAAATAAATCGGTTTTTCACCTGTAGTTTTAAAAATTAATTAAAAATAGAAACAGTGCATTTTTGGTGACATTATTACTAGGTAAGTGTTGACCAAGGTCCAGCAGACTTATTAATTAAGTTTGATTGATCTGATTTACTACAGGCTGTTTACAATTTATTTCCAAACTTTTTAAAATTTCGAGCCTTCCACTTTGCTTATTCCAAATAGCAACCCCTCCTTATTTTTATATCATTCGAAGCAGAATTAAAAAACGACATTTTTTATTATGAAAACCCTATTGCAAATCCTAATACCTTCGGAGTTATTTGCCAAAAACTCATCTTTCCAACCATTTGAGTGACAAATTTTATGGATAAAAAGCAAATTTGAATTCAACTTTTGTTCATTTTTATATCATTTGATGCGTAATTGAAGAACAAACATTTGTTTGTATTACAATCCAGTTGTAGATCCTAACATATTGAGATTTATTTGTCAAAAACTCGTTTTTTTGACTTTGACAAACAGCTATTAACAATAAGATAAATAACATAAATTAACATATCAAAAATTAACTGTCTATAAAAGTAAATGTCGTCCGTCCTTTTGAGACACAAATGTAAACGAGCATGAAAAGACCTTGTGGTTCTTCTCAATTGATCGGGTGTATAATGTTGTTAAATGCATTTCTAATCTTTTCCTGCATGTTTTCTGGTGTGCCCCACAAAAAGAAATCAAGTTTAGTTAAGTCGAATGATCGGCCACGTAATTGGTCCTCCTCTTCCAATCCACCGATTTGGAAAGCTTATGTTAAGATAGTCCTGAACATGTCTTGAATAATGCGCAGGAGCTCGATCGTGTTGCAGCCACATTGCAAGTCTTACAGCTAATGGCACATTTTCACAAAGAACTGGCAACTGATTTTGCAAAAAATCAAGATACATTAGTCATTCAAATGCTCATTAAAAAAATTAGAACCAATGATATGGTCGCCAAGAATTTCTGTTCATACATTAATTGACCATCGGTGTTGTTGATCGATCTGTCTGAACATCCTTCGATTGTGATCTGAGTAATAATAAAAATTATGTCGATTCACCAGTGCATGTTTATGAAACGTGGCTTCATCGGAAAACAGCACATTATCAAAAAAGTTATAATTTTGTCTAACGCCCAATTACAAAAGTTTATCCGTTGTTCAAAAACTCCTTCGTAGAGTTTTTGATGAAGCTGGATGAGGTAAGCATAGAAATGGTTTTCTTTTAAAATTCTTTGAACAGTGCTTTTGCTTATACCAACCGCATCAGCAACTGTTTTTTGGCTGGTGGACGGATTTTCAGTAGCAGAGTATTTGTCTGTTTCTTACAGGTTTTAGATAGTCCACATTTCCATTTTGTATGAATCTTTCTAACTAAAGTCTTGCAAGATCCTTTTGTCTGGATGTCATCTTTCTGGGAAACGCTGTGCGTAAACTCGACTTGCCAAAAAGCAGTTTTTTGACATTCCCCTAATATGAACATCATATCGACAATCTCTTCTCGGTTGTAGTCCATGATCAAAAATAGGTAAGTAAACTCAATGAATTGACAATGACAATAAAGACAATGCCAATAATTGTTAAAGTTATTTTCTACAATTGTTTATTAAAATTTGTTAATAAAATAGTTGGAAAGATGAGTTTTTGGCAAAGAACTCCGAAAGTATTAGAATTTACAGTAGGATTTTCATAATAAAAAATGTTCGTTTATATATAAAAATGAAGAGGGGTTGCTATTTGAAATAAGCAAAGCAAAAGACTCTAAATTTTGAAAAGTTTGGAAATAATAATAATAATAGATAAAAAACAGATTTTTTTGGTTTTTATTTTTTTAACAGTATTCCCTCAACCGATTTTAAAAGAACTTCAAAGACATGTAAGAAACTAAAAGGGCATCCTAATGAAGACAAAAAACTAATAGCTTGTCATTAAAAATTTTTATCAATATGGCGTCACACTTTTTTGAAATACTCTGTATAATCAAAAATATTTTCCTGAAATGTATCTTAGAGCACAAATAACGTTTACAAAATATCAAAAGTCCAACTTTAGTTATAACGGAGCTACAGAAGACGGGAGCTGGCCTGGACCATCCTGTATATATTTTTTTTTTTAATATAGGGTGTCCCACGACGATGGGCGTCTATCTATAACTCAAAAAATAGTGATAGTATATTATTGAAAATTTGGCTGCTAAGTGTTTTCAAGATGGTCTGCCTTTCTAAAAGATTTTAAAACATGTGGCACTTCCGGTTATACCGGAAGTAGACCTCAACTTTTTTGTTTTAAATGGAATAAACGCAGAGTTAAAGTAATCATGGCTAAACGACTATCAATTCCATAATGGTCTTTTGGCATTTTAAAACGCAAGTCCTAAGATAGTAAATCCAGCTTAAAAAATTGAACCAATCTCCTACAGGTGTAGGAAAAAACTGAGATGAAAATGTTGTCAAAACTCAAAATTTTCAAATGGAAATTCCCATTTATGTTTTTATATTCAACTTTAGATCCAAAAATAAAGACATTTCCGTATGAAGTTTTGTGAAAGTTTTTTTAAAGTAAATAAGAAACGATTAGGTTTAAGTATAGACAACCTCATACAATATTGCCTTCATTTTTAAAGCCAAACACGAATATAACAATAAATAGGGGTTTCCATTTCAAAATTTCGAGATTTGATAACGTTTTCATGTCAGTTTTCAAATATATTCTTTGAACATCCTAAAGAAGATTGGTTTAATATTTTAGTAAGGTTTACACTTTAAAATGTTGCATTATAAAATGCCAAAAGACTATTTTAAAATAAACAGCCGTTTAGCCGACTGATTACCTCTAACTCTGCATCTGTCATGTTTCAATTAAAGTTGCAGATATCTTCTAAATGGTTGAGTTTAGAAAAAAAATTGTTGGTATAAAAGTGACCTAAAATATGTCACCGAATTCAAAAACGTAGAAAAATATGGGGTGTTCCATTTAAAATAAGAAAGTTGAGGTCTACTTCCACTACAACCAGGTCAGATTTTTGCAAATATTTTAGTCAAATAGAGCATCTTAAAAAAATTTCGCTGCCAATTTTTCAATTATATGCTATCAGTATTTTTTGAGTTATGGATAGACGCCCACCGTCATAGAGGCACTAGATTTTAGTATTTTAGTAATTTTTTTAGTTTTATGTTGGATCAAAAAATGTTTTGTTTTAGTAAGTTTGGGGCAATGGCACTCATCTGACTGACATTTGTCAAATAATTAACTAAAATTTATTAATTAATTTTTAATTAAGGAGAGTAAATCCTCATTTGAAATCCACATAAGATATCAGACAGAAATTTCAAATAATTTTTCTACACCTAACCTTGGCTTATGACGTGGTTCAAAAAATTTTGTTTTCCACTAGAAACTTGATTTTCAGTAGCAGAGTATTTGTCTGTTTCTTACAGGTTTTAGATAGTCCACATTTCCATTTTGTATGAATCTTTCTAACTAAAGTCTTGCAAGATCCTTTTGTCTGGATGTCATCTTTCTGGGAAACGCTGTGCGTAAACTCGACTTGCCAAAAAGCAGTTTTTTGACATTCCCCTAATATGAACATCATATCGACAATCTCTTCTCGGTTGTAGTCCATGATCAAAAATGTCACCAACGGGAAGTTGAGCTTCCTCTTAGGTCGAACACCCTAGCGAGGTTGCAAGCTATTGCTGATATCGGAATTTGCGAATTCCGATGAGCAATAGCTAAGTCAGCCTTCCGGTGGTTCGAACTACGGGGTCGCCGTAGAGAAACGTAGAATTCATTCATTCGTTGATAGGCAGTGGAAAGTGACAAAGGGTGACATATGGTCGGTGCCATGAAGAGTGGTATAGCGACTAGAATGTAAGTGAACCTTTACATCACATTAGTGTTAGTTTGGTAGTTAAATATAGACTCTTACGAAAGGAAACTTCCGTTTTGATTATTGTCCCCTGTCCACCCCGTCACACACGTGACATTATGGTGGAGGCGCCCCAAGATTTCGGAATTTTAAAATGAAGTTCGTATTAGTATGAAAGATTTACAATTGAAAAATTACCGTGACGTGGAATTCGCCGACGGCACGATCGGTGGATAGGAGGCAATATGTTCGCGTAAAAGTTAGGGGTCAGCGAAAATAGGAGTCAATGCCCAAGGGCGAAGAAAGGGAACCGCCACTGACAAGAAGACGGGCAAAGGAGCACGAGTACGCGCAATTTAAACCGCCATTTCGCAGTACCGAAATTTTTGGACAGCAATCGGTACCCCCAACCGGAAGCGTAGAGATAGTGGTGCAAGCGGGAGGTTCATGGAAAACAGTAAGGGAATTGGAGACGATTCTTGAAAGAAGGAAGGACAGAGAGCACGACGAGTCGTCAGGAGAAGAGGACGAAAACGAGGAAAGCGTTAAGGGCACCGAGGAAACAAAAGAGAAACAAGAGACGAAGAACGAAGAAAACAAAGTAATGGCCGACACGACCATCCGCCAGGCTCTGGCTACGGCCAAAACCCCGGCAACGCCAAAATTTTTGTCGCCACCTTCCTTCAATCCAGCCACGGTGGATCCAAATACCTTCATACAAACATACAATAGGGTAGCACTGGCGAACGCTTGGGACGACAACTTGAAAATTGCGTACCTTCCGATTTTCCTAGAAAAAGCGGCGTCGGTTTGGTACAATGAGTACACAGGAGAAGCACAAAACGCTACAAAAACGTGGAGGCAATTAGTGGCAGACTTCCTAGAGGAATTCGGACGAGGAAATTCCACGAAAAACGCAAGAATTAGGTTTGAAAGCCGCAAACAGGGAGTGAATGAAGATATAAAATCCTATTATTTCGAGTTATTGTCGCTTCAACAGGAATATGACCCTCAAATGTCGGATGCGACATTCAGGATGTTTTTCGAGGAGGGTTTGCTGCCACAGTTAGCGGAAACATTTTTGATGTTTAGCGACCCAGAGATGAGTAAGAGAGACATCAAAAATCTTGTCTTCAAAATTAGCGAAGTGAAGAAAAAGTCGCTGATCAACAACATTTCAGCGGACAGTGCGTTCGTAACAATGAACGACAGAACGCACCGTCAGCAAACGGAAGCGAACAGGTCACGGACCAGCCACGAGGAAAACCGGAAATGGGAAAATCGGCGACAACAATTCCCAAATACTAGGACCAAGGACGGGAGACCCATCTGTTTTTCCTGTGGTAAACCGGGACATTACGCATCGGTTTGCAGAAATCAAGAAAGAAAGAACTTCGAGAGGAACCCGGCTCCCCAGACGAAAAAATGCTTCGTTTGCGGAAAACCTGGACATTTTGCGGCCGTCCGCCGGAACAGGAAGAAGAACGAAGGTAGGAGCGACGGAAAAAATTATGCGGGAAAAGAGTAAGGACGGCGTCCGACGTGCGTCCGGATGTCGTCCAAGTCGACAGCATTTTCACAACCGGGACGCCGACAAATATATTATTAATAACGGGGTATCATAGAGGTAAGAACGTAGACGTCATAATAGACACGGGGTGTAGTAATAATCTTGTAAGTAGAGAGTTAGTAGAGAATAAGTTATCAGATAAGAATAGATTATTTTTAAGGACGGTAGGGAACCACAAAATTCCCACCTTAGGTAAGACAAATTTTGAACTACATTTAGGTAATAGGAAATTCGAATTCGAGGCAATCGTAGTTGATAAATTGCCAAGTCCGGTAATCTTAGGAGATGCATTTTTAAAGCGCGAAGAGGTCATCATAAACTACGGGGAAAAAATGATCCATTTCCCGAGAGCAGGAGTGAAGATAAGAACGAAGTCGGAAAATAGGTCAAAGAGTGATGACACAAACACTACCGTACTACAAACGGAGACGAAAAACGCTGACGACATCAAGAAAATCAAAGTGATGACACAGACAGATGTTATTCTCAGACCTGGACGCCCGGTAAGAATTAAATTAGGGACAAGTGCCAAACAGGAAGACGGAAAAGATGGCGAATTCATAAAAAATGAACGATTTTTGGTACCTAGGGGACTGCTGATTGGTTTATTAGAAAAAACCAATAACAATCAACTTGAAACAGTACTCACCTCAAGAGCAAACAACTGCATTCGTGTTTATAAGGGAACAACACTGGGATGGTTACAGGAGGAGGCGGGCGATCTACTTGGCGAAAAATTTTTCTTGTACACGTCGATAAAGAAACACAGCGTGAAACCTGATGACCACAACATAAACAGCTGTTTACCGGAGTCAGATAAAAAGAAAATAAACAAACTATTACAGGAATTCTCGGACATTTTTGCGAACTCAACGTCAGAATTGGGTAAAACAAATTTAGTAGAACACGAAATAGATGTACAAGGAGCCAAACCCATCAAGTGTAAGCCATACAGGGTATCACACATAGAACGCGAAATTATTAACGACCAAATTAACGAAATGTTGGAAAACAAAATAATCGAGCCGAGCACGAGTCCGTGGGGATTTCCAGTGGTACTGACGAAAAAAAAGGACGGAAAAATGAGGTTTTGCGTCGACTATCGGAAGTTAAATGAAGTGACGAAGAAATGCAACTATCCCATTCCCAACATAGACGACGTAATGACCTACATCGGGCACGACAGTCAATACTACTCAACCCTGGACTTAACAAGCGGATATTGGCAGGTAGCCGTCAAAGAAGAGTGTAAAGAGTACACAGCATTTATCGCTCAGGGTCAAGGTCAGTATCAATTTAACGTCATGCCATTCGGTCTTTGTTGCGCACCAGGAACTTTCCAAGCTCTTATGGACAAACTTTTTTCGGATATGAAGTGGAAGGACATCCTAATCTATTTAGATGACATCATCATTTTTTCGAGGACCGTTGAGGAACACATCGAAAAATTAAAAAGGGTATTTCAGAGGCTTCGAGAAGCAGGACTGACGTTAAAACCAAGTAAGTGCCATTATCTGAAAAAGGAAATCGAAATACTAGGGTTTAAAGTGAACGCTGAGGGCATCAGCGTGGATCAGAATAAAATAAACGGCATTGCAAATATGCCGACGCCAAAATCAGTCAAGGAGGTTCAACGATTTTTAGGAATGTGCAACTACTACCGCAAATTTATTAAGAATTTCTCAGCCATTGCTCGCCCACTACATGAAGTAACAAAAAGAAAACTGAAATTCGAATGGAGTAAGGAACAGGAACAGGCGTTCAACATGCTAAAGGAGAAAATGACGACAACACCAGTTCTTCGAAGATTTGACCCGAACAAGGATTGCGAATTAAGAGTGGACGCCAGTCTGCAGGGGCTCGGAGCAGTTTTATTACAGGTGGGAGAAGACCAACAAAGCCACCCTATCGCTTTCGTTAGCCGCAGCCTAACAAAGAACGAGAGGAACTTGGGAATTACAGAATTAGAATGTTTGGGGTGCGTGTGGGCTCTATCATACCTAAGACATTTAGTACACGGTAGACACGTAAAAATTGTCACAGATCATAGCGCAATTCGCTGGTTAAAATCAATCAAAGATCCAACTGGAAAACTAGCAAGATGGGCCATAAAATTATCAGAATTTCAGTACACCGTGGTTCATCGAAGCGGGTCAAAACACAAGGATGCTGATTGCTTGTCAAGGAATCCGGTAGCCGAAGGGAACGAAGCCGATGAGGTCGATTGCGAAGAAATCCCAACTTACCTCGTGGAACCAGACGAGTTGAGACAACTTCAGCTAGAGGACGATGAACTAAAGGAATTAATAACCGCAGTGGAAAACGACAATGACACAAATATCCCAATAGGGACAAGAAGAAGGGCAAAAAATTTTTCTCTTATAGATGGGGTGCTATATAAGAAAAACACTCGCGAAGTCGGAAGAGATCACCTACTCGCAATTCCAAAATCTTTAATAGGGGAAATCTTATATAACCACCACAGTGATCCACTAAGCGGACATTTAGGGACAACTAAAACGTTGGAAAAAATTCGAGAAAGGTACTTCTGGACTGGACAACAAAAAGATGTGGAAAAATTTGTTAGGGGATGTCCGGATTGCCAGTCTCGAAAAGGTGAAGATTTCAAAAAAGGAGCAGGATTGCTACAACCAATTCCTGTGGGGACAATTTGGTCAATGCTTTCGGTAGATCTCTTAGGACCATTTCCCAAATCGCAGTCAGGAAATACAATGGTAATTGTCTGCACAGAATATGTTTCCAGATATGCAATTGCAGGAGCCATCAAGGACGGTTCAGCAAAGAGCGTCTCAAGATTCATATTCGAAAATGTAATTACCATTTATGGAGCACCGCGTTGTTTTTTGAGTGACAGGGGAACAGTGTTTCGGAGCCAAATGGTAACCGAATTATTGAAATTGATGGGCGTGGCGAAGGACTTATACACAACAGCGTACAGACCACAAACAAACGGACTCGTTGAAAAATACAACAAAACATTAGCGGGTATGTTAGCCATTTTTACCGGGACTGACCAGCGAGATTGGGACGAATACGTAAAACCCACAACGTTCGGGTACAATACAAGCGTGCAGGCAACTACGGGGTACCCACCCTATTTAGTATTGTTCGGAAGACTTCCCACATTGCCGACGGAGGCAAATTTATTGGCAATGCAAGTGGAGAACAAGGACATCATTGAAATTCGGGAAAAACTGCTCGCAATTCAAGCGCAAGCGGCGGCAAATATCACCAAACGGCAAGGATACGACAAGGACCGGTACGACTCCTTTCATCGACATGTGGACTTTTCAGTGGGAGAACAAGTAAAGATGTTCGTACCAAGGCGAAAAATAGGAAAAAGTCCCAAATTGATGTGCCGATGGTTTGGGCCGTACACAGTGGTGAAAAAAGTAAGTGATGTCAACTACGAATTGGAGTTTGGTACGAAAAAAAAGCCAAAACGCGAAGTTGTTCACGTCAGTCGGATTTTGAAATATCACGACCCATGGACTTCTCCGACTCAGGGCCCGTGAAAAAGAAAAAAAAAATCTGTGTAATTAATAGTGTGTAAGATAGGTTAAGAAACTAATTAAGGGATAAGGGTAATTTTAGGAAAATAATGAATTAAAAAATTAAAATGTATCTTCTTGCAGATTTTTTATTCTTCCCATGACCATGTCTCTAGCAGAGGAAGTCGAAATCAGTACAGGGGTGTACTGGAAAAAGTTACCAGGGACAATTAATTATGAAGCCACCATTCCCCTTACCGATTCGACGAGCTGGAGGTCAAACATGAAGACAGAAAGTGAAATTAACCCGATCAACTATTGTAGCAGAGGAGAAGGAAAAGTCGGATGTAAAATAATCGATGAGATGGGGAGACTTTCGACCATCTATGAGAGGGAACGTTCAATGTTGGGACAAATGGTAGACAGTCAGGTTAAAGCGGGCCACCAAACAAACAGAAGATTTCAAAGGGCGCTGGACTTCATAGCAAGTTCATTCGAATGGTGTTGCGGGTTTGCGACACAACAAAAATTTAATAAGTTGGCAATGACAGAAGGCGAATTAGCACAACACGTGGAAGAAATCCAACGAGGATTAAGCGAAACCTTGAAAAACATAGGTAAGGAGTCACACGAATTTGCAGCGTACCAAAAAGAAGCAGCGACCGCTTTTGAAAAGGTGGAGAAAAGGATGCACATAATCGAAAAACTGGCAATGGACATGACAAACAACAACAACATTCACATGGAGGAGGACGAAAAATTAATCACAGCGGCGGTCTACAACACCTATCTAAATTTAAAAAGGACCTTGAACAACTTAAGGACGATGGAAGAAAACGAAATTGCGACCGCCTGTAAACAACACTTGATACCTCAGACCATCTTACCACCAGCAATTTTGAGAAAAGACCTACAGAAATTAGCCCTACACATCCAGCAACACGATCAGGAACTGGCCATTCCTACGAGTAACATCTGGATGTTATACACGCTACCGATAAGTGATTGCACGCTGACTGGAGGAAACATAACCATACAAGCACGAATCCCAATTAGAAGAAAAGGTTACACCTGGACTCTGTATGAGTTAATCAGTGTACCTTTCGCCTGGTACAACCACACTTGCAGGATTCAACATGAGAGCACATATGTCGCAATTTCGAACGGGAAGAAAATAGAGACGAGAACAATCTCCGGTGTGAGCCTGCACCACTGTCGACCTTTTGAAAATAAATTGTGTTTCCTACCGAGGTTTTCGGCCGATTCGATTCATGGGCCGACGTGCGTAAGAAAATTAATCTCAGGGGGGTCAATCGAAGAATTAGGAAGCCATTGTCCTATGACATGCTACAGATCACAAGCACTGACTATCACAGAGATCGAAGACGAAATATTTATCATGACTCATATTGACGAAAAAGCCAGTATTCGCTGTGACGCACATGAAACCACAATCGGACCTACAAGCGACAAAATTCAACCGGGAGCAAGAAAAATTCACGTGCCCTGTCATTGTACACTTATTTCAAGGGAAGAAGTCTTAATTGAAAAAAGATACCCATGCATAGAGCAGGAAGTGAAGGAAGTATCCGTAGTCCACGTGATACCGGCAATATGGTCCTCGCTTGGTTCACTAGTATTAGGTGAATTTAGGCAGAGGGACCAATTAAGATTTACGAACGTAAGCCAATGTCTCAACTTGAACTGGACTCTCACCGTTCCCCATCTCAATCTGACATCAACAGCAAATCGAGTGGAAGAGATAAGAGAACAGCTGAATAATCATAACATCGACCATCAGTTCAGCGCCACATACGCTTTGCACGGTGATACGATTTTACTGATTTGGAACACGGTCCTGTCAGTGTTCGTGGCATACTTGGTGTTAAAAAGGAATCCAGGAGGGATAATAATCGCTCCCACTCCAGGAGTGCACGCTTGGGGTGAGGAGAGCCAATTGGGTCACCAAGTGGTTCTCGTGCTCATGCACATAGCATTATTAACCTTTCTTATTTATGTATTAGCAAAAATTATTAAGTTGTGCTGCAGGAAAAGAAATTCAAAAGAGGCAAACTCTCGGCAAGGGTCAAAAATTCGAGAAGAAGAAGGTAGCGCGAGTTCGGAGGAAAATGAAGTACTTTCTCCAAGGCCAAGAGTGAACCACAGGGAAAAGAGTCGGTCGGAGGGACGACTCGAACTGGATGAAGCAAGCCTGCTGTCTTTGGCAAGAGGTCAAAAGACCAGAGTGACTTTGGAGCCACTCCCAACTAGGAGTGAAGTAATGATTCACAACGTAAGTGAAATCTAGAGAGAAAAAAAAACAAACACAAAATTAAGGGAGTCATGGGAGATAGAGAAAGACAAACAAAAGGGGGAATAGATTTTATAAGGGTACCTAGCTAGTATTATGGGGTTACAAAAAAAAAAAAGGAAGAAATTTTTGGAAAAAAAAAAAAGCGAGAAATAGTTCATGGTCGGACTGTTGATAATAATATCTGGGTCACAGTCACGGCTAAGGATGAAAGGAGATACCTGACAAGGTCGAACTAACTCGACTTAGTTCGGACTTGTCAGCAAAATAGTAATAATATGTAGTATCTAGGTCAAGAATCATGTAACGTAGTAGAGTCAGTGACTCTGATAGATGTAAATAGGTTAAGGATTGTTTGTAATTGTTGTTTTTTTTTCTTCTGCCCAACGCCCACGAGAAGAGCCTCACAAACCAAAGACAGAGTGGTCGGACAGGGAGAGCTGAAGGAGAGGCAGGTAGCCGTAGAACCGGGGGGATAGGAGAAAACGTCAGTCAAAAACTCAAAATAACATGAAGTGGAGGACTTCCTAAACCAAGCTACAAGCTGGAAGTCCCGACTCTGTGACGTATTGCCGTCGTACCCATTGGGAACAAACAAAGGCGTAGAAACAGTTACTGACTGTAACCTGAAAGGGTCAACACCGTAGAGGACGAGCCCCAAGTCATCATCAGGTCGTTCGAGAAGTACGCCCCAAAGAGATGGACCACCCACCACACATGAGGAACCCTGGTTCACCTACGCTGATCTGAAAGCCTTCCTGGTCCATTCTGGGAAGAAAGAAGACCCCTTCCAAAACATCAGGTGGCATAAGGGATGTTTCTTGAGAAGTGAGGATAACGCGGTTGTGGGTTGTTGGCAGAACTTAGAATTGTAACTGATAGGTTAGAATAGGAAATAAATTGTCGAGACGACAATCTTGAAGGGCCGGGCATATGTCACCAACGGGAAGTTGAGCTTCCTCTTAGGTCGAACACCCTAGCGAGGTTGCAAGCTATTGCTGATATCGGAATTTGCGAATTCCGATGAGCAATAGCTAAGTCAGCCTTCCGGTGGTTCGAACTACGGGGTCGCCGTAGAGAAACGTAGAATTCATTCATTCGTTGATAGGCAGTGGAAAGTGACAAAGGGTGACATATGGTCGGTGCCATGAAGAGCGGTATAGCGACTAGAATGTAAGTGAACCTTTACATCACATTAGTGTTAGTTTGGTAGTTAAATATAGACTCTTACGAAAGGAAACTTCCGTTTTGATTATTGTCCCCTGTCCACCCCGTCACACACGTGACAATAGGTAAGTAAACTCAATGAATTGACAATGACAATAAAGACAATGCCAATAATTGTTAAAGTTATTTTCTACAATTGTTTATTAAAATTTGTTAATAAAATAGTTGGAAAGATGAGTTTTTGGCAAAGAACTCCGAAAGTATTAGAATTTACAGTAGGATTTTCATAATAAAAAATGTTCGTTTATATATAAAAATGAAGAGGGGTTGCTATTTGAAATAAGCAAAGCAAAAGACTCTAAATTTTGAAAAGTTTGGAAATAATAATAATAATAGATAAAAAACAGATTTTTTTGGTTTTTATTTTTTTAACAGTATTCCCTCAACCGATTTTAAAAGAACTTCAAAGACATGTAAGAAACTAAAAGGGCATCCTAATGAAGACAAAAAAATAATAGCTTGTCATTAAAAATTTTTATCAATATGGAGTGACACTTTTTTGGAATACTCTGTATAATCAAAAATATTTTCCTGAAATGTATCTTAGAGCACAAATAACGTTTACAAAATATCAAAAGTCCAACTTTAGTTATAACGGAGCTACAGAAGACGGGAGCTGGCCTGGACCACCTGTATACAAATTTAATTCAATAAGATCAAAACTGCCATTTTAAATAAAGGAAAAACATTATAATGGGAAAATAAATAAATAAAAACCTCTAGAACTATCATTGAATCGATCTGTAGTTTAATTATGTTGTTGTTATTACTTATGCAATAACAGTTCTTAATTAAATATAAATGTCAATGTATTATAATGTATAAGAAATGTATACAATTGAGGTAAAAATAATAATAGAGATATTAAAAGAGAAATTAAAATTGAATATTTATGTGTTATGACAACTTATACTTTATTATGCACAGACATAGCAAATAAATGTAGAATTTTTTTCAATTTAATTCTATTTATGGTTTAGCTATGAATTTTTTTGAACCAACCTCAAAATGCAAAACACTTGCAGTTGATTGGTCAGTAATTTTCATTTTTTGTAAATATGCCCAATCATTGCGCTTGGTTATTGATAAAATGGACAAAACACAACACTCTTATTATAAGCCGATTTGTCTTTAAAAAGTTCAATTAAAAAATAAAGTGTTATAAGCTGATATAAAATTGAGTAAAAAATGTTATTTTGTAAACAAACCTCTTGTGCCAATTTTAGAAAAAGAATCATTTCTAGTGCGCAGTTTATTTCTGGCAACATTTTACAGAATATTAGTCACCGTCATAATAAAAAAAAGATTTGTTACTAAATATTTACGTAAAAAAATTAACTGTTAATGAAGTTAATATCAACTTTTCAAACAAATCACTAAAATTCCAAAGACTTCTTTTAAGAACATTCAGAAATGAAAAATAAACCATCAGTTATTTCAAATACTTTCACCCTTGAGATAGTGGATACTTTGTCAACATCAAATCTTCAACTTTACTCACAATCTCCACATCCACCCCTCGTTTTATCGGTTTTCAAGATCTTGGATTATCTTCAACCCTATTTGTCAATTTCTAATCCAAAACTATTTCAATAAATTCATTAAAATTAAATCATCAAAGTCTTAAGTCCAAACATTCATTACAAAAGACAACATTTCAAGTCCAGAATTATGTTAGAGTGAAACCAAAGAGCATCAGAAATGCGGAAAGCCGGGCGCGGTTCAGCCTCACCCTCTACCGGGCCAGTATCGATCCGACATAAAGACCGAAATATGCTAGAGACAAACACTAGCTTAACACATAACTGTGAAACATTGAAGAAAAACAAACAAAGTCAAAAATTGACTTACCTTATTAAGTTGGAAAAAAGATCTTTCTCAAGTCATAATCTGCAAAAAAAAATTAAATTATTAATTTAAATCTCCAGAGGCACATCCTCATCCTGTTCTACATTAATTATCGAATTCTAACGAATAGTCAAGCTGAACTAACAACAGGAAGTACTAACTCGTATAGTACTTAGATAAAGGTCTGTGAACTGCACTTATGGTAGTAGTAATCTTCGACTACAACGTAGGTAGAAATAAACACAATTCCCAACTATGTTAATTGATTAACGGATCGATAGTATTGGTTTTATTTTTATAAAGAGAGAAATTATAGTTTGGAATTGCAGATATTTAAATAACTGCAAATGCTCCAGTTTTATTTTAAGAAAAGCTAAAATAAGTGCTTGGAAAGCTTTGGCTTAATTATAACACTAAATTTTCGTTTTTATACAATAGCAGATTGTTCTTTCCATTAATTATAATAATAATAGTAAAAGTTTACTTTTTCTTTCTGTTGGAAATTGTAGTATGCGTTTCGGCTCGACTGCGTTTTCAACTCTCAACTTTTTTTGAGGGAAAATGATGCAACTTATCTCTTTAACAATTTAACTTCTTTCTGTGAAGATGAAGAAGACGACCTTCAACTACGGCTAACGTACTATGAGACTGAATCAACGGTCTTCGTGGAATTTCTACACTCAACGGTCAATTGCCCAACCGTTTTAAACCTACCATTATTATGCATGGGAATACACTGACACCAAATTGCATTTATTTTTTTAACATGATTACAAAAAAAAATAATAATAATTTGACATTCTTCATCAGATTAAGCAGCAAAACACCCACTTGCATTCTATGAAACTCCCATTAATAAAAATTATCAAAAAATTGCAAAACAATGATACCCTACGCAAATTGCGAAATAATAAATTTCTTCATTTCTTATAATTAAATGTCCAATGTACCTGTTCGAAAATGAGATAATCCTTTTATAACAAAAGTGAACACACCACTTTCACTGCAAAACACACGCACTTATTCATAAAACGAGAGATGAATAAATAAAATTGTCTCGTTTTCAATACAACTCAAAGGAAGAATGTTACAACAGCTCAGCGTCGGTTTCTGAACGGAGTGATCCCCAGGTTGGAGCATTTGAAGAACCGCCCTGCTCAATCCATATTATACTCTGAATCGCTTGCGTAGTTGAATCGTTGCCATAAAAAGGACGGAAGCCAGATAGGTGCATTGGAAGGAAATGCGGTTTCGGATAAAATTTCTACCAAAAAAAAAAAAAAAAATGCACGCGCTCATTGAATTTCAAAATCGGATTCTAATCAATTGAATTAAAAAATTAAAAGCAGAGATCTATTTCCCTCGAAAACTGGTTTCGTGTTAATGACATTGTGTCCAACCAACCAACTTCTTCGTCTTCATTCATTTATTACCAACTGGTTTTATTTTCTAAATGCAACTTGCACCATTGAAACATGTAAACATACGATCCTTTTGTTATGTCCTTTAGCATCTACCTGTGCCGCATTCTATTGTCTACGACATTCTTTTGTGAACTTTAGAATAACTCCATATGCAGGTGTTTTTACATTTAAAAAATTCACAATTACTTAAAATTAAAATATTGCAATTTTACAGATTATTTTATTAGTTTGTTTATATTGCTAGATTTACAAAAAAAATATAAAAAGGTTTCGCGCGCAAATTCAAACTTACCCGTTCGATTGTTTTTATATCTATGCTTGGTAAAAGCGCCATCTGTGCTGATCTAGTTCTAGTATTTGGTCCGTGCTACAACAAACATCCAAAAATTATAGTTTTTCCACAACTAAAGTCTTAATTAACGGCCAACCATGGTATGAGTATAAACAAAAAACTTGCATTTTTTAATAATTTGTAAATTTTCAACACAATTAAATCTTTTTCCATGTTTTACTAACCTACTTTAAGGGGCGAGCCCATTTTCACTTTTAACTATAATCGAAATTTTGTTTGGATTAATAATTAGCTGGTTTTCAGGGTAATGAAAGTTCGCTGCCCATGGAGCTTTGCTCAAATTGTAAGATTCTATCATTCTGAGTATATTTATTTCATTTTAAATTGTTATTTTTTTTTTAGTTGATGCTGATGAGATACGACGTCTCGGAAAAAGATTTAGGAAGCTAGATCTTGATAATTCTGGTGCACTTAGTATTGATGAGTTTATGTCTTTACCTGAATTGCAGCAGAATCCTTTGGTACAACGCGTTATTGATATTTTTGATGCTGATGGCAACGGCGAGGTGGACTTCAAAGGTATGTTAAAAAAATTTCAAAACACCATTTGGTTGGAGTTTTAAGCTGAAGTTCGTTTCTAAATGTTATTTTTCTAGTGTAAGGTTTATAAATTTTGCTAGCGTAAGTCCGACTGATTTGTCAAAAAAATATCAAATGCGACAGTTTTGAAAAATTAGGTTAGAAGCTGAAAATCATTCAAAAATCAAATGTAAATACTTATAATGTTCTAACGCTAATAATGCTTATATTTGTCTCTGAATCTGCTACCACATAAGAAAATTTCTGTCTTTTAGGTGTAATCAAAAGCACACACAAATGAATTTTGGAAAATTTAGTTGCTATTGTTCAAAAATCGAAATCCCCAAATTTTTAACTTGAAGTTTTGTATTTTTTCAGAGTTTATTCAAGGTGTGTCACAGTTTAGCGTAAAAGGGGACAAATTGTCAAAGCTGCGCTTTGCGTTCCGAATTTATGATATGGATAATGATGGGTTCATATCAAACGGTGAATTATTCCAAGTAAGTACACAGGTGCAATGTTGGTTGCATATAGTAATGCTAGAAGTAAAATGCGCTTTAGATTTTGGAATTTTAGGAAATGAATTTCAGTTTTAGATGAGTTTTTAGTGTACTGGAGATAATTTATGCACCAGGTTTTGGAATTTAGGAAATTTTGCGATTTCTGGTCAATATTTAATCAATGTATTCCTTATTGTTCTGAAAAATGAGATTAGAAGTCGAAAAAAAATCAAAAAATTATTCATTCCCAGTAGTATCAAAAAATATGCCAATTTCTGCCTACACTTGTTAAAATTTGAGATGAAAATTTATAAGTAGCAGTGACAGTGTGGCAGTGATGATCATTGTGGCAATCTTTACAATTTATTTTCCACCAATCGGCATTAACGAATGAATTTCTTATTGTGCCAACTTTAGGGAGAAAAAAATCAGATTTTTAGTGTTTTTTTTTCTCTACTTTACATTGTTTTTTCACAGGTGTTGAAAATGATGGTAGGTAATAACCTCAAGGATACACAATTGCAACAAATCGTAGATAAAACAATCCTCTTCGCTGATAAAGACGAAGATGGGAAAATATCATTCGAAGAGTTTTGTAATGTCGTTGGTAACACTGACATTCATAAAAAGATGGTAGTTGATGTTTAGACCAAAAGAAAATGATATTGTCCAACTTAAGACCTGATCATTTTCTTAGTATTGTGCAAAAAATTAGAAAAAAAATCCTTGCTTTAAAAGATAAGCTTCTCTATTGTTGTTTTCAGGTTTTTTGTTGGGTAATTAGCCTAAATTTTAAGTTTGATTCACTATTTATAAAAATATATATAAAAAATGGATGTATAATAAAATCTTATACTAACGTTATGATTCAATTTGCATGTAACGTGCTTGTTGTTTCCTGTTAAATATTTTGTAAATCAAAAAAAAAGTATGTATATTATAATGGTTGTTCTTTATACTTTATCTAGGTGTTGTGTGTATAGCTTTAACTTATGGGTTTAGCCCGTTTTAATATTCAAACATCTAATCATACTGTGTAAATGCTTATAATATACTTAACACTGTTCTAATTACCTCACGACCATTCATAAAGCCTGTTTTAGTGCACGACGGGCTTTAAATATGGTCATGGCAATCACATTTCATCTTTTAAGCTTAACCCAAAATCATTTTTTTTTTTACGAATTTTAAATCGAATTAATTGAGACTTTAAATACAGAAAAGCTCTATTTGTTGTCTCTCTTAATCGATTTAATTTTTATTTTATAAATTTTGATTTTGGGTTTTGGTTTATAAAATAATTAGAAATTCGCTGATAGTTCTCTATTTGTGCGCCAGGGAACAAACACCGAATTTTTGTCAATCAAATGGAATTTTCACACTTAAACTAGTTATCAATGGTAATGTATAGTTGGAAAGTTAATTATGTCACTGTCCCTGTATAATATGTTATCTTAATTGTGTTGTGAAGTCATAGATTGTTTAAAATTTATGTTAAATAAAATCATTTCACCTCTCTAAATTGGAGTTGTTATTTTTGGGCCGAGAAATTTTATGGGAGTTATTATATAAAAATGCTAGGCTAGAATGAAAAAAAAACATGTTTTTGGGTAGTTTGGGCAAGAGCAGACAAATAAAAAAGAAATAAAGTTTTTTTTAATCAAAACTCAGTTTAAGAATGAAAAAATCAAAAACGATTGAACGAGCAGTTTGAAACATTTTCATTATATGTGGGAATTAATGAACCGAACTTTTTTATTGTAAATGATAATGGTCGATTTTTTTACATTTTCAGATTTGTCTGTTGAAAATTACCTTCTGATTCATTCTTTTATATCTAACATATTGAGATATTTAATTTTTAAGAAAAAAAAAAGACATTTTCATTTTATTTATACTATTTTCTGGGTATATGATATATGAAAAATAATAATGAATCTTGTCACCGTCAAATTTATAAAAAATCTCAAAAATTTCAAATAGGGATTCTAATTGTTAATGAAAATTAGATTTGAAACTAGTTAAGGTAGTTTTAAAAAGCGATTCCAATTACGTAAGAAAATGTTGACACAAGTTTTGAAATTATTCCCAAATTTTGGTATACGACTTTCGAATTATTTCTTTACTATATATGAAAAACCGAAATAAATTTCCTAGTTTTAGATTCAGCAACAATTTTGCAGTAAATCCCACTTTTATTTTTTACGTTTACGATATTCAGAAAAAAATTAAAGCTAAACCAAATTAATTTAATGATATTTAATATCTCAAAACCCAATCAATCTAATACAGAACGTAATATTTTCACCATAAAATATGAATAATCATATTTTTCTTCCTTCTTAGGACTCAATGACGATACAGTTAAAAACGTCACATTGCTTAAGACAATTTGAGTGTAAAAACAAGTACCTGCAAACCCACATAAACCATTTTTTGCATAAAAAATTGTCTTTTTTTCCAAAACTTAAGGTTACAAATTTTTCATTAAAAATTGAAAACATTTTAAAAAATCAGAAGCGGGACGTTATATTTTTGGCAGATAAATCTGAATAATAAAACAAAGGAAAAAAACTCGTATTAAAATATCTATTAATTATTATCCAAACAAAACTTCGCTAACAAAGATAAATGATCAGAACCAAGCGATTTGTTCGGAATTTTCAAATTCCCTAACTCATTTCTCGTCGGTAATCGATATCTTGCTAATAGAGTCAAATCCGGTTTCTTTGGATCAGAATTACTATAAAAAATATAATCAACTGACAACCATTCATCTTGAAATGTCGTCGCTTCTAAATCACCATCCTTCCAATGATTATACACAGATTTGAACGAAAACTTATGACTTATAGTTCCAGAAGCAAACAACTTTTCATCAATTTCATCAGAATTGCTATTATTACTTTTCAATTTCCGCTCGCTGTGTCTTAATTCTATCAATTCTAATTCTTCAGAACGTGGAAGACTTGTATTACTTTGTCTTTTTTCCAAAAGTTTGGCATGCTGACATTGGTCTAAAAAACGAAATCTTTAATAAAAGTTTTTTCCAAGATTACTATACCTGTGATTTGCAAAAACTTGGGAAGCAAGCTGCCTACTGTCGGATTATTTCGTATAAAATTTTCATATTGTAATTTTCCTTCAGTGATGAACCTATAAAGTGCTGAATTTGGCGGCGAATTTAAATCACCAGTCATTATAATCGGCAAATACTGTCCTCTACAACAATTATTAGCGTGTTTTTTTTCTAAACAATTATTGAACTAACCGTGGATTAAACGCTAATCGATCAAGTTCTGCAATTAATAATTGAGTTTGTGCCAATCTAACATCTTGCCTTTTAGGATTATACAAGAGATGTGTAGTGGCTACAATAAATTCTTTCCGTGGATTAACTTTCGATGAAAATTTGCCTATAATAGCGACATTGTCTCGATTCAAAATCGGAACATTTGGCTGATTGTACTCTACAGTTGTGTGTTCAATTAAATTAAAAATAGATGAGTTATAATAAATGGCGCAACCGTCAGTCCGTGGACCTGTACGCTGTTTATACAGTCCTTTATATCCTGCAATAAATATTGAAATTAAAAAATTCGTGTCCACTCTATGGTGTAAGTTTTGCTAATGTAAAACCGTCTTTTAAATGTCAAAACTGACATTTTAAAAAAATTAATTATAAGCCGAATGAATAAAAAAGAAAAAATAGATTGAAAACAAAGGTTGTACTGTTCGAAAATAAAGCATAAGCATGTTTGCGACTTAATGTGCAAATTTTTCATTCTACTTTTTGAAAATTTGAAATAAAATGCGGTAATGACAGCAATGAACACGTAAAAATTTCTACTTTACCTAATTGTTCAAGTGCGGAAAAATGCGATTTCAAGTGCGATTTTTGCACTTCTTGTAAACAAAGGATCTAAAATTGATTGATAAAAAAATTGTTTAATAATTCCAATCGTCTTACATCAGGTTTAAGGTGTTTAATTTCTTTGATGAGATTATTCCAACGCATTTGCCATTTCAAGGCCTCTTTTCTATGAAAAGTGTACAAATAAGGATGATCTTCCAATAAATCTTGCGCAAGCACATTATATGACATAACACTAAAAGTAATTCCTGACTTATTATCCGCAAGTTTTTCCCAAAATCTCAACTCATTGATTGGCTTAAATCCTGTTGAACAATTTTAACATTGATATAGTTCAAAGATAGTAAAAATACCAGCGACTGCTGGGCGTCCGCTTCCTTGGTTTGCTCTGTAGAAATAATTTTGATTTAAAACCATATGAGGAATAGCTCCATACATAAAATTATAAGGTAGATTTATTGGAAAATGGGGGCTGATTTGAATACTTTCCTCTCGGTTTGGCCTGCGGTTTGATACAACCTGAATGTGGTTGAACTGAGGAAAAGAAGAAGAAGTCGATGGATGGTTCTGTTGCCCATTGCTTCTATCACACATTCTTCTCAATTCTGTACTGTCAGTTCCATAAATTATGTTGATACTTTTTGTACTGATAAATGACGCAATTTTGATGAAATCATGAATTAAACTAGACTCTACTTGTATCTGTTTAACAGTCAACAATGATAACATTTATGCCAAGAACATGATACATACTAAAATTTTTAGGTTAGGATATTTGACATTATACGTCACAATAAAAAATACATTTTCCATAAAAATCATGCAAAAAACGATTCATTGTGTCTGAAAAAATGAAATTCTGTTATTCTTTAACAAAAATAATATTATATTTATACTAATGACATGATACATGCAAAAAATTTTGGTTAGGAAATTTGACATTTAACGTCAAATAGACATCGGAAAATACATTTTTATTAAAAAATGACTGAAAAAACGTTGTATCAATGCCGTTTATGTCTTAAAAATTCCCAATTTTGTTATTCTTTATTCGATGAAGATGTTACAGAAATAATTGAAAGTTTTACCTCAATCAAGGTTATTAACCAACATGTGAGTAACTATTTTTAATAAATTTTTAACTTTAGATTGATGAAGATGACGATTTACCAGCAATTTGTTGCTCACAATGCTTAGAAGATGTTTATTTAGTTAATAAAATCCGCTGCCGCATTATCGAATCCGACAAAATCTTACGGGAGCGTCTTGACTCTAAAAAAGAAGAATCTCTAACAATCGAAACAGAAGAATTAGTTTTAGTTAAAGAAGAAACAATTGAAGACACAATAGAAGAAAAAATTGACTTTAATCTTGAACCAAAAACCGAAGAGACAAAAAAATACGAATGTACAGATTGCAATTTACAATTCCATTTCCAAAAGTATTATCTCCAGCACATGAAAAAACACGATATTATTAGTGTTTGTAAAATATGTAACCGACAGGTATTAACATGTAATTATAGACGGCACTTGGAAGTACATAAATCCTCACCGAAAGTATGTGAATTATGTGGAGCTGTTGCTAAAAATGCTGAAAGTCTTAGAGGACATATGTTTTATATGCATAAAAGTTCAGCAGAACAATATAAATGCAAATTGTGTGATAAACATTACAGATATAAATATAAATTTCAATTGCATTTACGTAAAGCACATGGCGGTAATAAAACACAAATTTGTGAAGTTTGTGGGAAGTCGTTTTATACAACTAGGGATGTAAACAGACATATACAGATGACTCATATGAAATTAAGACCTTACATTTGTCAGTATTGTAATAAAGGGTTTAGTAGTTCATATGCCAGACGGACTCATGTGAGGCAGCATACTAATGAGAAACCGTTCAAATGCGAAATTTGCGCTGAAGGTTTTAGACAGAGAGTGTCATTAAAAACGCATCTTAAATCTAAACACGGAATTGTGAAAAATGCTGAAAATACAAGTATTTAGTATGATTGAAAAAAATCAACAAATTAAGATACTTAAAATGTTTGAGAACTGTAAATATCAGATAGTATAGTTTCAGTATGTATGTGTTTTGTTTATTTAAATCACGTAGTATTTCTAATAAATAATGAATATTATTGCGATTAATTCAAATTTCCCGCCAGCATGAATTACTGTCGCTAATCATAGTATACAATCCTAACACTTCAATTCAAATTTTTGTAATTCGTGATAATTCAGATAGTTTTAAGTCGTTTACATTGTTATAATAAAATTATAAAATAACAATTTTTATTATTTTATCAACAATTGAACTGATTTTGCGGATTCTAAAAAATGGCAACGTTCTGTGCTTAACTTCCCAAATGTCAGTTTCAGCATCTTTAGCAAATTTAACAAAATTCAGCACTTCTCTGTGATAAATGCCTAGGACCGACGACGTTTCTTTAAGTAAACTGTTATCTTGGCTTTTAAGACACGCAGCAATTAGCGAAGGTTTGAATCTGTCTTCCGAAGGCTTCATCCCTGTTTCTGAAGTACTGCGTCATGAAAAATTTAGAGTCAAATATACGGAAGAAGATATAAAACGTGTGGTTGCATTAAACGATAAGCAGCGTTTTTTTCTGCGTTATAATAACGGTGTGCTTGAAATTCGGGCAAATCAAGGACATTCAATACCTGTAAGTTTCTCATCTAAAATTTTTCGGGATAACTTTCTGTTTTAGGTTCAAGATTTGGAGTTGATTCCTATAATAGATGCATCCGAATTTCCTAATATTATTCATGGGACGTATTTAAAAAATTTAGGTAGCATAAAACGAGAAGGATTAAAGCGAATGACTAGAAATCATATCCATTTTACGTATGATTTGTCTGATAAAAAAGTACGAAAAAGTGCAAACGTTTTTATTTATATAAATCTAGATAAAGCGTTGCAAGATGGACTTAAATTTTTCAAAGCAAAGAATGAAGTTATACTAAGTCCTGGAAATGAATTTGGAATTATCGAACCCAAGTATTTTCTAAAAATCGAAACAAAATGTCGTTGAAATTTATAGATTGTAAAATTTGTAAAAAACGGATTATGCAAAATGTTTGGACTATGCACTATTTTGGTAAAAAACATTTGCATTATACGCCAAAAAAAATTACAGTTACAGGTATCTGATTTTTAACAAGTTGTACAACTATCTTCATTGTCAATTTTTAGGCAATTTTGATAGCAGTAAGGTGGATGAAGTTCATGAATATTTTAGCAGTTTTGGTACAATCGGCGATAAGAATGTGACTGTTCATAATGGAACAGTATCAATTGTCTATTCCTTCCAAGATCAACGCGCACATTCTAAGATTATCCATAAAGACCATCGAATATTCAATCAGACGCTGAAAATAACATGGGAGGAAGTGAAATCACCTCTTCCAGGACCAAATTCGACGCAACCATGGCCAAAAAGTGCACAGTCTAAACCCAGTAGAACAACTGCAAAAATTAATGGTGAGATTAAATTCTTAAAACCTTATCAGACGTTATCACTGTTATCGATAATCAACTTTTTATCAAATTTCATCAGTCTAATCAAAATGGTTGTCTGGTCTGATTCATTTTTTTCAACAGATGCAGAAAATTCTACCAAAATTTTAGAAAGTGTGAAGTTAGCTACAAGTTTTACCGATCAATTATTAACTCTCCAACAAAATTTACAAGTCGATAAAGAAGAATTCGCTCAAAAGAAGAAACTAATCCTTGATGATTTAGTAGCAGCTTTAGCCCCCATGTTTGCTTTAAGTAGTGTAAACTTCTTCGGATCAAGTGTAACAGGTTTGGATATGAAAGGTAGTGATTTAGACGTTTATATTGCAAATGTAAAAGAAGATACCCGACCTGAAGTGGCCACTTTAAAAGTGATTAGACAGCTCATTTTCAAATGCCGCAAATTTTGCGACGTTTTACTCATTTCCGGTGCGAAAATTCCAATAATTAAATGTATACATGCCCGGACGCAAATTTGTTGCGATTTAAACATAAGAAACAAGCTATCCGTCTGCAACAGTTACTTGATTAATTATTATTTAAATTTAGATGACAAGTTACGCCCATTGATGATGTTCATCAAATATTGGGCAGATGTTTATGACTTGAAGAAAGTCAATTTTTTTTCAAGCTATGCTCTATATATGCTTGTAATTTTTTATTTGCAACAGGAACCCTACAATATACCAAGTGTTAAAGAGTTACAGAGTGATGTAGCACCGGACTTAGTCGACGGTTGGAATTGCGCTTTTGAATCAAAAGCTTTCTCAAATTCGATTTTAAAAAATGAAAATTTGTTCAATCTAGTAGCTGGATTTTTCAGATTTTATAGTAAATTTGATTATATAACTTATGTTGTATCACCTTATATAGGATGTATCATAAAAAAGATCGATCTTCTAAAACCGTACGAGTTGGGAGACGGTTGGGAGAATTATATAAATAATAAACAAGATTTGAATGTGAATTCTGGAATATGTATTCAGGATCCTTTCGAATTAGGAAGAAATGTAGCAGGATCTGTGCCACTTCAATGTGTTGGAAAATTTACAGCGATCTGTAAAACAACAACAGAATTATTTGAACAAAAAAATGAAAAAGAGCTTCTGTTTAAAGTGTTAACACAAAAACCTGTTGTTTTTTATAAATTTTCGATAGAAAAACAAGACATTGAAACACTTACTCAAAAAACTTTAAAAATTTTAACGGAAGTACTGAATCTTAAAGTGACACAGACAAAAAATAATTTTGCTTGTAGTGGAGTCTATCACATTTGGGATAATCGTGTAAATATTCTGAAGAATTTGTTGACTCAATTACCACCGGAAACGAGTAATATTGAAAGGGAAATAGCAGCGACTAAATGCATTATTAAATATTTCCCATCAAATTTACCATTGAATTTTACTGTTGATTTGAACATAAAAGAGGATAAAGTCGATTTTATATTAAGACAATCAAACAAAAAAAGTAAAATATTTCTGCATGCTAGTCATTTCTTTTATGTTAAATTAATGGATTTAATAAATGAAGAAAATTTGAAAAAGTTGGAGGATTCAGCTGTCAAAGAAGGTAATTTTAGTAATTTTTGATCTGTCAAATGATCACGTACTTTCATTAACAACTTAAACATATCTTGGTGTTTTGCATAAATTTTTATTTTTTAGATGTGATTTCGCAACCAGAAATTGCTGAAACTACCAAAATGGTTGAAAAAACTGATGAGACAGTGACATCACTAGGAGAAGTAGTGTTAGAGAATCAAAATGAAGAAAAATCTAAAACCGAAGCAGAAATTGAGAAAGACAGTGAAAATGAAGCAAAAGAGGCTGAGGAAGAGGAAGAAGACGTTCCAGCAGATTTCTTCGATGATTTTTCAAACGAAGATTTTATGGACGGCTTGGATATAGTCGATGCCTGGGACGACGACAAACTCCTCCATACAAAATCATCTCCAACACCTGAAAAGAAGTCATCTGAGAAATCTATAAAAAGTGCACAGTCGCCAATCCGACTACGTAGTAAATCCCCTGAAAAGCGGCGGAAACGTGTTATTAAATCTCGCTCCAAATCACTAAAACGTCACAAACGTTCAAATTCATATAATCGCATTCGATCTAAATCAAAATCGCATGAAAAAATTCGAATGGATCGTCGTGATCCTGAAAAAACACGTCGTGATATAAATAAGGATAAAATCAAGTGTGCTAAAGACAGAGAACTGAAGTTAGTCAATGACAAGTTGAAGATAGTTGAAACTGGGTTAGTACCGCCTGGGATGGAAATGGAAGCTGATTTAAATTCACTTTTAAAAGATAAAGATAAACATGGGTCGAAAGGACGGAGCAGTGTTGAAAGGAAAGAAAGAGAACGGAAATATATACGAAGGAGTGGGAGTAGAGAGTTGCGGAAATTGAGACTTTCCCCGAGTCCTAGACTTCGGGTTAGATCGCCTTCACCTTTAAGAATTCGTGTTAGATCGCCTTCACCTGCAAGAATTCGTATTAGATCACCTTCACCTTCAAGAAATCGCGTTAGATCGCCTTCTCCTAGGACTCGAGCTAGAGAACGCGAAGTGGTGTATCGGTCATGTAAACGTTCGGAATCAAATCTATCCGATCGGGAAATATGGATTCGGTCGGCGGGACGTAAAAGAACAAGGTCAAGATCGAGGTCGAGATCAAGATCGGCAACTCGGCGTCTAAAGGCAAAAAAGAAAGAAGAAGCGAAAAAGAAAAGTTTTTTGGAGGAAATTCGCGATAAATTAAATGAAACTTCCCGGCCAACTAATTTACAATCGACTACAAATTATCTTATGTCGAATTATACAAATCCAACACCACCTGCTCCAGTACCACCACCTACACAATATTTTCCACCACCAAATCCACATATACAACAATACGATCAAAGTTTTTTTATTGGGGAGAGTTATCAAAATGTTGGGTTTAATATGATGCCAAATACAGGTAATGTAATGCAAGTTGTACCAGCGCCTGTACAAATGCCTGTACAGTCACCAGTTCAGGTACCACCTGCGCCTATTATCAATTCATCGTCGCCTAATGTGAATTTCATCAATGATGTTCAAAACAAAAGTGAGAAAAAAATTATTAATGAAGAAACGGCTGAAGATATCGGAAAAGTATTTTTTATTTATTGAAAATTATTGTATTTTGTGTAATTTAATTTTTTTTAGCTTTTTGCTGATAAGAAGATTTCCCTTTCTGATTTTCTGACTATTACAGCAAAAGGTGAAGGTGTGCACTGTCTTTTTTTCTGTTTAGATTTTTTGAATAATTGAGAATGTGTTGTTTTAAATTAATTTTAGCCAAGATAAAAGCATATTCTGCTGCATGTTTGGAATGAGTGGAGGACATAATCAAAATAGAAAACTGTCGGTATAATAGGTGTTTTCATGGTTCGGTTATAATTCTATGTTCTATTTTGTGTTTATGGACAAAATATAAAATCAATCTACAGGCGGTTCCATTAGGATTGGTACTTTAGTTGAGTTTTGGAGTATTTAGTGTTTTTTTTTAAGAAACATTTAATTTATTTCCACATATTTGAAGAGTAGCAGCTTTTTTTTAACAAAGAGAAAATCTCTTAAAGATTTCCATTTAAACCAGAAGTGAAAATATTGTTTAAAATTCGGATTTTAGAACACAATGGCATTCCTTATTCCATAACGCTGTAATCTTCTTTGTCCAAATTATAGGAACACTCTGTATAACTAGAAATTCTGTTAAGAAACCACATTTTGGCTTTTCAAATGGCTAAAATGGAACTAAAGAAACCACATTCTCAATTATGGGTTTTTGTATAATTTTCTGTTCGTTTGGATATTAACCCTTTTATTTTGTTAGTTCGATCGTCAAGTCCCGAACATTTGCAGAAAAAAATCAGGGGTAAGTGTATAACATAGTGTTGAGTTGTAATTTTTGTAAACGACGTTTGAAAAAAAAATCGCTTCAACACTGTACCTACTTACAGTGATATCTCGGTGTCAGGACGCAATCAAGGCAATGAGTGATGATCGTTCATCATTTTCTGGAAGATTATTAGTGAAACCATGTTTGGATCAGAAGAATAAAACTGATGTGAAATATCAATCACCATTACGTCGTAAACCAATAATAAGATTTCAGTTTACATCGCCAGCAAAAACAACTGATGAAGTTGATAGTTTTACGATAGCTCTTGATAAAATACTTCGTAAAGTTGGAATATCCAGAGAAATAAAAGAAGCAGATGACGTAATTGATTTAACTGAAGATACAACAACATTATCGAAGAAAGTGAGTTTTTTGAAAAAAGCAGAAGTGAAGTCGAGTGAGTGCGAGGAGTGCAGAATACGTAAATTGAAAACTTTTGTGGAAGTGGGATCGCAGTGTGTAGATAATAAAGAATTTGAAAGTATTGGGATTCAAGTCAATGAAGAAGATATAAGTCCAAGTAAAGGATTGCCGAAGAATGAATCTTTGGCTTATTTGACACCAGCACAATTGTTGGGAAAAGAAAAAGATAATAAAGAGAAGGAAGTGGAAAAAGAGGAAATTATTGAGAAGAAGGAAACACCGCCGAAAATTGAAACAAATACCAAACCTGTTGTAACAACAACAAAGAGAGGTGGTTTCCGTAAAACACTACTTCCTGGTAGACCAATGAATTATTATGATTTTAATAACGAATTTGAATATCGAGGAAGACCGATGTATGATGAAGTGGACAATTTTAGTGGAAGATATGGAGGCGGACCACCTAGATTTCCAACAAGAAATCAAGGATATATGGAACGGGAACAAACACATATGGCTAGGATCCATCAGTTTAGAGAAGAAGGAAATTTTACGGATTTTACACAACCGTTTAGAGGAAGAGGTGGAAGAATGCCGCCTCCTAGATATTAAGTCATTTGTTCAATGTAAAGTATTCTGTTGAAATTTTTTTCCTAAAATTTGTGTAAACTTTTTTTTGTTGTTATTTGTTAATATTAGAAATATAATTTCATTTTCTTAAGTCTCTTGTCTTTATAAAATGGACTAAATAAATAACAGCTTGATTTTTGCTTTTTTTTTTAATCATTTCGGTAACTTAAATAAACGGGTTCGGGTCAAATTATCGACATTTTAAACACATCAGTCGTTATAATCGAATAATAATTATTTATATATCAAATTAATAGAGCGAAAACTATATCTTATTTAGTTTTGACGCCATACAATCACAGTTGTAACTGAGGAAACAACTTCAGTCAAAGTGATTCTACGTTACTTTAAGTTACTAATGAATTTAAGTGATTTCATTTTACTCCGCGTATCTAAAATGACTTAAATAATTTTATTTTAAATAGTACAAATTAAATGAAAGTTATAAAAACATATTCTCGTTGATAACGGTAAGATATACAGGTGGTCCCGATATAATTTTATAAATTTTAGATGACTCGAGTTGTTGAAATATTTGTCGGTAAAGCGTTACATCAGTTCAGGTCACCCCAGTTTGTATTTTTTTTTTAAATCAACAATGAGGGCGGGTAGTATTGAAGAAATGTTTATGATTAGAGGTAAGTTATTTGTTTTGAATGAATTACTCAATTTTTAATGTAACTTTAGCCTGAACTGAATAAATTATTGAAAATTACAATTATTGTTTATTTTGTGTTGAAAAAAATTGACTTTAGAAAAAAAGATGGTTAGTTGACAAACAAAAAAATTAATTTTTAAACTGAATGATTGAAAATATATTATAAAAAAGTATAGACAACCAACATTATATATAACTGGCGAATATATAAGTAAAGGAGATCATGAATGCTAAAAAATAACAACATGAAAATGCATAGAACGTAACATTTTACTTGTTTATTTCAAATAAACTATGCACCTACAAATAAAACTTATCTTCTAGTCCTAGACTCGTATATTGTCAAAAAATACAGTTTCTCGAGAAAGCATAAAATGACTATATCCCTGTGACTTTGCAATGCTATAAACACCATGTCTTGAGCAACTGATATTCCTTGTACTATTCGCTGTAGCAATTTTATCACAGTTGATAGTGCAAAAATGCGATTGTGAAAAGTAGTCTTAAAGCTCAGAATGACTAGTTAATCGTGGCCCCTTTTTAATCTCCTTTTTCTTTTTATTTTTATGAACTGTACTTTCAGGGTGAATTTCTGGACCTTGTTTTCTATACGGATTAACAAAATCCGGGCTTCTTTCAATATGATTAAGTTCTTGACTAGCCAAAGACAACGCTTTAACCGTATTATGATCTAATAGATATCTGACTTGATTACAAAATGCTATACTCCATTGTAATAAAATATCCCAATTATTGTTAGTTTTTAATACTGATTTTGATATGTCTGGAAATCTTAGAATAATATCAGCAAATAAAGCTGTATTTTCTAAAATATTAGATAAGGCATCTTTCACTTTATCATCTAAAGGAAAATCCGAAACACCTGGAATATAAGGTGAAGCTTCGATTGTCGCTCGACTGTCCTGAATCACAGTAAATACTTTTTCAGCCATCAACATTATCATTGAATACTGTTTTTCATAATTTTTGACTTTCTGAAAACTTTTAATGGCTTGAAGCTGCTCGGCTCGTTGGCGCTTAAACAATTTTTTATCTGTTATGAGTTAAGACATAATTTAAATAACTAATTGTTCAATAAAAAGGATACATAATTCTTCAGCAACTTCCGACTCATTATTACTATCACTAAATTTAACAAAAAATAAAATTAAAACAATTTTAACCTTCATTTTCTTTAACAGATTTTGAGTTGAGATACGCTGTAAAACATTAAAAACAAATAGACAAGTGATTTTTATTTTCAGTGGTTATCCATGTACTTCTGAAGATATCAAAGACGCAAACCTAAACATGGCGACAGGCCCGAAAGTTGCTACTTCTCCGTTAGAATTATTAACAAACGATGGGACAAGACCGCCTCCTGTTTATAATAAAGTATGGGGGCCAGTTCTATGTGGTACGATTGGCTTTTTGGGTGTGATTGGTGGCAATTGGGCTGTCCGAAAACCTCTTTTCAGCGGTTTGTAACAATATAACCTCAAAACGTCAAACTTACATAATCTAATTTCAGGAATTCAGAATCATATAATTGTAACTCTTATTGGTGCAACGATTGGTAAATATGCTGATGATTTCAGAAGTGAAATTTTAGCTGAAAGAGATGCAGTGTTCCGTCATTACGTTGAGTTACATCCCGAGGATTTTCCTGCTTATAGTAAGACACTTAACATATTGTTATTGCGATTTTAATTGCTGTTTTCAGCGCGTAAGAAATTTGCCGAAGTGTTAGAACCATGGGTTCCTGTACGATAAATTATAATTTAAAAAAAATTGTAGTGATTGTTTTTTAAGTTGAATTAAATGTTAAATCTAATTATGCGTTTTATTTATTAATAATTGTGGGCGAAAATACAAGTATTTAATTCCTAAATTGTATACATTGTAAATAATCAGAATTACTCTAAGTTGTGATGTTGTACATTGTTTATTTGTATTCGAGGAAAAGCCTACAAAATATAACAATACTTATACAATCATTTCCAAACTTCAAAGTTAGACTTCATAAACATTAACAAACAAAATGGAAGAATCTGATAAAATTTACTTTTGGTTAGAAAAATACATGTATCTATTTCTACAAAATACATTAATCAATAAATACATTAGTCACCCTTTAATTCATCACAGACTACAATAATTTAATTTTGCTGTGTGGTACAGAATAACTCACTTCAAAAAAAAAAAAAAAAATGCTTAAAACCTACACCTGAATTATACTCAAAGAAATAACTAAATTGATAAAGCACTGATTGACAAAATCATGATTTGGCAACAATTACAGAATAGAAAAAAGATAGTATACTAGCGCCCTTTTTGTTCGTCCGTCTCTTAGACAATTTGTAAAATTTTTTTACAAATAAATCTCATTTATTGTACCATTTCTTATAATACCGAATATAAAAATAAAATTAGCTTTTTGAGCTACTCACTAAATTTATATATTATGTCTTACTCCTAAACAAGAAAGATGATTCTAAATGTTGCTTTTTCATTTCTCTAATAATCTAGACTATTGCATACACAAATCGGACACGATTTGCTGGGTAATATTTGTAATCCGGGAATTATGCAAAATTGCACAAAAACAGTAGAGGTAGCATTAGCAAATTAAATTAAAAAAAATTTCAAACAGCCTTTGCACTATTTTAAAAAATTGAAAGAGAGACTCGAATTAATTACAATCAACACTTAATAAAATACACAATAAATACCTCAATAAAACATTTAGATGCATAAAATGCATTAACAACCGAAAAAATACTCATTATTTTGTGATCTTATCACGAAAGGAATGTTTAACAATAACCTAACTAGAATATTACTAACGTGCGATTATAATAATAATAAAAAAAAAAAAACGTGTACAAGCGTTAAAAGCGGGACAAAGTGCAAAAAAAAACTTACATTATGTTAAATAAATTATGAGAATTATCAGTTCTGTTCAACATAATACTGTTTTTTTTTTCTATCAGTAAAATGCATAGAATGGCAAGCGTTAAAAATTAAAAAATTCAGGCCATCAAGTAAAAGCTGAGTGGTCCAGCAAGTTGTCAAATTTTTTTACTAATTCAAATTTTTTTATAGTTATCAACTTTAAAAAAGTAAATTGTTTCATTGCCTTTTTACTCGCTGGACTTCTTAAAATTGTGATGAGAATTTCTTAAAAGCCACTTTAAATATTGCATTTGAAAGAATAATGCCCTGCATTACTATTTAAGTACTGATTAATTGAAAAAATTGGGAAGTTAAAAAAATTATTCTCGTCTATTTCGTTTAGGTCTAATGCCACTATCCGAATCATTTCTACCTTTTTTACCGACTTGTACTTGAGATTGCGCTGTTAAATGTAGAGATATCGCATGAGTATTTAATTTTTCTGCCAGCAGAAGATCTTTCAATTCTTTCATTTTCTGACTGTGAAGTATGATTGTCGGTCGTTTTGTTTCAATTGGTTTTTCTTCTTCTTTTTGTTCTTCTTTGATTGGTTCTTCTTTTTTATCATCAATTTCTTGTTTGGATGTACTTGGTTTTCCGTTTTCTTTATCTAATGGCACAGCATCATCACCACCTTTTAAAAATTTAAAAATTATAAAAATAAAATTGAGATTGAAAAAATCTTACCAACGAATGGTGACCCATCTCCCTGTAATAAATACTCAGGATTGAGAATTTTCTCCGAACAAGCAGCGGTCAACGCTTCAATACTCGGATGAAAATTTGATGTTGATTGATCATTATTTTTCGTACTCAAAGATGTTAATAAAATATCATTTTCATTATGTGTTGTTCCATTTTCTTTTTCATAATTATTATTATTATTAAAATATCCACCATTCGTTCGTTTATTATTATCATCTTCTGGTTTACCACAAACTATATCGACTTGAGCACGAACATCAGCGTCAAATTTTGATATTGTATTTACTAAAGGTTTGGCCCATCCTATATGTAAAACAGGTGTTGCACTACCTTCTTCCCATTGACATATACCATCATAAAATCGTAATAAATTTGCAAAACATTCAGGTTTTTTCAAAATTGTATTTGCACTAAAACCTGAACTTTCCACTTTCATTATATGAGGTATTAGTTCGTTTGCTATTTCTAAAAACTCTTTGTAAATTTCCTCATCATCACGGGAATAGTTATACCTAGCCACAAAAAAAAATTATATTAAAAAAATATTAACTATAACTAGCTGAAAATTGAGATTGAGGATACTTTTGAGCTCAAAAATCAGTGTCTAACAACTGTAAAAAATAAAAAAATTCTTACATTCTAATAACATCGCTGGCATTCGCCCAACTCTCAAACGCTTCTTTGTACATTTTATTGCGATAAAAGTAGCCTCCCTGATACGTGTATGGATAAACATGTTGATTATTATAATAGGTACGTGCTGATGATATCGCTTCTTGAAATAAAACATTACAAGGTGTTCTGCCTTCCTTTGGAGCAATCTCTTCCAAATCGCCTAAATTCCCAATAGCCATGGGATATTTCTTCAGATGTCCTAAATCATACAACAACCAGAGCAATTCTTGTTGTAAAAGCGCAACTTCAAAAGCGTCATGAGTAGCATTAAGTGACGGATTGATAGCAGAAACTAAAGCTGAAACTTCCATATGCCTTGTACATATAACAGGTTTATTATTAACATAAAGCCAAGATCTCGATGAAACTCCTTTTCCAATTTCTTGTCCTCTTTTATCTTCATTCCCCTTACCATGCCATGTAACTTCAGCTGTTTCTGTTCCTCTTTCACCAAAAACAACCCATGCATGGTCTTCAGATAGAGCTAGATGCACATCAGAGTAACCTAATGCTTGACAGCCGGCGACCACAGCAAATGCTACTCCAAAACAATCCAACTTACTACCAGTTAGATAACTGTAAAGACTTTGTAAATGTGCTCTATCTTTGTAATAGCTTCGAGTTAAAGAGTTCCATACTACATCCGATACTTTCTTGACGAGGTCTCGAGTAGCATAAGATTTAATACCACGGTTTGGTTCGACTGCACTCTTCATTATTGTATGGAACTTGTTGTAGAGAGATTCAACAGTGTGGTACTCTAAAATTGGGAGACTTGTCGGTTCTACTGGCTCGCAGATTTGCAAGCCCGCGTTTGACCGGCATGTCAACGAATTCTCGACAGCACCCGCGACGATTGACAGTAAAGCCAAATCCGGCTCACAAGCGTCTTCTAACTGATTCTTGAAAAGTTGGATTACCGACGATATATTCTTTATTGGAAATAAAGCTTTGTCTATTTCACGAATACCCGCCATGTCGATGCTTTACATTTTCTGGCGGTTGTCAAAATTATACTACCAACATAAAAACCCAACACTCATACTAGACCTTTAATAAATTGTTGATAACCATCCAAATATTTTTTTTTTTAATTTTTTAAAAAGAAACATAAAAACTAAAGTGTATTATAGCAAAATGTGTAAACTTTCATTCAAGGTATAGCTATAATATATATTTACAATTATTTTCACTACCAACATTAGAAAACCAACTATTGCGCAATATTGTTTATTTGCTTAATACGACCAATCATAAACTTTCATACTCCGATTTTGCACGAACATAACAGCGGCATTTAATTCAAATTCAAAAATTTATTGTTACAAATAAATACATGAAGGTACATAACTGGTAAAAAAACGTTATCACAATTGCACTTGAATTTATTGTATTTTGTATTAAACAAAATTAAGTGAAATTTGGTGTTGGTGTATTGACCGATCCCCAAAACAGCATGGTTTTCGTTTCTTCATGCATAATAAAAAAGAAAAAAGGAACATCAGCTCTAACCGTAACTCTACCTCCATCTCTTGATAAACTAATAGAAGTAGCAGCTGTCGCTTCCGTCCCTGACTCTGTAATATCCATATAAACTTTATGAATAACACTATCAGCATACAATCCTGGATTTTCAAATCTATCTGCATTATTCTGTTGATTCATTAATTGCCGAATACTGTCTAAACTTTCAGCAATTCTTGGTGTTATTTTCCGTCCGACTTTATTGCCAATTTTTTTGTATTTAATTTTTGTTACATTTGCGACTTCTTCACAAGCGTTGATTTCGCTGTCTGGGTTGAAAATTTGTGTGCAATTGATAGGATCGCGACTTCTGTTGAATATAATAACGTCATTCCCGGAACTATCAGCAGAAATTGGGTTTTGGAAAGATTCGCCTATAACAGGATTTTCAATTTTGCCAGTTCCAGTTCCAGGAGACAACAACGCGAGATTTGATTGGCGTGGATCAAATAAAGACTTAACTCCTAGTTTCTGAAGAGTCTTTTTTAAATCAACAGTAGTGTCGATTTTCATTTTTGGGAATAAAATTATAGCTCCTGTGTATTTTACATTAGAAACTAAACGCTCAATGTCAGTGTATGTTAAAATCGATTCCATTTCTTTCAATTTGTTTTTATTTGAGTTTTGAGGAACTATAACATACATTGTTGTCTGGTTGCCTTTATAGGGAAATCCAATAATTTCACAGTTTAATGTTCGATCTTTATAGTACGGAAAAACCCCGCCATTTGACATCATCTCCACTAAAATTTCACCTTTTTCGCCTCGTCCATTTGGATAAAACGGGCGTCTGAAATCAACTATTAAAACAAAACTACAAGACAAAAATTTACCTTTTAGTTGTTCCATCGAAAAACGGTTTTTCCCATTCGGCTTTAAAATACATCGCAGAGGCAAGAATCACTTTAGTGTTACTTGATGGCGCTTCACTTAAAATATTATTAATTTTGCCTTTTGTTCGTTCCGATACCCAAGCATTGATAGTTTGTTGCGCAAAGCTTGGATTTGATGCAAAATCGAGATTTAAAACTTCACTTTTATAAAGCTCCTCTGCTGTATGTTTATAAATCTGTCTTATTGGATAATTATTTTGAACAAAAATCGCTGACGCAAAATTAATTTGTTTTCCTAAATCAAAGCCAGATGTTGTTTGTAATTTGTCCATCATTCGGCCAAACTGTTGATGCACCAGTTGTGATTTGCTTTGGATATCAACACCAGTTGCTAAACCCATGATTGTTGATACTTCTTCAAAAGTTTGTCCGTTTGAACCAAGCAGAACTAACGCTAACGCTCCTAAAAAATTTGTAATAATTCTAAGTAAAATTTTTGAAAATCAAACCTGCGATATTGATAGGAGAATATACAATACTGTTATAGTCCTTTGGTGATGCAGCAATTAATGCTTTTTGTATATCTAGACTCAATTTAAGAACTCCAGATGCGATTATTTGATCTACATATTTCTCATAATCTAAAGTTCCTCTTAGCTCCGTTAAATTTTTTTCCTCTGTTATTATAGCACCAGGAATATTCATAAATCCTCCTGTATTTTCATCAGGATAATACAACTGTGAGTTGAATAATGGAATTAGGGTAGAAATAACAATAATTCGATTGTACCACATCTGAAAATAACGGAAGATGTCAATTTGATGATGATAGGAAGTTGCGTACAACAATCAAATTGCGATTAAAATCAGAAAATATTAATTTTACCGTTAGTTCATTTAATCTAGTCGTAAAATTGAATTATTATGACTGTGTCGACTTTCTGGCGAATTTATAATTTATGGAAAGCCTCAAGGAGCAGGAAACGTTATTCGTATAAAATTGACTCAAAATTTCAAATATTTCTGTAATTCCCATAAGTTTTGCATTGGATAGGTCAAAACAGGTCAATTGGATTTTTATCATTGATAATATTATTTCAAAACAATTCAAAGAAACGTAATAAAATTTGTCGTTTTGCATAAAAATTTACACAATTACCTTTAGTACTATTTACCTTTGTTAAAAAATTCTAAAGTTTGAGTTGAACAATCAAAACATGTTTTCAACAATTTTTAAAAGATTTAACACTACACACTATCACGACAAACACCACAACCTGAAATAATCTCTGTTTGTAGTTTGTAAATGAAATCATCCATGTGCAGCAAGCTGACCTTCTGTCCCCACTTTTACTCTACCAGAAGATCAAGATATTTACATTCTTGATTATTCAAAAAATCAATGCTTCAATTCTTTGTTTTGTTTTGTAAGAAAAGAAATGGTTATTCTATTGATAGTAGGTATAGGTCAATGTTAAGTGATATTTCCGGATTTTTTTTTTATTATTTTTTTTTTTTTTTGATGTTTTGTAATTATTAATAAAAGACCGTGAATTTAGTTATTGACATGAACGTGATTTAAATATTTGATTAAATAATAAATTTGTTAGAATAGGAAAAACCGAATGATTCTGTTGTGTAATCGAAAAATTAACAATTATAATGTCAACAAACTTTATTTTATATATTATTAATAATTGAATAAAGTGACGTGTTACACACACAAGCGTTGTTATTTCAAGTAAGAATGAGAAAATATAAGAAATTTCTAAATAAACGATAAACGCAAAACGTAGAATATAAGTTAGGCAACCAACAATACACATTTTAAAATTAAAAAAGAAATTACTTAAAATCGGAAATACCACCTATTACTTATTAAAATCATTCTTTCTTTCGATAAAACTGAATTGTTCTTTTAGTATAAACAAATTTGAAAAAGAACAAAACGACAAAAAGTTCAACCAACCAAGAAAAAATAAAAATTAAAAAATTTTTCCCACTTCAATTTATATCACCACCAGTGATTATTATAACTCACTCTTTTCACTTTACTTTTCTCAGCGCTTTTCTTCATTATCACGGCCGTTTTTTGTTGTGAATCTGTCTAAAAATGTAATTTTTCTAATATTTATTCATAAGAAATCAATTGATTTATTCAATTCTACCTACTCGTTATCATTTGTCTTAGGTTGGTAGACGGTTGGACGATTGCCATTTAAGTTTTTCTTTCTTTGTAAATTCCAGAGAATAAAATTAAAAATTGGCCCAGTGCGGCCCTGCCCTGACCTGAACGGGCCACCCGGCGGCCCTGCTTTTTTTGGTTTAACCCAACGTGACCGGGCCTCCATGATTTCGTAGTTATTTCAAAAAAGCGCAAGAAAATTCATAGTGGAATGTGTCACTGGCATCATTTAGAAAGTGTTTCTGCGGGTTTCAGTTCGATAGTGTAGAAGCCCGTCTTGTGAACCTTTACCTTTGTCTTCTTTCTGATATCACATTTCACTTCCACAAGTTAGTACCCAAAAGAATAAAATTAAGAATCCTACCTTGATGGCTTTTTTTTCTACTTTATTAGGCGAGTCTCCCTTTCTTCAAATAATAGGACCTACTTTTTATCGTTCGGCGAGAATCCTTTTGGGCTCAACTTTGGAACCACTAACACCTAACACTAACTACTCAACCACAACACTAATTAGAGCGACAACTCCACTCTTTTAACGCTGACACAATACTAAATAAAATAATGAATTTTCCGCATGGTTACATCTATATATCAATTTTTTGTCAAGTTTTTTCTTATCATTAAATTCGGTTTCCTGAATAAAAAAACTGCAGTCATTGTATTTTCAAAGATTTTTTTTGCTGTTATTCAATCAAAAGATGATATTCGGCAAATGACTGTTTAAAAAATATTTACACATTTTAAATTCAATAATTTCATCACTTTTTATATTTGATTCAAATACTTAATTGAAAAATTCAAAATCATTTAAATCAATGCAAGAATATGAAAGTCTCTAGATTAGATTGATGCATCTGAATTTAAATTTTTACTCAGAAGTTGCGCCCTTTCAATTATGAACTCCAGACACTTGTATTAAAGAACCGATATTTAAATTTTAAGAGAAAAATTTACAACTTCTTTCTAAACGTAATTCTCAAGAATCAAAAAGTAGGGAGTAACAAAAGTGTAAAATCAAAGGAGTTACCCCTCTCTAGATTTTTTGAAGCGGACGCACATGGACAAGTAATCGGGCGGTTATTTAAAAAAATCCACTCTGAATGTAAAAAATATTTAATTTTCACCAACACACAACATACATACAATATCAACACATCCAAATAATTAATCTAAACAAAAAAAAAATTAAAAATTCAAAAATACAACTATAAATCTTTATAAAATATAACTCGTCAACATCAAAATATATTCATAAATCGAGACATTATACACTTAAATCAAACAAAAATCACAATACAAGCAAAAAAAGTACACTTAAAAATAAATAATTAATAAGATGATTTTTTTTTTCACGTAACAATATGCTGCATTGTATCATAAACTTGTTCATATGGATCTTCATCAGGACTATCAGGAGTAATACTGAAGACTTCTTCATTTAATGTTTGCGTCCCGACTAACGGTAAACCTAAAATCGCTCGAATATTGTCAGTTAAATGCTCAGCTTCTTTGATTTGGTAAAAAATTCCTTCGGCTTTCACAAGAATGGAATCTATGTCGAGTTTTCCGCACAAATCGTTAATATGCTGAAAAAATGATTAATTTAATAAACACTCGGTATACATTTTATTCAAAATCTAGAGAATCTTGTAGTAATTGGCGTCAATGTAACGTTACCATAGAGGCGCCAATATGAAAAATTGTCACGATTGACATTTAATTACTACCAATTTAGAGAAAGTAAATTGTCCTAGTTATTTTGCATTGAATCTTACTTTTAGAATTTCCGTAAATCCATAATTATTTTCAATTAGCGCTTTTTTCTCCGTTTCTAAAATCGCCACACACACTAATAAATGAAAATTATTACAAGGTAATCCCGTCCATAAAACTTCCCACAATCGCATGACCTCTTCATAATTCAATTCTCGTTTAAACCAAACAAGTAACCATCGAAAACAAAAGAACATATTTCCGGAATCGTGCTTATCTAAGTAATTCACAAGTTGTGGTTCAATGAAACCCAACAATGTATGTAAATGATGAAGTTGTTCTTTCATTCCTGCTTGATCCACATCGAAATTATTAATCTGAAATAATTTACATAAATAAAAATTTGCAACTCAATAAACTTACAATTTTGTTCATAAACCCGACAAAACACCAAAACGCATCGACTTCATTCCTCAGAAGATGCAAAATAGGCGATAGTAAATCGCTCATCCCTTGAACATACCCTAAATCGAAATTATACATAACATAAGTCATTAAAATATCGTAAAGTAATTGTATATTTGGATTATTATCTCCAGCATAAAAATCTAAAGTTCGATCAGTTCGATTTACATCTTTTTCAATTAAATTTTTGCGTTCTCTAAAATCGGAAAAATTGTCTTCTTGTGTTTTTGTCATTCGTTTCCATTGTAATTTCATATTGTAATATTCGTCGTTTTTTTCGCAAAGAATTTTTTGACGTTGGATTTGTGTACTATCCCATGGGAAATAATCTAAGAGGTATTTCCATACTTCGTAGCGTAAATTAGGAGCGACGCCCTATAACCGAAATAATTTATATACAAAATTATTAAAAATAATCCTACTTACTCCTCTGAAAATCATTAATTTAATTTGTTCAACATCTTCTAGTTTTCCTTCATGATTTTGGAGGTTTTTCCATTGTTCGATACTTAGAGGTCGTCCTCTAGGATAATCCTTCCGTTCCGGAAGTTCCGGAACTTTAGCTATGACTTCATAATCGCCTTGCGAGTGACTACTAGCGTACTCTGTTAGACTTCTTTGTAAAATCTCCCTTTGATCGTCGTCAATTTCCCGTTCTGGACTTCTATAAACTGCGTAAGAATGTAAACACTCATAAAAAAAATTAAATATTTATTTTACCATAATCTGTAACTTTAGCAAATGTTTCAAAAGTAGTCTCATATGGTCGATCATGAAAATTCTTCACAATCTTCCAAAAACTCGATGGACTGTCTTGAAAAATATTCAATTCAGCAAACGATTTATTCAATTGAGCTGCTTCCGGATTATCATCATTAATAACAATAAAAAGATGTTTATCTCTTTTCGCAGGGATAGTTTTCATTAACCCTCTTAAGACACTAATAAGATAATCGTAATTTCCATGTTGGAACAAAAAACAACAAATTTGTTCCGATTTTCCATCAAATAAACTCAACTGTCGATTTTTATGGAAAGTTTTAAAACTTTTAATTTCATTGAAATTGACTTTTAGAAATTTTGGACGTAATGTTGCATCAGGGGGTTGGCTTTCACTCAATGTTCTTGAACGTTTCTGGATTGTATTCACAACTGCCCATTCTTGATCTTGGATGTCGGAATCAACAGTTACATCGTTGGGTTTCCATTCTATACATCTTTTACAATTAGAATTTGCATATTCGGTTATATACAGAGTTCCAACGAGATTCAAATAATTCACATAACTTGCAGGAGCTGATTTTAGTTGGACTCCATCTTGGGAGAAAATTTCCATACATTCAGTCGCACTATCACTCATTTTCTCAAAATTCAAATTCAAATAAAAGTAAGTCTTAAAAATTCATATTCAACACAAAAGACGGTTAATACTTTTGATAAGGTTAACACTTATTTGGTTAAATATTTAGATGTGGATTAAGTTGTTAATTGATTTCTAATGCGTTTTACGCAAAAAACACAACGAAAAAAAGTACAAAGACACAAAAACAAAACTTTTAGATTTGTTGACGTTAGTGACATTTAACATGAAATTTCAAGAATTTCTGTCATTTTAGAAAACAGGTGATGACTTTATCGATTCAGCAAGTGAGAAGATTTTATAAAAATCCAACAGAGGACGCTATATTAAATTCAATTCAAAGTGAATCTTGTTTGATTTACAGTGGCGGGGGATGAAAATGGGCAGAAATAACACTTAATAAATAAATTAATTAACAAACTAATTTTTTAGTCAAATAATTAAAAATAAACTGAGATTGTGTCCTGCTGAAAAGCTTCTAAATATAGGAAATGATTGTAAGTTTTCAGAGTGATATGAGTCCGGCAACCAAATAAAATAAAAATTTTAAAAAATTAAAAAAAAAACTCAAACATGTTAATTTTCATTTGGAAGAAAAACGTTCGATTGGAGTGTTTTCCCCTACGGTTGTTACTTATCATTGTCAAGAGTCGCATACGGTAATAAAAAGAAGAAAGCATGTAGCATATATGGGCATATGAATCCCTATTGTGCGGCAAAAGATATTCTAAAGCAAATCCCGTATGCAAACGTTCGAGTGAGGGGTGATCGGGTGAGGAAATATAAGGCTAATCGATTGCATCCCCGCGACTTGGCCTTATCGGCGTCCAGCAGCCGCGGTGCGTTTCGTTTCCGACATCTAAGTCAATATGCAAAATGCCGGATACACCTTATTATAGCACGTCTACATGAACCGTTTTCCATTTCATTTAAACACGAAGCGAAGCGCTGGAAAATTCCAACCGTTCAACATTAGCAAACTAAAGAAAATGATGAATAAATCATAACTACACCTACGGGAGTTAGATGGCTTTTAAAGGTTTTGTAACATCAATACCAGAATTATCAGAAAAATATTCTATGAGTATGTATCAAATATATCATCTGAAATGAGGCAAGTTTCCATCATAAGAGATTATATTTTAATGCAAATGTTATAGTTGGAAAGTGGACCGCGAAGAGGAATCCATCATTGTTAAAAAGTGCGAATACAATATAAAAAGTACTTATAGGCTATTTTCCGCATCGCAAAACCGATTTTAATATATAATGTGTCACATAAAATTATATCAGATAGTGTATATGTATATAGTAGCCGTGCGATAAAATGTGCTTTTTATATATTATAGATCTATAGATCATACATTCTTTGCACAGAAATCCCCATAAAAATATTATATGCTCTCTCCCAAAGGTTGATATAGAATCACTTTAGTATAAAAGCAAATTTATTTCGTTGGTTTATGTGTTGAAAGGACGGACGCTCTTTCAATTCGACATTTTCATAAATTTTCCTACAGAAATCACCGAATTGGATTCTTCTTTATACGGACATTTTTATATCTACACTCGGAAAAGAGAGTTTTCAGCAATGACAACACGTAGAAAAATGTAACCTCCTAATTCGGCTTCTAATTCTATTTTCAATTTTTCCATATTATAACAAAATAATTAAATAGATGTTGCTTTCCTTGTGGATTTGAGGCTTTTCTGATGTACCAATTCTCAGTTTAATTATTCTAGTATTTCATCATCGCACTGCCTCATCTTCTTCCTTCTTTTTCAGTCTTCGATTTTAAAAACCTGACATGTATTTTTATAATTAAAAAAATTTCTACAGATTATTAATAAATAATTTGTTTTGCATCTTTTCAACTGTCGCCAAAACGCGATTTAGTCTTGAGCCGAGCTGAGATGTCACATGTAGCAAAACGTCAAGTTTGAAATTTGAAACTGGCAACTAACTTGTCAGATAGAGTCAAAATAATGTACAAAAATTAGAAAAATTTGTTTGAATGGGTTAGTAACCAAATTTAGCTGCTTGGCACCTTCCATTCCAAACTTTTGGGTGTGCCATAAGCTTGAAATCTGTTCCATTGCTGTCGGGTTAGGAAGATGACTAGTTTCACAATAATAATTAACAATTTTTTATAAGAGTGCTTGAATACTCAAAATTATGGAGATGAAAATTATTATTACATACGAGGCAGATTTTGACAAGAATGCGAATTCGGAATTAAAATCAATTGTCAAAGTGTTTTAAGGTTGGTAAAATATGTCTAGTTACAATATACCAATCAATGTTAGTTTGATTGCATTTCAAATTTGACAGTTGATTGTCAATTGTGACAACGCTGACACTTCTTCTTCTTTATTCCTCGCTTTATCCAAACTGAAACTTCACTAATTTTACTAATAATCGTTGTATTTTTACTATCTACATTTTTCAATTAATTTTTTCATGTCAAAATATGTTCGACATAACCTTACTTAATTAGGTTGCTAGGTTTAGGAATATTTTATATACAGCTGATCGGTAAATCTACATTTTAGGGTGGCACAGGTCGGTTTTCCAAGGAAATTTGACATTGACAATTGATTTTAATTGCGAATGGACTCTACTTTATTCTCCAGCATTGCCTTTTTGTAACTCTACACACTAAAATTTTTTAATCTAAATCTAGTTCCATCAAGACATTTTTCAATGGAGCGTTTTGGATTTCTTTAAAATTTTGCAGATTTCAATAATTTATAAAAAAAAAAATTGATTATTGTACATGTGAAATTTTGTTATTAGGACTTATTTTATACTATTTTTAAGCGACATTTTTAAGACAATTGTTTCAAAAAATTGTGACATGTGCAAATTCTCCATTGTTGATTTCCTCATCTTCTTTAGAGTTCCTATATTGGAGAGTTGGGATAATGAATGTCGATTTTCTAAACGTCGGCCGACGTGGTATAAAAATAAAACTTGATAGAAAACAATGACGTTTTCTTTAAATTTGATATAAAGTCAAACGGATTTGTCAAATAATTTCAACTTTGTTTTATGTCAATATGAACGATTGTGCTGTGTTTTATTGTATAAATTCAGAACAGAATTTCTAGCTGCCTCCTATGCCACGTTGTCCTGATCCACTGAATGAATGAAAAGCATCACTAAAACTATTAAACTGGAGAATGGGTCCCAAAAATAGAATTTGTTAAATTGGTAAATAATTAAAAATTGAGACTTCTTTCAGATTACTAACGTAGTGGTCTTTTAGTTCTGAAATCTTTTCTCCAAACTATACTTTACGGAGAATCGTCAGTTCCAAAATTATGTCTGCGTGATGGTGAAATATTTCATCAATCAGGATTTTGGCCAATCTTTACCTTCAATGACAACATCTTATCGAAAAATTCTCATTCGATCAAGAACTTTGGAAGTTTACAGATAAATTTGAGAGGTACAGAGGTCTTTATACAATTTTGAAGCTAAAATTAAACGTTTTTTTAGTAAAAAACTAAACTAAAAATTTAGAAAAGAAAAGAACAAGAAAATTTAGAGTGTGAAAACAATAGAGAGAGAAATCAAAATTAAATTTGTCTGCAAATTATCAGGATACAATTTTATAAGATCTTTGCAATTTTCCATTGTCATATTAAAAAACCTCCAAGAGAAAATTTTATCATATTCGATAAAATCCGGGAGTTTTACACAAAACTTTCGAATATCTTGAATCTAAAACTGACAATTTTAAAGAGCAATACAAAAACTGTGCAACTTTTTTGATTTGACGAAAATTCATATTCTTACGTTTCTGACCATAATTTGACGTAATGTTATGTCAATTTGTTAGATTTCTAACGTCAAAATTTTTGAAACAAATTTGACATTAGTTGCCACGGAAAAATTTAATGAAAAAGGAGAGAACGTATAAACCTTATCCACATAATACAAAATCGGCTCGGTTTGACGTTCAGTGTCCCAACTCTCCGATATAGGAACTCTAATTTTCTTTAATTTGCCTTATTGGAAACCCTGTTGTTGATTTTTGAGACATTCAGAATTTTGATTTTTCTATTTTTTTTTTCGAAAAAAGAATCTCTGTTTTTTAAGTTTCAGTTTTTGAGTTGTTACACTTAACATGCAAAAATCAGCAGAAAATGAAAAATGTCCTTATGAATGAAACAGTTGTTTAAGAATTCATAAAAAAAGTGTTTCTGGAGTTTCAGAGTTTTTATTGCTTTTAAATTTTCTATATCAAAAAATTAAAGATTAGTACTTTCAAACCCTATTTGATGGTCGCTGAGACAGTCGAAATCTTGCATTTTCTATTTTGAAAACTTTGCTGTTATTTCGCTTTTTGATTTATATAAAGAAATTGTTTTTACGATTTTTTTTTTCAATAACTAAATAAATCTCAATTTTCATCGCCCTAGAAATAATGAAATTATGAACCTCTAAACATCAGACTCGCTGTTTTAAAATTTTCAGATTAAAAGTTGCGTTTAGCGCTTGATTATAGTTAGAAAAACTGAAAATTACTATAAAATTAGAGACGTCAGAATAGATAATTTGATGTAAGGTTTGCTTTCATATTTCAACAAATAACAGAATTACAATTAAAAAACATTTTGACTAAAAGATTTAAAATTCTGAATCAATCCCCACAAAGTGTTTCATAAAATGTTGGCAGTTTTTGCTTATTTTTGAATTCCCCATATTGATAAAGTGAGAATTAGTTAGGTTTAAACCTATTTCGATCGTTTTTAGAACAGATGAAACTTTTAAACTGTGTTGCCTTTTACTTTTTTGAAAAAAAAAAACTTATATTGTCCCCGCTTTTAATGGAATGAAGCAATGACTCTTAAATTCATTGATTCATCTTCATATTACAATAATTCGTAGAGTTACATACAATTAAATATATGGGTAATCGTTTTGAATAAAAGTATCAAAATGTTGCTAAAAAATTTGAAAATTTTCACTTGTAATATCATAAGCGCATCAATTCTCCCGCTCGGGCAAATTAATATAACGTTCTTGGAACGCACTAAAAAAAAGTTCAGGATATGAAATGATGCTCGAATGATATTCGGTAAGAAAATTGTAACGACACAAACCTTAAAAAAGAGTATTCCATTTTTTTTTTTGCATTTGGCTTATCAATATCAGCTTGTAACATAACATAACACCATAAACAGACACTAAAACGTAGTTCCGATTGTGTAATTTAATAAAATCTAACAACTTTAACAGCGAAAAATTTCCACTTTGTAATTTTTGTGAAATCCGTCACATTTTCAAAAAATTTCCAAGAAATTTTTTAGTTGTCATAGTTATAACTCACAAACTAATTTTTCTATTCGTCATTGATTAGTCATTTCAAATCGTCAAATGGTATTGTCTACACTCAAAACAAATTTTCTGTCTATGCCATTGATAAGTGTAAAATTGGTGGATGCGCCATCTTTAAACAGTTTGTTGTTCAATTTTCCGTCCGTCTTATTCATACCCAGTCGTTAATTACAGTTTCTCCTATAAATTCTATCATAAACCATACGCCAAAACCCCGTAAACAGGGGTGGCACATTGCTAATCTGTATCGTTTAGAATTCCAAGTGTTGAAGTAGATGCGTGAAATGTGCAATCCTTGGTTCTAATATATCCGTGCCTAGCCATTAATCATCCCGATCGGAGACAGTCGACTCGACTGCCGTCCTATGATAACCGGAACCGTAACCACGGAAGAGATTTTTCTTCATTTGAATACTCATTGGACTCTGAAATTGACTCACCTTTTGACTAAAAAAAATTTTTTACTTATATCCCTTAGTTTAAGTTTGCTTTAAAGCCTAAACAAAAATATTCATATAGCAAATCCCAGCGACTTAAAAGTCGAGCAATTATGCGAACTCACACTGTATTCGGTTTTATACACAACAATCGCGGCCTAGTAGATAGATTTCCGTAACAATACCATCTGACAGTCGCATGATGGATCGCTAGACAATATGGCGTATACACTCTTGAGGATAATAACAATAAGGGCGTTATTTGACCGACGAAGAAACCGGACGGAATGTAACGCGGCTGTGTGTAGGGTTGAGCCTCGACCTGTCAAAGTGTGATTTATGTTTTGCTTCAAATTCGGTTGCGACGAGTTTTTTGTTACCATCGTTCGCTCTAATGTCTTATTATTCGATTAGTAAGTGCCATTGTAAAGGGGGGCGGCTTTCAGAACGTTTTCTCACGAAATACGACGGACTGCACGTGCAATATTAGGGTGAAGAAATTTTGGTCTGTGTATAGTTGGTTGCATACATTTTGTTAACTTTCCAACTGATTTTTTTTTACTTTTATTGTTAGTTATTATATTACAAGATGATATAATTATAATTTTGTCTCTTGATAGGAATAAATAATGCGATAATCTACTATCATGCTATTCTACTGGTTGGTTATTGTGTGTCGGATGCACAATACATTTGCAGGTGATGCAACAATGATGTGGGAAACAATACCCGATGTGCATGTTAGATAAACGCTGGATTATATCAATATGTCGTCATATTCAAGTATCGAGAGAAGCTCTGACATTGATATAGTTGATGTTGTTCTATGATTTTCACTCGAAATTCATCATCACATTTACAAAATACTTGTTTTCATATCATCTTGACATAAAGGCGTTTAATTTATGCGGAGATATATCATTAAATAAAACAACTATTTACATACTATATTGACATGTTTGGATTGAAAAATTTCCTGTTTCAATTAAAATTTAATTTCTATATTATAATGTTTAATTAACATAATATTTTAATGTTTTCTTCAGATTGTTAAATTAATTAAAGTGTAATTTGTGGAAAATAACAAAATTAATTTCATTACTCGAGTTATTTAATAATAATAATAACGTGGTATGAAGAATAATTATAGGTGAAGGTTTGAAAAATAAAACGGCAGAATTTGAGTTGGTGAGTTTGCATTTTAATTGGTCGAAATCGTAAGTGAATAATTGAGCAGAAATTGGTTGTTTTAATAATAATTACTTTAAAATAAACTGGAAAATTAGATATAATATATTGCAAGTGCGTGAAGTGAAAAAACGTTTACGCACATATTTTTCTATAATGTATTTTTATATCCAAAATATGTGATAATAGTGAGACAGTGAAATCAACGATATTTGAAAATAAAATTCACGACTTCTAATCGTTTGAATATTTTTTATACTGAAGTCGAAAAACTAGTGTGTTACAATGTATATTGTCCCAAATTTTACCATACTCAACCGCATTCTGTTATAAGACTCTTTATTTTATAGACCATTTTCACAGAGTATTTCAATTCTGAAAATGTGATCGGCATTATTTCTATTGAACCTTCCGGTAAGACCATAATAAAATACTTAAACAGTCAAAGTTGTTATGAATATTTCTGGTCAAACTGTATGCTGAAATCGCTATAGAATCGTTCAGCAATTGGACTTTAATAAATGAAGAGATACAACATTATCTGAGTGAAGAAATTGCTTAGAAGATATGACGACGTTTTTGATTTTTTTTCATTAAAAAAAAAAAAAGATCTTTGTTGACGCCATTTATAAAATGTGATTATCACTGAAAAAAAAACAAACTAATTTTTCATTGTTAATAGGTTAAAACACCCAAATTCGCACACTTTAAGGGATTCACGTTAAAGTTTATTTAATGTAATTGATATTAATTCTCGGACGTTAATAAATTTTAAATTTTAGAAAAAATAATTATTTCTGATTGAGACTGACTAATTATTTCACACTGAATTTCGCAAAAAATCTTTTATTTATATTTTTGTAATTCCGACACCGATTTGTGTTGACAGTAAACTTTGTATTAATGGGTTGGTATGATAAAAAAACAGACGGCTGACCAGAATTCTGGATATTATTCTATCTAAATAGCAGTAAACAGAAGGGTGTCTGAACTTGGAATAGTGTTTGAATTTGTGCTGTTGAAAAACAAAATCTGCAGTTATTAAAGACTTATTTTTGAAATTTTCATCTGGCCAGAAATTTTTTTTCTACAGTATCGGATTGTTTGTTTCAAATATCTAAGAATAAAAAAATTCGCGACTCTGAACAGCACTCTATACAGATACTTAAGGTAAATTAACTTTTACCAAGAAGCTGATTAGTAAATCTAAAGAAACAGGAAAAAACACAATAATTTTATGTGGTCATATTTCCACTACCTAACGACTACCTACAAGATTAAGGGAATAGTCTTAAAAGTCTTAAAAAATTTTATAATTTTTTTTTGGCCACTGATTGAATCATAACAGAAAAAATTAAAAATACTGTCGGATAATGGACGATCAGATAAATAATTAGATTTGTTATTCAACTTATTATTTTAATAAATAACAATTAAAAGTGTTGAAAATTTTAAGGAAATAAAAAATTTTTTAGCGAATTTTAGTACCAATCTAATGCTTATTTATTTCATCTTTTGAATTCTTGAATAAATTCAGCTTTAGATCCGATCTGAAATAAAAACTTGTTATGATTTTTACTATTTTGGAAATTATTTATTGTTTCACATTTTATTTTATTTTATACGAACTTCTAAAGGTGAGACTTTCTGTTTTCAAGTTTTCAGTATTGGAGTTGCGTTGCATATCCAATTTCAAACAAATCAATTACAGCTGGTAAAATTATAAAATAATAATAACTAAATCAAGTATCTAACATAATATTTATCTATAAATTATCAGAAATAACGGAGATACAATTAAAAATGGCGAAAGTCGCTTAAGCAAAAATATTAGAATTTTTATAGAAAAATAAGACAAATAATTTGCGCAATTGAACAGATTTGATCATAATTGAATTTTTTATTTTAGAAAAATTAATATTTTCTAAGATTTGAGCCTGATTTGATTTAAAATAGTGAAAAAATCACTACTAATTCAAACATGCAATATTGCGTTTTTTTTTTAATTAATTTACATTAAGTGAAGCTGAAAATTTGGATCTATTGATGACCTTTAAAGCACATATTCAAAATTGTTTTCAAGTATGTTATAATAAACAATGATTTGAAAACAAAATACTAAAAAATTGGCAACAAATCAGAAACAACACTTATTTTAAATCGTGGAAAGTTGAAGCAAAATTACATAATTTTTAGAATTTCTCATCTGGCAGATATCACAATTTTCCAAACATTAAACAATACCTTCAAATTTAAAAATATTTAGACCACACAAAGTCCAACATATGGACTGTATGTATGTACCATAATCCTATATCCACGTGTACGTCGTAAAACGTCGAAGCAGCTCGTAACAATTACTCATAAAGTATACAAAATACTCAGTTTGAAGTCCGTCGTTTCATAAAAAAAATTAAACGAATAATTTGAATAGAAAGTAATCTATCTTCGATTATTAAATATTTACAAAACTTGCTTTGAATTGGACACTATTCCATCACCAAATGCCTTGCATAAATCGATAAATGTGAAACTGCGAAACTATATTATGAATAGATAACTGTCTAATGCACAGATTAGACTGTAAAAACTGATTATGGGGGATCGAAACGCTGGAATTGAGTGTGCTATTATGAATCAACCCTCCTATTATCTGACGTGTTACTGGTCAACATAAACAATAGCTGAATGTCAGATAGCCGAACACAATTACCTATATTTGTAAAAATATTAATCGCATTCATGAATGAGCCATAGTTGATGGCATTAATGAGAAATCAGCCGAACAATAGCGATATGAAAATAACAATTATAAAATTTGTAAAGTTGATGCAGGAGACAATTAATATAGTTTAAATAAAATCGATCTATGAGATATTTCAACAAAAAAACCTCTCTCTTTCTCTCAACTACTACTCTTCTCTAACAAGCCACGAGGGAAGAACAGAGCTTCGGTGAAAATAATAACGGGAGTTATGAGGGGTGAAAAGCACCCTGTTTCAGTAGATCGGCTGTATCTTGGTTACATTGAAGGGATGTACGATGTAGAGAGATGCAATGGTCGGATGTGTCGCATCACTAACCTACTGACCACCAGATCGAAGTTTAATTTTGACGGCGGAAACGATTTCTTACGATATGGAAATCTCACAAGCCGCACCAATTAAGATGTCGACGATGTGGGCGGACGAGAAGAGATGTGGCGGGCTTCGACATCGATTGATTTATTGATAACATTGACATTAAGATCATCAGAAATAACTATGAAAAAAAGATTTAATTTTATATAATTATAGGAATGATAGGTTAGATGGTTAAAAGTTCTAGTAATTTTTAGACTATTTAGTTATGCAAATGGAACTGTCAAAAATAGATGATAAACGGAAGAAATTGTATCGAGATAGTCATTTTATTCTAATTATTAAATATATTTCAAAGTGTTGAGGCAATCACATATCTCTTCAGAAATTGCTGTTTGGAACAACGCGTCTTAAAACTGCTACTGCCTGAAGATTTATCATCTTATTTGTACGCTCTGGGAAAAATAAACTAGAAGACGTAGAGACAAGCGATATTCCCACTTAAAATTTTTTTTCCAAAATATTCCAAGAAAGATTTAAAGAGTTGAGTGGAGGAAATTAGGAAATGTGACTAGAAGAGCGTCGATGACCTAATTGTGTTAAATCGATAAAATATCTCAATTTTCTGGAAATTAACACAAGAGGATGAATATTTTTTAGTTGATATTGATATGAAAAAGAATTATATTTAAAAAAAAAAAATGTAATGTGGGTTGTTTGCTTGAGACAAAGAAGTGCACCGAAACGGAATAAAAACCGTCCCGCACACCTCGTATCGATTGTGTAGCGACAGCCCGGTGACATTCTTTATCAATACGTCACAGCTCATATTTCAAGTTCTCTTGCATCCGCCCTCGAAGCTCCAAAGAAACTAAGTTCTTTGAGTTTAGGAGGGTGGAGGCAATCGTCGAGCGTCTGTTGATCGTCCAATCGTCGTTGGTGACGCAGTCGCTGTAGCCAATAGGCCGTGGCGAGTGCGTGCCGAAGAAGACTCCGCCTCTTGGCACTTGCATCACTTTTTCCGCCTGTTTTTATTTATTACATTCGTACCCGTCGAGTGCACCGGTCGTGTCCGCACTTCCTCGACTCGCGCTTTCCAGTGTAGATACAGAGTGTTTTCGGCGCGCACTTGGCCCCGCCCGAGCCCTCAGTCATCTCTTCATCGTCGGTGATGGACTCTTGTGCAGTGCTCTGAGGTGTTCGTTCGCGTCGCGATGATGGACAACTCCGGAATGGACTCAGCTAGTGAGCACAGCAGCCACGCGTCTTCCGGCTCACCGGCCGTCGCTGTCAAACCGTCGCCGTCGCCACCCACTAATAACAATAATCCAGCATCAAGCAACCACAATCAGGTGCATAGTCCGCGCCAAGCTAGCCCGTTAGGGCCGCCAATGTCGATGGCACATCCGCTTAGTCCGCCGCCGGTCAGTTCGGCCAGTTTGGCGCGCAGTATGGCTTTAGGGCATTTGCCGCCGCCCGGGCTCGGTCTTCTTAACTCACTAGGGGTGCTTCATAGCCCGCTTGATCTTATGGCGCATCATGCTCCACCAAGGTCTTATAATAGTCCGCCACCAATCTCTACTTCCGATCCTACTGCCAACGAGTGTAAATTGGTTGATTATCGTGGACAGAAAGTGGCGGCGTTTATTATAGCCGGCGATACTATGCTCTGTCTACCACAAGCTTTTGAACTCTTCCTCAAACATCTCGTAGGCGGTTTGCATACAGTCTATACAAAACTCAAGCGTCTCGATATCGTTCCACTTGTCTGCAATGTTGAACAAGTCAGAATTCTTCGAGGACTTGGAGCTATTCAACCTGGAGTCAATCGATGCAAATTGCTTTCTTGTAAAGATTTCGACACACTCTACAGAGACTGCACTACAGCCAGGTACGTGTCTGCGGATGATACATCTACCCCTTTAAACAAACCCTTCGATTATAATGAAACATAAAAGGGATCGTCCCCCTATTCTGCATACTCGACAATTGTTGTTGATCCAATATCATCCGAATTCCAATCATTTCTATTTCAAGTACAGATAACGCACGTGTTTTATTATTTTTTTATTTTTTTTTATAAGAAGACTAGAGGGTCAGAGTGGCGCCTCTATATCGATATATTATGCCGAATGCTATAAAAGGATGTTAAGTTCAACTGACAGAACCTATTAGCACTCGGGCGTAGACTATCGGAAAATCTTTAAGACATCCCGTTGAGTTCATCTCAGCCAGGCTACTGACCATTTATAATACAAATATTAACACTATTGTTTGTCTTGTTATACAAATCAACCAACCAAAAAAAAATCTTGAAAGTGAAATTGTATATAACATAACCGCATATCCCCATAAAATTTCATTTCGACCTTTTCGTAATTAAGCGAGAATGCCATACAAAGTAGAAACTAACAATAGTCTTCGACTAACAATAAACAGACAGGAGCATGGTGTTCTTGTGGTGATTTAAATCATCTTTAAATAAATATTGTTGACAGTTACGCCTTGCCATTAAACCAAGCGGGTAGACCTACAACTTGTTCGAGAAAATCACATTGTTATTTATTATGGGGGCTACAGCAAAGGTCAGAATTGACAGCCAAGTTAAATTTTTATGTTTGCGCGTTTATCTACATAGAGTCTGCATTATTGCCCCTTACACTGTTGCAAGTTTACTTTAGTTTGACAAGTTTGGAATTTTATCGACTGATGGAAAATTATTGTAAATATACAGCGAATATTTTTGAAGAAAAAATCACTTGTGTAGGAAATTAGAAAATTTCCAGTGGCTTAATTAGATAAATTATATAATTATAATAAATAATTAAATTGACAATCAACAAGTCTATTAGTTTGGATTTTTTTCAATTAAGTACATGATATGCATTTTATTTTTTTGGTGAAAGAGGAAATTAAATTTATAGAAATGTACTAATAGTTTTGATAGTTGAGAGAGTAGATAATGCAAGTATTGTGCAATTAATCTGTCAAAGAAATAGATTGCAAAAGAAAATGCAAACGCGGATTTATTTCTTTAATGTGGGAGTAGAGAGTAATACAGTTATTATATTTTTTTTTTCTAAATTATAAAAATTAGCATACATTCATTCACCATATAATAATATCACAATCCAACTACTACTGTTGGTAGTAATTTATTTTTGTCGCAAGTGAAAGTTGTAATAGTATTTAAAAAATTCATTAGATTAATTCTTATTTGGAAATGAGTTTTAAAAACTCGTGTCTTGGGAAAAGAAAAAGTCATTTGTAGTATATGAAACTCATTTGGTCGACTGCATAACCGCATACACGAGTATTTTAATAATTCATTTATTTTTGCAAAAGCAATCAGAGTTTGTAGGCAACTTATTATATTTTTGTTCGAGTTTAAATGGGTTTTTGTTGCATTTATGTGGCTCGGTATTGTGCTTAAGATTACATGTACACTGTTCATACATGTCCACCTTATTAAACTTCTTCTAGTATGCAGATTAACATTGTATGTAAGGGAGGCATGGTCTAAAATTAATTGCATGCCTGTTAGTCAAGGCAGCTGAACTTGTTTTATTCTTGGAACGAACGATTTCAATAATTCTATTCGATGGATAAACATTTATGCTTCAGAAAAGCTAAATTACTTAATGTCCGTTTTGATATGAGAAAAATAGCAGAAAATGATGTATTACTTTATGTTTGCATGTTTTGGGTGGTCTCTTCCGTAAAATTAATGCATTATCAGCATTTTTTTTCTTGCATATAAACTCAAGTCATTATTCTTTCGACTTTATTGCGGCAATTAATTAGAAAAATTATATATTTGATGTTTAATAGACAAAAACACCTTAAAACGAGCTGTAATTGTATACTATTTTTCTCTTAATTAAGAGAATAACAAATTATGATGAGAAAAGTTTCATGGAGTGGTGGCAGCAATGTTTTTCAAGGTTTAAATTCACACAATTGGTGGTGGCGGGTGTTGGCGGCAATAGAATACAAATGCGGAAACGGAGTCATTGTGTGGGAGATTTATCTAGCGGAATCCACAGGTTGCTTGATTCCAGCCAAACTGTCTGGCGTGGTGAGGTCCTGGGGGACCCCCTCGTTCAAAATATATATCTCCGTCTGTTGAATGGACCATCTCACTCGCAAACGTCATGCGTACTACTCACTATTTCATTCCGATTTCCTCTCATGCCGAATGTTTCGAATGTTTGCTTTGCATTCGGAGAGGAGAGTTAGAGAGGTTTGGATGCGTCGAGACGCGGATTGCGTCAAAGAACGAAATGGAAAATGCAATGCTAATTTTTGAACATGATTTTGCTTTTTGAAAAATTTCTAGTCGAGTTATCATTATTTATTATTTGAGTTCAAACCAATAATAAATCGTTTTATATGTGAGTTTGAACTACATGACGTGACCCACTAAAAAAAATTAACTCAGTATCTCAGGTTCTAGGTAATTGAAAATGAGCAAAATATTTTGTAACATTTTGATGTTTCTTTGTGTCCAATTTTGTTTGTTTGGTTTTATAAATAAAGTTGAGACTCTATTTTCAAAAATCTGGTTAGAGTTGAGTCTGGCGGTCTAATGACTATAGTAACTCACAAAATCAAAAATTACTAAAAAACAGAAGAGGTCCAGGGGAAAAATTTGATATTAGAATAATGAATAATCGTTCCAACCAAAAGTATCAGAATTTTGAAAAAAAATTTGTAAGAAATTTCATTTGGATTTTGGTAGTTTCTGTTTATTTTTGATTCTTCTTATTAAAATTGCAAGAATTAGTTAGGTTCAAGCCCAATTTGAGGGATATTTGGAAGAGTCTCTTTCTCTTTTCGAAAATTTGGTTTTGAAGTTGTGTTTGACAACAAATTTCAACCAAATGGTTTTATAATTGGCAAAAATAAAAATTACTAAAAGTAAGAGACATTGAGAAAAAAAAATTGATTTAAGATTTATCTTTATACTGAAAGAAATAACGACACTACTACTACTACTTGAAAATGTCGAATATTAAGCTATTAATAAAAATTTATAATTTCTTTTTCAGATTTTCGATAGTTACTGTTTTTTTTTTTTTTTTTTTAGAATTTTTATATAAAGAAAATTAATAATTGGTACGGTTTAGAACCGATATAGATGGTAATTTTTTTTAGTTTCTATTGTTTTTAAATATTTTGAAAAATATTGACCTAGTGTCTCAATTTCCCATTGAAATCGAGAAATTAATTTTATACTATTTTGGAAATTTTTCATCGTTTAAAATATTATTATGTTTGCTTTGCATTCGGAGAGGAGAGTTAGAGAGGTTTGGATGCGTCGAGACGCGGATTGCGTCAAAGAACGAAATGGAAAATGCAATGCTAATTTTTGAACATGATTTTGCTTTTTGAAAAACTTCTAGACGAGTTGTCATTATTTATTATTTAAGTTCAAACCAATAATAAATCGTTTTATATGTGAGTTTGAACTACATGACGTGACCCACTTAAAAAAATTAACTCACTATCTCAGGTTCTAGGTAATTGAAAATGAGCAAAATATTTTGTAACATTTTGATGTTTCTTTGTGTCCAGTTTTGTTTGTTTGGTTTTATAAATAAAATTGAGACTCTATTTCTAAAAATCTGGTTAGAGTTGAGTCTGGTAGTCTAATGACTATAGTAACTCACAAAATCAAAAATTACTAAAAAACAGAAGAGGTCCAGGGGAAAAATTTGATATTAGAATAATGAATAATCGTTCCGACCAAAAGTATCAGAATTTTGAAAAAAAATTTGTAAGAAATTTCATTTGGATTTTGGTAGTTTCTGTTTATTTTTGATTCTCCTTATTAAAATTGCAAGAATTAGTTAGGTTCAAGCCCAATTTGAGGGATATTTGGAAGAGTCTCTTTCTCTTTTCGAAAATTCGGTTTTGAAGTTGTGTTTGACAACAAATTTCAACCAAATGGTTTTATAATTGGCAAAAATAAAAATTACTAAAAGTAAGAGACATTGAAAGAAAAAACTTGATTTAAAATTTATCTTTATATTGAAAGAAATAACGACACTACTACTACTACTTGAAAATGTCGAATATCAAGCTATTAAAACTTTAACTGAAAATTTATAATTTCTTTTTCAGATTTTCGATAGTTACTGTTTTTAAAATTAATAATTGGTACGGTTTAGAACCGATATAGATGGTAATTTTTTTTTAGTTTCTATTGTTTTTAAATATTTTGAAAAATATTGACCTAGTGTCTCAATTACCCATTGAAATCTAGAAATTAATTTTATACTATTTTGGAAATTTTTCATCGTGCAAAATATTAGGTTTTTCAGTTTCAGAAATAAGCCTTTGAATATTATAAATTTCAGCTTTGAAGTTTCGTTAGTCGCTTAATTCCAGATAGGAGATTATACCTAATTGTTGAAGCTTCAAATTACTAAAAAATAAAGAACATCGAAAGGAATAATTTGATGTAAGAGTCACTTTTATATCTTGAAAAATAACGAAGCTACAATAAAAAATGACGCAAATTCTCCAGATGTCAAAGTTTTGATGAAAAAAAGTATTTATTTCTCGAATTTTAAGAGTTTGTTCATTTTTGAGTTTTGTATGTTGAGACGTCTCCGACAACTTGTCGATATTTGAAGTCGAACTTTAGGCTGTGTGAAACAATTACTTCACTTACTCGGATGTGAAGAAAATCTGAAAATCTTGTATTTGTATTTTTTCTTTATCTGACTCATGTTCTTACTATACTCATTCCATCTTCTATTTACCATTTTTTTTTTATTAATTCTCACACATAAACCCACCAGTTCTTTCTCTGCAGATTTCCAACAATTTTTACCTATAATCAATAGTTATATAACAGCTTTCTGGAGAAAGTTCAAGGTTTCTGCAATCTGCATCCATCAGTAAATCATAAACATGATTCCTTCCTCTACATTTTTGTATTTTTTCCAGCTCCAATGTTTTGCTTTAAAAAAAATCCATTTGATTCATTTTATACGATTTCGATTGGTTTCAATTTTTTTATTACGATATTTGAAATTCTATTGTGGAAGCCCCGTGGATGTGAAAATGAGTCCCGTTCTAATTAAATACCGCCATGTTGAACAAGAGCGGCACATTCCTTATTACCGCAGACAAATTTATAGTCGGTTGTTGGTATCATTGCGTGCCTTGATATCTTATTTCAAGCCATTAGTACTCGTTTTCGAGCCGCTCGTAGATGAATTATTGGATACATTTCCACTAATGAACTAACTTTTGATCAGTACAAAGACGCCACAAACAAAACACCTCGCCTTTTATGGCAACACACCACAATACCATTATTATAGAAATTATTTCTTCAACGATGTATATACACCTATATGTTCTCTCTATCTTTGTTTCCCTTCTATATCTATTGTTCCACGTTTAATTTTCACCGATTTATTATTATTATACATCTTCCGCGTGCTAAATCAAGTGAAATCGAAAATTTGTCACGCTTCAAATAATAATAAAAAAAGTTTAGTTTATGTTGTCTCGTGCTGAAACATTCTGCAACGTAATCTTGAATAAAAATAAATCAACAACAATTGGAAAAGTAGAAATACATGTTCGATGTAATTTATTAAAAATGAATCAGCGATTTTAATTTGATAAATTGTAGATCTACATATGTGTATTAATTGATTGTAATCGGAATGGAAGAAAGCTTGAGGCTGAAATATACATTCAGTTCTTAGATTAAAAAACACACATCGAAGGGTAGTAGTTGAGGGGGAAACCAGATAGATACAGTAGTCTTTCTTTGTTCGACTGGAGTATCCGATTATAATGCGCACTATCCCATCTAACAAAAGCTTTTTTCATAAGGTTCAGAGATCCGTAGAATATGATTTGGCTCATTGCACTCGAAAAATATAATTTCGTTTTTTAAAAACGCTTGCTTAAAATGAGGTCGTGATGTGCGGTTTTTTTCGTTTTGTTTGATGGTAAAACACATCTGCTGCCTTTGCCCTAACTGTTGTTAATTCGATATTAATGTAGGTATGCAAATAGCCAAGTGGCGGGAAGAAAAGACTACACTTCTTATTAATTTTTTTCATATTGATTTATGTACATTCTTTTAATTTTTATTGATGCTTTTAGTGGATTGTTTCAGTTTAGTCACAATTAATGAAATTTATTGGTTGAAAAAGCGGAAATGGTAGATTTCCTGTTTTGTTATTTTCTGCAATCAAATAGAATTGCTGCTGAAGCTAGAAGGTGAAGTAATAATTGAATTAAAATTATACATCTACTGAGTTCTACTTTACTTCAGATGGTATGGGTTCATAGAAATTATATATTTTTTTTGTTTTTATTGTTTCATGTTCATTACATTGCAACTAATCTTGTGAAGATTATTATTTTGACGCTAATTGACTGGGAAATCGGTCTTAAGGTAATTAACATTTTTAACCTCGGAATTATGTGTTAAATGCAGAAATTTAAAGAGCAGAAACGAATAAAAAAAATAGGATTTTTTTTTGGGAACATTTTCAGGAAAAAATGATGTCTTTGTTGCGTTTATCTAATTTCTGTTGATAGAAAGACTTGGTCAAGTCAGATGGTATTGATTTTTGATTATTTTTTAGTTTAGCTGTCGCTGTTTTAAAACATAATTACAAGATTTTTTGTACAAAACAAAAAAACCCTGTATATTTAAAAACTCACTCTCTTCTTTTACTTTCAATTTCTAAATAAAATTAAGCGTTTTTTTCATAGCGTCTAACCACTAAAAAAAAATTAACTCACTATCTCAGATTTTAGGTAATTGAAAATGAGCAAAACATTTTGTAACATTTTGATGTTTCTTTGTGTCCAATTTTGTTTGTTTGGTTTTATAAATAAAATTGAGATTCTATTTCTAAAAATCTGGTTAGAGTTGAGTCTGGCAGTCTAATGACTATAGTAACTCACAAAATCAAAAATTACTAAAACACAGAAGAGGTCCAGGGGAAAAATTTGATATTAGAATTAGAATAATCGTTCCAACCAAAAGTATCAGAATTTTCCAAAAAAAATTCGTAAGAAATTTCATTTGAATTTTGGTAGTTTCTATTTATTTTTGATTCTCCTTATTAAAATTGTAAGAATTAGTTAGGTTCAAGCCCAATTTGAGGGATATTTGGAAGAGTTTCTTTCTCTTTTCAAAAATTTAGTTTTGAAGTTGTGTTTGACAACAAATTTCAACCAAATGGTTTTATAATTGGCAAAAATAAAAATTACTAAAAGTAAGAGACATTGAGAAAAAAAACTTGATTTAAGATTTATCTTTATACTGAAAGAAATAACGACACTACTACTACTACTTGAAAATGTCGAATATCAAGCTATTAAAACTTTAACTAAAAATTTATAATTTCTTTTTCAGATTTTCGATAGTTACTGTTTTTTTTTAGATTTTTTATATAAAGAAAATTAATAATTGGTACGGTTTAGAACCGATATAGATGGTAATTTTTTTTAGTTTCTATTGTTTTTAAATATTTTGAAAAATATTGACCTAGTGTCTCAATTTCCCATTGAAATCCAGAAATTAATTTTATACTATTTTGGAAATTTTTCATCGTTCAAAATATTAGGTTTTTCGCTTCAGAAAGAAGCCGTTGAATATCAGACTTTCAGTTTTCGAAATTTCAGCTTTGAAGTTACGTTAGTCGCTTAATTTCAGATAAGAGATTATACCTAATTGTTGAAGCTTCAAATTACTAAAAAATAAAGAACATCGAACGAAATAATTTGATGTAAGTGTCACTTTTATATCTTGGGAAAACGGTCTTAAGGTAATTAACATTTTTAACCTCGGAATTATGTGTTAAATGCAGAAATTTAAAGATTTAAATTGGAAGATTTTCAGGAAAAAATGATGTCTTTGTTGCGTTTATCTAATTTTTGTTGATAGAAAGACTTGGTCAAGTCAGATGGTATTGATTTTTTGGTTAATTTTTAGTTTAAAGAAGTTGTGCTGTCGCTGTTTTAATTTTCGGAAAAAAAAACATAATTACGAGATTTTTTGTACAAAACAATAAAACACTGTATATTTAAAAACTCACTCTCTTCTTTTACTTTCAATTTCTAAATAAAATTAAGCGTTTTTTTCATAGCGTCTAACCACTAAAAAAAAATTAACTCACTATCTCAGATTTTAGGTAATTGAAAATCAGCAAAACATTTTGTAACATTTTGATGTTTCTTTGTGTCCAATTTTGTTTGTTTGGTTTTATAAATAAAGTTGAGACTCTATTTCTAAAAATCTGGTTAGAGTTGAGTCTGGCAGTCTAATGACTATAGTAACTCACAAAATCAAAAATTACTAAAACACAGAAGAGGTCCAGGGGAAAAATTTGATATTAGAATAATGAATGATCGTTCCAACTAAAAGTATCAGAATTTTCCAAAAAAAATTTGTAAGAAATTTCATTTGAATTTTGGTAGTTTCTATTTATTTTTGATTCTCCTTATTAAAATTGCAAGAATTAGTTAGGTTCAACCCCAGTTTGAGGGATATTTGAAAGAGTCTCTTTCTCTTTTCAAAAATTTGGTTTTGAAGTTGTGTTTGACAACAAATTTCAACCAAATGGTTTTATAATTGGCAAAAATAAAAATTACTAAAAGTAAGAGACATTGAGAAAAAAAACTTGATTTAAGATTTATCTTTATACTGAAAGAAATAACGACACTACTACTACTACTTGAAAATGTCGAATATCAAGCTATTAAAACTTTAACTAAAAATTTATAATTTCTTTTTCAGATTTTCGATAGTTACTGTTTTTTTTTTAGAATTTTTATATAAAGAAAATTAATAATTGGAACGGTTTAGAACCGATATAGATGGTAATTTTTTTTAGTTTCTATTGTTTTTAAATATTTTGAAAAATATTGACCTAGTGTCTCAATTTCCCATTGAAATCCAGAAATTAATTTTATACTATTTTGGAAATTTTTCATCGTTCAAAATATTAGGTTTTTCGCTTCAGAAAGAAGCCGTTGAATATCAGACTTTAAGTTTTCGAAATTTCAGCTTTGAAGTTTCGTTAGTCGCTTAATTTCAGATAAGAGATTATACCTAATTGTTGAAGCTTCAAATTACTAAAAAATAAAGAACATCGAAAGGAATAATTTGATGTAAGAGTCACTTTTATATCTTGAGAAAACGGTCTTAAGGTAATTAACATTTTTAACCTCGGAATTATGTGTTAAATGTAGAAATTTAAAGAGCAGAAACAAATAGAAAAAAATAAAATTTTTTTTTTTTGGGAAGATTTTCAGGAAAAAAGGATGTCTTTGTTGCGTTTATCTAATTTCTGTTGATAGAAAGACTTGGTCAAGTCAGATGGTATTGATTTTTTGGTTAATTTTTAGTTTAAAGAAGTTGTGCTGTCGCTGTTTTAAAACATAATTACGAGATTTTTTGTACAAAACAATAAAACACTGTATATTTAAAAACTCACTCTCTTCTTTTACTTTCAATTTCTAAATAAAATTAAGCGTTTTTTTCATAGCGTCTAACCTTCCGAAGTCGAGCATATACCCTCAAGCAATTCTATTCGTGCAAAGAAAAAATACGTATAATTTAAAAAATTTAAAGCTTAACTATAAGTCAATTATATCAATTTTACATTAGTTATATGTTAAGTTTTAAAGCAGAAAACTAATTTCACATTACAGCCTAGGTATAAAATTGCAAATAATTATTCATAGTTGTTTATTATCATCAAGATAAGTTTGAAACCAGTTTTTTTACTTGTTCATAAAGAACTTATTACCGGAATTAATTTTATGATTGTGTCGGATATATTAAGCAAATTTTAAAACCGATGATACACTATTTAAAACGTAGCTTTTTTAATTCTTTCTTTTATTCTTAATAGTGAATCGTATTAATTAGTGAATTAATGCTTACATACATGTATTTTATAATCCTGAAATCCGCTCGGAAGTCGCATTCCCATAGAACTTTTAATTGATTTAATAAAAGTGCAATTACATGGTATAGTGTGAAATTGTTACGTAAAGATATCTACAATATTTCCTTTTTTTTTTAATAATCAACGGTGAAATTAGAAATGATTTGCATAAATTGAAATTTATAAAAACCTAAAAAATCAATGAACATAAAAACTGACATGTGTATCATTTCGCTTACAATAGTTTTATGTTATTACAAAGCATTCACACGACCAGATCAGATAGCGGATGAGTGACTGAATGAAGGAATAATTACAGGCCGCTGTTTTACCAACTTTCATTGTATTAAACGCCGTATAATGGAACGAGGGAGGGCTGAATCATGCATTTTTTTTCTCTTCTTCTTTTAAATTAAATTTCATCTTTATTCTTTCGTTTGCAACAATTAATTCAGTACTAAATTTGTTAAAAGCTGGCCTTAAATTTAATTATGGCTATCTAAACATTGCAGTAATGAAAGGCACATTTCACATTTGAAAGCGACCACTACAATGCAGTGCTACTTTCAATACAATTTGTAAACCAAAGGTTTATTTACTGTGCTATAGTCACATGCAATTAATTGCATTACGTTAACAGTGGATACATGTTCTATATGGTAAATACAGGTCGGGGATGGTCGGTGTTTCTACCCGATAGGGTATACAGTTTGGTCCAACAACGCCAAAGGGTTATACTAATAAGCCAACAGTCGATGTCGCTTTGCAAATGCTATTGCAGGACGACCGCAAAACCACCAACAGTTGACAATAGCTATGGACAACCGCAAGCATCAACGATATATACACAGATTTACTTTATTACGACATATTAGTTTACTCCATTTAATTAGCCATTTAGCGACTAAACATGTATCTTTATTATTAGTTTATGAATAATTATTGAAACTGTACCACGATAATGTGTGTCTAGAGCAGAGTGTGGAAATTTTGCAGTTTTTTGTTAATAAAAATAAATCGGAGGAAAAATAATGCGTGAAGCCTTTTTTATACAACGCATATTTTTTGTTCATATTTTCCAAACTATTTTAATAATATGTAATCGTAATATCTTGACCCAGTTGCTGCTCAGCTGACGATAGGAAGTTGAGAAAGGTTCATAAGAGTATTTTTCAATAGATCAAAAGTATTTTAAAATTAGAGTTTGCAGAAACAGAAAATTAAAGAGAGTTTGAGCAATTTTTGATTCACAATCAGTGCAAATGACTTTTAAAAGCAGATGTGGTTGTGCAAAAAAAATTTGGGACACTTTTATGAGTATACAGAATGTTCTAACGATGTAACAAAGACTATCAAGAATATCAATTTTCTGGAATATTTAAAAATATCTTAAAATATATAAAGCTATAATATAAACTGATGTCATTTTTTAATGTTAATCGTTTCATAGATTTGGATTTATTATATTTTTTTTTTAATTTTTAAAATAATTTCGAGAAACATTTATTTTACAGAATCTAGAGAAATTAGAAACAGTAAATTTCAATTCTACACTGAAGAAGATACGAAAATTGGAGTCCTAACATTCTTTGCAGTTGAAAAGTCAAACATTATTATGTAGAAAAAAATATGAAAATTAAAATGAATCTTATTTTTGATTTTTGTTCATGAAAAATTGAATTATTGTTATCTTTCAACTTAAAATTTTAATAATGTTTATCAGATGTAAAAGTCAAAAATACAGAGTGATTCACATAAGTGGTTTGTTAGAAGTTTATGGAGATAATATTAGAAATTCAGCAATATATAAGTTAGATCAGAACCAACATTTTTAAAATATTTTCAGCTTGTTTTAACTTCCGCTTTTACCGGAAGTTGATGCTAATTTTGTTATTTTAAATAGAATATCCTATATTTTTTGTTCTGAGATTGTTTATAAAATTCTAAATACATTTTATTCCGATCATGTTTTTGCTAACTAATTGCATTTTTTGAAATTTAACTAGATTGTAGGATTTTAATTTGGAAAAAAAAGAAGTTTTATCGTAATTCTGAAGCCAATGTTTGATGAGAAATCTGTAACACACTATACCTTATTTTGAGACGTTATTCCAATTTGAATGTCAGCGAATACATGATTTACAAGTATGCTTGAATTTATTTGTTTAGCACAAAGAATTGTGGAGATATTGATATTTTAATCGAAAATTTTCAAAAAATTCAATTATTTCAAAAACGGTTAGAATTAGCAATAACATGATAAGTGTAAAATGTATTTAGAATTTCATAAGCAATCCAAAAATATAGTGTTCTATTTGGAATAACAAAGGTAGTATCAACTTCCGGTATAAGCGGAAGTGTAAACAAGCTGGTAATATTTTAGAAACACCTTATACATGATCAAAATTTCAAATCTTAATTTTATATCTCCATAAACCCCTATTGAACCACTTATATGAAGCACACTGTATACATTTTAGTTGAATTTTTGAACTTACAAATATTTCAAATTTCTGACTGTATTGAGCCGAAAAAATGTTATAAACTTGAAATTCAGACTTTTTTCTTGAAGTAATGTTAATTCCTATTTTCTAAATTTACCAGTTTTTGTGCAATAAACTTTTTGATAATATTAAAAAAAAAATTGAATTAACAAAATATTTTAAAAATTAAGAGAAATTTACTCTAACGTTAACAAATCTTCGCCTGAAATGCAGCAAAGTTCAGTAGTAAAAAAATTTAGTGATTGAACATTTCACAATACAATTTTTTTCCTAAAAAATGTCTCAAGTTATAAATTGTAAGGCAAAAAATGAAATTTTCCGCATTGTTTTGTTTGGCAAAAAATATTGAACAGACAAGAATAAACAACAGAAAAAAATTAAAAAAAATATATTCTGCTGGAAATGGGTCAGAAGCTGTTGAAATAGCTTTTATTTTTTAATTTTGATAACAAACAGCTCGATTATAAAATACTGGAGATGACATTTTCGAAATTTGAGAAGATAACAGGTATGCACAATTTTGCAGAAAATCTGTTCATCAAAAGAATCTCTGTTCCAAATAAATAAAATTGGCATATCTTACATTAATAAATGTAAATGACTCTGTATATGGAAATACATAATAACATTATCTTGAGATTAAATTTTGGATATAATTATAAATCAAGAACTATTAGTTTTCGCTTCTACACTGATACAAAAATATTTATAGCTTTCATAACAAACAAGAAAAATTAATTCCATAAATTAGATTTCTTTCGGTAGAGTCTTTAAAAAAGTAGGTTAATACATCTTATAAAAAATCAGACTCAAGAAATTAAGAAATTAATTTCTTTTTTATTTTTATCTCCATGTCCAGAAAACAGCATTTTTATAACTAGTCCTATTGTGTTTTTGTCTAAGACAAATAACTTAAAAAATTGCGAAAGTTTCGTCTTTAAAAGTTATTTTTTTGGGCCGATCCTTATCGTTTCACCGTAATTATTCTTTTATTTCTTTATTAGATAATCCTTGCCAATTAAAATCCTAAAGAAAACTTCAATTCATTTCTTTATATCGCTCGGTTTTATTTCATTTCCCAGTAATTATTTCGGTAATTTTTCATGGATGGCCGCTCAAGAACCAAGTAAATTAGTTGAAATCACATAACAAACTTAAAAAAAAATCTGCTATACTTTTATTTTTATTAATAAAAATCCTAACCAACATGTCTAACAAAGTTCGAAAAATAATAAATGCTATCATTAGACATTCTCAAAGTAATTAAAGAAATGAAAAATAGCTTCGCAGCGCCAGGTGTATAACATTCATTATTTTCCAGTGTCGATTTTATCGTTAAGTTGTCCGAAAAATGCATGAAATTGCTTAGTTCAAAACATGAAAGACACCGTTCTTGAAAATCTAGATTCAATTAAAGTGAATTAATTTTTTTTGAGGATTAGTAGATTTGAGTGTATCCGATATGGATATGCAAAATATCAAACCGATTCAGAACGTACATTTACCTAATGTCAATCAAATTGTTGATACCGATCGCGTGCTGTCATTTCGACCTTAACATTCGCCAATCGTAAGGTCTAGAATCGTGTGAATGAATGTTAACACGCAACACACGCAACTTGCATAAGAGTGGATTTGGCCACTAGAAAATAAAAAGCACTCATATTAGTCGATTTTAATACGATTAATCACGATATCTTCCAATTGCTTTTATATATAAAAAAAAAATTATGTTTCTAGTGGATTAAGTAATCACTTGTTTGCTTACATTTTTGAAAATGTTATTAATTATAGAGGATAAGAGTTGGAGGAAGAAATCTTAAAACTCATTTATTTCAAAGAAGTTAATTAATTAAAAAAAAAAATGAGAAACTTGGGTACACTTTGATACAATGGAAATAGACGATAATTTATGGTTTTAAATGCACAACTAACCATTCGAAACCACAAAAGAATGAGATGTTTATTGGGTTTAAAAAACATTTGTCTTCTGTTTAATTATACGATGTCATTTCGAAGTCATTAGTAGAAGCTATCTTCGGTTTGGATTTTAATTCTTTATTAATTATCTTTCTGAAAAAGCATACACACCACTCGAATGGTTTTCTCAGACTCGAGCGATAATTACAGATGCAAAAAAATGGGGGTAAAATGTGCCAGTCACAATGCTAATGTATCATTTTAGGTCTAAAAGACCAGCTGTATAACAGCACGCAATAGAAACCCTTAAAAGCATAACACGTAAGAAAAAACAGTGTTTTTCTGAGGGTAATTGCGGGGTCTGAAATCGACTAAAAAGACTGCTTTTCAAACTGCTTATTATTTACAGATATAATTCAAAATCTGACAGTTGGGATTTACTATTGATATCTTTGTATATAAAATGTTTAGATTTCAACAATAAGTAAATTTGTTTAAAAAAAATATGATTGATGATGAAATGTTTAATTTTTTTTTTCGTACTTACAATGTTTTATAATTTATTTTCGTCTAAGTGACTACAGACTGATTGGTTGAGATAAGAATGAAAAATATCTTGTTTTAATTACTTACACTGAACTAAACAAATAAAATTATTCGCTCGCTAACTTATAATTGCTTCGTGATTCGACGAACAAAGTTTACTTTATGCGAAAGCGGAGTTGGAATTAAAAAAAAAAACCTAATTTGGTTTCTGCAAATTTACACTTTTTGGCAGTAGAATGAACGGTTTTTTGCAAATTGAGGGAAATCACCTGAAATCGGATTTTCATTTTTTTGAGCAATTTTTAGCAGATCGAAAAGAATGCTCAAGAGCTTTCATCACAAGACAAAACCAGTTGTCATAAATGTTCAAGAAAAGAACAATAGTTGTGATGATTTAACTAACTAAACTTTGACATTTTAGATTCTAGAGTTTCTCACAAATTTGTGAAAAAAAAAACACCAGTTTTTTTAGAACTAGAACGTGAAGTTTTCTAAAGTTTTGAATCTGCTTTTCACCTCTAAATAAAGCCAAGATCTAGAACTTCTTTGGGGAAATTGATAGTGGTAATTTTTTGTTTCACAATTCAGCAATAGAAGTGTTTACAAAAACACAATTAGAAATTTTATCAAGAAATGGCAAGAATCCGATTATGAAAGCTTCTTTGGAGAGCTCACAAATTCGACCAGCAATCAGAGATTGTGGTTTCAAAGAATTGGAACAGCTGATCTACCATATCCTAAGGCTATTAAATATTTGAAAAAAATTGCGAACAAAACGACTTTTGTTTGAAAGCTTGCTTCAAAATATTATTACAAATATTTTCTTTTATTGAGAAGTTGAAGAGTTTGACTGGAAACTGGTTGAAATGAAAGTGAAATATGGGTCAAAAGAAGACTGAACAACAGCTTGTTTAATTCTTTCAATTAACGTGGCGGAAAGAATTTGAAAATTGGTTAAAAAGTAAGGTTCAAAAATTACAGTTAAGCTAAAAGGAAGATTTTTTGTTGTAAACGCAAGAAATTTATCTGATGAAAACCTGAACGTTTTAAAAAACTAAACAGAAGTTATTCAAAAAATATTTTTGATTTGCTAAGATAAGCAATTTAGTTTGAAAAGTTTCAACAAAAAATAACGCAAGTAATAGAAACAAGAAAGATATGATGGAACAGATTTTTTTTGCACAAGTGTCAAGCAAAGAATTCTCTATCCAAATTAAAATTATGAAAGAATGCAAAGGAATGAAAAATAAAAATAGAAACGATGCTAACAAATTTTCAGCAGCCTTATAAAACTAGTTTTTTTTTTAAATCAGCACAAAAAATGTACAAATTTTTCACCTGAGAAATAATATCTTTTTCTAACAAAAATTTAACAATTTCTAATAGTTTGATCAAGAATCTTATTTTTTTTTTTTTAATTCTTTATTTTAATTTGCTGGATATGGAAATATATACATTGACAGTACTTATATTAATCGCAAATTCTTGCCCTTTTCCAGCTTAAATTTTCACGCTTTGCCAGTACGTAGGTTGTGAGGCAAATTGGTCCGTTGAAGCATAAACCATCCACATTTCATCATAGAATCCGATGTTTACATGGTTATGCGCGCACAAAATATCCACTGCGTATAAATATTATTTATTTGTTCAATGATTGACCAATCAGGCAAGTATATAATGTTTTGTAGGACATGCCATTTGTTATCCTCTCTTGTATCGTTTTTTCGAACGCTTCACTAAACACTTGTTTATGAATGCACGATTTTTTTCTACCTATTTGATCAAGGTTTGATGATTAAAAAAAGAATGATGCTTTATGAATTGGAATTGAATTTTTTTTAAGTATAACAACAAAGCTCATTTTAAACAAACGAAACAAATAATAAATATACAATTTTGTGATGGATAATTCCAAGTGTAAAGTTATTAAAATGCCACTCACAGTTTTCTACCTGCTAGAAAACAAATCGACCCGCACAAAACAAAAGGGAAACAATTAAAAAGTGTAAATTACAAACAGAGATCTTGTTCGAGATGAAAAATTAAGGTGGATGAAAAATCACTTTTGTGAAATATTGGATACGAGGTTTCGGTTTTTTTTTTCATGATTATTCTAGACCTAGAAATGACCTCTTAAAAATGTTTCCTTTTTTCAAAAGTTAGAATACTTTTGAAATGTACACCTGGAAGTATTTGTGTATAGTTCATCCTTTTGAAAAACGCAAATGAAACGCAAACACAAATCCAAACAACATAAATCTAAAGCTTTGAGCTTTTAGATTTAACAGCGATAGTAGACTTTTCACGCATTTCGGTGAATTATTGAAGTTGCTATTTCGTCACGGTTAGATGTCGCGCGCTTTATTATTGAAAGCTTCTGCATATAACAATAATTACAGTTGGTTTTATCCGCGATAAGATAATATGATGGAAGTATTCGGGCATAAGTTGATGCAATATTAATGAGAAGGATTTATAAATACATTTCCTGAATGGATAAATGGTATTCCCTCCGCATCTGCAAACAGTGACACAAATACAGTAGCACTCAGCAGGGAGCATCAAGTCCGGCGTGTAATCATGGCACCCATGGTGTCGACATTAGGCTCCATTACCCACTGGAGCGATACCTTTTCACAGAGGATTAGCCGAACCATGATCGAAGAGAGAGACAAGGTGCAATCGACAACACCTTTTAACAGCTATCAACTTCTTTGATCAGTTGATATTCACAAGGTATTGTCATCTAAAGAACGGTCTTTTAGCGCTTTTCAAATCTGATTTTAATGATGGACAAAAGGACACGCCTTCATGCTCGTTTATGGATTTGGAATAGCGTGAAATGGGATTGGAATAGACATAGGAACAGATGGGATGATGCAAACGATTGTCTATTTTCAGTAATTAGTATAAAAATAAAGCGTTAGATTGTTATAATTTACGCTTCAATGAGTCAATACTGTGTGTTGGGTGTTGGTTGTACACACGCCAACGGACTCTATTAAAATTCGAACAGAAGTCGGATTTGCTTTGACACCCTTTACTTTGAAGTGCAACAGCTAGTCTTTAATCGCGAGTGGCGATTTGACTGGAAATTTACACTTGGGGATTTCATATACGTCATCAGGAAAAAATACACGCAAAGTTTACATGAATAAGTTTTGAAAAATTATGTAAAAAGGGTCCGGAAAAAGTTTGATGGAATTTATGATACTTGTTGTTTTCCCGATATTTTTGTGATTATGATTTTAATCTCTACAAGCATCAGATTATACTAGATGTAGTCGTTTTTGAGAAATTCCAGTTACTGCAAATTTTGCATGTCGGCTTATATTTGACTCCAGTTCAGCCATCAGTTGGTCAATCGCCAATGGATTGAAAAATTTGTAACTATTTCAAAATGTTAATTATGAAATGGATTCCAAATTTGTAGGCAATTCAAAAACGTCAAAAAATATAATTACTTTGTCACAAATAACTAAAAGTACAAAAAAAAAATTTAATAGAAATTTTTATGAGCCTTACGCATGGCCATCGTTTCAAATTTTAATTTTAATATTTTCTCTTCAAACTTCTAATGAAGCACTACTGTGAATCATCCTGTATATATTTACCAGAATGGTGAATAAAAATGAAAATAATATTTTTAACGATTTTGTTCAAACCTGTTGTTGTTGAAGAGCTTCAAGACTTGTGTCGAAATTTCTTCTCTTTGATTTATTCTTAAAAGTCAAAGAATCACCGTGAAACCTTTTAAGCTTTGGCTTAATTTGTATGGTTCAAAGCTCTTTAATAAACCTTTCTTTTGACAAAAAGAAATTTCCAAGTCTGTTAATCAAAATATTGAAAGTTGCCATATACTATTGAAATCAATAATGGAATTCTCCGGTTAATTAGAGTTATAGTTTAGTTTTTGTAAATTTCAGACTCTGATTTATTATTTGATTTTATTACTGAAATTTCAAAAAAGAAAACTGTCCATCAATTTTTTGCTCACAAATGAATTTGATTTTTCAAATATGAGATTTTGCACATTTTGACTAGACTTTTAGAAAGAATATTCATGCTTATTCTGGAAAATTAACCAAAAACGCCCATGCAAAAAGTTTGTGGAAAAAGGGCCGATAACTTGCCGCTTTCTGTATTTTCCTGTCAAAAAAGATTTTTTTTTGCAAAAGACTGCTGATTATATTTCAGTCCAACCTCTTTTAAACAACTGAAAAAACGGAAATTGCATAAAAAGAAATAATAACTTTCCTCAACATATCATGCTGCTCAAAAGGTGAGTTAATCGATTTGAGATTTTAAATGTCAAGGTTCCAAAAAAAAAAAATGAAAGAATCAATGAGCAGCAACTGAGTTTTTTTTTTTGGAGAGCTCTAACTTAATTAAATAGTATACAAAATGTTCTAGGACTATTTTACACAAATTCTACAGAAACAAGAAAAAGTGTACTTACATTTTTCTCTACGAAAAACCAATAGCAAACCTAATTTTTTATATAATATCGAAAAAAGTTTTCTTCAAACTTTTTCTTAAGTAATGTCAATTGTCCTTTCAAAATCTCTCTTTTTTATTTTACAGTTTCACAAAGTGACTGAATATCGACAAGAACCAAATTTTTATCGCTTAATTTTCGCTTCTAAAAATACTCTCACTTTTGTTTAGTATACAGAACTCGTAAGCTTCACGTTGTCTCGTCATGATAATCCCCATCAGACATTACATCAAATAGAACAAAAATAATAATATCCATCGTCAAGTACTAACGTAATATCGTAAATAGCAAGATTTTATCACCAAATATTAAATTCAGAATTACGATTAGAGCAGTCTAATCTTCTAACTATGAGAGATAGGGCAAAGTTATATTATTTCACTTCTACCGTGAGAACCTTCCAGCTGAATAGTAGCCCATCTAAATCTTCAGGAATATAATGTAATATAATAGAGTTGATAATAGAAATGAGACACTATGTTTCAGCGCTTATAATTCAAATATATAATATTAATACTTGAACAAGATAATTGTTGTTTAATATTCCTGTACAGCAGTGTCATAAGTAAATATAAAATTATGTGTTTTCCTGTTAAACAATGTTTCAACTCTCTGCACAGTAGCATTACGACAAATATCAACTATAAATAAAGTATAAACCGTGAAATTTATGTGTGTATACATTCTTGTTGTTGTTTTATACATTTCTCTACAAATATTACATTTCCAGTTGCTGTTGCTGCGGCTACTAATAAATTTCTTATCATCTAAATTCTACGAAAACTATAATTATCTAATTAGAATCCTTGTTAGAACGTAATGAAAGACTTGCTGAAAATCAGAAATAGAGCATTAATTTGCTTGTTTGGTGAAGGATGTGGATGTGTGCGACCTAAATGTCCGTACAAGTAGCGATAATTTATTAATATCTGCGGATAAACACCTTTCTTCTATAATAGCACACCCAATTAGTAAAGAAACTTTAATTGATAGTGTTACACACCCTCGGAAGGGTTAAATTCAAACCTCACCATTAGCATTAGGTAACTATTGTGTTTTCTATAATCTCACGCCAACGAGTGATTCAATTTTTTGAAGAATCCCAATTAGAAAAAAGAAATAAATTAAAACCCAGGCGATCAATCAAATAAGACATCAGAAAAAGAGAGCGAAAAAAAATCTTCGTCCGTTTAATACGAGCTTGGAATCTATTCGAGGGTGCAAATTCTTTCCAAATTAGTCCAGGGAGAGTTAATGAACGAAGAAATGTTACGTTTTCTACTAATTTAAAAAAGGAAAAGGGGAACGTCGATCTTACGACTTCATTTTTTCAACTTTGCAGTTTTATGTTCACCGACTTAATTAATTCGTCACTGGGGATGGTTCTGATTTGAAGAAAATTTTTAAATAAATTTCAATGAATTTTTTGAATTTTTCTTCAAGCTTTATTAAATACTTCTTAAAATGTAATTAACGTTATGAAGGGAAAATTTTAGTTCAAAAGAGATCAATCTTTACTACCTTTTTCTGTTTATAGTTTCAAAAGAAAATGTTCATATTAATTTGGCTTTTTCCGCTTCGTTATCTATTATTTGCATGGCTTAGTTGTTTAAACAGAATACATGCAATCAATAAACGATTGTCGTAATAATAAAAAATTTGCGCGTCCAAATGTAATGATAAAGATAATAGTAAATGAGTTGATTTTATGCGGACTCATAATCTGTAACAAGTGAAAACAATATTATTCTCAATAATCCCATCCAAATCTCCCAACAGTAATTGGCCTTTTGTTGGCGCGTTTCGCGTCGAATTAAAACTCATTTAAATAATATAATCTAGCCGAGCGGTGCGAAGTTTCGCTTATTAAAACATCGCACAGTGTCGCTGGTAAGCCCGGAACTCGGAAATTGCGATGTATAAATTCACCTTAAGATGACGTTAATGAAATTTTCTTATTTCTGTATTTATTGCCGCTTGTGTGTCGGTTTAAAACATGCCTCAAGTCTAGGGGGGAGGATTATGTACGTTGAAACTTGTTTTTGGCAGATATTTCATTAAGAGGTGCAAAACCATGTCGGCGACGACAAAACAATTCGTAGAGTTTATATAATTCATGTAGGGTTAGAAGTTGGAATTTCCAAGCATAAAAAATGAATTTTTTATTGTACAATTCGAGGCAAACAAAAATCCCATTTTTGCTTTTAATTAGTGCGGGAAGGCGTAGAATATAAGCTTCGTGGACGACGAGCTTTCCCTCTGAAGAAATTATAAAATTTGTGTAATTACCTTTCTCGGTAATACCTGTAGCGGTCGCAGGTGCCTCTCTCTACATCTTTAATTAATGCCATTACATATTCATCAGGCGGGAAAGGGTTGCACGCTTAAAAATATATTTGCTTCACGATGGTATTTTCGCGCCCTTCTTCTACTGCTTTATTTGTTTTGGGAGATACTTGAATTACTCTATTAAGCTCAAGAAATTGCATTCTCAACATCAAAATGTACGCATAAGGAAGATAACTACAATACGCTTAAAAACAAGTGTACCACAACAAAGCTATAATTAGAGAACTTTGAGATTTAAAAAAAAAAATGTTGATGAACAGTTGCATATTTTGTTTTTGAAACTTAGGTCGTCCAAACAGTAATATGCTCTTCAGAACGCCATAAAAATAACCTGGACTCGTTGATGCTTTGTCATTCCTGTTTCTAGTGTTGTCTTGTTGATAAGAATGAGGGTTGACGACGAATACCCAAATTCGACGATGTCCCGTGCTCGCGAAGACTCTTTCACCATTTTTTCTTTTCCAGTTTAGTCCTATTGCTCTTGAAAGTCATGCATGTTTCGATAAATGTGTTTCCTAAATTTATTAGATTTTTCCTCAAATTCTTCAGATCCACTGAATCATAAAGTTCTTTAGATCTCGAGACTTTTTGTTCTTTAGATACTTCATAATCTGTAGATTTATTACAATTTTGTTTTTTTTTTTTTTAGATTTTCTAGAGTTTTTTTGAATCCTTGGTTTTTCGTATTGCATTTCTTAGATTCTTTAGATTTTCTTCATCTTTTTAGATTCCCTAGTTTCTTCAAATTAATTAGATTTCTCCGATATTTTTTTCTTATTTCTTACTTAGGATCTTTTAGGTCATCTATATTTTTCAGAATGTTCTTAAGTTTCCTAAATTCTCCTACATTTATAGATTTTTCTTAATTTTCAATTTCCATGGACCTTTACCTTTTTTAAATGCCTACTTTAGGCGCCTGATTCGTAGTTTTCAGATTTATTAAGCTTTTTGAATTTTTTTAGTATTTGATTTTTTGAATTATATTTCTAGCATTCTTAAAGTTTTTTACTTTTTTAGCTTCTTTATATCTTTTAAATCAGACTTGATGGTATAGGTACAGACTTTTCGAATTTTTCTTGGATTTCTTGACCTTTTTGTATTTTCTGGACTCTTCAGATTAGGACAACTGACTCCATACCTAGAGTACAGGCAAACCTGAACATAAAAACCATTTGCAAAAAAGTTGTATTTTTCTCTTTTGAAAATAAGAACGTTTGAAAGTAACCAATAACTACAGCTCTTGCTCTGGAAGGCTACGAGAACAAATTACATTGCTAAAGAAACAGGAAAAAGTAAAAGCTTCCGGGGTTGGTCACTCTAAAACCTCTGTTATCGGCCAAACGAAAAACAAAAGGCTTGCATTTGTGAGTCACTTGTAAACACTTATCATACTGTTCAGAATTTTTTGGTTTGGTAATTTCTTCAACTTTCTTAATCTGAGAATTCTAAGAATCTATTTTCTTCACTTTTTTTTAAAATAATTTAGTTTTTCTAAGTTCAGAGATTCTCTGAGACTTTTTTATTTATCTTCTCTAACCAAATCAGTTTTTTTATATTTTCTAGATTATTTATGTACTTTCGATTCTCCAGATTCTCTGATTCCTTTACATCCCTTGGAGATTTTTTTTAACTTTGTATTTTCTAGACTATTAACCTTTTTCTAGATACTTCAGATTCTCTGGCTTCTTCAAATTTTAAAATCCTCTAACTTCTGTAGATTTTTAAAAACCTCTTGATTCTTATATTTTACAGATTTTCGAGATCTTTTAACTTGTTTCGAAATTTTTTTCAAATTCTTCAGATTCGTTGGAATTTTCGGCATCTTTTAATTTTTTGAATACTACAAATTACTATAATATTCTTTGAATTTTTAGAACCTTTAGTTTCCAAAATTGACAATGGATTTTTAGCATTCTCTTTAACTCTAGGACGTCCTTCTAGGATTTTTTCTTGTCAATTCCCAAATTCGTCGCATCATAATGAATTGCGAGGTTGTTTCAACGTCTTCCAATTCCACAGCAGCACTACAATATTTTCCATCGTCTAAAGAGTGTTAATTCTTTTAACGTTTGTTATTTCAAAAATCTAAAATCTAAGTTTCATATGTGCACTTTTTTGCTTCCTTGAATTACCATCAAATAAACATGCCTGAAGTTCAGTGAGTGAACTCATCTTCCAACTCCTCTAGAGTTACATTCTGTGGGGAACTCAATCAGTCATCATAATTAATTTATAGCAACTAATGAAGTCTTAGTAGATTTGGTCGGGCTGGTTAGTAGAGAGATGGAATTGTATTTTGATTTCCCTCTTCTCTACTATCCATCCCTTTTCCGAAACCGCATCAAATTAATTATTGCAGTGAGTGGTATACATCATCATTTTTTTATTTTTTTATTTAAAAAGCTCACACTTCCGCTTACTTTGCACTTTCAAATCAATTCACCCCTATTTCATATCGTATTTCAATCGCTACGGTTTTTATCACAAAAGATCGAATGAGACAAGAACGTTAAAACAATGCAAAGAGGACTACTTCAGACGACACCCTCTATACTGGCACCCTTATCTGGTCAAAGATACCACTCTCAATTTTTTTTTCTGTTAATTAACTATTAATTTTTGAAGCGTTACACACGATATGTAAATAATATTAGTAATAAAATAATCTAACGTTTCTTCGTACCGGAAACCACTTTTCAGCGTATACAACGTGCAAGAAGAGGTCAGAATTAAATTACATGTGAATGAATTTTATCATTCAAGAGTCTTTCATTGTTCACGCAGGAGTAATTAGGAAGTGTTTGTAGTCTACCTGCTTATTAAGCTCTCATTCTAAAAGATGCAATTAATTTGATTTACATTTCTACATTTCCTTGCTGATAACACATTTATGCACATATAATAAAATTAAAACATTAATTCGACCAAGTTTCTCTTCATAATACCTTGTAATTTAACGCAATGGGCGTATGCCTATTAATTCTGCTTAATGTTCAGTGAACAAACTAGCACCATTTACCGACACTTTTTTCTTTTGAAAAAATTCACTTCAAACTTTACGAAATCTTTGGAAACAAATACTGTAATTAACACGAAGAATGCGAATTCGCTTTGATATGTAATTAGCTCACAACAGAGAACTGAATGTAATTGGAATTCCAATGTAGGGAAATGATTAACAGTTGGAATATCTTTGGATTTTATGAATAAATGCCTCATCGACTGTGGCTTCAAAAAAATTCTCAAGAGAATAAAAGTTTTTGTTTTAGAAGAGTTATAAATATACAAATTGCTGGGTTGCTGTCAAGCTGTAATGATATTCATTTCTTGACTACTATAAAATGTAGATTGTTATCACACAAGTATAATTATAATATAACTTCATAAACATTTCTTGAACTAGACAGAACAACGTAAATAACTAGATTTATGTTGAACAATGAATTTCATTATCACTTCCGTTCAACAAAGTGAATATTTCTAATCGCTATTATTTGAATTTTTCAACAACTTTAAAAAAATAGTCATTAATAAAGACATTGGAGATTTTTATTTTGACTATTATTAATGACTGGCATGCTTTACGATCATACGATTTTACGGTCGTAAAACTTTTGTTTTTTTATATACATTTGCTGTGTTAATTAATTTTGAAATTTTACGATTTCTAGATAATTTATTAAATTTACAAAAAACACAACTGTTATTCTAACAAAAATTCTTGTAATTCTCACAGAACCGTGCGTGAAATTGAATTTTGACTTCCGCAAACATAGATTTTTGAATATTTTATAAATTTTAATGAAAGCTGGTATCTTAGGCAAAGATAAAAGGGGGTAAAATCATCCCTTTACATTTAGAAACATCGAGTAAGTTGGAAGATGTTTAAAGGTAACTCTATTTTCTTAATTGAAACAAATTAGGCAAGCACTTGCCTTTGAAGTCGTACATTTTCAGGCGACGAGTTATACCGACGCAATTCCAGCTTATTATTCTTGTTCCGCCACGAAATAGCTTCTTAATTTCGAAAAACTCGTTAACCGCAATTTAAATTTGTGTGAAATTTTATTCGAATCACTTTGTCTCGAATTATTAATGTACCTTTTGACGATGGAACGTAATCTTATTACAAAGAATTCACTTCCCAACCCTCTGTAAATTTGTTGATTGTCTAGCATCTAATTTGCTGCCTCATTTCTTTGATTGTGTCGAGAGTTGATACATTTGCACGCTCGGTCAGAGAGGGAGTTGGACTCAAGATCAACGACAGAACCGATTTTAATTATACACAAAGAGATGTTTGAACACAAATCGGTTGGGTAATCGGGTGCATTCGCTGGAAATAAATAATTGTTTGGATTTATTGCTTTGTGAACAACCACCCTAATTCTTGAGCAAACTTCACCGATGCTCTATTGAAGTTACATTTAATTAAACACTCCCAAGAATTTGTTTTCTTGGGATGATTCGCTTTGAATACAAAGGATTCGATTTCTTAACTCAAACTGTTGTGGAAAAAGATAAATAATAAACACCAATACCATGCATGTCTTCCCCCGTATATTTCGCCGTGTGTCTTGTCTAAGCAGCAGCACGTGGTACTAGAAAAATATTGCTACAAAAAATATTAGTCTTTCATTTTGCTTGAAACGTATTTTGTGTAAAATAACAGAAGCAATGTACACATTTATTCGTTAAAATGTTTTTGCTTTTTTGTGAGTTCGTTAATTTTTGTTTGTGTATCTTCAGTAGCGAGAGAAATGCGTTTTTATAAGGAAGCCTTAAAAAATCATTTAATTAATTAAAGGGCGTTTACTTTTCATAAAAGACACATGTTATTAGCAATTTTTCAAATTACATTCAGTTTATTTATAATCGTTGAAAAATTCACACGCCATGTGATGTAACAATTTATAATTTTAATATTCTTTAACACAAACATATACATTTCTGTTCCAAGTCTTTCGTCGCAATGTTCAATTCTATAGAAATAAGCAAAGAGCGACTAGAAATGCTTGTTTTTGTGTCATATGGTTTGAGAGTTTATTTTCAATTAATATTTTCATAAGATCTTCGCCTTCTGTTTTACTTAATCATACACTCTCTAAACTTTTAATTCACTTCTTTTTCTAATATTAATAATTCTGTTTTCATTCAAATTGAATAAACAAACTCGAATCTGTTATTAAATACTCCGTCATTTTTACGTGCGATTAACAAGAAACAAACTTTTCTTCTTTTAAAAAATTTTGATAAGTAAAATCAACATATGTTTTAGAGAAGAACGCCATTATTTCCACCCATTTCAAGTGATGTATTTTAAAAACGTCTTATCGTTATTGGGGTGCCATGTGACGAATACAGTAAACAGACATCGAAACGATTAGATATTCTCGAAATATACTCATAAGGGGTGCGATTGGCGCCTTTCGTTTTGGATTGAGTCTCGCTTAAAGCACCTGAAGAAATACAACAATCCAATTTAAAATGATATGACGACAAATCCCATGTAATCGACAAAAGATTAGTGCAAATTTATCCCAAGATTACTGTCGATATAGGGTGTTTGAAATTGTCTAAATTTTTTCCATTTTGTCTTGTGTAATTCATATGTTTTATAATGGTAGTTGATTAAGTGCATTAGCAGAAGATAATAATATGTTTTATTGTCGAGTCTTAATAGATTGTTGCTACAATCATCTGAGATATCTTTTGAAGATAAATATCGTGAGTGAATGTTTAAGAAATTCGGTAATTGTTTAACTATAAAAGGGTATAAGTATTTGATGAAGATGTACGAGTAGAACCTTGGCGATCAATCACTAAAAGAAGCTTAATCTATGCACTCCCATGCCGGTTTTAAGATTCGATCGTGGGGTGTTAAAAGTAACAATTAACTTGTTTAAACAACATCGTTGCATTAGCATTATAAGTGCGTAATCCAGCAGTGTATTGCAAAATCCATCCAGATCCATCATAACTTGTCATTCTTTTACAAAGCAAGCAGTTTACACCTGGACGTTTTAATAACTAAAAATCCTGCGGCGAAAAAACATTTATCTAAAACACATATTTCGAGCAGATGCTGCATCAGGGGTTGTAAAAAAATATATTACGTTTAGATTGAGAAGAGGGGAAAAGATTGGCTAAAAACTAAATTAAAACTTGATGGTATACAACTTTTTTACAAACTATGCAAATTAAACCTTTTTCTTGCTATATTTCGAATATTAAAAACGAACTTAAGGTGCAGTTGATATTAAAAACGAAATAACACAACGGTGGATATTAATATTGAAACTTTTACTCAAGATAGAGACTGTTCTTTTAAAAACCGACACACTCATATATCAGAGCTTTATCTTATCGGTTTAAGCTTTTTCGCCAGATTCACATAAAAGCGCTGGTAAATGATACATACGAAAAAAATATGGAATTGATATGTTATATTTCTATACAACCCCAAAATTGAAAGGGTCACGTGTTCGGCTTACTTCATTGTGTTTCATGACTTTGTAGTTTTATCCCCAAAAGATTAGGTCTTTTAGATTAGGGATTCACTATCCAATCATTTGACTCATAATCAAAAAAATTTTGAATAAAAAATTAGTTCAAGTGTTAGACAATTTGTTAAGATGCTAATCGCTGAGGAAATTAATTAATTAAAAATTTCGTATGCGAATGTTATTTTTATTCAAATTTTTTTAATCATTAATCATTGTTGTTTATTTTACGGATTTATAGACTAAAAATCTCAGGATTATATTTCCATTGTCATTTCATATTTTTGCCATATCTGGAACGTATTAGATTACACTGTTTATTTAGGAGTCGTAAGGGTTAGTTTCTATTACTGTAAGCTTATTCTGAAGGGTGGTTTATGGTCCGAACTACATCTGTTATCCTTTCTATGAAAGATTATTTTTATATTTTTTTAAAGGGTAGTGTAACCCTAAAAATATCAACCGTTTTTTTAATTTAGAATATTGCAAATACATAAAATGAAAAGTTTACATAAAACAGGTCTTAAAAATAAACAGAAATAATTTGAAGAAGTTCATAACTATGCCAGCTTTACTTAAATAACCTGGTTGTTTATTTTAGAAATATTTAAGTAAGCTTAGTAACATATCTGTTACAAGAATGAATAGTTAAAAATTTAGTGCATTCTTCCGCTCGCTTCATAATTGAAATCTAAATATTTGTGTGTATGATTGTCTAGAAACGTAAACAACTTTACTTCCTCTGTACTGAGAGCAAATCCGGTGCCGCTTGTTGTTATCATGAAGAAATTTTAAAAGAAAGTATCCGCTTCACCTTCATCTATCGATCGTTTTCAATAAAGCACTTCTTGTGTGATATAAATGTCGAAAGAAGAGTGCATGGCCTTAATCTGGACACTGTGCGGTTTTCTATTATGTTGTCAGAATGATACAAACGGCCTCAATAACCGCGAGGTCGGGGAGAGTCGGCTACTGGACAGCTGATAAACAATACAGCCCCGGGGCCATCCCCGTGTGATTCATGGCCACTGCCGCACACCGAGATATCTCGTTAACCCGCCTTGGAAGTTGCACGTTTCACAAATAATTACCGAGTTTACAAAAATAAAAGAAAAATTTAATAAAAATCAATGGAAAGAGAGTTAGCAAGAAACGATCGACTTGAAAATCGCCTTTAGACTAAGTTTGTTACACTTCGATTCATCCGCCTCTTGCAAAACAATGATGCTCTTTTGCCTGGAAAATTACCTAATTTTTAAATGCGGTGAGGGAATTGACTAAACGAATCAAAGTGGAATTGCTGGAAATATGGAATTATGGAAAAGCAAAATTCAATTTTTGCGATTTCAGTTGAAAATTGGAAAAGTAAAACCATTTGGGAGCAAGTTTTAGATCTTGGAGAATATTGCAGATGGAACGTTCAAAAGGTACCAAATATAGTTTTCGAGTTGCAAAATATGACAACATGGATTGAAAAGAGAAAAAGCATTAACAAAAAGAGTTTTGTGTTTTTTTTTCTCATAGCGGAAAGTATGTGGTTTGACCATAGACGCTCAGAAGCTAAGTCAAAACAGTTTTTATTCTTGGATAATTGAACATTGTGGGTTGTGCAAAACCAAACATTTTCCTACAATTGGAGAAAGCAGACTGCCTGAAGATCTTTTGAATTTTTGGCTAAGACTGTAAATTTTTAGGCACTCAGAATACATAATACATTTAAAAAACGGTTAACCGAAAAATCTAGAATTTTTATTTTGTTCATCTGCCAACTCAGTTCTGAATAAAATTATTGACCGAAGATTAATAAAATGATATTTATAATATTCGTTATGCTTGAGGATTTGGAAATTTTTTGTGAAGTTTATTTTCTATTATTTTCTACCCTGGCCGTTACCGTGACTTATAATTAGGCCCCTAATTTCCATTCTAGAAAAATCATCAACAATAATTTTAATGCCATAATGATGACTTGTAGAGTAATTTTTGTCTCAAAGAATTTTGGAAGTTCTAAATATTTGCAATTACTTTTACTTCTTCACTCAGCCGGCCAAAGAATCAACCTTCTACACAAGTCTGAGCAACTTTATTCTTACTTTAGGTCATCTGACTCCAAATGGAACTGCTTACAATTAGTATTTCATTCGAGCATGAGAACTTGAGCTAAATCTTGAGAAAATCAAATTTTGTGTTTGTGTTTCTAAAAAATATTAACAACAGAAAAATCAACAAAGATCTACCAAATTTTTGCTATATCAATAAATTTTGCCACGTCTCTAAATTTCCATACCAAAAGCAATCCAGGCAAATTGTTCAGTTTATTCAAATTCTCATTATTAAATATTCAGTTAATTTTTTGAATGTATGCACATAATTGCCAAAAAACGCTTTTTACTAAAATTCAATGAATAAATGCAAATTCATATTTTTTTTAACCATTTCCAATGATTTTATATTCAGAAACTTTTCCACTTTAGACAATTCAAATAAAACTAAATGATATAATTAAAGTTATTAAAAATTAGATCTACAAATATATGCGCATGTTAAAAAAAAATCAACGGATTTGAATCTACATGTTGTGTGAAAATTATGTATTTTTTTTGTGAAAATAGAATTTATATTTTATACATTATTCACATCAACATTTACATATTTATTGTTATTACTAATATATTATTTAAAATAATTTTTTGTTTTATCTAAATGAATTTGACTTGAAGTGAATGTACTTTGCGGTTGGATTAATAGATTTTTCTAGTTTGAAAGATTTGAGGTCACAGTTAGTTGTAATAATAAATAAGCATCAGGATATTTAAGTTTTTGAATAACAGAAATTTCCTCATAAACTGATTCATAGAGTAAATATGAAATAATAGAACAAATAACAGTAGTAATTAAAATGTCACTTGAGAATTCTTGAAAGATAAAGTCACAGTTTTAATTATTTTTGTTAATAAAATCGTAAACTTGCACACCTCGTCGTAATGAACTTGTAGGTAATAAAATCTAATAAAATTAACCGATAGAGAGTTACAGTTTAGATTTTAGGCGCCACCGGGATGCCGTCATAAATCACGAAGATGAAAAGAAAACAATGTTTACACAACATCGTCTTGAGTTGGCTGTTAACAACGCTGTTGGTACGTTGATAAAAGAATAAACTGTTTAACAGCTGCCTATATTGGTCACAAAATATTACACTTTTACTGCTTGTTTTTTTACGAGTGAACGAATTTTTTCCCTCTGTTTAGATCCTCTACTTCATTAATCAAAAATCAATAAAGAGTTAAAAGTGCATGAAGAACAATGAAATTGTCGTGATTCGATTACGTAAATCGTAGCATATTAAAGTAGAAGGCAATATATCCCCTAGGCAAGCAGCCATCATCCAGGTATTCCTCAGGGAGATCGTAAAAGATTCATAATCTGAGATTAAGCAAGAAAAAAGCCATTTCGTTTGACTAAACGCTTCTTTTCTTTCAAAATTACAATTGCTCCGTCGAGACATTAGAAAACTGATACAGACTTATCTTCTTTGTTGGTTGACTTTTTTTTGATCTAAATATTAGTCGTGAGGGAGCTGTAATTGATACAAACTTTTACATAAAAGCTCATATTTTACATAATGGTGATAAATCGGATGGAATTTTTTACATTGAGTGCTAATTGTACAAATGCTCATTTTACGAATCAGCGTACGAGTTAATCACTGCCCTTGGGGGGCTATTTGGCATCAGTTTGCCGATAATTCACACGATTTCAATCAGTCAAATGATGAACCGGCTTTATTATGCCCCAACACGAATTCATCACGAATAAAAATTATCTAATATTCTAATTTTATGTCAATAATATTTAAATTTATTAATAAATTTTTTATTTTTCTACTAATTATCTCATTTGAATAATATGTTTGCATTTCCCTTATTGTAGTCTGAAAACGGTCAATGGCACGATTTCCAAAAAAAAAAAAAATTACTCGTCGAGTAATTATAGGTTTTCAATGATTGACTGCATTCGCCAATCGCGTTTAACTGCCGCTTTTGCATTTGCAATAAGGAGTGGTTATTATGCTTTTTTAGAAAAAAGTTAAATGCGCTCAAATTTTACATCGTATTTCAGGATTCGTGAGAGAGATTATTATAACAGGCTCCGCCTAGTCCTATAGCGATATACCGGGATAGAGAAAAGACGTGCAATGCTGCACCAAGCCAATGGACTGATCAAATGGTTTGATATTAATGCAGGCCAGAATCAAAACGAAGGCTGTGCCACTTAGCGTGCCAGAAACGAGACCTATTAGAGAGGTTCAATGCCAAGGAGACGTGTACGATATGAGCGATTACGATGGTCTGGATTTTGTTTAAATTCAAACATGTAGGTTAAATAATTCACAGATTTGCTTGGGTGCTTTGAGAAGGAATAAATTAGTCAATTCAAACGCTCCTCACTCTTGACACGTTTTTTGATAATTTCATAAATATTAACTAATGAAGACAACTGTAATTATAGTTCAGTTATGAAAAAAAAAATTGTTCTCACGGTTAAAATACCACAAACAAAACAGTTTGTTTGAGCAATTGGTAATAGCCCATTTCAAATAATAACCTCTTGAGATGATGGAAGCAAAGCATGATTGTCTTTGTTTTATGATATGTGTGCGCTAAATAATCTCGTGGTTTAGGTGGGTTCACGTAATTGAGTTGTAGGATAAAGAAAAAGTATGACAGTAGATATCCGGAAATGAAGCCAATAAATCAAAGAGGGGTCGATTTGTCGACTGACCGTCCGATATCTGATATTTGCGACGGACGCCATCTAATGGATGGAGTTGTCTGCAAACAAACTATACACATTTGATGCATTATTATTGACTCACAATTCCGCAATTATTTACACCTAGTTTTTAACAACAGTAATTCTCTACTATTTTGCAGTTCCAGGCCCGGACGTCCGCCGAAACGAGCACCGGTTGGTTTGAGTCTCGCTGCTTCACATCTTCAACATCAACAGCTCAAGAAACAACGTTTGGATAATGGAGACTATCCATACGAAAATGGACATATGGGTGGTAAGTTTTTTTTATAACAGTTTGACTGTCGTGTTAGAAAATTGGATTGGATTGAAACCTTTTAGCAAATCGACAAAAGCTACGTCAGGACATGAAAATTATTTAATTTTCAACGTTCAGAGAACATTTCGGTCGACCCTTGTGTGTTTCATTCGAAACAAAAGCGACGGTCAGTAACAGCTTTTAGTGATTTATTGATTACAGCAGTAAAATAAGTGTTCCCTCTGAACGTCTATTCAAATATACATTCTCCCGCTTAATAACGTACACATTACAGCTGTCAGAGCTTTTATTGTCACGGAAATAAAACACAAACAACGTTTAGCTTAAACTACCTGCAAATTTTTTGAATCAAGTCTAGAAATCATATTCCTGCTATATACAGTAGGAGCAGATTTATTGACTTTTATAATTAATGAGTATTTGATGTCTTCATTTAATAAATAATTATTAAGTTGTTGGAAAAATTAAAGCAACAGTGTAATAATAAAGTCGTCGAGTTTTTAACTAGCTAATAGTTTAATAGCTCTTATTAAAATACACTGTCATTAAAATATTTATTATACATGGAGTTAATTTTTCTTTGGGGATAATTATTTTAAATTAATTTTAAGAAAAAGTATACAACCTGAAGCCACATTTAAAAAAACGAAGGTGGTGCAGTTTTTGTTGCAAAAAAATATAACTTACAGTTGTTTTTTTTGAGATCTCTAATGCTTCAGTTTCACTAACAATAAGACACTAAAAATCACATAAAGATAAAAGAATTACTGTCATTGATGTTCAGGATACTACTCTCCTCCGGCATCAATGCATTTTTGCAGACAGACTTAATTGAAACGGTGACCGTGCAGGTTGATAAATTGAAAAATGATCAGAATCTACACATTGCTTTGCAGTAAGTCAGAAGTTGAATTATTTTGAGTATTCTTGTCTCAAAAATGTATAAGGCATCTAGTCCTGGATATATAATGCTAGCTAATCGAAATATTTTTTTTTAATCGAAATCTGCTGTGTTGTAATAAGTTCCTGAAAAATTATAACTTACAATAACTTACTGAAGAATCCACACAACAGAACATTTCTATTTAGTGTCCAAAATTGACCTTCTCATTTAATTTGTTGATAAAACATCTTGAGCATTTCAAATGTAACAATTTTTTTATCTCAATTCAAAGTAGGAATGCTACCATTTATTGGCATTCTTTTTCAAAAAACAATTCTAGCAATTCTTTATGTCTGATTTTCTGGTGCATCTTTTCATATAGCAAATGAATTAATGCATATTTGGAAAGAAAGGTTTGTGATGGAATAATTCCATGATAAGTTGCTGGAAACTGATGGTCTGAGTCGTGCCACCTTTTCAGGGAAAGAGTTTTTAAATCTATAAGCAGTTGGAAAAATTGAGAAAAACATATGAAAAATCATTTGGCGGATATCTTTTTCTATCATCACTGACAACATTTGCTATTTTTAAATGAAACAAAAATACTTTAGCATTTGATGTGTTTTGGATATTTTATTATCAAATCAAATTGGAAGATGATTTTTGAACACCCTTTACTTTTAAAGACCAATAAGTCATTCTAATTTTCATTTTTATCAGATTCATATCCAACGTTTGCGTTTAGCTTATCAGCAACTATTACAACTTGTAGAATTTATTTGGCTACTTCAAAATAAAAAAAAATTAATGATTTATAATCATGTTTCTCCAACGATTCTACTGTTTGGACAAGTATCCATCTAATCGATATTTCCGCTGTTGAATTTCACCGCATTTTTAAACGTTTTATGTCATGTACTGTTATAGTAAATAATGAAGACAAGTACAATTAGAGTCTAATTATGAATGGAAATATACAAACGCGCTTTTCACACGCTTGTAATATCTTGACTTTTGTTATTTTTCAAAGCATAATTATTTTTAGTTTGCGATGCAGAAAAATTGCGGATTTGTAGCGGATGAATGTAATTTTTTTACAAATATTGGTTAAGGGTCGTTTTACTATATCAAACAAAATTCACACAATCAAATACCACAAATCGGCCATTGTTCTCCAGCATTGTAAATTAATATATTCCAAAAATGTGTTGGTCGTTTATGTAAATTCCACCATAACGGCACCTTAATTACCGATTTTGGCCGACAAAAGCTTTAATAACCGACATACCTGAACTTTGCCTGCTGTTGCATTTGATAGAGACAATGAAAATTTTCCAACGTTTATACGATGCGTTCTATATTGGTTTTTATATAATTTTTTTGTGCGTGCAATATGCAACTAAAGATATTTTAAAGAAATGCAAAAACTACTCAAATCATGTACGTTTATAAGTTATCAAAAACAGCACGTAACTACTTCCGTTTTGCCTCATTGCTCTCATGGCAGGTATAGATTTTATCAACAAATAAAAGTGCAATTTAATATACTCGAAACGAATAGTAAATTGCTTTAAGTAACAATCTTTGAATTTAATTGCATTTCAGCACGGAATTATACACTTGAGACGATTTTAGAAATTGCTATCTCAACCTTGAAGATATGTATAGTGAAGAATTTCTCGAAGTGTTAAATGTTTGAATTGTCATTTTATTCTAAAAATGGGATAGATTCTATCGTGAAAATTCCATTAACACAATATTACACATCCAATAAACTAATAAAATCGAAAAATAATTTAATTATATTTATCATCTTTTATGAGAGACAATAAAAAGTCCCAAAGCTTATAAAAGTATAGCGATGTCGATGAGAGCAATCTAATAATACGTTTAATTATAGAAGGCGAACCAATAAAAACTTGTGAATCACAGAATCATCAAGCGTAATTGCCGAGACTTCACCTCGTAAAAACATGCTAAGATAGTGTTCATTTTATTTCTGATATAACACTTGACTAAATATCACATATTATAGTAAAAATTATAAATTTTTAAAACAAATAAAGCTCATTTAAAAAACGTTGAACTTCTAATTATTTTTTTTTTATAGTGTACTTGACAGGTGTTGTTTGGTATTTAATTTATAAGCAAATAAAACACATGTGTGGATAGATAACAGCGCATTTACATGATGATTATTTAACTAATTTTCTGTATTGCCTGCCTGAGTTGTAACAATAGAGAATTCTGAATTCTGAAATCTTGAAATACTGGAGTTTACTTAACATGTCGTAAATTTTCATACGCATTTATTAAATACCAAATTAAATTGTGAGTTGTAAATTTTGTTGAATTTATCTACGTTATTGTAGCAATTAAATTTATAAAGTAAATATAATACTACTACAGTTGATGTATTTGATTTTATTAATTTGGTAAACAAATAATCCAAATCCAAAAAAAAAACTTAAAGTGCAAGCAAGGTATACAATATTTTATCGTCATCCTAAGACATTTTAGAGAAAAACTTATATTAAAAATGAGAATATTATTTTCCCAAAGAACGATACTTTTCTTTCTAAATTTAGACGCAAATTCTTCTTGATCTCTTGCCCACAAAAAACCGAGGTTTTACAATTGATGCAAACTTATTTTTTTTTTTTTTTGTTTGGGAATGAAAGAATACGAATTTTATTGTAAGAAAAGTTTTGGTAAATGGCTTTTCGATTTTTTCAAAGCTATGGAAATAGAATATTTGAATCAGTTGTTCTAATAGACTTTCTTGCATAATTTTAAAATACAGGATAGATTAGGTTTATTGCACTTCTGAACAAAATCGTATTTTTGGAGATGAAAAATTTCAATTATAAATATGAAAAAATATGCTAAATGGAATTGTGGACATCTGTGAGAAAGCTCTCTAGGTTGCACTCCAATTTTTTCATTGTAAAGTCTAGCTTTTCTAGATGTTTCCTTGAAGTTCTTTATATTAAAAATTTAGATTTCTTTTTGGAAAGTGTTTCTTGTACAGTAACTAAGTTATTAGAAATGAAAATAACCACAAAAAACTTTTTTGAAGTGAAAACCATTATTTAGAAGGACAAAAGGCGAATAGAATATATTTGATGAAAGGACTAGACAAAAAAAAGGAGTATAAAAACAAAAATTTTCAACTTTGACTAAAAAAAAACATTTAATTTGATAATTTCACTGAAGAGCAGAAAATTAAAAAATGTAGAATACAAAGAAATAGACAAATTTCTGAAAACGATAAAAAAATTCAATTCAAATGCAAAAAATTCCTAGTTTTAGAAAACAAAACTTGAGTTGAAGTTTTCGCTGAAGAATAAAAAATAAAAATTTATCCTTATTAAACCATAAAAATTCAGTCTCAGAAGTATAAAAGTCGGGAGTGCAGCATTTGTTCTTCTAAAGAAAAGCTCGAGACATTTCAATCAATGCTTCACATTAAGAAGATGAGGAGATATTCTTCTGGCCAAAGACAAACACTAGGAGGAAGTTCTTAGTTTTGGGAGAAGTATTTGGCCTGGGGGTAGTTGTTATTCCTTAAAAAAAGTCCTGTTCGCGTCATCTCCGGCAAACTAGATTAGTGTTTTATACACGTGGGAGTAAAAAAATATTCTAGCTCCACTACCTATCACTAAGTGTGAAAGTAACACATCTAATAACCGATTATCAGTATAATATAATCGAAATAGAGTCAATTTAAGTACATGCACATTAATGGTTAATACAAAAGGGGCGTTTAATATTATTTACGATGCATTTCTTAGAAGTATCTTAACTTTTAAGTCGCATTAAGTGACCGACAGACGGACAGACATACGAATAATAAAAACCTAACACCGCTTCTCAAACAGTGACAACCTGTAATTAGAGATCTGAGCATTAGGAATATCCCTATTCAATATTTCAAGTAGGCGGATAATAAAATTTACATACGACATCACGATAATGTAATAATCAAGATGAATCATAAAATATTCATAATAATAATAATCAGGTTTTAACGCCGATAAACTGACGACTTTTAGATACGACGAATTAATTGCTTTTCAGGTTTTTCAACTGGCGACATAAATCTATTCATTATAATAAAATATATAAAAAAAGTATTTTCAACCCTTTATTCCAAGTTGATTGCGATTTGCGTTTGTTCATTTTGAACTAAATCAGTTCTTTTACAGTTGATGTCTGCGTGTAAGGTGGTATAATTAATTAAATACCGCTCCAGTAGAGTTAGGGCAGGCATTTAGCTACACACAAAACTTGTAGCTGTCAGAGTGTTGGAGATATGTTAAGCCGATTCGGGCGGACTGTTAAAGCCTCTCTTCTTCTTCTTCACTCTCTTTATTTAATTTCGTTCTTTTATTTATGAAGAGTTATAGATTATCCTCCGACGTTTGTTTTAACGACGTCATTTAATTATTATTGGATCTGGATTTTACAGCCACTATTCTATATGTGTCATCATTATCCCTTTTATTTATCGATGTCATAAACGATTGTAAAATATGACAAAATCTCACACATGTGTGTCTTGGAATGAGCATTTTTTTACATCGATTTTATAGCAGCTAAAATTTTGCACTATTTTCTCTCTGTTGCATCCCCTTCAATTGAAATATGATATCGTACTTTGCCTGCATTGCCTGTTTACTTTTCATATCCGAATGCACAAAGCTTGCAATCGACCAGTCAAAGCTTCTTTGGGATTTGATGCATCAAAGCGATGCACTTTTTACAACTAAACACAAACAATTTTCTTAAATATAGGTATAGAATTTTTTGTATTTTTTTGGTGAATTCTCACGTCAGACTCTATCCATGCGTGCGAATCTAATAACATTTTGAACAAACATTCAACAACTGGAATATGTAATTTTAGCTGTTTCTCTGATTTAGCAACATGTCAACGTGCCTTATTCACACTTGAAATAATTATAGAAATTAAGTAGCAATTTTGCGTTTTTGAAAAAAGAAAAGTTTTTAAAGTGTTAACACTTTTTAACAGTTGCAAAACCGCAAATTATGAATACTACTGGAATTTCCAAGATTGCAGTACTGTAATTAATATTTTTGGAATTTTATGTAGTATTAGTTCGAGTAGAGGTTGCAAGAAATTATGTTCACTTAGTTGATAGATAAAATCTTGGAATTGTTTTCAAACCGCATGCATAATATATTCAATGTGTAATTAGTTGTACTGTATGAATCTATTTATTGACAAAATTCTTGTATCTTTTTTTTTTTTAATATTTTCCTAACGCATGGATAAGCAAACTCTATTATGGCTTCGTATTATCCACATGTGGGGATAGATACAGTGTGTCCGAGAGGGCTTTCTATTGTGTTATTCTCTTGATGCTGATTTGACATGACGTCATTGTAAGCAGTTGCAGTCGACCAAAGTTTGATAATTTCTAAATTCCATTTCCGCATATTTTCAAAGCATCATTAAACTTCAAAAATCACGAAATAAATAATTACTATTTTGAGTACAGTATCCATCATTATATAATCTAGAACTGTCGAATCTCAGCGAAATAATTATAAGCCTGTACTTAAAATCGCTCACAACTCACAATAACAGCAATTCGACTAATTCTTAATGAATAGTCGACACAAATCGTCCACGAATGACATGCACCTTTTCGGCCTAAACTGCCTCAAGCTTTTTTTCCAACCTGTATAATTTTATCCGATCCCATTTACAATTTGTTTTGCGTTTAAGCGTGGTTATCTCGATGACTTTAAACGTTTGATTATAGCAATTTCAAAATAATTCGAGCTATTATTATTTTTGAATGGGCAAATTATTGTTTATAAATTTAGCGTTTAACGCCATCGAATTTGATGTCTTTTAATACATATAACTCAGGTAAAAATTTTGAGATGCATATTGCCAGCTATTTATAACCCGAAAAAGTCTGTGGATTCGGCAAAGCATAAAGATAAGTGGTCGATTATAAATAAACCTCTTCGGAATTGTCTAGAACCAGTCTGATGGTATGGCTGGTTGGTTAATTTGGAAGCGTTCGAGAGACCAAACCATTCTTGTAATGTTCTTTTAATCAACGGACGTCATCAACAATAAAATCTTATTATCATTAATTGATAAATAATTTTTATTAAGGGGAGCGTTACTCCTTTGATGGTTTCATTATAGCTCAGGATCGGCAACCAGGAAAACTTTACTTACTCTTAAAATTGGGCAGAAATTCTGATTTATAGAATGATTTATTTTTGGAAACAGAATCGGCAATCCGATATTTATGTGTATCTATGAAAAGCGATTTGGGGCTCAGCATGCGGTTGCGACCTCCTGTAGTTCAACCCGCGACCTTTCTTTCCCACCACCCTCATTACCAGAAATAATTACACAGCGCTTTAATTACGTAGGAATTATTGTTCTCTTTTAACTGGTTTACGACGTATCTTTGTACGAAGTTCGCCAATACCAACATAAGTGGATCAGAAACCCAGCAGGGGTGCATTTTATTGCAGTTGCATAGCTATAAAGCACAGGTGCATTGAACTAACTAGTCGCTTAATTAGTCAGTATCCATTTTATTTAAGCTTGGCTGATGGCCCACACAACTTACACATGAGAAATTAACTCGATGGTACTCATCAATCATCCACAGAAATCCTCTAGATATCGCTTACCGAGCTTTCGGCCGTCAAGGCCAGCATATTTCACAGACTTGATGACCAAATCAAAAATAATATAAATTTTTGTTGCAGATATGTCAAGACTTGAAAAGTCGCCATTATTGGCTAATGGTTATAATCATCCTCCTCATCTCAGTCATATGCAATTTATGCAACTTCCGCATCCGGCTGCAGCACATTCAGCTCTTTTGTCACCAGCCATGCCTCATAATCTTACAAGACACGATGGGTCAGTGATTAAAAATCAAGGAATGCCCACGATGGAGGCCATAGCGAGGTAAATATATCTTTCTCTCTTTTTTTAATTTTGTCTTCATGTTGATTATACGAACATCGTAAAAATGTAACGTGAAGTGGTTAAATAATGTTCAGTGGCAAGTACTTAAAGTCATCGGTTATTAAATCGAAGGAAAAATGCTCATTATGTTAATCCTTATAATGTTCGAAAGCAAAATGGGAAAATCGGCGCGCAAACATAAAAAATCACGCAAAAGAAACATTATTCTGTCATATTATATTGCTATAATAAAAGCGTAAATTAATTATACAGGGAGGTATTCCGACATTTTGCGGCTGCAATGATTTTTAAAGAAGTTGCAAAGACCCACAAAATTTACTCATTAATTAATCATTTCAACAAATTAACATTACAAAAAAAGTTGAATATTTTTTAATTTAAATTAAAATAATCGCTTGAAAATTTTTGAATTGATTTAACGGTTTTGCAGTTCTATTTAGTACAAATTTAAATAATTCCTTTGTTGTATGTTTATTTTCCGAAAAAAAAACAAAGCTATAATAATTGAATCACGTAAGATGTTTCTTTTGAGCGAAAACTTCATCATCAAGAAAACAAAGAGTACTTAATCATTTTCGCTTAAAGAATGTATAATAATTGAGTTTGTAAAACAAAAGGAATATTATATTGTTAATCAACATTGAATATAACAATTTTTATGTAGATATGAAATTTTTTACTAAAAGCGAGACAAGAATAATCCTTGTAAACTCGAAGTTATAGTAGCGATAAAGTATATAAGTCCAGTAAAGTGAATGATGCATGACGCGTTTTCGGACTTAATCTTGTAACCCTTTCGTGTCTTAGCTCGGCAAGTCGAGGATTTAAGTTCAAAGATCGCTTTGGAAATCTTAACGCTCCAAGTTGAAAGTAGTAGAGCGCGTTATGCTGTGCAATATTTAATACAACAAACAACCGGATTATAAACACACAAAGATATTATCCAAGACTGAGAAAATTTTGTTGGAAGGTAACAGGCAACAGGATTAGGCGACTTCTTCACCTTCTCCCAGTCTAATTTCAGTCTCTGTCTTTAATGGTAGGTTATTAGCGAAGAGAAACGCTATTAATCAATACAATCGGGTAATGGGATAAAGCGTCCAATAGACTGGTAAATTAATATTTGTGTTCGATTTATTTGTATGTCGAACATTGAGACAAATGCGAGGTGAATAAGCTAGACGGTCTACCTGGAGAATTAATCACGGCGCTTCTTCATGACGTGTACACGCATCCAACGGCCCGGATTTGCATTTTAATTACGAGCGAGCGTTGAAATGATAATGATGACTTGAACAACCGTGTAAACAAGACGACGAGTGCACACTCTTTATGGACGAACGCGATTAAGACACTAAGAGAGGAGAAACAAATTTCAAGAAAAAAAATTAAAATCCAAAAAGCAATTTTTCCGTAACGTTTTATTTTTTCTACTGGCAAGATATTAGTCTGAAAGCACTTTCAGATTCATTTCAACACATAAACTCTCATCTTACTACTCAAGAGCGTTTGAGAAAGTGTTACCTTTCAAACAAAAAACTCTTGCTTCGTTTCTTCTTAAAAGCAGAAGTTTGATTTTTAAACAATTAGTGCTTTTAAAAGGTAGTTTGGAAAAACTGCTGTTTCTTCACTGTAATATTTTGAGCTGACTGATGCAGAGTACAAATTCTGTATCTTTTCAAGTGAACTCGGGGAGGTTTTTTGTCCATATGCTACAACTTCTGATGGCATAGGCTCAAATATATTTCCAATAAGTTTGTATTTTTTGAGAAACTTTTAGTCATATTTTTTGAGAGATTTTGGCATGCTAAAAGTTGCAAGGTCTCAATTTTCACAGTACTTAATTTAAAGAAATCATTGTTTCAAATTTGAAAAAAATTTTAATACAAGAAAATAATAATATGTATTGTTACCACAATTGAATAGTACTTAGTTTCTGTAAGGAGTAAAGAATGAAGACTATTTTGCCTGAGTGATAGTTTGGGTCGGTTTACAAGAGCAAAATGGTGATTCCAAACGAGCTGCAAACACTACTTTTTCTACGACTATCATCACTACAGAAGTTATCCACTTAAAATCTTCGTTTTTATTTTATAAATTGAAGAATTAAAAATTTGAACATTAAATATAAGAAATTTCGAATTTATAGACAAATTATGAAATCTTCAGTTGATTTGATTGTAATTATTTTTGTAATGGAATTTTTTTTTAATGATTATAAGATGGCGCTATCTTTGTACATTCTCGTTGTAGGATAGTATATATACCAGAATCTGAAGAATCCATGCCTGAAATTTGAATGAGAAGATAGTCATTCTGAAATAGACGTAGAAAAAATACATTCCTTAACTCTATCCCGCCAGGACATGATCCAAATAACGTGATACAATTATTCTTGCTGTATCTTATCCCGAAATGCCCCTCGACAAAAGTGTTTAGCTATAGTCAAAATTTTCTACTTCAACTTCTGCTTCCTAAAGAAAATTCTGCAAATCTGGTGCTGTCTTCTTGGAAAAATGTCTCGAGATCGACATTTATTTATTCTAAAATATGTATCAAGGAAATTTCCACACCTGGGCTCGAATAGCAAACCTCATAGTGTGCCTTTTCACATAGAACCCTTTCACCGTGACTTGACTCTCACAATTATGACTCGTCTTTAAAAATGATTTAACAACACTAAAATCTGGGTACTTTCTGTGGTCTAGTTGGTGAAATGGTCAATAAGAGTAGAGCTCGCATGATTAAAAAATTCGATAAATCAATTTTCTTAAAGTCTCAACTCTAATTTAATAAAGGGCAAAACCTAGATGCCGATTTTCAATCATTATTCTAGGGCATCCTAAGTGGCTTCAATTCAAACGATACAATATATTTCTTGAAAAGGAGAATTTTTTTTCATGAAATTTTTGTCTTGAGACAATTTTGGGTACCTATTAGAAAAAAATTAGCGATAAAAATGAAGCTTTGGAATTTGTAGTAAGTAGATTGTTGCTTCAAGTTCCTCTCATGCAACTTTATCCCTTCTGGATGAAGTAGGTATTTTTTTTTTGGTACGTAGTTTACATTGACCTTCAAGAACTGAAGAGATCTGGGGTAGAAAAACAGCCAGAGGGTTCATTTTTTTCTAAAAGTTGTTCACAATAGATCACATTAAACAGTTCTCTTCAGAGGCAAAAATTGAGAAAATTTTTAAATAAGTACCTAATTTTCTACAGAGTTGCAGATTCCACATCATCTTCATAACATTCACTTTTTTTTCTTTTCTTGCTTAATCGTCTATGTAAGGCTACATTCCTATAGTTTTTGACTTTTGACTTCTTGTACTTGAAGTCACTTACCAAAAAATTTAAATTATTATTATTGGCCCCGTAAGAATTAATCGAATTCCTATAGTTTATCATAAAAAAAAACAATTCAAGTGTTCAATGATCTTGCAAAACTGCTCGAGGCACTGTTGAGGGTTTAATCAAATTCTTAATAATAATAAATTTTATTAGATATAAAAAAATGTCTAATCAATCGAAAAATTTCATTAAATTAACGCAACTTTTATAATTGGATAATTCCATTTACAGATTGTCAAAGAGTGATTGTGATATTGACAATAACAAATTAATTCAAGAACTTTATATAATAATTTTCATTTTGATGAATTGCTTAATACTAATTAAAAAGATAGTAATAAAAAAATGTATGTATTGTTATAGGTCAGGAATATGGGAAAACTGCAGAGCCGCGTATGAAGACATCGTCAAACACTTAGAAAGGTATGTTGAAAATGACTAACAATAAAAAAAATTATAATATAATCAAGTAAATTAGGAGAATGTCATCAATTTGCCTATTATTATAAATAATGGATTCTATCAAATTAGTTTGAAATTTTTCTTACCTTTTAATCAGTACTTTGTAATTTGGAATCTCCGTGACGAATTATCTTGACAATAATAACAAAACTTCTAACGACTTTAATTACATTAAAACCTAATTGACGTCTAATTACATTAATTATTTGTACAGTTGTTATATTTATGAGTAGGCGTTGTTCATCTAATTAACTTTTAAAAAATCAAACATTTCTAACACCTTTTTAATTTATAATACCTCAAATAAGAAAAAATATTGCTTTAGCATAAATTCAGTGACGCACTATACAGTACGATATTTGTCAAACGTCAAACGATTAACTGAGCTTTCGAAGCTTGCAGATCCGAGCTTACCGCTGAAGCTTGGAATGATTTGTGACTGTCGGAATCCTGAATAATCGCATGTCGGTGCAAATGCCACTTCATGGATCGTGCTTCTGCATTTTGTGGAAATTTTCGAATACAATTAAACACAAAAAATTGTAATTTTGTATTAATTGTAAAAACATTTATAAATGGCAGAATGCAAATCCCGGATAGGCATTTAACACCATCTCTATCCGCACAAAGCTGTCCACACAATTAACAGAGCGGAATTAACAAAACACTGGCCGATTTAAATTTGAATTAAGGCTCCGAAATTAATTAATCCTCGTCAGAACACGGACTGCGGCAATTAGTCCGACACAACCAAGCTTGGAACTTCTTCCATCTGCATCAGCGTCGTTTATGAATATTAATAATGCCTTAGAAAATATCAGTGATAAGTTGACAATATTAACAAAGTGATGATGAAGAAGAGAATTTAGTTCTAAGCACTTTTTTTTACCTGACCTTTAGATATAATCGACAAGTTATTGATTACAACACGGCCATGTCGATAAATCAGACTGTGAATAAATTGGGTCCATTGTAGAATTGTAATTTAATATTGACATATGGTTCGAAGTTGGTTAATTTTTTTTTTATTAGTTCATCGTTGTTTAATTAAGAGATGAATGGGAGGAGATAACAAACAATAATCGTAAAAGTCACAATGTTAAGATCGGCGCATTAACAACAATCGAAGAATGTTATATCAAGATTAATTATTCCTTAGTCTTATCGTCGAAAACTGCTAGTCCTATTCAAACAAAACACGAGTCATTTACCCCTACGTGTTTGCCCTTGGAAGGGTGCGAAGGGCCAACACCGATTCTTACATGTTATCATTAATTATAATACAGATCTGCAGACGTCATCCAAAATTAAAGATTTTTGGGTAAATAATTCATAAATCATTTTATGTTTGAATTTGTACAGATTTTTGCGTGTCGGAAGTCTATAAAATTTCCTGCCGTGTCGTTATTAATACCGTTGCTGGTATATAAATCTGTCGCAAAGTTCTGATTCGCTATTGTCTCCATTGTAGGATCTTGATTGGATTATATATTTTACACCTGTCTTGACAGTTCAAAGAAAACACCCTCCAACTTATTAAATTCTATATAATTTATTACTTAATTGTAAAATCAAATTTTGTGACTTTAAAGCGCATGACTGTGTCCTAAGTCACACATGCGCATAATTGGTTTTCAATAAATTGATTAAAAACAAACATCGCTTTGACAGGAAACAATCTTCTTCGCCTTTTATCCTCAATGCATAATTTCGTCAAAGTGGAGTATTAAAATTGGAGTAAACGACACGGAATGTAAATCCCCCGCCTTCCTTCAAATTACATTTCTCGAAAATGTATTCCAAAGTACTAAAACCCAATTTAAAATCTTCGTTGTCAAAAACTAATCGCACACCTTTAAAATAAAAGCTCGGGCGTGAAATCAGATTTCCGTTCACGTTTCCATTATTAACTTTCGCGAATGTTATTTTTTATTCAAATCATCGTCCCCTTCGTCGTTGCCGTTGTCTGCGCCAACACCACCATCATTTGTCATCGACGGCTTACGACTTTTCGACGAAACGATGTAAAGACTTTTCCAACGACAATTAGGATATCGATGATGGCAACAGGAGGAGAGTAGCTGTTCAACTTTTTAAAAAGAAAGAAAAAGAGAGATGATTTTTTTTCGTCTTACAGACGCGATCTGCATGTTATTTAAGAGCTTTAGGGAGCACGCGAGAAGGGAATTGGAGCAGCCAGACAGACACCCGCGGTTTGCCACCGTTGTCTCTCTTACATATTTATTGCTGTGCGGTACTTAACTGATGCACGCGAATTGACAATAACAATAATTAACTAATTGGCGGATTTGCATACACTCATAAATATTGCTACTCGTCGATCGGTTGGAAATAATTACGGTGAGAACTAAAGGGTACACACTTGCTTGTGACACCTGAATTCAGATTAAAATATACGTTCCAAAAATCCATTGAATGACATGCAAATAATTGAATTAAAAAAATGTTTCATTAGAAAAAAAAATCGATGATGATTAGCATCGTCTCAAACATTTGTGACTTCTTGAGCTTGAAATAAATCATGATAATCCTCTAAATTTTTTCAAATGTTTAGGTTTGCTATGCTTTCTAGATTCGATAGATCTTTCCACTTTTTTATTTTTTTGAATCAATTATATTTTCTGGACAATTTGAATTTTTAAAATTTTTCTAGGTCTGTCAAGTTTGTTTCACATTCTCCAAGTTTCATGAATTGATTAGATTTTTAGTTTTTTTTTTAATTTTTACCTTCATGAGATTCTCTGGTTTCCTCAAATTCTTTATATTACTTATATTCATCAACTGCTTTGAATTTTCCAAATTTTTAGATACCTGAAATTCTTCAAACTTTTTAGGTTTTTCTAATTTTTACGATTTTTGAAATTACTTTAATTCCTTGGTTTTGTGGACTGTATTTTTCAAATTGTTTAGATTTTCTACATTTTTCAGATTCTTTAGAATTCTTACGTTTCAAAATTCTTAAGCTCTTTGATTTCTTTTTATTACTTAGATTTTATTTTTTTTTTTTAATATCTTAAAATCTGAACTTTAATAAATTTTTGAAAAAAAAAAACAATTTTTTAAATTAATTTGCCTCTTTATAATCTCTAGATTATTTTGATCATTTATCTTCTTTTGCTCATCTAGATTTTCTAAATTCTTTTTTCTAGATTTTCGATCAGATAATCAGACTGTTGAAACCTCTTTAATTTTTTAGATTCTCTAACTTTTCTAAATTTTTATTTTAGATAATAAACCTCTATTTTCTTCAAATTTCTTTTAGATACTTTAGATTTCTTAGAATTTAAGATCCAATTTTTTTTTCGTCTCTGAATCTTTATATTCTCGTATTATTTGAACCAAGTAGATCCTTTTATTTCTCTAGATTTTCTTATTTTTCATATTTCCCACACTTTCCAAAACTATGGTAAATTCTTCAGTATTTTCTAGATTACTTCCATTTCCTAGATTTTTTAAATTTCCGACTTTTCTTAGATTCTCTGGGTTTCCAAAATCTCTAGATATTATTAATTTTTAGATTTTGTAGATTAGATTTCTCAAATCCTTTTTTTGTTTTCTTTTTTGTTTTATGTCGTCCACTGTCTCCAGGTTTCATTAACGTCAGCGTTGGAGGTCTTCTAATTCTAGAAAATTAAAAAAATTCCGAGCTATGAAAATTATATAAAAAAAAAATTGAAAATTCTATGTGTAATGTATTTTTTTCAAACACGGTCTATTTTGGCATACGTCGGTTGTGCAAACAGATCCTACTTTCTTGCTTATTATTATTATTAAGAACAGCATGTCGGTTTTCTCACGTAGTGTCCACTAATTACAGACGTAATGTCGTGAAAGTTGTTACTTTTGACATCGGCAAACAGGGATAGGTGAATAAACAAACATCGTCGAAGGGGTGTGTGAGCGGACAAACAGCATTAAATCGTCATAACCTCGCCTGAAACAACACGTTGTTATTACGAGCACCAGCCGCTTCTAAAATTATTTAATCGTCGTAAATATTCACCGACGGCATAAAATTAATTTACCGTGCTTCGATTTAATTAAATGCAAATATAGGTATACCTATATGATGGGAAATTTTTTGAGTATACTATTGAATTTTTTTTTCTTCTTCGTCTTCTATCTCTTGGTGCTTTATTTATGTTACAAATGAGGAGGAGGTGATGACACCGGCTTGGCGACATCAGGCCAGCCGGCTCGATGGGGGACTGTCAGAGATGTCACCACTATGATTAATCACCTCATTTTAATAATAACTCGACTGTAATGCAGTAGCTACAATATCACCTTTATTACGAAAGATACCGCCTGATGTTTGCTGAAAGACACGTGGATTAGGGAACAGTTTGTCTTATAATTAACTTCTATTTCGACAAGCTTTCTCTTAGACTATATATCATCCTTAAGTGAAAAACAACAACAACTAAAATAGCTGTGGTTTGATAGTTTAACACTAGGAGCGTTTTTTTCAATAATACAGAAACCTGTAATATGCGTTAATTGTCTTGAGACGAAATAAACACGAAAATCAATACCGAGGTGTGTTCCATCAACTGCTAGTAATTATCATCAGTTGTTCTCTATGCTGATATTTTTGTAGTTCGGATCGTTTTATTAGGGAGGGTAGAAGTAGCGACAGGCTGATGATTTTTAAACTGTCTTTTCCTCAGCCAAAAAATATGTTCAATAAGTGAATTAAAATGCTGCTTCTTGTAGCGCACAGCTGGGACCGAAACGGCTGACAAATGACTGAGTTTTACTAAGAAAATCTGTCAAAGACATAGGGTGGAAGATCTGTTTGTTTTTTTTTTATTTGAGATTTTAAAACAGGGAAATAAAAGTTCATTAAATGGACATTATCAACATCTTGATCATAATGTACAAAATGCCATCATTGCATTAAACAATATTAAGATATATCTTGATCGAGTTTAGAGTGGAGAGAATTCACTTAGCAGCTTCATACACGAACTAAGAGCAGTCAAGATCTTATCGTCGTTCGCTAATCTAATATTATAATTGTATTCTACGAAATGCTACATTCAGTTAACAGATTCCATGTTAACTGTTGGTAGAGGAGTTTGCAAAATTCGCTCTTAAATACTAAAGACAATGAAGCGTTGACTAGACAGACTGAGTTTTAGAAAGCTCCTCCGGGATACATCGAAATCTCATTTCCGGATGTACCTACACTCCGAGTTACTGAGGTAATTAGCAAAAGAAGCTCCCCGAGTATTGTTCTTAGGACTTTAAAAGTTATGTTCTTGGGGAGAATATAATTAAAACATAATATCAAAATCGGAAGGAAATAATAAAACAAATGTTCCAAATTTAAATATTCTGATTGATGGCATGAGATATACTCTTTCTAATGTTGGAAAAAGATAGACTCAGTTTCAAATTTCATTTAAGATTTAATTTGCGTAGAGATATGTGAATCCCTCTGTAAGATTACGTCGTTGTCGATCCGCCGTCTCTTTATAGGGTCGGTTTTTGCGTAACTAGTCCGCAATTAAAGCTCTGCTTTTGTTAAGCTCGCCTGCAAACAATGCGTGTTTCAGATAGGCCTTCTGTGATCCTTCTAGAATGGACAGTTGAGGGGTGGTACGTTTGATTTATAAGTACCTGGATCTTTCATTAATTAAAATTTCAGTTTGTTTTTGCGCTTTGTAAAAGTGATTTACTTATTACTTCAAGAAAGATTATTTTCGTTTTTTAGATTAAAAACAATTTCTCCAACATTATTACAGCAATATTGACTTTTATATGAAAAGACCCAAAATATGGAGCACCTCGAGAGGTATGAATGTGTTTGTTAACTGAAATTATTATTTACATAGACGAGCTTGTTATATGTCAGTTATTTGCAGTGCTGACCCACGTTTCTCCTCATACATTTGTAATGTTATACAAACATTGACTTCCATTTAGTTACGTTTCAACTGGCTCACCCTTTTCATGCTGAATATTTACACTTCTATGCACTTGTAATTGTTTATAAACAACCATAACTGGTTTAATAACTTATTCGATTTTCTATATCTGCCAAGTCTATTGGAAAAACTCGTCAATCTCTTGAGATCTCTTGAGATACGAGATTCGATTGGTAACTGGAGAATAACAAATTGGCTCGTCTGGGAATCGAACAACCTTTAAAAACTCAATGAAATTTTCTCATTTTTCAGCGTCTTTATTAAATGAACTTAGTCGACGACTTGTACCTGTAAATTATCAATCTCAAGCTCCCTCCTAACATGTCTAAAGCAGAAATGAAAATAATTAAATAATAATGAAACAAGTATAAGAGAAGGGTAATGATTATATCAAAGAAGGGGTTAAACTACTGCAAAGAACAATTAGACATGAATATAGTCCTCACCTTGTGAATCTTGGTTCTATTTTATATTAAATCAAACATCTTTTGGACGACTCTGAAAGCTTTCAGCGGATTTTGATTAGTCATAGACACAATTTAAACCAAGTAATAGAGATAGAAATCTAAATGCAGAACGGTAGCGGCTGGCCATACTCGCTACGATTGAAATTTGATTGGAATAAATTGATACAACTTCGGATTCATTATGACTAGGCGCTAAAGAAGAATAAATAAGTCTTTGTTCACAACCGAAAACATCTATTCTCTGAAATGTGAAAAACCCAGTTGTCTTCACACTCGTCAAACGCAATCAAATTTTTTCTAAACTGTTTTTGAGAATGTCTAGATGTCCAAAATTATTAGACTTTTCTGATTTTTGAAAATTCCTTATTGTCTTTCTATTTTTTGGATTTCGTTTCCTTCAATTTCAAAGTCGATATTTATATACCTATTTTCAATTTCTTAGATTCTGAGATGCTATATGCTAAGTTTTTCTGAATTCTCCAAGAATTTTTCTTAACTGTAAAATGCTACTTCCGATAATTTGGATTTCTGAGATTCCATAAATTTTAAAGTTTTTCATAATCTATAGCATATTTGAACAATTTAAGTTTTTTTTTTAGATTCCCCGTTTATTCATTTTTTATTGCTTTCTTGGATTTTTCAGACATTTGACGTTTTCTGTATTCTTTAGATTTTCCGAATTTTCCATATTTTCAAAAGCTTCTAACTTTTTAGATTTTTCTAAGCTTTTAGATCGTCATATTATACAGATTTTTGGACACTGAAACTCTTGGGATATTTCCCAAGATTTACAAATTATTAGAATTTCCTACATTTTTTGTAACTTCGTATTTCAAAGTTTCCTACCTAAATTCATATCAAACAAGTGTGTTTCATGACGTATAAAATTTTCAATTTCATACGAAATGTGATTGATTGAGTGCATAGAACATCAGTCAATAGTTCCGACCCCTGTTTTGAGTAGATACACGTAGATATTCCTTCTAATAAGCGATGACGTATCCCTCTTGTGATAAATGTAGTTGTAGTTTAAAATTGACTTTGATTCGATTCTTAGAAATTCTTTACTTCATAAAATCAATATTGCAACAAACAACAAGCGCAAGAACAGTCGTACGGTGTTGATGAAATTTTAATAACGTCTTGAGGCAATTAGTAGTCAATCAGCGAAGTAGTCGCAGATCGGAGCTGTTATTAAATAATAATTAGTTCTACCTACTGTAGTAATATTATCCTGAAGGGTTCCGATTTAATATTAATGTTCGAAGCAGGTATGCCATCTTGCACAATTAAGCGGTTTCGTTTCTAATTGAAACTGCGAATGATTTGTCTGAGGGTGTAAACAGTGCAACATTTCGAAATAAAATTTTTTTTGAGGGTGGTTTATAGAGTGTACGTTTTTGCATAGATTTCCCTGCCATTTAGTACGCAGTAAAGTATGCATAAAATAATAATATAATAGAAAGCCGCCGCTTAATTTTTTAATGGCCAAATGCTTTTAGAGACGTCCTAACGTATCTTGAATATTTAAAAGTAATGCGAAGACTAAGAGCATTGCGACCATTAACAAGAATCTCAATATTTGGGGTATAATAGAAGGGTCGTCTCAGGTGTTATCAAAGCTGAAATTTGATTTACTAAAAAAATATACGACGATGGAATTATTACCAAAAGAAGAATCTTTATTGCGTATTTAGACAAGTCAGCAGCTGCGAACTCGCGAACTCAAATTGAAAAACATTGCGTGAGCATAACGAAGAATATATGAAAAGTCATAAACACGACTCGTTTGGCTGTCAGTGGGCGAAACCGGAGAAGAACGAGGGTTGAACTCATATGCATTGTTCCATTTGACAAGGTAATAACGTTTAAGGTTCGCTTTATTGCCTGATAATTTATTACTGTTGTTTGGATCTTCGCTAATTGTCTCGAACTTCCAATTAGAAGAATTTCGCCAACCTGAAAGTGTCGAATGATCGGAGATTTTGTTACATTCAATATAAAATTCCCAAAGGATGAAACGACAAATTTGTTACTGTCGATGTCTAATTAGTACTCATTTCAGGAATCATATTTTAGAAACAAAAGGCGAAGGGTCGTTAGTGTCATTTTAATCCCGATGCTTAAAATTTGATACTTGACATCTGTTAGTGATAGACGAATTTCAAGGATTTACATATTTCTACACTTCAATTGAAATGCGAGAACAAGTCAGCACCTTTTCGAGTGGAGATCGTTTGCTTTTTACTTTGAGGGAGGATTTTACACGCCAAGGGTGCAATTGAATTGTTTGATAAATGACTAAATCGTATTGAAAAATCGACATTTAGTGGTTGCTGTATCCATTTCTTGTATGGTCTTCTGTGTGAGCTTCTAGCTCGTATTGTTACATAATTAAGTCGGGTCAAATGAATCTTGGGAGATAAGAATCTATTAAATAGAACGTTGAGCGTCCTAACACGGTACGAAATCCAATTATCTGCTGCAACTCGCCACTGTTCTTGTGAATTAGGTGCCATTTCTAAGCTAATTCTCTCGACTTGGAATTAAACATCAACTATAATATTTTTCATTCCAAACTCATTCAACCGAGAAGTAATCAATACAGAAGCAAACTAGATATAGTTCTATTCTTCTTCTTTCAAGTTATCAAATTTCGCATTAGGAGATGTTTTAATGAATACAAGGGACCCCTACGGCTGCTGCTATTAACATAGGGTCTCTAAATCCCCGAATCCGCGCCTTATTGCCAATGTCCTAATTAAAACAGATGTATTTTTTCCAACAAGCCGGCTGTTAATAACTGTTAAAATTTACATTTTGGTAAAGATCAAATCGACAGATTGCATGTTTGCGACGAAATGTAATGCATTTATAATGAAGATAAAATTGCGGTATCGTTCGCTTTTATGTACATAATTGGACGCTTTTGTTTATTCGGGATAATTTGTAGGATTTTGTTTTATTTCGAATGCTGTTGTTGTTTCAGGTTAAGGGAAGAGAGATGTGATCCAGACAGACCTTTACCACTCGACCAAAAAGCCAGAGATCTCAGTCCAAGAAATGGTAAGCTAGTACAAAAAAAAGGATATTTTATTGCCTCAAATCGCCCCTCTAGTTTAGATTGATGCGTTCATCTAAAAGAGCCAACAGTCCGATTTATTTCATGACTTAACCAGGGTTTCAATTTCTGCATATGCGTATTTTATTGTGACCCTCGCGTAATTTATTAGGCCCGAGATTGGTCCGTGTACCATCCAAATCCCTCGTTTTACAACCATTAATTCAATCTCGGAGTGATAGTTAACTTTTTTATTGCGAATGAGTTAATTGGAGTTTTGTTGTTTTTTCAGGATCACCGACAGATCACAGTCCGGTATTGAATCTATCGAAAAGTGGTGGCGGTAGTGCTGGATCTTTAGGAGATGGTGATCATTCAGGAAGCGAAGCTGATGGTCCTGATGTGCCGCCATCACCGAGGTCGCCGCGATCAGCAGCCGAAGACGAAGACGACGACAACATCTCCGAACCAGAAGACGACGACGAAAAGGATCAAGGTAAAGGGAAAATTTATCTTTCAGTTTTTTCCCGTTTGGTCAAGACTAATGTTTTTTAAGGTCAAATGTGACGTACAAGTCATTAATTAATTTAATATTCTGACATAACGAGAATGAGGATTTTCTAATTTATCGCTTGTAAATTAATGTATTCCCGAATTAAGTCTCGTCTTTCAACGAATCTATTGGAAATTAATTTCTCTATATCGAATGTTTTTAATTAATTTTCGTTCCAATTGAATGATATTCGTTTAACATATAAAAATAAATCATTTTTGATTGCACATGCGTGCACACGATATTACATTCAAAACCGAACAAGAAATATGTCTGTCTAATTTGTTTGTTTAAGACATGGGAAAAATGAGATGGGGAATGTTAATGTGGCCAAGAGGTTGTGGTTAAGATGGATGACCAACTGACATGCTCGATTTGATGACTTACTTTGAATCGTGCCGGTTTGACGAGGTCTATTGGAGGTCTAACATTAACATTCTCTTATTAAAGTGATAAAAAATTTACGATTTATTTTTTCATATCAGAGATGGACGAAGGCGATCTGCCGCTACCCGCCGCTCCTGGCAGCGATTCGCAGCAAGCAGCCTTAAACTACTCGACCCTAGCAAACGCAGTAGCTTCAGCAAACGGTCCTAGTCAAGATCCAAGTATTTCCTCAACTGAAACTCTTCTGCGCAACATCCAAGGACTGTTAAAAGTAGCAGCAGACAACGCGCGTCAACAGGAGCGTCAAATTAACTACGAGAAAGGTACAAATAGCAACATGGTGTATCTGCTGTCGTTAGCACAATACTACATGTATTTAGCTGCAACGCAGAAATGCTAAATTCGACGCGGTTTTTTGTAAACTTCTTGTAAATAAAAATACAAACTGAAAAATAGCAAAATTTGATGATTAATAATCAAGTTTTGCATTTTCCAGACGATAACTTCGATTGATTTTTTTTGGAGTAGATAGTTTGTATGATAAAAACGGCACACGTGTGCACATATCGACTTGTACTCTAAATTAAGTAGCTTTATTAGATGTAAATATTTAAGTATAATCTGTGGATAGAGCAAAATTTTTTTGGTAGTGACGATTGTAAAGAGTACTTAAAGGACGCTTTATAACACAGTGTGTTTGAACCTGACCCGGTGTTTCAGTGATGGAATTTGGTCATTCTGTCAGCTGGTTGTTAGTATATTATTAGTAATGTGCCATTACTTCCAGTGTTGTTAGAGTAGATGTTTATTTAAAAATTAGTTTATTTAACTTAAATATTTATATATTTAAAGAAAAAATAACCATGAAAATTTTGATATATTCTTCTATTTCTTGTAAATTTTTTTTTAATTGAATATAACAAAATTTTCGCTGCACCAAAATTCAGTGACGATTTCCTCAATGGATTTCTATCTGACGTTTAGAATTAGATTTATGTGTGATGTACATGTTAACAATTCAAAATTGAAAATAAACGAAATTACTATATACAAACATTTTTTTTTATTTTTTTTTTGCAACAATAAACCTTTTTCAGTTTTACTAAAAATTGGCCATTACAACGCTAAATAGGTAGGTGGCACTTTTCTCTATATTATTTCATGTTATACCAACTAACAGATACTAAATTCCAGCATTGATATACTGAAGCTATTTCAGGCCCAATCATCAAAACATTCAGTAATTTAACGCTTCATTTAAACTTTCATCTTCTCGATAAATTCTCCATCGAGTATATTTCATAATAATCACATCGTAAACTGTTTGCATTTCGGTTCGGTCGCTGAAATGAAGTTTTTTTTCAGGTCAGGTTCTAAATTTAATTATTACAATTAATGCGTCCACTATGATAATTTTTCCAGTATTCTCTCGTAAATAAATCGAATGTAAATGAAGACATAGCAACCGAACGATTCCATTCGAAATGCAGTTTTAATCAGCTAAAGTGCTCGCTTCAAGTACCAATAATTTGCGTTAACACGGACACAGATCCGAGATGGTTACGATAAAACGAGATAATATCGCAGATATCGAATTAAAACGAACGAAGAAGACTTGCTTTGTGACCACCACACACGATCTTGAACGTTTATATGGAGGACGTGAACACGACTCGCGATACATTTTTTTGCTGAAGAATTTTGCGCAATTTAGAGAAAATTTCTGGATGAAAGTGTAGAATGCATAATAAACTGGCTTATTGCACGTCCATATCAATGTTAGATTTATGGCTGCATGTTTATGCAGATAATTATAACTGTATATACAATCCAAGTAATGTGCAGATGATTACAAATTGAGTCAAAAGTTTTATCGTATAGTTTGCTTTTTTTGTACGTCTGAAGATATGAACCCTTTTCCAAATGAAGATTATATCGGTGATAAAAGCCCGAAGGGACAATTATGACTATTTCGATATGGTCGACTATCGAAGGCTTGAAACAGGATTCGCTTTCGGTTCTTCAAACTGTTGATCGTTTATGCATGCAACAATCAGAACGGAGACGAAATTATAAGGCGTTCATGTCTGGAAGTCAGGTGGTATACTAGCAGTTTTGCATATTTGTAAGAAAAATAAAGAAATTCAACACAGACATACACACAGCTTTTGTTTTATAGACGTTTAAGATTATACAGTTTATTAAACGAAAAACGTATTAAGAGGAATTTTAAAACTTGCAATAAATTACAGTTTTATTATTAATATCGTAAATTTATGGATGCGCCAATAATACAGGGGACTGTCATCGTATTTTTAAATGCAGCCAGAGCATTAAATGAGCAATGTTAATGCCGAATGCACGGACGGATACCGGCATAAAGAACAACGCTAATAGCAACATTGGTTGTAAACTTTTAATGACTGCAGAGGGTCCTACATTGTGTGTGTTGTTATATAAAGGTTATGTTTTCAGGCGCGAGCGCGCATATTTGCAGTCTTTTCTATAATTAGACAATTTTCAGATGCATTTCATTAAAAAAATTATTTTAACACCCACGGGTATAATAAGATTTTGTTACACTCTGGGTGTTGTGAATTTATGAAATATGAGTTTTTGTAGATAAACTTTAGTTGTTTATTTGGAAGTAGAATAAGATATTTTTAAATTTTCAAGGATCAATTATTCATTAAATGTTTGCGTGTTGTCACCATAATTTAACATGTTTATTTATAGCTATAATAAAAATATAATTGCAGTATAATTCATTTCTGATTACAAAAAATAACTATGCAATTTACTGTAAATCTCCATACTCCTGCAAAATTTTCGAATATGAATTATTGCAAGTAGAAGCTAAGTAAATAGCAATTCATCAGTTTGCAGAATAAATCGTATGGAAATCTACCAAACTTTAGAAAATACTAGTCGAAAAACGAGCATTATTTTTTATGTATTGTAATAACCAGAACTCTGTACCGATTTATACAAAAAACATTTTTTGGCTTAAATTCAAAATTGCAAATGTCCACAGAGTCAGTAAATTGCAATATATTTGTCGATGCAATTTTTTGATCCTATAGAATGGAAGTAAATTTTTTTTTTACATCTAATTTATACAAAATTCAAAAAATATATCTTGTGGAAAAATTGCAAAGAAACTCAAATAATAAAAGGCAAGCTGCGGTTTTACAAAAGATGATAATGTCTTATTCTTCAAGCAAAATTATGAATCAATTTCAATTGTACAAAATGCGATTAGCTCTTCATAACTGTCTGAACAAAACTAACTAGAAAAACAATAATTCCGAACCTAGTTTTTACAAAGTTTGATAAAGTTTTTACAAAAAGTTTCAAGTGTAACATTGTTAATTTTTTCGTAAATTTAAAGAGTCCTAGGAAATGTAAAATTCACTGAGAACTGAATACTGCAAAAAATACCAAATGGGTAGAGCATCTGCCACCTCACTAACAAAGTCTGGAGTGAAAAAAGAATTCGAAAGTTACAGGTAACAATAAGTCAAAAATAAATAAACATATTTTTCAAAAAGAGATGTAACTGTACCATCTTTGCATAGAGTGCCAGCAGTCAATCCAAATATTCTAAAGTGAACAATTAGAATAAAATTAAATTATTTAAAACATCGAAGACCACTGAGATGAACGTCGCTGATGTGGATGTAGTCCATCGAGTTTGATCGATTTATTCGTCCAAAGAGTGAAAAAAAAACTTTGAATTTTATCGATGAAAATGGCCCAATTATTGAAATTGCCGTAAAAAAGAACACCACCACCACCATCGAAAATTGATCAAATGAAACAGGAAACAAAAGTTGCTTATTAAGTCGACCGAATGCCGTTGCAATGACTTATGAACACCACCTGTATCATTACAGCCGATTTGTAATGACAACATAATGGTTTAATTGATACATATCGACGAAAAACGTGCATGAAGGCGAACAAAAGTGGAATTGCAAAATGCATCATCATCATCATCATCATCATCTCCCGTTTTCAACTGGAAAATGTGCATAAAATATTATAATGCACTTTCAAACATCGACCTATAAATAACTCTTGGAAAAGAGTAGAAAGGATTTCATGCGTGCAGCATTTTATTTCGATTTATGTAAGCGCCTTCGGCTCGACCAAATTTAGAATCTTCAACTGTGCAATTAATACCACGAAGATAAAGTTGTGAATTTTTCATTTAATGAAGCAAATATTGGTAGCTGATAATTTCAAGTAGCCACTAGCAACCGTTTGTATTGTCCGCCTACATAACAATTTTTCATGATGTATTTTCAAACAATCTCAAGGCGATTTATTGAACTCTTCAATCCAATACAGACCCGTTGCAAATTTTACTTCACCATTGATCGACCAGATGGATTTTAAACTTAAATAAATTTCAACTAATTTGAAACTAATTTCAAATACAATGCCTCAAAGAAATTCTCGATCAATTTTCAGCGATTATTATTTTTCAAACCTGGCCAATCAATCGTACCGTGTTATTATACTGTATTAAATTGCTTGGGACCATTAATGGTATAAGAAAAAAGAACCTGTTTAAGACACTGAATTAATTTTCGACAATAACGTTATATATTACTTTTTTTTTCAAAAAAGAAATTACTCCATAAATCAGAAATTCAAATCTTAACTCAATTGCACAAATTATAATTAAAACTCTTTGATCTGTGCGATTTTGTGTTTCATTCTATAAACAAGACATTTATAGGTCAGCATTTTATTAATGATATAAAACACTACAAAGAAAAGCTTGCTGTAATTAAAATTAAATATGCACTAAATTTCAAACTATTATATTTTAAAAATCCATAACTGTATTCTAAAATTATGATAAATTATTATTCCAATGCAATAATCTTGATAATAACAAATAATCATTTATTGTTTTCTGACAAAAACTTCAAATTAGAAAGGATTTCTTCAATTACCCTTTAACCTAAATCCAATACTAGAACAAATTGCTAATAAACCAATTTTCTGACTTTCTCGATTTATTATTATTTCTTTGTCAAATCGTTTAAGCTTATTTCAAGTCTTGATGTCCCTCTCTGTTTATCGTGTTTGTGTTAGGTACGTGGGGCGGCGTAAGCTCAGACTCAGCCTAAGTAAGCGGCCGGAGGCAGAGCTAACTAAGAGCAACAACAGCATCGGTCCCAGTTTGAGATTTTGCAATCCAAACATCCTTAAGCGATGTGATTCCAATGCCACACTTCCTAACAGTCGCCCAATCAACGAATCACAATTACCAAAATTCAAATTAATTAATTAAAAAATGAAAAAATTACATTCTTCAAAATAAAACCCACAAGAACAAAATTATAATCACTTTCTATTAAAAAAAACCTAATTGTTATACATCTTCTGTCTATGGAAAGGGTTGTGAATATGCAGAGGATAAAACAGGTCGGCTGTATCCACAGAGAATTATTACGCAATCCCCCTCCCTTCACATTACAAGATTAATTTCTTTTCGGTCCAATAATTCAATTAATTCAAAGCTGTGCCAGGCAATGTTATGTTAAGTAAACTTGTGCGGAGCTTAGAGTAACTAGTTTTCGAATTATCGACGCCATAGACGAGGGCGCTGATGTACTATGTACAAGGAAGTAATAATCGAAATTTGAGGTTTCAATTTTTCTTTTTCTTTTTTCAGCTGGTAAGATATCCTGACTATACGTCAAGTCTTATACAAGCCAGCAAAAAGCTTTACGTGGTACTTAAAGTTTATGTTAGCGATAGTGTTCAGTGCAATTCTGTGTCCTCAGGTCAAAACGGTCGCAATTTATAAATAAATTTCAAAAAAATCCACACGTTGATCGTGATCAATACTGAAAAGTCGTGTTTTATTTCGATTAATCAATCGACTGAAGAAAGATATATATAGACACTATATAATAGCGCAATTTATTACAAGAGATTCGAAGAAAATTATTAAATTACTGGTACCGGACTTTATTAGGTATTTCGCATCGGCATAAACGCATTTTAGTGGCTCAATTTTATGTTTATTAATATACTGAGACTCTCTCAGTAAACTTAAACGCATTTTAATGGGACCACTAAAACTAATGGACGGTTCTGCATACCTGCAGAAAGAGAAATGTTGACGCTTTATGCGCATTTTCCATATAAATTTCAAGATAAGATACAATACTATTTTTTGCATATTTTACCAATATATTTGAGAGGTATTAATGATCATATGCAAGATTGCTAGAGCGAATTAGTTTATTGCTGAAAATCTTATTTGAATATTCAAATTGCTTAATTAATTATTTAATTGGAAAAAATTATAAAACGATGCATAAACTAGAAAAACTGAAAATTTTATATGTTTTAGTGCAGTATCAATAAAATCAGCCAAATACTAATAAACGATAAATCAGTTAAATTGTTTTATTGTTTATGATTGTATGCACTTTTCGGTTTAGTGGATTTCATTAAGCTTTCAATTTTGAATTGGATATAAAATTAAAATACAATCAATGTTAGTTAAATTTTTTATTTTTCTAAATTTTATTTATAGTATCGGTGGATTTTATGCCCAGTACATGAATTTAATCTTTTTAATGTTGTTTGTTCACAATTTGGTTATTTAAAGATAAGTAGTTTTGTTTTTTGCAATTATACATAATTGGCATGATTCTATCAAGTTGAATTGCAATTTGATTTTCTCATAAAATAATGATTAAAAGTAAAAAAATTTATTTTTTTGTAAAAATAGTTTTATTTGTAGGATTTTCATAAATTTTAGAATAATTTGCAATTTGCATAATTATTTGCTTAATAATGACTAAAATAAAGTTTTTTTATTATAATTTAATTTTATTTATATTATAATATACGCAATTTTCTTTTATTACTTGAGTAATTATCGACCTGTGGATATTTAGAATATATAATTATAAATTATTTTGGTTGTTTCAAGTTTAATTTTCCTGAACTCAGTATGAAATATACAGGCTGTAAACAACACATTTAAAGTTTTTTGAGTTCTGTTAAATAAACCTAAATGTGAATTTTTATACAGATCAGTCAAGTCCTACCTAATTAAAATATTTTCAAGATAGTAACACTTCCTGTTATACTGGAAATAAGTGTTAACTTTGATATTTTAAATAAAAAGCAATATTTTTTATTGCCTTTTTGTATTACTTAAGTTATTCAAAAAACCTTTTTTTGCTTAGGTTTAGCCGTTCTTTGACTTTTTAGAAAATTTTTGGATTTATAGCTATCCATTTGAAAATCGATAACTACGTTATTTTCAACTGTCTGGATTCTGAGAGAACAGAGTTAGATCTTTCTTTTGTTGTATGTATAATTACAAAAAAAGTTGAATTTCCAAAGTTTGAAGACATTGAAGATTCAAGTATCTATAACTTTTCTAAATGAAATGCTCCAATTTTTCCTGGATAAGATGAAAAAAAGTTGGATTCTACATCGATTTATATTAACATTTTCTATATCTATTTTTGACAGTTTTCAAGTTATGTGAACTGTTTCTAATAATGCCAAAAATTTCTAGTTTCTCATTCTTCTTTTAGATAATTTGGACATTTCATTTAGAAACATTGAAATTCTTTAAATGTAGCATCAATTTTTGGAAATTTAAAATTTGGGGAAACTACACATTGAAAAATGTTAAAGATAGATGTAGGAAATGTAAATTCTCCAACTTTTTTTTTAATTGTAACACCGTTCTATCAGAGGCAAGATTACAATTTCTAAAAATTTGAAAATAACATAGTTATCGATTTTTGAATAGAAAGTTGCAAATCTAAAAATTATTCAAAAAGTCATTACAAGTTGAGAAAGACTTAAGTATAGGAAAGGTTTATAGAATTTTTCTGATAATAACCTGAGTAATACAAAAATGCAATAACGAATTTAGCTTTCTTTTAAAATAACAACTTACTGCAATCGGAAAAATGATTCAGTTGATTAGGATTTAACCGATTGTGGCTGTATACAAATTTTCATCTAAATAACTCTGATAAAACTTTGAAAACTTCTGGAATGCTCTTTAGATGATACAGCCTGTATACACAGTAAATCATCCAAAATGGTATTCATATGTCTTATTCGAATGTTGCTGTTTTTCCAACTTTTAACAACACTGTTTTATTTATTAATCTCAGTATTCTTGGACTGTTCACTTTTGAAATTCAGAAAACAATGAACTTAATAGAAGTAGAGTTTTTTTTTTCAATTTTCAGTTGAAGAAGCAGTATACAGTGTGTCCCTGGATAGATGAAACGACTCTTGTAAAAAATTGCTTGGTTAAAGACTAAGTTGTAACATAACTTTAGTTTTGAAAAATCAAGTATGCCTTCGAAATTTGACAAAGACTTATTTGCTATGGAGTGATGTGCCTTTTATGTGGTAGATACGACAAAAGTTATTGAGAAATCAACATCTGGACTTATATACCAAATTTCAAAATTATCGGCCAACTATGACTTTTTATTTTTTTCTCAGGGATAATTCACAAATCAATGAAATTTATCTTTAAAAGTGAAAATTAAATTTTATTAATTTTTATTATTATTTGTTTTTATTTTTATTTATTTATTTCTTTTTGTCAAATCAATTAATTTTATTTTTTATTATGAAATATCCTAGTTGGTCAATGCTTTCGTAATTTGGTATACAGACTCAGACACTGATTCTAAATAACTTTTCTTAACAACTTTTTGTCGTATCTGTTAGACAAAAGGAACTTACAAGAGAACAAATTTTTTCCAAATTTTCAAAGCAAACTTGATTTTTAAAAACTAAAATTATATGGCAAATTAGCCTTTAACCAAGCAGAGCTAATACCCAAAAAATGACAATTAAAATCAAAATATTTTTATCTTTAACAAAAGTTGTTTTACCTATCCGGGGACACACTGTATATCATTTGATTACATAAATTGTTAGATAATGCTTTCTGTCTTCTAGGAACTTACTAATTCTTTGAATATTTTTTTTCTTAAAAACAAAACAAGAGTCGTAATCGAATAAAGATAATTTGTTGTCAAAAATCCATAAACAATTTACCAAAATTAATATGATTGTATAATTAACATTTTAACAATTCCTGCAACAACCATCCTTGACTGTGCACATACCTCTCATTCTTGTTCTTTTTCAGTCTAGACTTTAGTTTTAACAATAAAATAAACATCGAAATGTGCAAAGTCTTATTTTTAATGAAGTTGTAAGATAAAGCTCGTGCTGTGATATTTCCAACTGATAGCGCGCTTTCCATTCTTTATTCGTTTAGTTATATTGGGTATAGTAAATGTGGTCGATGTGGTGATCTCGGATCTCTATCTCTTACACTAACCTCATTAGCGGGTGTCACATTTACATATAATAGCACAACCCATATAGGGATGCTGCAATGTACCGCACCTGCTACATTTACATAATTTAATTAAAACATTATTCCTGGTCAGCAAACACAACCCTCCAAATACCTTACCTTTCAACACAAACTATAAATAATTTTAACAAGTCAAAGATAACAAAATATTTCAATAATAAATTAATCTCCATAATCTAAACCTTTTAATAGTTGAGCTTTTCAATCGGAAATAACACTAAAGCTTTCTGATAAAATGATAAAACCAACACACTCAATCGGCACCTGCAATCCATTAGCATCAAACTGCTTTTAATGCGAAAAATATCAACTATTGACATTGGCTGTTTTCTTATCGGATTCGTATGTTACGTCGTCTGCTTACATTGATTTAAACTTTACAATTCTTCTCTATCTAAAGAATTGAACATTTATCAACATGTTCAGTTTATGCTTTGTTCAAGCCGCTTGAAACTATTTAAATAAATTACAAATGACGCTAAATGGATAAATATCGTATAATTGAATAAGCGATATGAAGTACTTGACATGCCACTGTCATGATACAAATGTAATGTTACGTTTTGTCATATCAGACCCATATGTTCAGGCCATTTCCATAATCAAATACAGATAGGGAATTGATATATTTCGAGCAACAAGTGTGAATGTTTACTTGATTCATGTGGATATGTGGAAATCAACGCACTACCTGTGGGTTAGCTTTTTGAATAACATAAAATCTGTTTTATTTTCCGCGATAATGTTCATAGAATCAAAAAGTCTCATTTTCTCGCCCGTCAATAACATAACTTTATTTGACGCGTTGTTAGGGAACGTCGCAAAGAAAATATAAAAACTTATAACCAGTCTCTTTCTTTTTATGAGATGTGTAACAATAAGTTAGAAATCCAATTTGCATATGTAATATCTTATTTGAAAATTTGATTTGAATCATTTGTTTGAAATTCGTCAGTTCTGAAATTAATTTTGCTACTAGCTGTTGGGGAATCTAATTATAAATCGAGTAGAGGATATCAATTACATCTAATGTCACCATTAACTAAATTATTCATATTTAATTGGATCCACTCATCAAAAAGTTGGCGACTTCTGTTACAAATTATAAAATATTCAGAAATTTCTTGCGGCGAAGCTTCTCATTTCTTTTTAGTGTTATAGCCGAGCATATTGTATCTTTTCTTTGTTAACCAATAGTGATCCTTAAGACGGCAGTTGTTAAGAAAAACGAGCCTCTAGAAAAAACTCACTCCAAGATTAGCTATTGTTCTCAGGTTGGGGGGTGATAAGAGACAGGGTGAATAAAAAATCAGCTTATTGCTAATATCAGCGTCCGCAATTATAGTAAATTGCAAAACCAACTTGTTCAGAGTGCGGATTTTTACTGTCTACGGGAATATTAGTTTTTATTTTATTGCTAATTGTCGGTTAAACGTTTTTTTTTTTTAGAATACGACTCACTTGGGATTACTTTTATCATTATTTTTAGTTTAATGGTTAAACAAGCTTAGAATCAATAAATCGGAGATAATAAATGTAAATACACTGGGTATGAATATTTATCGAGTGTTTTCAACCGCTGATAAAGCAGAGTTCTAGAACCTGAAAAAGCTAAGATAAATATTAACGCTTTGTTTACTAGTTTGCTACAATAATTAATCTATAAATTCACAAAACGTGTTTTTTTCTGAACTAGCGCTTTCAAAAATATGTTTTCGTTGGCAATGCACATCAGCTACTTTAACTTTTCAACTGGCTAATCCAATTGCGAAGGGAATTTTTAAACGAGGGTTGTTATTTTTAAAGAAGTTGGGCTCATCGATCATAAGAACGCATTTCGCCAGCGGTGTTTCATAATTTTTTGATTAAATTTCAGCGAATGCTGTGCACACAAAGTCGGAAATAAGAAGTGAGCTTTTGCATTTCAATATCAAAAAATATTCAAATATTTGCACAAATGATTATTCCATTAAAATGAAATTTACTCAGGTATACAATAGCTCTGTGTTTTATTCAAATGCGTGCTTTCTTCCCTCGTTTCCGCATTCAGATTCTCGATTGAACGAAAACATTTTTTTTTTCAAGGATAATTGTGTGGAAGACTTGTCAGGTGTTGAATGATTTATTCACTATAATTAGAAGTTTAAAGATTTCGAGTAAAGACGCCCAGCTCTAATAGAAAGAAATTGATTCATTGCAGCCACCGTTCCGGCTACAAATTCACTGACTGCTTTCTTCCGCTACACACAGATGAATGCAATCCATTTATCATCGGTGTATTTCGCGGTTGATAAAGATTTACTTGCGTTTTCTTCCTTTCAGCTTGTTAATTTCTACGCAGGGAAAATTTACATTATCATTCTTACGTTTTATTTTTTACAAAAATATTTTCGGTTATTATACGCAGATGGTCGAAATTCTTGTAATTGTTTCAAAGCAGATGCGCCAATTAAACAATTTAATTTGTTTTTCAGCCGAGTTGAAGATGGACGTCCTGCGAGAACGCGAAGTGAAAGACAACCTCGAAAGACAACTCCTCGACGAACAAAAGATGCGAGGTAAGTAATACCATTCCATAAGTATTCCCAACGAACATTGTTAGCGAGCAGACAGTATTGTTTCAAAATAAAATGTTTCTAAGTGGTTATTGAATAGAAAACTTTTCAATACCGTATTTAATTAAAGATTTTCTATATAAACAATTAATCTATTCTTTAGTCTTTCGTTTCGTAAAATTTAACATCGACCTTTCAGTTTGCTTTTATTATTTTTTTATTCTTTTGATGAAACTTCAAACAAAGCAAAATCATCTGCTATTAACAAAATATAAATTGAGTCGTCTTGAGACAGTAATTCTAGACTATGGCATTTTGAAAAGGTCAAACTGGCAATAGAAAAGGCAATAAGCAACTTAACCCTCAACACTTTTACTTCTTCGTTTCAAGGGTGAGTAACTTAAGACGGAACAGCATGTCGGAAGTGTGTTTTTTTGCACGAGTAATACAGGGATGCACATCATCATAATCGCAATAAATTACCCCGTTTAGCAGCAATTATCATCTGTCTGCTGAGTTGTTCCGGACATCCGGTTTTAATTTTTATCTCGTTGAATACCTACCACACATTAAGCAATTTTTCTTCCATAATAACACGTATGAAAAATGAATTAATTGTTGTTGATTAGCATTGTTGCACTTCGTTTCAAACAAACCATTATTCATTTTTCTTTGAACTTATATACATAATTATCTTATGGTTTTTTTTTTTTGTTTTTGACTGTCGATGTATTAAGTTTCATCACAAGTCACTTTATATTTCGCCCCTTGACGATGTCACAACAAGGCGCATCGATTGGAAACGGAGAGTCGTCCGTCACAAAGACGTCAGCGGCCTTTGCTATCTCAGGAAAAGCGTTAGATTGATGAAAGCCACTGTCGATGGCACACCGCGAATATAAATCATAAAAGCCAAAGCCGCATTACGATTGCTCAGATGATAACTTATCGGAAAATACAACTTACAAATTCAACCTAGTTTTTGCCAACTGCAGAGGGAGAAAAAGAACTTTTTTCTCAGATCTTTCACAGGATGAAAGCTTTTAATTTTATAACATTGTGATAAGAGATAGGAAGAAGCTGCTTATAATCAACATCCTGTACAAAATAATTATTAAATGGAAAAATATATTTGTGGGTAGAGTAAAAGTCACGTGTTCATTTTATTTCCTTTGAGGATAAACCGGAAATTACATCAAATTCGAAATCAATATTATTTTTCCTGAAGTAAATTAATTCTGATTGTCATATCGTGTGTGGATTATTAAAAATCACCGCCGATCAAATGTAAATAATTATTTCATTTTCTAATAGAAAAGATGGTAGTAGACGAGAGGGTGAGTAATTTGAGTCAGAGAAAGGAACGGTGTTGCATTAGACTCCGGAAGTCACGTGCCGGAAACCCGACCAGAGTCAAACAAGAGACCATTAGAGCTACGAATGTCAAATTAAACTTTTTTTTCCTAAATATTCTAACATCCAAAATATAAATCCATTGACGAGTGTTGTCAATTAGAGCAAAAATGATACCATCCATGATAAAACGACAGTATCATTTATTCCATGCATACAAATTCAGTCAAACAAACAAACCCGAGCTAATAATTGGCGGTATAGGGAATGAATATGAATGGAAATTGAGTATATTTCAGTGCATTTCTAGACTCAAGCTCCAGGCGATTTCAGTTTAAAAAGAACCGAAAGCTGTATTCAGCTGTCAGACCATTTTCATGCTAATTCCATTTAATATGGCATTTAAAAGGATTTCTGTAGGATTTTTAATATTTTCATATTAGGATCGAAGCTTGTCACATTTTAAAATATTTTCTATTGATAAGATTCACTAACGTTGACATCGGAGATTTATTGAATGACAATTTTAGAAATAATGAAAGATTTGGCTGGATATTTAAACTCAGCAGCAAAACCAAAAAAAAAAATCATCACACTTTCCCTAAATCGGCAATTTTAGAGGCGCAACTTTTAGCTGAAACACACTGTATATTTCCTCTTTGTTTGGGCGGAGTGCATTTTCACTTAAAAGAGGTGACGAAAGGGTGCCAACATTTAAATTAAACTCCACAGAGCTTTGTGAACGCAATTGACAAGTAATTTACTGAGACCAATGGTCATTTGTGTTGTATAAATGAGTTAGAGTGTAGTGAATAAAATTAGAAGCACTGGTCAACATCAAAGCTCATATAGAATCGACCCTTTTCATGCTAAAATTTGCTTTTCGACTGAGAGAATTTCTACTGTAGCTATTACTAGTGATACATTTAAGAATAACTCCCTGTAATTTATTTTTTATTTTAGAATTTATCAATTATAAAAACATCCCCGAGGCTTTTTTACGTCGATGAACCGTTTATAATCTCATTCTCAATTTAAACAAGGCTATGGTATTAAATATAATATTTTCCATCGAACGGAAGCGAAAATTATTTTAAGTTTCACACTCGAATTGAGAATTCTCTTAAATGTAAGGGTGATGAGTTTTTTTTTATTATAGATAGGGTTGCTGATTTAAATGCACATATATCAGATTCACCAATATGAATATTTTATTTATATTCATAAAATGCAAATATTACAACATATTTGTATAAAAAGTCGCTGTTTAATTATTCAAATCATTAACTAAATACGTAATGGAAAAGTAAATACAGATGTGCAATTTTCAGTTTGTTTGGTGGAAATTATTTAGTTTTAGAGCTTCTTATCTTTTAGATATATTTGCAAATTGTAAATTTTATAAGTTTATTAATGCCGCGTATCTAGGACAATTAATTCTGACAACATTTTTTTCTGAAGATAAAATAATAATTTAATTGGAGAATGTTGATAAATGAAATGACTCTGATCCGTTAGAAAAGTCAAAACTTTGTCACTAATAATAATTTTTTAGTATCTAGAGGGGAACTCGGTCCACTTCGCTCCCTTCACGTCCGATTAAGCTAAAATTTCTGTGATGCTTTGATCAAATTCTGTGCTCTATTTTGGCCCCTCTAATCCCCTCAAACCTAATAGCAACTCCTAGCACTAAATCACAGTGTTATGGACAGTAAAACAGGTGATTGTACCGTCGAATCGTGTAAGTTATTTGGGGTCGGAGTAAGCAATTATATCGAGCTGTGAATGTGTCAAAGACATATCCGCTATATTATAGACTAACACTCAAAATAATCAAAACAAAGCAAAATGTATATAACAGACAGCGTTATAAAATCATCTGATGTAATTACAACCTTCATACGAGCAATTAAAATCAAAAGGTTTCAATTGTTGCGGCTTTATTCGCTTAATGGACGGTTCAATTTCAATTCGGAAAAAATTCCACACTCCATTTCAATAATAGTATGGCGTAGGTGTAATTACGAGAGGGTGATGGCAAGTGTTAAACGGAACGGCTCGAAATCCGAATCATGCAAACTTCCTGTGCCGTCTTAGGCCCTTATGGCTATTCGAGACGAGCGAGAAGGAAATCAAACGCGAGTGGTAGTAGAACAAGGACAAAGGAGGTCTTATAGTAAGACAAAAGGGGTCGATTAGATAGTTTGTATGTATAATGGTACACGTTCTTATGTTGTAGTGGTTTTGGGTTGCTTTTCGGACATTGTATTATAACAGCTGTGCTAAGGATATGGAAGATGGTTTATGCAGATACGCAACCTAAATGGCTTCCTCCGAAAGAAGTCTTAATGCTGTCATATTACGTGTTTGAAATAGATTATGGCTATTGTGGTAATTACAGTGTTGCCATATGGGCCGCTAGCTCTATTTATTGCTTATATAGACATTGCGTGGTGCCATTATATTTTAATGGCCTGTTCTTCGTTCGAGTGCTTTTGAATTAATCTGATTATACCTGATTTTTTTTATACACTTTGTTGCAACATTTAAAAAATTTTTCCACGTTTAGTTATTAATACAGAAGGGGACAAATATGTCATCAACACATTCTCTGAACACATATCGCAGACATTCCAAAGCTCGAGGGAAGTTAGTAAGACGTTTGCGAATGACGCGAGATGAACAACATTCCCCAAGTTCCATACATCAAACCCATTCCTGAAACCCTTTACCTGCACCCATAACTTTATCATGGTTGTTGTGTGAATTTCATCTATTTTCTCTATTTCGTCCACTTTAATGGCATTGTTAACCAATTCTTAACATGTCGACTTCCAGGAAAGTAAAAACACCAACAACATACAGTTATTTAATTGAAATTTCGCGGAATGATTAGTTGTGCTTTTGACATTGTATCCTTCATTGCAAATGAGACTTTTTCTAGTCTGTAATCAGATCGCTTATAAAAGACATTCAAAGCATTCACAATAATTTTTACACTCGACTTATTAGAGTATATTTATGTCAGTCTTTCCGATTTATCGACGATTTCCCGTCGTGTCGCACTCATTTACTTTATCGGATTTGATCTCGACCGTACAGGTAATATAATATCAGAGCCGGCCTCATTCCTACATATTAAATCCGACTCAATAAAGCAAAGATTCAGTTCAATCATCATTCTCAAAAAAAAAAAAATAAAAATAAACGCACACACGCGATGTTTGCAGAAATGGTTTCAACGCAAAAATAGATTATAGTTATTCGGGTAAAAAAAAATACATCGATGAAGGAAGTTGTTCCGTTGAAAGGAAATGCAAAAGTTTGCGGTGATGGGAGAATATGATTGCCCCTTTTTGGTATTATAACAAACACGGTGGTGTAGGGCTGCTAACAGAACAATCATGCGGAGAGCGATGAGAAGAGGGTAAAGAGAGGAATATGAGGACTGATCTGTTGGTGAATGTGTAATGTGCCGTACGGAAATCTTAGCTGAACTTCCGACGAAACCGCAAACTCCATCTCGAGGCAATAGTGGATCAGTTTATTATTCAATATCAAATTGATTTGTTGAAGTTTGTCTAATATCGAAATTTACAACGATAATTTATACAATTAGTGTTTGATTTGCGCGGATAATAGATGCTTTTAAAATATAGAACCATATTAGCTTACAATTTCGCGCGTCGATTAATCCAATACTAAGCAATTAAATTTATGGAAATTGGACAGTTGAAGTTTGACTAAAAATAAAAATTCCACCACGTTGTACAAGAGTTTATCATGTGACCTAGTAATTCGAGCGAAAGAAGCAAATAGTATCGAACGAAAAATCAATAAAGATGAGTGGTACGTGTTTGGAAATGCGATAGGACAAAACCAAGGGTCCTGACTGCATACACACGTCACGTGTCAACATATTTCTCAATATCACTTTAATGCCACGTTAGATAAGTTGAGAATTGGAAAAAGTTTTATGTTAGATGTTGAAAGAAAAAGAAATCAATTCAAAAATATAATAATAATGATATTCGATGAAACAGTGATATATGAAAAGGGTGGGAATATTCCTCCCTTGAGTTAAGTAATTATGAAATTTATGCTGATTCTACGTCTTAGTTGGCCATGCCGTTCGAATTACAACAAGATTTACAATATTACCTTGATACGCCTTGCGTAATTCTAATTTATCTGAAGGGGAGGAAAGCTCCAGAACTCGGCTGAGATATGACTATTGCAATGCTTTAACGGGTATCCCATTACAATCGTAAAATTAAATTATGACGGTTTTAACCGATGATCCTCCCTTGAGGTCGAAAGACAATATTATTTTATCATCAAATTCTACAAATGTTTGTAAATAGAATTGAAAGGAGTGATGATATTTTCAATTAAAATCGAATATTTCTCTTCTATCTACCTGCTTTTTAAGTCTGTAATACCAGGAAACCGAAACCTACTTTATTTTAAAGTCCATTCTGATGAATTTCCACCCTTCTTAATTACAAACCCCAAATGGAAAACGCTGGCGACTTTGCGCTTTATTCTACAATGTTTTAAAGGTTTCCCTCTTACTTAATCCGCATCTTTGCTCATCTCTAATCTGTGGTCATTTTTGTTCAGATAATGGACTTTTATTAATGTATAAGTTAATAACTAGCTTCACTACGTTATTCATCAAATATTCAAATCGACGCGGTATTATAAAGCATCACAGCTTCCAAATAATATTTCCATAGAATAGTCGTAAAAGCATCACTTGTCACTTACATAATATTTGAGGGTAAAAAATTTTCTCTTTTTCTTCTCTAAAAGCATACGTTTGTGACAAATTTAAAAATAATATATGAAGGAAAAGATACCCTCGCATATTGCGCTGTGTCGTAAATTCGATTTCGATGACCACATCCGCTCCCCTGAAAATATGCACAAATACCACCCATGTAGAACAAAGAAATAAAAACACCAAAGACAAATCTAGTGGAGTGGTAAAAGACAAAGCTTCGACCGACTGACGGCTTTCCGCATTTTGCACAAGGACATCAGTACGTTTTGACAGCCAGTTTGTAATCCACAGACTTGGCTCAAGTTGCAATCGGTATTGAATAACAACGGGGTGGTCCAAAAAATATATATTCCATTGAATTTAAAATATGGTGAAATACTTGTCACCTTAGTGTCTCAATTGACGTTCTAACGAGACACTTTATATCAAAATGCAAACAAAGCTATGCACTGAATCAAAGTTATCTTAAAGGAATACCGACAGAAGGCGTTAATTAAAGTCCAAGTTGGCTAGGGTGTCAAAGCAGCTCTTTGTCAGCGGAGACTGACCACTGCAGACTTGGGCTCTTTGATGTCCACTGTCTTAGTATTACAGGACTATTCCGAGGTGTTGTGGTATTTAGCAATGTATGAACGCTTTGTTTGTGTATACTTGTAGCAAAGTCTCTAACGTCGATCTTTATATAAGTGAAGACCTGCACTTTGTATATGTGTAATACTGACGCCGACACCCCCTTGTTGTTTTAATCAAAGGTGCTGCATTTCATATTGGACTTTTTGAAATTTACCAACGCGAAACGTGAAGAAAATGTCACTTGAAAAGAAATCACTTTTTACCTTTCAGCTTTTCAAACTCGAGCACTGAAATTTTAATTTGTCGACAAAAACGACTCAATCAGAATAAAGGTAGTTCTTTACGTTTAGCTTTTAGTGACGCTGAATTAATTGAAGAAGATAAAACAGCTAAATTTGCTTTCGTTTTGCAGAAACCTTTTTTGGGTGTATCCCTGATTTCCATTTATCTTTTCCCATATTTTGACATTTGTGCGTCAATCCAAAGCATATAAAAGTCACCTCAGTAAATCTATCTCCCTTCACACATTCGGAAAAAAAAACTATTTATCGGGTAGATTCCCTCAGATTTGTATCAAACAAAATCCACCCTGAATAGTTGGGGTGTCTTTATATTTTTTACGATATATCATCATACAGTGGCTTTTTCACAATGCGTATGCAATATTGTTTTTATGACAAACTCTAAATGTTCGTTCCCAAAACTCGATTACGTTTCTTTTTATAGAAATCCGTCTAGAATATGTTGGCCTAAAAGCTATTTATTTTTATGTGAGTGTTATCATTGATAGAGGGAACACAAACAGCGATTTTTCGTAATGGATTTGACGGCAATAAAATCGCGCGGACAAATTAAAAAAAAAATGAAAAAAGTGGAAAAAGAATTATAGCTTGATTTTCTTTGTAAAATGATGTATACGCTTTCATACCATATTCTATTCCACTATGTATACCATATGTAAATCAAATTTTCTACGTTTCTTTAAAAAGAAATCTATTCATATTTCTTTTTTATTGTGTTTTTGAACAATAGCCAGTTCTTTGGAGGTTCCAACTGTAACTTTACAAAAAAATTTGGCTAGATTTGATTAGTTTTTTTATATATTATCACTTTTACTACACATTTTTTCGCTCGGGGTGACAGTGGGGCGTCTCAGCATGGCTACATAAACATTCAATCAGCCGACAGAATCTATAATACCTATAAATACGATATCAATAAGCGATTCTCGCGGGACTTTAGGGCGAACCCACTGTTTTATCGACAAATGTACCGAAAAAAGTTATTTCCTAACTTATGGCGATTTTATCTGAGCAAACGTTAGTATTATACTTTGTATAAAAATAAAACATACAACAATATACGTCAATGTTTACCTGTAATAATTAGGTAAATATAGCAGAAAAAAATCAACAACAATTAAAACATAAAATAATAACATGGTAAATATTTATCTATGCGAGACACAATGTAATTCAACATGGAGTTTAAAGTACTCATATTTCACTGTCACTTGGAGCCAAACCTCCTTACCAATTAAGATAATCATTTTTTGCCTCCACGTGGAGCCGCATACAAAGTTACGCCTACTTGTTTATTTAAATGTTTATTGTTTTATTATTGGAGACTCGAGCAGCGAAGAGCAAATGATACAGGTGGAGATGATGGCCGATTTATTAATTCACATAATATTCAAGATACAAAAATATCGTGCTCCAAAAAACGCAACGCCAAAATGAATTTTTTTTCGTTAGAAAACTAAAAATCTCAAGATTTGAGCAAAGCGAGTGTGGAAGTATTTTCTAAACTTTGAAAGTAGAAAAAAAAAAACAATGACGTATAAAAAAAGTTGAAAGACAGCAAAAAATAGTTGCGGATTTAAGAAAGATTTTAAGTGGAGTCGAACTACCTAACCTGTCAGTTAATTTTATAACCAAATTCAATAATAAATAAATATTAAATACCTTAAATTAACAATTTGGTAGATTCGATCAAAAGTTCACTGATTATCCATAACTCAAAAAATAGTAATAGCATATATTTGAAAATTCGGTAGCCAAGTTTTTTAAGATGGTCTCTCTTTCTAAAATATTTACAGAGATGTGGCACTTCAAGTTATATGGGAAGTAGACCTCAACTTTCTTATTTTAAATGGAACACCCTATATTTTTTAAAATTTTTGAGTTGTATAGACTTTTAGATTACCTTTATACCAAATTTTTTTTTCAAAGATATCTGCAATTTTAATTGAAAAATGACGGATGTAGAGTCAAAGGTGATCAGTAATTATGGCTAAACAACTATCAATTTTATAATGGTCCTTTGGCATTTTATAAAGCAAGTCCTGAAATAATAAATCCAGCTAAAAAATTGAACCGACCTCCTACAGGGTGTAAAAAAATACATGATAGTTTTATTTGGGTTAGCTCCAAAGAGGTGTCAAAAATGCCAAGGCATGTTGACTATTGTATTAAAAATTATTAAAGTTTGTTTTTCATTTCTTAGAAGTGTAACAGTTTTATCTACTATGACGTTTCACTACGCAGAAAAAAGTTTTCCTTAAATAAATAAAAAACGATAAGGTTTAGGTATAGAAAACCTCATACAAAATTGCCTTTTTTTTGAAGCAGAACACGAATATGATAAAATAACAAAGGATTTCCATTTGAAAATTTCGAGTTTCATGACATTTTTATGTGAGTTTCCAAATATATTTTTTGAACATCCTAAATGATCGGTTTAATTTTTTAGTGAGGTTTACTGTCTAAAATGTTACATTATAAAATGTCAAAAGACTTTCAAAATAAATAGCCATTTAGCTGTAATTACATTACGTCATTTTCGATATTATTAATAAAGACTGTCAAATTAATCGACTAAGATGTCTTTTTTTATCAAATATCATTAAAAATTTTTCATTAATTAATGACCAACCAAAGTATGTAATACTGATATTTTTTTCATAATTTCAAAAAAACTGGGAGCTTAGTAAGTGAACCAACTGAGGTGGGATTCTCATTTAATATCGACTACTTCCGACAGTTTTCCAATTCAAAAAATAGCGTTTTTAGATTAAAAAAGATGTGCAGATGTCTAAAAATTTCCAAATTCAGCTCCTTGATAATTCTCCGGTGAAATTTTTAAAGTTAGAAGAGCATTGGACATTTTGACGCAGTAATTCACTTTCTGATCTTAATTAAGCCATTTATTAGTCGATTTTCTAAACGTGCATCACTTAGATATTCTATATTGTCTGAATCCTTCATTATTCTTCCAGATTCTAAATTCTATTTGGATTTTTTTGTAATTTCCCATTTTAGAATTTTTTGATCATTTTCATTTTATTGATTTTTTTTAGATTGAAATCTTAAGACTTTTTTCCTTCTCTAGATTCCCTAAATCTTTTGAATATCTTAGGTTTCAGATGTTTTAAATTCTTAATAATTTTTTAATTATTGTAGTTTTTTAACTTACATACATTTCTTTATTCTTTAACTCTATTGGACTTCCCAAATCTTTTGAAGTTTTACTCTCCAAATTCTCGAAAGTTTATTAGATCTATACTATGTTTTAGATATAACAGCAACCATTCTTGAACAAGATTTAAGTATGGTTATGATCTCATTTAATATTTTTTTCCGATAATAAGTAACTATCAAGTTGATTATTGTGTAGAATGGTTTGTGAAGTAGTGCTAAACTTTATTCTAAATTTTCCAAAACCAGCACTTGTTTGAATTCAAAAACCACATGGTAAGATGTAAAAAATTAATCTCTTCATTTTAAATTGAAATATGTATCTTTGATGCACTTGATTTCAATAAAAAAACTGAACAATTTTAAATTTAATTTATACAGAAATTACCACAATTAGGTATAAAAAAAAATTAACTCAAAATAAGATTTTTGTTTTTATCCACTTGATTTTAGGAATAATTCTAATGAATAAGTTCCAAAAGGAGCAATACTTAGTGTTAGATAATAATCGTCTGAAATAATTTATACTTGTTTTTCGTAGTGTTTTCAAAAATACGTTTGAGTAATACCCTGTACCTGTCAATTGTTCTTTTTGAAATTGTCATATTTCAAAGTAATTAGATATAAAAAAATCAATAAAAACAAGACACAATACAACAAACAAATTTAGTATTTGAGGCACTCTGTATAGAGCAAGCTTAAGATAGAACTATACAATAATAGATAAAATCAATTTTGATACTTTTTTAAATTATTTTGGATCATAATAACAATCGAATTAACAAAAATAATGATAATTTGACAGCCAAAAATTCAACTCTTCAGATGTTATAACAAGAAAAATAATAAATTGCCTATAAAACACCTCATTTATAAACGGAAAATAATAAAAAACACAGTTTTACATAATTATTATTAATTTGAGGTTTTAAGATTTTGTCGATCTGTTGATAAGTATAGCCCTTGAGTCCAGACCATAAGTAAAGAAACACCCCTGTAATTTAAAACTCTACGAGTCCATTTTTAACCAACTCTTTTACAACACCTTTCTACCAGTTTTTTTGTCTTTCAATTTTTGGAAGAATTTAATTAAATTAAACAGTTGTAATGATTCTCAAAGATGAATGAATCAATAAAAGAATTGTCAATTGAACATTACCATCTATCGTCATCAACCCCTTAAGATGATTTTCTCATGGGAATCTACCTCTTAAATGAATCATCACTAAAAAGTACTCTACTTATAAACTTTTGCTTCGAATTGAAATTTTCTCATCAGAAACCTTTTTTAAAAATTTATTTTTGTTTAAGTTAAGGGACACTTAAATGATGAAGTAACAAATTATAAGTTGTTTCACATACTTAATCTTTTTAAAACATGTAAGATGTGACAGTAAAAGTTAATCATCTGAAAATGAATTGGATGTTTCAGTGTCAAGAATATGTATATGTTCAACCAATGTCTATTTATAGTTTGTACAAGATAACTGATTTTAATTAATAAATAATTCAATGGCAGGATGTTATTATCCCTATATTATGCAGATATTTGTAATGTTATTGGAAACAAGATCATAAATCAAAATGATGATGAATGTACAATACACATGTGGCCAAGAATAAAATCGAAACAAAAATTGTAAAACAAATTATTTCAATTGACACACCTTTCTAGTTTTTGTTTTTAATAAATCAAAAACGTGATTGTTGAATCCCAACAGCATGAAGCGTTTATTACGTTCAAAAAATTTAATATCTCCTTGAAATTTCTAGTTGATTAGTGTGGAACGAAAACAATGAAATTTAACCAACTTTCCCATACACATGCTCTTTATCTTTTTATACTATTATCCAAGTAGGTGGATAATATCCATCCGGTTTCTATCTTTCTCATTCTTTTTTATATTTTTTTATCTACCTGCATTTGGCCAAAAGCGCAAAAATAGAATTGTTATCGTCGAAAGTCAGGAAGGTCGTAAATAGGGCGATTTAGCGCGAATCTCCGAATCAAGTTTTATTGGCCGAAAAGCCAAAGATATGTGTTTCTCTTCTTTCCACCGCGACGCCTTATGTGACTGATAGTTTTTATATTGCCGAACATCGAATCACCCCTCACTGGATTGACATCAAACCCCATACAATATGCCACTACTTATCTGGTCCAACACTCTAACAAAATAAAATATTTGATAGCTCACATCCAATCAGTATTTAGAGACGATTTCATGTTAGATTGTTCCGATCGAATAACTGGATATGGCGCAAATATTTGCTGACTTTGCCTTAAACAGAAGATTTTTTTAAGTAGCATTTATTACAACAATCATCCGAAAGAGCTAAGCAAATATCATGCGGATTGTAATAGGACCACCCACAGGTGGCGCCTCGTGGCGGCTTTTCAAAACCACCGAAGCAAAGCAGCCGCAAGTTATTAACTTCTTTTGTGGCTCTGTCATCTCGACCGTTGCTTTTCAATGATTAATACGATTTCGAATATTTTTCAATGGAGTTTTTATTTAAAGGATTAATTCAAAATTGAAGCCTTCAGGAAAAAGTTCAACAAAATTATACCCACATATGCAGGTGCATTTAACACCCACGTTCTAATTTAATTAATTTTTTTTTGAACAGAGGACAAAACAGTACCGCTAAAAAAAACTAAGTTTAATAAAAAAAAAGTCGTGTAATTGAACTTCCCATGTTCAAACAATCTCAATGGTTGAATGCACGAAGAAATTTAACTCGGTTCACAGTCCATAAATGTCGCTTTTGTCAAAAAAAAAAATAATTAGAACAAAGTGTGCTCCAACAAAAAAAACGGTGTAAATAATTAGAAAATTTAACATAATTGACGTAGTCATTCTGAAATTTACATATGTACATTAGTTATAGTCGGTCAGTTGATTATGATAAAAGAAGTAACGCCATCCACCTGTTTTTATTAAATGGACAACTGTAAAAAATGTGAAATGGGTGGGGCTTAAACGTTCGTACAATGATTGTCGTAGCAGCCAATCACGAAGGAAAGGTAATGCCAGGTTACAATGCATAATGTGCATATAATGTTTGCCTTATCAGATCTGAGTCGCGGACTATTCCTCTCTCGCTTTAGTTATTATTCTCAAGATGGAAGGCTGTCGATATGTGATCAATACAGTTCTGGACTTGAACTGGTTAAGTCTACTCTTCGATGTTCCTACGGTGGCAAATGGTTACAACGACGACCATTGTTGAACTTGAATAATACAACCATTGATGGCTTACAATATAAACTCTTTTTTTTTTTTTAAACATAATATTGATCGAAATAAAGCGCTCATATGCTGTATTCTTCGTTTAATGGACAACAAGTGGCTTTTTCATCGACAAATTGCGAAAATTATTTAATATAAAAATTGAGATCGCAAATATGAAATAAATTGTAATAAAACAAAACTTGCTACAAGATAAAAACTGAATTAGTTACTGTTTTGTTTTTTTTAATTGTATATAAAAAATATAAATAATTCTAATTAAGCAAAAAACTTATTAATTTGATTTATGATCAAAAGCAATTATTCACTAATATGTTATGCAAGATGCAAGCATATTTTGTTGAAGAATATCATCACACGATTATTTAATAATAAGGAGAATGATTTGTACAGGAAATTAATTAAAAGAAAAAAGAAGAATGTGAATAATGTCACAGCTACAAACACGCAGTTTTGAAAATAACTTTATGGAATTCAAAAGTAAATAAAAAACACTCAGTGTTTGAGTTGTAAGGAGGATATGGCATTATTTGCATGTTGATGAAGGTTCTGAAGTTTGAAGTCTGGCTGTTGCTCTTGCCATAAGACAAACCAACTATTACGTATATTGAAGATTTTTTTGCCACTAACCTGGCTTTGTTTGGTAACTCTATAGTCTTTAAGAAAAAAATTATTAAAGCAAAAAATGAGATTGGAATAATGAGTGTAATAATATGATTGATGAAAACGGTAATTATTTATAGAGGTGACTTCCATTACAATTTTTGTGATTTTGAATTATGTTATTAAGGATATTTTTCTGAAGCAATTGATGTATTCATATAAGTGTCGAACTTCAACGGTTTCGGAGATGTGAGCGAAGAATGAGGCCAAATTAACAAACCTCAAAAATAAAAAAAACAGAAAAGAATATGAAGTATACAACCTTTTTTCTGTGAAAACATATGAAAATCAATAATTGACAACTGGGTAATTCTTAATCAATTCTAACCGTTTAAAACAATAAATTAATCATTTTTACTTCCAAATCATTGCAGTACATAAAAAAAAGAAAAATGCTTATTGAATGAGATTTATAAATACATCATTCATGAAACACGTTAAACATTCAGAAATAAACATTTGTCCAGTCTTTGAAGAAACGTTGAAAAAATTCATGATTTGTTGCTTTAATGTTTTTTTAGATATTGTTATTTTAAGACCAGTGGCGTCCGTTAGTACAAAATATACATAAATACGTCCAGAAAATGTGCTGAACAACATATTTCATTATAAATTACTGGCGCCTTTTTTTAAGGACCAATCTTATACAGTATGTCCCATCCTATATGCATAGTAGATTTTTTAACCTTATGGTAGCAATTAGAAAGATGAAAATTGGCACATATCATCTACTTTTGAAATTCTATAAGAATTTGAGAACAGAAAACCCAAAGGTCATTTTGTTCAATCATAAACCAAGAGAATGTTTCAGAAAAATTTTTTTTCTAAATGTTCTATTTTCTTTTTGCAACAGGTAATGGATTAGTTTTAGGAAATACTGTTTTGTAGTCGGATTTGATCAAAATCAATTACCGTCTCAAAAATCTTTAATTGAAAATTGAAAAAAAAAAAAAATAGTTGTTTCTAGTAAAGAATCGTAGTCATTCTGAAACGGTTTCAATAAATTTGCCTCAATTTGTAGATTTTGAGTAACATAAGCATCATTTCGAGCTATGAAAGAAAATATTTAGATATAAAAAAAATTTTTTTAAATATTTTGCTATTTTCTGGTTAAACAAAATGACATTTGAGATTTTTGCCTCCACATTCTTATAGCATTTCTTTAGTGGATGCCTTATGCAAATTTTCGTTTATTTAAATGCTAGCGTAAAAACATAAAATCCACTATGTCCATACGATGGCACACTCGGTACAGTGTGTTCCCGGATAGGTGAAATGACTTTTGTAATAGATACAAAATTTTTGATTTGATTTTCACTTTTTTGTGTTCTATCCCTGCGTGGTTGAATACTAATTTGAAATTTAAGAAAGTCTTATTTTTTTATGTGGCAGATACGACAAAAAAATACACAAAAAAGTTGTTTAAAATCAACATCTATACATATATACCAAATTTCAAAGAAATCGGCCAACAATGATTTTTAATTTTTTTTTAGGTCCCAGTGAAATTCATTTTTAAAAGTAAAAAATTATAGTCTTCTGATAATTTTGAAATTCGGTAACAATGACTTTTCATATTTTTCTCATGTACTTCTGTCAAATCAATCAATTTTATTTTTAAACGTAAAATATCGTAGTTGACCGATGCTTTGGTATACGGGCAAAAGGAATTTACTCTAAAGGAAAACAGGTTTTTTCCAAATTTTCAAGGCATACTTGATTTTTCAAAAGTAAATTTTATGGCAAATTAGTTTTTAGCTAAGCGGGGTTAAACCCAAAACAATGACAATTCAAATCATTTTTTTTTATCTTTTGCAAGAGTCGTTTCATCTATCCGGGAACACATTGTATATCTCTGAAATTAGTGACTTCCGACACTAACATATACAGTCGGTTTAATATCTACGAAAAAATTAACTTATGTCTTGAAATTTGAGACAATACTAAGTTTATAAAAAAAAAAAACTGATACATTGACTGTACCTAAAAGTGAATTTTTCTTTTATCATTTTATGTTGAAGTTATTTTAGAAGCATTTCTTGATGCATTCAGCTAGTTCCTAAAGTCTAAAGGTTAAATACCATAACTACAGTTGTAGTCTGAAGGTTTCATTGAAACTGATCGTTTAGTTTAATTGAAAAAGTAATTTGCAGCCTCATTCTTTGTATTTCGAAAGTTAGTTCTGCTTTTCAGTTTTTTTTTAATTTTTTTTTTATGGAAAACAAGTGAATAGGAACTCTTATGTTAGTTTGATGAAAATGAACTAAAGTAGCTCTATCGAGGAAATTTATATAAATTTTGGTTATTGTGTACACTGACAAGTCATCATTTAAATAAAACGTAAACAAGTTCTGTCATTTCTATCAGTTATAATCCTTATAGGCAGAAAGAACAAATTGAAGGACGTTGGAAATTTTATTTTATCAAACTATTCCAGTAGCGTTCATGTTTTTATAGATCTGAAATCTACTGTATGTATGTACGGATTTATCCAGAAAAATATACCCAATACCCATATAATTAAAGATATGTTTTGGCCTATCTATGTGGAAAAATGGCTAAAAGTAGACTGTCATATCTTAAATCAGAAGAAAAAAGAAATCTAGAAGACTGACCCAGCTGAAATTTGACCATTAGGAAATTAAAAGTTTGTTTGTGTATTTGGCTATTACCAGGTAATTAATGTTTTATGCAAATCGAAAGTTAATATTTAAGGAAAAAAGTTTAATACAAAACTAAAAGTACTATCAGTTAGGGAGAGAAAATACACACTTGCTTCTTGTATATAGATGTTTAGTTCCTGAAAAAGCTAAAGGCAGTTGCATCCTGTTTCATCACAAAGTGCTCAGTTTTTCCATCAAGACAATGAACTTGACAGAGAAAATTTTTAGAAAATGATTCAGCACCAAAACGAAACAGCAGATTACAATTAGAACGGGTACCTTTAGTTGAAAAGTAATTCCACTTTTGACTATTGATTGGTGCAAAAGTTCAAAAATTCTGACACATCGAAAGCGATAAAATTAAATTTTGAAACTTTTTATTCACAACTGTATATAGAAATATAGAATAAATTTAGAAAAGTTTTTCTAGCAAGAACCAAAATTATAACTGAATTATTTTTAAATACAAAAATTCATTGCAGGTCCCTATTTTTTTAAAACATCTTTCAGTCTCTTCTGCTGTTTAAGTTATACTAAAACTGCAAAAATTTCTTTTTGTTTATAACTTCTATACTAGCTTAACTTTAATTTTACTGTTTTTCCACTCACTTCAAAATTGCTATCCAAACCATAGACAAATTTTAGCTCCGATTTTCCACAATTAATAGAACTCTATACTGTCACAACCTAAATAACTTTTTTATATAACAAATTATAGTCCTTCAAGCACTAGATAATCTATATCTTGAAAAGAACTCACTTGTTCATTTTCATAAATTACATATTTATAAATAATTCTAATAGAGTTTTGATTAGTTCAAATCTTTTTTTTTATATTTTTATCAGACTGGAAAATAAGTTTAATAAATAATAATTAACATAATACAAGTTCTGGTTTATTACTTTATGTTGCTTTTTCCGTTTCTTGTACTTGGTTGTTTTTATCTTAATCTCAAACAAATACTTACAATCATAATTACACGTTATACTTACGCATGTATGTGTATAAGTGTACACTGTTAATTATTACACCTATCTATAATTTACTGAATTTAATTAAATTTAAATCTAATGGTTAATCCAAACGAAAGTTGCATTTTCAATCATAAAAAAAAATCGAACAAAAAAACTTTAACTCGATTTAATGCAAATTTTTCAATAGATTTACAAAAAAAAATAAACAAAAAATGCATTTGCATCAGATTATAAATGTACATGCAACGTTTTATGGAAAAAAAGTTGCTCAACAAGATCCAATTAAATTATAACTGAAAATGCATTTTTTTATTTCCTTCATATTGAATATTTTATACTTAAAACTAATAAGTGATATTTTATAATTATTTATAAAAAAGTAAATTTCACCTAAATTTTATGCAAACTTCATCATACAAAGTAATAAAATAAAATTAACAATTTTATTGCGCAAGCTATTATTAATTTGCTTACTTAATAAAAATTTTATGAAGATTTATATTTGGGAAAAAAATATTTGGTTTATAACTAGTAGTTTTCTATAAGAAAGATTCATTTAAATTTCTTCTTGTTGTAAAGTAATTAAACGAATGCACACACACAGTGAGAGCGCAACAAATAATAAGAAATCTAACGAGTCTGAATATAACGAGCTTAAAGTGATGAACTATCTTCGTATAGTTCGTATATTAATAACGTCCGTTGACAAGATCATGTAAGTGATCTCACACACGTCTTCCAAGTTCTGCTCTATCTCGAGGCGTCCATCAGAACAATACAGACCCATTGGCTATGATTGCTATTGAACATTGATTAATAAACTTCGGTAATGAGTGTTATAATTAGTTGCAGCAAATAGAGCCGAGGGCAGGGTCGTGCACTCCTGGGGAGAAGGCCGACTCGACGGGAAGCCCTCCTAAGATTGAAACCCATTATTATATCGCAAACTGATGTGCCACACAGCAAATTCACAATTACTTAAGAAAAAGTGTTTAACGTTTGAAAAATGATTATGTTTTTTTATTTCAGCATTAGTCCAAAAACGTCTTCGACGTGAACGTCGAGCTCGACGTCGACTCCAAGATCAGTTAGAAGCAGAAGTTAAACGTCGAATTCAAATGGAAGAAGCTCTTAAAGCTGCAGGAGCTAGCGAACAGTTAAGGATAATTAACGGTAAGTGGTGATTTTTCGTTTGAGAAAAAGGGATGTCAGTCGCACTGATGATGCTCCATAGGAGGTCTGATGTCTGATTTGAGATTGAATATGTTGCAGAAAATCTGGCTCAAAATGAACAGAAAATCAACAACCAGAAAGTCACAACGACTAATGAAAGAGTCTCCGAACGAGTAGACCGAGTCGAAAGTCCACCGACAACGTATGGCCAACAAAGTGTCAGAGAACAGCCACCACCACCTGAAAATAAAACCTGGGGGTACTCTGGAATTGATCTCATGAACACCGGCGCCGCTTTTTGGCAGAACTACTCCGGTAAACACTTTTTTTTTATTTTCGAGTTAAATAAGTGTTCATAATTGAATTATTAAATCGTGTCGCTCCCAAAATGAGTTTGGAGCCTTGTACATTGTACCGTGAAAACGAATCATTTGTGATTTTTAATAGAAGTTGATACAAAAGCAAACAATAAACTAGTAGGATACCGCTTTGAAAAATCGAAGGTACAATCGAAGTACCGATTCATTCTTATAAATAATTTCGAAATTAAACGCCTGTTACACACAAAGAGAGGTAATATTCAGTAGCTGAGATGGAATTAAAGACGAAATAAACATTAAATAGTTGAAAGGATTCAATTTACAAGTCGCTCAACGACAATCACTGGATTACTTCCAAGAAAATAAGTCTTGGTGATTTGATACGGTTTGAATGGCATGCCGAATGTTAATATGGTTGGGTGTGAGTATATATGGGACGTTCACATTATCGGTACCTACGGAAACGACAGATGTCTACTATTATATATGTTAACACCTGTTCTTTTCGATTTTTTCAAAAAAAACTTGAAATTATTCACAGAATGATGATGCTTCACAATATAAATATTGGTAAATTGTGTTTTTAACTTTTTTACAAAATTATTCATAAACGATAATTAATAACAGTTGTTAGAGGAATTTTCTATTGATCTTATTATTTTGATATACAATTAAATAATAATTAGTATAGAAATCAATCGATCAAAATTTTTAAATAAAATCAATTTATAACTGTAATTACTTGCATTGTTATTTTGCTTTAATTTATTTAGAGAAAAAAACTGAAAATGTATAAAAACAAACGAGAACAATTCAAATACTATATCTGCTTAGTATTCAAAACTAATTAGAAAATACTATTAACACCTAATTAATCTAATAGAATTTCGAGGTGTTAAAAAAATTATACATTAGTTGTGTTCTTAATGCCAAAAACATTATTGTTTAGAGATAATTAGTGGAAGATTTCTGAGATTATCTCCAAATAATAAAGCAAAAAATTTAGAGAAAAATTTAGATTTTTGTTGAACTGTTATTATCGATTGTGAGACAATGAAAAAAAATATATAATTACATAAAGTTTTCTATTTTAATGGAATCTATACCTATGATAGTATTTTTTTTGTAGATTTATTCTAAAGTCTAAAACGTGTTTGAAATCTAATTTAGTAATGCTTTGGATTCAATTTGCTAATTTGTAAATACAAGCAAGTAAAACTTGTGGCTTCCAAAGAATACAAAGAAAAAACAGTATGGACGTGTACAGCGTTTTTTTTTCAAATTGTTCTAAATGAATCTACATTAAAAATAAATAGACCCGTTTTTATTTTTATCCGCATTCTTTTCCAAATATGCAAAAAAATCTCAAAAGAAACTGAAATAAATGACCTTTTTGAACAATGGATTTTCGCGCCACCGGTGACGCAGATAAACTTCACCAATAAGCACAGAGTCCGTCTCAATAAGTTTCTTTGGTTACTGCTTATAGCAATCTAATTGGCTTGAGTTTCCTACGTCAGAAGTGGCGGCAAAATCGCTCGTTAAAATTTGCTTAGGCAAACTGACACTTTTAAAGATCGTTTATTTTGACATATTGAATTTTTTTCACGAACTTAATTGCATTTAAACGTTCATTTGTGAACACAAACTCCATTGTGAATTCTAAATCTTCAAGTTTTTCTCATTCTTGTTATTGTTATGAATTTCTTGACTATTTATATTCCTTTTCACTAAACTGTTTCATTTGTCGTTGAGAATCTTCATTTTTTTCAGTTTCTTTGATTATTTCGAATTCTTTTATATTCTTTTTACTCATACGCTTGATACTTTTGAATTTTTCAGTTCTTATAGTCTTCTTGATCTTTAAATTATTTTGAACTTTTTTAAATTTTTTCGCTTATTCTAAAATTTTATTATTTTCAGTTTCGTAGATTGTTTCGATCCCACAATTATATAAATCCTTTTGATTTTTTTTTTCTAATTCAACTGAAAATCTTGAATTTTCCAGTTATCCTAATTTTCTTGATTTTTCAAATAATTTTAAATTTTTCTTTAATTTAGTTACCAGAATTTATCAAATTTCACAAATTTTTTCAACTCTCTGGTTTATGAGTTCTGATTCTTTTGATTTTTGATTATTTTGAATCATATCTTTCAAAATTTTCAAATTTTGAATTTTTGATCTTGTTGACTAATTTTATTGGCATTTCTTGCACTTTAAAATTTGTGATTTGAGAACATTTTTTGACATACACAAACCTAAGAAACATTTTTTTGAATATTTTTATTTTATGCACTGCTGAGTGCTATATCAAATTTTCTTCACGAATTATATTATTTAAATCCAACACGCTGAAGCTCTTTGAATATTCATGCAAATTTGAAAAAATTCTTGCTTCATATATCCTAGCTTCTATTAGGGTTATTGAAGCTTTGATCGGTCGACAAAATTTCCTTAACTTAATATTCTTGATCTTGTGTCTTTATCCTAAAGATTATACAGAGTGTCCCACGAACAAGTGCAAATATTTCAACCATAGATTAAGAACAGGAAATCAATCCACAAGTGTTTAAAAAAAAAAATCTAGATTCGAATTTCTAGCTCTTAAATAAAGCCTCAGAAACAGACATTATTTTTTTTATTTTTAAAAGTACTTGACCAATTTGTGTGAAATTTGGCATACTAACGTTATATCTTAAAAAGAGTTATAAGGCTTTTTTGACTTGCCATTACAATAATTTGAAAGCCTGTTCAGTTTAGAAACATTTTTTCTTTTGCTATTTTTTCTTAAAACATATCGTTTTTGAGTAAAAAATAAAATGCGAAACGATGCAGTCAATATTACATTATATATATCAATATTATATAATATTGAAAATTCGCTTACTACGAATAGATGTAATCAATTCAATGCTAATAGTGACTGCATCGTTCCGCATTTTATTTTTTTACTCAAAAACCATACGTTTTCAGAGAAGATGGTAAGAGTTAAAAAAGTTTCTACATTGAAAAAGCTTTAGAAACATCATAATGACGAGCTAAACTAATTTGTATTAAAAAGTTACCAAAAAATTAATTCCATAAGGAGCCCATAACTCTTTTTCAACATAATCTATAGAAACACAAATTATACTGCTGAATGATAGACTAAAATAGCCTAAGTGCGTCGAATTTCACAAAAATTGGTCAAGATAAAGAAATAAATGTCTATCTTAAGAACAATATTCAAGAGACAATAAACTCGAATCTAAAGAGGTTTTTTGGAAAAATAAAAAATACGTGTCGATTAATTTCCACTTCTCAATCTCTGGTCAAAATGTTTGTACTTGTTCGTGGGACATCCTGCATACACAATTTGAACTTCAGTATGAAATTTCGATATGAAAATTCTAAAAATTCCAAGACATAAGAGAAGGATAAGGCATATCGTCCAAAATCCCAAAACTTCTCAAATAGAAATTATTTTTTTCTTCGTCCATCCTTGCATTAGAAATCAAATCTTGCTATTTTTTTTTGTTGTATTTTATCATTTTCTCTTAATTATTCTTATATTCATCCTAAATATAAGTTGTAATACTAAAATTGTTGTAAAATGAAAGTCAGCAATATCCTTAGCTGTTAATATTGCAAACGCTTATTTCTGCAGTCCATGAATTCTAAGCATGCCTCCGAATCTGTGTACCGACTTGATCCTGTTGAGAAATGTTCCTGCGACACTCTTGAGATATCGCTCTTGCTAACTTACTACGTTGCAGTATAATTTCCCCGGAGTTTCCTTGTTTACATAATATGTTTATGGTATCGCTCTTGTTTATTCACTAGTGGACGGATGGATGTTAAAATGAGCGCTTGCGCCACGACGATATTGAAATTTGAGCTTCTCAAATATGTTCAGGTACACTTTAAACAATTGATGCTATGCTAAGATCTGCTTGCTTAACCAAGCTTTGTTGCAAACTCTACTACAATCATTGGATACATTATTATAATATATATATGATGAACTTGTAGCAACCTTTCAAACTTGGAAACTTTACTATAGCTACCTACTTAGGTTAGGTATAAAGTAAATACACACCTGAAACTACCTGACCGTGCAAATTTCATACAACTGCTAGTACTATAACTACTACTACTAACTAATTTCATAATTTATTACTAAAAGTTAACACAACTACAAGACATTTTTTTAACATAAAATTATGGAGATAAGAAAAAGGGTAAAAATATACAACGTAGAAGCAGGAAATAAAAACAGCATTGCTTTTAAACACGTCAAGGCTTTTTTATGACATAGACTATAATACAATGCATACACCTGTGATTAACAGCGCTTATAAATTACAACCTTTAGATCGGTTAAAGCTCAAAAATAAAATTAATTTAATATTGCACTACCTGCCGACTCCTTTACATATTAATTTTTTTTTATTTTCGTTTCATTTCGAGCGTTGTTTGCACATTAAAAATAAACGATTCAATAGCTACACAAATTCAAGATAGTCTTTCGATTCGTATTGATCGAAATGAGAAACATCGAGAGAAAAAAGTTAAAACAATAAAGATGGATGGGAAGTGAGCACAAGTCCCACAAATGTGAAAGGGTCATCTAAATAAAATAAATGCCATCAAAATTCCAAAAATTATAAAAGTAGTTTTTCGCAAAAAATATACGAGACTAAAACGCATCAAAAACAGGATTTACTTTACAGGATCTGTAGTAAAAATGAATTAAAACTAAACATTTTCAATAAGAATGTTATTTTCAATTTGTATTGAATTATCAGTACATGTTGGAGTTCTTTCAAACATTGATTTTCTAATAATTTCAATTTTATTTTTTATTTTTGAGCCTTTTGAGTCTTTTTAATTTCGCCAATACTCTTAGTTCTTTGATTATTTTGGTTCCACTATTTCCAAGTCCCTTTGATTTTTTCTTTTATCTTCTTTTATCTATCTGATTCTCACAATTCTTCTGATTCTCTTAATTCTTTCAGTTAAATAACTGTTGATGCTTCCTGGAGTGAGTCTACCAAATTCGTCTTCGTTTATTTTTACTGATTTAAATTTTCGATCAATTTAAGTTTCCGATTCATTTGAATCTTTTAGTTCTTCTGGTCCTATTAATCATTTTGATTCTTTCAAGTTTTTTGATTTGCTAGATTTTTTAGAATCAACAGCATTTTTTAGTTATTTCATTTTCTTTCATTATTTCAAACCATTTATTCGTTTGTTGTATTGACTTTCATTTCTTTAGCAGTTTTGTAATTTAATTTGATTATCGCGACCTGTTATCTCGACCGATTATCTCTTGTCAGTATTTTTATAACTTTGACTTCTTTAACTCTTTTGATCCTTTTGAATCTTATATTTCTTTATTCTTTTGATTGTTCTCATTATTTTAAATTTTATTTACTCATTTAGAATTTTTTCAAGTTTATTAAATTTTCTCAATTTTTTAATTTTTTAATTCTAATGTGTCCTTCTGATTCGTTAAATGTCACTAAAGCAAAATAGAAACAGAATCTACTATTCTCAACTTTTTTGTTTGATGTTGATTTTTTCAATATTTATTGTGATTCCCCAATTTTTTAAGTTCTCCAGATTTTTCTATACTACGACTCTTTTGATCATTTTGTATTTTTTCACTAACTTACTTGATTATTTCTTCTTTTGCGTCCATTTTTTTATATAAGTTTAAGAAATTTTATAAATAAAAATAAAGGTTCGAAGAAACGTCTTGTCCACTGTCCCATTAAATTTTCTTAAACTTGATTATTTTAAGTGTTCCAGTTTTTTTGATTCTCAAGACTATTTTCATCTTTTTAATTCATGAACTTTTCTGATTCTCTTAATGCATCCGAACCTTTTAGTCAATTTGATAATTTTTTCAACTTCAGATCCTCCGATAACGTTGAGTACTTTAATTGGCAATTCTTAGAGGACTTCTTCCAAAAAAAATTGCTCTTTTCAGAAAAGGCTTAATAAAAGTCATTTTAAATTTTTAATTAAAAAATTTGTTTTTTTTTGTTGTTTCAATATTTCTGAATTTCTATCCCCGATTGTAGATGGCATAAATTTTGAAATTTCATCGGTATGAATTATTAAAACCTTTTAAAAATTTTTCTTACCATAAAGACAAAGCTTTATCACCATTTCTCTCCAAGGCATAATAACGATGACTAAAAGCTCAGTTATAATAGGCTTTATTCAAATCAGCTAATATCGTAGAAGAGAGAGATTGAAACAGAACAGACAGACGGACAAACCGCTTAGCACAGTCGAAGGGAGTTAATTTAGCTAGGCGGCAATGCCATTATCCCAACCAGGGATTCTGGCCCGCGGCTATTTAGCACGATGTTATCTTTACTGTTGCAATTTCTCGCCTCGTTGTGCTGTTGTCATTCGCTGTTTCAAATCGTCGTTGAATCACTCTCCTTTGCCTTCTTAATCCTTTAGATACACCACTTGGCTTTTAATTAAGAAGTTTTCCAAGTCGAGTTTGTTGATTTTAGATAATAAATTCACTCAAAAAAAATTAGTCAACTTTCAATTGATTGTTGTTATTAATATTTATAGCATTTAAGTTTGAATGTACGCCGGCTTTATTTGAGAAATTTTAATTGAAGTGGACGGTAATAGGCCGGCTATGACATGGCGATATCCTATAATAAGTTCCATTCCTTCGCTGGCATCGAATCACGTACCTAATTAAGGTCCAAGATGCATATATGCGTATTAACGATGTAATTAGACACGCGCTAACTATTTTATTATTATTATTGAGAATGTATCGATGATGCGCTTTTGAAACGATAAATAATTGCGTATTGTTGACACGAAATCACGCAAGAATTTCAAATATCTGAAAAACAACCAAAAAATCGATCGTCTTCGTCAAAGAAACACTTGATGGTATTATTTGCCTCGACGACTTGTGTGGTATCAAGCACAAAAAGATTCAAGACCTTGGAATGAAGCAATCGGAATGTATTGAACCTTTTTTTTAACAAAAAATATTTAATTTCTTCCAACTTGCAGATCAGAGGGTGTGTTATCGAATTTCTATAAGATTAAGTTTTGACACACGAGGGTGAAATTTCTAACAATTTATTTAGTTATGGTGAAATGACTTCACTTTGTACGCATAGAATTTTACACACTGTGACAATAATATTTGAATTTAGAACAATTTGCCGATGGCAAAATATAAAATACTGAATTCTTCAACCGAATATTATCTATCAAAGTTTCTCAGTTTAGTTCAACCATCGTCCGGGTTTATAATCCATAATAATCTAAAGTGATTAGAGTTAATTCAATAGGAATCCTTTCCTTAGCGAACAATAGTTAGTAGACGAAGGCATTCACGTAGGGTTCCGGTAATGGGTCCCAAGACAACGATGCGAGACTTGTCCGGACTTGCGGTTGGACTTGGCCCGGAGTCCGGTCCCGAAGCGCGTGGACAAGAGGAAGCCGGCACAATATTAACTAATTACCTATTCATTACGGCTTAAAGTGGCAAGTTGGTCCTGAATTATTCCCGGCTCCGGAGGCCAAGTTCCGGAAGTGAGGTAAGACGCAGAAGCTCGCCGGAAGCCTCTCTAATGGATGCCCAACTTATATATACACTACGCCAACTTCTACGCTTTATTAGGATTGATTGGTTCTTAATAACTTCTGCCAAAAGGAAAAGAGATACTTTACTAATAGCTATCAGAAAAATATGAATATTAATTTCGTTTTGTAAATTTGCTTTAATTTTTTTTACAGAATCGTTGGCTCAAGAACTAGAATTGGAAAGAAAATCCCGCCAGCAACAAGTTGAAAGAGACGTAAAATCGCCTCTACAAGATCGTTCCGGCTATTACAAGAATTCCGTGCTTTTTACAAGCACAGCAACATAAACATAACGTACGATCTGATAGATTTACTTAGATAACATAAAGTAGGTTTTTAGCTCGGACGTACATTGCTTAGCAGCGTTTTGTCTATTGATTATTAGTCTTAAGTTAAATCGTTTTAAACGAACACACTGTATAGATACTAGCTGATAGTTTATTTCTAATCAAAATATATTCTACTAAATACGTCCATTATCGTGGAGCATATCAAAAATTTATTTACGATTTTAATAATTAGTTTTTTTAAGACTGATTTCGGGCATAAATATTTAATAACCAAAAAGAAAGAAAATTCAGTAACTGATTTTAACTATCTTCTTGCTCAGAATTCACTTACAACTGTAAATAAAGCACAATTATACAAACTGTATATAATTTCTATTTTTTAGCTTGTAATTCTTTTTCATATGACTGTTTCAAAATATTATAATATCGCTTTATATGTAAATAACAGTCAGTAGAATAATAAAAAAAAAACATTTTTTCATAAATGTATGACAACGCAAATAGGAAATTGTAAAATAACATTTTTATAAAATTAAAGTTTTGCATTTCTATGTAAACTTTCTTACAAAAAAAAAATTAATGCTTTTTTCTACATAACTGGTGACGTGTTTTCTGACGAAATTATAAAAAGTATACGCTCTTTTGACAATCATTGTCAGAAAAAAGAATTACTTACAGTATTAAAAAAAACACAAAGGTGCAATACTGGACATTTACAAAATAGTAATAATAATAGCACAGTTTTTTTCTTACTTGCTTACACTATATTTGTAGGCTAATTTATAAACAGTTCGTGTTAGAAATATGTAAGGACAGTGTGTATGTATTTATTGTAAATATATGTATGTGTGTGCCTTGTAGAAAATAAAAAAAAACAAAAATCGTCGGAAATATTGAGTTTTATTTCATTGACCGCACATTAAATGCATTTGCAGAAATTGTAACAACTAAATTGCCACTTTAAGAACATCCGGTACATTCTATGATTGTAGAGCGGTATTATAAAATTGCTCGATCAATATAGAAGTTTTTATTTTCTCTCTCTCTTATATGAATTGTCTGTGAACAGGCATTAATGAATACCGACACAGAGATCGCAAATGTCCAACCCATGATTCCAATGAATCCTGATAATATATACAGGAATTAGCATATTGAAGTCACACAGACGTAATCAGTGCAAGCAGTCAAGCGAAAGATTGTCTCCCTACTATTACTACTTACTTGTTGTTTCCTTCGTATTAGTTGATTGCGTCGCCTTGTTCGATTAATTTAATGGAATTTGACGGATTGTTTATGGAAATGGATCAAACGTTAGATATTTATAACGTAATTAGGATATTAAAAAAAAGTTGATTTCATTCGTTAAAAAAATAGCAGAAATTTGAAAAAAGCAAAACTATAATAAAACAACAAAATATTAAATTTTAATATTAATGATTAAACAGGGTGAACTGTTACATTATTTTACCAGCAAACTATCAACATAATTTTGAAATAAATAAAAAATGTACACTCACTAAATTACCAAAAAATAATACGCTTTTTTCAGTTATAGAAAGTGCTGTCGATTGACACCATCACCATGATTTTAGTTCGATAGATCATATTTGAATAATCTCACATGCAAAATTTCTACCTGATTGAATAACACGTTCTCCATAATCTTATAATAGTCGAAAGTAAATATATAAAAAATCTATAAAAGAATTCACTTAGTGTTTTCCCCTAAGACAAATTTGTTTATAGTATCAGAATCAATATGTTAGATCTAGAACATGGTTTAGGAAGAGCTCTGCCACTCTTCTAGCTCTTCTAGCATCAGTTCCTAAGAGGCACAAAGTCGGAAGATTGCCAACAATCCAAAAGCTCCATCTACATTTAGGTCCAACCAGTTGTTGATAGACATTGGCAAATCCATTTTATGTTGATTTTCCAAGCACACAACAAAACTTTAAAATCTTTAAACCAAGACCAAATGCATCTATCTAAATCTTTTATATCCACAACTTTTGAAGTAAGTGCCACCAGCAATTAGCAAAATTATTAAAAGAAAGAAAAAGATTCAACGTTAAAAATGACATTATCAAAATTAAATATAAGTTTTAAAAATCAAAAGAACAAATTTTTTTTTTAAATGAGGAAGTGACTTGATTGCAGCTTGAAATTCAATTTAAACTTTATTTGGATGTCCAAGTGTGCGAATGCTTGAAGGCTGTCTTCGTTTTTTAAAGGGAATATTTCTCAAAAGAAGCGTTTAATCATCATCCGATAGTTAATGAATCTGATTCCGTAAGAAAAATAAACAAATCCAGTGCAAGTGAAAGCATTGATGTTTTCATCATTTTAATTTGATTAGAAAATTCTGTATAAAATTTACATTTTATGATTAAAGAAGCTCCAAAAAATTGGTATATTTTAAATGTGTTTGATGATAGTAAAAAAAAGGAACGGCACAAGGGATAAAGTTAAATTTGTTTTTATTAACGTTCTTTATTATCAGTATTTTAGAACGAGGAGATATATAAAAGCTTCATCAATTCTCAGTGAATTGTATCAAAACATATTCCGAGCTTGAAGAATAAATCACGAGTAGAATCCATTACGAGCTTGAATTAACGTCATCTTGAAAAGAATTAAACGAATGGAATTAATTATAAGATTGATGGATTTCTCAAATATCTACCAACCAACCACCGTGCGGTGTTTCCAAGATTTCGACTTAATCACCTCCATTTATTTTAAACTTATTACGTTTTATCATTATGCAATCAATAAATCCTACCCTTTTTGAATTTCTATCCACCAAAGAAATAGAATGTTTTTCTCATTTCAAGACAAATTTATAAGCGACGGTTCAATAGCCGCAGAATGTCTAAATTCGTGATTGAAATTTAACGAAATGGAATATGAAATAACGATGTCCAGTTGAAAATTTTTCCGATGATGGAATTTGCTACTGGAGATTAGGAATTCCAGAGGGGTTGTGTTTTTTTTTTCTCCAAACCATACCGAAATACGCTTTCAAGTGATGATCGGACAATATTTCCATCTGGCAAACATTTCCCAAACTAAAAGAATGCGATATGTTGAGCTTCGAAATTAACTATTGATTTTATTATGCGTTTCAAGTTCGAACCATAGCTTTCAGAAAAGATATAGAGTTTCGGTTTAATGGCGAAGACGCTGTGGTGTTGGGAAATAATAATTAAAATCCCCGACCTCTTATTTATTCATTTTGCACATAAACGGTAAGTTTTCAAACGAAAACATAATATCTAAATTTGGTTGATTAACGTCGGCTGGAGCGGACTGATAATGAATGCTAAAAGAAGTATCTATTAAAACTTTGAGTACAATGGAGCCACAAAGGGCCGCTCCTATTGTGAGCATCAATACGAGCGGTACACATCACCTCAATTAAAATGTAATAAGAATCTCCTCTTAGGTATAAAACTCATTAACACTGCGCAAAAAGGGGCTGATAAATTAAAATTACTTCCACAAGTTTTTATTTTTACTAACTTTAGAAGGCCTCAAATTCACCTTTGTTGCTCGTCTTACCCATCTAAGCCGATTGCGATGTTTCCTTTTCCATTGTCTCGTAAAACGACACCATTTTAACTTTATAATTAACGAACATTCTCTACTATAAACGAGAAAAAAATTGAACAAATTTTCTCAAGAAAATATCAAATCGTTGCTTCCATATTATAAGTAGGAACAACAAATAACATTGTTCGGAAAGTCAAAGAGATCGAGTCAGTGAAGCGGCAGACTTTTATAGAAGTTATGAAAAAGCTCATGAAATGCTATTGGATTGGCATTCCAATGTAAGCTCGTTGCTTTTCATATTCCTTTTAAAAAATATCGAAGAAACAAATATCGAAATATCTCCATCGTTTATATAAAAGAATACCGCCTGAAGGTACAAACCAAACAACAAAATAATTGGTATTAAAAAAAAAATTCGGTAAAAGCTTTAGGGTTCGTAATTGTCGGCCTTCATCAATACTTGTCGCAAATGAATGATTGTGATCCCAAATGTTTTATGGCAACCTTGTGTGCCTGCCATGGATTAATCATATGCAAATCCTTTTCGATTTTAGAGAGATAACACAAAGCTCACTCCATTCCGACATTCGGACCGACAATAATTAACTTCATCGTGTTTATGAAACCTGTTAGGCGATTTTCGAACGAATTGAGGCAATTTATAGACAAGAATAGATTCAGCTAATAAATCCTTCAACTAAACAGAGAAGTATTGTGTGGAAAGAATTAAAAAGTATAGAATTGGAATCAAAGCTATAATGAATTTCTAGAATAGATAAAATTGCAAAAATTTGGTACAAATATCTAGAGCTATCTAAACTCCCAGACCAGAAATCTGTTAAGCTATTCTAAGATCACTTAAATCCTCAGAGACTTTTCTCTTAACTTCTGAATAGTTAACTTTTGGTACAAGAAAGGTTTAAAAAAAATTCTTCATTTTGGGGTGATTAGTGTTTAAATTTTCTGGATTCGTCAAATTAATTAGCCTTTTTTAGATTCTCTAGATTCTTTGGATCTTTTCAGACTTTTTAAATCATTTATATTTTTAGATTTTCTAGATTATTTAATTTTTTTTAATCCTCCTCATTCTTTAAATTTAAATTATTTGAATCATTTATATTTCCTAGATTCTTTATTATTTTGGACTATCTAATCATTTCTACACTCTTTCGAATATATAGATCCTTAAGATTCTGTAGATTATCTAGATCCTTAGAATATTTATTATTATCTAGATCCTTTAAATTCCGTAAATTTTATTTATTAAGAAGACTTTAAATTTCTTAGTTTCTTTAGATCTTTTAGGTTTTCTGCATTCTTTAAACTTTTCAAATCCTTTAGGATCCATTTTTCTTTCTGTAGATTCTTTAAACACACTTCATTTTTTTAGATTTTCTATTTTTTTTTTGAATCCTTAATAATATTTTCATATTCTATGGGTTCTAGATCATTCAGAATCTTTAAATCATATAAATCCTCCAAATTCATTAGATTAGCTAGATCACGTAGATACTCCAAAATCACTAAATTTTTTCATATAATTTAGATTCTTTAAATTTTTTAGATTCTATAGATTCTTTGTAAAAATTTTGTAATTTCCTAGAATCTTTGGATCCCTGTGGTTTTATGTATATCTAAACTTTCTAATTTTTTTATATTCTCTAAATTCCACAGATTTTTTAAATCATTTAGATTATCTTATAGATTCTCAATTTTGTCTAAATTCTTTAGATTATCTGAATCAAGTTTTTGGACTTTTTCTATTCTCAAATCTCTGTTTTCAAATTCTTTAGATTATCTAGATCCTTCAAATCTTTATAGATCTTCATAGATTCTTTGAATTTTTTAGATTCTGTAGATTTTCTAAGCTCTCTGAATATTTTAATTTCTTTTGATCCCTTAAGTTTTCTAGATTTATCCAAAATCTTTAGATTGTTCAAATTTTCTTAGATTTCATGAAGATTTTATCCTCTTAGATTCTACTAATATTACTCTTTAAATAATTTAAACTCTATAGATTTTTAATTCTTGTTAGACTCTCTAAATTTCTTAGATCCTTTAGAGTATATGGATTTTTTATTATTATTAATTTTCAGGTTATCTAAAACACTCCCATTCCTTAGATTTTTGAAATATTTTAGATTCGTAAAATTTTTCAAATTCCTCTAATTCTCTCAATTTTTTCAGATCTTTTGAGTTCTTCGAATTCTTTATAATCTATATGTTCTCTAAATTTTTTGGATTCCTCAGATTTTTCTAATTTTTTAAGCTATCTAGATTCTAGAATTTCAACTGCAATGTCAGTACCAGAAAAGCAACTGTTAAGTCAAGGTTTTGAATTTTATAAATGAAACATCTCTAATCGATTTGTCAAGAAGTTTTTTTTTTACTGATATTTTAACTGAAGCAATTTGACTTGAGTTTACTAAAAAAAGTTATGATCTTAAAATACAATAAAAATAATGTAAGAAGTTAGATAAAAGACACGAGTACATTGTTGTATTGTTTCACTGTAGTCATACAATATGTAATTTTATTGAAAGTCATCTGCAAGAATCAGTTTTCATTACAACTGATTTTGTAGATAAACAGAGAAACTAAAACCATAACTAATAGTTACAGCTTGAGAAAATTGTATATTGTGACTACTCCAAGTACTCTATGGACGTTTTTTGCAAGTGTTTGTGGAAAAAAATTGAAGCGAAACAGTGTATTAAAATAAGCGGAAATTGTGAAATGGTAATTGAAAATGTAGTGTTAAAGTAACGACATAGATAATAACCCGAATCGAATGGAAACAATTTGGAATATAATTTCAGGTATCGAACGATCGACACGACCACACAACAACAGTTTGGTGAGAGAACAATGCCCCAAGTTTTTTCCTGTGAAAAATGGTTAAAGCAATACGACGACAGTTGTTGACAATAGTTTTATCGTGTATGAATTGTCACAAAGCTGTTACATGATTAATTGATTTGTTATAGAAAATATAATATCGTGTCATTTGAAAAATAAATGAAAACTACAATTTCATAAAAATATGTAAAAAAGATATTGGCTTATAAAGTTGTTAATTTTCTGTCTAATAATATTTTTGATTATTTGTCTCCCCCAGGTCAGCTGTTATTGAACGCTCGTAAATAAGTAACTAGAAATCGCATTAGAAGACATTTTCGTAGGGGAGAGAAGTCCCGGATTACAGAATCAAAGCATATCGTGTGCGATAATCGCGACTTTACGGTTAGAATCCGGCATATCTCACCGTAACGCTGATGACTGAACTTTTCTCGCACTTATGAAACCCTCCTCCACGCTCATCATCAAAGTAGCCGATGAACTTTCATCATCATTGCCAACTTGATAGAACCGCACATTACATCTCTTATAAAAAAAAAAAAGAATAACGAACTTAACTGGAACAATTGACAATCGACACGGGTTAGTACGACGCACGAGCGAACAAAGAGAAAAGAAGAAATTTGACAAAGATAGAGAAAAAAGGTAATTTGAAACAGGATGACGGCCGAGACGAAATTAAGATTTTACACTTGGATTTGTCACGACAGATGGCTCTTGTTTATAAACCAATGAAAATTAAATGTGTAAAAATTAACGCCTACGTAAGTTTTTCGAAATTTTTTGAAATATTGTTTTGACAGGGTTTGGTCAGTCGCCATGCAATACATCTAGTAACCAATCTTTCACCGCCTGTCAGCTGTCTTCGGTGCTTATCTCTATTGTTTCTTTATTGTCTGCAATCCAGTTATCGATACGGTCTATTTCCTGTAGAGATCCTGTGGGACTTGGCCGAGATGGATGGATTTTTTATAGAAGAACACTGTATTTCAATTTCATTTTACTGTTACTTCAAATAAAAAAAACAACTTTTCAGAGAGTACGTATATGTTATAATGAATTTCCCTAGACGAAAAAATTATTACATTAGCAACCTGCTATTCTGATAAACATTTTATTTAAAAGTTAATTGTTATATGTAAATTGCGTAATAATGAGCCAGCCAGTTTAATAATAAAACTTTATAGAAATTGCATTGTTATTAATACACTACAATTATCCAAATTTTCCAGAATTATTATGGTTCACATCATTAATACATTTGATAAAAAATTCTCAACACACGAACTTATTATTGTAATATCATAAAAAACTCTTTTATTTGGTTCATTTCCATACTCAATATGAACTTTCATCATCAAAGTATATCTTAAAAAGAAAAAAGTTGGAAGGCATTTCAATTCAGAAAAACTGCTGATAGAATTAAGAAGTATGGAAAATTATCAAATTTGAAAAAAAAAGATTCTTAATTCCACTTAAATAATGCCATGTTATAATTTGAAATTTATAAAATATCTGGAGGTTTTTATATATTTTTTTTGCACAATTGATACAAAACTCTTATTGTGCTAATAACTCCAAACATTATAACCACGTCTACTTTTTTGGAAAATATTAATAACTTCCGTGTAATCCATTAAACAAAGCTATAGTCTTCCAGTGTCAGTTACAATATTGATAGAAAGTTCTTGTAAAGTTTTAAACTTAACGTTAAACATTTAATTACGAAGACTTTGTTAGATGTTGTTTACTGTTAAACTAATTCATTCGTTTATCTGCACGATATTCTAATATTACTTTTTCTTACATCAGAAAATGTGCTATTATAATCGTTTTATTCAAATAAAATATAGAATCTATCAGGTGTAAAGGTAATTAAACGATACTCATCAGAATCATGAAGATGTTTATAATTGGTTTTAACCTACATTTTAATAGTGAAAGTAGTAGATTACTTAAGAAGAGCAAATTATTTAATTATACATATGGTGTTAAAAAATGTGGTTTTAGTGTGATGTTAGATTAGTGCGTGAGATCTTAATCGAGGTTTTAACAGTTTTTAATAAGTGATTCTTTACAGAAGAGTTATATAATAAAGTAGTAGTTTTAAGAAAATTTTCAAATAGAATTTGTGTTTTAAGTCGTTTAAAATTTTTGTCAAGTGTCAATTTGTTGAACTTTATTTTTTGTGCCTTTTGAATTTCTTCAAATCGTTTAAATTATATCTAAATTTTCTAAGATCTATTGAAACTTTTGATTCTTTCACTAATTTTGCTTCTTTTGGTTTATTCCAACTGATTCATTTGATTTTAGAATTCCATTTTTTCAATAACTTGTTTTTTCTGATTTTCTTGAAACTTTTGAGTCTCTTAAACCCTTCTAAATATTCTCCTGACAGACCAAACATTTCCAAATAAATTGATTTTCTCATTTCATTAATTCTATGATCATTCTGAGTCCTCTGATTCTTCGAATTTTTCAAATTCTTTTAACTATTTTGAATTTTGTGACTCTATCGATGCTTTTGTTTATTAGTTCACTGGATATTTTTGCCAAATCTCAATTTGATGATTTTTTATCCTTCTATGTTCTTTATCTGTTTCCACTGGTTTGATTCAATCTTCTAACTTTGTTAAATCTTGTTTTCTAATTGTATTTTTTTATTATTCCAATCATTGTATTTTTGTTTGATTACACTAAATCGATTCTGTCAAATTTTTCCAATTCATGAAAATATTTTTTCTTGTAATTCTCTTAATTAATTTTAATCGTTTGAATAACTAGACGTTTACGCAACAATTGACTTTTTTAATTATTTGATCTTCCAAAGTCATTTTTTTGATTCTCTCAATTCTTCAAATCAAGTTCTTATGATTATTAAAAATCTTTTGACTCTTGATTCTAGCAATGATTTTAATAATTGTGTTTTATTTCCATTTTATTCCTTTGACAAATTTTATAATATTTTTTAATGTTCGAAATCTTTTCATTCTTATAATAATTTCATTTTTTTTTCGTTTTTAAGATTATTCAATGTTTTGAATTTTTTTCCTGAATCACTTGTTTCTTGTGATTCTCTCTTAATTCTGAAGTCTATTGATAACCTTTTTTTAAGTAACTAGACATATCTGAATCTCCTAATGATTTTTTTAATTAGTTTGGATCTTTTAATACTTTAAATTTTTTTAATTATTTTGAATCTTATTTTGTTTAATTAATTTGTTGATTGTTTGATTATTTTCACTTTTCGTTTCGTTTTTTTGAGCCAGCTCCAAAGACAACTGCACAAGAAGCAAAATTGATTTCAATTTTTCCACTATTTTACATTTTGTGTCATAAGTGTTTAAAATTATCAACCGATTTAAGAAAAAAAAAATATTTCTTTGGATTTCTAATTTTTTGCTCTATCTTCCTGTGGAGGAATTTTTGAGCTATCTTTAAAAACAACTACAGAAAAAGCAAAAATAGATTTGTATTTACTCTTTCCACTTTACAAATCTTTTAATATACTTCTAGTTCTAATCATTTCAATTTGTTGTTCTGATTATTAGTATGTTTGGTTATTCAAAACCTGTCATTTTTTTCGATTTCTTCATTTTTAGAATCTTTTGTTTCCTTTAATTCTCTAATATTTGACTCTGTTGATTGTACTAAATATTTTGCCTTTTTGATTGATTAAACATCTTTCTATCAATTCAAATGTCCTAACTTCTTTAATTTTTCTAGTAATTTTTTCAATGTTTCTGAGTATACCTTTTTATGTTTTTATCAAAAATTGTTCAAAAGACATAAAACTGAAATTATTTCAATTCTCTACGCGAAACCGATTATTGTAAACCAGCTCATATTATAATTAACAAGTAAAATTAGCGTAAAATTCTGTTCATAACTGATGTTTTTAACAAGACCATGCATCGAATAAAATTATTTATTTTCCGTTGAGAACGCGACGAAAATCATTTAAATAATTGTTAGTAATTTGACTTATTAACAACGTGATTCCAATATTGATGTATTTTTTCATTTTTAACAAACTTAATTATGTAGAATTAAAACAACACTCATTAAAGTTGCTGCTAACAATGTTGTGTTTTAAAATTGTCTTAGATTAAACTTAATAAATAATTTATTACATGTTTGATACAAGTGAAAATTTGGTTATTAAATGACCACCTTGTAGAACCGTTTTTAACTTAAAATCCAATGATTATGTATAATCAAGTTAATACGATCATTATTTTTGAATATTATAGCTTTATTCTTTAGAACATTGATGTGTAAGTTTACACACTTAAAAATTTGTCTTCTATAAATAATATCTTGCACGTGCGTCTATCATTAACATGCAAACGAATGCAAAAGCGATAAAAACGCGAATCTAAATTCGGCGTATTTAAATGAAGGCGTCAAAAGATGTTCCAGTAGCAATTTACGTCTCACTTTTGATCACTTTTCAAATGCTGGACATATTTTGAACTCGCTCCCAACTCAGTTATGATAATCGCGTTCCTATTCGACACAACTCAATTTTAATTACATTTTCTTTAATTAATATGCTAATAATTTTGCATAGTAATTATTGAGAGCAATCTAGCGCAAGTTGATGTCGCTTTGATGTGTCTATCCTTCAGATTTGCCGACACGTTTATGGATATCTTAACAACACAAAAATAATCGAAAAATTTTGATAATAAAAATGCAAAACTTTAATATTATTTAATACGAAACTAATTGAAATTTTTTATAGCTTGTATTAAGCTCTAAACTAGAGCTTAATGCTTGGAAGATCCTCAAGTTGCGGTCAGACTAAAGATGTTCACCGTTGGCTGGATTAAAGTCTGGATCAAATCGCTACTTACCCACCTAAACAAAACTAATTCGAGGGTTGGATAGGATTGTGCTCTAATCGATAAATAATTGCTAATATCCTCGTTCAAAAGGGGAATATCTGGAAGTAGCGTCTTTGTAATAAAATCCAAGATCTATTAAAAACGAATATTTGAAACTTTGCCCCTCAAGCTATCCGTCTGAATAGAACTGACCACTCGGTTCTTTTGCTATCTCTTTGCACGATGTATCGTTCCCTAGTGGCCGTCATTTTTCAATATCCTAAAATGCTTCAGATATGAAATTGACTAAAGATAAAGCTTTCTACTCACAATAAAAAAATTTTACTAATTTCAGAAGTAAATTATTCGAAAAGCTATCTAAATGACTATCGATAGAGCGCTGAAAGAGCATACAGACAGCACGTTATTATAAAAATGCTGTCGTAAAAACTGATTAGAATTTCACCCTCATGCCAAATTGCTATTCAAATGTGTGACGCTATTGGCAACCGATTTATTCCGATGTCGTTCAAGTAACAAGATTTTAGAAGCTTACTACACTTCCATGTCGGCGAAAAATGTTTGTTTTATTTAAATTTAAGTGGCGATTGAATCATCATTATCGTACAAATTTACGACCACAAAATCACATCAGTCAGCTATTTTCATAGTCAAACTACCAGAACAGACGACGCTGAAAAATGCTTAAGAATATCAAAAAAGAAAAACTTTTTTTGGTCTATTTATATTCAATGTCGATTTTCTTTTACAAACGTTTTCCCGACGGCAAGTTGTAATCACATCTACCATTTCAAATAAACAGAGCTTCAGATCCTTGAAGTGAAACTATTAAAATGCAAATATTTGTAACCGGGGAGTAACATCCATCTACCATGAAAATATTTCACTACTGAATATAGTATAGAATGAATGTTTAGATTGGAAATGTATACTGAAATCTTATTCTGATACAAATTTGGATATAAATGGCCAATAAAAATGAAACATATTCATGATTTTTCCGACCGGAAACACGAATATTAACCCCAACAGAAATGCTCGATGGCCTCATTTATATTTCTTACAGTCTACTGACGAACATGGCATTCTTCGAACCTCCCTCTGCTATTAATATGCTGATAAATATGAATGTAATAATGCTTTCGGCCTTTACATTGGAGCACCTCAAATTTATTGAAACCAAATACGATCGAGGGAGAGAATTCAACCATAGACGATAATACGATTAAAATTAAAATAAAATTTTCATAGTTTTTATTTTACTTTTAAAAATGAAATGTAGAAGAAAACGTCGAGTCACTGACTCGACGAATGAATAAAATAGCTGAACCCCGCATATGCTAAATCTCTAATATATACTTGGAAAGAAATTTGCATGCAAATCTGTCACACGCTAAGCCGAAATCGGTATGGAAAAGTTCTATCTCTGATCGTCTGAATAATAATGTATTCAGAAAGCAACCAGTCATAGCGAGCTTTGTTATTACGCAAGCTTTCCTCTCGTGTTTGCGTTCAATCACCAAATTACTTTATAATGCAAGAAAATATATTGCTAAACTAAACTTTCGACCATTGTAAAGTCGATTTTATTTAAATTTATAATTTAAGAAAATCACTTATTTTAAAGTTAAACAATTTAAAAGAATGAAAAACTACAAGTTAAACCTAAACTACACTAGTTTCAAACTGAATACGTCTGCTGTAAACTTGAAACTGCTATAAATTATAAGTGAAGTTTGTGAATTAAAATTAATTACTGACCATATTGCACTACTGTGAGTTTCCATTTTGGGTTTTTATTCCAAGAAGTTTTAAAGTGTTTAGTCTCTGAAGTCTTGACTTCAGAGACTAAATAGAGACATAAATAGAGTTGGAGAAAGATTTTATAACTTTAAGCAGAAGAAATAGAACTAATTGTGTTCCTTCTTAAAATATTCAATAAACGTTGAAAATCTCAACATTCGTTGATAGAGAAAAAGAAATTTAAAAAAATGACAACAAAATGACAGTTGTGTGCAATTTGTGCAATCAATCGTAGCAAATCTGATTCATTCAGTAAAACAGAAAAATATAGAACACACTATGGTTTATCACGTTGAACATTGAGAATGATTTTATTTTTGAACTAACTTCAGCAACCAAGTCTAGTAAAATAAAAAAAACTCAATTGGTTTGAAAATTTTAAAATGACGTATAGTGAAATTTTATCTGAGAAAAAAATAATCTGAAGACCACTGTCTAACATTGTAAAAAAAAGATTCATAGAATTTTACAGTCATAGCACAAAATGTAAAATTTTGCTATTTAATAATAGTAACTAAAAAAAAATACACACAAATTGTTTGATAAATAAGACACCTACAAAAATTGCATTTTTTGGTAAATAATAATCCTATAGAACAGAAAAATCTACTAAAAAAATTATGAGAAGTACCAGAAGTTTGGCGCACACTAAGAACAGAAAAAAACAAGTGTTCAAACTCTAAGTAACTAGGACAGAAAAATATGTATCAAGTAACCAAATGTCTATTTCAACAAAGGGAAATCTCACATTTAGTCCGCAAGTATTCTCTTTGCCACTAACATCAATACCACTGAGTCTTCATTTTTATACCAAAGTACAAAATGTTCTAAGCATTCTGTCAAACAAACAAAAGCTGTAAGTTATTTACAACTTTGGCACAATGTTTGCGTTGGACTTCACTTGCAGATTCTAGTGGCGATTTTACTAACTTACACTATTACTGGCGCTCTGCAAAATTGTTAGAGAATTTAGCGAGAAAGAGCCAATGTGAAGAAACAGCAGGATCATCAACTTTAGTTTTACCAAATTAGAAGAAAAATTTCGACTTCTGATAGTTGTCTGAAAACTGAAGGGTTTAATAATTCAAAAAAAGCACTCTATGGAGTAGAACCAAATAATATGAACGATCGATAGAGCAAAGCTTGGTTTAAATTAAAAAAAAATATATATCTCAGTTCTGTTGTTACTAATGATTTTGAGACAATTTAAATGAAGACATTAATTTTCAAAAACCTTCGAAAAAATATGAGTTATTTTAAAATTGAGTTATTGATGGTCAGATTTCAATAAATTATATATCAAATAAAGATTGGCATTTACAAATCAGAAAAAAATAATAATTGTTCCACTCACTAGCGTACTGTAGATGACAGATAACTTTGTTTTTTTTTTAATATCAAAATTTTTTAATCTAAAAAATCAAGTTTACAGGCTATACATTTAATTGGATAAATTTTCTAAACCAACAATCACTCATAAGGTAGTTTCCATAGTTACCATTCCCTGAAAGTTCAAAAGATGACGTTATCTTAGTTACGCGTTTAGATATTTAAAGAATGTGTGAACTTGATTAAAATTTCTCATTTGAATCGTAATAATATTTATGTAGTCATACTTAGAAAAATTAAATTTTTCTGAATAAATGCATTGCTATTTGCAAAAACAAAGTTGACAATTACCAATTAGATTAACAATGGAAAAAAATATTAAAATAGTCCAGTTTACAGCCTTTTAGAAGCCTTATCTTCTGATGTATCATTTATTGAAATCTTATTATAAATAACAGAGTTACCGCTTGCGGCGTTTTTCACCGAACACCCTGTATGTAACGTATTGCATGATAAATGTAATATAAAAATGAGTAAAACTTGACCAGTTTAGAAACAAAAAATTCCCGCATGAGCCAATGTATTTTTGTTGTTTCTCTACTCGTGTTGATTTAATGCGAATGTGGAATTTTGTTTCCAAAAGAGTTAGGTACAATGTTTTTTGTAAAGAATAATTGAAGAAATATATCTTTAAAATCACTTTTTATAAGCATGACATTATATTTGATATGTCGGTAAATATATAAAAAAAATACATAGGGAATTTCCGATTTCCGCACTATGCTGGCACCCGGGAAATGACTATTTGGAAGCAATGAGCACAAAAACAATAGTTAAGTTGCGTTTAAAATAAAAAGTTGAGTAAAATCTTAAAATAATACAACACAAAGAATTATTTTCAAAAGCTGACTAATAAGGTCAATATTTTCCTTATCGATATTGATGAAACACTGTCAAAATTAAAGTTGGCTCCATATGAAACTTTTTTTTAATATTAACAGCTTTTGCTTTCAATTAGATAAAAAACAACACCAACAATTGTATTTAAGCGATGTTTGCCACATTTAACATTTCTTACGAGGAACAGCTGAAAATGGCATTTCTAGGCAGAATTTCAAAAAATTCCAAAAAGAGTTATTTCTTTTGCAAATTTACGCTCGTATGCAACCTAGGGCAAATCTGATATTTTAGGCAGTTTTGGCAGAATTTTCATTAGTTCACCAAAATGGTCTAAATTAGTCTATTTTCCAAATGTCTATAATAACAAGTTATTTCCATAATTCTTAAATACTTTTCTATAATTTTTATATTTTTTAAAATTCTGAACAAGTATATCTATTTATATTTTTTTGGTAAACTTTGAATTTACAAAAAAAAAGAATTATTTGACAAAATGTCCAAAATGTCAACATCACCTTAGGTTTTGTGTAAAACTGCAAAAGAAACAAATTTTTCAAATAAAAAAAAATTCCAAACTGCAAATAGAAATCCCATTTTTAGCTGTTCTCTGCAAGAAATGAAAAATTCGATAGACAAACATGATTAAACAAAATAACTTTTGAATTTTCGTTTCTTATATTCTAATAGAGTTACACAACTAGATAGCATGTGCCAATTTTTGTCCTTCTAATTGCTATCATAAAATTAAAAAATTCGCTATGCGTGTACAATGGGATAGCCTGTATATCCAACTTTAGTTTGAAAAACTTTTAAAACTGAAATTTTTCTCATTGCTTGAACCCTCAGTACAATTTCATTTGTCACTTGCTGTCCGTATTTTTCTCAAAAATCGTTCCCTTTTTCATTTTTTAAACATTAGACAGATTTAAATCTGGTTCCATTAGCAGATAGGGTGCGGCGCCCCGTCAACAACAATGCACACTTATTGCAAAACCGTGACCAAGCAGATTCTCCACTTTTTACCAACTCGAAACGTTGTAATTCAATGATATAATTGTCCGTTCGTGTAAATAAAAAAAAATCGTTTCGACGTCATATGAATAGAATAAGCTAAGTCATGATAGCTACTGTGTTATATTCCCTTCCAGCATCAATGCGATTTCATTGCAAAGGATACGGCGGGGTGGCTTTGTTAGAACATTGTTTATCCTTTCTTTCATGCAATTATAGCCCGGAACGTGCCTTAGATGAATTGAAAAGGGACAGATACCGACGATATAATAGAATACAACTAGCAAATTTTTTCTCTAAAATTTAATCGAAATTTAAATATTATTATGATTATGATCTTTGAGACAGATTTTTTTTTGGTTAAGATGAATAGCTATTATTATAGATAACCTGTCATTAGACAGTTTAAGAATTGCCCAATCCTTTCAGGTATATTTTAGTCGAGTCTAAATTGTAGTGGAAGTATTAATTCCACTAATATGACGATTGGTAGATGTGTTATCGAAAAGTGGCACAGATGTCGAACATCGTTGTTAAAAATAATAACAAGAGAAAAAAGAAGAAGAGAATAAAATGGAGGTTAGAACTCGAAACATAATTATATATAATCTCAGACAATATAAGAACCATTATCTTAAAAGTAATCGATTTTCGTATTAACCATATTACTGGTTGTAAAAACAAGAAACGTCGATATATCGTGAAAGAAAATGTAAACGTATATTTTTCGGTATTGGTCTATAAATTTTTATTTTATAAATCGAGATGGCGTGCAATCACGCTATTGCAGGATATTCGCAGGGGGTCACAGGATCATTGAAGAATTAACTTAGCCTGCCGATAGTTAAGTAAATAAATGTCTGACTTAAATACATCTTTCATATTTTATTACACACCATGCCAAAATAAAGCAATAATTGAAGAAAATTTATTAAATAATCAACTATGTACACACCTATCACCTGTTTATAATTTGAAATAGAAAATTGTAAGGATTTTGATAGATTGAAATGATAATATGCTAATTTCCTAATCTTGTGTATTATAAAGGAAATAATAGTTTGTAGTGGTGGTGGCCCACCCACGTAACACAAATTCAATCCAATCAATAATTTTCTCCTCATCAATTTCCAACATTGATGTGATGTTCACTCAATCCTAACATTAATATTTGTTCCATAGAACTGATCAATATTAATTATTGGCTATTTTGATGGATACAACCCGACGTGATTGGATAGATAAAGTGTAAATAGCCCTCACTAATATTTTACGCTTTGATCCACTGAACAGATAAAAGATTCAAAGTTGTTGAAAAAGAGTGTCGAGCAATTAAAAAGTCAGATTAACATCGATTTATACAAAAAAAAACAAATTTATCAAAGCATTATTAATAACGTACAACAAAAATTTTGTCCAAGTAATTAGTAAAATCACCTGCTAGGAAATTCTTCTACAAAATTTCAATTTTAGTAAAAAAAATTCTAAAAATTAGTATCGAACAATCCAATTCACTTCTTCAAATGAAAACTGAGATTTCCCACCTCTTTTGCTTTTTCGTAATTTTGAAATCATTTACATTTATATTAAATACTTCAACTCTGATAACCTTCGGTCTACAATAAAAAAAAAATTGTTTAAAGATAAGCGGCTGAATAAATTTATTTGTCATTAACAGAATGGAATTTTCTTCTTATAGTATATTCATTTCAACTGGTTACCTAACTGCTTTCAAAAATCGACTTAGCAAAGAGAAAATATCGTCAAATAGAAAAGCAGTGCTTCAATTTCCTGATAATAGATTACCCGATTTTAGATCGCTCTCAATTGGTAATTTTATCACTGAATCTTTTACATCTTAACTTTTGAACAAATTGATAATCCATTCAATAACTCAGCATAGCGATCCCTCAAAATATTTAAGTATCTAGTCAAACAATAATAATTGTTTTTCAATCGAAATTAGATAAGTAATTTTTTTAATTTTAACCCCAATTTGAAAAAAAAATCATTTTAAATTTTTGCAATCTATTGGTGACAATCTCCGTTGGCAGCTCGTTGTAGTGACTTGCATTTCGCAGACATGACCAATTCCCGAAGCCGCCACCGGTGATAGATGAAGCCACACTGTTTTATGTCCGTAGTATTAAATCCGGGTCCGGAATGCCAATGCTACAGCCATGATACGCATTTCAATTGTTCTATATAAAAGCAATACAACGATTCTAATTTCAAAGATTTGATAATTTATCATTTTTGTGTTATAATATTATAAATTCCGAAAATTTATTAATTAAATTGAAGAGATATTTAGTCGATATGTGCATAGAGAGACCTCCTTCACCAACCCCTAAGATCAGTGATGATATTCTAGCGCTAGCGAGGAGGATGTGAACTAATTGGCTCGCCGTTCCTGTTAGTTATAGTAGAACACGTCAGATTGCTGCCCAATCTAATTAGGACACAATTTGTTAATGTGTTTTATCTCAACTGCGATTGGATTCAGATAGACCTCCTCCCATCCGCACCAACCTCTTCGACTACGAATAGAAATTAAATAATGGAATTATTAATCAATATGCTGCAAATTTCATTAGTTTGCAATTTCAAGATTATTGTCACCTAAAAACAAATTTCCCTATCGTGTTGTAAATTTCTAATTAATATTAAAAAAACAAAAAAATTATAATTTTTTACCAGACCACCGTGTATATATGAGTCAGTTAAGAAGGTATCCTGGTCATTTTTAATTAAACCAAATCAATTTAACGCTTGTTCGTTGAATCGAGTAGAATTTTTCAACTTGGTCGTCTGGAATAAAATTGAGGCAATTGTATTTAATTTCCATGTTAAAAACGGCAACGCTTTACGTTGATATTTCAGCAGTGTATAATTTGGTAAAAGATTTTCCGAGATATCGGACCGGTAATAAAAATATTTTAAAATGCATCAAAATAAGAATATTTCATATTCCATTGGTGAGGGTCCGCGATGCCATCAGTGGAGGCTGGTAATGATAGGTTAGTAGTACTCATAATGGGTTACCTTAAATAACTGAGCCCATTTTATGGAATTTAATTTGTTTTTATAGCTTTGATTACTACTTGCTATAATTTGAAAACGTTTTAATAAAATCAGTCTTGTTTCATTGTGTTTTTTTGCAGCTTATGCTTATGTTCAAAAGAAATTAACAAAAAAAATTATGATTGATGTTCTATCTAACAACCGTCGACGGGAATATTTTTTTTTCTGCCACGATATCTGATACTGCAAGTTACACCTATAATTTTACTTTAATACAAATACATTTCATCGATTTTTTTACAAATTATGTCGTAATTTCCTTATCCGTATCGAAAAATGAATGATGTGTTCTCTACACGAACTTATTATTGAAAGAACACTTTGACAAGCAATTTGTTTCAGTTTGGTTTCGTTTCACCACCGTGCCCTCAAACATTAAGCTTCAAATAAATTAACACTTCTTCAGCAGCAATCGCCATAAAACGTTACTCCCTCACATATAAAAAAAATCGCTAAAAACAAAATCTTATTCCACTACTAATCCAATGATGATAAATAAATTGCTCAATCAGTTACGCTCCTTTTTAATAAATCTCACAAGAAATCTGATGGATCCGCCAGGTAGAATCACAAATAAGAATTAGTGAATCGTCAAAATAACAATAGATTTCTTTTTAAAGTAATCGAGGCCTTCGTTTAGATTATAAAAAGCAATCAAGTTAATTGTGCTTCATCATTGTTTACTTTTCTCGCAGCGGTTTACTAAGAAAAAAACGCTTTCTCTGTTTCGATGGTGGAGGTATCAATCGGTCTTTTTTCAATAATAATTCAATAATTCGTCAAGGTGCTACTGCGTGGCGCCTCACCTGAGATTCTATTGTTACATTCTAAAAAATATACCAAATTTACAGACTAAGCTAGGCGCATATGCGCAATATTAATGGCAAGATGGGAAGCGCGATCAAAAAAAGAGACATTGACAGTAATCATCAGAAGTAAATTCTACAAACGCAACAAAAGATGGATACAAACAGAGCATTTCTAAATTTATAGATGGGAATTTTGATAACTCAGCAATGACCTCCTAGAATTGACAACTTCAAAGATCTGTTAAAATCTCAGTATTAATAAAAAAAAAATGTAGTCTACTAGCTAGTAAAAGCGCGGAGACAACAACTCGTTTGTGAAATATACTCAGACTAAGGCTAAGCGAAAGCATATATATGATTTTGATCAGAAGTTTGAAATACATACAATGTCACCATTAAAGTTGACTCCATATGGAACTTTTTTAATATTAACTTGAATCAAAATTCTATATGAAGAACAATTTTTTCTTTAAATTAGACAGAAAATGATGCTAACAACCGTGTTTTAGCAATGTTTGTTTGCTGTCAAGTTTAACATTTCTTATAAGGGACCAGCTGAAAATAGCATTTCTAGAAGGAAATTAAAAAAAAAATTTTTGAAAAAGATGTTTCTCCTGCAATTTGATGCTTGTTTATAAGAATTAAAAATCCTAGCGTGAAGTTGAGTATGTTAAAAAAGACGGACAATCGTAATTCTAGATATTGAAAAATTATTATTTCTCCTGAATAGTTCTTCAATTTAATTTTTTTTTAAATTTTAATTCTATTCACAAGAAAAATTGGCATGAGTGCAGAGTTATTATAACCTTGATAGTCTTGAAAATATTAGAAAACAACACAATTTTCAAAATCAAAAACGGCACTGATTTGAGTAGGTTTCAGCTTTTACAGTTTAGATAATTACAAATCACAAAAATTTGTTTTAGATGTGGTCTTAAAACTAAGATGTAATTGAATCAAAACCTTTTTTCATAGTCTCTTCTGAATGTCACACGAATTCAATGTAAATCAAAATCTTTTTGAAAAAACAATAAATTTATTAGAAATTTGTTTCGCTCAAGTCAATTTTGTTAAAGCAAGATTCAAATTTTTGAAATTAATCATTAACCAATCTGAAAGGAAATTTTTTATGAAAAAATCTTTGAAGGTTGAATACTTCTAAAATAAACTGATTTATATCAATTGGGTGAACAGTGAACTTGTAAAAAAAGAATTATTAGCCAAAAATGCCTAATATGTCAACTTTTCGCTAGGCTTTTCAAATTTTGCATAAAATTGTAGAAAAAACTCAAATAAAAATTTCTGGAATTCTATCTAGAAATTTCCAGCTATTACCTGCAAGAAATGTTAAATTTGACAACGAACGAATATCGTTTGGTCTCATTTATTACTGTAGCTTTTTGTCTTAAATTTAATGGTGACCGTGTAGAAGTACGATCAGAAAATTACAACCAGCATTGACAGCAGATCAAGCATCAAGTAAGTCATCAAAAGTGATTTTTAACTTCAAAGCTACAAAAAGGAAATACTTTTCAATTTTGGGAATTTTAACAGCTCTTAATCAATAAGTGTCTTATTAAGCTGAAACACCTTGTATATTGAGAAGCAAATGTACAACGTCCGGTGTAAAAATCGATAAAAAAAATATCGTATCAGCATTTAAAGACATTAAATGTTTGATAAGTCTGTAAATCGAAGGTGATTCTCTGATAATGAGATATTCAGTCTCAAGTAGTTCAAAGCTAGATGGCCTCATGTATCGTGGCCAAGTCAGCATAAGCTAATATAGTTAGTAGAGTTGAGAGATTGCTCCGGATGTAATTACAAGAAGCGGAGTAGTTACGGCACGTTTTCGACCATCATACTCGTTAGACGCATCTAAATACCAGCAGGTGAAACACTCAACTTACTTGCAATTTTCCAATTAAAAGCCAAACTTGGTATAGTAAAGTGATCTCGGAATTGTTTCAAAAACGATTAACGTCTTTCTTTGTCATTATAGAATGTATTTAATGATGAACATTTTCAATAGCAAGACACATAAAACATCCGTACCAACTTTAAAACGTTCTTGAAAGTGCAATTAGAATTTAATTAATTATGCGTTATGAATGAGTCTGTTATTCTTAGCTCTTTGGAATAAAGTGGTCGTGTAAGACTAACGCTTTCTCGGCTTTCACGAAGAAATGATTTAGAATTCAACGAGAACGAGTTTAATTTCACTTCAAAGGGTTTACTGGCGAAGACACACGGAGGAAATTTATTGTAAGTGAAGTGCACAAGCACAAGGGGTTATATTCACGGCTATACACTTTTGAATTTATATTATAACATTGTTTTGAATTTATTATTGCAACCTTTCACTTTACTATTTCTGATATAAATTACTTTAATTTTTTGCGGCGGCTTGATGTCTTTTAAAAAAACATCCAATCATCCGTTAAATCATCGTCGTAATAACAAAACCAACAATTCTATTATTGACTTAATTTTGTTATTTAAAACAAAAAATCTTGACCAAATGAGAAAGACATCAAAAGTCATTAAAAAATTGGCTGCTTTCTGACCGAAAGTTATTTCAATTTAAAAATTATACCGTAACGCTTCAAACAAAGTCGACTATGGATGGAATGAGCTCGATTATTAACAAGTTTCAATAGGTACCCATCGTCAAAACCAGCTAGGACCTAAATCGATTATTAAAAATATTAATTTCATCGCCGTCAATACCTGCCTGACATGATGACCGTTTTGTTTTAAAAATTTAATTTGCTCTTTTAAGTGCCGACAGAGCCATTTTTACACGAGAAGTTTTTTTTTTTTTTAATTACAAATCTTCAAAAAACCAAATGCAATAGTATTGCTATCAACACCACAATCTTCAAAAATTTATAGGAAATATGAAACTCACCGAAAAACCTGAAAATACACAAATATTGAACATCAATCAGAAAACATTAATATTAAAACTACCTTTAGGTTAGCATTTGCGAATTTTACTCCTCTTCAACTGAGACAAGCCTTCTTTTGAATTCAACTGGAAAACACCAAATATTGCCATTTAAACATCGCCAGGCACATTTTCACTAAATTTCATGATTTTTATAGTTTTTCACAGAAAGTTTTCAAATCTAAAATTGAGTAATTTTGCACATGCGTAGTCACTAAATCATCTAAAATGTTACAAATGTGATTAAGCAACACTTTAATTGATAGAATCAATACTTACAACACTTTTTAAACTAATTTTATCAAAACCATAATCAATTGTTGATTAATTGACATTTAATTTAATTGTTCAAGTTGTTCCCTGTTTTATCGACGTTTACTAGTGGTAAGATTTGAAATTTTAAATTTAAAAAAATAATAAAATATAAACAAAACAAACCCTTTATCTATTTATCTAAATATTAGTGCAAAATAATATAATTTTTAATATTTAATTGATTATTTTCTATTACTGAAATTTGATACCTGTTTTATCGACATATTCCAGGTTTAAAATTTCAAAGAACTGTATATTATTGTTTTATGTATTTTTATTTAAACTATTTCTTTTAATTCCAGAACAAATATCAATTTTTATTAAATTGTTTTTCTACTGTTGAATTCGTTACCTACTTTATCGACATCTAGCGTTTTGAACATTTGAACATTTTGAGCGGTAAATTATTCTCTAAGACAAACAAATAACGTAAAAGGGCTTTACGAACTTGAAGTGGGCAATGTGTATTGAGAAAGCAATGAATCGAGCACTAAGTATTCAATCCGGAAACCGCTGAAAGTGTTAAGCTTCCATTTAGACTAAGTCTGATTCCATTATCTGCCCCTTAGAGATCTTACCCTTTACTTACATCTTTAACTCATCGTCCCCTTTGTTTCTTCACTCTCTATTTCTCTCTGTTCATTTCATTTCCGATTTTATAAAGCAAACAAGCAATCACAGTCGACGAAAAATTAATTAATTTCATTATTACACGGTCAACAAGAAATTTGCACAAATACTTACTTACTCTCTATTCCACCCTTTTCGCTGGCTTTAATTATGGAATAATTACAAGACGGAAGAAGGGACTTCTCTCCGACATAATCTGATGCATTATCAAAACCGATTTTAAATTTTACTTATTCATTGTCAGATTACATCAGAACTTGACGAGAACCCCTTTTCTAATTCGAAATTTTTACACCATCTATCAAATTCTTACTGTTTTAAATTATTCACAATTTTGACTATAAGCATAATGCTTTTATAAAGGGCTCGAAACCATACAAACAACTACTATTATGAAGTCGATAATGAGGTTTACGATGGGCATCAGCGTGTTTTTAATCTATCGGGATGCAATTAATACTCCATTTCGGCCGAAATTGCTTCTTTCGCTATATTTCGACAAATTCACTTTTTTTTTCACAAAGAATGTCTAATAAAACGAGTTGAAATAATAGACAATCAAAAGTATAATTAATGATGGTACGGCGGCGCAATCACAATAGCATAGCGGCTTTTTAGATAAACCATTGAGCCGACCATAGGTTGAGTTGTTCAACCAGCAGGATATCGACATTAAAAATTTCAAACAATACGATTGGTTCAATCTTATTTTAATGAAGTAAAATGGCGTTAATGTTTTAGAAAAAAAATTTAATAACATGGTGGTAGATGAAAGTAATAAACGACACGAAAACCACACAATCATGTAAAAGCAATATGAGATATTCATGAGATTTCTTCGAGTAAGATGGCATGTTTTCTACCTATTACATTAAAGATTGTTTTTATCTCGTGTGAATAAGTAGGTACAAACTATTGAGCAAATCATGAGGGAAAATATTTGAGATGGTGGACTCTTTAATTAACAAAATTTTAGTCCGGAGAGATATATGCAAAATAGAACTGCATTAAATTATAGTTTGTTAGTGAATCGAAAAATATTCAGCTACGAAAAATGAGTGAAGATTAGAAATATAAAATCTAGTACGGTTTTGAATATTTTTTCTTGGCAATCGGTGGTATCAATTTCTACAATGCAAGTTTTTGATAAAAAAAATAACAAGACCAAAGAATCAAAGAAATCCCATGCAATTCTTAGAAAAAGAACGAGGTGGTAAGTCTTGTGTCTTCGATGAATTCTTTAGATACTTAAGTAACTTAGGGCTAGTTGCAGAAACGCAGATTAAACTTTGATCCTGGATTAAACCTGTAAATAAATATCATTACCATAGCAAATCTGGGTTTAAAACTGGATCAGCGTTGATCGGCGTCTGTGCAATGCATTCAAAGTAAATTTTAGCAGGTTATAGTTAATAAGTACCTATTAGAAAAAAAAAAAAAATTTCAGAAGCAGAATCTGTGCTGTTTAAGTCTTTGCTGACTCAGAAGTAAAAAAATTAGATTAGCACAAGGTTTCAGAAAAAAAAATTATATTTTCTTTATTTGTTCTAACAGTCACAAAAAAATTCTTCACCAACCCCGAAGAAAAATTGTAAAATATGTCAATAAAGAATTTTCTTTCATTCAACTTTCACTTTTTTTCTGAAGTGCTTCATAGGCTAATAAGTTTTTAACTAACATTAATTAAAAATGTCTTCGATTTGATATTTTTTGATATATCATAGCTGTTGGGTTTTACCTTTCTACCTAATTTCCAGCTAATTAACAAACGGCTGATTTTTCTTAAAAAAATATTGAAGGAACTCAGGTGAGTAGGCAAACTAGATAATTATTTGAAAAAAAACCCACCAGAAATCTTAATTTTTTTCTAATAAGCATCTGATAAAAATCAGCTGCAAAAAAAAATAAAGAGCACTAAAATTAAAAAAAAATATGTAGAAAATAGATTAAAAAATGCTTTTTTAAATAATTTCAATTTTTTTTCAAAAATTATTAGAACCGATTGTTTTTTTTGAAAATATTGCATTTAAAATTATTTTTGAAAAAAATTCTTTATTTATACAAAATGCCCCACGAACAATGCAAATACGTCAAATATAACCTAAACATATAACATATAACATATAACCCCAAAAATAGACATTTATTTTTTTATCTCTAAAAGTACTTGACCAATTTGTGTGAAATTTGGCACACTTGCGTTATTTTCGCCTGATAAAATTTGTAGTACTGTAGATTGCCTTAAAAAAGAGTTCTAGGGCTCCCTTGACATTAATTTCTTGATAATTCATCAGCACGAATTGGTTTATACTGAACATTACAATAATTTGAAAGAGTATTCAATTTAGAAACTTTTTTCCTCTTATTATTTTTTCTTAAAACGAATCGTTTTGATAAGATTTGAGATAAATTGGTAAGAGGTAAAAAAATTTCTAAATTGAATAAACTTTCGATACATCATAATGACGACGCTAAACTAATTTGTGCTAAAAAGTTATCAAAAAATTAATTCCAAAGGAGCTCCATAACTCTCTTTTCAGATGATCTACAGTACCACATATGATTCTGCTGAATAAGGACTAAAATAAAGTGCGCCGAATTTCACAAAAATTTCTCAAGTATTTATGGAGATAAAGAAAAAAATGTCTATTTTAAGAGCTTTATTAAAGAGATAATAACTCTAATCTAAATTATGGAACAATAAAAAATATGTATCGATTTATTTTTAGTTCTTAATCTATGGTTGAAATGTTTGCGCTTTTTCGTGGGACACCTGTAAATATATTTTTTGAAATTGTTAAGTCCTAGGTATATTTTTCTGTGGCTATTTCACTGAGGCACCTCTTGTATAGGTGCCCAGGATTGAAAAAGTCAACCTTAATAAACAGCTGAAAAAAACCGCTGACAATTATATCAATAATTTTCCTCGAAAACGCGCCACTCTGCGTATTATGAAAATTGTTATGCTAACATAAATCATAAAAATTTTCCATCGGCAGTTTTCTTTCTTCTTTTTTGTCACACTCTAAAAAACTGAAAGAATCATTTATAATATTATCATTTTAAACGGCGAAAACTTGTTATATTATGCAAGCACAGCCATTCTCAGCTCTCGCTCTAGCCCACAACTTCACACCTCGCATAAACCTGCCGCCCCGCTTCTTTTCCTGAAAGCTTTTCCGAGTTTAAATAATAAATAGCTTTGGTGAAAATGTTCGTAGTCTAAAAAAAAAATAAAGAATGAAAGAAAGAAGTGTGTTGGAAATGGAGCAACGTCTTTTTTACAGTTCAAGTCATGCTCAATCAATATTACGTTTTATTGAGATACAGAGGTGGAAGGAATAAAGAAAGAGAAGGGAAAAGTTTGGACTTAGACCAAGTTTGAGGTTTTGGCGAAGGCTTTAAGACGCATTATGCATCGACTGCGGATATTACGTCGTTTTATCAACAGGAAAAAGTAAATTAAAAAAATCCCTGATTTTTTCCAGAAATTTTTTTTGAGAATTTGGAAGCGTTTTATAAACATTTGAAAATTATTGTTTTGGCCTTACAGATGTCATAAATAAACGGCAATTTATTACGTTGAACGTTTTATATCAAAATATAAGAAGAAAACAAGAGTTCGTTGTCTGTGCTGATGTGAATTTTATGTTATAAAAAATGAAGTTAGAAGATGAGAATATTTCAAAAATTATATTTATTTGCATTTGTAATGTTTCGAAAAGACTGAAAACTGCATTTGTAAAAAAAGCAAGAAACAATATTTGTTAAATGAGTAAATGTTTTAAAGCTTTAAATAACCGATTAAAACTCTGAAAGTAGGTCAGTAATAATCTATTTGGGAGGTTTTTTTTCTTCAAAAGTCGAGAAATGTTAGAAGCTTTTCATTTTCAAATTTCCTCTAATTTTATATTCCTCAAAGAGAGTAGGTATATCTTATCTGCAGTGTACAAGAACGAAACAACACACAATATCTAAAACTTGTACATGGAAAGTTATAATCCGGGAGTACAATAAACGCGAGTGGGAGCTGCAGCAGTTGGAGATGTAGATGGCGCAGAATGGTAAGACTAGGAGGAGAAATTTAGAAGAGGTGGTGGAGATGGAGGAGGAAGAGATGGAGAAGGTTTGAGGAACCGGAGCTTGGGGGGTAACTGGGGGGACTCGAGTAGCATTGCGCTGAGTATTGAGAGCTCCGGGTAATGTCCTCATCCGGGCGCGGCGGGTCGATACCGGAGCAGAACGCCGCCCAACCGCCCCCCTCATGTGCTACTATTCTCGCCCAAGAACAACTTTTATTTGTCTCTTTCATCCAGCACCGTACTCGAGCTTTAGCATCTAAAAAACAACATTGAGCGATTAAATAAAGTAAATAAAGATCGGTTGCTAGGAGTTATCTGTGAAGCCGGCCCTGCATTGATAAGATTTAAAGTCAGCCAAAACCAATCGGTGTAAAGTTGTAAACGCATCAGCAATTGATCAAATTGAAATTAGTTTATCGGATTGGATTTGAAATAAAATCGTCCCACCTCCACACACAGTCCAACCCGTGCAATGACAATAAGAGAAATTGGTGGGATTCGCGGAATCCGTCAACCAATGAAATCATTCGGCACAGCTCGAGTTTCTCGGAATGTGGATCTTATTGCCACCGGGGGTGGGATTGGACGCCGTTGCGCCGTGACGCTCCAAACCGACGCTCTATTGGACGTTCGTATTCTTTTTTTTCTACGATTGTGTGATTCTACAATTGTTATATCTGCGCAGAAAGTAGCAAATCAATAGAAAGACAAGGTCATCTGAAAAATATTAATTTTATTGAATTTTTTTAAAAGTTTAATAATTTTTCCTTGTTAAAAAAAAGTGAAGAAGTAATTGCGTTAGACGCGTAACTGTAGACATATTTTTCGATGGCAATAACCGTAATATCGACGAGGCCGTAATATAATAGTCCTAAATGCATTAATCCTGGGAGATCCTGGGAATCTTGTGTTGGAGACGAGGAGAGAAAAGGCGAGAGCGGCCATGTTGAGTCTTGGCAATCGCACGGTCACATTATTGATATTCTACTTCGAGTCTGGTTCATGTCGTATCCCTCCTTCCAGCCACCACCCCCACAACTCCTTCCTCCTGAATTATAATAACTTACAAAAACGTCACTGAAATAAAAGCGGCTCAAATACGCTCTCGCTGCCATTTTACTCGCAACAAACATTGTTCAATAAACTTGCTGAAGTTTAAAGAAGATTTTCACTACTCTTACCAGACGCTAAAAGAAGAATTTTGCAACATTTAGGATTTAACAAGCAGCAGAGCAGACTGAGACATCGGCAGTTTCTGAAGAGTTTTTAAACTTTTCGGAATCTAAGTAACTATAGGTATGCAAGAAATAAAGTACCCAGTGGATAATAAAAATCTAGGAAGTTTGACATTTTAATATTAACATTCAAAACAATACGACAATCAGTAAATTGTTTTTTCCCAACTAGAAACTTAAGTAATTTTTATGATAAAATAAAAATCTCTGTCACAAATCTAAGAAATCTAAAAATCTAAATCTAAAAATTTTGTCATATTATGTAAAAAAAAGTACTGTATGCACTAGATTATTTCCTAAGGTTGGCAAAACGAGATTAAAAAACTAGATACTACATAATCTATTGTATTAAAGATAATAAAATCTTATAATGAAATTTTTAGAATCCCGTGCGCTATTCATTTCTTGCATATTCATAAATTTTATTTAAAAATCAATTTCTAGATTCAAATATGTTTTTATTCCAGTTAAATAGGCTGTAGCCAACTTTTGTTTTTACTTTGTAAAAATAAAAAAATAAAAATTAGTAAATAAATTCTTCAATTGTGAAGTGAAACTTTCCAATATAAAATTGGGATAGGTTGAAGTTACTTCAAAATTTATAATTTTCTCTTCCAAAGTTAGATAATAACAAAACAAACAATTGTAATAAATTTAGATGTTTAAACTAATCGATAAAATTTCTTCTGGAAAAGACATCATTATCATGAGAAATGTGTTTTGTTTCTTATTATTTTTCTGTAATTTTTTATTTCATACAAAATGTATTTCTGAATTTATAGGTGCAATAAAATCCGAAAATCTTTCGTTGAACTCCAACACAACAACGGTGTGGCTTCCTAACCAGTGACAGCTCTTCCACATTGATTTATCGTTCGTATTTGTGTACTTCGCGTAAAAAAGCTAAGGGGTAAGGCATAAGATTGATGCTGTTCCGTTTACAATCCAGCCCAGGGTTTCAACTCTCTGAAACGAAATTGGTTCTACGGTTACTAAACAAGAATAACGCAGGTTTCTGGCTTGTTGTTTTTATTCTAGATTGTGGAATGGAAGTATAGTAAAGAGAATTACACAAAATTTAAGTAGTATGTCTACTAACTGTTAAGCTGATAAGAGGAAGATGCTCTGCGATGCATGCATGACTGCCTAATGTGCAGGCGCTTGACTAATGAACTGATATGAAATGAAAGAAAAGAAAAATAACAAAGAATTACAAAAGTCATATTACATAATTTATCAATTAATTAATTTATATTAAATCTTTTTTTGCTTATGATTCAAAAAAAAAGATAACAAATAGATTATAATCAATAATAGAAAAATGTAAATATATAATTTATTATAAAAACATTTTTTTTCCTAATTTTCAGTTATTATTGAAACTGCAATTGAATTTAATTTATAACATAAAAATTTATATTTCCCGCGTTTAGTTCTAATTGACAACTTGGCATTTCTGTCAAATGTCAAATAACTACAAAGTTTATAAACAATAAGATATTTATTTTCAGTGAAAACTTTACTTTTAAGTGTATAAAATGTCATATTCTGTGAATATTTCTGTAGAAGCGCCAATAGAAAACCAAATCCAAGAAATAACCTACGATGGGACAGAAATCTACCAGCCGTAAGCATCTAACCTCAAACTCTCACTAAAAATTAATTAATCCATTTCAGCCCTCTCACTCTATCTGAAAGTTTAGCAAAATTTGCTCAAAAAATTGACTTTAGTAAAACCGGCGATCTCGATTCAAAAAAAGAAGATTCAAATGATGAAACCAAATCAGACTCTGACAGTAAAGACACTTTTCAGTCAAGTCTTTGGCCTTGGGATTCCGCTCGGAATAAACTCCGTAACGCATTTCAAGAAGTCTGTGTTTTAGCAGACGTTTTAGCTATAGCTAAAGATAAAAGGTATATGGTATTGGATCCAGTTCAACAAGAACCCATTGAAACAAAACCAATGGTACAAATTTACGCTCGAAAAAAAGCATTAGCGGGTGCTGCAAGTGTTTTAATAACAGGCGCTGAAAGATTGAAAACTTCACAAAATGAAGCAGCAAGGAATAGAGCAGTTCCTGACTTTCATATTGAATTGTTGAGATTAAGACAGAATTGGAGATTGAAGAAAGTTTCTAATACGATAATTGGGGACTTGAGTTATCGGACTGCTGGGTCTAAATACACACAAACGGGGACGTTTGAAGTGACAAAAGCTGAAGATGATGACAAGATGAATAGTCCACCAAGTAGTCCAATTCCAGGGGGGACAGCTCCTGCTAAAACTAACTCAGCTTTAAGAGTATCAATACCTTCGGAACTACAAGGAGTTGCTTACATTGAAGTTTTATGTCAAAAAGGTTTATTATTAATCAAAAAAAAGAATCAATTTTACCACAATTTTTTTTTAGATCAGGAAGATTTGTGCAGTGTTAATGTTAATTTATTAGGATCAGGACCACCAGCTTCTAATCCTGATATGCATTGGCAACAGAAACTAGAAGCAGCACAGAATGTTTTGTTTTGTAAAGAATTATTCAATCAGCTTGCTAAAGAAGCAGTACAGTTGCAAGCACCAATACCTCATATGGTTGTAGGGAACCAAATAATGGCAACTGTACGTTATTTTCTTTAATTTGGTAGCAATGAAATGCCCCTCCTCGTCTTTTTGATCAAACGTCAATTAAAATAGCTATTTATGCTTAATATAAGTGAAAAATATAATTTATAAAATTTCTCAAAATTACTTGTTTTATAAACCACTAATGACACTTGTCTTTCACAATATTTATTTTACATGAATGTAATTTTTTATTAATCCATAGGCTGTTGAAAGTTAAACTAAGAGAAAATTCATGTTTCTTGTCTCATAAAATTCATGTGGGCAAATTTTTAGATTGGTCCACTCAGTATTGTACTAGCTGTTGCCAAAAATTGGTTCAAAAAAATATTTTTATGATGAAAAGGATCAACTTCCAGAGAAGATATGTTATATTAATTCATATTTGTTATCAAACTAAGTACTCTTATTAAAATGACTCACCCTGTTTATATTTTTTTGTTTCTGTTTTAAGGTTTTTCCTGGAATCCAACTCATAATCGGTCTTTGTCATTCAACAACAAGCGATAAAAAACCACAGAATTCTACAACATCAAAAACAGACCATGATCACGTTTTGGAACATTCTTTGCATCAGCTGTTGAGAGAAGTACATTATAAAAACACTCATCATCCATTTCCACACCCAGCGACGGGGCCATTAGGACCATCGAAAAAACGAATGTTTGCTGGACCAATGGCTGCGGATAGATACGAACTTTTAGAAATGACTAAAACCGAAACTCTCCTTGAACAAATAATCAAACAAGCGCAGCATTTTTTTATGAGATTACGCACAGAATACGTGTTAGATACAATCGCAAAAGAAGTAAAAGATCCATTGATAAGTTCCCACTGGAATACTTTAAACAGCCCGACTCAGTCATGTGTCAAAATTAATATTTCCACTCATGGCTATGATGCTCTCTGTAGAACACCTCTTGTAATTCACGTGGGTGAAAAAAGTCTTAAATGTATATGCCGAGATGGTAAAGTGATGTATATGAGTTATGAGCCCCAAGAATTACGTGATTTAATTTTTTGTCATATTAATCAACATCAGATTTTGGCAGTGCAAGCACTTGCTAAAACAATGGGTTGGCAATTTTTAGCTAATTCGAATCATCTAGGAACAGGGGCTGTGGAGCCTTTGGGGAATGCTAGTTCGTGTCTTTTAGCGTCTCCGACTGGAGATAGAATTATAGCGGTGAGGTGTGAACCACAGAGTGGGATTCAAGTATCAGTTGCACATTCACCTAGAAGTGATTTTTTCCCGAGCCGTTTGGTTACAGAACGGAAATGGGAGCATTTAGGAGGGCAATTCAGAGATGTGAGATTGGAGAAAATGGAAGGAAGGAATTTTTTGCATAAAATGGAACTACTAATGGCAAGTTTGACTAGTAGTTCATAAAAATGTACAGTATTATATAGTTAGGTGTAATAAAATTTGTGTTTAAATGAGTTTTTGATGTTCCCGCCTTTATTTAAATTCTATGTATAGAGAATTATAGTAGCTTTGTAAAGTTAAAACTTTTCAAATGTAAATTTAATTAATAGCTTATCGACATTCATTTACTATTTTTATTATAACTGTGTGTAAACTTATATTCTGAGTAATTTGAGTTAGTTTTTGTAAATTTAACGCAGAGTGAGTTTTAGTTATATTTTATTTTTGTTGTTGGTAGTATAACAAACCGCTAACTTCTGCGCATCTTACCTGAGCTTACAACTTTCATTTCCTCCGCAGCCATCGTCGTCACAAATTGTGTTACCAAAAAATTCTTCGTAAATCTCCGCTTGATCAACGCTTCGACTTTTGGGTAACTAATTGTAAACCTAATATCTCCGTCATCGCAATCATCGTTTTTATAATTTAATTAAAAACCGTTTTGGCTGCGAATATCGTCCGTTTTCTATAAACCCTATAACCGACGCCTATCTCAATACACCCGCCATTTTGTTCTATAAAATACACAATTTGGGTACCCGCAAAACAATCGCCGTTGTAATTAATTAAACAAAAACAAAATGCTGCAAAATGTATTCTTCGCAATCGTTTTGACATTGTACCCAAATCGCTGACCAGTACGATTTCGCCCAAACGTCTGCTAAAAATTTGACTATTTCTACGCAATGATTCTACGTTCCACAGAACCATGGGTGAACGAGAAACTTCAGGAAGTGCAAGAGTCTACGTCGGCGGTCTAACAGACAGCGTGAAGAAAGAAGATCTCGAAACGGAATTTGAAAAATATGGCAAATTGAACTCAGTTTGGGTTGCCTTCAATCCACCCGGCTTCGCTTTTATTGAATTTAACAATCACAGCGATGCTGAAACAGCATGCGATAATTTGAATGGGACCGATTTCTTAGGATCCAAGTTGCGAGTTGAAATCGCTAGAGGCAAGTCGAGAAGAGGGGGTGGATTTAGAGGAAATCGCGGCCGATCAGGACCCCCATACCGTGGAAGCGGCGGTGGATATGGAGGCGATAGAGGTTTTAGAGGAAGTCGAGGGTCAAGACCTAGAGGACGCTTCGATTCCTACGGCGGCGGAAGACGAAGCGATGGCGAAAGATATGGAAGAGATTTCAACAGAAGAGACAACTATGGAGGTGGCAGAGGCGGTGGTGGAAGAAGATTTGATAGTAATTCTAGATTCAGATCAAGATCGCCAGTTAGCAGTGCTCAAAGGCATTAACTTATAACTAGTTTTAAGCATTTTCTTTTAAGATTTCCATAGTAGACTGGGGTATTATCAAATAGAAACTTACAGGTTTCTTTTTGATAAATAAAAATAATTTTTAATTTATATTCTAAATATTTTTTATATTAAGTTAGGTGTGATGTGTTTACGCAGTCTTTTACACGATTTTGCAATTTGTGTAACTCCAGGATTGAGTAATTGTTACATCTGTTATTGGTGTGTGAATACTTCAGAATTCTTGCAAAATTAAAGAAAAATACACTAAGATGAGTTTTTTTCAGAACCTTGGAAGTGACATTTTTAATGTCAAAATGGCACGTTGAATGACATGTAATGTCATATCATAACCTCACTTTATATTAAATTTTTTAATCAGCTTTGATTAATAATTCAAGTAAATCAATTTATAGATTGTTATTGCAATATTTGATTTATACTAATTACATGCTTCACTGCACTGCGCAGCCGTCCTTTATATTTACTTACATTCAAGGTTACCCATTTCTTTAATATTAACATCTATCAATCAATAAAAAGCCGGTTTCAATATAAAATGAATGTTAGTCTGTTTAAATCTCAGAACAGTGTCAAGTCTTTGTGTGATAAAATTATCAGAAGAAGTTTACAAACAACATCAGTTCTCAACATGCCAGCCAAGGTAATATATAGCCACTTTTTCCTAGGTTATGTAACTCTGTAATCTTAAGATTGGTGACTCTCTCCCCAACGTCGACCTTTTCGAAGACGCCCCAACAAACAAAGTAAATTTAGCCCAATTAGCATCCGGCAAGAAAATAATCGTATTCGCAGTTCCTGGAGCTTTTACACCTGGATGTTCGAAGGTAATAACTATTTTTAATTATTCCTATTATTAATTAATTCCAGACCCATCTCCCCGGATATGTGCAAAAAGCCGATCAATTAAAAAGTCAAGGTATTGATGAAATTTTCTGCGTTTCTGTAAACGACCCATTTGTTATGTCTGCATGGGGTAAAGATCAGAAAACAGCTGGTAAAATCCGATTGTTAGCTGATCCATCAGCAGCTTTTGCTAAAGCTTTGGATTTAACAGTCGATTTGCCACCTCTAGGTGGTGTTAGAAGCAAAAGATACTCGATGGTTGTTGAAAATGGTAAAATAACATCGATCCAAGTCGAACCTGATGGCACTGGATTATCCTGTTCTTTAGCCGACGCCATAAAATTGTAGACATTATTTTAAATAAATATTTTAGTCAAATGTGACATTTTAATTATCAAAATTTCTGTCAAAATGACCCTTCTAGCAAATTTCGGTTTAAAATTTTTGTCAAAATATCGGTTTTCAACATCGGTTTGTGTTCCACCTCCAGAAGAACCCATTGTAACTCTTTTAGATTCTTATAGCACAGTTGGTTTAAATCTTGCTTTATTATTAAAACAAAATCCATGTATTAAAGAACTGCGTCTTTTCGACGAAGAAAATAGCACTTTTCCTCTAGCTCAAGACTTGAATGGCATAGACACCCGAACAGTCACTAAATCCTTCAGTTGCAAATCATTAAAAGAAGCAATTAAAGGCGCACATGTTGTCATTTCGACTGGTGGCTGCCGTTGTAAACCATGCCAAACCCAACAAGATTTATTTGAATCAAACTTAGATAACGTCCGAAATGCTGCGATTTTCTTAGCTGAATTCAATCCAAACGCGATTTTTTGTATAGCGAAACCACCTGTTGAAGCGTTAGTTCCAATGGCTGCTGAAGAATACAAAAAAGCGGAAAGTTACGATCCGAGAAAAATAATTGGAGTTACAACTCCTATTTCTATGATTGCGAATACAATAATAGCGAAGAGTGCTCAAAAAGATCCTGCCTTTGTCCTGTGTCCTGTGATTGCAGGTATGAGTGCCAAGAGTATAGTTCCTGTTGTTTCCCAAACCAAAACTAACTTACTCCTGAGTATGAGTTTTTATAAATCTCTACAGGAAAGTATCGCCAATGCTGAAGAAGAATTGGTGAAACTTGACGGAATGTTTTGTTACTCCAAAGCAGTAGCAATTTCAAGATTTATTGCTTTGGTTGTTAAAGGACTGAAAGGTTGTACGAATTGCGCGGAATGCGCTTTTGTGCCACAGACTGGACACATCGGGGAATTTCTGCCGTACATGTCTTCGATAGTAAAATTAGGTAAATTTATAACGACGTTTCGGAGTTTTATTGTGTTTTTTCAGTTAGACTTTGAAAGCTCTGAAGAACAAATAATGAAAATCCGAAACGTTTTAACATATTAAAAAGAACTGAAAAAATTGAATCAAGGTCCGGCTGGGGTTGCATCCACTCACATGCCAAGACTGAACGACATCGAAATCGCGAGTCTCAAAGACGCTGTTCCATACATTCAAGACAGTATCCATCTGGGAATGAGTTTTTTGCAAGGTGACTACCCCTTGTCTTGCAAATTCAAACCAAAGAAGGTATGCGACGAATTGCTTAAACAAAAAATCCAAGAATCCAATATCCACGCAAGGAAATAAAACTTGTGGTTGTAAAATTTTATTAAAGTTTAGTGTCTCACTTTGTTTTTATTTTTATAATGACTTGAGACAATCAACGGACTGCCAGGTCGCCCCAATTTGCTTGTCTTCGAAAAAGTGCTACTTTCTTTCTTCAGACAAGATTTCAAAGGATACGACCCTCCTTTGATGTAATTTTTCGACGCACTTTTCGCTGATTTCCGATACAATCTTATACATTTTGGTTGTTCAAATCGTTCCTTCTCTTCTTGTTGCTTTTTAACATTAAGAATAAAAGAGTCGGTGTGTTTAAGAAACTTGTTGTCTTCTTCACATATCGGTTCAATTTGCGCCGATTTCTCTTCTTTCGGAACTAACAGACTTTCATCAGTTTGAATCTCTTGAGATCGACTTGAAATTTGTTGAATTTTCGGGATTTCTTCCGATGGATACACTTGAATTTTCTTTTTTAGAAGAGGAGTGGCACTTTTAATAATTTCGATTTCCGGAGGTGGGATAACTGGCGTTTTTGTTGAACCGTTTCTTTCCGGTTTCCAATTTGCCCAATAACTTTCTTCTAATTTTTCCATTACAGCTTTTTTCTTCTGTTTTCTAATGCGCTTTTTCGAGACGAAGTCACCATGCTGTTTCTCGTTAATTGGATGGATATAGATGGGACATTTCTGATTGGAATTTTGCGCTTGCAATGAAGGATTCTTATTTTTGGGATTTGCGATTGTTAATTCAAAATCAGGAGGCAAATTTTTATGACGAAACGGAACATGATGATCCTAAAAGAATAGATTAAAAATTTAATTTGAATTGAAAAAAGTTTTTACATATTCCTCCGGATATAATTTCAAGGATTTTGCATTATGTAATTTAGGACATTCCAACATTGAATACGCCATTATTTTTTAGACTAACATTAATGAATTTTTTTGACAGGATTGTTGACAAAAATGATCGATGACTATCTGATGATAAAAAATATTTATTGGGTTATTTTTTTTGTTAGTTATTAAAAGAATTCTTAACTTAGAATATGTGTATTGCAACTAAGTATTACAACGTGCAAAAATAGTCATACAGAAAGTGAATTTTTCTATATGGCTATTAGTTTTTATCACAAGAATAACGATTATTCACAACTGCACGTAACGGTGCAAAAATACTTAAAACATATCACTGTTCTTTACATTTATTACCCATTTCATAGGTAGATTTTAATTTAATCACAAAAAATTCGAGAAATTAGTGCAGTAACATTGATCTTTACAAAAATTTATATAGTCGAGCTAGAAATAAATTGCGCATTTAATACAAAACCTCAGCTTTTTTCTAGCACAACTATAGTTATTATTTTTTATGTATTATACTTGTACCCCTACACACAATATTTTTTATATAAAAAAAATTATATGTTTTCTATGCACATCCTCTAGTAGTATCTACTCTGATTATAATACAATTTTTTCACTTCACTCACACACAATTTAAAAAAAGTCTTTCAATTTGTTAAAAGTCCTACTTTAACAAAACACTAAATTACACCCACGTTGAATTTATTTTTGATTTCACCAATCCATTTGGCAGTTACCAATGATAGCTAGTTGCTTTGTATTTTTCATACTCTTCTGAATAATATGGCAACAACATGGCTTTTAGAATCATTATCTATTTTAAAAGTTTTGTTAATTTTGAAATTTATCCAAAAATGGCAGTAAAATATAGAATTTAATGATTAAAGGCAATGGATTTCATCAAAACTTTTAAAATTTTTATCAACTTAAGCTAGTGCAAACAAAAATTTATTTACAACAACCTCAAGTACGCAAAAAATTGCACATAAATTCGTCAATTTTGGTAGAACTCAATAGGCCTAAAGTTGTATTGTTAAATATATCTTCCTAAACTCTACTTTTACAACATTAAGTTACTGAAGATTGTACGCTGCCTCATAATATTGTCAAAAATTTAGGCAAAAAGGCCGATCTTCAGTAAAATAAAAATTTAAGTCATCGTGTATGTTAAAATTTTATGTAAATCTCCCACATTGAACTTGAGGTGATTTGATTTAAATTATTTACAGTCACAATAAGCACTAAGTTACAGGCCACCATTTTTTGAAATTGAAATTCTTCATTCGGTTGAAGAGTCTGGCCATAATGTTGGTAAACTGCTCATGTATGGAGTTTTGGACAAATCACAGGGCGATGGTGAACGCCCTTTAAGCTCTTCTCACCAACAGAACACTGAAAGCTCGCCTCCATGGTCTCCACTATGACGCCAAGTTCGCACAGAACGAGCTTTCAACTAGAAAACAGAAAAAAAATTAAACCTTGAACTTGATGATGATAGGTTTGAAGCGATGACGCAACTTTGGTAGATTCAATCGAACCATTGCTATTTTATGCTAATCAGAACAATAGGTAGTCAATTTTTAAACAATTTTATGCTAATTGGAAGACCTTCGGATTGGAGAAAGATCACAATCAAATAAACACACTGGTTCGAAAAAAAAAAATCTAAACATTTTAAAATAAATCGCGATTATAAGTGAGTTTCTTATTAATATCCTCTATTTGATTTGTTGCAGCATAAAATTTTATTTTTATTTGGTGAGATGGAAAATTTCCTATCGGGTTTGTTGCACTCTAACGAAAGAAATTGACAGGAAATTTAAAATGTAACATTATTTCAATGCAATTTTTTCAAGATTATTGAACATACAACAAGAATTTTGTTATTTTTATAATTAACAAAAAAAACCAAAATCAGTAGGCTTGTTTTGCTCCAAAAAAAAGACGGTACTAAATGTCAATGTGATTTTTTTAGAAAAATTGTGGATTTAACTACATTTGAAGCTAAATTTATCTTGAAAAGCAGTCAATTAAATTGGATATACCTTTCTTTGATAAAATTACAGATTATTGTTAGATCGATTTTAGTCAAATGTCAAATGTAGACAGTGAAAAATTGACAGCTGTTCCAACAAAAGTCATGCAAAATTAAAAGTGAAAATTTATAAAAATTATGATTTTATTACAAATAAGTAAGTTATATGGGTTATTTACATAGTTTTTTAACTTTTTCGAAGAAAGTTTCAGGTAACTTAGATGAAAAACTTTGTTTCAAATGTTTTTATTATAAAGTAGCAAAATAGAAAAGAACGAGTTCTTTCCAAACTATTAGTAGACTTGTTGAAGATTTTGGATTTTAATAAGTGACAGGATCCTGAAAAGTGAATTAATTATAAGGTCGGCCTAAAATCATCAAAAATACAAGAACTTGGAAGGAAATAGTAAAAAATGCAAAAGGTAGGTTATGAAACTTTTTTTGCAGAATTTTTGAGTTAAGCAAAATTTTATACTCAGAACTAAATGTCTATAGTAGGCTGGGCGATTGTTTCAGAAAATTCTTAATAAATGTCAGCTATTTTTTGATATAACTGTGAATTTCGGTATTCATAAAAGTACATTTATATTAAATGTCGGTTAATTGGACTGTGATTCAATTGTGATTAGATTTTTTTGAATAAAATTTGCAGATTATTAAATATAAAAAGGTTTATTTTGGTAATTGAATATCAAAAGTGGGTGGGGTATTAGTTGACAGTTATTCCAACAAATGTCAATGCAAAGTTGAAAGTAAAAAAACAAGAAAAATGTGAAATCTATTATGAATAAAAGTAAGTTTTTATAGATAATTAGTAATTTACTTAAGACTGATTTCATAATGAAAATAAAGTCTCTTTTAACTTAAGTGTGACAGCCTTAGTCTAAACGTCATTTAAGTTAAAGGAGACTTTAATTTTATTATGAAATTGGGTCTTGAACTATTTTTCAGCTTTTTTATAAAAGAAAAAATATACAGGATGTTTTATAAAGAATGAACCATATAATAATAGTTTCTGTCATGTCATGTCAAAAAAGAAACACGCATTATATCGTATGTTTATTATAATTTTTGATAAGCAGTGGCTATTTAAAGATTCTAGAATCTAGAAACGTAGGGCCCAAATTGATTCATATGATGAATATCTGTATGACTATGATCAAAAATTCATGACACTAACAGTAATGACATTTATTAATCTATCAACCAATTTGAAATTTTTGCATTCCAGGGCCACCGCTTACCAAAATTTATAATAAACATATGGTAGTAGAAATGGGATTTTTCTTTGACAGTTCGCATTTTCCAATTAATACAGATTGATTCAAGTTTCTAGTGGAAAACAAAATTTTTCGAAATACGTCATAAGTCAACGTTGCGTTTAGAAAAATTATTTGCAATGTCCGTCTAATATTTTATCAACTGTAGTCTTTGAAAATATTTCAAATGCTGTTTCACACTCCTAGAGTGTATTCCATGGAAAAATAATTTATAAATTTTGGTCAATTATTGAACAAATGTCAGTCATTCAAGTGCCATTTTCGCACACTTTTTTGGAAGAAACTTCCTAACCGTAAGAATGTTCTAATCTGATGATCAAAAATTGTGGTAAATTTGGATGGACATGGAACTGTCCCAATGTCTGCCTGTAGTTCGTGCGATTAGTTACAGAATTTAATAAAAATCAACTAAAACATCTAGAAAAAAATATCGTCTGCTTTAAGCTTCACATTTACATTTACATTTTTGTCGAACTGTAGGATGATACAGTTACACATACAAATAATTGTCAAAACACCAGAATGTATTATTTTTATGCAAACAAAAAATACCACAATGTCCACTGATGATGTCAGTGTTCGATTATCAGAATATTTCACTGAATTATTAGTTTGTTGTTCGTCACTCTAAAAAATCGTTTTATAATTTTTTAGACCAAACATCTGACATCAGACTCTGAGCTGCAAATCATTTTTTGTTTTCTTATAGTCTATTTACTTTCTTGAATTATTTTTTTTTTTAATATAAAACTGCCTAGTGTCAAGTTCAAGGTTTGAGATAATGAAGATTACATTTATTACACACATGGGAAAAAAGTATGAAAATTTGTTTATAGTATAATATTCTTTATTTATGTGTATCAAAGTTAAAAACTGTTATGAAATTGATAGATATGCGAATTACTTAACTTTACCAAATAATTAATCATTTAATATCATGTGAAAAAACAAATTATTGGATCACATGCCTTACACTATTATTATGAATAGAAGCCAGATGTTTTGCACTTTAAACCAGATCCAAAAGAAGCAAACATCATTTATATAAGATGATAAGAATAGTTGAAATTGTTTAGATTTTAACATAAAATTGTGAAAATTAATGCAGTTTTGTGAAAGTCAGCCAAAACATACATATACAATTTCTAAAAATAATTTCAACATGCATACAAAGACTGCTGCCAGTTTTGTATAAAATAAATAAAATGTATAACTGTCGATAATTCCAAATACATCGATAATGGTAATAAACAGTAACATGTAATGTTTTAATGTCAAATGCATTTCCATTCCATTATGAATTACACCCATTTTTCATTCCATAATCAATTGAAGCAGCTTTTTAAATAAAAATTATTGCAAAATTTGTGTAAAAGACCAGTTGTTGGAACAAGTTATAAATTCTTCCAAGGTTGTATCATTTTCCATTCAGTGACTTTCTTTGACCCACCATGATGCAATTTAGCATAAGTGCTAAGACATTAAATTTTTATTTAAACAAAAAATTAAGTAATGAAAGAGTTATTATCAAAACAGTCTGAGCCGCATTCCTAAATCTGTTTCTACTTTCAATTATATTAATTTTACATTTTAATTAATTTAAGCAGAATTATTAATAAATGTTTTGTTAATGTTGCAAAATCGTACGTGGATCGTTTTGACGGTGAAGGTTAAAACGTGTATTGAGGCAGGTTTTTTGTTTTGGCCTAATCACCGGATATTTGTTAATGTTGTTGGACCAGCTCCAAATTGTCTTCAATAAGAAATCAACGGATAGATGGCACTTTTATATACAGAGAATTTAAATTTATGTCTTTCTGTTACGATGGCTTCCTTATTGGAATTTAAGATGTTAAAATGTACTTATATTTCCTCTGATCACAAAGCATTGCTTTTCGATGGTTTCGTAACTTGTTGTTGCATAAGATGGTATTCATCAAGTTCAACATTTAAAGGAAGTTATTGTGAGAGTTGTAAGAATATTAATTAAGATTAATAACATGGGATTTATTTGACAGATTGAGTTTTTTATAAACACAGGGTGACCCAATTAACAAACTAGTTATAGTGAAAATTCATTTATTGTTTTAGTATTAAATCAATAACGATTGAAATTTTTTTCTTGAGAATAAAATTTTTATTTTATTTTATCTCTGAATAAAAAAAAAACAGATTTCATAATAAAAAATTGATAATCATTTTGCGAAAGACTAGCGCACATGTCCGTCAAGTCAGTCTTATAAAATATTAACAGACTTGTTGAAGTGGCACTAAACCATCGATTTTCACACAAAGCGGCCGTACACTTTGATGAAGTCATCTTTATATACTATGAAAGTTATATTTTTATAGCACACATGCAAAGCATTCTTGCGGAATATGGCAAGGCCCAAAGTTCATTGCTATTTACAGTGAAATGAATAGCGCTTTAAGGCAGATTTTTAACAAAACGCGTTCCTAATCCGGCCTTTACAATAGACGAGTTTAGAGGTCATTTCAGCGTGAATTTTTGCCAGACTCTCGAGAGCTTTTTAAATATTTCGAGTAGTGAACGCTCCTCCATACCAGTAATGACAAAAAAAAAACTCCGTTTCTTAGTTTTATTCACAAACCAAAAAAGTTCTTTACATTGGGGAAATATTTCGGTTTAATTAGTTTAATTAACGACATCCGATGAAATTATTTCTCGTTTTTAAAAATAAATTAAAACTTACAGTTCTTTTGAAATATATGTTTTCCCTCTTGGAACTATAGTAAAGCGTTTTCTTTTTTTTAAGTCAAGAGTGAACATAAATTTTTATACAAACGTTTCCTGAGAGAAAATTACTGTTTCAGGAAAATAGGAAATTGGTGGCAAAAAGTGTAGATAATCATTTTTGAATAAATAGTGACGAAGCGTAACTAAAAACTGTTTATCACATTTAATATTGCTCTAAATAATATTATAGGAGATAAATTATCAATTGTGCATATTAAAAGTTATCTTTTTAATAATAAAAGATAGAAAAATTCTAAAATCAATACTTAATACTGCAATGTAACTGGCTGATAAAACAATCAATATGTAATAAAAGAGCAAACTGTATGTATATTGAATAATCATTTTATTATACATATTTTAAAATTATCAACGTATATGAAATGGGAAAATGTAAATACACACCTACACCTTTTTTTTTACTTTCAAACAGAAAACACATAGCTAGCAATTTATATATAAATTGGCCGTAAACGTTTTCTGTGAGAAAATTGCAGTTTCAGGAAAATGGAAAATTGCTTGGTGTAGACGATAATTTAAACTTTCGACAAATCGATAGAAAAAGTGACCACACGATGAAAAACCATTCAATATTAATAAATCTATAAATTTTTAATAAACGCAAACGATAGCTGAATTTTCAATAATTCAACCATAATTATATGGGAGAAGAAAATGAAATGCAAATTTGAAAAAAGAGAACTCTTGCAATTTTTTATTTCTTTTTGAGTTATTTTCAGACGGAAATAACGACTATTGGCAATCGTCTGTCTGAATAATTTATTATGACACTAGTAAGGGTCATCTAATTGATGCATTCGAGGAGTTATAATTAAGCTACGAGCTATCATACAATTCACAATTTATATATTTTTTTTTTCTAAAAATGTTGTTTTTTCCTATCTTTCCAACCTCGCAAACTGCTTACGTAACGAATGTCAAAAAGATGATACGTCAATTCGTAATGAAATCATGCATAATGCAACAACTGCCCCTTTTCAATTAGTTATCAGTCAATTTAAGTCACCTCGATAACATTGAAAATGCATTAGGAAACATAAATAATTTGATACAAAATTAAGAAAAAAAAATCGTCTCTAAGTTAATCAAATCAATAATATGTAAAGTTTTAATTGCATTTTGCAAAGACTAATGCTTCATGAAACTATTAAACATTGCTTCAAAGTTGAAGTTAATATTCTAGTGTATTATTTGCTTGGCTAGAAATAAACAAGCAATGATCAATTTTGGAACCGTTTATTCATTAGCAAATGCGGATTTATTTGGGAAATTGAAATGAATTATCGAGCTTTTGAGTAAAATAAAACTAATCTAAAACTAATTGATGTTTTAATTAAAAATATAGAAAGTTTTTTAGAATTAATAATAAAAGCAATTCCATTGCTGTTAACCAACAAAAATCCCAAGTACTTTTTCATATGCTTTTTATTACCGATTTTATTAAATGGCATACTTACTCTAGAATTCTTTATATTGGAGTTGATGCAATTATTTTTCTTTAAATATAAGTTTTATTACAAATTTCTTTATAAAAAAACTTTCATGTATGAATTTTATGAATTTTAAACATCTTAAATTTACACAGGTGTCGACGAATTATAAGAGAAGAATGAGTAAATATACTTTTACTACTCTTTGCTTCAGTAAAACTGAATAATTATCTTTGAGTTGGAAAATTGTGTAAAAAATAAAAATCATTCCAAAGCCGCACACACGTTCATATTTTCTGATTTGCTTGTACAAACAGTTAAGTGTAATGAGTCACAGTTGTTTATTATTCATGTAAAAACTCTTTTTTTTTCTGTATTGAAAGAGTTACAAAGAACTATGTAATATATACATCAGGTTGAGAATTAATTCGAATGGACGGTAAGGTCAAGGTATTATAAAAAAATCATTTTGTGAAAAATGTATGAACTTAAAAATATTTTGAACGATTATTGTGTAGATGTTTGTCACGCAATCTATTTTTTTTTTGCTTCAATTTACTACTGACTAATGTGTTTGTTTCCTACCTTCGATTTTACTTGAAGAATAACATTGATCAAAATTAAAAGCATTTGTGAAATAGAGTTGAAGAATGGTGGTATAATTAATTGATACACTCTATTTAAAAAAATGACTAAGCTAGAGTCAACATCCTTATAACAATGAATCACTTGACTCTTTTAAAAAATGAAAATTTGAAAATCAAATGGTGCACTATATGAAGTCAATTTGCAGAAAAAATCTAATTATTAGCAACATAAATTACCTTTCCACCATATGCCGGAAATAAAATTAGAAAGTAACTTTTTCTAATATTGCTGATGTTATTTAATTTTTGTTAAAGCAAGAACTAATTTTCTCAATTTTTGATAAAATCTCTCAATGTCTTTTTACAAAAAGCATTCATATTTCTAAATTCATGTTTTACAATACAAATTTTGTTCCACTTATCGCGTTTCAAATTAACATTTCTTGCAAATTGCGTACTTGAAATTTAAAAAATTACCATTTAACATGTCTAAAAAAAATGTTTTTACGCATGGAGGCTTATAAAAGTTTGATAAAATGTGTAAAAGGAAATATGTTTACTTACATGCTGCATTTTTTCGAAATCCAAGTACGGTCGCTGTATATGCGCATGTCTCATATGTTTGGATCTTTTTCTGGGCGATTCTTCGAAATGTAATAATTTCGGTGGTGGACTCATAGATCGTCCTTTATTCATCATCATCGGTGTTTTCCGGCCTGGTTTAACCGCTTCAAGAGGAGGCGATGTACGAAATTGAACTGGCGTTGCCATACTAGCTAGTAAATTATGTACTTCCTCATCTGAAGAACCGGAATGTTCGATGTGTATTCCATCTTCTCCATAACATTTATGATATGGAGAACATGGTGATGATGGACTTAAATTACCATAATGTGACATATTTTCTTCATTTTCAGGAGTGTATTTATGACGAGAATATGAATCTCCAACTTGAGACCATTTACGTTTTTCAGGGAGACAAACTGAAGTAGCTCGAAGAGGACGTGTTGGACGTTGTTCTTTGTTACTGTTAATCACTTCCAATTCCTCTTCGGAACTATGGGGATCGTGTTGGTCGGGAGCAGGACTCTCCATTGAACAACCTGTATCGGCAGGAGAAACACTACACATGCGGTCTGACATCACTGAAACAAAAAATAAGGTAAGTAAGCAGCAAATTATTTAAGTTTTTTAAGCTTGTTCATGGTTAGCAACATTATAAAAATCAAATTTTCTTATTATTCAAATTTTGAACTTTATCGATCATCCAAAAACTAAAACAAAATTAAATCGAATCACTGCAATTAAAAATCATGAGTTTTTTATGGGACACACGACTAAAAATATGCAAATCAACAATGTTAACACATTTAATGGGTTCAATCAAACAAAGCAGTCAGTGTACGAAATCCAGTTCAGAATATTTGTTGCAAATTCATTTATTATTCGAAGGTTAAATATCCAACTAAAGAGTGTGGTTTCGTGAAATTTTCTGAAGTCTTCAAATCGATAATACTATATTTTTAAAGATAAATATTGTGTAACCAACCGGCTGATCTCTTATATAAAATCCCGACTAATCGAGATAAATTCCCAAATGCCATATGTGGTTATGAAACAGCAGAGATACGGCCCGTAAAGTCAGCGTAAACCATCGGCCGATATTCTTATCTAAAATACTCATAAAATACAAACTATCATGCTATCTCATACAATGCTTTGATATTTAAACAAAACTATAAAAAAATATATATATATAAAAATATTAACAAGTTTTCAATTAAATTTTTGCTACAGAAGTCTATACCATTTTTTTTTTTTTTAAATACAACCAACTATTTTCCCATCTTCAACCATAAATCTTGTTTTGGATTCTAAACAATGCACATACACCTGAAGGAACGCCATAAATCGAGAGATGTTGATGGGAGTGGTTGAAGCCACAATGCGAATAATAAAATTAAAAAAAAAAAGTAAAGCTTATTAATTAACAATGTCATGTATGCAATATGAATTTTCCAAAACCACAATCTGAACTTTACTGTATAGGTTTCAACTTCCATTTTCAGCAACCGGATACAAGTGGTTTTACAATTAATTGTATATTCTAAACGAGTAGATCATGGGGCGAAAATGAGGGAAGGATTGGGTATAAATTGAAGAGATGAATGTTTGTTTTTTTTTTTTTTTTCTATTTCAAAGATACTACTTTCTTCATTGGTATGTTAAATTAAATGATAATAACCGGTCTTCTGATCTGCATAATAGATCCACACACAAATCTAGAATATTAATATCATTCAGTGAAATCTGAACTGAAGAGAATCTTCAAAGTCAGCATTGGTAATTGAATGCAACTGCGTTGTTAATATTTTTTTAGTTTTTCAAAATTCTTTTCTTTGTTTGGTGATTATAACCGATAAGTAAATCCACAATGTTAATTCTCTTAATAAGATCAATCAATTAAACAAAGCAGTCAGTGCTCTAAATCCATTCTAGCAGCAATTGGAAATATATTTCAAACATCAAGGTCACCTTTATAGAACAAATTGTTAAATATTTCATCAATATTTTTCTAAGAAATTTATTTTACAGTCTATTGTTACAGCAACCAGTTAGTCCAGAAAACAAAATTATTTTTCGAGAGTAAGATTTATGACAATTTTTTTTTCAATTCATAAACTTTTATGTTCTCCTAATTATATACTTTGTATTCGCGTCATGCATAAAAAGTAGCAGATGTGTATAGTAGAGAAAATAATATTTAATATTCTATTCTGTCAACGCAAAAATAAATACAATTTGTAAATTTCCACAAGAATAAAAATCATAGATTATGGACAACCTTGACCATGATTCTTTTGAAATATTTTCGTCACACTTGGACGAACTGTTATATTGCATTAATTTGGTTCTTGTTACAATAACGTAAATTTTATCTTATTACAGAAGATAAAACTGAAGTGTAATCGAAATTGTGGACATAAAAAGTGTGATATTTTTGATACCTCAACACCAATTAATAACAATTTAAGTTTTTTTCTGATTAAAATTTTTTTAACGACGATCAATATTTCATGTTATGCGTGATTGCGCCTACTTTATTAATAAAATAATTAATTTCAGCGCACAACTGAATTAAATATTTTTATAGAATTTGTTTTTTTAATGCAACTTGCAGACGTCTAATGTAGTAATTTTTGAGTGAAAGTCGTTATGGTTGGTTTATTTCTCATTGTAAATTTCATTGTCGTTCTTTTTTTTTTGCTTATTTAAATCGCGTTTAATGTAAAACTTACTTAGAGTAGTTGCAATAGTGAATTCTGTGCACTCGAATGGAACATCAAAATTGATAGACTAGTATATAGTGGTATAAAATTGCATTTTAGAAGAGGTTAATTTACCTGGGTTAGATGAAACATGATAGTTAAAATGCAATTTCTTAGGAGAAATAAATTTTTAATATAAAAGTTTGTTTTAATGTTGGGTTGGAACAGCAGTAGAGAAATACAGTTATTATTTAATGGAAATTTGATATTATGCCATAAATTATAACAGCAATTAAAGTTGTTTTTCACATTCACACCATAGTTTTCTAATTAATGAAATGGTATTTGCTGATTATTTGTACTAAAACGTTTTTCTTTTGAGAATTTTTACTAAAAAGGAGAAAGGACAATTTTATTTCTAGAGATTTTTTTTTATAGTCAAAAAGAAAAGAACGATATATTGTGTAACAAGTGTGTGAAACTAATTTTTTTCATGTGTATTTTTGCGAAAGACAACAGAATAAAAAAACAATACAGGGCGTATCTTTTAGTTGAATTATTAGAAGAATATCTAGAGAACCAAAAAATGTAACCGGTTGAAATTTTGATCATTTATGCTCAATAATATCTCTTTATGTCTTTAATTATTATCAACTTTGTGGCAGTTGTGCTTGCAGCGGAAATCGCTACTAACTTCTCATATGTTGTATTACTTTTTTTTCAAAAATTACAAAACTTTGTTAAAACTTTACCTATGTTTATTTTTGCCAACAGAAAAACAATAATTTGTCATGATTTTTACAATTAATTCCATTATTCCGTTACTACCGTATTCTAAATCTAGGTTTTATTCTGACCATATTTTTATCAATTCAATTCCATGATTTGAACATTTTATAAATAATGATCCGAAGTTTCTTTCAAAAGTGAAAACCAGTGGGTAGATACACTGGGTGTCACACATGATGCATTTAGTAATTATAATAGATATATTTAAACAATGTAGAACAAAGTACAACAAATAGAACTGAATGTAAGAAGTTAAGAGAAATAGAAAGACCAGACAGAAAAAAATTATTGCAATTTGTAAACCAGCTCTTCCCAACTGTGAATAATATAAGAACGAAGTTTTTTCAACAACAAAACATAAATGTGCTATCGCATTATGATGAAATGTATTTTTTAAATACAAGACATTATGGATATCAATTGAAAAATTCTGAATAGGCTGAATTTAATTTAGGGGCAGGCACGTTTCGATGTATGGTTAAATTCATATAACTTTTTATTTACGTCACAGGAACGATCGGTTAAGAAAAGATAGTAGTGTTCAAAAAAGGCTTATTTTCATATATCGCCAATTTTTTTGCGTTGTTGCGATCAAGAATGACTGAATCTTTTGAAAATAAAATATTTAACGCAATTTCGAAACGTCAGTGTCAAAATATTTTAGGTTACCTTAAGAGAATTAAGAATTTTTAAATTTGATGAATACTAATTACAGAATGTATGAAAACACAATAAAAGTACGAACCGAAGATAGCCGGTTCCAATGTCAAAGTAATTTAGATGTTTAATACAAAAATTTTGTCAAAAAATATGAAAAGAAACACCAGAAAATTATCTCGTCTTGCAGTGACACCAACTTCATTCAAATTTCCAGTGCCGCGTTGATCACGACGTATTATCCTTTCGTTTGTTTAGTAAGTTACATCTCAGTTTATTTGTTTTCGATTAGTTATTTTTTCATTAATAAGCTTTGAACGTGAATTGGAAAATAACAACTCTACTCCTAAGCTGAATTAAATAGGTGAGGTGAACAATTTGCATTTTTAGAAACATGCTATTTTTTTTAACTTTTAGGGAGTACCAAATGCTTTAGAATTGTCTTTACTGAATATAAGTTCAGACGAATGTGGAACTATGTTCTACAAAAAAAACGTAACCGAAAAAAAATTGCAAATGACTTTTTTTTTGGATCTAACAGCTATCCACAATGAAATTTATATGTACAAGTGTCCCAACGTATACGTATGTTCAATCATATTTGAGATAAACTTACTTATTTTCCAAATATTCCATTTTCTTTTGGCAAAAGATAATCGTTAATTTGGGAAACACTGTTTTGCAGTTAGATTTGATCAAAAATCTTTGATTGAAAATTGAAAAAAAACACGAAAAAACAATAGTTGTTTCTAGTAGACAATCGTAGTAATCCTGATGCAGTTTCAATAAATTTGTGGATTTTGAGTAAATTTATTTCTAGAATATCACTTGCTGATACATAAGAAGAAAAGAAAACATCTGGATTTTTTTTTTATGAATATTTTGCAATTTTCTGGTTAAGCAAATTGAATTTGGATTTTTTACTTCCACATTTTTAAAGCCACCTGTATAAAAATCGTTAGTCTTTAAGTATTTTCTATAATTGGTCAGACAAGTAGAGCAAAATTTTATTTTAAAGCAACATGTAAGTCTAAAAATTTTAAAAGAAAAATTAAATGAGAAAGAATTGTTTAAAAACTGTATAAAATAGAGGTTATGGAGAAATTTTGGAGAAAATTGATTCACCACAAGTGTTTGATCAGAATGAAAACCATGTATCACATCTGGACTGGCTTTAAGGGCTGTTACAAGTATTTAGAAACAAATTCAGAGCTGATGTTGATGCTAGAAACCTTTCGGAATAATCACTCATTCAACGTAACAACTAAAAAGTATAAAGTTTAAAAAGAGGACAGTGAAAAGAAAACTTCATCAAGCAGATTGAAATAGAAGAAGAGTAGCGACTGGCTCTTGTTCATAAAATTATAAACACAAAAAATCGAAAAATAAAATTTATATTAATCTCAATCAAATTTTGTATCACGCTATTATATGTATTATTAATTTGAAAATATAAAGGCTTGCACTAATATCAATGAAGATGGTAAAGATACAAAAAATGTAATTTTTTTGTTCTTCGTTTGGGAGATAAAAGAGCTTTTAGAGTGACCAATCTCAGAAGCTTTCGCCTAGGCATAGCGCTCACAGTAACAGCGTTACTAAATAATAAAAAATAATTCAGTTTTACAATAATAGCATCCGTTTCATCTTTTCCTGTTTCCTCAGCAACGTACTGTGTTCTTGTGTTCTTCCGGCCAATATCTTGAATGAATTTTATGTTCAGAATTGCCTGGACTATATGTACCTTTCCGGTGGGGAGGTAGTTGTGGAACGCCCTGTATTTCCATCTACATTAACATGTATAAAGTCAATATAAGTATGTGATGATTTTTTTTGCAATAGTTTTGGTGTTTGTAATTGACAAATAATAAAAATCTTGGAAATAAACTAATTTTGAAAAGATGTGGCATCGTTGCTGTGACGGAAACGATGACGTAATCTAAAAATTATATGAATTTGACTGTACTGATATAATGATATGAAGTCTATTGTCAAATGTTTTCACTAAAAATTCAGCTGTAACTTCTCTTCAAATTTCGATTATTGAATAATAGAATAACAAATAAAATAAGGGCAAGTTGGTTTAAAAGTTAGTCTTCTGTTTATAACCAATACAATAAAGATTGCATTGTTACCGCGGACGCAAATAATTTATGATTTTAGATCCTTCAGGCAAGTTTCTTAGACCGAAAATATACGACAGTGACAGGTAAAATATGATAAAACAACGCAATTTTTATTTCAGTAATCATAAACAGAGCAGTCAGCCTGTCCTTATTCTATTTGAAAAACTTTATTTCAAACAATTCAGCAATAAACTGTCAATTAAATATTTAACTGTCGGAAAATCATTAGTTAGTTTAACTACAAATATAACAGTCTGTTAGCAGTGTTAACTCTAACTAATGTTGGTGAATCGAAACAAAAAATCCAACTCTCTGTTGAGGATTTATTATTCCTAATTTTGGTAAAAAATATTAGTTATTTCCAATGTAAAATTTCATAATTTGGTGAAATTTTTGGTATTTTGTTGGAGTATTATATTTTTTGTATTCTCTTAGTCGAAAAATGGGAAAATTTTGATAAAATGTGTCCAAGTTTTTATCTGTGCGTAAAAGTGTATAAAATGAATCGCATAGAAATAATAAAAAAAAATCTTCATTATCAAATTTTATCAGTTCTTACAGAAAATGTAAACTCTTTAGTTATGTAAAAGGGAAGTGAACAAAAAAATCTTCTCTTACATGATTTCGTAATTTATTCGAAGCATTATTAAAATTGCGAAAAGTTGAAGCTAATTCCTCTCTTCTCATCCAACAGACATACGTCAAATTAATTATTAAAGCCTAAGGCGCCAAACGCTAAATCTCTAATTAAGCTAATTATTGCCTATCTGTGTATTATTTCTGATCTAATTTCCATTTCGCAAACGTTGCAAACGGATAACGATCGACTTATCAAGTTTGTATAACTAAACACAAATTGGTGTATATGTATAGTATATGTTCAAAGAAACACTAATATCATAGTTGATGTTTAATTGGAATAATCCAAAACATTGATTTACATTAATCAACAACAATAACCACTTTTATTTTTGCTACTGAATAATTAAAGTAAAGCTTAAGTCATGTAATTTTTTTTTATTTCAATCTTATTCACGTACTTAGTGTTGGTGTAAATATTTTCAGTTAGACTAGTACGTTGATGTATTGATCAGTTGAAAAGAACAAAGAACGAGTTTTTTTTTTAATAAATGAATCATTTTTTAAACTGGAAAATCTGGTCAAGGAAAATAATAAAGTCAAAAAAATTGAATAATGTTTCAGCTACTAGAACAGAGATGGCGCTCAAAACATGCATAATTTATTATAAAAAAAAATATTTCCATCAGATTAGGATAAATTATAATATTAATTAATTTATTCTGTTGGTAACTATGACTGATTGTCGTTTAAATAAATTATTCGATTAATTCAAAGCCCCATCTAGTATTTGCAAATGACGAATTTTATTAAACGACTAGAGTCCACATAAAAGAACAACTCTAGTTAATTTTCCACTTTAAATTTATGAAATAAAGAAACCAGTGGATGAATGCTAATAAAATATTAAAAAAAATATATAAAATAGACCAAAAACAGAAATGAGTATATAAATATTTTGAACTCGGAAGAATTATTTTGTCGACTACCTGAAACTATAACTTTATTTCTATCTTGCGGAAAGATCGTTACATTCACGGATAAATTTAAACAAATGGAATTCAGAGGATTCTGAATTAACTACAGATATGTATTTTGATAACTTGAGGGATATTAGTAATAATAATATCAAACTGAACTGTTGAGTTTTATTAAAACTATTTCGAAAATTACAAATATGCTTTATGTTCAGTTGAATTATTTCTATTGTGATGAAATCGCGTATTGATAGTTTGACATGACTAAATATTGAATTAAGAATATTTGTTGGAATACGAAAAAAATGAAATGAATGAAAAAGAAAAAATAGTTGAAAGTTGAATTTAAAAAAAGGCTCATTCTGCCCAGCTAGGTAGTTTGTAGCCAGTATCGTTTTGAATTGACCATTCATTTTCAGCTCGATCCGTCAACTTTATCATCGTGAAAATATCCAATTTTCTGACTCGTTGACCAAAATAACTCTTTATGCCCATTTGCACCATTTTTAAGTCAAGCTTAAGCAATGCTCAATTGTATTGTAACATAACGATTGTATTCAAGTCGAAAATAGTTTTAACTTTGTGACGGTACAAACGGCCTTTAAAAATACAAAATTAGTTCCTTTACATGAAAACCGCCCCCACAACAACTTTCAATTGCTTGAAATTCCACATTTTCCTTTATAATAAAGGAGAGAAAAATATAATAACTATAGTTGTAGTTTGAATGAAATTTGTTGAATTTAATGAGCTCGTTATATCCCTATTTTCCAAGAATCTTGTATTCAATAATAGTTGGTAAAGAGCTTTGCTAACTTTGACGGTAATAATATTTAAATTCCAATTAAAATAGTCAATACTACAAATAATATAAAAAATTCCATTCGCAGATTATTCCCCGATAATAGAAAGAAAAATTAGCAGATGATAATTTTGACCGATTGTATATGCACTTAATGAAATTTGCTTACTCTTAATAATTAACAGAGGTCATGTTCGATGCACTACTATTAGAAAAGCAAACAGTTACACAACTTCAAAACTGGTTCTAAAAATATTCGAGACTTGTTGCCGCTACCTTTACTTATCATAACTTGTACATTTTTTTTTATCAAATATTTCTAGTTTGTACAAGTGCCAAAATTATTATTTGATAGTAATAAATGTGTAATAATAGTGGAATTATTCAATAGTTGGTATAATATCGCGAAACAATGCAATAGCAAAAACAATGGGTAATAAATAATAATAGATTACTGTCGACAGTTTAATAACAATAGTAGAAAATTTACTCATTTATAAACAAATAATTAAAAAAAAAAAACAAATTTAATAAAACCAACAATTATAAGTTTAATAATCGATTAATTTATTTTTAGAGTATCCAATTTAAAATTCTTTAGAACTTTGGCCAAAACTCAAAGAGCAGCGACATTCAAACAATGAATGTTTCAACAAAAACAACAATTCTATCGTTTGCTTTTTTAATTTTAGCTACATTCTATTATACGATTTCTTATATGAAAAATTCGAAATGATGTTTGTTACAATTGTTCAAAAGCTTTTAAAAATTTATAAAAACAAATCATTGGCAAAGAATCAATTTAATGTCGTTTATATAAACGTAAACAAAATTTTCTGAATTTAATTTGAAATTCTTTGAGAAATATTTTAAAACGCATTCTTGCATTTTAAGAATTTAGATAAATTATAATTTATCAACTTTGGATAATAAAGATAAATTGGATTATAAGAGTATTATTTCATACAGGAAATAAATTCAAATATGTACTTAGTCATAATACTTGAGTATTATCTGATAAGAAGTAAATATGAACTTAAAAAAATAGAGATAAGGGGAGGGTTTATTTTTTAGAGACTTATGCCCATTTGTATCGTTTTCAAGTGAAACTTCAACAAAGCTTATTTCGATAGTTGCAATTGTGAAAACACAGAAACGAATGTTTTTAAGTAGACTTGGTTTCAAGTTTGTGACGACGCGAACGGTGTTTTAATCTTTTCAAGATTAAAATCAAAGTTTCCTTCAAAATTTAATCATATAATTATGATTACTCATTTTTCCATAAAAATATTTACTTAAAATAAATGGAAACAATACAAAACCTTGACCATTCCAAAAACAAAAACAAATTTTAATGTCTTATTTACAAGCAATTTTCTCTACGATTCCATCCAATTTTTACAGTTTCCAAATTTATTAAATCAATCTACCGAAGATTTTGAATAGTTTCAGGAACTGCTACTAAAAACACTCAAAATATATTGGAAGTTAATGTCTTAAAGATGATCGAATAATTTTTTTGTGTAATTACAAACTTAAAGAGAAAGTTAAACTTATACAAAAAAAATACGGAATTCTGTATAAAACAATAATCGTTTAGAAAAGCATTTTAACAAAAGTTGGAATTTAGTTAGAGGTTAACGATCTGCATAATTTATCCCGTTTGTTATACTACAATATTAAAAACAAAACAATTTTTATGTTTTTGTGAACATTTCATGTTCATAATTGAAAACATTAATGCATTTTTTTATTTAATTCATCAATTACATTCAACATTAATAGTTTCTAAAAGAAAGTAGTTTTTTTTTTTTATAATTTAAACGAAGCTATTCAAGCGACCAAAAAAGTACTTACAACACTCGTTTTTATGCCTTAATGAGATCATTATTGAATTAAATTAATGAATAGTTTAGACCAAAAAATAAATTTGCAACTTAATAATATTCGTATTTATAAATAAAATTAAATTAGTTTGGCAATTGGCAGAATTTAATTTGGACCAAGATAATTTAGAAACGATAATTATCTAAATTTTTTAGTCGTGAATTGGAATGCAACAAAATTAATCGTATTGGACTGAAAACAGTTTAATGAAAAATTAATTAAAATCGTAAAAATACAGAGTGATTCATGAAGACACAAGCGGCATATAGATATTCTCTCGATTCGATTATTAATTTTTGATTGATTACTCAAGTGAAACAAGAGTTCGATTATTAATTAGAATTGAACAAAATTCATTGACTAGGTATAAACAATTGTCACATTGATGGAATTTGTTTAATTCACTCGATGTATAAACATCTATTACTCCTTCCAAGTATTTCCATTTTTTATTGTACGGAAAACACGCATAAGCAAGCTGTAGAAAAACAGTTTTTACATACAAACCGTTCGATTTATGCAAATTTAAATAAATCGTGTTCAAAAAAAAATGAATAATTTTGTAAAAAGATTTTTTTAAATGAATCTATCAATATTTTATTCAGAATTGTGGTATATTTATCGATATTTTCAAATAAGAATTGTAACGTTAAGTATTTAAATATGAATTATTTTGAGTGTGGAAACAATAGGATGTAAATTCGAGAGTGATATTTTAAGCGTAATTTCGCATGGTGGAACGCTTATTAGAGCGCATTACCATTTATAAGAAAATTCGAGTAGTATATAATGGCTCGTTAAAGAATAATCAGCTTGTTACGAATATGAATTTTTTTTTTGTTGATAGAGAAGAATAGTAAAATTTGTTAAGTGTAAATAATGGTGACGTGTCTTTGGTTGCAAGAACAAACGAGTTCACCTTTGTGAATTGTGCTTATCGCAAATAGAGAAAAGCCTGCATGGGTCATGACCTCGCTCATGAAATCCATATTTAGATAGGGTAGGGTCTAGAAATGTGATGAAGCTTTAAGTTATAATGAAAATAGCATCAATTTTATTTTAAGAATAAGAAGAGTGAAAGTGTAAAAATGGACTTACCTGAAGGTAAGTCCGGGTCATCAATTTCCTCATCGGATTCGGTCCCGGAATCACGATCTTCATCAACCTAAACACAAATCAACAACAAATAAAACATAAACGAATTGACCCGGAGAGAACGCATTTTTATTCCGGCCAGCCGTCCCCTCGAAAGCTTTTATAAAAATCCAACCCGGAACATGCATTCCTTTGTTCCCGAGCTTTCGTACGGGGGCAGCCATTTTTCACTCGAAATGACCTTCAACGAGGTTAATATTGATAGGAAAATTGCATTAAATTTACACACCTTTTCGATGAAATTATCTTCGTTTATTGAATGCGTCCGGAGCTTATGAGTGAGGAACTTGAGCATATTTTCCTTACGGGATTTCGGTCCTAGTTTCGTCGCCACTTTGACGAAATATTTTTTGGTTTTCAAGAAAAATAAACAAGAAAACTTTTCAATTCACTGAAATTCGGCACCGATTTGCGAAGTCATCATCGAAGACGACTCCTAAAGACAACCGGTTTGCATTGCAAAAAACTTACAACAAGTAGATCCTCACTCCAAGCGAGACGTTCTACTACTGATTGTACGTCTAGTAAGTGCGCTGCGTGCCGTAAACACTCTATTAATACTACCAGGGGAGGACTCTACTAATCCTCTTTAAAGAAATTAATCAATACTTAGAAATATCTAAATTGAAACTATTAAAATCATTCGAAAATCTTCGATTAATCACTTTTTGGTCCACTTTTTTTATATAGAATTGTTATTTCCTGATTTTGTCCTTAAAAGCTTCAACCGACTCTACCTCTTAGCCGGTTTGGACTCGTCCGTAACCCATTGATGACAAAGGTAGGTCTGATTCCCAAGCGGTCTGTGATTGGTCTTCGTCGGTTTGTTATGCTCTCTTCTCGTCTACACAACGTTTTTCTTTCTCACACAGACAAGTTGCATAATAGCTTGCCTAACTTCACTCGGATGGCGTAGCGTAAGCTTAAACTACAAGTGTAAAGCTAGAGTGCGGAAAACCGGTCAAAGACTTACTCATACCAGAAGTGACATCTTAAAGTTATGTGCGTTAAACAAAGATGTAACATGTAAAGCTTTTCTTTACTCACCTATATGTGTTAGTATGCTTTCCGTGCTTTTCTCAACTGAGTACAGTATTGAATGGAAGCGGCAAATATAGGATTTCTTCTTTGTTAGTTGTTGATTTTCTATCGACGCCTTTTTTTGATAAGAGATTGCTTTCATGGAAGAATTCCTTACGTTGTTACTCAATGGAGTAAAATATAGTTTTCTACCTTATTAATCTTTTTTTTTTCGAATCGATATTTAACTAAAAGGAATACAATTAAGAGAGTAGCAGATGCTACTTCTTGAAAAAATCAGTGTTTAAATTTTATTGACTCTTTTTAGAAGTTTTACAAAATTATGATAGATCCAAAAGATAAAATAAAAGAAAATTATGATTTATCAAATTTGTCTTTATTGCTGCTTTGAATGACTTGTCTAAAATAACTGGGAAGTTAATAAAAAAATTTTATTCATATAAGACAGTAATTTTCTGATAAGAGATTGATTTAATAAACGCATTCCTTCCGTTGTTACACAATAGAGTAAAAATGTAGTTTTCTCTTACTTGTTCCAAATCGATGCTTTTAATTTAAAGAAGTATAATTAAGTCATTATCAATTGTGACATTTCTTTGGAAAATTCTTCATTATATTATATTGAAAATTCTTCTTCAAGTAACTGTTTATTGAAATGCCAGACGTTCTTCAAATTAAATAAGAGGAAAGGATTTTTTTCTTAGTGAATTTTTCGCAATGGAATTTTCCAAACATAAGAGAGAGAGTTATTAAGACCAATTTACATTTTCAGTACAATGATGTTTGGATTATTATTCAACAATTTTCGCTTGAGGAAAAAACTAAAATACTGTGTTATTAATAATAAATTTTAAATTGAAATAGTCTAATAAATTTACTTTACCGTTAGGTTTGCCAAAACTGGATGAGATCATAATCTTAAATTTAAATAGTTTTCATTTTATGTTAATAATATAGGCGTAATGTAAAAACAGAAAGGCAGATAACAGCATTTTAATTTGAGTGAAGTTTTTGTTGAAAATTGCTAGTGTAGTAATTTATTCAGGAAGATTTAGAATCTGAGTTTATTTAATAGTGTTTTTTGGTATAAGGAAATTGATACTTATACAGCTCTGTGCATAATTAAATTTGTTTTTACTGTTTAGGTTGGAAAATTTTATTTTTTGCTAATTTTGTACACAGATTTACAATTGTCTTGTCTATTCGAATTTGTAGAAACAATTTTTTCGACTCTCACAATTTTGGCATAATTTTTAACGATAGAGCTGCAGCTGTTATAAAACTATAATAATGCAGTCCTTTGTAATCATGGGCAATCACTCAAGAGAGCAAAAAAAGGCCACACTTTAGACTTGTCAAATTCATTTTAATAAATCAACAAGAAATAAAATCAAAAAAAAAAATTCAACATAAAATTGTAATACATTGTCAAAAATGACTCAAAAAGTCAAAATTTATACATCATTTCAATTATTTCAATAAAAATTGTAATTTAGCTAAAACATGAACACTTTTGGAAATGCGGGAATTTTGTTTCTAAAAGATTCAAGTACAATGTTTTTTGTAACAAATAATTCAAGGAATTTTAGGTTTAATATCACTACTTGTCATTGTGACATTTCATTTGATATGTCAGTATAGAAAGCACAAGTGCGGGAATTCGCAAATCCCGCACTATGCGGGCACTCAGGAAATCATTATTTAAAAGCAATGCATATAAAAAACACGTTTTAAATGTCACAAATTATGACGCAAGCCTAAATTTACAGCGCGAGCAGCAAAGTGATTTTATTTTAAGAAAAACAAATCTTAAAACTGAGGTTTTAAATTTTTTTCAAAATTTAAAGCTAGCAATTTAGTATTTTTTATAAAACACTTTATATATTTTGGCCTCTTAAGTTTTTATTTCCCAAAATCAGAAAAATGAATCAAAGCATAAATGATGAATGTATTTTGGGTTGCATTTAATTTTTGTAAATTCTTAAATGATTTATAGCCATCATTACTAATTAGTTTAATAATGAATAATTTTGCAACAAAATTTTGGTAGTTTAAACAAAAGTAAATAAGTTGTCAAACATTTGTTCCATGAATTTTATTTGATCTTCATTTTCTTGAATTTGAAATATTTCAATTGGATAGACAATTAAAGTGATTTTTAAAATAGCATTACATTAAAATTAGTTTACTGAATGTTTATAAACTTCAATTACTTTTGTAATTTATATAATGAAGTCTCTAAACATGAGGATATTTGAAAATTTCACAATTTTTCTATCATTCAGTATTACCTACAAATGTGGCGCTAATTATATAATAAGTCATATGATTGGCGATAAATTTTATAGATAAATCTGTTTGGTTCAATTTGAAATAATTCTCATTTAATTAAGTATTTCAAATAAGATAATAATATTTAAAACTTTTTTTATTTGATCATGTTTTCCTTCCAAAGGATAAATTAGAGGTCATTATTATAAAATTTACTAAATAAATACTTGAATCAAAACTGTCCAGTTTTTTTTAATAATTATCTAATGAAATAATAAAAGAATATGTCTAATCATCACTATTTTGTTATAATTTACTCAATATGAGAAATAGAATAATTCCATGTGGAAAACTTTGAGCTTGAACGTTAACTATTCTGTCTATAAGCAAAGCTTATTAGTAGACGAGAGCTAATGACATCAAATTCCAGCTTCGACCTTAATTGTAATAGCAAAAGACATGAGAGATCAACTTTTGTGTTTGAGGATTTATTAAAGGAGATTCAACCACAAATTACTATAAATCTATGAGAAAATGAAACCATTTTTTTAGTTTAATAAAAATAAATTAGTATGAAATGCGTTACACTTTGATGTTGGAAGGTTATCATAGAATGTGCGTATATTTTTTGTATTCACATTTTATCTCTATCTTTTGTTATTATAAATATTATTTAAACACATTTTTAATAACAGTGGATAAGATGAACCAAACAGAAGACTTAAGTCTTGTTATGGTTTTGTTGCTATCTTTCATTCTTTAGGCATAAACAAGGACATATTTAAAAAATTTGATATTTTGTATGGAACAAAAATTTTGTGATAATCTATTTCAAATTTAATTTATATTAAAAGTAGAACTGTTAACCTCTTACTATAATTCTTTTTTGATAAATTATTGATAATACTGATTCTAAAATACAGCTTTTCTGTAAAATCGATTTCTATTAAATAATTTACTAATTATGGATTGGATAATTGCTAAATTTCTCTATTTAAAAAAAGATCTCGTCTTTTATGCGATTTTACCTTGAACTCCTACGTTACATGAAAATTACAATGGGCGGTCTTTATGGTAATGTGGAATCTGATTAAATGGAAATAACTCTGCAAACATAAAGGATGCTTCAATTTTATTGTTACAAATCTAAACAGATGATAAATTTAAGCCAAAAATTTTCTATAAACATGTATTGAAAAATTCTTGCAACTCAAACCCCTGAAAGGAGGACAAATTTTAACATCAAAATTTTCAGTCAGAAGCGTCCCAGAATGTTTTGTGTTTTTGAACTGCTCATTCTATTGCTTTGGAGAAATTTCATTATTTATTATTTGATTGAAATTAAAATACTGAAACATTTTTTCAACAATCTTTTATTCTACAATAAATGTGTATATTTACAACGAGATCTTATTTTACGTTCTTAAAAGCAATTTTATCAAAATAACTATAGCAATTGCACTTTTCATACATTTTTCTTTTCTTCTACTAAATAACAGTCAATTGGTATAAAACGTAAAAAATTTTTAAATAGTTACTAATATAATCTAAAAATTAACGAACACATCAATTGTGATCTTATATTATAAATCGCATCTTCTAATATCACAATATAATTAAAAAAACAAGTCAGTCATTAATCACAAAAAGGCACTTCACATTGCTGTTTCCAGTGGTTGACTTTTACTTCGACTATACTCCGAAATCGGTTGATTTAATTGAGGACTTCCTCCAGGTGGTGTATAATCAAAATTCGTTTCTAATAAAACTTCACTTTTTGCTCGTACTTTTGGTCGAGGTTGAGGCACATCAAAATCAGTTTCAAGAATATTATTCGCTGACGATGGACGTCCATCATCAACTCCAACTAAACCAACTGTATTAAAATCAGGCGAATATTGAAGATTTTCCAATTTTTCCGAATATGTAGGTGACTGGATATTAAGTAGATTAGCGTTTGGGCGATCGCGACTATAAATTGGATCATAATTACGATTGAAATCTTCAATGTCTTTTTTTAAATCTAAAGTTGAATCTGATTTTCTTAATGGTAATGTATCATTATTATAATATTCACTGGGGGGATATGAAACACTTTGACTTCCAGTTGTGTCTTGCATAATTGGAGTTTCATCATTTGTACTATCTTGAACACTTTCAGCTCGCGATTGATAGTTGGAATTTGTTGCAAATGTTGAATTATCACGAAATCCTTCATTTTTAAACGCTAACTCAAAATTCGGTTTGGTGTATTGAGCATCGAAACGATTCGGTGATTTGTGATATTCTATTGTTGGACTATAAGCAAAAGCTGAAGGATTTGGATTATGAGCTTCGTAAATGTCGTAGGATTGATTGTCTTCAATTGAAGAAGTATAAGTTGATTTTTCCATACTGTCTAATGATCCATTTGTTATCATTTTTTTAGTTAAAGTATCTGTCGATCTTGTACTCTGCAAATAATTTTATTTAAATAAAAATCTAACAAACATTTTTCAACTTACCAATTGTGCAGCTTTTCGTCTGTAACTAGCATCAGCAAAACTTCCAGGTGCTAAACCAACAGATCTCAAAGAATGCAAACTTTGTCTAATACTGTTACGACGTTCAAGTCTTTGAGCTTGTCGATACTTTGATTTATTCCACCAACAAATGCCTATAATTCCGATCAGAAGGATAGCTAAAGCTAACGACGAGAAAACGGCTATTGTTACTAAATCATCAGTCAATGGTAGAATGCTGATGGAGACTTTTGTATCTTAAAAAAAAAAAATAATTAAAATTGAAAGGATTTAGATTAATTCGTACCTATTTCACATATAAATGGATTTCTTTGTTCACAATTATCCGTTTCGACTTTTTGATATGCAAACATTGTACATTCGTTAATTCTGTCAATATGTTGGACCCAGACTCTATCAGAGTACAAATACCATTGTTGTTGTGACTTTACAAATTGGTACAAATCAATGTAATTTAAGTTTCCCAATAAGTAAGGCATTGATGCATTATCCGCCTATTGAAGTAAATCAAGTTTTTTATTTAATTAAATCGACTTGCAAAGTTTACCTGACAAAACGCTTTAGCTTCATGGAAAGTCATCGGAGCTCCAATATAAATATAACAAGTTCCTCCAACTAAATCCCATCCTGGCGGACACTTTTGACTTTGTAAAATCGACTGATTGTTTAAATGGTACGGTGTGTAAATAACTTCAAGTAAACGAGGATCGTCACTTTGATCTTTAATTCGACCTCTGACACCCAACGTGTTGTTTAATCCCCAGTAATTGTAAGCAGCGTCAATTTTTGTATTCCATAATTGCAAAGTACTAAACAAATTATTCAATTATTAGATAAAAATTAACGAAATAAAAAAAAAAGCATGCAACTATCACAACTTTAAGCACAAAGCAATTTTTTAATTCACAAAGTCTAACTACTTTAACAATTACTATTCTAAATCTTACCTGTTGAATTCAAATCTGCATGCACCATGCAACATAAAACAATAAAAAAATGTTAGTGATGATAATTCATAAAGTGTTTCGATTAGATAATTATTTTGAAATTTTTAAAAGCCTCGCTTTATATGATTTTTTTTGAGAGCCAAAGTTACGATAATTTTGTTTCCTATAAGAGATGCTCTATTATAGGGTATTCCAACAATGTGAAGTATAATTTATGCTTTTTGGCTTGAAAATTTAGATATTGTCTTTTAACAAGTCACAATACAAACACGCTTTTTTAATGAAACTATGTATTTTTGTGTTGCAATTTTGGATGTAGCTTTCAGTTTTGATCAATTCGAACAAAAAATTGAATAATTTAGATCATCTAAACTTCAAAATTTAGAAACTCTTTCTCTCTTGCTGTTTTGTTTGAAAACGTATCGTTTTCGGATAAAAAATTAAAATGCGGAACAATGCAGTCACTGTTAGCATTTCAAGCAAGCATAGACTAATTTGTGCTAGAAAGTTATCAAAAATCTAATGCCAGGAGAGCCCTATAACTCTCTTTCAAGACAATTTAAAATATTACAAATTATATTGCTGAATGATGGACTAAAAAAGTTCTTTTAATACTCAAAATAAAATAATAAAAAACAAGATTTAGAATAAAATCTTGAAAAAAAGTATCATTTGTTATTCTAGTCTTCTTTGTCGTAGATCTGATAAGAAAAATATTTTTTCCATCGTCAACTCCATCCGTGGACATTGTATATAATTTTTATTTTAAAGGAACATTTTTTAAGATCATAAGAATTTTTTGCCTCGTATCACAGTCAAAAAAATTGTAAAATTTATTCTGTAAAATGAATGAATTGCCTTTTTAGCCAACACACACTCTGCAGAAGGTTAATATTGTTTAAAAATCTACAAAACTTGGGAAATGATGCGGCCAGAGCATAATGTTGATTTTTACGTTGAAATTATTTTTCTTTGAATCATTTCTATCATCTTATAAATAGAGCTGCTCTTGTACAAAAAAATCAAAGATTGATCGTATTAGCAAAAATCGTAAAACAAATTGTCAACTATAAAACAAAAGATTAAAATAGCGAAGCCTCTTTCATCTAATTCCATTCGATTCCTGCATATTCCTGACTTTATTCAAGAATCAGGAATACCAAGAACAAACAACCTACTCTAATAAAACTACGAATTTTTCTATATTCTAGCTTGAATTAATTCAAAGGATAACTAAAATAGTCTACTTACAAAGATCTGTTTACTGTTATCATTTCGTAATCATTATCAGGATTGAAAAAGATATTATCAACATAATGTTGACCAGCTGTTCCTGCAACAACTGTCGATCTGCTTTGATAATCAACAGCATAATTACTAAAATAAAAAAATAAGAAAAATTCAATCAAAATTAAATATACGTACTGATAGAATCCATTATGAGTAGTTGTTTGATAAATTGGTAATCTGACTTTATCAAATCCTGAAACTTCCAAATTTTGTAAACCAACATTTCTCTTAACATAATTCAACGTAAAATTGGAAACGACTTGTTTAAGTACAATATTGTTATGATATCTTGCTACATTTCTCGTGAAATAATTCCGATAAATAATAACTTCTTGATAGGGTGAAGATTGTCGTCCTTCGATGTACAAAACGGGCAAATTGGTATTATTCACAAATAGATTGTTATGAATATAGCCTTTTAAAGAAGTAGCAGATCCGCGTGAATCAGCTTTGATTGATAAACCTCCTTGGTTGCCTTCAACTAGATTATTCTAAAAAATACAATTTATTATAAAATTATCATCAATTTAACTGAACCTACTCGAAAGAAGATAGTTTGTGTGTTTTGAATATCGATTTCAACCGCCGCATTACACGTAGTAAAATTACCATAAAGTTTCTCACAGTTAAAGCGGAACTGGTTCTTGTCGATGGTTACAATAGGGTTGACTTCACCCGCTGACATGTAAAGAATCGCTCCTTCTCTGTTTTTATTCACTGTAGAGTAAGAAATATTATGTTGCACATCACGATCTACAAAAAAAAGTTTTATCTTTATTTTATTTTTTTCATATTTATGGAAGTACTTACTAAAACCAATAGCCGATATCGGCAATGTTACAACTTCGGCTATAAATCCATGATTGGATGATGCTCCATTAGCGAAAAGTTTAACACTCAAACTCGGTAATTTGGTTCGTATAAGTTTTTTTTCATTATGCGAATTCATAGTTAATTGTTCAATTAATGTTGATGTAACATTGTAAATATCTCCATCATAAAGTGAAATAAAATCGGGAATTCCATATTTTGTAGTTGAATTGAATAAATTGAATTGTAAAAGACGGAATCCTAAAGGTTTGATATTGTAAGCACTTTTGAATATCTTTATACAATTTACAGGATGATTGTCGTATTTATAATAAAGTAAAATTCGTTCTTCGATTCGTATCTCTTTATGAGTGTCGCAAATATCAACCAAACTGAATAAATTATAAGGAATATTTAAACTTTTCAATGGAGTAAAACTTGATTCTTGTGATTCTCTACCTTCGCCTGTTAAAGAGAGCATATTTATTCCAATACCAAGAGAGTCTTCAACTGTATTATACAATAAATTCATTGTATTTGAAGGCGAAATTAAATTAATCCCATGCGAAGCACTTTGTGTTATTTGTACATAATTTATTTTCGGACTTTTAATAATACTTTGAATTGCTGGTGATTTTTCGTTGTGTAAAATCCCAGCACCGACTATATTAACATATTCAAGAACAGATTCTTCATTTTGCATCGTTGAATGTGTTTGGATATCATGTATCCGATAAGCATATAGTTGTTGTTCAAATTCTGGATTTGCAAATCTTATACCACCCCAATAGTCGTAACGCCGATCCAAATTTCTTTCGCCACATCGAATAAAAACAAATTTGGAATTCCATTGACATTGATGGCGATGACCAAATTGTTGTCCATTTAATCTAATTGGACAATCTTCGTATTTTTTTTCAGTTCCTTTACATTGTAAAGGTTCAGGCCATGTCCAAATACGTGATAATGAATTACTATGAAATTCTATTCGGATGTCATGATCGAAAAATGCGTTTAAAGAATCAAAACCTAATTCTCGACATACAACTTGAGCATTTCTTTCTGTAAATCTTGGATCACACATTGGGATCCATTGTAAAGTAGTTTTGTTGAAATATTCAAGAAATCCTTCACGGGGTGTTGTTTCATCTTCATAACAATTTCGACCTTTACAAAGTCGGATACTATCTGAACTTATTAAAGCTTCCAAATCGCGTTTATCGCGTATAATTGGATTGTCGATTTCTTTTTCTAAATGTCCGGAACGTGAAACTGGACGCATAATTATTTCACTGCCTTCATATCCTTGTGCTTTTAGACTTCCAAGAACTAAAATACCAACATTTGGAGCAAATTCTAAAACTACTCCTGGGTTTATAGTTAGAGTTACTTTTGGCATTACTGTTATATCCGATTCAACAATATATGGCATGTCTCTATTATATAAAACAAGATCTTGCGTTAGCATTCCTCCAAGTCGTTTGAATTCTACAGAAGAATTCGAATAGAATGATGATGAATAACTTGATTCGAAATCATCTCTAAGTAGAAAAGGCATATATTGAGCAACAGCATGATTGTTCCAATCATCAAAATCGAAAATTTTATCTTCGATTTCTGCGATAGAAGTAGTGCCCCAAAAATTTTCACGCACGTTTAAGAAATTATTGATTTTTGCGGTTTTAATTCCAGCGATTAATTGATAATCTAAATTATTTCCAGAGAAAAGATTTCGATAGATTTTGACTTTTTGGATGCCACGAAAAGCAACAACACTTGTTGGGTTTTTGTTTATTTGAAGAATACCAAAACCACGACCTGTTAGTGATGGATAATGGTTGTTTCTGAGTTCGTTAAACATGAAAATTGCTGGTACATTTCCAATTATTTCCGACTGACTGCTGGAAATAAATTCGATGATATATTTTCCAATATTATTGTTGAATTTATTCCTACTGATTTTTAATTTTTTCTCCATTCCTGCGATTGATATTAAACTATTGGGACAATTATTGTCGGTGAATACATTATTGGTGATATTCACGATAGCAAAATGGCCATCGATATTATAAACAAATTTTTGATTGTTAGCCCATGTGTTGTTATCCATAAATACAGAATGCGTGAAATTTTCATTGTATTGCCAAACGTAAGGCAAATTAACTATGAATCCTCCAGCTTTGTTCCTTTGTATTGTATTATCTTGCATCACATAATGGAACAGATTATTCGATGCTCTCATATCTCTTGAAAATTGGAAGACACCTTTACCATTGTCCGTAATTAATGAATTGTTTATCATAATAACAATTTCAGAAATATTACTTTTATGTAAATCCCAATGTGGTGAATGTATAAAAATCGCTTCATTTTGATTATGTGAAATTTCACAATTAAAAAATTGGAAAGTTTCGTTTGCTTTTCTCAAAAAATGATTTCCTAATTCGTCTAAATATCTGTTATAATAAGAAGCATGTAAACCAAAATTATTATTACGGATTTTGGTATTGATAAATGTGCTTGTAGGAACTGGACCTTTTACTATTCTATTACGAATATTTTGAATGGGAGCTCTGATTGTACTTAAGACTATAACAGTACCACCAAGTGCATGATTGCCACTAGTATAATCTAAGACAATACCGTGACTACTAGAAGTTGTTGGGAAAACTGTTAAATCTCGTTTAAGATTCCAAGTTATAGCTTTGCGATCGACTGTGATAGCATCTTGAATCAATATAATTTCAGTGCTTCGATTTTCAATTGGATTTAAAAGTTGAATTCCAATAACCCATCCAGGATCGCAATTAAAGCGATAAATTTTTGATATGCTATCTCCAATTATTTTAGATGTAACTAAATACTTGGTTTCGCCACGTTCTATTTTGATATTATTATAATCTAGAATTAGAGGAATCCATAATGGTTTATAATAAGTACTTTCTTCTTTCGTCAAAAACCATCCAGCAAATTCCCGTTGTTGTAAACCAGTTAAAACGGGATTGTGTTTAACACCCATAAAATTCTGTTCAATTCGACTACCAAAAACATTGAATCCTAACTGTTTAAAACTAATACCAGCACCTTTATTATTCGTAAATTCGGAATTTTTGATACGATTAACAGTATCATCAGTGTATATATCAGTATATAAAACACCGATTCCATGATGAAAATTATTTGAAATTTTAATATTTTCGAAATTATGTCTAGCAAAATCAATTTGAAGTGCTGGTTTGAAAGTACTTGTTGCATAATCTAATAATCCTGCTTTTTCGACTGTGAGATATTGAATATTGCTTCTTTCAGCTAAACCACCAAATCTAACACCAGCCCATGATGATTTATAACATCTTATTCCAACATCATTTTCATGTGTGCATGAATTTTCAAAATTTCCTTTCGTTTCAGCTTTGCATTTTGTTATATCCAAATCGAAATCATCACATCTTACATTTGATAAAACTATTTCTTCTGAAGTACCAGCAGCTGGAATTTCATACGGTTCTAATAACCAATCTTCTGGATTTAAAACATAACCTAATTGTTGACAAACTAAAGCTGCATTTTTTTGTGTCCAACCATAATTACAAACAGTGCCCCATTCTTGATTGATTTTGACTTGAAGACGTCCTTCAGTTTCTACATTACCACCAAGTAACCGAATTGGAATGTTTGGTTCAATCTGAATTACTTCTGTTTCAGAATCGTATTTTTCAGTTTCTATTTCGTAAGTTTCATTATCAGGAGCATGATTGATTTCTTCTTTTAATGTGAATTTTATACTATCTGGTTCTGTACCTCGTGCTTCTAATTTACCACCAACCATCATACCGACAGATGGTGGGAATCTTAAAGTTACACCGGGTTCGATGGTTAGTTTACCACCAGGACGGATTGTTATATCTTTTTCTACAACATATTCACCTCTTGTTAAAACTTCCTCACCTTCTACTTCACCTCCAACTTTATCAGAATTTGGATTGATAAATTTTGGAACATAAAGTTGGTATTGATTGATTCTTGTTGTTAAAGGATTAGAGTTGTGAAGAAGGAACGGAATGAAATTGATTTTAGCTAAACTGTAACGATCGTAGCGATGGAATAATCGTGGTAAAATGTTTTCGTCCTGACTGAAACCTAACCAATTGAATGTACAATTAACAGATTTGCTTTGGTCTTCTAAATGACTGCCAATTTCGTATTTAGAACTAGGATTTTCGATAATGTTTCTAAATACATCGATATTGTCCGAACCAACAACAATAGCAGCTGCTACTCGACTTCTAGGATTTAAATTAGATATAGAACCATCTTCTGGTTGGAATGGTTCAGAAATTATATTATTTTTGACAAAATTCCTTGTAAATATTAAATATTGGTTGTAACCGTAAGGAGACAGAGCTAAACTGACAGCAAATGTTCCGGTATTATTCATAAAATAATTCTGAATTACTTCTATTTTTGTTGGTAAAATGTTGAATTCTTCTAATGGTTTGTTTTTGATTAAAAGTGAACCAAAAGTGCCTTGTCTGAAGTGATTAAATTCTATTTTAGCATCCAAATTTAAAGCTGGTGTTATTCTCAAACTGATTCTTTTATTTCCAATAAAATCGTTATGACCAATTTGGAGTTTTGTAGATATGTTTGTACTCTTCCAACAAGTTAAAATTTCAAGAGCATCATTTAAACAATTCGTGAATGTATTTCCGGAAAAATTAAAAAATGATTCGCCACAGAAATTGCCATGAAGTATACCAGTATCCAAATTTTTGAAAATTCCGGAATATTGTACAACTGTTGTTTGATTAACAATAACAAATTCTGTTTCTTTTGTATTGTTCAACCAAATTGCTATTCCATATCCAGAATTCGAACTAATTGTTGATTTAGATATATTTCGACTTCCTCCAGTATAGGTGATGTTAATTCCATCGCCTTCATTGAATGAAATTCTTGTTTCAGTAACATTAACATCACCAACTCCACTAGTTACATGAAGACCAGCAACATGTTGATTTTTTGATAATGAACTTTTATAAACATGTACTTGTGATCTTAAATTATCAACAGCTATTCCACGTCCAACATTTTCTAAAATATCGGAATAACTAACATTTAAATCAAAACTTTTACTAAGTCCTGATAATAAACGCATAAAAACGACAGTGTCAGTTCTTGGTGCAGCTCTGAATTTAACAAGCATTTGATTGGCAGTACTTGTCACAGCTTGCGGTCTGGTGTTATTCCGCAAAGAGATAGTTGTTAAAAGTCGATGGTTAAGAGTAGAACCATCATAAATTTCGATTAATGAAGTATCATTTAGATTAGTCACAGCTCTTAGAATTGTTAATGTTATAACATTCCCATAACGTGTGGTAAAAACTTTATCACAAGTTTTCATTTGATTGATGAAGATTGTTTGTTCGGCATATAATTGAAGAGGAAAAGTTTGACTTGAAACCATAGCTAAATTACAAAAATCATTATAACCCAATCTGTCGCTTCTTTCTTCAGGACGTTCTTCAGCTCGGATAAATCGAATTCCATCACCTCCATTTTGACTAATAACACAACCATCAATATGGGTTAAACCATAACTGGAATTAATGAATATTCCATAACCTCGATTGTTTCTTATTGTACAATTGTTAATGTGAATAGGACCTTCAGATTTTGTGATGTTAATTCCATTATATGCGGAAGTGATAATTTCCAATTGATTCATCATCGGTGGCACACCTTCTACTTCTAAAGCACTTGAAGCATTTTGATTTCTTCCTGCCCCAGCATATAACATTTGCACATAATGCAATTTTGACATTGATGTTGGTACATATAGCGTATTCCATTGTGTTAACACTTTAGTGTATTTGGCATCTTCAAATTTAATTCCTCTCCAAAATGGTAAAACTCGATCATGTCTTGGAATACACTGTATAGCAAGATCGGGATGATAATCACAAACACCTGAACCCATTTGTCGTGTTTGCCATTGGCAGTCGAATAGAGAGCTTTCAGTTCCTAAACATTTTGGTTCTTCGTAAAGAAGTCGCGGTTTTAAAGGCATTTGTCGATCGAACCAATTAAAAAATGATCCTCCTTGAAAACCAAGTTGTCGACAAGCTGTTTCCATATCAGCACGTGTCCAACTAAATTTAACAATTAAATTGAAGAAAAAATGTTTAAATATAATAAATCTTACTTTTTTGAATTGGTACAAACACTACGCCATTGACCATTGTGACGTAATTGGAGGCGACCAGCTAGAATTGTGGGACCATCAGAGAGACGGATGTCAGGGAAATTAATATTCTTCGCAGAGGTTACTTCTGCGGTCGTTAGAATTATTCGATCGGCTTCAGTACCCTTTTAGAAATTCCATTATTAGATTAATGGAAAGTAGGAGTTTATGTATGTACAAGGCTATAGAGACTGGGATTGAGTCATAAAGTCTTTATTGAAAAACAGGCGCGGTTAAAAAAGTAAAATTGCATAATTTTGTTGCCAAAATTGCGGTTAATTTAAAAAAAAATCCAAGGTTTGAAATTTTTACCTTCAAATTATATTTTTTTAATTGTTTAAAAATTTGTAAAATTTCAGTTCAGTTTCATATTGCCATTGAAAGTTTTTATTTCTTTTTCTTGAGGTGAAATACTCTTGAACTAGATTGGCAACCGGAAACAAAAAAAGCAATCATCGGACCATTGTAGGTTTTCTTTCAATGGAATGAAGTGGCAAAGTCATAATTTAAATTTTACTTTCATATAAACGTTTCGTCAATTAAAGTGACATCATCAGGAAGCTATAAAAATGAAATAATTCAACTAGTTTAATAAAAAAAAAATGATAAGATTCATATTAAATATTGCAGAACAACTAGGTTATATAACTGTTTACTGCACAGAACCACCCAGCAAAATTTGAATCTTTGAGCGGAAATAAATTGACCTTTCTCATATGTTAATTTTTTTTGTTAGAACAAATATGAATCAAAAACAATCATTTTTCCATCTCGTCAACTTTCTTTTCTTTCAGCTGCCTAAAACCCAATTATTTTCTACGCTATCTGGCTAGGCGGAAACAACGCTTGAAAAATTTTCTAGCTCTGTTTAAAATCACCATCGAAGCAGAATCTCTTTAAAACAACAAAAAAAAAAACAGAACAAATTGTTAAGATAATTGTATGAATCTTGGAATGATGTTAGCGATGCATAATATTAAATGGTACGGTATAACTCGGGTCAATGGCATACAAGAGTCTTTCTCATCGAGCAAACAAAGTCTTCACGTTCACCTTCTTTCGTTTAAAGGAGAAAAAGTAGCACGACGGATGATGGTTAGAATCTTGATTGTAAAAATAAGATATAACTGTTTATTGAAGGTTAGAAAACTTTCAGCTTATCATTCTTAAAGCAATGTTTTTTATAACATACAGTAGATCCTTTGTATTATTAAATGACCCTGTGTGTTGGGAAGGTTAATCAACTTATTGATGTAGGTGGAGCTAATAAAAGTAGTTTTTTAGAGCGAAGTAAAATGCAATTAAATGATGTAATTGGAAAAATGCAAAGCTTTCTTTATTCGGTAATAATATGGTATTTGGTTTGAGGAAATTTGCAGAGTTTGCAGTTGCTCAAAAACTGTGTTACAAAAATATTATGAGTCATAGTATTTTTTCCGAGAAGTATTTTTGTATTGTCTGAAATCATCTGTTTTAATTAATTTCTTTTGTTAATATCGATTGAAAATGGATCGGCGATCACTTAAAAAAGTTAACTTTGATGGACTTTTTATTACCTTAGAAACACTCCGTTAAAGTTACTTTTCTAGTTACTAATCACAATGTCCAACAAAGTGATAATGTTATGTTTTCCTCAATGTGGTCGCCAGAAAATGCACATAACAATAAATAGAAGCTTCTTTTTGGCCGTTTCAGTTGGCTAGCAATTCAGCCTCTCTGTCTCATACAAATAACTGGTTTTTTCTGAAAAATTTGAGTTCCAGTTGTCTTTATAAAAGTTTTTATTAAAAGACAATGATTACAAAATTGGGAATACATTTTAATGTCAAAATTATTACTTTTAAAGAGGAAACGAACAACCATCTACCAGTAAGGAACTGAAAATCCACGAAAAGGATAATAGAAAAAATCTTCTATCAATTCTACAGGCTATCCCGTCACAGCGTAATTCTTCCATAGCATTCTAATAGTTAATAGTTAAGAATATGATTTTTTTTTTTTTAATAAAAGTTGCCTACTTCAGGTCATACCGGGAACGGACACTAACGTTGTTATTTAAATGGAACCTCCTAAATATTTTCACATTTTTGGATTCCACGTAAGGGGGTACAACCTTACATACTATTTGATGGTAGAACAAAACTAAAACGTTCCATTTGGATAAATTGAGTTATCTAGGTTGGAACTTCCTCATATCCAAGACTCTCAACAGAAGAGAGTTTTTCAAAATTAGTAAGAATTAGCTCTAAGAGATAGACTGTTAAGTCTGAAATAAAGGTGTGAAATCGCTTCTTTTTTTGTGTTTAAGATATTTAAAATAATGGCAACCTCTACAGAGTTATATTTTTTCTTATCAATGTTGATTTACTAAAAATGGTTTACCCAAAGTGTCACATATGGTACCTAAAGTAATGCTTGAATTGAATGAGAAATTCAAAAATGTAAGAATATATAGGTTGTTTTTATTTGAAATGATAAAGTAGTAACCGTTTCCGGTATATCCGGAAGTGCACCATCTTTGAAAATATTTTTAAAACAAACCCACAAAACTTATGTTCAAAATGTTTTTTTATATTCCAAACGGTTATTACGCTATGGTGCGACATCCTGTACATGAAGATTATCAATGAGAATCAGCCACCAAAATGCTTATTTATTGGTCGGCTTTTTATGTTTAATGTTTCCCCAAAACCCTTTATTTAAAAATGGGACTTATTATCAAAATCCAAAAATGGACATTTACTCAAAAATATCAGTAAAATGATCTGCGTCAAAATTATGATAAGATATTAAAGTGTTTTATACAGAGAAGTCTGAACAACTCAATATATTGCAAAATTTCCAGTGTTCTAAACTCGCATTTGTTTATTACTAAAACAAATTTTGCATCGTCCAGACACCCTTTTAACCAAGGACGTTGAATAAACGTTCATTTATTGTTCTTGTTTTTGACGTATTTAATTGAAAACAGAATCACAAATGAACAAAAACATCAAGTGATTCACATTTGCTTAGTTTCTTCCATTAATAAAAGTATTGTTTTTTCTACCGGAAATTAGTAATAAGCGGTATGATTAATGTTAATTAAGTTTGAAGCTTCAGGTCATACAATTAAAAAAATTGGCTTTATTATAATTGATTTGATAATGTCAAACCGCAGAATTATTTTATTAACTCTTACAATTAACACCAAGCTTATTATTTTTAATTTTTCAACACTTTCCAAATGTAAATCTTGCATGTAACTAATACCTACTGTGTGTAATGTTATTTCAAAAACATAAATTACATTCAAGAATTGTTTATAAACATAATAGCTAGGAATGTATATTTGTGGTTATTGTTAAAGTCTTGTATTTCATTTAAAGATCAATGTGAATTTTCGTCCCAAAATTTTTAATACTCCGATAAAATGTAAGTTTTTTGTTGATAAGAACACCAAACGGAGGCGTGTCATCTCTAACTTATTGTTAATTAATGATCTGGATAAGTTTTTGATGCTTTAAGGTAGTTCTTTGTTAGTATAAAATGGCGAAGCGGCTGTAGTTAAAACGCTTAAAAAAATTATTTATCTGATAAATTACTGCAATCTATAATTGAAAAAAATTATGCGTCATCAAGCAAACATAACGTTATCTTATAAAACGATTAAAAATAGATAAAATAGAATAAAGTCGTCACATTGAAAATTTACTAAAAGATAGAGATATACTATATCGTAATCAATGAACAAACTGAAATCAAGTGCAAAATAAATATTAGTTTGGCTCTGTTAGACTATTGAATCTATTCAAATAAAAACTAACAGAAACGTACTACTTTGTTAAAATAAAAGCATGCAGGCTATTTACAAATGCTATCACTAAACATGTGTTTCACACCTGATAAACTATCACAAAGACCTAATTAAATTAAAGAAAAATTGTATTTCAAAGTATTGTGGTAATGATCATGACATTACAGCACACCCACAACCGGAACAGGAAATTCCGTTAGGTACAATGCACAGCATCCCAACTTCCGAATATTTTATCTATTTTAACAGTAATCTCAGACTGAAGTAAATGAGTCACAATGGTGACGATTAAAGCACGTAATTGTTTATTGGAAATAGGTCGCTGTTCAGAAAACCTGAAAATGATTCATTAATGATTCATTGGATCTGAGTGATAATAATTTATCATTAGTTGGGTTTATTACAGTTTCCCAAAAATGGAAAAAAATTGGGACATTGCAGGCTTAGTTATAGAACAAAGCAAAATCTAGATAGTGTTATCTATAGCAATGTACACATGGAAATATGACGATCGATACAAAAAAACTTTCATTAATTCTTCAAGAATAGTAATATTTGTTGGACTTTACTTTCAGCACAGTATGTAATTGTGAAAGTTCAATAGCGAAGATTTTCCTTTTACATATTGTGTAAGCCAGTCTCAATAGCCTTGTAATATGAATTTAAAGATAGAAATTTAAACAACATTTATATTTATATTAATAAATCTTACCACAGCAGTCAATACTCCACGAACTGTAATCCCAACTTGTGGTTCAACAAAAATCCTAACTCCTGGTTCAATAATTAATTCAGCATTTCGTTCAACAATTATATCATTTCTTAACCAATATGGACTTTTCAATTTACTTAATACTAATTTATCATTAACAATGGTACCACCAGGATGTTCAGTCCTACTCTCTCTCGAACTTTGCGTTGTACTTCCATAATAAAATCCCGTTTCTTGTGAAAAAACATTCAAAATGCAGCACAAAAACGTCCAAAACAAAACTTTACACATTATTGTCATTTAATCCCAAGCATCACTTTTGAAAAATTTTTAACCGTTACTAAAACAATGATGATGAAATTTAAAGCACTTTCTTAATCCAATGGAATTTAATTATCGATTAAATAAAATCACTTCACGCACTTCATTTTATTTTGTTTGAAATTGGAAATTTTCGAAATTTTACATTCAAACAAAGCTTCGAATTTTTCAAGAAACGTTTTTTAACGAACAAGAGGGACGGTAGGCGCGGTTTGACTTGTTTTTTTTTTTACGTAAAGAATCTAGTCACGTGACTTGTTTTACTCGACTCTCCCCTCTGTCTATCACCTGTACAGGTAGAACAGGTGAGTTTATGCAACAACGTTCCGGTAGAGAGCGCTTTATGATGCGTTGACTGCAAAGGATACTTTAAGACTGAAGTAAAGCTTTCAAGTTTCGACGTAATTACGTGTAGGTTGGTAATTACCTGACTTTAAATTAAATTTGTTTACACAAAAACTTATCCACAAACGACTTAATGCTTTGGTAATGGTAAATGGTAATGGTTAAGACTTTCAAATTGTTAACTTCTAACTAAAAATTACAATTAGATATTAATAAAATATTTTTAGCACTAGAATTTAATTGCAATCATTCAAATTTTACAAAATTGTATTTTGGGTTGCCTACGCAACTGTCAAATTATGTGACATATAGCTAACCTCAATCCTTCTGTTTCTGTTTACAATGGAATTTAAAACAATTAAACCCGAAGTTATTGTGCTGTTTGCTGGTTATTCTAAAGAAGAAGGCAATCACTTGTTTGCTAATTGTTCTTGTACGCTTGTTAAAAATGAAGTTAATATTATAATAGACACGATGACTTCTTGGGATGGTGATAAACTAAAGCAAGCATTAATAAAAAATGGGCTTACTTGTGATAATATAAATTATGTTGTATCAACTCACGGACATTCTGATCATATTGGTTGTAATTATCTATTTCCAGAAGCTGTACATATTGTAGGTTTTTGTATATCACATCGGGACAAATATCTTAATCATGATTTTAAATCAGGACAAGAATATATAATTAATGAATTTATAAAAGTTATACCAACACCTGGACATACTCTACAGGATGTTTCTGTAATTATTGAAAGCAATAATGGAGTTGTAGTTGCAACTGGTGATTTGTTTGAATGTGAAGAAGACTTAAATGATGATTCTATTTGGAAAAACGCTGGAAGTGATTCAGAAAATTTGCAAATAATTAATAGAAAACGAATTTTGGAAATAGCAGATTATATAATTCCAGGACATGGCCCTATGTTTAAATTAAATAAAAGTAATTAAAATTGATAATTTATTTCAACTTACGCGCTACACATTTCACATGCACCTGGATTTTGTAAAGAACAAACTAAAGCAGCTTCTTCTTCTTCAATTGTTTTTTTAACAATTCCATTCGAATTTGGTAATTTTGTTTGTGAATTTGGGTTTGTTTTTAATTTATACATTCCAGTTTTAAGTCCTTTTTTCCAACCATAAAAATGCATAGAATCCATAATTTGGGATGTTGGTGATGGAATGTGAATAGTCATTGATTGGCTTTGATCAATAAATGCTCCACGATCAGCAGCCATTTCAATAATATCTTTTTGTGGAATCTCCCATACGGTTTTATAAATTTGTTTCAAATCGTTTGGGATTTCGAAAATTGTTTGGATTGAACCATTGTTAGCGATGATTTGAGATTTGATTTTATCGGTCCAAAGGTTTTTTTCGTATAAATCTTTGAGTAAATGGTGGTTAACAGTTTGAAATTTTCCAGAAGGCACGTGACGGTTGTTAATGTAAGAAGCATATGGCTCTGTTGATTTATTGTTGCCTAAAATTTGAGCAGTTGTGATTGCTGGCATGATTGCTGTAAGTAATGAATTTCGAATTCCGTGTTTTGCAATTTTTTGTTTCAGAGATGACCAATCCCATAAAGTTGTAGGTGTAACTTCCCATAAATCAAATTGAAGAAGTCCTTTACTAATAGGAGATCCTTGATAGGTTGAATAAGGTCCATCTTTTTCGGCAATTTCACAACTAGCTTCTAAAGCTCCATAATAAATTGTTTCAAATATTTTTACGTTGAATTCTTTTGCTTCTTTACTTTCATAGGGAATTCGCATTAATATAAAAGTATCAGCTAAACCCTGAACTCCGATACCAATTGGCCTATGTCTAAGCATCGACTTCCTTATTTGTGGTAACGGATATTTACAAACATCAATAACTTTGTTTAAATCTTTCGTCAAAAGTTTAACAACTTTTTTCAGTTTTTCAAAATCATATCCATTTTTATCTACAAACATATTGACAGCAATAGATGCTGAAGCACAAGCAGCAATTTCGTCAGATGATGTGAACTGAATAAATTCCGTGCTCAAACTTCCATTTTTGATGGTTCCAATGTTTTGTTGATTACTTTTTCGATTGCAAGTGTCTTTATAGACAATGAATGGAGTTCCGGTTTCCATTTGAGTGGAGCATATAGCTCGCCAAAGGTCTCTAGCTGGTATTTGTTTTATAAAATTGCCTTCGGCTTCGTACTTTTCATAAAGTTTGACAAATTCATCGCCCCAACATTCTGGTAAACCTTGACTTCGATGGGGACACATCAATGACCACATTTTATTATTTTTTACACGTTCCATAAATAAATCAGGAACCCATAATGCGTATGTTATATCTCTAGCTCTATATTCATCTTTACCTGAGAATTTTTTCAAATTAAGAAAATCGAAAATATCTGCGTGCCATGGTTCGAGGTAAATTGCTAGAGATTCAGGTTCTTGGAGATAAAATGAAGAATTGTTGAATACTCGTAACATTGGGATGAGACCATTGGATACACCATTTGTACCAGCGATTTCAGTACCTTTAGCTCGGATGTTGTGAATACTAACACCTATCTCACCGCCAGTATTACCAATTGTTGCACATTGAGAAATACATTCGTAAATACCATCAAGACTATCTTCAGGCATTGTAGCCAAATATGCAGGAATTAAATCTGGTTCGATAGTTGCAGCACATTGAAGAGTTGCTTCTGAATGAATAAAATATTTTTCAGACATACAATTGTAAGTTTCTATAACTGAATCTATATCTTCACCATGAATACCAACAGCTACTCGCATTAACATATGTTGAGGACGTTCAACAGTTTTACCATTAATTTTCAATAAACAGGAGCTTTCTAATGTTTTAAACGCGAAATAATTATATTGGAAATCACGGTCATAAATAATTGCAGAATTTAAACGATTTGCATTTTTCTTGATAATAGAATAATGTTCGTCAGATATAACTCGATTACATTTATGAAGATCTTCGATAACATCTGGAACAGAATTTTTAAAATTGAAAAATTATGGAAATTTTGGTTAATTGTTATAATAAACAAAAGACTTTTCAAACAATCTAGGTTATTTAAGTATTTATTATTCAATATCTTACCACTGAAGTGCTTTTTTGTTTCTTTCTGCAAATTTGAGATAGCAATACGAGCTGCTAAAATTTCATAATCTGGATGTTGTGTAGTCATCATAGCTGCTGTTTCTGCTGCTAAAGAATCCAATTCGACTGTTGTAACACCAGGATACAATCCTCCAATAACTTTCAAAGTAATTGATATCTATAACAGTTTTCTGTGAATTTGTGTGAAAAACATGCAAATATATTATTACTTACAGGATCTACAAAATCCATATTTAAACCGTAACATAGTTTTTGAATTCTTGATGTTATTTTATCAAGATGTACCTCTTCTTTTCTACCATCTAAAAAAATGTAATTATTTCATAACCTTACATAAAAAAAAACTAATACCTCGCTTATATACGTAATTTTTAGATTGAACCATGATGATTCAGTATTTGAACAAATACAAAGAATATAAAATATAATAAACTAAACAAAATTTATGAATGTTCAGAAGATGGAATACAAAAGTCAGTTGATGGCTTATGGATATTTACCGCCAAAATTATGGGCGTGCGCAAAGCGGGAAGCCACTAGCGGGAGAATTAACAATTTGAATTTAATTAAAAATTAAACATTCATGGCTTTATACAAGTAAAAAAGTAAGAAAAAAAATCAAAGGATTTTTTCAGCAAAAAAATTAATAGGTAGCAAGTCAAGCTCCCCCATCAAAAGTTTGATTATCCAACCATTTTTTTTTTCACTATAATACTTAAGGGGTTGATGGAATCCTTTTTTATCTATTATCAAATGTGAATTTAGTTGTTGAATCTGTAAATACACTGTTTAATTGAAAATAATTATTTAAAAGTATGTAACTTCTAGACTGTGGGACTTACTTTGGCAAGAAAGAGTTGACAGTTGTAAATTTTGGTGAAATTGCATCCTTTGATTTAATAATATCACATAGTAGAAATTGTTCTCCGCTGCCTTCAAAAATAGGACGATTCATGGAGAACAATGAGTATATCCGAATTTTTGATGCAACCAACATTACACTTCCCCCACTTGCTGTGTAAAACAATCTAATTATCAATATTTCAAAAAAAAAAAATGTTTAGTGATTATTTTTTGTAGTAAATTTATGTATTAAAATATTGTTCAATTTTAAATTTCACCTGTTTGTCTACCAATCAGCGCAACAACAGAAGAAATTGACTGAACTAAATTTTGCATAAAACCGATGTGCTTGCCTTTTGTAGATGTAGAAATCTGAAATCGTAGACTATTCACAACACTTTTTAATTTCTATACTTTTCCAAGCTTTTTTTTTGTTTGGAAGTTGATATAATGGTTTATATGACCATCAGATAGATAGTCTAAATGATGATTTGAACCAAATTTAAATTTCACTTCTACAGGTTTGAAATGAATAAAAGTATGAAGAAAAAGTTTTATATCTAAGTACTATGAAAATCCATTTACAATAAAATTTCCTAGTTTAGCAAAATAATAATAATAGTCTAAAAATATTCTAGGAAGAACACTTAAAATACTAATTAGACAGATTTGAAATCATACAACTCAAAAAAAAAACTGTTTCCGCCGATACAGCAGTTTACTGTGAACAGTAGCTAAGTTTACAATGTAGAAAATCCATGGTAGATGTCGCTAAAAATTTCTTGAATCCTTTGCATCTTAGAAACATTTTCAAATTCAACATTATATTCAAACAAAATTCAAGTAATTTTGTGTGCCCTTAAAACAATTTTTTTCTGATTAAGTTTCTTGAAATATTTTTTTTAGCTGTTTAAATATATAGTCTAGTAAAATAATTGTCAAATATTTAAATGCTTTTTTTTTATTAAATTTTATACTTGAACAAAATCAATTTGAAGAAAAAATAAGTTGTAAGAAGTTAGTTCTTTTAAGTTTAATTGTAGCAAAGCACTCAACTTTTATAGCAATTTCATTTATGATTAAATAATAGTTGATAGATTGTAGAGTTATAAGTAAGTTTGAAACGTTATTTCGAATTTGATAAGTTACGCTATATTCGCTGTAAATCTGGTTGGATAGAAAGATGGAACGCAATTAGAAAGATATAATTACAGTGGAAAGTTGCACAGAAGTTTCGTTCGCTTCATAATTGATCGTCTTATTAAAGATGAGTTAGCTCTCCTTTGTCTAGCTAGGCAGACCAGGGGTTGCCACGACGACGGACTTCTTATGTTTGCTTATTGCAGAACTCATATCCTAATTGGGTTATCTTACATCTGCGTCATAGTCGTATAAAATTACAGGTAATATAACTTAAATATAATAAGATTACTTTAATATTAAGAACCTACTTAAAAGAAGTGACTGCAGTTATTCATTATGGTCAAATGAACATTGATAAAATGGCAAATGTTCAATGTACCTAATTTCCGTTCGGGGATGCTGCTTTTGAAGGAAAAAAATAATATATAACATTGATATCCAATATTTTTCGTCAAAAGTTTTAGGTACAAAATTATCTTCCGACTATTGGCAGGGTTAATTGTTTGAAAGCGTTGCACGTTAGCTTGCGGCAACCAATCAATAATCGAATAATGAAATAAACGACAGTCGACAGTGAGAAAATTGTTCCCTAATCATTTCAGACGACAGTTGATGAAAATTTTCTTTATATTTAATCGTTTAATTTCCTTTCAAAACTGAAGCATTTTTCTAAATAAAATAACTGAAATTTATTAAAAATGTTTCGTTTTTTTTTTACGGTTGGCGGCTTCTGGAAAACGTCTGAATTTTTAAAGGAAAATACCCCAGCGCCATCAGTGGAGGTAATGTAGCATAAATCGCTGCGGGGGCGCTATGATTTTTAATGTCTTGTATGATTTTGTTCGGTTCTGGCTGCAGGGGGTTGCTTGTCAGGGTGTCTTCCAAATAAATGTGTTTCCGAATTTGGCAAACATTCAGTAAATAGAAGATCTGCTTGCACATCTTCATCAACTAACTTAATTTTATAAAAAAAAATTGACTCATTTTATCATATAAATGAAAATTTAACCATTTGTAATTTGTTATCTTATAATTTTTAATTTGTATCATTTTTTTGTGTGACTGTGAAAAAATTCAATTTCAAATTTTTTGCAGCTGACTTCATTACAATGTTTCTCCCGCGCTCATTTTTAATTTGAAATGTAATAAAACGAAAGGACATTGTTATTGTTTATTTAGTTTTACTTTTCCATAATAAAAGTGCAAAAAATGTTTCTACTTAAACCAATTGAAACTTTCTTTTTTTTCTTGTGTTTTATTATAATGTCTAAAAATTAACTTTCTTTTTCGATTTTTTTTATAAAGTTTTTTTATTTTTTTTATGAAAGGCAGAAGTTGTTCAAACATAGACACGTGCACATTTTTTTATGATTTAACCCTACCACCCCTTTGATAACAACCATCTGCATAGAGAGGGAAAACACCCTATTGTGTTTTTTTATAGAAGGGTTGAAATTATTCGCAACACAAATAGCAAGTGACAAGCTTTTTTTATAATAACCAAACTTTAAAATTTCAAGGTTTGCTTACAAATTAATACATTTCTAGCTTTGAACAGATTTGATCAAAGAACTGAAGTTTCAACTATGTGTATGTAATATTCTTATATAACACATTAAAGGGTTGCACCCCTTTCAATATTGCAAAGGGTAGTTTTTTATTATGTAAAATAAAAAAAGCTAGGGTTGTACCAATGTAAAAGGGTTTTATCAATAGTGTTAGAATGGCTTCGAAGCATGATCCCCACCACTGTTGAATTTTATTCGAAGGAGTCTATATGTTAGGTAGTCCTGTCTAAACCTTTGAGAGTGAGCTTTACATATGCTCCACCCCCTTCTTTAAAGTCCTTTTTTTATGTAAAGGGTAGAATGGATTTGATCAGTATGTTAAGAGAGCTTGCAGTGCTGAGATCACCATTTGAAAAAATCACTACTTTTTAATTTTATTCATTCAAAGGATGCTTATTGATAGAGGAGATGTAATATTAGTGAGTGATTGATCTAGTGATGCTAAATTTTCAATAAAAAAAGTTAAGGATTCTTAAATTTTTCTAGTGGGTAAGTAAATCCTTACTTACAATAACTGAAAAATTTCTTTTGAGTAGATCTAGTCAATTTATTGACAGGCAAATATTGTAATTTTATGTTAATTTCGCATGTCTTGAGTGTTTTCTTGAAGATTATATTTTGTTCTATCAAAATTTATCAATAATTTAGAAAAAAATATGTAAAAAGTACTATCAATCTTATGCTCAAAACATTCATTAGTTTGGATTTTTAATTATACTAATTTTTTCAATACTATGATTTTTTTCCCTAATTCCAATGATCTTTTTCGTAAGTTTTTGTTAATAATTGAAATTTTACAACTAATAATTTTTGATTATTTTCAATTAAAACTAAAATCTGCATTAATATTTATGTAACTAATTTAACTCTGGTGCATTGGAAGTTGCATACCTGCCGAAGTAAAAGCTTCCAAAATTCAAAAAATTCTTCAATTTAGTTTGTCGATTTCTATATAACTATTTTTCAGTGTAAAATAATATTTAATTTGAGACTGCTGTAAACTGATAATATTGTTAATCCAGAAGCAAAAAAGTGAAATTAATAACAAATTGAATTTTCGTTGTCATAAGTTGAGTAAAAAAAGCGAAATATTCTTCAAAGTCTGAAAATATATATTTTAATATGAAATTTTCAATTTAAATTTAAATAATAATAATAATAATAATGAAAAATCTGCAACTAAATTACGTTCAATTAAACTAACATTCTCGTTAGTTAAACATGTTAACTAACATCCGTCTGTACAAGACAAAACTTTTGGTCTTTTTTTTCATATTACATACATGTGTACCTCACATGAATAAATGTCTTCATTATGAATCTTATCATGTACACATGGTAATTATTTTCTAATGATGATGATTAATGATCGCTGAAGTTGGTCGTCAGGCATGAATTTCATAATCATGTTTTTATTGTAACACTTTCGTAATAAATAATTTAGACACGCATTGTCTTTGATTGCCAGTGATTATTATATAAACACGCATCGTCAAAAATTTCCATTGCCCAAACAAAAAGTTGAATATTATGAACTCAAGAAATAACAGTAGTTAGTTAAAATGGAAAGAAATCTTTGAATAGAATTTTTTTCCTCCGTCTTAGCATTTTCCACATTGTGTGTTAGCTTTTATTGTAACTTTTTCTTCGCAACGACGTTTTCGTGAATTCGTCGCACGATATCAATCTCCTTTGACAAGGGGATGAATACATTGCTAAAACAGGCAATATGAGATAGCCATAGGCAAGCGAGTCTAAGGGATGATTTTTATGTAGCAATTTTCCGGCCCTAGAGCAGTTCAGTTGTTACAGGAGATGACGAGAGGTCGTAGGTTAAGTAAGTTCTAGATATCGCATATACACCCTCTATTTTTTTTTCTTATCAGAAAACTGGTTATTTTTCATGCACAGCCATAATAATGGATTTTAGATAAAGATTGAATAAATATTTTTTCAATTTATATAATGCTTTCAGAGTGTTTGCTTTTGCATGCGAACGTTTTTTTCTATTTTCAAAACGTCTTGGGATTTTTCCCCAAATCGAATGTTGTTTTAAATGGAAGAGATGTTTGTCTTTCTTTCTAATAATATTCTTATAAATAGTAAATGTTTTATCTTTGTTGAAAAATTGTTCCAAGTCTTAATATTAATTTGGAAAGTTTTCTGCGAACCACCTGCGTTCGTCGTATAATAATCATGTCACATAAAACTGCAACGTAGGAAATGCATCATCCCCGATATCCCACAGGCTCTCTGTCATGGCGGCATTAAAATGTCTTCACTCCCTCTCGGCCACAGCAATTCAATAAATAACGTCGTTTCTCAGATGTGTTTTTCACCTTTTTTCTCTCTTCTAGTCGACGTTTTCCATATTATGATTAGGAAGGATGTCGGGTGGGATAAAGGGAAAGAGAGAAAGAGGGTTTCTTTGCTCATACAGTATTCAACGCCGGCTATATCCCGCATTAATGTGGCCGTATCCGTTGGATTGGGAATATGTATGGAGACTGGACGATCTTGGCCAAACTCCGGACTCATAATTTTCGAATACATTCAGGATACACCGACGGCGCATCAGTATTTTTACGTTTATTGCCAGATAATGCTAATAAATGGAATGCGATAAATCAGAGTTATTTTAAAATGTTGAGATCATTTGGGACAATGGCTAAGACAATGCGAAGCTGCATGGAATATCTTAAAGTAAAATTTCGTATAATTTATTCCAAATTTAACTTCGCCTCAATATTTCCCAATTCGAAATTTCGTTTTTTAACATCAATTAGTTCAACGACATGCGTTCTTCGATTTGGGGGTGTGTAAATGCAGCAAGTTGTGACAGTGGAGTGCCGCCACATCGTAACTCAAGCAATGCGCGGGGCGTGGCGCACTAATCGATGCTATATTGCGTTATCGATTGCTTCGCTTCAACTTCCACATAGTAAAACCGAACAAGCTACTGATTTGCGAATCGAAATATCATATATGATGTCTTCTTTTATTCTTCTTTCTACTAAAACCCTTTTTTTTTCTTTAGAAAAGGTGACAGTTTGTCATTTCTTAAAATATCTTCACGCTCGCTTTTAATACATCGTTCGAAAATAAAGGAAACATAAAATACAAGTTCAATTTATTTCGATTCGCTGTTCGCAAAGGTCAAGAGAACCCTCATCAAACTAGCCATAAACCGCGAACAATTTTTGACATGTAGGAGGGCAAATCCCCTGGCTTTAGAATAAAATTCACATTTCACACACTGAAGGCGGACGCATGAATAAAAAATAAACTGCAATAGTAGGAGGTTTAGGGGAGATTATGTCATTTTATAAATATGGTGAGAGTATTAAAGGCATTTTCAGCATTTGCCTGAATTATTGAAATTTTTTCTTGATTTCAAAAATATTTATATTGCCGACAGGCAAAACAATGTATCGGAAAAATTTGCGTTGTAACCACCTATCTTCCGTATGTTTTGAAAACATCTATTTTAAAATCCCCCTGAACGTCAACACAATGTTGGGTAAATAACCTGAAGTTATTCGATTTGATAGGAAAAACGTTTTTATTCAGAAATCGAGTTCCCCCAAAACACACTTAAAAGCATATCAAATTGTGCGCTGTTGTCGTCTTTTCTGCTATTCTTTCCATTTCAATTTGCAAATTAGTTTAATCTTTTGTTGAACTTTGTCGTTGTTTCGTTTGTTCGATCGTTTGTTTTAGCCATCACCCAATTCAATCCCATTATGGAAAGCGCATCTGGAAATTGGATATTCGTTTTTCGTTTGATCTTGGTTATATTCGAATTTGGCGAACGAAATCGCCCTCGGTTATAAATATTGGAGTCCAATAAAAGTTGTTACTTAGGATTCGCGTCAGACGACATCAAAGCGTCGGAGAGTCAAAGAGGGTGCGAATAAATAAAGCGCAAAAAGAAGGAGGTGGAATATAGTATAGGGAAAGAAAAAGAAGAGAAGGATCCGTTTTTAATCACGTGAAAATAGAAAGGTGTTTCAGGATTATTCCATCGATGAATAAAACAACATAGGATGAATTATGCAGCAAGTTTTTGCATTGGATAAGTAGTTTTCCTGTCGCGAATGCGCTTATTTACAGTATTTCAACGGAATAGAATTCAAGCATAAAAGCAACTTCACTCTTCGACACTGGCGTTTTAGAGATCCCCAACACGCGCTCTGAATAACATCAACAATTCGCAACTTCGCAACGTTGAATACGGAAATTCTATACAAGTGAAAAGTTCTTTGCTCTCGCCCCATTCCATTATGGATGTGGAGCGTGTGGCTGACTTACAACCACCTCGAGAACCAAAATCCGTTGCATTAAATATCCTACCCTATTTTTTAATATTCTCACAATCAATGGAATTAACAGCAATCTTTGTTTGGCGTTTGATAAAATGACGAAGAAGACTCTTCAGAGTCGAGATCCTATTCCAATCTGTCGCTTAAACAAAGAGAAGCAAACAAACGGTTAGACGGAGTCCGGACGGACTGTCATTGTAGGAATGCAATAGCAAATCAAGATTGGATTTCAACCCCTGCCAGGGGTCGAAGTCGCTAGTCTAATCTCGACCTCGCACTCGACCGCCAACACATCTCCCCGAACCCCGGAATTACTTCTACCACCCCCACACTCACACACATACAATGACGTGTCTGAATCAAAGCGAACTTCCAATTCGACAAATTGAAAAATACTCATTAGTTGGATGTTTCGCACTCACCTTCCTTCTTCTTGGCCCGAACGAAATTAAAAGAAGTAAATATCTCGAATTTTTACAATTGGAAGAATGTCGTTACCAGTACACCAGCTCAAATTTTTCCAATATTGAAAAAATACAATTCAAATGAAATGGTAAAACTACTGTATACGTATGGCGCATCCACCATAATATCTTTATGAGCTTTTTCCTGCGAAAGTAACAAGATCCGAGTTTAGCGCTCTTAATTTTAAGCAATTCCAGTACCACAGCTCTCGGTGTAGATACATTATCTAGTGTTGCTAAAAGCTTTACGGTTGGCAGCACTGCAGTAATACACTAATGCGTGGGTGGGGTAAGTGACACCTTGAGCTGTCGGCAACTGAATAGTTGATGGATGATCCACTGGAGATGCCAGCGACAACCCTTTATAGCTCTCTACATAGAGAAAATAACATTTACTTTCTTTATCGATTAACGTCTTATATTCACAATGTAAATAATCCTTAAAAAACAAGAACATTTGTATTTTCGTTATAAACTAAAATCTCATACGACTCTACTTCAATTTCTTCATTTCTATATGGAAAATATAATTTAGCTCTTCCTATAGTTCCTGAACAAACTTTACCAACAATTAATTCACCTTGATATTTGATACGACCAATGTTAAGAACTTTTCCCCAATACCACCCGGAACTAGATGTTTATTGATAGTTGTTAAATGCAATGTTGTTGCATTACCATGAATCCAAGAAAATTTATCTTTATGAAGACTACACAAAATCTTTAATCATAAATTAATTAGTTGCAAAATGCAAAATTGATTACATTTTATAATACCTTGTTCCCAACGGTAGTCACGTGTATGCCTTCTTTGGATGTAGTTATGCTTTTTTCATTTGGATATATTTGCCCAATTAAAATGCCATGATGGAGAACAAAAGCTTGACCAATATAAGTTGGACGACCTTTTAAATCTCTGCCACCCTCGATTGCATCGTCCGGAATTTCACCATTATAATCGCGCCAATAATAATCTAACAATAATAAATCATTATTTTTTTCATATTATATTTACCAGGAACAGATAGTTTTGTGAAACGGACTGTAGTAATTAATAGAATAAGAAACAATCTTGAAAGCGTATTCATTTTGACTGACTAACAATTGTGATAACAATATTATTGATAATAAATCGTCAACTTTGACATAGATTTCCCAAACAGATGCGTCAATTATTAAAATATAAAATAAAAATTCCATCTTGTTAGATCAATTTTAGATTTGTTCTGAATAATTTATTCCCTATAGCATGATTTCCAAGTTTTTCCTAATTTTTGCTACATTAAGCCAGTTTCTTATCATTCGTTGAGTAAATTAGCACAACTCTCACTTGATCTAAACACGCAACAATACATAAACATGCAATTTAGCAATATAGACAAAACTGACGTCAAAACTGTGTATTAAATCATCAAAAAAAAATTAAAACGCCCATCTAGTTTTCAAAAAAGGACCACTAATATACATAGATAATTTACCATGATGGTAGTAGGTATATCTATAGTGGCATGCCTTTTAATTTAGAGACTTTAGTCACAGTTGATAGCAATAAAACGTTCCGATAATAGTTTCTCGTGGCGCTAACGTGCTTCCATTAAAATTTATTTCTGTAATTTATTTATATCAGACGTTGTGGCATATGGTCTATTGGAAAATTTATGAGTATAGAATTTAACCTATGGGGTTTTTAATGGATCGTTTAATTAATTATCTAAAACCAACAAAATAATATCAAATTAAGTAGTCAAGTAGGCAATTTAAGATATGACGTATAAATGGCAGAATCTTATATGATTTTTGTCTTAATTAGCATTTATTATAATTTGAAAGGCATATGTTCTAGCCATCGAGGCAAATTTAGTTGCAGTGTCGGTAGCATCTGCTCGTTTATCTAGAAACCGTCTTGAAAAATTACTCCATTTCGTCCGGTAAGATTGCAATCTGTGGCGCCATCACATTATGCTGACTGACTTCTTCTCTTTCTCTTCTTTTCGGTGTTCCACAAATCGACAAATCTCACTGAATGCTATTTTGCTATTGAAATAATTAAATGTTAGTATTTTCAATCGAATAAAATAAATTAACGTTTAGCGCTTTGTCGAATTCCGAGTTGAGAAAGAGACTTGACGGATGGGTGACATCTGACAAGAGCGCTACCTTTTAGAGAGACAAAGAAAAGCATTAGTCGACAAAGAAGGAGGATTATTATGCTAAATCCGCATACATAAGTCGGATGCTTGATTTGAATGCACGATGAACGGCGGAAAAATGCTTCTTTGCAAAAAGAAAAGAAAAAAGTTTATTTTACGATAAACAATAACTTTAAATTAAATTATTCAAATAATTTTTAGTGAATTTCTTGTCCCATTTTCTGTATTTCAGCAAATATTATTTTCTCAATTTAATGGCTGTTTCTTTGTGTTTTAAAAGAATCAAGCACAGTTGCAGAGAATGAGTTAAGTGCAACTTAATGTATCCATTACATTCGTCTGGAACAAGATTATCAAAACTATAATGGTAAATAAAGGTAGCCATATTGTCGCCTGGTCTGACTATAATTTCATTACACGATATTTTCTTGTAGCTTTTGTTTAAAAGCTCCACTTGCTATATTAGTGTGTGTGTGTGTTTTATTCGTAAGCTCCCTCATTTAACGAAGCTTCAGCTTGTTATCGAAAATTGTTTAAAGTCCTTGACTTTTATAGGCCGAAATTGAAACATAATTCGGTCATATCGGTGAATGGACATGAAAGATAAAAAAATAATAAAAATAAAACAGTGGATGGCCCTTAGAGCCATTAGTATATGTGCGATAGAGGGCTACTACTAGCAACGTATGTAGACATATAACGAGGGTTATATTCTTATGTGCAGCTCGTATTACACTTCTGGACTTGATGTTGCTTTTCCAGACTAGTTATTATTATGTTTATGTCTAGTTACAGAAGCAAAACAATTTAAATGAAAATTAGATTCACTTTTTTTCTAGAAAAAAATACATAATTATAAATTAAAAACTATCTTCCAAGATCATAATCAGGTGTTATAATAAATAAATAAATTTGAATATGAAGAGTCAGTTTTTGTAAAACATTTGCTTAAAAAATAAACTATAAATGTTTTTTTAATGCAAATCGAATTATACCGCCAAGTCACTGATCATTTTTGACAGTCTACTAATTACCACAATGAAGTCATTTGTTTTGGTCATCGCCGAAGGTGATTTGTTCAAGTGCCAAAAAAGGCACCGGAAGCTTTATAATTAATCATCGTTTCTTAATTAGTCTTTCTTCTATTAAACCTATAGTGTTATACGTCCATATAGGGACGAATCTCTGTTTTACGCAAGGGCCTTATCGCACCCGGGCAGCGCTTTCGGGACTAAGTAGGCTCTGGACTTGAGAGAGTCTTTTATTCCAATCGCTTCGCATTATCCTATGCTGTGCATCCACTGATAAGACATTCATTCTATCTTTGTTCTTTTTTTTCTTCATCTCTTTCAGAATTTCATTTCAAAACTGCAAACAATCAAACAGTCGGACGATGTCCACCTTGAGGCTAATGAGGCAGGGCTCGTTAGTCAATTGTCTTGCTGACAACGCCGCCACGATCTGGACTGAATGTTAAACAGTTTCAGATAAGAATTGATTACTTGGCTTGCTATTATCAAATTACCTACCGGTTTCACTTAAACAATTAAGTTTGGATTGTTTCAGGGATTTTTTTTCTTCATTTCGATACGTTTTTTCATGAAAATAAGTGCAATGAGATGCTTTTGTTCCTTGAAAGGGTTTTTCCTTCGCTTACTCCAAACAAAAGGTGCTGCTGCAGCCAAGACGCTTTGTACACGGACTAGCAACAATATTATTTTTTTAATAGAAAGATAAGGGAAATTGCAAGTTTGAGAAATTTCCGAAACAATCGATATTAATACAGAGAAATAAAGATTTCCTTAAATTGTCTAAACAGTTGGACAGGAAGAAGCTAAAAAAAATATTGCAGGCAAGTTTGATTTAGGAGTATTTCGTAGTGATAAATCTCCTTTTCTAAAAAGTAAACTCATAAATTTGAAAGAGCTTGAAACGATAAGATTTTCCCTAAATTGGAACACTCTGTAATCATAAAGTCCTAAAAAAATCATATAATGGCAACACATTTCAATTTCCCCTCGACGATGATGTTCTGTAACAGTAGGGGGCAAATGTCACCAATGTGGAACGCAGTATTGATAGTAGCAAACAATCTTTAAATATATTATATTGTAGAATTGTTCTTCTTCTTTCTTTTTTCTATTGAAAAATCATTCTTTAGTTTTTGATGTGTTCTTCCACATGTCGAAATATAGTGTCAATATTTTTTTCTTTTCAAGAGATTTCCAAGTTTTTGTTACGAATCGATGCAGGAAGGCAAATGAAGGATAATGCAGAAAGGATGTCAGTTCTACATATGCAGTACGAATAGTAGCGAGTGGTCCAGACGAGGGTGAATCTCTCAATATCGATCAGGCAGCAGTCCAATCAAACCCTGTGCGTGACAACTCTCACTCTCTGAGCCCTTCTCGGCACCCCCATCATCCCTATGCTGCGGTGCGCTCTCCCTCTCCTCTCGCCACCCCCATTCATCTGCACCATCCTACATAAACATACTTACACGCAAATGCCTATTCTAATTTTGCTATAGATGACTCATCCTCTAAAGCTCTTATATTCCTTTTTCTCTATAAATATTTAAATAAATTCGAAAGCAATTCCGGCTTCGATCGTTTGTTATAAAAGTTGAAATTCCCTTGCTGTTAGCTATACCAATATTTTATATAACCTGGGGAATTTTGCTAGCAAAATATTTTGTGCAAGAGAATAAAACAAAAGATAAAAGAGTGGGAAGGGCTTTGTTCCACGTAAATTGAATTTGAAAATTGGCCGCCATGCACTTGGCTTGCTAAGATATGATAGATATATATATATATATATTTTGTTTTCTTTGCTTTTTGTGTTTTCTTTCAGATTTTCTAATAGAATGAATAATGGAATTTTTTCTGTGTTACTAATTATTTAACAAAACCAAATTCATTTATCTTTTATTAAGTTCAATCATCAAGTTAAAGATAAATTTTGAGTGTTAATTAAAGTTTGAAACAAATAATGTTAGGAGCTTTTGCTTTGCTTTCAACTCCATCAATATTGACACCCTCCATTTCAAAGTTAAAAAGCGTCTGATGTGATTTGGTCGGTTTTTGACTGCATTAGTGATGATTTATGATGCTTTTTATTCAGTATTGCTTGGTTACTGGATACTTTAGCATAGTGTATCAGTCAAAAACTGACAGGATCATATATAAATCATCATTTGATCCCGGTCGAGACACGTCTGGATCACACACAAGATCATTTATCGCAGTTTATTCTCGTGTCGATAACCAACAAAATTTTCTTTTCTTCACGCAGGAATTAATTGCAACCGAAACTGCAAAAATTTTTCGTTACTCTTACATATCGCTAAATTGAAATCTCAATAGTTCAACTCTCGACTACGGAAACATTCGAAAGTCTGTCGCTGGCAACAATAGGAATGTAATTGGTTTCAACTTTGGCCCTATTCCACCTATAATGATCTTACTCGACGAAATTCGCTAGACACCATTTTACAGTTTTAAAAGGGAGAGGAAAAGCTTGTATACGATTGGTCGAGAATCAAACATTTTTTGTTGCGCATGTTTGATTTCAACTTGATTTACATAGGGTTGAATTTTTTAAGGGTTGTTTCGACTAAGCAGCGGCAAGTGTAATTCAAACGTGATTGTTGCGAGATCGGACCTGTGGGAGCATCAGTATAGACGACGAGGGTTGCAACCCTCTGATGTTATGACGTCAGGATTTGAATGTCTTAAGGGAATTTAACTTCAGGATTTGCAACTTTGAAAGACATCGATAATTTTTTTTTTCGTTTTTCGCAATGTGAAAATCGCAGTTGTAAAATAAATCCATGTCCGCAACGTACAGAAAATTTCTCCCTTGTGAATACAGAAGCAGCTTACATAAAACAGGGGTGGAAACATTTCTTTTGAAACTGAAAATGCATGGATATACACGCATGTGTGTCCTCAGATGATTCTTATTCCATGCACGTCTTGAGGGCGCCAGAAGGAAAAGCTCCCCTAGAACTTTTAATCTTATTGGAAATAATTCTGAATAGGCCGCTTAAGCTATAATTGTGAACTTTTTAATTCACTTTATTGTTGTTCTTATTACCATTATCTGTTTTTTTTTAGAACGGTTACGGAAAATGATGTTACAGTGTTTTATGGTGCGTTTAATGCGTGTTGTTTATTATTCCTCGTGTGCGGACATAATAAACATAAGCTATGCTTCTTGTGTGCGTTTAGATATCACATTTGTCTGTTGTTTTGCCAACCGAATCTGCAACAACCCCAACTTCCTTCATCTGATATCATTTAAATATCGGTGTCTGCATCTACTTATGCTAAACTCAAAACGCATTATGTTAATGTGAAAGGAATTATAATAAAACACCACTTTAAACCAGACACAACAATCATTAATTATGGAAATTGTATTGACTCAGACATTAAAACATCCAAATTTTGAATGAGTTTGATGGATATCATCATCATGTAAAATGTGCGTTTTTCCCTTTTAGAATACTAATTGAAGGAAAATCGCTTTTAATAAAATAAACACCATTTGAAACGCTCCACTGCTAAAAGGGCAGGTAAAAACAAATACTGTCAATTTCATTTAGTTCAAGTCTAAATGAGTTAGATTAAAACATTTTGTTTCGGTCTGTGTGTTATGATGGTCACTGTCTTATATATATTTTTTTTACCTAAACGAGCAATTTCTTAACGGTTTTTATATATCATGCATTTCAATCAAGAAGTCGTTTTATGCATCGTTTATAAACTATAACATTATACGTATTATATTCATTTTAATATAACATTTTCATAATGTGTCTTAATGATACGTTATTAACATTTGAAAAAAATCTTTGCAATTAGTACTTTTTTTAAGTTTTTTTTTTTACAATTTCATTACTAAGTAATTTGTTGCAGCAGTTGCTTATGAGTTGTATGAAGATTATAAATTCGAATGTTTAAAAAACAATAATGTTTTGTGTGTAAATACAAGTTGTATCTTTGAAAAATAAAATTCATCCGAAAAATATCCACATATTTATCTGATCGAAAAATGATGGCATCTGTGCGCCGAGTAGTGCATTCGTTTTCAGAGAAAATGCAATGCAATGATAATATTGGCTTGTTATTGAACGATTACGAATGCAATATGGACTTAATAATTAGTTGGCGGCCAAGTTTGTATTGCTGATGATGCATGATCGTCCTCAAACAAGTGATTACCATTACAAATTAAAGTTCTTTAACCGTCTTACGATATATTCTTGACTTCTTTTTTTTTAATAAATAAATAAATGTCGATATATTTATAAATTCTGGTTCAGACATGTATTACATTTGCATTTTAAGTACGATTAATAAATCATTAATAGAGAAAAGAAAGATGCAATTGTAATATATGTATTGGAATTGTATTGTTGATTTAATTTTACTTATAAAATATCAAACTTTTTACATTATTCAGTTTTATTCCAGAAATTCATGGTTGGGAAAATCCATCTGAGATGGCTGGCTTTCCTCGAGCTTAGAATATTAGAAAACACAAGCTACGTTATATTTGAAACAGAAACCTTTTTACCAAGTCAATTGACTTCGTTTCCATTTCGTAAAAAGAAGAAAATGAAGTAAAAGAAGAATGAATTTTATCGAGTTTTATATAAATTTAATTATTGTGGATACAATATCATTGTGTGAGATACGAATGCTTTTAAATAAATTGAAATTCTATCCAACCATCTAACGTAAATATATTTTTCAGGTTATACTGATTGTGATATGACAACGCCCAGTGCTAATGAATTGAAAGTCTATTCCGGCGATGGCAACAATGTCAACATGGGGGCGAAGACACACACACACACACTCACATGGATATATAAGATTCAATCCGGACCTGATTGGCCTACCCTGTTCTGGACTTTCAAACAGAACATCGTTTGTCTTTGAAGTTTACTTAAGGTCTTGCTTGACAATGACAGGAATTTCGAATTTACAACGCTTTAGCTTTGTGCACAAAAGTCTTTTTTGTTAACAAGAGTGAAAATGGAAAAACCACAATTACTAATGGTCAGAAAAAAAGCGAGTAGGTAGACATTTCAATTTGAAATTAAATTCTAAAGTCAACAAGTATTACACATTTGTTCACGCAGACAGGGGGTGGAAATGTAAACCTACCTACATTTTCTGCAAAAATTGGAAAGTGATATAAAGATGAATTTTCAGTTATAGATAAAAGTTTCAAAAATTAGTACAGTGAAACATATGTTTTTTTTAAGTTAGAGCATAAATATCTCTAGCTAGAAAACAAGATAATTTTATAAACTGAAATTTTGGCAATTCATATTTTATGCTAGTATCTAGCATAATAATAACTTCGTTATAAATTTTTTTATGTTAAATGTTTTCAAAGATAACCGCATGTTAATCTAATAAAAAACGAAATTTTTCTCTGAAATGATGAAATGTGCATTTTTGTTCTATACTTTATGATTAACTTTGCTGACTACTTTGATACCACAAACTTAGTAAAAATGTTAGAAATTAATAAAAGTAAAATATAGGCAGTTCCATTAGTATCGGTTTGACCGGAAGTCTAAGCAGATTTGTTTTTTTTTATTTATTTATACATATATGAAATATGTTTTAAATTAGTTATTTAATCATTTTTGTTTTGTTTAAATTGGTCATTAGTTGTCTGAGTTATTGACTTTTTCTCCAAAAAAATTTCATATGCAACTCTTCAGAAAAAAGAGTACAACTGGTCATTATGTTATAATAATGAAATAAAATTTGGTATGCACTTAGCTAAAACAACTTTCTATACTATTCTGTGAAGGAAATTTAGAAACGTTCGAAAAAACAATGATTTTTCTTATTTTACTTTTGACAAATTTCAAACACTTGAATCTTGTTTTTTTTTTTCTAATGGAACGTCCTATATTTTAATACGCAGTTGTTTCAGCTATTTAAATTGATTTCTTTTGATGTAGCATAAGAGCTATCTGTTAAATATTTACATTTTTTTTTGAAAAGTAATCAATTTGATCTGGATTTTCTTGATATAAGTATTGTTTCTATGACTATTTTCCTCTTTAGTTAACCACAAAGAATTTCACTCATTGGATACTGAGAAAATTCAGGTAATTGAATAATTATTCAAAAAAACGACAAAAAACTCAAAAATCAAAATAAATAGGTATATCTTATGATATATCAAACGAAAGAAAAAGAAAAAAAGAAAATCAAATGTAATAAAATATAGGGCATGTCATTTGAAAGAAAAAATAAGTTTTCAATGTTTGAAATATGTAGAAATTAGCACGAGAAAACAAAATGGTTTTCGAAATGTTTTTAAAAATCTTTCAAAGGACATTATGAATTTTTGCTCTAACTTTGGGCGCGCAAAATTCCATCTTATTCTAGATATCAGTTTTTTCTTTTTTTTAATATCAATAACTCAAACAATTCAAGACCAATCTGGAAAAATAGACATAATTTTAATTAGCAATTTAGAGTAGAATTAAAATATCCAGAGATAAATTCAGTGTTACTTCAAAGAAACAAATTCTATTTTATTTTCTATATAGAGTCTATGACATAGATTAACGTTCACTAATTACAGGTATTTTCTCAAAATTCAACTGTAACGTCATAATTTTCCGTCCCGATAAGGAAGAAGTTAGAAGGAGTGACAAAAACGAACGAGCACAGATAGATATTTTCCAGTTACCTACACTATTTTTCACACGACCTCACACTATTTTAGATGTTAACAACAAAATTCATAACGAAAGATTCAATTTTTAATAAACGTCAGTTCTGTCATAAAGTCATTCACTTAACATTAAAATTAGAAAAACTCATCCGAGGATGCTTAATAGTCATAAAGGCTTGAAGTTAGTAGTCATTGGTGTTTGTTCTTCTCTTCGCAATTTCGAAATCATTGGGAATTCAATTGTGGGCGATGACATCTGACAACCAAATCACACTAATGCGGATATATTTCACATGTCGTAACAGTTTTGATATTGCTAATTTTCTGAGGTAGGTTGATCTTATGATATTGACAACTTTTGGTAGAGATAGTGAAAAAAAATCTTTATACAACTTGTACCTAGACATTTGGTTTTTCTTTGACTTGAGTAACCGTAGGAAACTTTTGGTCAATCAATAAGCTCACAGCTTATTTTTGTAAATTATGCCAATTAAAGAGGAAAAAAAGATTCTAAAAAACGTCCAAAGCTTGAGAAATGCTAAGCGTTTATAAATTTTTTAACTTCCGTTAATCTCTTAGTAAATTTAGAACAATAAATGAGTCATATAATGCTAATACAACTTGGATGATTTTCAGCCAATATAGCTGTAAAAAATAGAAAGCTGTAAAAAAAGAAACTTCCGATTTGATTAGTTTATAAAACATCCAAACCACTTCAAATGTTACAAATTTTAGTTTCACTTGAGAGTAGAAAAGTTGTCATTTATGGATAAAAAAAAATCCGCCAAATTAGGTTCTCCATTACTTCTTTGAAATGATGGCATACTTTGTAAATTTTTTCATACGATTTGTTTTATTCCTCCAATTGCTTGAGTAATATAGAGACGAATTAAAATGTTTGAGAAATGTTGGCGTAAACTCTTTTTCCCAGGTCGCAGATCCAAGCCACAGTTTCTGGAAACTTTTCCTAAAATTATTCGATTACAACCTTATTTTTCAAAATATGTAGTGTTTCATTTGCTGTTTGAAAAGAGACACCAAGTTTTCAAAATCACATATTTTTAACTTCCATGTTCTCCATTCATCTTACAAATAATTTACCACACCTCACAGTCAGTTTTAGCGTAAGTCAAAAAATTCGATATAAAAACAAAATGCATGAAAATCTGTTGGAAAAAAAATGTTATCATTCCGAAGAAGTAAAAAAGTCATTCGAGGATTTTTTTATCATAAATGACAACAATTTCACTTTCGAATAGAATAAATAATTAGAATTAATAAATAATAAAGGTGCATCAATTTTTTATATAATGATAAGGGGCTAATGAAATGGAAAAAACTTTTAGCCCAAAAAACTGTATAGGACGTGCTGTAACCGGAAACTGGAAATTTGTATCAGACATTTAAAGGAACCATTTTAAAGAATATTTTTTAGGCCATGGTCAGACTGACAAATTTTCTTCAAATGTCATCAAACTGTTTGATAAAACTAAAGTTTTGATTGGTGTGACATCACATTTTGATAGTTTGAAGTGACATCAAACCAATGACTGCTTTAGTTTGCTCAAACAGTTTGATGAAATTTGATGAAAATTTGACATCTCACCAGGGCCTTAAATAGTGAATGTACCAAATTTGAAAACTATTCCTTCTGTTTGAGCAAACAAAAGCTTTGATTGGTGTGACATCAAACCAAACGTTTAGTTTGATTAAATAATTTAATAGAATTTGATGAAAATTTAACAGTCTGATCAGGGCCTAAAGCTATCATTAGTTTGATGTTATTTGGATGTTACAACAATCTTTCAAAAAGTGATGTCACACCAACCAAAGTTTTAGTTTGATCAAATACTTGAAGATGGAAAATAAAAAGTTGCAAATTAGAATAAATAAAGTTTTGGCGAATTCATGGGTGTAATCAACTTTAACCATTATAGTTAATAAAAAAATTATTAGTTGTTGTAGATCACTGGATAAAATAAAAATAACCGAAAATTCAGATTATAATATTTTCTGGTTCTGCAATTTTTCCTAACAGTCTAACTGAAAAACAACAAAATTACAATTCTCTCGCAGATCTGAATTCGTGGACTTGATTCCAAAAAAAAAAAAAATTGAATATACAAAAGGTGTATACAAAATAGTGCAAAAGATCTATGTTAATGAATATTGCATTAGATTCTTCAAACAAAATCCCCAAAAATATTCTAAAAAGAATTGTTTTGTTTATACAAAAGTTATAAGTGAAAGACTGACAAAACTCAAAAACCATTACCAACTTGAAAGAATCAATCTTTTTTTGAAAGATGTCATCTTTATAAATAAACAATAAGTCAACCTAATATGGAAAAATATGAACCATAATCAATTTGATTCAAAATAAAAGAAAAAAAAAATTTAGTCCGATGAAACTAACTCACATATTTACGTAAAAATTTGTATCGCGAGTTGACAGGAATGATAACGTGGAAATATGCATTCGAATTGCGTCACAGCAAATATGTTCCAAGCTTTTGGAAGATTGAAACTCCACTAACTTTCCACATGAAACAAAATAAACGTTCTTTGAGAAAAGATTGTAGTTTATATTTAAAGACTGGTCCACATTTAGCGCAATTTTTAAAAAGAATAAAACTTTCTCTGAAGACAGCTTAGCTCAAAAAATGCAAAAATATCTAAGATTTCCTTGAACAGTCCTCTATTGAAGAGATTATGTATAATTTTTTATTCCCTCTGTAAAAAGATTTTTAACACTTTTGTGAAATTTTATGTTTCTCTATTCCAATTTATAAAAAAAACAGTTCAAATGAGAAGAGCACTGATGAATTATAAACAGAAAACATAAAAATATGAACAATTTATTTCTCACTATTGAGCGACTGCCTCTTTAACTAATAGAAGTGAAGGACTGACTCAAGTTAATAAAACGTCTATAAAGTCTTTAAGAAAAATTACTGCTTGAAATTGCAGATGTTAAGGAGAAATTTCATATCACCAAAAATACCTCTAAAACGAGTTCGATTTGCGACTGAATCTTTGTTTGAGCTAGGTACATATTTGAAATGTGAATCTTGGTTGTATAAAGAGTAGATGAAATGCACGAATGCAAAATTTCAAAAAGTTAGAAAATTTTAATACTATGAATAGTTTAGTCTGCAGAGTAGAAGTCTAAAAATAAGTAAAATAAATATCCAAATGGAATTTTAAATTTGAATCTTTTTGAGAATTTTTGGAATCTCTTGAGTCGTCAGAAATCTTCTTGAACAGTATTTTATTCATTTCAAAATTTTGACAATTCTTTGTATTCATTTTAATTGAGTTTAATATTTGCTAGTAGCTAATGTTTTGTTTTGAATAAAATACTAAAATTATTTTTCGAGATTTATGCCATTATTTTGCCCGACCTTACCTTAGTGAATTAGCTTCCATAATATCGGCCTTACTGATTGATAATAACTCATTACAAATCGTGGTAACTACTACAAACCGTAAACAAAAGTCACTATCAGATAACATTCAATATAATCCAATTAAAATTTTGCATTGTAAAAAAATTGAATATTTGATGAGAAAATAGCTATAATTACTGCATGCAGCTGGAATATTTCAGAATCAGAATCAGAGGAAGATCATCATAATAATAAAAAAAAACCTTTCTCAACTTGTAATCAACAAATCATAAAATTGCGTTTCTGTTTGTATTATTAGTTTCTCGTTAATACAATTAAATTGTAATTTGTTTTCGTTGATGATAACTTCAATAATTTGTAATGATGTTTTGTTAATTTCCTGCATCGTTCAAATCGTTTTCAAAATATTTAAAAAGATAAAAATCAAAAACCACAAACCTATTTGGTGCTTAAACGCCATAAATAAAGCATTTATTTGTCGGTGTGATTAATAGAGAAGAAAGTCAATGACAAAGTCGATTCAAAAACCAAATCGAAATCATTTCGAATGCACGATTAACGACGATTATAGATTACACTTTTTACAATATTCATTCATAAGTTTTTCATTCAAACTAAAACTTAAACTGGACGATACGACGTGATCAAGTTTTTATTCAAGAATTTAATTTTTGCCGCACTATAACAAAAGATTCGAAGAGCATTTATGTAAAACATTGAATTATGCATGCACGTGGCATCGATAAATTGGAACTACTCAAAAAATTCAAAAATCACTTTTACTGTATTAATGAAATGTCTTTTTAAGATTTTTTCTTCAACTCAATTTTCCAAATGGTTTCGAATTTAAATTTCATTGAATTAAAGATGCAATTAATGTAAAACAATCTACGCTTCATTAACTGCATCTGTTTTAAAGTTTGCAGAATTGAAATGATGATTTTTTTATCAGTTTGATGTAATTTCATCGAAAATTTAAATTATGTAGATGTGTAAGTTTTTTAGCGACGTTATTAACTGAATCACACCTGGTCTCACTTTGTTTCATAAAAACCCGCAAGAAAAAGGAACACGAAATGAGATAATTTATTGAAACGAATCAAATACAACGGTCCAAGGCGTTCTAAAGTTGATATTAGCTCTTCGAAGATTCCAAGTTATTTGAATGGGTGGATGTGTAATAGCTGCTTCACATCACATTCCCACAAAACACTCCGACACTTTTCTATTCGATTTGGACAATTTCATTCAGATTTAAGCTTTATTTATATATTCAGCGTTTTTTATTCTTCTTATTATTATTATTCTATCGGACAATGAATGAATTGGATGGCCATTTGGGTGGCATAAAATTAGGCATTATTAAGATTGTAATTTGAACCAAGCTCGAAATGGAAACAAAATGAGCATTTTAACTTAACGAAGCTTGGGTTATTATGAGTTAATTTTCATTTCTCAGATTTGATGACTGAAAGTTTTTTTTTTACAGGAAAGAGCGCTTCAACGATTTGATGGGAATTATATCGACAATAAGAAAAAGAAGCTTCCTGTTTGAAAATTGAAAGATTTTACACCTCCTACATTGTTAATAAATCAAGAAGAAACAATTTTTATATTAAACAAATTCAGTGTAAATTCAAAAACCATGAAATAAAATATCCAGCAAGGTAATAAATTAATTTCTAATTTAATAATCAAATGTGTAACATATACTAGTTAACGAATTAATTTTCACTGTATTATGTAAATGATTCAATTAAAAATATTTCAACGAATTTTAACAACTCTAACTTCATCTCAAATTTCAATTACTGTTAGATTATTTTAAAGCGTGTTAATTTTTTACATTAATCAGTACCAAGAACAAAAGTTTATAAATAGTTGAAACTCCCACGAAATTTAATAGATTTTTACACGCTTCGTATTTTTATTTGACAAAGAGAGAGAAAAAGATATATATCTCTAGTAATTTTATTTTACTATTTGTAATGAAATTTCTCCAGTAGTTGAACTTGGAAGTCACACTTGACAAAATTTCAAGTTGATGAAAGAAAGAATAAATTCGAGGCACAAAGCAACCGCTTCTTTCTTTTTTAAGGTCGAAGGTTATCGTATATTTACCTGAGAAGAGGCGAGAATAACAAGTTTTATGTAAATCGACGACGCACTGTATATTTTACTGTATCTTGATGCACACGCAACCAAAGCCACTTTTTCATTGAATTTAAGAAAGGAAGATGAGAGACTGAAATAAGTATAAGAAAAAAAATTAAAACAGATTTTATCAATTTTTTATGATGAACTTGGAGCAAGTTTCAAATATACAGGACGATACAGTTAAAGCTTCATCGGAAAAGACACAGAAGAATTATAGATAGAAAATTAAAATTTGTGGCCCAGATTAAACACTTTGAAAATATTTCAGCATCGATTCTTGGCGATTTTCCAAAATTTAAGCATTTTGCTTAAAAAGTTTGAAATTTAAACAAATATTGTCAGAGCAACTATTTTTCTAGATGTTGTCTACAAGGAATTATGGAACAGTTTTACACAGAGTGTTCCATTAGTATCGACACGGAAGATTACGGAGTTGTAGTTAAATTTACAAAAAATATAAATAAGAAATGCCAATTTGTGTCTCAAATTTCTCATTTTAAAAATATTTCTATGTTGTTTCCTTTTCCGATTTGACCGGAAGTCTATGCAACTTAGTTTATTAATAAAACATTTCATGCTTAAAATTAGTTAGTTAGGCGTTTTTGTTTTGTTATAATTGATCATCAACTGTTTAAGTTTTCCAAAAAAATTCCATATTCAACTCTTCTAAGCGGGCAGCTTGTTATTGTGTTATAATAATGGAATAAAATTTGGTCATGCATTTAGCTGAAACCACTTTCTACACTATTCTGTGCGAAAATTCAAAAACGTCTGAAAAAAAAACAGTGATTTTTCTTATTTTACTTTGGAAAAATTTCAAAATTATTTTTTTTCAAATTGAATGCCCTATATTCTAATACACAGTTGTTTTTATTTTCCAAAATATTAATATTTTTTATTAAAGTAATCAATTTCATCAGGATTTTCTTGATACAGGTATTGATTCTATGACTACTTGCCCCGTGACAGACAAGTTGACCATGAAGTTTTCAGTCATTGGACGACAAGTAGTCATCTTATTAAGAAAATTCAGGTAATTGAACAATTATTTGAAAAAACACCAGAATACTCAAAAATCAAAAGAGATTCGTATAACCTTGTAATATATCAAAGAAAAAGAAACAGAATCAACTGCCTAATAAAAAATCGGGCACGGTATTTAAAAAAAATAAATTTTTAATGTTTGAAGTAGGCATCTTGAAATTAACACAAGAAAAAAAATTGTTTCTCGAGGTATTTTCAAATTTTTTTTGTAGGATGTTATGAATTAGTGCTCTAGCTTTGTGCGCGCAAAATTGTATTTTATTCTAAAAAGGAAAACAAAAGATATCAAATTTTTTTTGAAGAGTTGAAAATAAAAATATTTTTGGTCAAAAATTAATAACTCAAACAATTCAAGACCAGTTTGAAAAAATAGATATAATTCTGATAATCAATTTAGAGTAGAATTAAAATATCCAAGATAAATTGAATGTTACTTCAAATAAACAAAATTGCATAGACTTCCGGTTAAGCAGGAAGTAGAATAAATCTGGATTTTTTTTAAATGGAGTCTATTATGCTAGTTATATTTTTCCAAAATTCAACCATAACACCATGGTGTTCCGTTTTGTTACCAATGGAACATCCTATAGAACAGAAGAAGAGATCAGAAGCAAATTAAATAAGATTATACTAAAATAAAAAAATAAGAAAGACAAAACGGCAGAATCAAAAAAAGCCAAAGAAGAAGAAAATTAAGAACAGTAAAAAAAAACCATTTAATTCAAGTGTCCCAATGAGGCTTTTGTTGTTCATTAAATAATTTCAAGAGAAATCAAAAAGTATACTTGGAGTACTGTTTTCTAACGCACATTTACAAGTGTCCAGAAACACTCTTCACAGAAGAAAATATGAGCATATTCTAGCGATAATTTGATGTTGATTAAACGCAAATCACTTTATCAAAAAACCTTTTTTAATCCTTTCTTTAAAGACAGCGCACCAACGGTTAAATTCAAATAACTTTAACACGGATTCCAATAAAGTAATATCATTTTGCACTCTTATTTCTTGGATTGCTCACAGTAAAATGACATAAATAGAATTTTTTTGTTGTAATTATTAGCGATTCTCTTAAAAAAGGGTTATTGAATTTTTCTGCACATAATTTTTTTGTTAATGAAAATTTTCTCATTTTTATACGATATTTAGATAGATTTGAACTTTTTCATAAAAAATTACACTGATGTCTGAAATCTTTACGACTAAGAAAAATTGAATTGAACATTTCTACTTTAAAAAACTCTAGCTCTAGCCAATTTAAGTTTAATCGTCATAAAAGTAGCTCTAGAAGTAGTCCTTTCGTTCTTTGAAGAGCGTTTCTGGACACCTTGTATACTCACTCTAGCCAGCAAAATGTTAAATTATTGAGGTCATTTGGAAAGTTTTTGCTTTAGAATATTCTACTTTTTTTTTCAATTAAATTTCAATAAATTTTTAGTTGTAAATTTCATGGCATATTCAAGTCTCCAACTATCCCTGATCTCTTTTATTAGTATTAATTCAAGAGTGAGAATAGTGGCTGCTATCTACACCTAAGATATATGAGTAATTACAGTCGACTGAAAAAAAGTGCGAACATAAAACAAAATTCAATCTAAAATTTTTGCAATAAATTAAGTTTTATGATCGCAAAACAAATGAAGTCATCAAATTGGACGTTTGGAAAAAATATATAGCAAGTATTGACGTTGTGTTCTTTGCTTACATGTTAATTTGTTTGGCTATAAAGGTCCACACTTAAAAATCTGACAACAGTATTGATGAATATTTCTTCTTACGACATCTCATTTGCATTTAATTTTTATCCGACGTGTTTTATGACTTTGAATTAATGGAAAGTATTTAACAGATTGTTATTTTGTTTCAGAGATTAACAAAAAAAGAAGACATACCTGAATAATAGTTGTTTCCTTTTAATTTATTTTTAATTTTACATCTCTATTAGTTGAACTATTACGCTTTTTATTGTTGCAATCATTTGTCATTTGAGTTAGATTTTTTGTTAAAAGCAATTACGAATATCGGTCTTAATCTATTTCAAAAGTTTGCGTTTCAATTACAAAAACTGATTACTGGAATGTGGGAAAATATAAACGTAATATCTAAAACATATCCAAAATTAATTAGATTGAAGGACGTGTCATCTTGATAGAGTACATTGTAATGTATGCATATCACATAGGAAATTATGTACAGTAAACTTGTAAACATGAAACTAGCATCCATCTAGTAGATGCGGTAAGATCAAAGAAATGATTTGGGAGCTGATTGTTCCGGGAGAGGCGTTCTTTGCACCAAATACGTGACATTGAGGTACCACCGAGTATCGCCTGTTGAATATTTAACTAAGCGTATTATTGTACTTCTTTAGCTTCCAGACATTTAGTTTTTTGTTGTTAACAGAAAAATAATAATTTCTACGAAAATTATAGTTTTATTTTATAAGTGTAGATTTTGTTTTTAAGAAATGGTACTTCCTGTGATGAAACTTGTATGAGAATTTACATGAAACCGTTGCTATATTATAGAAACTGATTTAAATAATAAATGAAATTATGGAAATTATTACCATAATTATAAATTACTATTATAATTAAAGAAACTTACAGTATAGAACTGACGTTTCAATTAAATACTACTAATTGCTCACATAATTACATAAATAAATAACAAAATACTAGTCGTTGGAGAGTACATTAACATTGTTCTGCCTACAAAAAAATATTGTATTTTTGAATAGAATGAGACTTATTAGTTGAGATTATAAGTAAAACAATGTAATGCAATTTTCTATTAAAACTATCTACTCACTGTTGAGAAGTGCAGAAGAAGCATTGTATAAAACCTCATCTGAAACAAATATTTTATTATGTTATCTTTCATTAAAAATTTCTAACAATCTTTTCATCTCTTTCTGTACAAAATCTTATATCTAATTTTTCTGATTATTTGGTATAAACACAAGCGTGACTGAATGTACCTTTTACGTGACGTATTTTTGTCGGTATACAACTGTGATCGTAATAAGCGCAACTAACACTTTGGTTTTTTTTTTTATAAATAACAGTTACACAAATACTTGTAAAATTGCACACATTCAATTCATAGACATTCCGTTTGAAAGATCTATTGCAATTCCAACTTTACACCCTGTGATTGAATAGCGACATTTGTACAAACAAATCTATAGCAAGGTTTACGAAGAAATAAATCTTCAAACTCTACATTGTGGGATGAAGTTTCATTATCTGTTTATATGTGCATATGCAAAGAGTGTCTTATGTAGAATGAATATGCTAAGAGATGAATGAGTATTAAGAGGATAAGAACCATTTTACAGATAAAAGAATAAATGATAACTTTTCAAAAAGTTCAACAATTTTTTTGTAAACTAGAACAAAATTTTCTGAAGATAAAAATTCTATCGCTGGATAAAGACAAATTGGACATGTCAGGTATTCTTTCAAAAAGCGAATTTGACAAATTAGTTTGAACATAAGTTAAATTTGTTTTTGGTTGCAAAAATAATTTGGCGATTTTTTCTAGGTGACTAATGGTCGTCAAGAATTTCAGAAGACTTTCTGCTTTTCAAAAATTAGGGATATTGGATTCTGGAGTTCTGACTGGACTGAATGGAACAAAAAGAATTCAGCTATGAAAACACATATAACGCTTCTTTGCTTTTAACTACAACTGTGTTGTAGACAATTAAACAATAAGTAGGAGAGGTGTAAAATGGAAACTAAGACTGAGCTCACAAATACTGTGCTTATTAATTAATTATATCGATGCTAAGTGCCAGGTTCTAAGTACTCCTTCATAGATGCAACTACCTTATTCTATACCTGAAGACGTAACGGAAATCATTATTGGAGTCTCTTCAAAATCGCTTTCAAAATATTGACAACATAAATTCAAGTTTGAAAACATTACAGAATCTTAGAATGCAATGTCGGAAATATAAGAAAGATGAAGAACAGTTTTAATGACTTTAGAGAGCGTAGAAACGTAATTTTATTAAGCATAAGTTTATGCAGTCGATAAAAGTTAATTCCAGTGTTAATTTCAATAGTAAGCGTCACAACAAATAGCACCAAAATACCTAGGAATCTGTATTTTTCGAAGAACTTGAGATACAAAAATCTTCGTATCTTTGTATTGATTACACAAGTTCTCACTTGTAATATCATAAGAGCATCAATTCTTTCCGGAAATTTTTTTGAGTGCGTTACCAAATTTATATATTAATTAGTAAATTAGTACGTTTTTGGAATGCACAAACAGAAATGCTCGAATGATATTCGGTAATAAAATCGTAACGACACAAACATTAAAAAATGGTAATCCATTTTTATTCTACATTCGGCTTATCAATATCATTAAAAAATATTAAAACGTAGTTCCGATTGTGTAATTTAATAAAATCTGACAACTTTGACAGCAAAAAATTTCCACTTATTAATTTTTGTAAAATCTGTTACATTTTCAAAAAATATACAAGAAATTTTTTAGTTGTCAAAGTTATGGTTTGCAAACTAATTTTTCTATTCGTCATTGATTAGTGTCGTGCGATTTTCATTGTAATTTTTCCAACAATACAAATGCAAATGATAGCATAGTCTGGCTATTAAGTTTCAAGACGAAAAAATTCCTCACAATTAGTCGAAGCCGAACTATAAGTGACACTTTACATTTTGACAAAGAACTAATTCCAGTTCACAAGGCCAGTCTTTTCTGAGTATCTTTCGTTATTTCAAAACCAAATCAACATTATAAATCTTTGATCTTAGTTGGAAATTCGTGACTTTTCTTGTGGATTCTGATAGCGATATTACCAACTAGAAAAGAAAATCGTAGTTTGGCGTTCTGTGAGCTGCTCAAGGATATATACTTAGCAACAAGTTCAAAATAGTTGGAAAAATTAAAAAAAAAACTATAAACTCAAAAAGCTGCAGCTTCTTCAAATGCTGAGTTTGCAGATATTTTCTTTTACTATTAGTACCAGTTTTGAAACTGAAGCGAATTTTTTGTTTTCTTCATTAAACTTTCAGAAAAATATGGCGCTATCTGTGGAGCATGAAAATCACACTGATGCTTTAATGTAAACATGTACTTACAAAAAATTTCATAAATAATAAAATTTTACATTTTACTTTTAAAATAAGTGACTGAACCACATTTCAATAACATTATTACAATTTTTGACGCAAATGGTTTGCCTTGATATTTCTTATGAGTTTTCCCCAGCGTCTGACTGCGTGCCATCCAGTAATCAAAGTTTGGATACATAGTCCGCAACAGTTGAATCTTTATCTAATAAACTCACATTATTGACTTTAGCCTGACGTACAAAACCTTTTCACTTATTATTATTTATGTCTTTAACAATCTGAGTACATTTCTGTAACCCTGGAACATAAAATTTCAGTTATGACACAAAATTGCTAAAAATACAATAAAATTTCATGAGCATGCGCCTGGATTTATGTTTTTAGATAAAAAGAAAGACAAGTACTCAAATACATATACAAGGCATCCTAAAGATTAAAAATATACAAAAAATCAAAACAACAAATTTTCAAGTTAAGTCAGTAAACTGAAAGCGCCAATATTTTTCCGTAGCTTTGTTGTTTTATTTAGATAATGTAGTCTATTTTGTGCCAGTTAATAAATCCATAGGAGAAAGAGGTATTTAGGGTGTTCAAAATTAATCTTTCGATTTAATTTTCAAATAAAACATCTTAAGCATTTCAAATTTTCCAATCTAATTAAAAATAATTAATAATCTGAAAGCTGGAATGTTGTCATTTATAGTGATAGAAAAAATTCGCTAAATAACTCCTCTACTTCGTTGGAATTGCGACTTTTTTTTCAGAAATTTTTTCTAGAAGTTTTTCATGATTTTGTCCGGTTGCTTCAGTAATGTTAAAAGCGACTGTAAGGTGTGGTATATTGTTGGTGGGATGAATTGAAGGGTATGAATGTCAAGAATATGTGGTTTTGACAAGATGGTAATTCATACAGCAAATGAATTAATGCTTTTTTGAAAGGAGAGGCTTGTGATTGAATTATTTCTTGAGGAGTTTCCGGAAACTAATCGACTGAGTCGTACGACTCTTTTGAGGGAAAGAGTTCACCCTAATCTGACCTAACCTGAAACAATTTAATACGATTCAATATAACTCAAGCAGTTGGAGAAATTGAGCAAAACATATTAAAAATCTTCCGGCAACCATTGAGAGTGATATACTGGTACCATGCCTAACATGACTAAATTATAAGCCTTGATAAAGACCCCAATAATGGTTCGAAACGTCGGCAGCATAAAAAGTCTCTTTCTGTTTTGTTCACTTTATTATTAAATTTTCTTAACTTATAAAAAAAAGGACATTATATATCAAAGACATATTAAAAATGTTGGAAAAGATTTTGAAAAAGTAATGTTATCATTCCGAAGAAGTAGAAGAGTTCTTTGACAGATATTTTTTTCTATCATAAATGGCAACATTTCTATTTTCAAATGAAACAAAAACATTGTAACATTTGATGTGTTTTGGATATTGTATTATTTTCAGCAAAAACGTCGAAGACTGTACAGTTTATTATTAGATGAATCATTATTTCAGCTTCCACTATATCAAATTCGACTTCCACCAAGTATTTTACATCAACGTGGCTTAGTTTTACACCTCAATCCAGAAACACGTTTTTACAGTTACTTTGAATAAAAAATATTCATTTTCTATTTCAATTTGGCTTAAAAAATGCACACTGACTAAGGTAAGTTTACAAAAGGATAAATTTTTCCAACTTCTTTAAAATATGTTACTTAAAACGGCACATTCGGATAAAATGGTACATCCAGGATTTAGGACCTCAAACAAAGGTTTTAATCAACTAACTTAATACTATACAGAGCACAACTTCTTTCGGCGAGTTAACAAAAAAAAAGTGTTTTTATGGTATGATGAGGCTATTCTATAAGCAAAATGTAAAAATTAAAAGGACGTCAAATTCTTGTCTCTCTTGTTGCTATAGAATTTTTGTGTATTAAAATAAAGATAGAAAAATTAACAGGCTTTTAATTTTAACATTAACTTGGGTACTCTGTAAACGAAATTCTTGGAACTTGTTAAACCCTAAGTTGTAATTTAGGGTAAAATGACACACAATGATATATCCGCTGGAAAGACATAAAAAATCTGCTTTTTGGCGAAAACAAAATCATTTAAATTGAAAATAATTATTGAAACTGATAGTGTACTGAGTGGTGCTTTTTCGATGTCCGCATAGGGAGATCTTCAAAACTAAAAGGTTTGGATAAAAACGAATAGCACATTTTAGAGGTCGTTTTTTGAGAAAATAATTCTTGTGAATACTGTAAGCTGATATAGTCTTTTGTTTTTTAGTTATGAGCAAAAATTAACAATCTGCTAATATTTTAAAAAATTCATCATTACGTTAATAGTAAAGGTAAACATTTGAAACAAAAACTGAATTATGCACTTTTTTCCGTAGAATTTAATAATATCAATATCTATTTTTTTGAATCATTAGTTTGACTGCAAAAACACAAAGTTGTATTTTTTTAAATAGAAACCATAGTTGACTAATGTCCACTTGCAGAAACATTCATCAAATTTGATGAACCATTAATCTATGATTAACGTTTTTTTAACCAATCAGGATACCTTATTTTCAATTAATCAGAGATTAATCATCCATCAATTTTAGTGAACGTTTCTGTAAATGGGCAGAAGATATTTTTGAAAACCAAATTTTTTTCTGATTTTGAAAATATAAATATATTATATTCAATATATTCGCACAAATTTTCTAGAAAAGAAATATTTTTTTAAGGATGTTATTTATAAATAGTTGGCCATGTGAAAAATTGGTTTCTATAGAAACTGAGTGTTCAAGTGTAAATAATCTATTAGATTCTATTCTTTTATTATTATAAAATGTCTGATCATACTAATTATAAGACATTCTTTTTATGCACATGAAAAGCTTCTAAAAAGATAAAAGAAATTGAAGATAACTTATGGTTGTTGATTGATTCTAAAAAACAAAAGATTATGTGCTGCTGACTACTTTGCATACTGTTATAAATGAATAAAATGAAAAAAATATTGATTATAGTATAAATATTCAAAGACATAATTCAATAATTTGCATTTTTGGTAGAAGTTATCACGAAAGCGTGAAATGTGGTGGCCAACAAAAAAATAAGCTATGTCCAAGGTAAAATTTTAAGCCTATATTTACTTCAACACTGCTTTATAAAATCATTATTATATAAAAGCACTTTAAGTAGAAACATCTATCAATTGAAAAGTATTATCGAATTTAGTTCAATAGCCAACTGCATCTTAACAACAAAAAATTGAAACATCTTAAATAATATATGGTGTGCAATTTATTGCCCCTAAATTCTTGAAATATGCACTACAAAATTATAACATATTCTTTATTTAATACAATAAATTTTTTATCTTGTGTGATTACAAATATCTACTTGGATTCTGAATGTCGAAATTGAAGTATTTCCTGCCAGATGTTGACATAATTTTTTTAGACACATTGTATGATTATTATTCTATATCACCTGTATAATACAGAGCTAAATAATTATGTTGTGTATGTTTTTAGGAATTAAAACAAGAAGAAACATTTTTTTCCTGACTTGTTATATTCAATATTTGTAGAATCCCAAAGTATAATAAAATTCTTATATGATAGTCGTCGAGTAACGATCGAATGAGATATTTTAAAATATTGATACAATGTCGTAAAGTGTTTACATTACTCAAATGCAATGCACACGATGTGAATTTTACGATCCAATCATAATACACACTTACGAACATAACAAACGACAAAAATAAAACAATAAACTATAACAATAACCGACATAGTCCATACCGTAAATCAGTCGAGCGGAAATCGAGAAGAGATGCGTCGGATCGCCGATTCCTACAAACACTATATCATACTATAGACCATTTCCGACGTGTTTAGGGATTTTTGTTCTTAACTTAAAAAAAAACAGATATTGAAATCTTGCCAATTGTGTAATAAATTCATTGCTTTAACAACACGTCCATTACAACGCTACAAAATTTCTTTTCGTTTTTCTCAAAGAAAATATGACATTTACCATTTAAATGATTGACAATGACTGAGCAAAATTAAACACCATGAACTGATCGGTTCCGCACAAGCGGATTAAGATCATCCGCGAAAATTAAAACGATTAAAAAATTAGACAAAATAACGGACAATCAATGGTTAATAGGAAAAAACATCATATACAGAGTGATACTTTTATCATTTTTATTCAACAATTGCATATTCAAGTGTCAAATGTCAAAATTTCTATCGTAATGTTATTAGAAAAGTTCGTTCAAGAAGCCGTAGATCGTTATCGAACGAAGAAATGGCTTTTCTAGCTTGAAAAAGGTCGTTCTTTTAAAAACGGTGAATTGAACTATGCAGAATCCGTCTCCGAACTCTTTTATTTATATGCAGCCATATTTCTACGAGAAAGAACGTAGCCTAGCAACGAATTCAGTTCCGCTATTTGTCATTTTCGGACGCGCTTTTTTTGTATCCACACATTTTCCTACTTTTGTACACAAAATGTGTATGTGGGAAGCTAGCTTTTCAACTTTTAAAATATTTTCTAGATTGCATTTATATAATACAGAAAGATGTAATATATAAAAGATTTTTTTTTCATTTTACTGAAAGGAAACTAGTTTGAAATTATAATTAAAGAAAGGATTCCTATCTGTTACATTTTTTGCATATTTTCGACATCAATTGTTTCAGATTGTACGATGTTTTGCATTTAAATGGAGTAATGTTGTTTTAATGTAATTAAATTCCAACTCATTTTCATTATTTTTGTATGGTTTAAATTAAGCTTTATCGATGGAAAGTAAAGGAAACATGCACAAGAAAATTTAGTGGATGAGTTGAAAAAAAATTGTACAGCTGTTCCAAAAGTCTATTAAATAATTTAGATTTCAGAATTTGTGTTAATTTAACTATTTCACTCGCAGATTTTTTAATCAACCATTGAATCGAAATTTCAACTGGAAAAATGACCTCTCGACCAATAGGCAATCAGAATTATACAACCTAGATTGTTTTTGAGCAAAAAAATTACAAAAGCAACACATTTCTATCACATTCTAAGCTCCAAATTTATAATGTCAAGAATAGAAAAGTTGAAAAGAAATACCAAAATCATCGTAACAATCGGTAAATTTTTAATAACTAGGAAAAATTAAAACGATCGAGGGTATCCTACGAATAACTTAATTATTTTATCGATAGATTAAAAACTGGAAATTAATCGACACGTATTTTTTATTAAAAAAAAACTTACCAGTTTTGAATTATTAGCTCTTAAATAGAACCCCAAAAATAGATATTTATTTTTTTATCTCTAAAAGTACTTGACCAATCAGTGTGAAATTTGGCATACTTGCGCTATTTTCGCCAGATATAATTTGTAGTACTGTAGATTGTCTTAAAAGACAGTTGTGGTACTTCCTTGACATTAATTTCTTGATAACTTTTTAGTACAAATTAGTTTATATTTGCCATTATAATAATTTGAAAACATATTTAATTTAGAATCTTTTTTTCCTTTTGCACTTTTTTCTTAAAACGTATCGTTTTTGAGTAAAAAAGTAAAATGTGAAATGATGCAGTCAATATTAAGTAAAATTGAATTAAGTAAATGTTAATGTGCGATAAATGATAATTCAATGCTAATAGTGTCTGCATCGTTCCGCATTTTATTTTTTTACTCTAAAATGATATGTTTTGGAACAGAATGGTAAGAGATAAAAAAGTTTCTAAGTTGAATAAGCTTTAGAAACATCATAATGACGACTCTAAACTAAACTAATTTGTGCTAAAAAGTTATCAAAAAATTAATTCCAAAGAAGCCCCATAACTCTCCTTCAATATGATCTACAGTACCACAAATCATGCTCTGAATGATAGACCAAAATAACGTAAATGCCCCGAATTTCACAAAAATTGGTCGAGTACTTTTGAACATAAAAAAATAAATATCTATTTTAGATCTGTTCAAGAGGTGATAACTCGAATCTAAAGAGGTTTTTTGGAAAAATATAAAATACGTGTCGATTTCTAGTCTAGTCATTCTTATGATTTTTTTTTACATTATCAGATTTATTATTGTAACTCAGTAGCTAAGTTTTTTATTGAAGTAGAAATTGATAAAAACTTGTAAAAGTATAAATATACAATGTAAGGTAGAACACCCAAATTCAGACACCTCAAGGAATTCACGTTACATTTTATTTACTGTAATTAATAATAATTCACGGACGTTTATGAATTTTGATTTTTAGATAAAATAACCATTCCTGATCAAGATTGTCTGTTTTACATTAAATTTCGCAAAAATAATGTATTATGTTATGAGGAGATAAAGTGAACTGCGCGGCTGGACCTTAAAACCTCCAGCCTTGCTACATAAAGTCACTTTAGCTTCGAATAACATAAACTTTTTTAACGTCAACAAAAATTCTAGCATGGTGCGGTGGGAAAAATGTGTAGAATTATTCTGTTGGTATATTTTTTTCATTTGGCAACTGAGGTGAAGATGAAGAGTTCGACCATGTGGTCACACTACTCCAAATCACTTTTGATAATTAAGCATTGAGTAAACATCAGCAGATTCATGAAACTATGTGCTTATTTAAAAAAACAAAATGAGAGCTATTTTATTGAAAAATTACAAGTTTTAACAAAGGAAGGAATTGAGCGTTTCTTTATTTGGTAAGTTATTTTGACAAAATTAATATAGGTAATATTACAGTGATCATTTTCTGCCGAATTTTTTGGTAGTCGGCGTAACAAAATTCCGTATTCTCGGGCATAAGAGCCGATCCTTTACAATTATAGACGAGAAGTTTCTTTAAATTTACAGAAAATTTGTATCTTTACGTTCAAAAGAGACGAAATTGCGATTTTTTGTAAAATAAGGAAAATGCCAGAAAGCGGTCATGAGAAATCATAAGATTGGCAGTGTCCCGAAAGAAGATGCGAATTTTTTAAAATTGTCCAATCCCAATTTATATACGGAACTCTGCTTGAGGCAAACTTCCGTCACACTACTGATAGACGGAGGTGCTGATTTAACATATCTAAAGAGACATAGCAGATGGAAATCTGATACAGTAGCTGAGGACTACCAAGAGTCACACAGCGAGAAATATATTTCCATCATGTACATCTGTTGCCACTGCTTCAGACGAAGGCAAAAATTTCTCACCTAGTCCAAACATTGAAATTACCACAACAAATCATAATAAGACCTATATCATAGAAGCTTCGGTTGGGGATATCACAAACATGGCTTTAACTTTAAAAACGCTATATCAATAATTACACTTTTAACTTAACTTTTAATAACGTTAATAAAACTTCGTAATTTAGATCCATAATATTTGCCGCTGTGGCTGCAAATGATTTTTGCTGCGTATACAGGGTGTTATAGAAGTCTACGTACAAATTTTAATCACTCGTAGAACTCAGCAAAATAAGCAACTTTTTTACTTAGAACTTTTTTCGAGACAACCATTTCGAAGTTAAAATTTAATTTTAGCCCACAATTTCTTACCTTACCTATGCTTAATATGTTTAACTCACTTTCAAGCAGAAACTAGACGTAATTGTAAACATTGCGATAGATTATTTATAAGATTTCTAACCTGACATTTCTAATAATTGCCTTAGTTGCAGACCTGCATCCTCGTTGATAAAGAACTCTGGATTCGAGCTAGAATCGTTGGATTTCCTCTAATAATTTCGACTGTGTTCACCGTATTAGCGCACACTAATTGTTTCATATAATAACAAGATATAACACAGATTTAAGTTCACAAAACTTGCAGGTCTACTGCACAGGACAGAAACGGCCTTTTCTTTAAAATTATTATTTAGTCAATTTGTTACGGCCCTTAAGAAGTTCGGTAGAGTTCCTTCATGTAAATATCGCATACCACGTCATGTAGCCAAGGATACGACTTCTAAAAGGTACAGTAACACCATATCTATAAGTTTGGGATTAGAAAAATTGACTATTTTTAAATTAATAATAAACAAACGACGAACAACTGCATAAAAACTAATTCAATTACACGGACGATCGGCCGATCACAGACTGGCGATATCAGGTAACATGAAGATAATTTTTTGTGTGAAGTTTCAATTCGTTTTTTAACACAAAAAACAATACATTTGACATCGAAAGAAATATGTTTTCATTTATGCTTCACTCTTATTTTTACTATCAAGCGCCTCGTCAAAAGAAAGAGGGACAAAGATTAACAAATAATAGCAATTTCGAAAAATGCTATAAAAAAAAATTGCTTAAAATTACAAGTTCTATCTGTTGCAGGAAATTGCCACTTCAATGTCGTTTGGAAGCAAAATTATTTATTTATATATTTTTATAACAAATCCCAGTTTGATCTGATTCCGACATCATATTTGTTTTTTTATTCTGTAATTGCCTTGCCCGAAAACTTAGAATTAAGAAATTTGCAGATTTTTTAACAATCAACTACTTTGAAATATTGGTTGTCATAGTAACTGGAACAAAGTTTCACGGAATAAATTTGAAAAAACAATATTCAAAAACAAGTCTGCTTCAAACCTTTTTTGCTTAAGGCATCAATAACTGATTTTTTACCTTGCTTCTAGAAATCTAGATTAAAGAGGCATTAATGAAAAATTAATTTGCTCCATCTCAATCAATCGATATATTTGAAAAAAAAATCTCTGAGAATAAACTGAATATTTCGAAGTGAAACTATAATCTTTGATTATAAGTTACAGCTAACAGAAACATGATCTCTGAATATAGTTATTCAAAGCTTCAAATATCATGATCCTTCCCACAAAACTTTCATGTGAAGATCAACAAACAAACGATATCATCTTGAATAAATTATCTTACAGTAAAAAAATTTATAATGATAGGTTTCAATTATTCTAAATCAAATTAAAACAATCAAATTTGCAGAACTTTCCTCTAAGTATTTGTCTTATTCTTCCACCAACTAACTTATCGAATTTTTTGTTGTAGAAGATGAGTTCAAGATCGTGCCATGGTCAGACCACCCCGACATCCCATGTAATTAAAAGTCGCTGGTATATTTACCGAGTGACCTGTTCGTATATATAATCAGTATGTAAATCGTGGCCACGACCGCACCATATTTATTAATCCAATATTGACGTTATATTTAAATTATAGTATTGTACAGCCAGAGTTATGATTACACCAAGCTAATTATTGGCTTCGTTGAGAGGGATAAGAGGAAAGAAAGGTAATGAGACGGGCGTCTCTCCTCTCGTTAGAACGTAATATCGAATTTTTTATCATCGTTTCATAAATACAATTCCAAATAAATTGTCAGTCAGTTATGTCGTCTTTCCCCTATGTAAAATGATTTCGAAAAAAATCTCCACGCAAAGTACACAATAGGCAGACGATTGCAAATTATGGCGGCGAGTGTAGGCCAGTTTTTGCGCATTGTCGGCGCTCTTTGAAAGACTTGCATACATATCTACCAACATTTAAATAATTTATATGTATGTACGCGTCCGAGAGCACTTTTTCAATGGAGAGTCATCGAAACAATGAGGGCAACGAAGATGGGACAAGCGGAATCCTGACGGAAACTGACCGCCAATGATGTTTAAGAAAGAGATGGAAGAATACGAGACATTCAATTGCAAGAAATAAGTACAAGGGATTTATTTTGTAACGATCTGAACGGCGACCAAACCAGAACTCATTTTTATTTCAAAGCGAATACATTATACTCGGCTGACGCGCAATTATAAAAGTTCGACGGACTGATTTTCGAACAAAAAATTGACAAGACGATCTTCCAAACTGCAAAAACTTGATGAAAGAGAAGATGGGATTTGCATTTGCAATCTAAATTTCCTAAGAAACACAAAGCAAAGCTCAACTAATGTTGTATTAAAAAAAACTATGCTAGAGTGTAATAAATTGTTACAAACTGGTCAAACAAGCATTTGAACTAATGATGCTAACTATATGATAAAGTACTGTGTAGAATAAAAGAACACAAATACAAAAATCTAAATAGTTTTTCATTTGGCTGTACTTTCAAGAAAAACTTCAAACAAAGTTAAAATCCGTAAATTTTTCTTCGCTTATAATTTATAAGCGTCGAAGTTGAAGTGCGCTGCTATTCAGAAGAGTCGTATTCGAGCGAAATAAAATGATTTTCTTCACCAACTTGAACAATATATTTGAAAGTTAAAAATAGCGTCGTCTTGACTTGGAACTCAATTCCGGATTACTAAAAGAAAACTTTTCTTCACTTGAAAATTATGAAATAATTCTTAAATGGTCAACTAACCCAATTATCTTAGTCAGATAATGTCTTAAGATAAGCATCAATGTGTGCATTATTGTATAGAGTTTAACAAGATGAATGCTCGAAGCTTGATCACGATTTTAGGACGTATCAGCAGCTTCATCGATAGTCGCCACCTACACACTTGGCATGCAAAGATTCTTCACGATTTAAAAAAAGTAAGTCTTTGGCATAATTTAATTATAAATCTTTGAAGAAAACTACCACGATATTAGTAGTCTAAGAAAGCGCGCTGATATTAAGGGTGCAACTTGAAATAACGCGCGAAATAATGAGTTCCGGACGTGACGTCATTATAACAGGAACCTGTTATTTATGTCTTCTTATTTTGATCCCGCAAGGGAGGAAAATTAACACGCTGCTCGTGTTCATACTGATTCAGTATATACTTAAATGGAATAACTTTCTAGGTATTAACTCAAACCACTCTCGGAATTTCAAAATCTATATCAAACTTAACGGCTTTGCTTTATTCCTTCTTCTTTGACTATAAATATAAACAGTAGTTTTAATAAATCACTCGAATTATTATTTATCATTCCTTGAATAATTATGCATGAATAGCTAATTTAATTGTACCCGCATCTACCGCTACTTTTAAATACAAGGTAGCCACTACTGTCAAATGAATTTTTGCCTTGCAACTTTCAACACCAATTAAAGGTAACAAGAGCAGTAGAGAGTGACGATGAAATATTTAAAAGTTTAAGGAGATAGTTAGTAGTCGATTTACGTTCAATATATTTTATAGCTTACTGGAAATATAAAATTCACCTTCTAATGGAAAAGCGCAAATTGCTACTTTGGCGACACGCGGACAAATACCATGAATGAACAATTCATTGAAATTTTTTTTTTTATTAAAAAATATCTATATTTCCATTAGTTCATTGTGCCATCATCATAAATCGCCCTCGAGAATTCTAAACGACTGTTTTCTGTTGCGATAGATATCGTTTTCTTCTCAGAAGCCTGGTAGTTAGCAAACTTTTTACCTTAATCATATTCAGCGCAATAAATGGTAAATATACCAGCATACATGTGGAATAATTGTTGTTGTCATCGTCATTATTTTCAGTCGTGTTAAATAAATTATTGATGCGGTATTGAAAACAAATACCAAATACGGAGAATAAGAGAAAAATAAAAAATTTGAAGTAGAAAGAAGGGTGATGTAACGGTTCCATTGAAAAATGTAAATAATACGTTATCCCATTTGACAAAGCTCGTAAAATGCTAGTCACACGACTGTTAGAATAAGAAACGGTTATGTATTGGTATAACTATAAAGAATAGTTGAGAGAGACAACCATTATCAGCAATTAACATTGATGGGAATTTCACTGCGAATAAATATAAAATAAATAACGTTGATTGCATGGAAACTTGAAACGTTTCCTTTTATATTTGTCTAAAGTTGTTTTAATTTTTTCAAGAATTAAATTTGAACTGATTTCTTGTAAATATGTAAATGAATACAAAATCTACACAATGGAAAAGAACAATGTTTGTAAGAAGCATTTCTTCTAAGAATGCAGACACTAACTGTCAGCTTTAGCTAATTCATTACAAGTGCAACGTAACAGTCAGGACATATAAGCTTATACGGTAAACACTGAATTACTTGTTTTTGTGACTAATCAGTAATAGACATTTATGCTTCATTAGCTATTCGAAAATCTAACAGTTCTTTCCAATTCAACAAAAATAATTAAAACAATTGCATAAAAAGAACATGACACGTATTTAAAATTTTTCCTTAAAAAATTGCCGTTACTCAACTTTTCAACTCATTAAATAATTTCATATGGATAGTATAATAGCTGCTTGCCTAATTACTAACCATCTTAAAATTCCATCTTATTCGAGGTCGGTGTATTCAGCAACAACAATCTTTTAAAAAGAGAATTTTTGTTCGTCTCTTTTCTTAACTCATTGACATGCAAGTTTTGTAAGAAGAGCGACTATTTTAAATATTCGCGTCGGATGCCGCCCGAAAAGAGCATGCAGACGAAGCTCTAGCGTCCGGTATGAAGGGTTGACAAAAAGCGGTCGCGCTACAACATCTGATTGATAGGTGACAGGTCCACTAGACGGCAGACAAAAAACTTACGAGTTGCCTTCTTTCCCTTTAGTTAAAGAAAGCCGTTGCTTGCATCACCTTCGTGCTAATTAGACATTATTATTCAACATGGAAATACATACTAGCCGCTTAATTACTTGTAGAGGAGGTTTATGGCGAAGCGACTAAACGATGACAAAAACTTAATTAAGCGAAATTACATTCTTTTGATCAGGATCTTGACAAAAAAGGACTTGTTTGAGCTTAACAAGAAGACGACTTGTAGGCAAATTATTGATTGGGGATACAGAAAGCCGACAAAGAAATATACTGAATTATTACTGGACATTCGCTCAATTTAATATTTTTTAAACTAAATCTTTTCTATAAAATTTGCTATTATTTTGGATAAGAAAACTTTTACAAGTAAAATGGAATGGAAAAAGTTTTGACTTTTGCATTCCGTTCGTAAAGTTTGAAGTGTGAAATTCTTCTATCTTATAGACTTGAAAATATTTTGAATCCTACAGATTTTGTTCAGTTTATATAAAGATCCATTTACTCTTTATGAAGATTTTACGATTAATACTTCAATGTTTGAGGCTTCAATTGTGCAACTAATTGTTCATAAATTCAAATACTCTGTTTGTTAATAAAAATTTATTCTGATCAAATTTCAAAAAAATTAATTCCTTTCCAATGTCTATAATCTTCTTGTAAACTAATAAAATGATAGTGGCTTACTTTGAATAAATGTTTATGTGCGATAGTTGATAATTCAATGCTAATAGTGTCTGCATCGTTCCGTATTTTAATTTTTTAATCTAAAACGATACGTTTTAGAACAAAATGATAAGAGATAAAAAAGTTTTTAAGTTGAATAAGCTTTCGAAACACGCTAAACTAATTTGTGCTAAAAAGTTATCAAAAAATTAATTCTAAAGGAGCCGCATAAGTCTCTTTCAAGATGATCTACAATACCACAAATCATGCTCTGAATGACTCTGATGACTAAAATAACGTAAATGCGCCGAATTTCACAAAAATTGGTCGAGTATTTTTGAATATAAAAAATAAATATCTATTTTAGAAGCTACATTCAAGAGTTGATAACTCGAATCTAAAGAGGTTTTTTGGAAAAATATAAAAAATATAAATTATAAAATACGTGTCGATTTCTAGTCTAGTCATTCTTATGATTTTTTTTTTCTACATTATCAGATTTATTATTGTAACTCAGTAGCTAAGATTTTTATAGAAATAGAAATTGATAAAAACTTGCAAAAGTATAAATATACAATGTAAGGTAGAACATCCAAATTCAGACACCTCAAGGTAATTCACGTTACATTTTATTTAGTATAATTGATAATAATTCACGGACGTTTATGAGTTTTGATTTTTAGATAAAATAACCATTCCTAATTAAGACCGACTGATTATTTTACATTAAATTTCGCAAAAATAGTATATTATGTTATGAGGAAATAAAGTAAACTTTTATGTAGCAAGGCTTGAGTTTAAATAGAATTAGCCGCGCTACATAGTCACTTCAGCTCCGTTCATAAATTCAAATACTCTGTTTGTTAATAAAAATCTATTTTAATTTATTTGATCAGATTTCAAAAAATTTAATTCTTTTCCAATGTCTATAATCTTCTTGTAAGCTGAGCTCCCGAATCGACTAACAGGATGACACAACATCGTCTGAGGTAATAATCAGTGTACTGTGTCCAATAATCAATGCAAATATTCCTTTAGTTCTTTTAGTGTATTTTTTAATCATTAATGTCATTAACTTGATTTGTTCGTTTTCTTTTGAAACAGTTGATTGAATATCTCTAGATAGTTGCTTTGAATTGAAAAATAATTAAAGGTATAAATTAACTCTACCAACAAGAAACACCCGTTTGTTATCTCATGTATAAATACCCTATTTTTTTAAGTTTAAATTCGACAGGTTTATTTTTAAAACTAACTTGAAAAACTTTTTTCTGTATAGGTTCGGTAGGTATACATTCTGCCTCCGACTATTCTGTGTGATCTAATAAAAAGTCACTGAAGAGTGCAAGCAATACTTACATATTTTTATATTTGAATTGGATATACGTGTAAGAAAACGAAAAATCAAACAACAGAAATTTGAATGAAAATCAGATTGAAAAGTGCTGAATAGTTCGATAGTTCCAGTCAGCAAACTTCTTTGAGTTTGAACCTGATTGGAAGAGAATGGTTGTGCGATTTAAGTTATTCATCATTTTAGGTATTTTAAGGTTGGATAAAAGAATATTGACTATTACAAAGTTATGTTCAAATAAATTTCCAGAAATTGTCCTTAATTGACTGACATTGGTCAAATAAATGTCCAAAATTTTTAATTTTTTATGGAATACAGTTTGGGAGGGTGAAACATCATCTGATGTTCATTCAAAGACAGCAACTGATAAGATATCAGATATAAATTTCAAATAATTTTTCTAAACTTAACCTTGGTTTATGACATGGCTCGAAAAACTTTGTTTTCCACTAAAAACTTGAATTAATCGGTATTTTCGAAAAAAAATCCCATTCCTAGTGCGTAAATTTTTTTTGACATAACTTTAAACGTATTGAAAGCAATTTGTGTGGGATTCATAGTCAATGTTCTGCAGATTATTTTTGCGGCGCTGCTACTCATGTACAACGACGCTTTTAAATTCGACTCGTCAAATTCATGTTACAGTGCCGTTAATTAAAGTAGCATCACCACAAAAATAATTGGCATAACATTGACTACTTATCGTATTATATATGAATATAAAAAAGCAGAAACAATTGAATACAATATCAATAATAGTTTATTGATATAGCAACTGATTTTTCCAAAAACCTTTGGAGTAACATGTCTATAAAAAAGTCAAAATCAAACTGATTTATCCTCGAAGTAGCGTGGCAATGATCTGGACAGTTATCAACAGTTAAACAGCTTAAATATGACAAGCTACCTCTAACAATATCAACAAAACTGCCAAAAATCATGCCATATCCGTTCAAATGAATTTCCAACGATTTCTAAAGTTCAAAGAGGATAGTAAAAACCACTGAGCACTAACTACAATCCTTCATGACTATTAACATCCTTGAATAAGTTTTTCTAATTTTACAATCCAGTTTTCTCGTGAATGACTTCATGACAAACCTGACGTTAATATTTTGACGTTTGTTAAAAAATTTAATCTTTCGCTATAAACATGTTGTAAACATCTAAAGTAATGTGAGGTCGCGTAAAATATAATGTATGTAACATGCCAGAAATTTTCTATCTGTGCTCGTTCGTTTTTCTCACTCGGCCTGCGCCTCGTTCACCAAACTCTCACTCGCAAGTTATCCTTTACTTTCTACTCTTGTTACAAACATATCTATTACGAAACACCACAGTAGCTATCACCTAAATTAGAGTCAAATTAATAAAAACCACTCTTACAAAATTTGGTTAATCATTTCAATGTTAATTGAAATTTCGTTGGAATACAGAATTAGGAAATGAGGCTGTTAAAAATTCGCTAAAATATTTATTGAAGTAGAAATTGATAATTAACTGCATTCGATTATTTTTGTCAGTTCTGAATAGTAGCAGAGAATAGACAAAAAAAGTTTTGGGCTGTCACATACTGGAACATGTTACACTCTGACGAAAATTTGCAGATTTTCTTAAATCAGTCTGTTTCAAACCTTTTTTGCTTAATGTGGCACTTTTATTTTAAGAGCCGGTTGCGCAGACGCCGATTAACGCTGATCCAGATTTAAGCCCAGATTTGCTATGGTTATGATATTTATTAATAGGTCTGATCCAGGATCACAGTTTGATCTGCGTTTCTGCAACTGACCGTAAGTGTATATTAATATTTTGGCGAAGTTGTTCTTGTATTTGGTCTTAAGTTTACAGTTTTATTTTAGTACATAGAGAGTGCTGTAAAATTCGTGTTTGTGCTTTTGGGATTTGATTCAAGAGGCTACACAAATCTAAAATTGAGCGAAACAAATGTTCCAATTATTTTTTGGTATTGTGTTATAAACAAACTCCACATTATGATAAAAAATATAAAGTTTTTTTTTTGAAGAGACAGAACCCATAGTATGTTTTCCTAGATCATCAAATCCAAGTCCTTTAGAGCCGGTTGCATATCGCTGATCAACGCTGATCCAGATTTGAAACCAGATTTGCTATGGTAATATTTAATTACAGATTTGATCTGCCTTTCTGCAACTGGCCCTTAGATCAATTTTTTTAGCTGGAAGAAAGAATTTATCACGAACGTGTTCAAGATCCCCAAAATGTTTGTATTTTATCTTCGCGCTGATGATTTACAATATTCAAATATTCAACTAAAAATTGTTTTTAAAGTTTACTTCTAATTTTTTATAGATAAATCAGTAACGAAAAGCACCCGGCAAATTTGAGTCTGCATCTCTAAAAAATTGAATGCAAAAACTTCTTTGATTTCTTTTTTTTAATAATAAACAATAATAATAAAAATTAATGTTCTAATAAAAATAAACAACAATATTACAACAATATCTAATAGTATTGTAAAAATTAATACATGAACAGAAGAACTACCGCTAATACAAATGGTTGAATAAAAAAAGCTGAAAAAAAATTGAATTAGCATAAATAAACTTTGAATTTTTGTACGGAAGATTGCTAGACGAATCTTACTGAAAAGTTTCAGAGCTGCAACATTTTCTGGTAAAACCTTGAAAACATGAAAAAAAGTTGATTCACAAGGAGGAAAAGATGATTTCAATTTTATGAAAAATGCAGTGAAAACTTGAGTGCAAAACTTTATTATTTTTTGCAAAAAAACTCGTTTACTTTAGACCTATTGTTAAAGGAACAACATTTTTTTAAAAAAAAACGTTTCATAAATCAAAAATTATAGCACGAGTCTAGGTTTACGGATCGAGTAGGGAAGCGCCAGTATTGTAAAAGACAAGTGTTAGAATTGACTTATGAAACAAATTGTAGCTATTTTGTTCATATTTTGAACTGAAAAATTCACAATTTCAAAGTTGAGTGAATTTTTGGTAATTCATGAAACGTCTCCTTACCGTAAAAAAGTCTATTTGAATTAATGTTTTTTCTTCCGCTACTCGAAGGCGTATCTAAATAACGCTCTTGAAGATGCAAAACAATAAAATTCTTATCTGTATATGTTTTTACAGAAAAAAGATTCTTTTAATTGTAGTGATGTTGACAAATTGAGATTTTACGTTGCATTTATTGTTTAACATTGTTAAATAGATTACTTTAAGATTATTTTTATTTTTCATTCTTCAACTATAAAAAATCAAAATAATTGAAGTGACTCATGTTACCATAAATTTGTTTTTTTCCTTTTTTTTATATTGAAAGTTCTAAAAACCTTTGTCAAAAGATTTTTTTTCAATGCCTACTAATGCATAGACAGCAAATAACGAAACCACAAATTTCCTCTTCAAGCTATATTCTAAGATAAGTATTATCGATCCAAAGCTTTCAACTACTATAAAATATAACTCTGCAGGAATAGGTCAAAAGTTCGAATGTTTACTTGCCAAAGAATATTTCTCTCAGAATTTACTTACTGATTAAAATTTTAAATACATTTTTTCTATACTTAATTTTATATTCTAAATTTTATTTTATTATATTTAATCATATACTTAATTAACTACAATTAAACTGATGCATTTTAAATTGATATCATTCAAGTTTAAATTGTAAATAAAAACATAAAATAGAAATTTTAAATATTAAACAAATAATTGGACGTAAATGATTGTTTTTAAATTTCAAAATTATTTAGATCTCCAAAATTGCAGAAATTTAATGATTTATAAATTATTTCGGTCACTGCAAAACAGGGTTTTTACGTATTTCTTGCACTAGAAAAAAGAGAAACAAAGGAAAAAATATGAATAATTCGCATGCAATATAAACATTCCAATTGTCTAGACAAAAAAATTAAAAATTATTTTTAATCAAATTTTTATTAATAATGCATAAGAGAATCAGTCTATAAAAGATTTAATGAATTCAAATCAAATTAAAATTCTCATTTTATTAACATAATAAATTTTGCTGTTCCATTGAAAAATTGTGTCAATCAGAAGAATTTTATACGTCCATTGCTCTCTTTTTTTTTTTGTTCAAGATAATTTCTTTCCTCTCGATAAAATTTAAAATATCGCAGCTCTCCCTAGAGTCGTTAATGCGATCCATCGCGTAGGAGGTTTGACGGGCCAATAGCAACCAATATGCAAAGTGGGCGTGGAGCTTTCTCCACGGCCTACTATTACCGATATCACACTAGAAAACTTCTAGTTTTTTATTGGCGGAAAATACGACATTCTTATTCAAAACTTGTACATAAACGATTTTAGAAAATCAATTTCTTAAAATATAAAGATGCAGGAATGTTTATCATGTTGACAATCCATCAGACAGCTCTCTCTTAACATCTATAATTCATCTTTCTTCTTTTTTTTTGAAATTATTTATGTGTGAGAAAGTATGAATTGGAATATACTATATGCGTAATGATAAAAATGCGTTTTCTAAGAAGATACTTTCATCCATGATTCGTCGCTTGACCTTCCTTACCAATTATTACATCAGATAGTGTACCGAGTTCTAAGTATCTAACGCATTCACTGTGTAAAAATAAACGACATCAGTAATTACTGTATCCTGTATCGATCCTCTTTATAAACTATCATAAAAATAATGATCCTTTTAATACAACACGCGTTCTTCTTCGATGTCATGTGTTAACTTTTATGAATAGTACTTCTATGAACAAAAATGTATATAAAACAATAATTTATTTCCATAATTCTTAGTATAACAGATGATTTAAAATGTAAATGTTTCAATGATTCGTTGAAATGACGGTACTTAAAAATATAAAAATTCAAATAAGAAAAAATTATTAATGAGCATTGATTATTGATTATTAAAAGTGGATACTTGCATTACGCCAAGTTTTTTTACATTAACTTAAAATAAGACAGATGCCATTCAACTTGTTTAAATGACTGATATTTATGTCCGGCAAAAGTAACAGTTCATAAGTCCAATGAGAAAAAAATTTTATTTATGGCAACGAAGAACGGAATTTACAATGAAAAGAATATATTAAGATTTTGCTTTATTAATATTGACATTATGTTAATTTTTTGAAATGAGTACAAAACTGTCGTGTGAGTAAAAAGCTTTAAAGGAAAAACAGTACAAACTGAAATGCAAGTATACTAAACACGTAGAACATGCGTTAAACTTTTAAGGAGATAAGCCTCCTACAATCTATGATGTTCGCATCCGTTATCCACTATGTTGTCACAAACGTGGATGAAGTCAATCTTTTTTAAGTTGACATTACTTTAACGTAAAGGAAGTAAGTGTAACTTTATTTATGGATTATTTGAACTTTTGCCTAATTTAGAGATTGTGAACGGACACTTGAATAACGTATATGGAAGTTAAGACACTTGGAAAAAGCGACAACAGCTATGGTAAATAGATAAACAACGTGTTGTTGTTTGTAAATGAACTCGAAAACTAGTTCCAAATGGCTATACAGTCTATAGACGGTTTCATTCATAAATAGATAAATGAGAAGAAATGTGTAATTGAGTGGTGAAAAAAAACGAAACTGTTTGATGGATTCGTTGATTTATCACATTCTAATTTTTTGACCAATCGTTTTTTTATTTAAAGTTCTTAATACGTTTGTTCAGAACTGAATTAGATATTGAGAATCAACCAATCAAGAAGAAAATGTTGATAACAAAGAAGTTATGAAAAACATAAGTAAAAGTTTGTTGACAACAAACTGGTGTTCCACAGGGTTCCAATCTCGGCCTTTTGCTTTTCACGTTATTTATAAATGATCTTCCGCCTACACTAAACTGTAATAAACTTTTATTCACTGAAGATGCCAAAATTTTTAGTTCTATTATTATATTAATAAGGTAGTATAATGAAAACAAATTAAATCCTAATGCGTCTAAATGTACTGCAATCTCGTTTACAAGACAAAGTCACCCATTGAAATTTTTGTTTATTATATTATGATCATGTTGTTGAGAAAATGCCAAAAAGAGTGTAAATGATTTTGGAATTACTTTTGACCATCGATTAACCTTCGAAACGCATGTTAATAATATATGCAATAAAAGTTTTTGAACAATGGAATTTATCATTCGTACTAAAAAGCGTACGTAAAAGCTATTAAAATGTTATATTTTGCTTTTGTAAAATCTTACAAAGTCTGGTATCCTATTTACAATTATCAAAAAGATTTGTTGTTAAGATCCAAAAAAAAATTCTTAAAATATTTATATTTAAAATCTTAAGGTAGTAACTCATATGCAGGGTATCTCATCGTAATTGCCTATTAGAAGTATTTAGAGAGCAAAAAAAGGTATGAAACAAAATTTTTCTATATGGGCATAAAATCAATTGATCTATCTGACTAAAATATTTTCAAAATAGTATTCTGGTTATACCGGAATTAGGTGTCAACTTTGTAAATTCAAATAGACTGGTATATTTTTCGTATTTTTATTAGATTCTAGGTAAAATTTCAAAACCAACTGTATAAAAAAAGTTGACATTGCATCACGTGTTTTTGATGAAATAAACAAGTGAATAATTTTCTAAAGAAAAACATGCTTTGCTTCAAAAATCATCATCTAAGTGAGCTATTCCAGTTAAGACTTGAAATTCATATGCTAGTTGGAAGACGCTTTACAAAGTGTAAAAATGTTTAGTAGCATCGGTTACTATGGCAACAATCACTTAATTTGAATTTTCCAATTTTGCCATCACAAAAGTAATCGAAACTCATTTTTTTTTCAAATGGAACACCCTATATCAAAACATACAGGTGGATAGAGACAAAAATTTTATATCGATTGATATATCACACGCTTATCTAAATTTGATAGATTTTGAAATGTCAATTTAAGAAAGTGTGTGATATATCAATCTTTCTGTGTTTAGATATAGAGCATTCCATTTGAAAAAAAAAGTTTTTATCACTTGTGTGATGTCAAAATTAGAAAATTAAATAGTTACCATGGCACTAACATTTTTAGCTCCACTTGTTTACTTAGATAATTATTTTTAAAGCAAAGCATGTTTTTCTCTAAAAAGTTGTTCAATTGTTTATTTTCTCAAAAATACGTAACGCAATATCAATTTTTTTAATACAGATGGTTTTGGAATTTCATTTAGAATTAAAATAAAATTACGAAAAATATACCATTCCATTTGAAATTACAAAATTGACACCTACTTCTGGTATAACCGGAAGTTTTACAATTCTTAAAATATTTTAGTTAGACATATAATAGACCCCCTGTAGAAGAACATTTTCTTTGAAACAGCTGGAAGAAAGACTTAGATACAAGAAGAGTCTCTTCAGCACTAATTTATTTATTTAAATTAGTAAAGTATTAATAACAGTGCTATGTTGTCCAAAATAAATTTTCGAGTATCATCTAATACTTGACTCAAATCAACATTTGCTGTTACAAAGGTTATTTCAAACTTATTAAAAAAATCACCAGTTTATGTAATCAGTTCTTATCAACTTCTACTTCAATGGAAATTCTGGTAACTAGAGCGGATTCTTAGCTGGTTTATTTTTAAACGTTCTAATTTAGCGAAATTTCAGTTAAAGTCAAATTGATTAAATACACTTTGTTAAATTTATAGAATTCAGAATTTATAGAATTTTGTATCAGATTGAGCAGGATTTGGGTGTTAATTATTACACATTTTTGGAAAACAATTATTATTCAAAGTGTCAAAAAATCACTGATACTTTTATCTTATCTATTTGAATTATAAGTCTGTATTACCTCTGTTTTTATATTTTCGAGACATACGTAAATACTTTCTTTTGAGTACTTGAGCACTTGAGCGACTTTTCATTTTCATAGGTGCAGGTTTTTTTTAAAAAAAGTAAATGCAGTTAAAACTCTCTATAACAGAATTGTAGAGGCAAAGAACAACAAATCAAAATAACACAGGTATTTGCGTTTAAAATAAAAAGTGCGCTTCAGATAATTACAATGACATATAACTAAAACAATTAGTGTTTTTTTTTGTAATACATGTACATTTAGGATCTTAAGGAACACGCGAAAAGTAGATAACAAACTGATATAAAACAATTTTTTTCTTGAAAATAACACATAAAATTGTATCAAAAAATGAAAAACAGTTTGTTATAGAGACCACGCCATCTTAACCCAAAAAATACTGATAGCTTATTATTGAAAATGCAGCAACTCAGTTTTTTCGATTTGCTCTATTTTTCTAAATAACATTTTTTCTTCTAAACTTAACCATTCTAAAGATATCTGCAGTTCTATCTGATATCTGACCTAAGATAGAAAACCCCGCTAAAAAAATTGACTGATTTCCTGTAGAGTGCCTAAAAAGTAAATTTGAAAACGGATAAAAAAAAATCCAAATAGACACCCTGTTAGCTTTAAAGAACTGTCGAAAATGCCAGAATAGGTTCATTATTGTAACAAAAATTATTTTAGTTTTTTATTCATTTATTGGGATTGTTACAGATTGTTACGATATTTCACTCTGCAGAAAAAAGTTATAGGAAACTTTATACAAAATTGTCTTTATTTTTGAAGCTGAACACAAATGTGAAAAAATAACTAAGAGTTTCTATTTGAAAATTTTGAATTTCGGCGACTACGAAACTCATGTCAGTTTTCAAACATAGTCTAAGATTACTGATCATCAAAAAATGTAATAAAATATTCAAAAATAAATAGCCGTTTAGTCGTAATTATTATTACTTCTAACTCTGCATCTGTCAAAACAGAGTTGAGAGCTATTCCGGGATAACCGAAAGTGTCACATTTTTGAAAATATGTTAATAAAGAAAAGCACATAAAAAAATACATTACCAAATTTCTAGTAATATGCTATCAGCGTTCAAATTGTGGCAGTCAGTTGTTACTTATTCATCGAGCACAAACAATAAAAATAAACTTCTCTCTTTCCATTTCCATGAACACTCGACATCTTTAAATGATATTCAAGCTTTTTTCAAAACCATTTCATTTGCTTGAATTTGTTAAGTTTTTGAATCGATTTTTGCTGCAGCTTCTAGAGATTATTTATTATTCACACATCCAGGAGGTATTTACACTGCTCTTAACTACTAACTGATTCTTTGAGATACCCTCAAAAATCCATAGATTCTATATCAGGCGATTCTGTAAGTCATAATGCCAATCTATCTCTAGAGTAAACTTATATCTCCGAAACCCATTAAAATATTTTACCATCTTTTTTAACACCCTATATGTACTTAAAAAACTCATTTTTATATAATGCCATTAACATTTTTCATAAAATTTTCCATTATTTAGTTAATAATTATGTTGAAGTTAATAATCTCAAATAAAGTCATATTATAATTAATTACAACATGTCGTTAATACATTTTATCTGGTTTGATTAGAATATTTTAATAATAATTTCTAAAATATTCACAAACTCAAATGTCTAAACAATTTATATAAATTTTTAATTGTGTTTTTATGCAATATTTTGATTACATAAATTAATATTTATAAAATAAAAACTTTTGTTAAAAAATAAAATTATAAATATGTTTCAAAACTTCCAATCATTTGATAATAAATAGTCTTTTGTATTATTTCCGACTTTAATCATTATCTAATTAACACTAACAAATTATTAATAAATTCTTCTCAACTTATAACATTAAACTGTCGTTGTCACTTACATTGACATGTTAAACGTTAGATAAATACCACTCAATCGTCGAAAATTACATTAGAACTGTAATTGAAAACTCAATGAAATAATAGTCATTCAATTAATTTTACATCTGTTGTTCTAGTCCAAACTATTGTCGTATTAATCCCTAAAATCCACCTGCATTCATTAGAAATTTCCTAACTGAATATTATACAAAATAAAGACGATAAAACTTAAGCAGATGTTGATTTTAGTCATTCAACCACGATTTGTAATGCTCAAATCATTTAATGAAAAAATATGTTAATATATTGACTAACCTGTTGGTATGTAAATTTCAATTTTACAAACCTTTTCATCACTTCATCTAAAAACATCTTCGTCATCTCGTTTTTATTTAACATTTTTTTGAGAAAATTAATGAAGTTAGTGTATTTTAATTAAGTTATTATAGAGATAGTAAAGAACTATTATTAAACTTTTGTACAATATGCAAGAATCATATTAAAATGTAAAACTCGATTAATTTAAACAGATGACGGAAGATTAATGTTTTTTTCTGACTTGGATGTTATAATTATAATTATCCAAATTATGTAGAACGTTGTTATCCCACATTGTTTCAGTTTAGTCATTACAACCAAAAAATTGATTTAATATTTTAGTTTAGAAACATTGAAGAATTTTACACTTTCATTAATTTTATGAACAGAAAACAGAAAACTGTATCTTATAATTGCTACCATCAATCACAATTTCAATGTGAACGAATCCAGGAAGTTAAAAGTCGATAATTTGACTATAAATATATTTAATCTAATAACAAAAACTAAACTGGAATAAGCCTTACAGTTGTACAGCCTAGATTTTTCTTCACTGTGTGAAAAAAATTTCATAGTCTTTTCCGTAAGATTATTACAAATTAATATGATAAAGCAATTATATGAAATGAGTGAAATTAATCAATTTTTTTTGGTGGATCACAGTGTATCTGAAATGAATTGGCAAGACAAGTGGCACTTAGCTATTCGAAATAATGATGTAATCCCGTTATAATTATTGTAATTGATTTCTTCTACTAGATATTGCTTTATTTTACGTTTTAATTCAATTCTATTCATAATTTGAATAACTGAAAATTTTATAATCGAGTTTTGACGTCACTGTTTTTACCTATTTTGTGAGAAGTAAATGAATTTTTAAAATATGTATCATTTACAACGTTTAAATGAGTGAACAAAATGAATAAAAATATTTCACTAATCAAAAGTTTACTGACCATAGCTAAGTTACTTATTATCATATTGAATGTATTAACTTTCATTGTTCTACAAAATCTATATTTTTACAAATTTTGTAGAAAAAAAAAATAGTTACGCATAGAAAACTATTGCGAAATTAAGATTAAAGATAAGGCCATTTCCGCGTATGAAAATCACTTAAGATAAATATTGCGATTAGATTTAATAGCACATGTGAATTAGTTCCAAAAGGCTAACACAGTAAATAATCTAAAAACCATTAGTAAAAAAAAAACTGTAATAGATTAGGAAAGTTTAATGAATAAATTTTGAATAAAAAGCAATTAATCAAAAGTAAATTATCATTTTTGAAATACCATATCAATAGTAAATCAAAGTTTATGTGTATTTAGCAATTTTTAAAAACAATAAATAAGCGTAAGTTTTATAGTAATAACAATTACAATTAGTCATTTAACGGACTTTTCAATACTAAAACGGTTTAACACATGTATGTATAGTTATATTCATAGGCCGATGACTGACATCGCCTTGATTTATTTCAATTAATGGAAATATTCAGCAGTATGTTTCAACAAACCACTTTTTGTAACTTATCTGCGAAGGTACTAAACCAGAAAAATGCCGCATTGCAACGAACTGCATAATAAAATGAATAATTTTGCCTTGCATTAAACTAGTAGCAATTTTTTCAAATTTTTTATTTCTATTATAATTACATTTACATTTCCAGGATTCTTAACAAAGTTACGTAGAAATGTGATGATTTCAAAACGATAAAACCCTCATAATAATATGCAGAATTAATTAATCTAATAAGGGATCAATTACAGTCCTGCCCTTATATCTAAATGACATATGTTTAGCAGTTAACAAGACTGAAACGTGTGTAATTATAAATGACACCACAATTGGTCAATTATAGCCAATCTATATAGAATTCGAATTAAGTTAATCGTTGATAACGATTCTTAGTCATCTTATAAATTATTTACAGCATTTATTGTGAACTTTGTTGTGTGGATTAGTTTGTTACAAGAAGAAATGACAAGTTCGATTGTACCTTTGTGCCAACTACAATTACAAACAAGAAAGAATGTAACGACAGTGGAATTCTTCGTTTCTTGTTGGTGATATAAATAAATACTCTATCGGATCCGTCATTCATTTCTCATATTGAAGAAATTCCTTTTACTTTGATATTGAAATAAATATTTTGTTTCAACAATTTATATAATGGAATAAAATTCGTATCCATAACCATAACAAATATTACACATGTGGAAATTATTTCTACATTAAGCACTTAAACATTTACATAAATTGGTACAGGTGGAAAGGAAAAAACGAGGTGAATAGCAATGTTTTACATGAAAATAGATATGAATCTCGTATGTTAACGACTACATAATCCGTTTTATAAAATTTTTAAATCATTGAAAACTGTAGATTTTCAGATACTTAACGATTTCTATAATCTTCTTACCGGAATATCATTGAATGGAACTGTAATGATTACAATTATAATTATTTACATAAATTGCAAAAATTTCATGTATTTTTTATTATTATAATTGTAAAAGCTGGTTTTAATATCTAAGTTTAATTCGAAAATGTTGAGTGGAAAAATGTTTTGATTGCATCCATAACAATTGCTATTATTAAAGTTAATTATGCTATTAATGTCGACTGAGTCAATAAATCGTTATAGAAGCATAGCCGGATATGTAATTATAATGTGAATAGTTTAAAAGTTTCAATTTTGTTTTTTGCTTCAAAAAATCTAGAAAAAATACACAATTTTTAAAATTTATAGAAAAAACTTTTTGTTTCAAATTTTATTCAATTAATCAGTTATATAAGTTTCTGTTTTTGTCTGTTGCATAAGTGACGATTTGAGTACCTAATTTTTTAGATCATTTCGATGTATTCTACAAGAATTCTAAAAGTTGATGTTAATAACATTTAAAAATTCAACAGAAAGAGGCAGAACTGAGATTTTCTAGTGGTAACTATTATTTGATAAGCTGCAAAAACACTTATCAATATGTGCTGATACAAATTCAGATTCAACATAGTTTGATTGTAGTCAAAAACCAAACCAAAATCATAATAAATAAAAAAAAATCACACGGGGTGAGCTCAGAAGATTTTGGAGGCCAAGCTAATTGACCTTCACAACTTAATCGAGCATTTATTATGATTATATTATGTTTGTATTGATAAACATTAGTAGTTTGTTGTCCTGGTAAATCATGTGTTGTCTAAGACCATTATTGAAATTGTACTAAAAAAATTTTAAATAAATTCAAAGGTGTATTGTTGCTGCAATTGTTACCAAAATAATAATTGAGATTCTATTCAAACATTCAATGTTGAATATTTTTTGTGTTATTGGTCATAGATACTTTAAAAGTAAGGTGTTCCTTTTACAAACTTTTAGCAGACTTCATTTAATTAACATTCCTTCTGCAATGCATCAAAAAAATGCTATGATGATGAAATTTTAACTTTTTTCTTTCTTTTAGTACAAATTCTATTTTTTTAATATTTTTGGTTTTTGTGTAGAAATTTTTTAGAAAATGTGTTTTTGTCGGAAAAACCGTCTAATAAAAGTTTCGTATAAAATTCTCAAAGTCTCAAGCTACGTTTGAAAATGCAAAAAATATAAAGTGTTTCATTAAAAAAAAAAGTTTGGGTCAAAACTCATTTATGAGTCACTCCATATATGTGAAAATAATTAATTAATTAATTTTAGTCGATGCACAGAATTAGTATCTACAAATCTTGTTAATAAAATCTTTTAAGTATTTTTACATTTAAAAGTCAATAATAGACTTTGCCTACTCGCTGTAACACCTGTATATGTAGGATAGAATCTTAGACATTTTGTTCAAACACTTTTTTAAGTTTTACAAAAAAATGCTATAATTCATTACTATTTGTTGTACAATTATCAGTATGGAATTCAAGTAAGTATTAAACACTGAAACAGACAATTTTGCCATATTTGAAAGAAAATGATTTTGTATACAATTAAGATAAAATGGAAAACCCATGTTCCATATATGAAGGAAATATCAAATATAATCAATTTTGCGTCTTGACAATTTTTTTTACTAATTCAAAATTATAAAGTACATTCTAGACAAATACTTTCGGATACATTATAAATTTCCATAAATGAAAGAAAAGATTTTCATTTCTGTTTTTTTCTTATACAAATTATAAAATGGCATAATTTACGTAAAATTAAGAAAAAAAATTGTAATTAACATTGAGTTTAGTGGAAATAAGTTAACTAACAGAAGACTACCAAAATCTATTAGACTTAAAGGATAAGTAATTTTAATGATCACAGAGTGTGTACTATCTTCATAAACTCTCATTCCTTCATGCACAGCCTATCAATTTTTTTCTCAAATTTGATAAATTTCCATACTCCTTATTTCTTTTCTGAATAGAAATTCTCAATTTTTTTTCTACCTAACATTTACTTTCATGATGAAAGTTCATATTGAATATAAAAGTAAACCAAATAAGTGAGTTTCTTACTCATAATTAGTTCGAGTGGCCGAATTTTTTTTTCCACAAGCCTTGTAGTTGCGTCTACTTATACACAGAAATAATATGATATCTTTTCTATTTTAAAAATTTTGACATTTTTGTGATGATAAAGGTGAAGTAAATTTATTTTTAAGTGAAAAAGCTATACCTGTCAAAAGTCAAAAAACTTAACCGTTTTCGAGATATATCACATTTAAGGCGGGCGTTTAGATATATTCTCTACATGCCGTCGATTTAGTCAAAGTTTTGAACGAACAGAAGCAAATATTTTTATGAAATAAAAAATACTCAAAAGTAAATACTTTTTTTCAGGGTTTGAGGGTATTTTGAACTCAAATATGAATTTCGGTTTAGTGATAAAACGAATGAGTTTTATAAAAACGACTAAAAATTATTAGAACAGTTCTACTCATTTTCCAATCTAGGTTTAAGAAAAACGAATGATTCAATCAAGCCAATGTTTTGTATACATAATCGCTATATCAAGGACTAGGGTCTAAGCTATTTTTGGTTAGGAATCAATGAGTAGATCTCAAAAAAACTAAGTGTAATTGAGTGCTGAAAAAATGCACTTTTTTACGTAAGTTTCATTTATGTGTATCTACAAAGCTATTATATATAATCCAACAAAAAATAGCTTAGACCTTTGTCCTTAATATGACAATTATGTATACAAAACATTGGCTTGATTGAGTTTTCCGTTTTTCTTAAACTTAGATTGGAAAATGATCAAAACTGCTCTAATTATTTACTGATCGTTTTTGTAAGTTTTGATCATAAATATCAGCAAAGCAGAATTTACATCCAAGTTCAAAACACCCTCACACCCTGAAGAGTATTTCGAGTATTTTTTATTTCATGGAAATATTTGCTTCCGTTCGTTCAAAACTTTGACTAAATCGGCGGCATGTTCTCTATATGACATATATATATATGTATGTCATAATGTCATATAGAGAACATATATATCTAAACGCCCGCCTTAATCTAAAACAAACGACTATTGATCATAGTAGGCTTAGAAATTACAAATCACTGAATTTGACGAAAATTACTTTTATAAATTTTAAGCTTTGTTACGATTTTATTCATTTTAACCAAAGTCTTGAGTTAAATTGAGTACCCCAAAAAGTCTGAAACTGAGGAAACAAGCTGTTTTGATGCAAAACATTGATATCAATTTTGTCCTGGTGATTTTATACAACAAATTAAGTAAATTAGCATTTAGCATTGTCAAGCATCGACATCATTCAAAATTGAACATACTTTTATAATACTGTCAAAAAAATAATAACCGAAAGATATGCTACAAGAAAATTTGAGTACAAATTTTTCGATTTTCGCAATAAAAACCCAAAACAGCGAAATTTTGACAAAATTCACTAAGCCATTTCTAAAATATGAACAAAATTGATAGATTAAAAACTATGAATAACTTATTCAACAATATTTTTCTTCCACAGATGTAATTTCAAGTATAATATCCTCTGCTAAAGCTCGGTCGCATTTAATAACCTCCACCAATAATAAACGTCGATTCCGTCGTTGCATCCGCCTTAATATCCCGTGAAAGCGGCAATATTTTATTATATTTAGCAGTAATTAACGCCGAAAACAATAATCTCAAACATTTACGACATTTCACATCTATCCTCTTCGTTCGTTACTTATTTCTTTTTATAGCAGTGCGTAATAAACCGTCATTGCAGACAAAAGCAACAACTCGACGATATTAAATTTGAATTTTTATATGACTTAACCAATCGTCTGTGTAATGTTAAATGCCATCAGCAAGTGGAAATCGTCCAATAGCAAGTGAGAGGAGTGGCCAGGTTGATTTGTTTGTGCATATGCGATCCACGTAGGACTGCTTAGCATTGCACATATCTTAAGATAAAGTCCTGCTGCTTGCGACCTTGTTTGTCCACCACACAACTCCATACTCGAACTCGCTTTATTGCCGACGAACTATCGACAAAGACGATTCAAAACGTCATCGGATTCGAGTTGTAGTATCAACGCATCAACCTCATTAATTAATGCCTTTTCAAGGAAAAAGATAAAATTACGTCGAGACATCAAAGTGTCAATGTTGTGGGAATTGAGAAAAAATCTGCAGGATTCTTCAGCAATTATCGATGAGAAAAAACTTCACACGATACTCGCCAATTATACTGAAACGTTTATGATAAAGAAATTTCATTCAATTTCAACAATTCAAAGAAAAAATGTTTGTTTGCTTAATTTATTTACCGATTCGTACTTCAATACGGTTATTCGGATGCCATTTGGACGCATCAATCTTCATTAGCTAGCAATGCCTCACAATACTTATGAATAATTTTCTGCTTCCACAAGTTTAGATGAGCAGTAATTAGTGCTAATGTTATAAAACAATCATAATTAAATTATTGCAATTTCTTACTATATGTATTAAAGAATTGAATCCTCTATAAATATTTTCTTTTATAAAAATTATATTGCAGTGAACTCATGTTTACTTAATACAAGTAATATAATTTCAGAAAAAAATTAATTGGAAAATAATTCCAATTTCTTTATGCGAATTAAACGATACAATAAGAGATTTTAATTTATAATGTGTGACGAATGAAAAATTGCAAGAGACATTAAACCATACGAATAGCAACTCTGCCATTCCAAATTAACAAACGTCAGATGCTATTGCACGTTTATATTAATGAAAAAAAAATTCAAATACTTTCTTGTCATAGAAAATATGAAGATTAAAGAATTATTTGTTTTCTTTCGCATTCTATAGATTTTCATACTCACGCCTTACATAGAAATTCTTCTGTGCGCGTGAATGAGAATATGTTAATCATAATTTATTTTATTCAATTTTTAGTTTATTAAAATTTGAAACCAGAAAATGGACGCATTATAATCGTTGGTTTCCGCAGTTTTACAATTTTCATTAATATCAAAAAAAGTAAGAACTGGTTACAATAGTAGTAATTATGTCTATATGAAAAAACTCTCATTGATAATTACAACCTGGACTTTGCAAATCATTTTGAAAAAAAGTATTGTAATCAACATTTGCTTAGGAGGCCGTCTAGTTACCATTAAACGAAGACAATGAATGTTATCAGCGTGGCTTTTAAAGTACAGAAAGAGTGGAACTCCACCCGCTTGAACCGTGTTCAAAAATTGTTCACATAATTATAGGAGTCCGTAATAATATTCCAATATCTCAATAAACTCACGCTTATTATTTCTAACAATATCTTACATCAACTTAACATGGTCCACTGATAAAATTGTTCGCTTTTACTTACTTGGATCAGTATGGAAATATCCGATATAATTTCAATGTAATTTAACTAAATTCAAAACCACTTAAAGTTAGTAGCACTATCTAGACAAATTTTTCAATACTATGTATTAAATAATTTTGCCGCTTCATTTTGCTTGTGGTTGTGAAAGGTTAATTACTTGGCGATTTGCTTGATTGGATGCAAAACTGGTGTTTTACTTTTTATTTTTAGATGTGCATTATCCATTTTCTACATAATGAGCCTTTCTCATATCGAACGATTAGTCTGACCCATGCATAAGCGATTTTACATTATAATAATATTTCTGAACCATCTCTTGCTTCGTGATAATGTAATTTAGATTTGATCTAAGCTCGAACTCATAAAGATGATGGCTTGTTTACTACAGCTTCCGCATTTGCGAAAATTTTAATCAATTGATGAACATAAAATAAGATGTTGAATTATTGCACAAACGTGAATCTGATTAAAATAATAATTTTTTAATTATTTTAAACTTTATAACATTATCTAATTAGAAACCCAAAACGACGGTTATATTCATTTAAAATTATTCTAAAAAATAATAATAAACTTTTAGATTTTGGCAAACCTATTGCATTGTTTATTATTTACAATTTCTCCTTATGGTCACGTTTTAATCAGTTCTTTTGTCTCCAAAAATCTTAACTGTAAAACCTCTTAATATGTGTACAACGTCTATTTTTCATTACAAACTTTAATCTACGCCAATGAATCGGACATGAAACTTATTAAATCGCAAAGCGTGCATTGAGAAGATTGTTCTTTCTCGAAATTCTAAGGGCCGGTTTATAGAAGCACCATTAAGTTAATTGCAATTAAATTTGATCATGTGATCAAATTGAACCAATCAAATCCATAGATTCGCCAAGATAATCGCAATCAAATAGTTAATTGCAATCAAATGTTTAATTCGCTTTCTGTAAACTGACCATTAGTCTGCTTTCTTAATTTCTATGCTAGTCCTGTCAGAGAAGTGCGAGATAACGTATATTCTTCTTGCAAAACTTCAGCATGAACGAAATTCTTATAATTGGATTGTTATGAAATATAATTATTTCGTAGAAAAAAAATTATTTCATCGATTGATTGATAAATGTTAACTTTCTATATTTAATTTGATAATTTTGTCACGTTTCTAATTGTTTAAAATATATCAACATTCCAACCATTTCACACTGTTATGGGAAAAATCTCAACAAATCACGCACTTTTTCTACCATTGACGCATTTGACCATGACATCGGTGCAAGAAGAACGCCAACGGATGAGTAGAACCGTAATTAGGAATTCTCAGAAATTCAACATCCAAATATACATTTTTTATTTTCATATAAAATTTAAACCAAAAGATGACGCTAATATAACACACGTTATAGAAAACTTTAATTATCATTTCCTATGATTGTTTAATATAAACAATGAATTAATTTATTCTAGTTGTAATATAAAATGACTACAAATTATCTATGTAGTTTCTCAAGTTCTATTTATCGGAACATAGTAATCTTATTGTTCTTATTAAATTTCCATCATTATAGTTCGTATAATTTGTTTTCAATATTTTTTTCCATTATTTTCTAAAGAATTAATCCTGAAAGCTTGATGAAGTTTTAATCTGTATAGCATATTTAAAAAGGAGATCAAATAGAAAATGTTATACATTTTTAATAGCTGATCATTTTTATAATAGAATCTGTTTGAATAGAAGTGTGTAATTAAATAGCAGAATTGCAGCTTTGTGTAAAATTGAGAAAAAACCAATCAAAGAAAATTCAAATTGTACATAACTACAGAACAAGATTTTTCTCAATCTTCATAGAGATTATACAATTCTGGTAAGATGAACTTGTTGAAAAAATTACAAACAATCCAAGTTTTTGGCAACCATGATATTTTTAAATTGTAGTCAAAAAAATGTGGATTAATAGTATACTGCACCACAAATAGAAAAATAAAAACAAGTATAGAATAAAAAATGTTGCTTTTATTTCAATACTGCCTTTAAATTTTATTAGACTTTTTTATAAGTCAGAGAGCAAGCGTATTTTCTTGATGACACTTTCTCTATTTTTATAGTCCAAAAATCTAAATAAGAAATGACAGAAAAAAACACATCAACTTATTAAAATAATCTCTGAAGCAACATTACCAAAAAGGTTTCTTTACTACGATTCTAATTTTTTCACAAAATTAAGAGAATACTAGAAAGACGAATTTACTATTTAAGGTAAAAGTTCTAATTAAAGTTTGAAGCGCTGTGAAACACTGTTCCAGTTACTATTTCAATAAATATTTTGAACTTGATTATTTTTGAATCGGTTCTTGAAAATCTGCAAAAGAGATCGCACAGATTATAGGGGTGAGTAGACACGCTCTAATCATCTTGAAATTTTTACATAATAAAACTATACAAACCATATTAATATGATTGTGGTGCGACTAACAGTTTGGATGCAATTAATTTTCAAACTTTTTCTATCTCGCTTTGGAAGATTACAAGAATATAAGAGATTACTAAAGAAACAAAAATGAGTGAAACGTATGATATTTTTGTGAACTTGAATTATTTCTTATTACTTAGTAACGCTTTTATTGTGAACACTATGCTTGATCAAGGGCATATGATTGTGGCTAAACTATTAATCGCACCACAATCATATTAATACGACTTGTATAATTTTATTAGGAAAATATGCTGTAAAAATTTCAACTTGATCTGAGTGTGTCGATTAATCCCTATGATCTGTACGATCTCCTTTGTATCGGACTATAACATATACCAGTAATTGACCGCCCAAATTTTTTTTCTACATTCTTGGCTATTATACAAAACGGACAAAAAGATTTGAATGTAGTCAATTGTTCAGTATATACATTGTATATTTATTCACTTGCCAGTTCTTATAAATTTCTACTTCAATAAATATATTAGCAATCGAAACGTATTTTTAATTGCCTCGTTTTCAAATTCTGTATTTCAGTAAAAGTTTAGTTGAGATCTAACTCATCAAGCAAATTTTGTGGAATTCATGAAATAACGAGTATTTTTTATAAATATGACTAAACACTGTGTTCCAAAACAAATGAACCTTTCTGAAGCCATACACGTGAAAAATTTTATGAACATTATTGTTGTTCACAAGGAAGCAATATCCACATATTATTAGCTTTTTGTTTCCTTTAATACAACCGAGGTATCGAGACAAACTTTGATCCTTGCTTGCTGATCACAAGTGGTAGTGCCTCAAGAATACTGCGAGTGCACAGGTGACTAAACCTCTTCGAAAGAGGACAAGTTGTCGGAATGCATGAATCTGAAATGTTTTTCCGAAAAATTGCCAGAAGAACTGGTCGGGGTCACTCGACAGTGGCTCGAATTTATAGAAACTAGGACGAAGAAGATCGCCAAGGCAGTGGACGTCCCAGAGTGATTCAAGTTCGTGAAGATCATATCCTGCGACGAAATAGCCTATAAGATCCTCATGAGTCAACACGGGCAGTTGGTATAAATTGGATGAGAGGTATTGCACATAGAGTCTCCATGAGTACAATTTATCGACGAATACGCTCATACCGTCTGAATTTTCGTCTTCCACTAACACGGGAACAGAAACCCATCAGACTGCAGTGGTGCCAAGACAACAATGGGGTCAAGAATGGAACACTATTATCTTCCGCCACGAATCGCGCTTTTGTTTGTGGTATTCTGACGGACAAGTCCGTGTGAGACGTTCTAGAGGCCAAAAGCACAATCTGCAATTTGTTTGCCGTCGCCATACAGCAATTACATCTGGGATAATGATATACAGGCTATTCATTATGGAGGCAGATCACCTTTGGTTGTCATTGATGGCACAATAAATGCACAGAGCTACATTGCTTTTGTCTTGGAGCCTTGGCTTGCAAGATGGACAGAACACTGCTTCGATTACCTCATCCTCCCAACACTTTAGCTGAGTTACGAGAGCAGCTTCAGATAGCATAAGACGAATTACTTCAAGGTGCCATTGACAATTTTTTTTCGAGTATGTCCAGACGTGTTACTGAATGTATAAGAAGACGGGAAGATGCAACATATCATTAATTTTTGGTTAATAAAACTTGCTCATTTTGTCCTAAAAATTTCATCATTTATTTTCTTTAATGCACTGATGTTTTACACAAAGTTTTATTGTTCTAAGTTTAATGCTCCGAGATGACCGATTTTTTTTGAAACGCAGTGTAATTTGGGTGTTAATTACTGAGATATTCCGAAAAAACATAATTATTATTTCAAGTGTCAATCACTGGTTCTTTTACCTTAGTTTGTGTTTCAAATAAGTTTCAAGAGTTGAAAGAAGTGTGAATAGAACGCCATCCAACCTTACTGAGTTCACTGAAAAAAAGAGAAGTAGAAGTCATTTTCTCGATTTTAAATCTTCAAACCCAATTGTGCCAAAAAGTATTTTGGAAAGAAAAATATGTCAACAGAAGCTAAAAGAACTTTATATCTAGATTATAGATGGAAACTAAACATTTGGATGTTATTCCGAACAGAAGAGTGAAATGGTAACCAATAACAGATATTTAGATAAGAAACTACGTCCCGCTTCTTCTTCTTTTTTACAGTACCCATATATGGTCTAGAATCTTTATGCTCAAAATCCACTTAGAAAACTAAAACATCGAATCAAGAAGAAACCGAAAATTTTTTAGAAATATTAAGCAAGCAACAAAACTCTCTAAAGACAATCAAAAATAACTATGCAGTCTCACATCTTTCAAGATTTTTTTGACAGTCAGCTATTTGGTTTAGATTTGAAAGATATTTTTTAGGTGACGTCAACAACAAGACGGAGGTTAGCACTCACCAAACATTGCGAAAAATTATGTAAAGAAATCAGTGACCGGTAAAATCGCAACAAAAATAATTAGTAATCCCAGAAAGAATAAAAAAATCCGTCTAAAATTTGAGATAAGAATTTAAATAAATAATTTTCAGTAAAAGAATTGAAAGTTTTTAAAAGTATTTTACTCCGGCCCTGCTTTTAACCTCTGGACTTAGATAATTGCATTTAATATTTGCGATTTGGTGGCACGGTATGGTCCGTAAAGCAATTCCAATCTCTATTCAAGATAAGAATAATTTATGTAAAAGAGATCAAAGCAATAAATCGCACAACAGTTTAAAAGCAAATTAAGCGCGCATGCAGATATCTATAACTATCTTGTATTCTTGATTGGTCAGACAAGTAATTGGCTTCGCTTAATTACTAATTACAGCCGCATTTATGAATAATCTTACTTTATATTCTTGTGATTTATCGACGCCTCTAAATACCGCACACAACAACAACAACCAACATCTCCCGAAAGTAATTTAGAGAAGTTACAAATTACAATGGTGTGTGATAATTATTCCCGGTGTATGTTTAATCAGATGGAACCGCCCACGAATAACACATTACCGTTTCACCATTTATTCCTTTTGTATTAATACAGTTTTTCAAGCGGCACTGAGCGCCATAACGTATACACTACATATCTTTTCATTAACTTGGCGATGCTCTGATATATCATAAGACTGATAGTTTTATTCACGCTAGTAGTGAAGCGGAGACACAAAATTCTTATTTATATATAAACTCTTATCAACGATTATCATTCATCTCTATTTCGCAAATGGATTAGACGGTCTTATCAGCAAGCTTTCATGTCATTCGACAACAAAACACTTTTTTCTTCTATTTGACAATCTTTTCTTTTGTTTTGCTCGTCTCTTCGACTATCTTATGTTGGCAATTTTTGAATTAATGTACACTTTCTTTCTTGTTTTATTATTAATTTTATACATTTGCCGCACGGTTATATTCTGTATGGCACTAGGTGGTAGATGGGGGTGAGGAATTGCTAAGTTTTCCTCATTTCATTTCATCTCTACGGCAGATATAAGTCTCGACTAGCGCTCTGCAGCATACTGATTAATCTAGAAAGGGATTTGCAAGAAATGCGCACTTACCATAGAACTCATTTCGCCAAGAAAAACCATCTCTGTCATTATTTATCTTATAAGACATCCATATATATATATATATATATATATATATATATATATATATATATATATATATATATATATATATATATATATATATATATATATATCAAATTAAAGTTTTGTCAAAACTCATTACACTACTTTAAAACAATATAACTTCATCGCGCTCAATTAATTGAATCTATAAAAGAAATTTCCAGATGCAATAATGAAATTAGCAGACGCGAAAGTCATTTGTAATTCATTTTTCATTAGTTTTAATTATTGGTTAAATTGTGCGATGAGACTCACACGCCACTCAAAGGCTCGTTACTGGACATTTGTTAATTATATGGCGCTCCTTCTTGAAGTTTAAAACCGCGGCTTTTGACACAATAACAATATTTAATTAAAATTGACTATAAACTTGAAGAAAGTATCATTTGGTAATGTAATTTTCATTTCAAATTACATTTTTTTTTTGTGCATTATTACAGTCAAGGCTGGTGCAATGTTCCATTTCGATCATCTCCGTAGCAATATAATGTCAAAAAACTTTAATTTGTGGAAGCAACACCACCTGTAGTAAGTAATAGCGTGCACGTCTTAATAACACCATTTTTTACTGTAGTCAAATCGCTAACGTCCATCTCCCCTTGCGCAATTCCATGAAGGAAATGTTTAATTATTTAATTCAACTCTGAAGTAATTTGTATAACAAAAGAATACAGCTATCGTTTCACAAAAGCCGAGCGTCCGCGAAATATAATACAGGTGGTAAAAATTAGCACTAATAAATCATCATCCAAAATTGATATGCACAAGGGTAGTCTCTCTAATAGTAATAATTTCTGCGGCTATACACCTTATAAACAAAATTTCTATTCTAACCCAAATTTCGACCTGTCATTGAAACTATACCTTGCATTTTGATTGATGCATCCGTTCATCTGCCTCTACCACAATTTGTTTACAGTTTAAAATATGGAATGAAGATGGTCGGAAGCTATCGGCACGAAGAGATATTTCTCAAAAGTCATCAACATCGCAGGTAAAAAAATGAAGCGGCGCCGTTCGAAAATAGTTTACATTTTAAAATTTCACCAAAATTCGTAATTATTGCTTCGACTACTTGGTTTAATTCTTATAGATTGTTGAATTTTTAAACTGCTAGCCACAAATTACAGAGAACTATGACGGATACTTTGATTAATGAATTTCATGATAATATACTTTGCTTATTAATTTTAAAGCAAGCATATCCTTTTGAGAACCACCCTTCAGTGCTAAGAACAAACAAATTCGTTTCAAGTGTTTCACAGTTTACTGTGAAAACTCAACACTGTTGATTTTTTGTACCTAAATGCAAAGAAATACTTTTCTCATTCCAAACTAAAGACACATTTCTTAAAAAGACAGTTAATTATTCAACTTTGGTAGGGATAATGTTTAATGCTTCTGGTTTTTTCCGACCAACGTTCCGTATGCGCATTAGAACAACATTCTCTTCTTCTTCTTGATCATTTTCAATTATTTATATGAGACGTACTTCTGAGTAATTAAGAGCAATAACATTTTTATTACCAGTCGTTTGAAGAAAACAAATCTTCCATAATTTAACTTCAACTATCTTTTAAAACTGAAATTTATTGCTTAAACTACATCTATCTATCAACCAAAAACTTTAAACTATTTGCAAATGAATGAATTCCATCACAAACATCTCGTGCGATACAATGAGGTCCTAAAACCGGTTTCCGCAACGAACACTGACCCGCCTCAACATTATGTATAAGGCCACAATACTGTTCTGGCCCTAATTGGCACTTTTCATGCCAAAAACTCCAAACCACTTGCTTAAAAAAAAAATCCAATAAAAGATGCATTTACTATTAAATTACTAATAATGTGTTAGTTTTGCAACAGATATTATTACTACATGCTTACATAATGCGATAATTACTAATTACTTATGTTTTTGTGTTATTAATGTAAAGAAAGTTAATCACTACCTATTTTTTGAAATTTCTATTTTTAATGATTACTTCAGTTTTGGATACGCTTCTTCTATTTCCTATAAAATTTCAAAGACATAAATTTGAGAAGTAAAGAGCATTTTTTTAATTTCAATCAACCAAGTGGATCATTTGAAAATTTCCTAACCCAATGATGCTCATCGCGTTCAAATCGACTGATTAACAGTCTTCTCATTGGTTTAATTTCTCCATCACCAAATAATTTCTTACCGATAAATAAAATCGCATGTTGGTTGGTGAAACTGAGCCGTATTAAATTTATATTATCTAGAATCTTGTCTTATCTCATTAGAGAAGACACATCGTTAAAGAAGAAAACAGTAAGACAAGAAGATGCAGATTCACAACGTGCGGAAGGAGCGCTTCTTCTTCTCCTTCTGCTTCGTCTTTCTTCTCGGTAACGTACGAGCATATTCAAATAAGAGGTCGTGTGTACTGTGCCGGAGTCGACCACCCGCAAGAGGGCGCTTATCGCACACATCTGCACAGGTTTGCTCCGGGCTCAACTCCTATCTGGTGACAACATCTACAATCTAGATCATGCACACACCTAAGATTTTAATATATGGAAGCGATGAACGATCCGCTTTGCTTAGAATGAACATTTGGTGCTTAAGGGAGTTGAAATAGATCTATTAACACTATCGTGATGATTTCATGCAACTGGAAGCAAATATCACAATCTAACATATATGTAACAATTTTTTATGTTACTTTACTCTAATTAGAAAAACTCATCGTTGCGTTGTACTAATTTATATAACAATAGATATTTTCATGGACTTGACTATACGTTTAAATCTACAAAATCGTGATAACATTTCTAATGAATATATTATCATATTAAAAAAATAGCATAACCAAAATTTAAATCACAAAAGAAAAACATCTTACACGTATGTAAGTACCGACTTTATATTATTTATTATTGAGTGGTTCGATTAACATACAGAGCGTCTGTCCTTGATAGTAATGGCAGTCTGAATATGCTTTAGTTTTAAAGTTATTGCCAATTAAAACAAAGCCTCAGTGTTTATGAACAATAAGTAGAAAGATATAGAGTTGATAGTGAATGTTGTTTTCGAGTATTTCATAACGTACGACTCTCTGTAAGCTTATTCCGGAATAAAAACTCGACGTTTCGGCTTTATTCGTTTTATTATTTTCGAACACTTTACAGTCGGTAATTGGCACGATCGTGCACAAAGCACGCAACATCTTCGAGATAATGCTCACTCAACTCATCCACTACTTTGCTACCACACTCTGTATACAGAGTAATCGAATTTCGGATATTTATAGTTTTATTCTTCTTAGAAAATTAATTAGATTTGATTATTATTCATATAATTATTGTTCTTTTTATATTCCCCAGCTTGAATATAGGTATTTCGAATTAGTTGGGGATTGTTTCGCTTTATGATTTTCATTATTTAAATGACACGGATGTGTATTATAACTGGCATTCTCTTTATTATGCAAAAATCGTTAATTAGAGTGTTTAACAAACATGCCAGAATTCCCGTCTAATTTAAAATATTTAAGAAATATTTTCATAAGAAAATGACTCATATGTAAATTAATTATTAATTTATTTATTGAAAAAAAAAATGCAATTTCAGTAAAATAATAATATTACAAATTAAGTGTTTTCCATGACCTAAAAGCTAAATTATTCTAATTAATATTTTTGTACGGTAAAAAATATAATCACGTCAAGCTCCTCATTATATTTATATTTAAGATCTTATTATGCAGATTCCACACGTTGTTTATTTTATTCTCAGACATCTCTAAATTATAAATTTCTATTTTTATTTTAATTTGCATAGATTATTTCAAAACGTTACACCATATGCAAGTGAATATTCATTATTTCAAATTAATTTACTTCTCTTGGTTTATAAATTTTTTCATTTTTTTTATCAAAACAATCAGAACATATCGATAATTATTGTTTATGACAAATCAAAATTTCTAATTTAATGACAATTTCGTATTTGATGTTAGTTGTTAAAGTTCAAATCACCATGTTAAGTAGACTGCTACAAATTAATTAGACACAGAATTTAAAATTAGCCAAAATCTCAGAAAAAGTGAATGGAAGTAAAAATTTTTATGAATGAAAATGTGAATCATAATGGGTCAATAAAATATGTAAATAGCAAGGCCATTTCGGCTCATCATCTTCATGTGAGTGTTGAATGCCGCTTGCTGCGTGTGAGGAAATGACGTAGACAATTAAAGAGAAGCGGCGGAATGTGACGTTTCGTGACAATGAACTGTCGCCTTATCGGCGGCGTTATCTATGGACACCTACGATAAACCGCCACTTTAATTTGGGTATTTATAAAGCATTTAGTGTAAATAGTATCCTGCTATTATTCAGAATTATGAATTACATAATTTACCAACCGTGTTACCACTCTAACCTGATAATTAGATCCTATTATTATTCGTAAAAATTTTTTTCCCTTTTCAAATTTTTCATAATATAATAAAAAATGTAATATTCTGGTTACTTATCTGAACGGTGAAACGTGTAAATGCGGAGATCTCATGCGTGACAACTATCTAGACCCCCGGAAAGGACCTCCAGTGAGAATTGAGCATAAACGGTTTGTGATTAAATAATTTAGTTGGATAAGCGACAACATACGCGAAAAAATGCTCAAATTTTTTGACTCATCTATAATATAATAAAATCATAAATACAAAATTTCACCACTCTACATCAAAATAATGTTCTTGGCTTAGAAAACTTTCAGAAATAACTAAAACTTGGGACTATAAATTTCGACTATTGTTTCTAGTCCAAAAAATTAAAATACATTTTGTTGAATCAAATAGAAAACAATAACTTTTATATTTTATTACGAAATAAAAACTTAACACATTTTTTTATCTCTTATTTTCTATGATTATTCATACTAAAACAAGATTCTCATAATTTATTCATAGCACTAATTAAAAAATATCTGATAAATAATGTATATAGATGTACCTAGCTTAAGCAATAAAACATGGAACAGTTAATCTAAATAAAATAAAAATAAGAAGTAAGAACTTCTTCATCAGAGTTTGATTTTTAATTAGATAGAAGAACGATTTATGCTTCTCAGAAGCTACAATAATCAACGTCACAATTTGCATAATAATTTGAATGAAGCAAATTCAGTGAAAAATTAGTTATAGATTTACTGAATGTGAAAGAATTCAAATTCAAACGTAATTCGCCATAGTTCGAGGGTCGTCAAAAGCCCACAAGCAATTTTCAGCAATCACACGCTATGTTAACTTCGATTTGATAGTAAAATTCCTGCGAATGACGTCGGAGGGATCGTCAGGAATACAAAACAACTACCACATATCCTTCTTAGAAAACGGATGGTATTTTCATTTGCAAATAATAGCTTTACTTAATTATTTATTTGTTAATAATATCGACAGCTTGCTAACGATCAAAGTAGTTCTAAGAAAATTGCGTCCTTCTAAGTGTGTGCATGCAAATACCTTAAGAATTACAACCCAACTAATAGAAATAGACAGTTCAAGAGAGCCGACTCGTAATCACATTACCATATGTCTCTACTGTGTGTTGTATTTCATTTGAAAAATTTGCATAGACGTTAGTAATTTATTGTAAACACTTTACAAACGTTAATTAATACCTACAAGAAAGAGGTTTTTTTTGTGCTGTTTTATTCGTTCTAACGGATTCGTAATGAGCATGTGTTCGCTCAAACTTAAACGAAACCGTAAAAATTTTATGAGCCTCGTATATGTGTGCATGATTTTCGAGATAAGACTCACAAGATAGAACAATTACGCGATGGAATTAAGTAGATTTGCATTATTATGAATGAGAGACTTGAGAAACAAGAATTTATCCATTTACATATTATCTCTACTATCAATTTTGATTAAAATCGCTATGAACATTGTTTCTTGCTTTGAAGAGAAAATAGTACAAAGTATACGATGTGCAATTTCTAAAATTAATACTTTTTTTTTCATATTAATATTAAAAGTAAAAATACTTTCTATTGTTGAAAGTGAACGTTTTTACATGAGTTTTATCAATAAATTTGCAAGTAAGTGAAAAATTTACATATGTATTATTAAAATTGGATAAATAAATAGTGAATAATAGCGTAACAATTTATAATTTTAATTTCTTTTATTTAGCAAATTTATTTTTGACTATTATATGAAAATTTTATTTTAAATATTATATGAAAAAATTGTTATTTTATAAATTAAACATGATTTTGTCTATATGTAGATTTTATTTGCTGTAGCATAAAATTTGTAAAAAATGTAATTCGAATTTTTATATGATGTAAGAATTTATTTAATTGCGAAACATTATAAAATATAATATTGTCAAAAGTTAATAAATCATTTAATTAATCAGTTGGACTAATAACAATCAAATCCAAAGTGTAATTAAAGTAATGTTAATGTCTTTATATTGACATTTACTCTGATAAATTGTCGATATTTAGTTACATAATTAATAACTGAAGAAACGTTATACCTAAGTATTAAATTAAATAAATTCATTTGTTGAAAAAGTCCAGAAAGACACAGAAGATATCCAATCTACTTCTTCCATTTCGTTAATACTATTAGAATCTTTTTTTAAATGAAAGTGCAGGCCTAGCTATCATATTAAATAATAAACAGTAAAACATCCATCTTCCAATAAAGCGCTATGACACCCGTAATGCCTTGAATAACAGCGATTATCCCTTCGTGTAGATGGCGCTTCGTTTTCCAAAAGCTCTTAGAAAAAAAAAGTTCAAGGTTGATCCAATAAATTTTTTCGTGTGAGCGTATATATCGCAAGAACAACACAAAGTGATTGTTATTGAAGCAAATGAGTCATAATCGGCAAGATAAAAGCTCTTTAATGGATGTAAATTAGTGATATTTAAAATTAGCATGTCATTTTAACTCCAAGTATCACGTCCAAAAACGTTTGATATGCCGACAAGTGAACATTTCATAGTGAAAAATGTACATTAACGTAAATTATTCATGTGTTTACGAGTCGTCGTAAATTGGACTGGATAAAGGCGATCTTAATTAAAGGAGTTCGGACTTAAGTGGCAGCTGTGAAAAGTCGTCGCAACTACGCACTTAGGATCATACATAATTGCAAATTAGACCACTTTATGTAAATGAATTTAATTGCAAATACAACGAATAATAAAGTCTCTGATTCAAAAAATTTATTATCAAGCTGCTTCAGGTCACGACCTATAACCAACCTTTCCCATCGTTGTAATTACCATCAACTAATTGTAATGTGATGGTGAATGCGTAATGCAAATTAGTGACTTTTAATACATCTTGTTTTATTATTGACTCAAATGTGATTTATTTCGTTTCTTCGCATCGTAAACGACTTTTCTTCGAATTTTATACTATACACTTCCATTGTCATTTTTTTCTCAATTTCACGTCATTTTTTAATCCTCAAACTGTAAACGATGTTTTTACACTGCATTAAACCTTACTAGTTTTTTTTTTAATTCACCCACACTCTATTTATAAAATCATAGCAGGTACAAAACTCCAACAATATTTATTTACCTCAAATCTATAAAAATCTTCGTGTGAACGCAAAATCTAAACTAAATATCAAAAATAGACTATTATTTGATTACCACCTGCAGATGTTTTATACATTCTTAAAAATCACTTTAATCGTTCTGACAGAAGGGCAGCTAATTAAAATGATATTATTAACTTGATTATATCAAAATAATGAGCTTTAATTGATTCTAAAACGAAAGTTTCACATTTTTTGAATAACAAAAGCTTATATACAATTTTCTAGAAGATAATCTAAAATTTGCTTAATTTATTTTTATTGAGTTTATTCCCCTGTTATTATCAAGCACCAAATTACGCCACTTCAGCTAATAAATTTACCAATGAAGACAAACATCCCAAACAGCCGATATGAGGGAAGCAGTAAAAGGAAAAAGAAAAACTAAATTGAGCTTGTTTTACTTTCAAATTATTATTCAAGAAACGTATTTGATTATTGTAATAATTAAATTGTTGTTTGCATATCGGATGTTTGAATGGTGCATTGATAATTCGTTGATCACAGGTGTGAAAACAGGTGTCAATCAATATTCATGGACACCTTGCAAAATTACCAAACGTTTAAGGTTCAAAACCTTACCATTTTTATGTTTAGGACGCAGTCATGAATCTTAAACAATCAATTTAACGATTGAAAATTAATGAATAGTGTAAGAGCATAATAAAATAAAAGAGACTTCAGTCATGAGAAAATTTCACGAATTTTTTATAAAGCAGTATAATTTTCGCAGTGTGAATCCGCTGCAATTGAAACCCTTGCTGTGATTTCTCACGATTTATTGAAAAAAAAATAGTTAGGGATTAACAAGGGTTACAAATATTTGAAATTCATTGAAATTCATACGCTTCCCCATTTTTTTCTTGATATAAAAATAACGAATTTTTCTTGATGATTTGGGGTAGAAGTGTCGGCAAATTGGCGTATTCAAAATAAACTTCCCATATTTCATTTAACGGTCAATGCTCGAATTCTTGAAGAAATTTCAAGAAATAATACACACGCACATTACAATTGTGCGAAGAGTCGCCCTAAAATCATTCCAGCAAAAGGTTTTTATTGGCGTCCAACACAATGCTCGTCTTAAATGTATTCTAATGCTTTTCTTGGCGAAATCGGTTCATTGTGATTGTGTAACCACCCCCATAGAGTGTCATTGCTAAGTTGGCGACAGCTGCTCTGCTAAAAAAATGAAGTTTTCAACCTACACCTTAGCTACAGTTAATTTAACTCAGGTTTTCGGAAGGGCCAGATGGTTGCTGATAAAAAGGTTACGGGTCTTTATTAAAATCAAACGATTTTTCTTTTCTCCAATCTTATCGATTTTTATTAGGGAATGTTAACCATGCTGCTGTTAATTAAAACGAATTTCTAATCGACGATTGTTAGACAAAATATTTCGAAAAGGACTACAATGTGTTGCAGGCAGGCACACGCCTCAAAATTAATTGGTACTAAAAATTTATTCAACGGGTTGTGCTACTTAAAAGATAAAGTTTTTTGTTTCTTTTTAGTGTAAGAGGTAAATATTTAAATGCGTTGGTATGCAGAAGTCTTGTTAACTTCAAGTATCTCCATTACAACCTCGGAATTGAACATAATACTAAGATAAATAATAATCATTGATTAACTATGTTTTTATGTTAGGGTGGGTGAGATTTACCATTAATAAAAATATTTTGGAATGCAAATGCTTTGTAAATAAAATGTTTAAGAATAAATTTACTAAACTTCCGTTTTACACATTAATTTGTAATTTTCAAATTTTCAACCAATAAAAAAAAATCTTCGAATATGATTTTCTGAAGATTATAAGCATCCAAGTCCATGTTTATCCCATAAATTATGTTAATGATCAATTAGTTTTGCTGTTGTTTATGACAGCAGTGAAATCATAAAGAGTATATTATAACTCTCATAAAAATGTAACAACTCATTTTTTCATAGGATATTACCTTCCATTTCCGATAAAAGTAAAACAATGTATAATGTATCTTGTTTGCAAATCTATATGTCTTGTTGTAAACTTAAGTTATTAAGAAATCAAAAGAAAATAATTGTAAACAAGCAGCTTGCACGCAACAATTAAACACAAAAAATTAAATTATTTAAATTTCGAAATTTTACCCCTGTTAAAAAGCAATAAATTCTTTACGACTGAAAACCTGCATAAAAACCAATCATTTTCCAACACATTAAAAATAATTAAATAAAGTCGCGACAAACAAAAGGTCTTTATTGAATTGACCATCTCGCATTAAAACAAGGGATGTTTAAATTTTCTCCCATTTAGAACAGCTGACGCCTTTTCATTCCTCTAACAGCAGCTGACAATTTGAGATTTCAAAAGTAAAGCAATTTTCCAGTATCCGTAGTCGCATGTAAATTTAAAAAAAAAGCAGTTTCATCATTCACAAAACTAAACTCAACAATACGATGGAATTCTTTAGAATTCTTTAAAATTCTGTTGTCCTTGGTGGTAAATAGAAATATGCTAATAGATGTTGACAATGGTAATGAAAGAAAAATACAACTTATCATCATAAAGCACACCGCGTCTAACAAAAATAATCTTACAGAAAAAAAAAGAGAGTTTTTTTATTATATAATGAAGTTTTCGTATTCTTCTGAATTTAATGCATCACCTTGAAACAGGAGGGTTAAAAACTACCTGCTCAACCACCCTCGTATTAGCGAAATATCTGGGCTTTAGGAATCATTCGAATTTCTACCTTTTGTGGGGAAGGTATAGTGTTGACCGGAGTCATTATTCAAACAACCACCGGGCCATTGTTGTCTTCTAACGAAGCATATGCAGCCCGATTTCGCCCCCAAATGCTCGATTTAAATTCCGTGTTTATAGCATTCTTTACGTGTACAAACGCAATCACCTTACTCTAACCGTGCAAATGAAAAAAATCAAATTTCTATCAGCGAATTGAAACAAAAAATTGTATACTTTGGATATTTTGATCAATAATTTGATTGGATTAGAATTTTTTTCAAGAATGTTAAATTCGAAAATTTAATAAGGAAGATGTTATCTATCGAGCAATAAACTTGTTTGGGCGCTAGTTCAGTAATAGAGAAACTTTTCGCCACACACAATGAAATTTAATAAATTATTATCGTCGACGAGATAATTGTCAACTCTTTTTCCTTCCTCACAACCCCTTCATACTAAGTCCAAATGAGAGAGTCACTTTAATATAACGGTGTTTATTATTGAAGAGCGTTGCGCGAATCCGCATACAGAATACAAGATCCAATATTCATGAACCATAAGGACCGAAATTCCGCGCTGTAACATTAAAATCAATACAGGACACTATATGCCATAATATATCTGCAGTTCGCCATTTCCATAGAGCGGATTCCAAACAACGATGCTAAATTAAAAACCGAATAGTTTCCATATCAGTTTTCGGTAAAAAATGCCAAACGTTCAGGTGTGAGACGAGGGTAAAAATATGACCCAAATTCTGTGAGAATCTAACCTGCGGAGTTTGCAAAATGGACCTTAAATATTTCTGATTTAAGATATTATATGTTTTTTAGGTAAAAAAACGCATTATCTAGGTCGCAAGATTCCCGTTTCTTGGGAACAATTGCATCGTTTTTTTTATTTTTTTAAGCAAAACCTTTCATCCCTTCAAAATTTTTTGAATGCAGAATTGGGGGATTTACACCCGTATCAATCTACCAAATCTATAAATAATTTTTATAATCGTGAGAACCTAATATTTATAAAAGTACTATAGTATATTATAACAAGATACGGAAAATATTTATTTCTTAATTAATTAATAAATAGAATGAACATAATAAATCATCATACGGTTAGATACTACAGCATGAAAAATATACCGCAAAGTTTGCATTGTAGTTCTACATAAGCATGATTATAATTAATATTTTTCTACTTGGTACAACAACATGATACTTATATTATTAATTGTTTTGGATTATCTCCATAATATTATTGTGTTCAGCAAAAAGAATCATTTATTATTTCACAAATTCATCTTAAAAATATACGCTTTATTATCATTTCCTATGTAAAATTACTATTTTATTATCCCACAAGAAAAATGAAAAAAATATTTCTATTTATAGTTCCAATACCCGCCCGTATGAAACCGTTACAGAGTTAAAAATTGACTATGAAAGCGTCGCCATTTTAAATCGTTTTAAACATTATGTAATATGAGGCACGTGTCGGCGGTTGGCTCGTTAGAATTGTAAATGACACAACCCTTTGACAACTGGATTCGTCTCGGTGATGGGTTGAATAGGGCGCGTGGCTCTCAAGTCCCATAAACCCGACCATATCCGGCACCGAAACTGCACTCACCTCTAATTTAACATAACAAGAAAGACGATACCAAACCATTTTTATTCTTCTCTCTCTTATCCGATATCAAAACTATCTATATACATATATATAGTAAAACGCGGCCAATGAAAAGCCGTTTTAAAGTAAAATACCTCGCAGCTTTTCCACCCCTATCGGTGTGAAGGGTAGCAAGATTCGCATTGGTGCATATCTAATGTGGCGCGACTGCGCGAGCTTTCATATCAAATCTGAATATGCGTACATCAGTGAGAAAAACGACCGATAAGAAAAATATAGAACGGCGCTTCTGACGACGCCTCTCTGAATATATCTACTACGCCTCTTTTATAACAATAATGTAATTTTAGATAAAGCTCTATCTATACTCTATGAATAGAAGTTAACACAATTTTTCATTAAACTAAAACACAAAACTGATTTCATTTTATTCTAATAAAATTGGCAGTTTTCATAAGTTTTATCGAAGCTTTGGACCGAAAACAATCAAATGATATCATCATAAATCACCAATATTACTTCAACTTTTGTATTGATAACTTCTCCATTTTTAATTTAGTTTAGAAAATTTTATGACGAGGATTTACACGACTCTAGTCATTTATCATTACTAACTGTAGATTAGAGGGGCAGTTACTCCCTATTGATTTTGAAACTCATACAAAAACAATATTTTTACGTCAGTAAATTATTGGAATTCTGCTTACTCAAAGTAAAAAATTATCACTACTTGTACCTACCTGCACTTTCTATTTAAATTCTTGTTTTAGCTATGATCGACGTTATCTACTGAGTGATTCATATTATTTTGAAATTCCAATTTCCACAGAAAAAAGATATTTTAGAATAGAGTATTTTCGTATTTTTAAATAAGGAGAAATTATGTATATTATCTACGTTGTTATTTGCGTGTGGTATGTCTTTTGTGTTGGATGAAAAGTATCCAGCTGAGTAGCAATTACAAATCCAAGAAATTAGCGCGAAGATGTATGTTTTGATAAAAAAAAAGAATAGTATTAAAGACAATTTGAATAAAAATAATTATTAATTATAAGTCAGCTAATTTGGCTTCTTATTTAAATTTGGTTTTGTTATTAATTACGCATAATCCCGAATCCGCAATTAATCTTCATTAAAGCGCTATTAAAATAAATAATTTAATTGCATTTTATTAAGTTTATATGTTAGTTATGCATACTTGTAAAAGACAATATGTGAATTCTTTTATTAGAAAAATCTCTAGAAAGTCTTATAAAATTTTATTGATTTAGTGCGCCATTAAAATCAGCAGCTCGAAGAAAAAGGAGAAACAGTAATCCTTTTGCTCCTATACATATATTCACATAAATACATACATAAGATGTAGAATAAATAAATAATCCATACAATTTATATACTATATTGTATATCGGAATATGGCCGTCGTCGATTGGCGGTTGGCCGTCCCCACCATCACAAGTCCCGGATTCGGCTCCCCCTCCATCCTCCTTCTCAGCATCCTACCGATGCAAATCCGCGTTGTTATACGGCTATAGACGGTAGCGCCGTCAGCACGGCAAAGAACGCACCATCATATTGAGTGACTTTTGAGTGTTTGAACCCTTAATGCAATCACCCCGTGTAGTGCCCTCGGTGACATATCTTAGTGCAGTGCACAATGACCGGACCTGAACAGTGAATTTGTCACTTCGATGAAGGTATCGAATCTGGCGGATTTCAAAAGTGACACGGTCCGGAGGTGGGTCGAATCGAACCCGTCACCCACCCTCCAGAATAATAATATTGACACCCCCAAAGCGCTCAAAAACAACAATATCAACAACAATAATACTATAGACTTTTGGAGCCGGCAGAAGGAAGACATGCCGATGTTGCTCCATCAGCCGCCTTCGCACGTCATCCTCGCCGCCCACGAGACCGCCGACCAACCGCTCGACTTCACTATGTCCAAATTTAAAACGAAGACGGCGACGACGGTGGCTTCTCAACTTAAACAATTCAACACTTTTGCCGCACAGCAACATATGATGTTATTGCAAAACAACGGGGTGTATTTCAATAACAAGAATTTCGTGCGCGGAAGCAGTCCGTCGAGTAGTTCCGAAGAAGAGGGCGTCGGGCCGCCGCCGACGGAGTCGCCCAAGTCGATGCCGCCCAGTCCCGCGCCACTTCGGACCGACGGTAAGTGACCAAAAAAATAAAATATTCACAAAGAGAGAAGAAGACAGCACCTACACTAAACATGTGACGGTTCATTCTTTCGTTTTTTGACACCTGCCTTGTTGATGCAGGTAGAATATGCCTCGCAAAAGTGGCTTCCTTCGGCACGTTTTAGACCGTTTCAAAACATGTCCTATTCAATATTTAAATCCGCAATCTCAAGGGATGTGAACACATTCTTCTTCTCTCATAAAAACTATTTCTGGTAGAGCAGGGACATAATTACGGTCATTTCAACGATTGCTTTCGAAGAATTGTTGAAACAATCGGAAAACCGCAAATAACCATCAAATTCGTTAATAATTTCACACAACTGACATCGAATAATAATTTAACATCAACTATTTGTAATGTCAGCGATGTTTTGGCTTTGAAATGCAATTGTGTGAACAACTCTGAACGCTGAAGATTAGTCGTGGTAGAGTGCCGAGATATAGCTGAGTCATATATACCTAAAGAAATGAATTATTATAATGAAATAAATTGGTTGTATTAATGCTTCATTATTAGTTTTCAGTGAGTGATGATAATGGTCATTATTATCGGTCCATTATCGTATCGTGGAATTATTTGCATGTCTTCAGTCGGCCTCACACAAAACAACCATCACTTGGTGTTGGGCGTTTAGTGAATGATATGTAAACGTTCACGTAATTGATGTATTTAGCTGTAGGTATAGCTGATATTATAATGAATGTTGCCGTCAAATTAACGGCTAATGCACACGCTTTTGCATAAATTTACATGGGAAAAACAACCATCAACGATCGATGGGATAAACACTACCTAAAATTGACATCTTAGATTTCTTTCAACAACTAACAGTTAAAAGCGGAAATAGAAAACTACCACATACAGTTAATTTTTACATCTAATTATCTCTTGAAATATTTGCATTCAAGATCAATAATTTCTACTCTTTGTTAGAACATCATCATTTTACAATTTTTTTCACAACTACCGTTTTTCTATTAAATTCCTTCTGTATTTCTCTACATCCAATCTTCTCTAAAACTTCTGAGAGCCTACTTATTTTTTGTTTTATTTTCATGCTGAAGCAGATATATCAAAACCTCGATGAAGACTAACACGAAATTGTCATTAATCTTATTACACAATAGTCACCGTTTATGGAGTTGTTGGCACATTCGTTGCAATCTACATTAAAAAAAAATGCTATTCTGCAAGATTTAAGAATTGCAAAAGTTATATTTTCTGTTTCAATTAGATATACATTTAAATTAGTTGATGAATTAAATTATTCTTTTTCTTGTATACAAGAGTTGACAACTCGCTAACAAGTAGTGTCGTCTACATGTTAAGATAAAATCAACATCGTACAGCTTTTTTAGCGGTTTTATTAACTAAGATTAATTATACCTTTAATACCAAATAAGTACAAAACTTCATTAAAAAGAGTTGCAGCAAGGTGCATTTATGCACACGAGGATTGTAATTTATCACTAATTCAAGACAGATGCTCGAGTTTTTAACACCAAAAATCTGAAACTTCTTAATTAAAACAAAAATATACTTATTTTGCAGAAAATCGATTTTTTCAAAATAGTTCAAAACACTTTAAATTTGCGTTGTTGTTTTTTTTTTCTTAATTTCCTGCGTGATTTCTAGCTTTTATCGCAACCGAAATCTATAAATTTTCTAAATAGACTTGAACCTACCATATAATTAGAATAAAAAATAAATAATATTTGTTCGTTTATTCGAAAGGTGTAGCCGTTCGGAATTTGATAGCAAGTAGTCAGTCGCGTGAGCTTGTTAATTTAAAGTTCGTAAACCTTTCTCTTTGCATATTTTCCATCCGATTATCACTTTTTAACATTTCTTGCATTTCGTATTTGTTCATAACAATCAAGATATTGTTAGCATAACTTTTTTGCATAATTTCTCGCATGTAACCGAGGTTAAAGAATCACCGAAGCAGGCATAAATCAATGACTTGGCTATGCAAAACATAAATATTTTAATTTGTGGGGAGGCGTAACATGTGTGTTATAACACGTCCGAAAAGAAATATTGTTCAGGTTTGTAATGTGGCAGCATAGAAACCGAAGAAGATTCAAATATAATTCCACCGTTGTTGCCTAATTAGATTATAATTGGTGATACGCTACAAGAAATTACTTCCAAATCTTTATGGATACAAGAATCATCCTAAATTATTTACTGAAATAATTTCTTTCTTTTCACAGAAATAGCAAACTCCCCCGTGACACCATCAGGAGACAAGCAATATGGTGAGTAATTTTTACGGTACTTTATAAAAAACATCATAAAACTTTCTAAAAATGTAAAAAACTTGCCGAAAATTTGCGATCGTTTATTATAAGCAATAAATCTCAATTTCTTTCCCTTATTTGTAAGCCTATGAGTTTTTTACCCTTGTGACTAAATATTCTACTTCTAAAAGTGTCATAACCTTGGGGGGTAGGTAGTTTATTGAAAGGGATCGCGTGTTCAAGAAACCCCGATGATGTCTTCCCAAGGGCTGCAACAGGTTTAAATGTTCTTTTCATAAAGCATATACATATCCGCGGGGAAAAATCCCTCAAATCCTATCGTTATAGAAGATTTATATAACCATGTTAAAAATCAGCGCACGAAAATTTGTGAATATTTATATTTTGTTTAAAAGCTTTTATATTTAAATTAACACCGGAATTTACATGATTTATAGCCTCACTTTACATAATAAAATTTGACTATTTAAATAGTTAATTTGGAAACTTCCTCATCTAGTTGGTAATTATTATGAAAACTAATTCATTTTGACGCGTTCTTCTAGCCTGCACGCATTTCCTTTTATACCAACCGAAAATTGTTTCATTGTATCTAAACCCAAAAGATGTTGTTGGTAGATTCTGAGAAATTAATTTTAGACCTCGTAAAAAACTTCCTTGATTTCGCATGCGATATATCTACTATACCCACCCTGTAAGATGTTTTCGCTTTCTTTACCTGGCCTTAAAAACTAATGAGAAAAATCTTAGAAGACGTCTTCTACCTGAGTTAAAAAAAATGGCGCCAAACAAAACGCTTTTTGAAATCAACATATGCTCTTCTTTCTGAACTGATCGTAATCAATTTGCACCGTCTTTATTAACTGTTAATGGAAGCATAATAACGTTTTCCTTCCGGTCGCTAAAGCAATCATCATCATTCACTTAAGAATTTGCGTATTGTGAGAAGGTGCACTAATTACACATATATTCATAATGAATTGCTTGGCAAATTAAAGAATTGTTTGCTTTTACTGAGACAAAATTTTTTCGCTTGAGTTCATTTCTTTCATTCTTATTATTGTAATAATAACACGACCTCTACTCAGTCAGCTGCTTTGCTATATGACTTAATGCATTTTAAAATATGTCGGGTTTCGCAGGTAAAACTCAGTAAATTAACGGCCAGCGTGTATCCTGTAAAAAGTCGCTTTCTTAAACACATTTCGCTACCACATTACGACGTAATTTGCTTATTAATACAATTACTATGAAAGGGCCCGCCGAATAATTGGCGGGGACTCTTAATACCACCGTCATTAGCATCGGGAAAAAATCCTAATGCTCTCTCTCACCAAACGCATTGTAAGAGCTGGCAATTATCTAGAGCAATAACCAACTCATATAAATATGCAAGCAAACGCATCATTCAAAAATCTTTTTTTTGCGATAAATTTATTATCAAATCAGATAACTGTATCAAAACATCCAATTTAAATTACTAAATATATACTTACAACAATATTTTTTTTAATAATTTTAATGACGGAGACCGTCGTTAAAATTCAAGATCATTAAATTTAAAACGATTAATTAATAAGAAGAAAGAAACGTATGATTTTTATATTGTTCCGTCTTGAAAATCAACGGCGAAACCTATCCATTATTCACGAATTAATTAATTTACTCGCATGACATTAAAAATTACGACAATCTAATTTTTTTGGAATTTTCACGAATTATTTTAACCGCTGACTTTGTGGGTGGTTAACCTAAACTCTAAATTAAAAAAAATAAAACAAATAAGCATGAATTACCTTGTAGGCCACGTATAATACGCATGGTTGAATTACCATAGAAAGTAAATGGATGGATGACAGTAGAGAAAATTGTTGCAAAAAAAATAAATAAAATTTCAATAATTTTAAGTTTTAGATTAGACAAAACCGACGAAAGCCAGCTGACTGACTAACTTATAATAGAACTGAGGATGTGAATTTTAACAATGTCATGAATTTTAAACGACAACGTCCAACAAATAAAAAATATTCTAAACAGGGTCTGATCTAATCAGCAATTAACAAATTAAAGAAACCTTTTGATAAATTTAATAAATAATAAATAGTAAGCATCATCTAGACTTAAAAAAAAAATTTTGTTTGACTCATAATTATAACATTTTCCACTCCACCCATGACATTACCATTTCTATCAATTCATGAATAAAATTAACAATTGTACTGGTCAATTAATGATCAATAAGTGTCCTGAATAAAACTTTAAAAAACTAAATCCATGAATGAATAATATAAGCTTTGTTTATTTAACGATCGTGGGAAATCTAGTGCTGAATAAAATCTTTTCTTGTAATTACCATTTGTAAATTATAGCAAAAACTAGCCGCTCATAATTTCCATAAACAATTCTGTAAATTACAATCGTTTTTTTGTCATATGACTGTCGTTGCTAATATTAACAACACTAAAGTTTTTTTTCTCAAAGCAAGCTTTCCGTAAAGCTTTGGAAGTGTCTCAAACGGAAACAATTAGTGACTAGACGAATTATTGATCGGTCGATTGTTATGATCCTTAAGGTTAATGATCGAAGCACTTAAACCAAGTTTAATTAATCATCAGAATGTGAGAGTATCAAAAGGACGAAAAACACAACCACCTCAGTAGTAAAATTAGTAGTCTGCGGTCACGCTTTGAAGAGTGCAGTCAAATTTGTTAAACCAGCGTAACATTATCTAGCTTTATACAAACATAAACAAAATTATTAAATTAAAATGTTATGGTGGTAGGTGTTACGGCATGATTGTCACATCTTGCGGCATTAAAATCAAATTAGCTTAATTTCCGAGTAAAGGTTTCTTTCTGTTATTTTCAACATTACGAACAGATACGCAAATTAACTCGCTTGGAACGATATCGTGCGATTTCTTTGATGAAAAAAAAAAAAAGAAGAGAAGAGTATACCAACTTTCACTCAATTATTCTTCTATTTATCTGCTGAGAGAATTGTGTAATAATAATGAATAAAAATCAACTATTTATGTCAGTTTAGACTAAACTTTAAACAGAAGTTGTTTATGTTGTCACACCTTTGACTTATTAATGAATAGACAAAGCTTTAATGTCAACACAAATGTTCTGTTGTAATTAATAAAGTCAACGATATTTCCATTCAAAGAATTTTCCGTTTGGAATAAATTATAAAAAATTACTTTGATATTTAAGAAAATTGGACACAATTATAAGACGAATTCTACAAAAATATATACCATATGGCATCAGTATTTAGTATAAATTACATTGTTTTAGACCACCTGGCTAAACGTTAATTACCATTGTAATATTAAGCAAGCCAATTATTTTCTTTTACGTTAATCTATTAACTTTTTTTTATGTAAACAGAACATTTTTTTATTTTTTTCAAAGAAAATATTTAAGAGTAAAACGTTACGGTACTTATAAAATGGAAAGTTAGATTTCATGACTCCTGAATGTTTTAATAATATGCATTAACATCTTTAATAATATAGGAGATAAGAAAATACATATTATGTAAATCTTCAATCATATTATTATCAAACCTCTGTTAAATAATCAGATAATTACGAATTCAAAAGCATCATGAGTCACGCCGTTGAAACTCCTCATGCGAGATAAATAAGGAAATTAAAAAAAAATCTATATAAAATTTCGATTTTCTTTCTTGTCTTTGTTCGTAAGTGGATCAATTCTCTTTAAAACTCGTTATTAATTCAACTCATAAGTTTCTAACCGAACAAGTATCTTAGTAATAGCCTCGTATAGTTAATATACAATAATATTTTTTTAATCGTAGCATCAAGATATAATTACAATTCTTGTAGTTATCCGACCCTAAAAGTGAATATCTTTTAATTGCAGTCTGCTATTAAACGACCTTTAACGATTTAGAACATCAACAAATCAAGGACTTGGTTTGATAATTATCGTTCCTTTCTTTTTTTTTCTCCTTCATCTCTCTATTCTAATTTTATTTCATGGAAAAAAATTTGTTGATTACATTTAATATAATTATTAATAGTAAATTTCGCACAGTGTTAGTTTTTTCTTTCTTTTAGAAAAGACGTATAAAAGATAATTCGATGTCGCAAAGCTTGCTCACGGATAGTTACCTTAGATAATGTTCACTCGTGCTTATTCCCGTCCGGTGCATACCAGTTTGGCCTCTGTGAATTTTAATTCCCATAGGTAAAAGGGATATCAGAAATAAAACAACACCGATAATTACTTTTACGAGAAGAAATTTCCTTTGTTGGCAGAAGTCACTTCTAACAAACTATGTTACTAATTATAAAAGAAATGTTTTTAGAAAAAAAAAAAGGTGACTGAACATTTACCAAGAAGCGAGAAAATGTATTATATAGTTTTCTACGTAATACTAATTTTAAATTTTAATATAAATCCTAAATATTTGCAACTGCCGTTTGTCATGCACATCCGGATTTTAATGAATATGCACGCCTTGGTAGCCACTTTTGAATATGTGTCCGTTTTAATTGCATCAATGGAATACCTAATAATAAAATTAACGAATCACAGGTGCACTTCCGGCAGGGTTGTCATGCAACACAACCGAGTCATTCTATTGCAAGTCTTTTTATCGAATTACTGAGAACTTTTTTGTGAAATTATATCCCATGTCTTTTCAAATAGCAATCGATGTGTAATAACATTAATTCGGTGAAAAATTGCCCACTTTTGAGAATACAGGAGAACGGAAGATACACGAACAAGACTTTCCAAATGTGACTTTTAAAGACACAACGATAGTTATTGCTTTCGCACTTCCTTTCGATAATTACACCATAGATTATTGATTTTATGCAAAACATTAAATTAGATGTTGTAGTTATGGATATGCAAATGACCATCAAAACAACTGATGCATAGAAGTAGTCGTAAATTATAATGACTGTTAGTGCATGATGATGCTAAAATATATCTTGATAATGAAATAATAAAATTTTATTGTAAATAAATCGTAACAACTATTTTAATAATAATTAACCAATTATAATTATGCACAAAACTTGCTCTTATTTCAAACAACAAATCGCGTCATTATAAACAACAAATTTCGTTTCTCAGAATTCATTATTCTTTTTCTCGGTTTCATGACTAAACCCCTATAAAACATTAAATTATATGCCTAGGACTTATTTACTGGTCGGCTACTAAAACTCTCAAAAGAAATGAACAAAAAATCTTATGTGATTCTAATGAGCGCTATGCTAATAGATGTTAAAGCCACTGTTTTGACTTCCAGACGAGTGAATTCATCAAAAATGATTTCTTCATGTCAGCTTTATAATCAAGATGTAAATTGATAATTGATGGAGTTGTTGACTTTTACATTTCTGATTATTTTTTATTGCATAATTCATTTCTTTGTTGACTTTCTATGGATAAATTACATTCTAATCTTAATTATTATTTTTCAACCAAATCAGTATCTTCTTAGAAAGCAACAATGCTTGAATCCGTATAGAATTTGGTTTCCTAAAAAAAGTATTTATACAACTTTTGTATAAAATTATACTGGGTGTTTTATAAAGAATGAGCCATTCGGAAACAATAGATTCCTTATGTAAAGATAAACGGATTCAGGCTAATTTATATTACTATGGGCTTTCAAATATGAGTTTTTAGGCTTAATTTAGACATTTTGTCTAGGCCTTCATCAGACTGTCAAATTTTTTTCAAATTTGATCCAACTGAAACTTTGATTGGTGTTATTTCACATGTTGACAGTTTGATGTTACATCCAAGTGACATTAAACCAATGATAACTTTAGTTCAATCAAACAATTTAATGGAATTTCATAAAAAATTTAAAAACTTCATACAAAGAAGTGCTGGAAAATAAAAAAATTAACTTATTTTTGTCTCGGATGTAGAGGGAGCTGCTGTAAAATGCATTCCAAAAGTTAGATATAAATGAAATCACTAGTAGGCAGCTATCATCATAAACCGAATCTTTTACTTTAGATCAAAAGAAAAGAATCCAAAATTATACATACATTTTTTTTCGATAGGTTAATCTTCGGATATTCGAAAAATATTTTTTCAATAATTTTAGTTAAACTTCCAGAAGTAAACTATCAGTTATTTTGAGCAAAAGCATTCAGTTTAATGACAGCTGCTTACTAGGTGTAATCATTGTTAAAAAAACACTAGTCAATTTATCCATAATAAATTGTTTAAATATATTTTCCTCAAAAAAGGTGCAAGCTGAAGAAGTATACCATTTTGCTAGTAAATTAAATGTAGATTCACGATTTGCAAGCAATTTATCAAAATAGCAATCCACAAAAACCAAGATAGACAAAATTAAACTGAGGTAGGTGCATGCAGCGTACTCTACTTCCAAGACAAAAAATGAGCTCATATTATAATTTTTTTCAATCAAAAGCTTTTTTATGTAGAATTTCAGTGAAACTGATTTGAATATGTAAAAATTATTATAAAATAATAAAATTAAAAATTCATTTTTGAGAGCCCATAACTTCTTCAGAAAGCATAAATTGGTCTTTATAAAACATCCCGTATATGCATAACTTGAAACTTATTTCAGTATTCAAATTTCACAGAAGCATATATTTAGTGCCGCTATACGCTCGACTTTACGATGTACTAATTATAGTTTTTTTGAAAGCTTATAATAATTGCTATTTAATTTTGATAAAGTTGTTGATCATAAAATCATTCTAAAGACATCGTACACTCGACTGAGAATGATTAAAGCGAAAAGCTATTCAAAAAAAAAAAACATTAAAAATATAGAATAGTGAAATTAACACAAAATACAACAATATTTATTTTTCCAGTTAATAAACTCGCCGGTTTTAATCCATAATTAAAATAAATTACCATTTTTATACTAATCCCGTTTTGCTTCACCTTAAACAAACATGAAAAACGTTTGTTTGTTGGAAAAAAAAATAAAAAAGGTCTAATTACTATGGAGACTATTGGTTGCACAATGCAGAAGACCACCACCTACTTCCAACATCTGCAACTTGTACCTTATATTTTTCTTAATGACATGTCTGCTGAACAATTGGTAGCATACAAAACCAATGATAAGTACAGGAAAAAACATGGCGTCCAATTTCTGGAAATACTCAATTCACTTTTTGACTTTTGTAAAATGGCGATAAGATCACAATATTATTATTATTACATATCTACCACTCCTTTATAGCCAACCATCCAAGCCTTATGCTAATTATTGTGTGTAGTAAGAAAGTATTCGGATCTGAATCCTCTACTCCGTACAAGCATCATGCAATATGATTAATCAGTTAGTTCTTTTTCGATCTCTTTGTGAATATACCGACTTTGTATTAATAACAAATTGGTTCTTAAGTCACTCCGACTTAAGACTTTCCCCTCAAGCATGATGTACCTATAACATTTTAAAGCTTAGATTCGCCGCCATCGACTAAATTAATTAATTAATTTGACTAGTCGATGAGTTCCTAATTCTCATTGCTCTTTCTTTTATTAGCAATTTCAAATATGACGTTTATTGATTATTAACTTCTACATCAAATAATTAATGAAATTCTCTTTTCAATTGGGATTTTCATTAAGAAGAAGATATAAGTGAGTGTGATTTATGATATTCATTTCAAAGAAGTTTTACATAAACATTTACCGCACGATATTACAAAAATATGTAATTTGCAGTATATCAAACAACGTTGGTGTATAGATAGATATATTTAAAACCAAGTATACCTACGATACTACATACAAAAAGATCAAGCGTATAAATTTTAAATCTGCATTCTCGCATTCTTTTCGCCAAGTATCGTGTCTGCGGGCTATAAAATGAGAGCAATATTTATCAAAGTCCACTATTTAATCATGCTTTAGTAATTTAGTTACTTTAACTTACAGTTTAAATGAAATATTGAGTCGATATGCGACTAGTTAGATGTGCACAATCTCACAGTTTATAAAGCGGAAAAAGCATTAGGTACACTCACAAAAAATACAAATATTTCAATCAAATATTCAACAATCAAATATTTATCCATATAAGGATATTGTACTGTCAAATTGCATTGCAATTTAATTAATAAATTATTTAGACATAATTGACATAACTTAAGAGCAAATTTTATAGACAATAAACTATTGGTATAATAAATATTAAGCATGTGTAGATTGGTATGCAGATTAAGGTTTTTATTATGCACTCTTTAATATGCATATTTTATTTACTTAAAAAGAAATTTGAATAAAGATGATGAGAAAAATGTGGATGCATGCAAGTATGAATTTAATTGAAACTGTAGCTATTTAAGTTAATTGTTTGATTCACGAATGAGTTTTCAGTGTAATGTTAATGTTATTGAAATGCTGGAGAGTTCTTTGTGGAACTTCCGATTAAGTGTACCGAAATCATATAAATTGATTTATGAGCAAAATTAGAAAAACAACATTTTTTAAATAAAATTTTCTAATAAATCTTCCCAGAGACGTCAAAAGAATAAAATGAGAGAACATGGAAGCTAGAATCTTCATCTGTAAGAATTTGAACGATATGCGTTTTATAAACTTTGTCTCTTTTCTTACTTTTTTAATTAATTTCATCATTTTATTTTCTTACAAAAAAAAATATTATTGAGTTTATTTGAACACCAAAAAATAGAAGCCAAGACAATGAACTTGAGTCATTTTATAATTAAAAATAATTATATTACAATTGTTAAGCCAATTTTATCATCGTAATTCATTACCGAACGAAGAACTTGCAAACGAATATTTCTTATTAATTTTAAGTTTAAATACTTCATAAATACAGTGTTTCCCCGGACGGAGTTGACAATAGAAAAAAATATATTGTTTTTATAACAAAAAATCATTTTTCATAAAATATTTTGCTAATCGCAAAAATTAAATTACCATAAAAACATTTTAATTTCTATAAAAGTTGCCAAGAAAAAAAGGAAAAACTAAAAAATCTCCAATAAGAAAGCTATAATTATTTGTTATTCCTAGTTGTTCACTACTAATCTTACTGATAATTATGTAATTCTGCTAATTTTGTTTGTCCCTAGTGGAAATTCTGGGAAATGGAGATTAAGAGAAACAGCCGGGCCATTTAACTTTTTCATTAAATGCAGTAATTAAAAATTAAGAATGTTTAATTAAAATGAAAAAAATTGAAATTTTGATTTTAAAGTTAGTATAGAAGGTTTATTTTTGACTATGAAAAATTTCTATTATACAGTGTGTTTCAGGGTAGGTGAAACGACTCTTGTGAAAGATATTTTTTTTTTTTATTTTAATTGTCATTTTCTGGGGTTTAGTCCTGCATGGTATAAGAATGATTTGTAACATAATTTTAGTTTTGAAAAATCAAGTAAGCTTTGTAAATTTAGGAAAGACTTAGAGTGAAGTGTCTTTTATGTGGCAGATAGGACAAAAAGTTATTGGGAACAGTTGTTTAGAATCAACATCTGGACCCATATACCAAATTTCAAAATTATTGACCAAATATGATTTTTCATTTTTTTCAGATATGTTTCGGTTACTATGACTTAACTTTCTTTTTTCATGTATTTTTTTCAAATCAACTAATTTTATTTTTCAACATAAAATATCTTAGTTGGCCGATGCTTTTAAAATTTGGTATAAAGACTTAGATATTTATTGTAGACAACTTTTCTTAATAACTTTTTGCCATATTATATACTACAAAAAACAGGTTTTTTCCAAATTATCAAAGCAAATTTGATTTTTCAAATCTAAAATTATATGAAAAATTAGTCTTCAACCAAGCAGGGCTAAACTCCAAAAATTGATAATTTGAATCAATTTTTTTTACCATTTAAAACAGTTGTTTCATCTATCCGGAGACAGACTGTGGAAGTTTTCAATAAAGCAATAACTAATGGTACTTCTCTTCTGAAACAATTCTCAAGTTCTTTCAATTTTTCGACAATGAGTTATCGGAGCTGAATTTTTTTTTGTGACAATCTTATTTTTTCGATAAGCAAGACTTTGCGTAAAGAATTAAAATGCTAATCAATTTTTTTTTTGTATCGTCAACTGCATCCGTGGACACAGTGTACATACTCAAAATAATTAGAAACTTATTATATTTTGTGCATAATGGTGTTATAGGTTGATTAAATGACATAACCTATAACATCTATCTTACAAAATATAACAAGGATTTTTTAAAATTAGTAATTAATTAGTAAAAAAATTAAAAACATATATAAAAGACCATCTCTGAACAAAAAGAGAGAAAAAAGTTGCGAATGAATCACAAATTTGCGTGAAAATTTTTTTTCCCGAAAACCATAATGAATAGAGGCGAGATCTAACCCCTGCAAGAGAATAGAAAAAATCCTTGTTAGGAGACTAGATATGCGTGATGGGAAACACAACTACGTTGACAGATTGAAAAAGCAAAATGTCGGCTTAAAAATTTAAAAGAAAACTAACCATTTCAATAAAAAAAAATACAAAAAAACATTATTCAACCGTACTTTAATCTATTCGTAGATGAATGCAGATCGTGTTAGTCAAAATTAGCGTAAATTTTGTACTTAAATCGTAGTGTATTATTAAAATTTTTTTAATGAGAACAGATAAATTCCTACCTTGTTAGGTTTTTCTTCTTCTGCATAAGACTCCTCTCTTGTTCTGTTGTCTGAAATTTTTAGTTTCCATTATCAAAAAATTTGACAACAGTAAGCAAATAATATCCACTAACCCATTATTCTATGCCAAAATTAATACTTACAAAATAGAATTTTTATAAATCTAATTAACATTAATCACTTAATTTCACTTTTTTTCACAAAAAATCAACACTTGAAACGGCACCGATTAAGTACTAGTTTTTTAGAAAATTCTATTGAAAGCGTTGCTATGGTGATAATCGCAAGCATGGCAAACTCGTCAACACTTGAAAATAAATAATAATCTAATAATTCTTTGAGTATTCGATCAAACTAATTAAAAATTCCACAAATATGATAACCTTATTTGATTGGTAATAAAATTTTACCAAATGTATTAACCAATGATAACAGACGTAAAAGCACAATTCGATAATTACATGGTTGAAATTTTTGTTTTAACTTTCACAATGATGCAAATAATAAAATATGAATTTTTCATCACGACTTTTTAACGGTTGACAAATCTTTTAAGAAAAATTAGTTGATAGCATTCGGGATTGGGTTTTGCCAGCCATATTTACAAAAATGAATCTAAAAATCGAAAGTAACATTAAGATAATTCCTGAATGATGAAGATAATTAATGAAATAATCTAAATAGCAACAGCTGAATAATAACGTTGATAATAAGCATAAACCGTTATGGTGTTTTGCCCATGCAAATCATGACTGAGATATTCTTTTATATCACACAGTATGCATAACTAATTCATTTATTCAAGTGATTATTGTACAGACACAAATGTATAGTAATTTTTCATTATAACAAAAAGTAAATTATAATAGTCGGCATTTAGCTTTAGCCACGAAAATGATTGTGATAAAACATATGTATTTATAATCATAAACTAATATTTATATCTAGAGATGATTTTATTACGAGCCGCCTCACTAGGGGGTGCTCTAATCATTAGTTCAGTGAGCTGACTTTTACATCGCAGGTATATAAGCCACTAGTATCCTGTTTTGTAATTGATTGAACGAAGAACCGATCGACTGAATTGACAACGGCTATTTCGCCTAATTAAGACGATGTAAACTTCGGAGATGGTGTTTTGATAGCAACATACAAAATAAAATAAAATAATTCACTCTTTATGAATATTCAGGTATGGATGCATTCTTCGAATCGAACAACAACATATAATTATGTGCATCCCATAAAAAAATAAGCAAATATTCTCAAAAAGTTTTCTCATTTCATTCAACAAAGAATTTTGAAATTTCAATTTGAAAATGAAATGGAATTCAGTGGATTGCGGACCGAAAGCATTATCGAGTCTCTAACCAGCCAATCATTTGAAAACCTTATACAAGAGGAAGATAGGATCTCCCCATTCCAAATAGAAAAAAAAAGCGAATTCGACGACTGCCGAATCAATGATTACATTTATATGGGAAATGAATATCCATTTCCACTATAATAGAAACCATGTCACCTCTTTGACTTATCTTATTTGTCACGAAATTGCCCATTTACGGATTGGGTTTCAGTGGGCAAAAACAAAAATTAAATGGGGAAAAAACACTCACAAAAAATTTAAATAAATTTCGATTGTACAGTATGGCTTCTTTTCTCTGGAATTTATCACGGTACAAACATATATCTAGGGGTAAAATTCAATTACCAACTGTGAGACGGGGGCGAGCAGTTAAATCGTAGGCGTGTTTCTCACTCTAGTACAGAGCAGGCTTGCCAACAAGACAATTCAATTACTAGTTCTATTTCTGCGGGTAGTTAGCGGGCCGCCACCGCCGTCGTCTTATAATGGACGTCCGCTTAAATCAAGGTACTATCGACGTAAAAGAAGGTTAATGCGGTCGGCAACCATTAACGTTCCACTTTATATCCAACACTTTTCTTCACTTGCATCATCCAACACAAAAGCTCCAATTTTCTTAATTACGTTTGGGCTTTCATAAGTGCTTTTGATCATTTTCATATTTCTATAGATGTGTCAATCATTTTTTAAATCTAGAACTTTACCTGGTTTTAGCAGGTATTTTTTTTATTCAAGTCTAGTAGCTGTTTATGTTAATTAGATAGCAGTTCCGGTGGTTTAGTTAACTTTGCCGCTATTGGAGGTCCAGTTTTACATGGACTGTTTGGTTTTCGTTACGCTGGATTTTTGATAACATCATACTCATACATCTTAATTTTCTAACAATTAAACTAGATAAGCTGACTATGAGATTACAAAAATTATATCCAATGTCAACAATTTTTTTTTTCTTTAAAGCTGCCGACACCTGTTGAAGCTTTCTAAAACAGCAGTCAGAACTATTCACTATTTTAAACTTTTCAATAGTTAACAAATCCACTATCCAAGTTAATAACTGTTGATGTGTGACATCAAACAAAATGACCGTTTGTACTTCTTATAACTAACTGTAATCTAAAGCCATTCACTAAGAAAGCAATTATTGTAACTCAATTGTTTCAATAAAAACCTTGTAAACGAATTTATTCTTAAGAATTTCACGGACATTCGACTGAAATCATGAATAAAAGAAAACAGAAATTGTAGGAGAAAAAAGGTGCAGTCGATGGAATATGATTGAAAGTGCTGGAAAAATTTTATCAAGGGTTTGCAACAAGAGATAATTATTATAAGAACTCACTTGTGAAATCACCAAATGTAAAAATTGGATTTGAATATTTTCCTTTCAATTGAAATAGAAAATCGTGTGAATCTATTTCTTCAGCTAGAAAACTTTATTTTGCTTTGTGTATTTTTTTAAACCATCAAAATTTACAACAAAATTGAATGAAAAAAAAAAGTGTTCCATAATTATTAACACAAACTACTATTGAGTTTGGGAAATTGAAAGTAGAAAACATCGACTGTGATTGGTATTAGAGAAAATTTGAAAAATCGACAGAGTGTTTGGAGAATTTAGAAAATTCAGATCTAGAAATTATAAAAAAAAAGAATTTGAAGAATAAAAAGGATAATCTAAGAAAATTGAGACAATAATTGCAAAACAAAGAATAGAAAAACGGTTATAATAAACTAAAACATTTGAAATCGGGAAAGGACGTTTGAGAATCTTTATAATCTGTTTAGAGCATCTAAAAATTTACGATTTTAAAGTCATGTAAATGCTTAGTTTGAAAGTTTGAGAATTCTAAAAAGTACGAAAAATTTAAAATAATTATTGAATTGAAAAAATTGCAGATTGTGAGACTTTTAAACCGTTTAGATAATCTAGAATATCTATACTTGAGAATCTAAGAATTTAGAATGAAATTATAAAAAAGTCAGAAAAATACTGCAATTATCAAAAACTGAAGAATCTATAGTCTGGAAAATCTGAAATATCAAAACAGAATCCAAGAATTTGGAAATTCAAAGAATCTAAAATACTTCAACAAGAAAATCTAAAAATCTGCAAACTCAACTTCAAAATGTTTAAGTTTTAGCAAGTTGAAAACTTGAGAGAATCTAGATAATTTCAACAATGTAAAAAATCTAAATATCGGAAAATTTTCAAAAATCTGAAGAATCTAAAATTGACAAGAAAATGAAAAAATTTAAATGTCTTCATATCGGAAGAACGCGGAGATTCTTATAAATTCAAAAAAATCTTAGAAGTCTATTAAAAATCGTGTTTTTCTCAAAGAATCGAAAAAAATAGGTTTAGCTATTTCACTAAAAAAAATTATATATATAAATGATTATAATATGTAGAAACTAGGGAAAAAACATTGATTTTTAGATTATTTCAGAATTTTTTACATGATATAATAGAGAAGATAAATATCGTTCTGTTGTACCGATACTAATAGAACACCAATACACAAATTTCCAAGTATTGTTTTTAAGGTAATTCTCTTCATCCAAAAAATAAAAAATTATAAATTCAAACGCTGTAAAAGCACGGATTTTTTCACCACTGTAGCTCTCCTTTATGCTCTTTTCTAAGAATTCAAATCATAAAACTCCATTTTTCTCGAAAGCCTCTTTTTACATCTTTTCTGACTGAACTCTAGCGAATACCGACCGTTTGTAACGTCTTTTCAGTTGTCTGAGAAAATGCTAAAAAATATTTATACTGAACAGCGAAATTTCAACCCAATAAAGAACCTTACAGCTTCCATTTCTATCAAACCTGAATCAAAAATTGTTCAAATTATAAACTTCCATCAACTGCTTTTAACGTCTTTTCTTTTTCCGAAGGGCTGCTTAAAAAACGTTAACATTAAAACCATCTAGAAAAAAATCAACGGCTGTCAAGAAGTTCGTTGCAATTCTGATAAAGTACATAACGATTTTTCACCCCGCTTCATTTTACACTGATTTTTCTATAAAAGAAAGAGTTCGTTATATATAAAAAAAAACACAGTAACGGCTTCTTCCAATATTCAGTTTCCCCTAAAAAGCATGGCTTTAATGAAGAATAGGCGAATCTGAGAAATTTTAAAGGTTTAATGTGAAATTCAACCTTTTAGGAACCCTTGAGAAATTCCGTTGCAGATTTCTAAAAAAAAGCATTTCGTTTTTTTTTATAAAGAAGGATTTGGGTCAAATCATCAGATTTCCCCCAATATTCGTTTTTTAGGGTAAAGTGCTCTTTTATGCGATTTTACCTACTTGTCAATTTTATTCATCGTAAAAAAATAGGGTGAGAGTCGGATTTTTTAGGGTTTGTATGAATTTTAAATTGTTTGAATAAAAAAAAAAACGTGGGAAAACCAGTGGAAGTGTAGATTTTTTTAATGTTTGTGTTTTTAATAATAATGTCGCTTAATTGCAAGCCAATGATGCAATGCAAAAAATCTTGTTTGTGTTCTTCAATAAATTAAATTAAATCAATGCTACTGTTAGACATTTACTGCCATACCAGGTAATTTAAATCAATGGTATTTTGAATTCATGAATAAATTAAACAACAGTAAATCTATTTTTTTTCCATCCTCCATCAGTTATGCAAAACGTTCGTCTATTGGTTTGAAAAAACTACCAATCAAACATCACCAACTGCTCCGATATTTGAACACGCGATTTAAAAAATAATAAAAAAGGGTTCGGGTTTATACAAAAGCAAACAGAAAAATCTGCTACTTTACAACACGAGCTCTGCACGCTTAAAACATTTATCATAGAGGAACGTTGCAAAAGGCTTTTGTATTTTGTGACGAACAGGTCGTCTTTTCAATAGTATAACGAATTTAATTTGTTGAATTTTTTAACCCTCGTAAGACGACAGGACATCATCATCACAATATAAAATATTATTTCAGGTTTCTTAAGGTTTTTTGTATGATTGAAAGAAGTAGGAGAAAGATTTTTTTTTTTTAGATCCGTCACAAATCTTTACTGCGTATGTGTTTATTCAGCACAGCTGATGTGCAAAAGCAGGAGGGAGGAGGAGACAGTTAGAGGGTTATTTTCGCCATTAAGGGTTGCTACCCCAGGTATATACAACCCAGGCGTGTGTGCACAATAGAACCACATGCTTTCAAATTGTTAAAAATGGTAAATAACACTTTTGTAACGGCATGTGGCCAATCGAAGCTTGGGTTTTGTCTTGGGTCTTGATCATTTCATTGAAAATTATTACTGTTTAAAACGCTTATGGGTATTTTGGAGTCACTCAAGGACAAAAAGTTAGAGTGTTGTGAGAGCAATTTTTTCAAAAATTATTAAGTGGCTACTTTTTGTTCCTAAACATGATTGCTTTCGGATATAACGACGTTGCAAATCACTGATAATTTTCAAACCAAAAAATGCAAGAAGTTGCGATTTGGATTATAATTTTGATGAAAATTATGGTTTTGTACTGAAATTTTTTTATTAGTTATTTTATTTTGAAACTAGTTCTATCAATGGGAAATGCAGCTCATGTGTAAAGCTGTCTTTTCCAGACAATTTTTTTTTTAATAATTTTTTTAAGCAATGCTCGATATTGTTGTCTTTCTCGGGTCACTTCTTTAGAATTTTATACTTTGAAAATATCATTACAATTTGAAAAATGTTCAAAATTGGAATCGTAATACTATACAGAGTGTTGTTTTTTTGTTTCAAACAACTTGATCTGACTTATCAGATTTTCAAAAATTTCATAGAATTTTAAGATTGAAAGATTGTTAATTTGTTTATTCTGTTTATTTGTGAGCTTTCTATTTTTTGTCAAATAACATTGTTTAAACAATTTAAATCAAATTACATTGAAATGTGGCCATAGATTGGAAAACATTGTTAAGAAAAAAAATTCTGGTTCTGAATCAATTTTTCTTCTCAAAATTATTACCGATTTTGGAAAAACGGGTTTAGAATATCACAGAGCCTACTTTTTTGCATTTTTCCAAACACTTAAACCTTTCTTAAATTTTCTCAAAAGAATATTTGAATATTCTCGATTTTCTTAACTCACACCTATCCAGAAATGAAAAAATATTCAATCTTGGAAACATTGCAAACTTTACTTTAATTCAAAAAATGGTAAATAATTTTAAAACGGTATTTATCGTTAACATTATATTAAAAATTAAACATGATGCAACAATATACAAAATGTTTCATCTTTTAGATAATTTTTTGAATTTTTAAAACTAATAAAATTTTAGTTGCGGATTGAACAACATTGTTGAACATGAAGTTTTCTAACATTCCAATTGATCATTAATTTCCTGAATTACTTTCTCTTTTTCCAAAAATGTATTTCTTTGAACTGACCAGTTCGTACAAACGTTTTTTGAAAAGACAGCACTCGGAAATGTCGAAATTCCAGAAAACAGCGGACTTTGAAAATTCAATTAAAATGTTCAATCAATATTGAAACTAACAAACATTTAATTTTTCACTAATATTGGAGCGTGGATAGTTTCCGAAAAGTAATTAATTCCCTTCTAAAACAAAAGGATTTATTCAAATTATGAAAAATTATAAATAACACTTTTGTGCCAGCATGTAGCCAGTCAAACTAATTTCTATTTTTTTTTTCTGCAAACACCGACCGCTTCCTTTTTTATTACATAAACAATAATATGTTAATCAACAGTTAGCAATTAACACAGCGGGCGCAATAATTAATCCACAACATATTTCAAAAAACAATCGCTAAATTAAAATAACAAAAAAACTAAATAAAAGCTGCAGTTCTTCACCGGAAGTTGAAGAAAAGATATGAAGAAAATGATGAAATTTTCACAGTTAGATTTTTATAATTTATTTCATATTTTGTTTCCAACCACTCAGAAAGCAAAAATTTGTAAATCCATTTTGTCCATATTTCAGCCGGTCAATATGGATTTTATAGACCGGAAATGAGATTAAACTCCCCTGGCTATGAACTTATAGCAAAAATAATTTTTTACAGCAATTAAGTTTGCTTCAAACTGAATGCAAAAGTTCTCGTTTCGAATTTCTTTACATTTAATCTCTTATTTCCTGGAAGTTAGCAGTCTAAGATTCAACATCCACCGGCTATGTGATTTAGGAGAGATAAAACCGAGTTAAATAAAAGTGAAATAGGGGTATTTTAGTTTGGTGCTGGTTTAGTATAAGGGGTGGTCTATTCTTTTGAAGATTCACAATTTGATTCAAGGGGTCTAAGTAAATTGCGGCCTTTGCTTTCCTCTTTTCATACAATCCTGGACTATAGTAACACAAATCAGCGAATATCTAAAAAGAAGGAAAACAGCAAGAAACAAGGGAATTGTTTGTCTTTGCGCTTCAATGCCTGCGACTAACCGAACACATGTATCGCTTCAATTTTTCTAAATACAGTTATGATAAATAATGCACCCTTCTTCCGCGTGCAGTTAATAGGGGTAAATTATGTCTTTAATATTTTCCAATTGGTCATTTTTCTGCAAGACTTGACTATTGCTTTAATGTCTGTAATTTTCTAGCAAGGTAAAATCGTTCCGCCATTCCTGTTTTTTAAATGTATGCAGATGTAAAGGGGTAGTTTACATAGCGCAAGCGTATCCCGCCCATATCTCTATCGATATTATGTAAAAGTTAGACGCGTGCGCGACCTAACGCGTTTTACATGTACATTTTTATGAGCATCCCTTTCGATATAAGATTTCAACCCTTGAGGGTAGCAATGGCAACGCGTGCTCAAAGGGTAGCTTCCCGGCTTTTGCTTCGACAGCTTTTTGTGCACTTTCCGGTTGATAAAAGCTTTTTTCTGTTAATTATCTTCAATTTAATATTTTTTGTTTCAACATCTAAAAATTGTAATTGCTGAAATAATTTTTCACTTAGGCTCCTAACAAGCATGAAAGCAGTTAATAAGAATGATTGTCTAAAGTCTAAACAATCAAAAGAGATGTTGCTTTACTTTTAGGCCACACCTTTGAAAAAAAATTCTTTAATTGCATGTGTCAAATAAGAATAAAATATTCAACTTGGACACGAAACTTTGATAGAACCGGTCACACAGAAAAACAAAATCCTGTGAGACAACCTTAAGGAGATGGTCAAAAAACGAAGCTATCATTACCAAAAATAATAATCGAGAAGCGCTACCGCTTTGAATGTTTCTTTGAAATCATTACGATGTCTCTTAACCTTGGTAGAAAAGTCAAAAGAAAAAATGTGTATTCAGTGCTTTTATGAAAGTGCAAAGGTTGAAGACCTGAATCGTTGTTGTGGCTGATCCGGAGTGGAAGCTGTGTTCCGGAGAGACGAAATGGCGGAGGGAAGAGGGGTTATTGATTAGTGCGACCCTAGTTAGCGCTGGCTACTGCCACCCCCTTTCTATAGCATTCCTTCTCTATTTACTTTATACGAAATCTAATTGAAAAATCACAACTTTACAGGTAAATTATGGTTGAATGATCCTGAATTGAATTGGAGACAAGAAGAAGATGCCAAAGCAAGATTAGGATTATCACCAAGTAAGTTGTGCATGTTTTTAGGGAACATCATTGATTTCTGAAACATACCCCATTGACAGATTATTACGAAATTTGCTGACTCACCCCTTCTCGTTACTGTCACATGTTGCTCTAGTCAATTTTTCTTAACAACACACAATTCCGGTAATAAAAAATTGCAAATGTTAACTGTATTCACATCCATTAATTAAAAAAATTAGTTACACTAGGTGAATTAACTATCATTATTTCACGACCATTACCAATGTTTCTTCCTTTCTACAATATTGTCATTGGCAATAACGATAAATTTGAATTTGGCTCTTCGTTTTCATTTAATTATACAAAACGAAATTGGACGTTTTTCGGAAGTGGATTGTATATTGGCTCACTTTTCGATAGAATGAAGCACCTTTCAACTTGAGTATAATTCGATTTAAATAAGAGAAAGTTAGTAGGAAAGCGGGGGCTTGAAGAACTAGAAGGGCAATCTGAAACGGAGGGACAAATGGACCACGCCAGACGTGAGAATTCGATAAAGATTGACTGTTTTACCACCCCACTTTAAGTCTTTTAAAGGGACACTGTCTTCGACAAGGCTTATGGTAATCTTGAAGTGTGCTAAAAGCGACGCTTAGAATATTTATTAGCAACAAATTTTGAGATTTATCTCGAAACTGGCTCACATTAGTCAAGACTTTGATTTTTGTGAGAACCATGAAGATGGCTTCTAAAGTATAATTTAAATAAAACGCTGGCGTTAACTCATTACTTCGGTTAAAAACACGCAAAATTCGGTTCCATTGAGTGATCTCAAGAACATATTTAAACACTATAATTTTGTCGCTTCTGAAAGCATTTACATTGTCATTTTTCGTTTCGTCATTTAATAATTGATAAACTAGAGATATATGATCATGAAAAATTAATTTATCTATTGGAAAAGGGCTTGATGTCGTGAAATTTATGATCGTGAGCAAGCCGTCCATTTTAGTCATATTCAGTTCCATGTGCCGCTCATCTAGTGACATTTCAATATATGTTTTATGGAATGTATAACCTGCTCCGGCTATATATCAATAGGGACTATCATGGCAAGGTGCTGCTTGGCTGGTCATTTCGGACGGTGGACGGTTTTATCCCCAAAGACTCCCTCTGTTATATACGACCTACTCACCGGAGTTGCAGACCCTCAATGCCAACCCCGGACTCGAATATTCCGGAGGACATTGATGTAAAACATCCTCGATGAGGGCATAAACTAAACGCTACGACAGCTACAACTTTTATATTAAATGTTAGTAACACAGCATGTGGATAAATAGAATACTTTGTATTACTGGTTGCATACTATCAATTTTATTTCTATTTTTTGTTATTAATAGAAAATGGATAGACGATCACGTTCCGTAAATTACCCTTTATAAATGTCGTTCGATACAAATGCTTCAACCCCATTCCGTAATTAAAAGGTTCAACCCTAAGCCACTCCCTACAACTGGATATTTCCAAAGGAGGGAAATGCAAAATTATATCCACTATTATTAACTGACTATAAAAATTTCCTTTTATAGTTAATTGCCAATTTACATTTTTATTACAGTACTTAAGATTAATGTAAATTTCAAACAAACAATTCTATTGAATTATCTGAAAATTAAATTTTTAATATTTGGAAAAATAACAACACACCCACTTTTAGTAAATATTTGCTTATTATCATTATCAGTTGCAAAACGATGATTATGGATAATTAGAATAAATATTACACTGTGAATTTTCTACATTTCGAAGAATGTCAAAAGGAAACACATAGACAAATTTGTTTAAGAATAAAGTAGAATATCTATTTATTTTATTTGTAGTGAAATTCAGTTCTGTTCTTAAATAAAATAAATAAGTAGAATGTTTGAGTAGATATCAAAAATACTAGAAAGTTTGAGAAGCTCTTTTATGTTTTTTTTTTTTGAAAACACTTTTTATGGCTTTTGCTTCTAACTGAGATAGAGATTCTTGCATTATTTGAAAACTTTTTGAAGCTCTATCAATCCAAATTTCTTCGATTTTGGTTTAGACAAAACGACACCAGGCGCTTCCAAAAATCAGACTCTCTATTTTTAAATTCGAAGGTTGCACTTGGCATAAAATAATAGACACTTGAAGGAAATGATTCGATGTAATAATATTCGTCGATTTCAAGCGCAGCCAAAATTAAAAATATCAAGACTTGCTCACATTTTATAGTTTCTATTTACTTTTAAATTCTTTATGTTTGAAATGTACGATCTGGGTAGCTTTAAACCTTATTTGTTGCTTCAAATTTTATTTATTTTATTAATTTTTTTTAATTTGCTTTTTAGCTGAGATTCAAACTGAAATAAAGCAATAATTATATTTTGGAAGTCGCAGTAATTGGGACAATTGAATAAAGAAAAAGGTGTTATACTAGCTGACGTTTCGGCTTTTATTTTTGAAGCCTTCCTCATGAGCTTGTATATAGTGTTATGCAAATTTATTATTCTTAAACCAAAATGAAAATCATATTAAAATTTTTCAATGAAACAGTTAAAATAATTAAAAATAAGACAATAAATTTGAATGACATTGTATACGAGCTTCAATAATAAAAGCCAAAACGTCAGAAAATATAACACCTTTTTTTCTCAGTTGTCCCAATTCCTGCGACTTCCAAAATATAATTGAAAGAAAATATGGATGCAAATTTTAACCGTGTCCATAAAGCAATGATTTTTACACGAATTTGAAGCCTATTCAAAGCTCTTTTAATATGCCAAATTTCATCAACGATACTAAATTTTGATGAAAAATTCATAAGTCGACAGTTTTTGCATATTTCTGAAATTTGTTTACTAATAAACTAAGATTTAGTTAGGTTAAAGCCCCATTGATGATGATTTTTGAACTAACCAAATTTTAAGTTTTGAGTTGATTTTTACTTTTTCGAAAAATGCGGCCTCACTTACTCAGCTTCTAACTGAGATTTTTACACTATTTTAGAATTTTATAAAAACTCTATAAACATGTCAGTTCTATTAACCCAGCTTTGGCAAGAACAATACGAATTTCCAAACTTGAGGTTTTTGGTTCTGAAGTTACATTTTGAGAGCTAATTTCAGCCAAAGAGCTCAAAACTGACAAAACTAACATTTACTAAAAAAATATAAAAAATGTCATGAGATATTTTTTTATCATAAAAAATAACGAAGCTACAATTGAAAATGATAAGAATACTAACTACTAACCAAAATACTGAAATTTTCACAGAGTTTTGATCCACTTTCTCAGCATATGATTGAAAGTAAAGCTTTTCACACCATAGAATCTATCAAAACAGTTTTTTTTTTTCAAAATGTCTTCATATCAAAAACGTAAAATTTTAATCGTTTTGAACATTTTAAGTTTGGCAAATTTTCTAGTGAACTTATAGTTATGATTCTTACATTAATTTGAAGGATTTTTAACACTCTATTAAAGTTCAAAATTTCATTGTATTAGCTTTGGAAACAATGATGTTAGATGTCTTCAAAAGTCTCTATTTCTCGTGATTAGGTTTTTATTTTATAAATTTTATCTCAATAATCAAAGTTCAAATTTGTGTGTAATCGTAAAAACGAAATTCATCTTTGAATAAACATTGCAACATATTTTGAGAAACTTTAAAACTATTGAAAGTTGTCAATCATCATATTCAGTTTCTGTAATTTTTTATCTATTCAATTGAAGTCCAAATATCATGATTATATCTTAATAAATCTTCGGACTATATCATTGTCAATAAAATTTAAATTAATAATAAAAAATAATAATCGATCAAAAACTGCGAACAATGATAACATTAACTCAATAATAATAATTATCAAATTGTTTTTTATTTTTTTCAAATAGAAAACATTGCTCAATCAAAACAAAATACAATCATCAAATTTTTTTTATTTTCTGACGCGTGTGTTATTGTTATGTCAACGATTTAACAAATATTTCTCTAAAGCTATTGAGTCTTGGCACCCTTCTTTGAAAAAGGATGTAAATTAGGGTCTTGAAGAAGGGAAGATGGAATTTAAAGTATTTTCGCATTGGGATTTGAAACACTTAACTTGTCCCAAGCGGCTTACCACAATTTGACACGCGTTTAGCATCAGGTAGACTACCTGTTTAATTCACCCCCTTTTTTCAACTATGTATCTAAACGGTGATCTTTATCATGCTAATAATATTGGATATATTAAATTAATTAAAAAAATTGTCCAACAATTTTTTTTTAATTTTTTATCATTGGCGTCGAATCCCATCGTGTTATCAGTCAGATCAATTAATTAAATTTAAACACTTGGAGATAACTATGAATAATAAAGAGTAATCTTTCTCATGATAAAATTTTTATTTTTGATCTTCTTATCTATCAGTATCCTTGATAATATTTAGGTTAGTTCCACTCAGCCTAAATGTAAATGATATCGTTTTAAATGCTAAGGGCGTTCTCCCTTCGATTGGTAAAAAAGCAGCTTGGCAAAGGATCCGCAGACCATTCTTAAAGCTGCATTGTTTGGATAATGCTTTCTTATGCAGTCTCGTTTGGAGTTGAGAATTCAAAGTATTTGCCGATCGAAAAACGTTCAAAGAAATTGATGATTTGATAGAAAGCTGCACAAATAGATTCATTTTGAAATGTATCTACATACAGTGCGTTTGATCTATTGAATATATTTTGTTTTTTTCTGAGCGGACACGTGGGAAATTTAAATACAATCAAATAATCTAATGGTTACACAATAAATCAATATGTTTTTATTTCAAAGAAAATAATTCAATCTTTTTTAATAATTTTGAGATAAAAAAGGAAGGAATTGCGTATTTGTTTGCGGTTTGTTTACAAAAATCTATTGAATTTGATAAAAAATATTTTTTCAATTATCATCATTGACAAATAGTTTGGAGAAATTTTTGGTGATTATTTTTTTACTAGAACAGAAATCATGTTTATATTTTGTTTGTGATAAATTGCTGTTTTCAGTGACACATTTTTCCATACTTATCTCTAACTTTTTAGAATTTTTAACCAAAAATATCATCGCTAAAATTTGATTCTTCAATTTGTTTTCTCGAGAATATTACACAATTGATTTTAATGCAAAAAGTGTCACTTTAGGCAATTGTCTGCTTTAAAAAAATTTCAACTGCAAACTCTTCTGGAATTTTTTCCTTTCGTTACTGCTTCCAAACTTAGTAAATTTTTTTCATATCCAATTTTTCTGTCTTTTCGAATCGGTAATATTTCCACCAGACATCAAGTTGGAGGTTTGAAAAATTTTGTTTATTTTAGTTGGTTTGTGCCAAGCTCTAGCATTTTGGATAATTTTAGCAACTTCTAAATTATTGTTAAAGAAATTTTTCTAACAGATTTCTTTCAACAAAATAATGAAAATTTATTTGGTACATTGATGTCAATGAGTTTGTGTTGTGTTTTAATTTTTTCTTCAGTCTTTAAGCAAATTCTCAATTTTTGGAAACGTCTATCTAAGCTTCTGATGTATAACTTTACTGATGGGTTTAACAGAATTTATTTAAATTAACAACTAAGTCTAGAAAATCCAGTTGATAAAACTTTCAAGATAACATTATTAAGATTTGCAAACAATATTCAATAAGAATAATAAGATTAATTTCTGATATTAATCAATTTCAGTATTATTAATTTAATTATGTCTTATCGTGAATTTATGACAAGCTTTCATAAATGTCTGAGGTGTGACTTAGCTTCCAATATGGCGCAATTTATATCAATGGAAAATAATATAAACTGCATTGTGTGGAACAACACTAGCTGAAAAAAGTAGAATCTTAGTTCAAATGTTGAAAATCTTGAAGAACACAAACAGAATAGAATAGAAAATTGCCTAAGTATAGAACTTCAAATTTCAGAATTTCTTTAAATTGCTCCATGTCAAAAAACTATGGGTATTCAACATTTTCAGGAAAAAAAACTATTTTAAGACACATGTAGATTGGAGATCAAAAAAAATACTAAACAGATTAAGAAAAACAGTAAATGAAAATCTATATAGTTTCATAAAGCCTTAATTTGTCGTGCGAACTGTAATTTGGAAAACGAATCAAAGAAAATTTTGATGAGCAATTGAAATGAACTTGATTGTACTCAAGAGTGTGTTTTGGCTGAAATGCCAGAATTCCAATATACAACATCAGATTTATCAAATCACCAAAAATGTCAAGTGGTTTGAAAATGATTAATTAACTTGATTAATTAATTATATTTCCATGAGTCGCTAAGGAACGATAAAATCGTTCTGCAGTTAGTAACTAAGCAACATTAGAATCGTATTATAGCAATTTGTACAGTTCCAAAACAATGTAACCATGACTTTCAAATTATTATAATTTTTTTTTATTAGAATTATACATTTTTATGAGAAATCATTTTTTCATGACAAATTTGTTCTAAAATTATGCCCTAATACCCTGTATACAGACTGAGTCATTGATGATAAATACAGTGCTCCACGAATGGAGTTGACGAAAAGAATTTTTTTTTAATATTAGTTTTATGTCATTGATTTATTTTTTATTAAGTTTTGCATGTCGGAAAAATGAGATTGTGACAAAAAAATCAGTAGCTTATTTAGTATTTCATTAAAAATTTTTATTTAGGTTAATTTCAAACCATTATTCCAATTTTCCATTAAAAACATTCACTATTAGATTTTTGCGCATTTAATAAAAAAATTGAGTTGGCAAGTTGTTTTTAGTCTCTATATGGTTTCTATTTCAAAGAATTTTCATAAACAAAAAAAATTGCGGAATTATAGTTGCAAACAACTCTGAAATAACAAATAATGAATTTTTTTCTTGAAGAAATTTTAGGTTTTATTTGCTAGACAACCTAAAATACTAAAACAGTTGGTAATTATTTAAAAGCATGACTTCATTACCACTTTCAATAATTTTGGAGTGTTATTGGATATATTTAGTAGTTTCAGAGGTCCCTCGACGGTGGGCGTCTATCCATAACTTAATAAATACTAATAACATATTATTGAAAATTTGACAGCAAAATTTTTTCGAGATGCTTTATTTTTTTAAAATACTTTCAGAAATGTGGCACTTCCGATTACACCGGAAGTAGACCTCAACTTTTTTATTTAAACTAGAACACTCCATATTTTTTAAAAAATTTTGAATTCTACTAAGAATTTTAGGTTTCTTTTTATACTGAGTTTTATTTCTATTTCAAAGATATCAGCAATTTTATTTGGAAAATAACGGATGCAGAGTTGAAGGTAATCAATAATTATGGATAAACGACTATTCATTCCAAAATAGTTTTTTGACATTTTATAACGCAAATACTGAGATAGTGAATCCCGCTAAAAAATTAAACCAACCTCCTACAGTGTGTTCGAAAATACATTCAAAAACTGATATGAACATGTTGTCAAAACTCAAAATTTTCAAATGGAAACGCCTATTTATGTTTTATACTTAGGATAACCTTTAAAAATGAAGACATTTTTGTATAAAGTTTCGTATACCCAAACTTGTTTTTTTATTTATTTAGGAAAAACTATTCTCCACCTTAGATTCTTAGTTATGTTAGCTGTGATCTCTTGAGAGTGTAGAATCTCGCCTGGTATAGCATTTAACTATGGAGAAAAAACTTTAGCTTAAATAAATAAGAAACGATAAGGTTTAGGTATAGGAAAACTCATACAAAAATGTTCTCATTTTTAAAGCTGAACACATTTCATTCATTTAAAAATTTCGAATGTTGATATAGTATATTATACACCAAGCTGGCGAAGACTATTATTATTGACCGAGCACCAAGATTATTTCGCGAGGGGAATAAGGTGCGAGGCCTATAAATGTCTTCCCCATCGTGGTATATATACTATTTTTTCCACTACTAGCCAAATTTAAGGCAAAAGCTAAAAATAAAAAAAAATCTTGTAAAAATCAGATAGTACAGGAATGCAAATTTACCCATCCACTAAAAATACAACTTTTATTTTCACGTCTCTTATTATCCTGTTTGGGTGTTTATTTTTTAATATGGATACCTTACAAATTGATTGAATGGTTAGGAGTTAGGGGTTGGAAATCTGCAAAAGTGGAAGGTTACATTGAGAAGTCACTGGTACTCAAAAGGTCAATAGTAGATATACTCCAAGGGCTTTCTACATTTTCAACTTCTGTAGCTTTATCAATCGAATCACAGCGTTCACCCTCATCGGCTGCATTTCCACTAACCTCATCTCAACCGCTAAGAGTTCCACTAAAAAACATTAATGAAACCAGTACTCTACATAATACTATTATCAATTTACCAACCTACTTGTTTGAATAAAGTTTTGTTCTTTTGATAAAGTTCTATGTTTTAACATAAAACTCCGGTTCCCGCATACCGTCATTTGAGAAGTCATCAGTCATTTAGAGAATTTAGACATTTATTGGGTGAGCGCGAATTTTAAACTGTTAATCGTGTTAGGTTATTTCCAGCTGCAAATAAGTTAAGGGCAATCTCCTTGGTACACAAAATCACGCTGCACAAAATTTTTTGAAACAATTATCTCTGGATTCTCAAAATATTTGAATTTATTCATTATTAACCTAGATTAACAATTGAAAAAATTACTAATAGAGAAATTCAACTTCTCTGTTGTCTAAGAGACGCAATAATTGTCAGCTTCATAGCTAGTAATGGAAAGACATTTTTGTCAGTTTTCGAATGTATTTCTTGAACATCCTGTAAAAGATCGGTTTAATTTTTAACTATTTTTAACTATTATTATTATTGATTACCTCTAACTCTGCGTTTAGCATTTTTCAATTAAAATTGCAGATATTTTTAAAATGGTTGAGTTTAGAAAAAAAATTGTTGTAATAAAAATGACCTAAAATTCTTAGTAGAATTCAAAAATATAAAAAACATACATACATGAATTCTCATTTATTTGTCATTTTGATTATAATAGAAAAATTTTTCCAATTTGGGTACCACAAAGTTAAAAAACGTTAATTTATTCTACTAAACGGTTATAATTGATCAAACATTTGCCAATTATTTAATTTCATATGATATCTTTTTGCATAAAAATTTGCAAAAAAGATTTGTTAATTTGGTCTTATACCTTCGAAACCGTTAGCTTCCGACGCCATGTCAGTCGCTTCAGAAAAATGTCCTTTATAACATATTTCGAAATCATAAAAATTGAAAAGGAAGTTATTCTTCTAGTTGATTACCAAACTTTTTATTAATAATTTTTCTTTCTATCATCAACTCCATTCGTGAATTTACTGTTTGTATATTTTTGAAAACGGAGCTAGACTGAGACAAAAAAAATCATAATTGCTGTCGGGCCTTCTTGTTTCTGATAAGAAATCATTGATATAAAGTAAAAGTAACAGTTATTAACACCTTAAGCAAAAAATTTTTTTTCTAAAATTTATGTTTCAGTTAATATTTCAACTAATATTTTTCACTTGCTTAATGTTGAATAGGTTCTGAAAAATCTGCAAATTTTCGTCGAAGTGTAACATGTCCTAGTATTTGACCGCCAGATTTTTTTTGTAAATTTTGTAAATTCTCGGCTATTAATCAAAACTAAAAAAAACGATCGAATGCAGTTAAATGTTCAGTCTATTTATCGTATATTTATACACTCATCAGTTCTTATCAACTTCTACTTAGATTTTCAACTGACTAATTTTCAAACGATCAGCGAAGATCAAGCTAATAAACAAAATCAATTAAAACTCATGAAACAGAAGAGTTTTTTATAAAGCAAATGTCAATTACTAGTACTTTTACCTTACATTGATTCAAATAAAAGACAAAATCAATAGAAATAGCAACATTTGCTCAATTACATTCTAATTCCAACTTTTCAAATATTTTCAGAATGTTAAAAATATCATGTAAACATTTTCATTACTTATTTTCAAAAATTTGTGCACCTTTCAACAAACACAGCTAGTTCTTAACCACTTAATTTTAGATTTTCAAACACTAGTTATTTGTTGAAAATTATAAATTTTATTCTGCATTTTTAAATAAAAAATCGTAAAAAAATCCTCTAGGTTTGCTAAAAAACCGTTTAGCATTTTTTTGTTTTGTTTTTCTCATTTAAAGCCAAAACTAGTTTAATAATATTCAGTCAGTGATGCTACGAATGTCAACGGCGCTGGGACATGAATTTGACGAGTGCTTGCACGAGTCGAAATCGAAACCGTCGTTGTACATGAGTTGCAGCACCGGAAAAATGATCTGCAGAACATTGACTACGAAGCATCGGTGGACTATTTAATGAATCAAATCTCTCGAACCCCAATGAAATAATTTATAAATCAAGCTATTTATGATTGCGCTATTTTGACAAATATTTGATAACTGTCATAAATGTCAGAAAGCGTCTCACATAAATGGCTTTCAATACATCAATTAGCTGTTTAGACTCTCAAAATCTTGTTGAATTACGATGTTAAGTGTGTTCATTTAAAAAAAAACTTTAGAAGGCTTTTTTATATACTTGTCAAAATAAAAAATCTTATAACCTCACTTTTCGACAATTGAAAAAAATAACTCATGAAAATATTCATTTATTATCTACAAAAACTATTGAAAATGTCTTCCTTGATGCTCACCACACAAAGCATATCGTCTTCGAATATTATTTATCACATGGCTTTCATTTTGTTGTTGTATGAGGTCATGTATGACATACGTAAAAATGTCATGGCTTGCTGCGAGTTTTTTTTTTTTTTTTAATGAACACACGATACAATATTCGATGGAATCATTACTAGTTTAATATTCGCTGCAATTCTTTTGTTACCATAGAAATGTCTAAAATTGTGGTTTTTTTCATTGGTTAAATGATAGATGAATTAAATAGTCATAAAAATTTTATAATTGCAAACATGAAAAATTTTCTTACGAATGAATCAACCAAAACATTTTCAAAAAGTTTTGAAAAATCTCTTTATGGGCATAATTATTATAGACATTGAAACTCTGAATAATCAAATAATTTTCAAAGCAGAATCAAATCTTCTACTTATCTGTGTTTTTTGAGTCTTAAGACAATGTACAAACAAAATATTTTTTTTACCTTTTTTGTCTTGACCTATTGTCAGTTAATAATATCCATTGAAGTCTCGAAGTAGCTAAATAAACCATATCCATTTTACCTTATAACGAACTGTTTTAAAATGTATTTGAAATACATATCAAAGTGGCTTTTAACCGTGGGCTACATTTCAATACTAAAGCTGACCGTTCAGTTCAAAAGGTACGTCGAATATTCTATGCATTGAAGGAAATAAATTTTATGTGTATTTTGGTCCAAATTCAAACCGTATGAAGTCTTCTTTAGCTCTATATTTAACTCCACTCTAGTCGAGGGTGTATATTTTGCAATTCCATAGGGCCTACTGGTCAATGGGGAACATCTACGACTCTCCCTTATTGATATACTGCGTAAACACTGCTTAAATTTACTCTCATGATGATGTGTTTTTTGCGCATTACCAACTTTCAATTAATAAAAAAAAAATTGAACAAAGTAAATGTCCAAAAGTTTACTAATTAAATTAATTAATGTTTCAAAGTTTCACATTTTATGGAAGCTTTAATGTCTTTTTGATAAATTGACAGTTATTAACAAAGTTCCGATTTTTATATGATGAGAGTTGTTTTCAACGAATTGTTGTCTCACAGGAATTAGATACTCCAGAAATTGATTTTTTTTCATTAATAATTCAACTTAAAACTGTTATCAAACGGAAACGCATTACATTATTACTAATTGATAATATTATAAATAACTATACTAATCTCTATGCTGGACATTTTTATATTTAATTTTTTTATGTAATAAAATTGTGTTGAAATTTAAACAGGATTATCGGCGTATCCAGAACAAATATATTTATTTAAAAGTGATAATAAATAACACCTGTTATCTATGTTGTAAGAGCGTTCTTCACTTATTCAAATAAAAAATAATGATAAATTTTCCATGTTTAATTATTTTGAGAAAAATTCCGAAGAAATGAGAAATCGAATGAGGGAGCATTTGGCATATGCGGGTGTACAGAGGGTGAATGTATTATCGTCTATATCAGACTCTGACCACTGACCATTCTGTCAGTCTCAAACTCAACTCGATCAAAGAAGCGACTCTATAAAAATGTAAAAGTCCAACGCGCGTTTTCCGAAAAATGTACGATTTAAGTTTTTTTCTTCCATTAATGCTCTGTACAAGTGCTTTAATTTATTTAATGATTACCTACATACTTATATTTATAATATAAATTCGAATCACGTGTTTTATCAGTCTTATCGATTGTCAATTATGTCTATATAGTAGTAAATTTTTCTTTTAAATATTCAGTTAATCAGAATGACATCTTTACTATCTGTTACAAGTATGCCGCATAGAAATTATTTCGATTTTTTCAATTTTGGAATGCTACCAAATATTAATCATCTAAGTAAGTACAAATTTTTTTTCTATTTTCTGCTTTTGAAAGCTCTACAATAAATTAGTGAAGCAATTATTGGCTATTTCTAGATCGTTAATTTTTTTTATTGGGGAACACTAGTCATTTAATAAATTAATAACTTGGCTAATACTTGCCATTAATTTGGAAAATAATATCTAACTTTTTTTTTCCACTTATTAAATGTAACAAGCGGTAAATTATTTGCTAAGGAAGGAAATGACAAAGTTTGATTTTTATTAACGAGTATTTTTGTATTGCTGTAATTAAAACGAGTGGCTTATAGACTAATAAGACACAGTTAATTTTTCTATGAACAATATTTATTATTTAGTAGAAGTGCAAGACATGTCTTAATTGTTTCAGTTGAATTTAGATTTAATCAAAAATTTGCACTAATCTTTTTCAACAAAAAATACAAATTTCCCAATTTTTTGTGTTAACTAATGCACATCCATGTTTTTGTCAGAACTAAAAAAATCCAAAAGTTAGAGTGCTTTTAAGAGAGTTAGTTATGTTAGCGTAATTGCGCCATCTATTTCCTAATAAATTTGTTTTTCTTACGTTGAAGAAATCACGTATGCAGATTTTTAATTCAATCTGTTATCTACTTTCAAATTCATGATAACAATTCCTTGAAATAAAAAATAAATTTCAACACTCTGTATATTGAGAAAAAGCAACATCTATATAAGGCATAATTTCTTAATCCATCCATGTATTAAACACCATTAAAAATGACTCACCCTTGATCATATTGATAAAGGCTATGAACAATAAGACACAATGAAAAAAATTATGTGTCTTAAGAGCATTTACTCACAGCTTATAAAATCAAAGATTAATAAATGTTTAGGAGAACTTATTTTAGTGTATAATGAGTGTGTCTTATGGAGGGTTTAATACACATAATCAGTGGTGTTTTTTTTTTTTTAATTCAATTTGTTTTTTTTTTATTCAACAATTATGTTTCAACAGTCTATTTTGGCTATAAGACAAACTGTTTTTTTACTTGTATTGAAAAAAATTGGTGTCTTAGATGTTCATAAGACACACCTTTCACTCATAAAATATTTCACAGTTTATTTACTGTGTCTTATCTGCATTATAACTTATAAGACACAAAAAACTAGGCTACAATATTGTGCACAATTTATTTTTTTAATTTCAATTTGATTATTTTTAGCATTATAAGACACACATCGAAAGTACCTATGTCTTATGAGACACATATTTATTCACAGTTTCAAAAATAAAATTGTAGATATAAAACACACAAAAAATGTGGGTCGCTTTTCTTTTCCCAATAAATAAGATCTCACAGAGAAAAAAGTGTTTTAGCAACCTATAAGACACAAGGTTTATTTTCCATTCATTTTACGCACAGCTTGTTGATTGAAATTGCACATACTCAAAAACTTTGTGTCTTAATTATCAATAAGACATATATACTATTTGGCAATCCCTAAATTAGATAATATGCATGTTTAAAATTCCTAAAGCAAAGTTTATTTCAGTGTCTTAACAGCTTGTCCAACCTGCAATATTTTTGCAAGTCGAAAATTCGTTTCCAATAATTGGCAATTTCTAGCTCGTTAATTTTTCCAATTGGAGTACCCCTAGTCATTTACTAATAATTAATAACAATCTAATCCCCGCCATTAATTTGGAAAATAATGTCTTTTCCTCGTCCACTGATCAAATGTACCAAGCGTAAAATTATTTGGTCTTGAAAGAAACTCCAAACATATTAGTTGGTATCCGATTGGTTGCATTTTTTCTCTTTTGAATAGGATATATGCAAAAGCCTAGCTAAGGGTGAAAAATAATAGCATAGGGTCAGATGCCTCGTGGGAGTCGTAAGAAGTAAACTATCCGAGACGCCTTAGATGGACATTTCGGCCGCAAAAGCTCCTCTTATGTCTCCGCTTTTATAAATAAAACAAACGTCGATGTATATTTATATCCAATATACATGAAATTTACCTAAACAAGATTCGATTCTTTCTCTGAAAATAATTTAATTATAAAAAGGGCATGCATGTGGAATCATAATTGAGTTTTGAATTTTTGAATATTTTGTGGTGTATTGAATGCATTCACTTGATGAACATTTCAATATTTATATTCATACAAGTCTCACGCGATCAATTTCAAGTATTATTTCTTGCAGGTGAACAGCAACGGTCTATGGGAAGATTGGATAAAACCCCATCGACACCCCCTTCAAATGACGGTAAGAATCTTCTAATTAATTTTTATTACTTTGTCGGCCAGACGGTCAAATTAAAAAGCGCTCTCTAATAGCGAAAAATACTCAGCTTCTGTTCTAACAAATGTATAATTTAAACTAACGAGCTTTTATGATTTTAATTCCCACATTATAGTGAAGGCCACACAAGTCAAGATATTTGTCGTCAATAAAAAAACAACCCCTAAGGAAATATTATTCGTATAAAAAACCCTAAGTACTGTTTAACCCTTTTTAATAAAGAAGATGGCCACGTGCTGAGGGTTAAAAGACACGTGCCATGCCTTGTTGAATTATAAAAGATCCCTTCGTGCTAGAATTAAATGCTTGTTGCGATAAATTCTCTTTTTACCATATGGTACATTCCATGGATTTTCACACCCCATTTTGATTGATGATCCAAAAACTCTCAATTACTTTTTAATTACAAGCTTAGCAAATCTGAAATCTCTGTAAAGCTTTCATAGATTTTCTACTATAACTCTTTTATTGTGTTTTCTGTTTTGTTATTCAAAGAGTTTCCGAATGCGATAGGAATATATTTACGATTTTTATGCCAAAGATTCAGACTTTTTTCAGGTGTGTCGTACGAAATTTCCTTACTAAATTATTACAGGATTTTCGATGTTTCATGTAAAAATATTCAAAGCACGTTTTCAAGAGTTAAAATCAAACCCTATTTTACATAGGAAGTGACGCTAGAATTCTTCATCCACACTATTTAAATGCGATTGAAGGGAGGCTGAGGAGATTTGAATATCTCTTTAGTATTCCAAACGCACACAAAACTTTCAGAAATACTCAAAATTGATGATGGAAAAGCTCGATTAACTGTGCTGATAACTCTATGATTTATTGTACAGGGTGAAGCGCGAGATGACCAAAATTTGAGTGGTGACATGTAATGTTGGTTGCATAATAATTTTAATTTCTCGAAAATGATTATATCCTGTTCGATTAATAATAAAAGGTCAATATGAAACCGTTATCTTTAAGATTTCGACTGGATTGAGTTGTTACCATGGAATTTGACTGACATGAATGGTGATAATCATAATTGATAATCAATACGTTCATTGCTGCTAAGATGTTCAATCATCCTCTGAAAAATCTTCAACATTTCTACATTACTGTCAGTTTATATATTTTTCAGTTGATTGGAAAATTACCGCGAACATCTCCTTATCAACATTCACAATTTCCAAGCAAAAAGATAAAAATTGAAAAGTGTTTTTCACTCAAGTGTAGAAATATGTTTGTAATTTTATAGTCTTGTCATTGAGATTATCTGGAAGATGAGTCGATAAATTGATATTTTTTAATGGAACAGATAAAACTAATTAATTTACAATGTGATCATTCTAGAAAAAGTGTTAAATCTTGCAAATCATGCGATTAAAAAGTTATGGATAATCGGTTAAAAAATGGCGCATGTTGAAGGGTTGATTTAAAAAAAGGGTTCATTGTATGCTTTGATTGGTTGACGTGTTGGTAACAAAGCGGTCAAATTTTAACATATTAGGGGTTGGTGGCGTTAACAACAATGTCAGAGAGGGATACCTCATCAATCTTGCTATGACTCGGCGAGATTTTACAACCCTTAACACGCGTTAACACCGCATATTATTACCATATTTATAGTAGATGCTATTCTTTGAAAAAGTTTTTTTTCGGATGGCTATTTTTCCACTCGATGAAGTGACCGCTGCATCCCTAAATATCAAAAATCAGTCAGTGTGAAATTTCTTATATCGCTTATCGAAGCGTTCTTTACCTTATCACAGCGTATGCAGGACTTAACAGCAACTTCTGATGTATTGGAAAATTGGTTGAGTGAGAAGCTTTATCGGCGATTATCGCCCACACAGTTGTGTTTACGTTTTGTTAACAATACTTCTAATATTCAAAATGTTATCAAAGTTTTGCAAATTGCCAATTAAATAACCCATTTCAGACGCAGACGTCAATGGAGAGATTAGCGGAGATGAAGAACAAAGTGTTTCTAGTGGACGACATCCAGAAAATCACGACGATAATTCGATGGATTCAGAAAGAGGCGGTGCACTCAATCTGGTAAGATATTATTTTAAGAATTTATTAAATTTGTTTTCTAACTTTTAAATATTGACTTGGAACGATTATAATTGACGATTTTTCCCTTGGGTTGTTTGATATAAACTGAAAACATTTGTTCACTTTCGACGTATAAATCTCAAGTCGAAAGCTCCCAAACGAATTGCACCCTTCAAAAAGTTAAATGTTTAAATTCTTCAGGGACAGACTACCCTCAATGATTTGATTTCTTTCAAGTTTAATTTTTTGCATCGATGATGGCAAGCATTAAAATGCACAACTTGATGATGATGGCACAACCACTAATTTTTCGCTGCACTTAGCTGGGATGGCTGTAATTAGATGTTAAATTAGCCGTAGTCATGCCCCAGGCTTGCCAGTTACCTGAACGATACTCCATATCATTTTCATGATAATTACTTCATTCTGGAGAAGCCCAACGGGGCAACGCGCGTGCCCAATTTTCTTCAGGAAAAATTTTTAATTTTTAAATATTCAAAAATTAATTTTGGTTGCAGGTGACGAGCGAATCGGAGCAGCCCAGACTGTCCTCACCCAATTCGCAAGTGACAAGTTCGAGTCCGGGCGTAGGGGCTGCATTAGCCGCTCTAGGAGGTCTTGGCAGTCTTTTTGGCAATCATCTTCAAATGTTAGGCAGTTTGCAAGCATTCCAGAACCCGCAGAATTTACAACAATTGCAACAGTTGGCAATGCTCCAACAAGCTAGTGGGAATCCCCAAGCCCAATTCTTTCTTCAAAACCAGGTAATTTTCAATACTAATAAGAGATTGAAATTAAATTTCAAAAAAATTGGAATTTAAAGGGATTTCTGCAAGGATTCCCTCGCTCTGGTCTATCTTCAAGACCTCCACACTCGATGCAGGTGTGTGAAAGTGTCATTACCAGCATGCACATTATAATTTTTTTATGTATAATTTTATTACATAATTTTGTTTTCTAATGCGTTGTTTGCATGTTTTGTTACTGACTGCTGAAATTCATCAATCAATTTTTTTGTATCTTAGGTTCAACAGATAGCTCAAGCCGCTCAACAGTTGCAACAACTTCAAAAAGCTCAACAGCAAAACGCCAATCAACATAATACAAGTATCCCTCCCAACACGCAACTTCCGCAAACTCAAACTACCCCTCCGAATAATTCACACATTCCGGCCAGTTTGCTTACTCCAAGTACTCCAAGTTCAGGAGGACTGACTCCTCAACATCTTAAAACTCCATCACGACTATTAGAACCATCGCCTGAAGAAACAACCGATTTGGAAGAACTCGAACAATTTGCAAAAACTTTTAAACAGAGACGGATCAAATTGGGTAAGTTATTGTCTATTTTTTTTTTGTTTTTTCTGTAATATTTTTTATTGTTAAGGTTTCACTCAAGGCGATGTGGGTCTAGCAATGGGCAAACTGTACGGCAATGACTTCTCCCAAACAACGATATCCAGGTTCGAAGCTCTGAATCTAAGCTTCAAAAACATGTGCAAACTGAAGCCTCTTTTGCAAAAATGGCTTGAAGACGCTGATAGTACTTTAACAAATCCTGGCGCTCTTAGTAATCCAATGACAACCCCAGAAACAATCGGTCGACGTCGTAAGAAGCGAACATCGATTGAAACCAGTGTGCGTGTAGCTTTAGAAAAAGCATTTCTTCAAAACCCAAAACCAACATCTGAAGAAATTTCTTTACTAGCTGATGGTTTGTGTATGGAAAAAGAAGTAGTAAGAGTGTGGTTTTGCAATCGGCGTCAGAAAGAGAAAAGGATAAATCCGCCAACAGCAGCAATGGGATCCCCTTGTTCGGCGGCAAATCCAAACGGTACAATGTTCGCTATTGCTAATTCTTTAGCGAACAGTCCATTGTCTTTAGTTACAACTAGCGCTCATAACACCTTCAATCCGAACGTCATGGTCAAACAAGAATGACCCCACGTTAATTTCTTCGCCGATCATTATTTAGAATAGTGTGTGCAATTGTGTTGGACCAACAGTGCGGACACCAAAGACAAAGGAACATATTTCCAATTGAAGATGGCTTGTTTTTATACGGATTTTATGGTACTGGATCTCGGTCATTTATATTATAATGCACGTATTTATTTATTATGTGTGGAGAATTTTTTTTTAAAGATTTTACTAACAGTCTTCCAGTTGGATAACGAGTTCCTATTTGAAAATAAAACGTAGATTAGGCGAGTTAACACCACTATTATTATTTATGCCAAAAATAAAAATATACAAGTAGTCTCCGTTTTAATTATTTTTTAATTATTATTGTATAGATTGTTGGTTTTTTCGCTTATGATAATATCATTGTAAATATTTTTTTTTTTTGGGGAGTTTTCTTTCCATTTAAGCTGGTTGCTTGAATGGAAAGAGGAAGTTAATTACTGTTGAAAATAAGGCGGTTGACATTCATTGTTAAGCAGGGTCTCATAATTATATATTTAAATGGTTGTCAACCGCTTTTAATGTACAATTGCTGTAGATAGATATATGTTATACCTATAAAAGTACTTTAGAATTTAGCTCTTTGTTTAGTATTTAGTGTATATGAATTTTATTCATCTACTCTTATGTATGTCAATGTATATAATCGAATTTAGTGGTTCTTTTTTTAAGTGAGGACCAATTTAGAAATGTTGAGAGTTCCTACAATTGAAATTTAAAACGATTGTTGATATTATTCACAGGGAGCCCAGCGAGTTGTCAAGTCCATTATTAAAAGATATATAAAATTCAAGTATCCAAGTATTTCAGAAATAATTTTATTAAACACCGAGAAAGTTTAAGTTTAGATGCAACTAACAAAACACTTTCAAAATATGTAAAGTTGGTTGCATAAAAACTTGGCTCAACATTCTTTATTATTAGTAAAAATTGCAAATCACACTTTGTTAATACTTTTGAACTTTAATTGGTAGCTTTTGTTTAAACCCAAAATAAAATTATTGGAAAATTAAGTAAAATTGACCATCAAAATTGAGTATAAAATAATTGAATGTACTACCAAAAATGTTTTGTAGTAATTTTATACATAGAAACGTCACGTTATTCATGGACCGATTTACACTAACAAAATAAGTGAAAATTATACTAAACCAACAATGGATTTACAGCTCTCTGCAACACCTTGTATATTGTTTGTCGCGTTATAATATCATAATCGATGTCATTGTTTCAAATATTTTTATTTACAACAATTAGACTGACATACTTTAATTTTGTTTTTAGACCTGACTGTTGAATAGGGTCTTTTATTTTTTGCACACATATATTTACTTTAATCAACCTTATCCTTTTAGAACATGTTATTTATTCCATCTCAGGTGACTACAAATCATACTTAACATGTTCTAAAAAATTATATTTAAATGTCGTCATTGTGGAATTTTTAATGTATAGTTAACTGATAAAAAATGTCCACAGATTTTAATTCCTCTTTATTCTTATTCGTAATTGCACATATCGTAGAATGTACAGTGTATACAACTTCTGTGGACATTTTTACAAACACATCTACGTCATATCAATGTGTAAATTTTAGCATTATCTTGGAAAAAAATTTAAAATAAAAATGTTATTGAAACTGTAAAAATATGTAAGTGGTATTCTGTTCGAATATTTATAATAACATTCCAATAGGCTTAGATCCAGTAGGTATATGTGTGTAGCATTAATGTTAGAATTGCAAGTTTGTAATTGAACTAGCGAAAACAATATCGATGACCCTATTCTGACGTGTAATATACTATGGTGGTCTAGGCAATAACATGTACATTATTTTCATTAAAGAAAAGGATTCGTATTTGATGTTTTATTATTAGCGCCAACACAATCAATAAATTACAGAAAACTGTAAAAATACAATTTCTTTTTTTAAAAAATACCTATTACTTGAGCCAAACCAGCATAGATTGTTAAAGTAAAAGCACCAACGATTAATGTTACGGTTGCTTTAACAAATAACCCAACCCATGGACCAGCTAATAAAAATTTTAACAATAAATCTAACAATAACGGTTTATAGGATGAAAATACAAGTAATGCTGTTACTATCGGTTTGAAATTACTTTTTAAATCGTGTCTTGACCATAACCATATTAAAGTAGCTGTGGCTATATGTTGGACTAAAGAAATATTTGATTCGAGACATTTTTGGATATATTTCCAATCAAACTCAGCGCCTCTAGCACCAACCCAAAGGAGTAATGCTCGAGAGAGGATTACTTCAGCAGTAGCCCAACCTATTCCTGCTGTTAATACTTTACTGTGACCTTTGCCAGGAATTCCTGCTAGGACTACATACAAACCGACTAAATCTGCTAAATCTACTGTTGATTTCAGAAATTCCTGCAATAAAATCAACAGTTTTTGTTAATATAAAAAGAGAAGACTTACTCCCAAGACATCACTGCCTAAATCTGACACATTATCAGGGAAAAATGTTGCTAAGATCAACATTTTAGCTAATTGAGTGAACATGTAAATGCAGCCGGCTTGAATGCACTTCCAGAAAGCCCCATATTCAGACCTAAATCAATATGTAAATCGTTACCAAAAAATGAATTAACTTACAGTCCGGAGTATTTGTAGGTGAGATAATACGGCACGTAGATTAATGCAACGCAATTCCCAAAATGATACAAAGTCATTTTGGATTTTTCTAAAATATTTTCTATTTGGTCTATAAGCTAGGTTAGGTTTTGAAATGTCACTGTCAAACTGACAACTAATTTAACAAGAAAACATTTACAGAAAACTTTCAACTTTTTGAAAAAAAAATTAATTCATATAAACAATCAATTCTATCATTTATTACATTAGTCAAAAGAATAAGGAAATTGTGTATAAGTTACATTTATTTTAATTTGTTCTAAAAGCAGTAAAACAATTAGTAGAGGGCGCATTAATGCAGAAATCTACAATCTGCTGTTGGCGGGAAATCAGGATTATTAGTATTGTGAGTTTCGTTATTATTTTGTGTACGTGTTTGTGCAAGTTTTATTAAGTGTCTTAATCAATTTTACGTTTATAAGTGTAATTTTAACAGGATAATGGTAAATACACCAGTTAAAAACTACGTCATCAAAAGAGGTACTTAGTAAGTTTAAGGTTATAAAACTCCTAACTATATTTGTCTTAGACGGTCGAAAAGAAGAAGTTCATTTCGATAAGATAACATCACGCATTCAGAAGCTATGTTATGGTTTAAACATGGATTATATAGACCCGGTAAGAAAAAAATAATTCAAATTTTTAGTACTAATTTAATATTTTCTTTTCAGGTGTCTATAACAATAAAAGTCATCAATGGGTTATACCCAGGTGTTACAACAGTCGAATTGGATACTTTAGCAGCAGAAACAGCCGCTATGATGACTACCGACCATCCAGATTACGCTCTTCTTGCCGCTAGAATTGCAATCTCGAATTTACATAAAGAAACGAAAAAACAATTCAGCGGTAAGTGAAACCGATATTGCATCAATTAAACCTCTAAAATATTTTCTACAGATGTAATCGACGATCTTTACAACGCTGTCAGTATAAAAACCGGCCGAAAAATTCCAATGATATCCGAAAAACACCACTCTATAATAATGCAAAATGCTGATCGTTTGAATTCTTGTATTATCTACGACCGAGACTTTTCATACAATTATTTTGGATTCAAAACATTAGAACGTTCGTATTTATTGAAAATTAATGGTAAAATCGCAGAACGCCCTCAGCATATGTTAATGCGTGTCGCTGTCGGCATCCACGGCGAAGACATCGACTCTGCTATTGAAACTTATAATTATATGTCCGAAAAATATTTCACTCATGCCAGTCCAACGCTTTTCTCCGCAGCAACCCCAAAGCCTCAACTTTCATCCTGTTTTCTTGTAACAATTGCTGAAGATAGTGTTGAAGGAATATACAGATGTCTCACACAATGCGCGAAAATATCCAAAACAGCAGGAGGTTTAGGCGTAAGCGTCCACAATGTCCGAGCAAAAGGTTCCGATTTAGATACAATCAAACAAAAAAAATCGAAAGGCTTAGTGCCGATGTTGCGAGTTTTTAACAATTCTGCACGGTATGTTGATCAAGGAGGAAATAAACGTCCAGGCGCTTGTGCGATTTATTTGGAACCCTGGCATGCAGATATCATGGATTTTTTAAATTTGAGAAAAAACATAGGAAAAGAAGAGGAACGCGCGCGTGATCTCTTCTACGCTTTATGGACACCTGATTTATTCATGAAACGTGTTCAAAACAACGAGAAATGGTCGTTGATGTGTCCGCATCAATCGCCAGGACTTGCTGATTGTTGGGGTGCTGAATTTGAACAACTTTATGAAAAATATGAAGCGGAAGGGCGGTTTGTTCGACAGTTACCAGCGCGAGACGTTTGGCGCGCGATTTGTGTGTCTCAAATTGAAACTGGCACCCCATATATGTTATACAAAGACGCTTGTAATAGTAAAAGCAATCAACAAAATTTAGGCACGATTCGAAGCAGCAATCTCTGCACGGAGATCATCGAATTTACATCCAAAGATGAAATAGCAGTTTGTAATTTAGCGTCAATTGCTGTTAATATGTTCGTAAATCCCGACAGAAAAACTTATGATTTTGAAAAGTTAAAAAAAGTGGTCAAAATTGTTACGAAAAATTTGAACAAAATAATTGATGTTAATTATTATCCGTTGCCCGAGGCTGAAAATTCGAATTTGAGACATCGACCTATCGGAATTGGAGTGCAAGGTTTAGCTGATGCTTTTATCCTCTTACGTCTTCCTTTTGAAAGTCCAGAAGCACGATTATTGAATTTACAAATTTTTGAAACTTTGTATTATGGAGCATTGGAAGCCAGTTGTGAAATTGCTGAAAAAGATGGTCCATATTCGAGTTATCAGGGATCTCCGGTCAGTAAAGGACTTTTACAGTACGATTTATGGAAAGTAACACCTACAGACTTATGGGATTGGTCTATTCTTAAACAAAAAATTGCTAAATTCGGTATCCGCAACTCTTTACTTCTAGCACCAATGCCAACAGCTTCCACTGCACAAATCCTCGGAAACAACGAATCCACTGAACCCTATACTTCGAATATTTATGTACGACGCGTTTTATCAGGTGAATTTCAAGTAGTAAATCAACATTTACTGAAAGATTTAACTGAAAGGGGTCTGTGGGATGATACAATGAAAAATCAGATTATTGCAAATTATGGTTCTATACAAAATATCCCAACAATTCCAGACGACTTGAAACAAATTTATAAAACAGTGTGGGAAATTCCACAGAAAGTTATTATTGATTTAGCTGCTGATCGTGGAGCGTTTATTGATCAAAGTCAATCAATGAATATTCATATTGCTACACCAAATTATCAAATTATGACATCGATGCATTTTTATGGATGGCAGAAAGGATTAAAAACTGGGATGTATTATTTGAGGACTAAACCAGCAGCGAATCCGATACAATTTACAGTAGACAAATCCAAATTAATCACACAACAGGCAAATGGAGTTGAGAAGAAAGATGAAGAGAAAATGACAGCCAAAGAAGAAGCAGCACTTGTTTGTTCGTTACAGAATCCTGGCGCTTGCGAAATGTGTAGCTCTTAATTATATTGTATATTTTTTGTAATTCCCGCTTAAATAAACAAGTCTAATTGGCCTATAATAGATATTGCATTTGTATTTCCCGTTCAAATAACCAAATCTGATTGGCTCAAAGTCGGTAATTCTAGAAACTTTCCATTTGCATCGTTGGTTAATCTGTAGCTGTTTGTTTTGACAGTTCTCGAGAACTTATTATTTTATAAATAAATAAAGTGCCATTGTGACTTTAAAAAAAGCGTTCAAGATGAATACAAGCAAATTTCGTCAAATGGAAGATGAAATGAATCGGTAAATACCAATATATAAAAACTTTTGTAAACATAACCTATAAGTTTTTTTCAGATTCGAGGCAGAAATTTCAGGTCAAACGTTAACATATTCGAGTAGCTATGGTTTGGGCAGTCTTCCTCCACCACCACAGCCCCCGCTGCTTATACCTCATCAAGTAAAAAAAAAAGTATCAAATAGCTTTGATTTATATTCTCAACCATTAGCCCCCCAAGCTGTCGTTTCAGCTAAACCTACGCTCTATACAAGTGCTACAAAAGCAGCGCAAGCGGCTGCTCATGCGGCCCAAGCCCAGGCTCAAGCTCAAGCTCAAGTCCAAAATCAACAACAGGTCGATTTTGTTGCTTTAAAAACAGAGGTTGAGAAAAAGTTGAAACGGCTTAAAAATGAAAAAGTCAGTGCTCAGCTGGCAATCTCACAAGGTTTTAATTAATCCAAGAGAGAATTTTTTTTGTTATTTTTTTTTCAGGTAAGGCAAGTAGTGCTATACAACAATTAGGAGGAGATGATTATAGAAAAAAAGGGGGCGCAATTTCCAAAAATCGCAAATTAATTAGAACTGCTGGAGGTCAAGTATGGGAAGATTTATCGTTAAATGATTGGCCAGATGATGATTTTCGGATTTTTTGTGGCGATTTAGGAAATGATGTTACAGACGAACTTTTAACACGGACTTTTAATAAATATCCGTCGTTTAATCGGGCGAAAGTTATTAGGGATAAAAGGACGAATAAGAGTAAAGGATATGGGTTTATAAGTTTCAGCGATCCTGCTGATTTTACAAGAGCTATGAAGGAAATGAATGGTGAGTGTTATTCTGAACAATTCTTACGAAATTCTTTAAACTTGAATTAATATTTTTTCAAAAACAAAAATCATAAAAATTTCCGCTAAACACCCTTTTATCTTATTGTGCAAGAATACATTTTTTCTTTCTTCCCTTTTCAAAAAAAATATTTCATTAGTCTTAATTTATGAAAATGTGAAGCTTAAGCTTTTGGTTAATTGAACGCGAAATTACATCTTAAAAAAATAATTAGGTAATTTTTTTTAATTAATTAAAATGGAATATTTGGCACAGCAATTCATTTGACATTTATTCAGCAGCTAATACACAATAAATAATCTTAAAAATTAAATAAAATCACTAAGCTTTCAGTCGTCAAAAAATATATAAAAAAAAAAATAATCACAGAATAATTATACAAACTACTTTCCAAGTGGCCCCCATCCGTAAGAAACAAACAATTGTGGAATAACCGAATGGGGTGTTCTATTGAAACTTTTTTGTCTCATCGATGTCCGGACTTGAGGCAAACTTTTGCGTTGACTTTTCGCTAAATTATAAGTTCTTGAAGGGTTAGTATCGACGGTTGCTGGAGCTTTAGATGAAGCAAATGTCGGATTCATGTATAGTACACTAAAAGGCATGCCTCCAGCGCCCCATCCACGCGATATGAAAATGTCCTTTTTCATTTCACGGTTGGAGAATTTCTTGATCTCGGTGGTCTTATGTGGGTGGAGTGTATTGCGAGAATTCGAGACATCTTGATATGGGGCACACAAGCATCGTTGACATAGAAAGACGATTGCGAGAATGAATATAGGGTTGTACATTTCCTATTAGAAAAAAAATATTAATAGAACAAATAAGAACCTAAAAAACAAAAACTTACGTTGAAATTGTCGATTGAATCGTCAACCGTTCTCAAATAAGAATGATTCGGTTTAAGATCGCTCCCGACATTTATATATCGTTTAAAAAAATATGTATAATGTGGGAGCGGTCACGCTAGATGGCAATCACACACGTGAATTAAGAGTGAATATTTATTACTTTTTGAATTCTTCATTATCATTTATAAATAATTATTTTTAGTTTGATTAAAGATAAAAATAGAATTGTTGCATTTTTCTTTTTTTTTCATCCGGGGTGAAGTATAATATGTTCTGGGTTAAGTATAAACTAGACACTTTCCTTGTTTTCTGTTTATTACATAGTCCAACGCTGATTAATTAATTTATTTGAAAATATTTTTCAATTAGTTTGAAATTTTTGTTAAAAAGTCGGGAGATTCTAAAATAATAAAATTATTATTTATATGACGCAAGTTTTAATCAATTTTATGTGTAATTTCTGTCTGGCGCCTCAAATGGTTTATATTATAAACATTTTTATACAATTTGATGAAAAATCATTCTTTTGTTGAGAGTGTTTTCAACTATTGTCATATGAAACCATAGAAAATCGTCGATGTATAACATTTTATATCTATTATTATCAATTTCAATGCATTATTTTTTAATTTTAGATTATTTATTCTAATTTGTTTTTGATGTATTAATAAAATATTTAACTAAATCATTTGGACGATGAACTAAAAACACGAAACTTTTCCTAAATGATATTTTGATCTTTATTTTATCAGTGTTACAATGTGACCTGCATCTTACATTTTTTCACACACCTATTAGACATCCGGTTGCAGTTCACTAAATTTATTTTTCATGTCGGTATATTGGTGTTTCTACATGTCCAAATAGATATTATTCTCTTTATTAAAACATCGGTTAATTAGTAACATGTCAATGCAAAGGTTTTTAAAATATTTGAATTTTATTACCAATTATATATAACATAAAAATACTTTTATTGTGTTTTTGTTGTGTTGAAATCATCATAAAATTGTTCAGAATTGCCAAATCTTCAAGCAGATTTAATATTTTTTCGGAATTTTTATTTTATTGATTTGCTTTTTAAATTTAAATTTACCGGTCAAGTTTTAAAGGAAAGAACATACAAAGTGTCAAAAAATGGTATGAAGAAGACAAATTTGGAAAATGCAATATAATTGATTTTTCATAAATAGTGTCTTTTTGCATAGTCGGGAAATTCATAAAGAATCTTAATTCTCAAATTGGTGCAAAGCTAAAATCGAACTGACAGTTAATTTTTCTGAAGTTGAAAGCCATGAAATGTCTACCTTTACAAAATTCTTTAAATTTTGAATGCATATTTTTTTTACCAAAAAGGACAAGCGAATAATTGTTTAAATAAGTCGTTTTCCCATATTATCTATGCTAGATAGATAATCATGTTCTTATTTGTTTTTTTTAAGCATCCTTAAAAAGTAGAAATGAATTTTTTGTAGAATTGTTGCCAAACTGCTGTTTAATGTAAAGCCGAAAAGTTTATTTAAGATTCATAAGTGATGCTAATAAAAATATTGATAAAATGACCGCAGTTGGTAAATCTTAAAACTTTTAAATAGAAATATTTTTAAGATAGTTCAGGTTTTTATTAGAGTGAGGTTTTTGTTATCTTTTAAGAGAAAGAAAATTTATCGACAAATTTGAGATTCTCCATGCATCTTAATAATTCGTTTAAACTGCAAACACCCCGTATTTTTTTTTCAAACAATAAATAATCATATTCAGAAACTAGGACTAACAATAAAAATAACAGTTGTTTTTCAGTCTAAACTAAGAAATCAGAAATACTTCGATTATCTTTGGTGTCATTTCTCGTTCAAAGTCATCGACTTCACAAAAATATTTATTTCAGATTGTGTATTCTTAACAATTCTAAACAAAAATCCCGGAAGAATTTTTAATTATGCATAGTTAAAATTTTTATATAATTTTTCTAGACAAGATAATTAGACAGTTTTTTTTCTCCAGTTGGAAATTTTTTAATAACTCTTCCAGTATGGCAACAACTTCAAGGTTACTTATTTTATAGCATCACGTCTAAAATAAATGTCATTTAGAAACAAGGTGATGTAGGGCATTCGTCTAATCAAAAAATTGTTTAAAATCTGACGTAAATTATGATAATAATTATTGATCATAGATCATTTTCTCTTCCTTGAAATATCATAAAATTATTTTCGCATTACTAAAAATATATTTTTTTTGTTAATCTAAATAATTTGTTTAAATTGACCCATTTTTGTCGTAAACAAATTGATGAATCTTATTTCTAGCTTCCGTTGTTTACGAAATTTAATCGTCTCAGATTAAAAGTTTAAAAATACTTTTTACCTATGTGTGTGAGTGGTGAATTTAGATAAAACTCTGGTAATTATATTTACTTTAAATTAATTGCATTAAACTGATGATTAATTATAGAAGCTGCATTTTTTTATGTCTTGTAGCAGCTAATTGTTTACGTTCTTTCTATAAATAAATTAAATATCTTTGTAGTAGAACAAAGGGTCATAATGCTGACATTAGTCATTTTATTGAGATTAAAGGACATGTCAGAAGGTTGATGCATTTAATTTTTGTATAAATCGAAAGTAATCGAAATCAGCAATTAAAGATTATCATAATCATTGTAATAATTTATAATTTGACATTAGATTATAAATTAATCTCTAACACACGTTTTCAAAGGTATAAAAACAATTTGAAATAAACATGGATCAAATTCCTTGTACTTTGATCTAATTAAATCACTTCCCTGAAAATAAAATTTTTAAAAATTTAAGATAAAATTTGCTACAATAGCGTCTTATTAAAAATTCATAATTGAGTTATAAACAAGCAGATTAAGCAATAAAATGTTTTGCTCCAAGTAGCGCTTCCACCAATTTCAACTCTCAACATTTTTTTATTATTATTAATTAGACGTTTTAGCTTGTTAATAAAATCAATTAGATGATGTTCTTTGATTCTGCTTCTATCCTATTGGAAGGGTTCCAATTGATAATGTAATTATTTTTTTTACTGTCAATTAAATTTTCTCCACAATTCTGAACACGTAGATTGTAAGTAAAAATTTTATTGGAATTGAGAGATCGAAGATTGTATGATGATATGTTGTCTGAATATATTTTCACGCGAAATAAAATTTTATTAAATCGAACAATTTTGATAGTTATAAATTTTCACATACTGCAAAAATATTTATTTTTAATTTGAATGCAAACTCTTTCTTGGTTAATTAATCTTCAAATAAACAACCAATGTTTATTTTACCAAAAAAATATAATTTTTGATTGATTTGAAAAAATAAACTCACCTGTTGCTTGCACACGTCTCAGCACTGAGGACAGTAAGAGAGGAAATGACGCGCGACTGTTCCAACAATTCGTAAAAAGCAAACTGAGCAAGTGGTGTTTCGCACACCCTCTGCTCTGATTTTTCAAACTTGTAATTTACATTCTTTTTAATAAAAGTTTATTCAAATTTCAGGACGATACGTCGGAAGCAGACCGATCAAATTACGTAAAAGTACATGGAGAAATAGATGTATTGATATTGTTAAGAAAAAAGAAAAGGAAAAAACTGCTTTGATCAGTTTGTTAACTTCAAGTAGATGAATTTTTATTTTAATTTATGTAAATACTATCATTAATAAAAATTAATTGATTGGAAGTTGTACTTCTTCATTTGCATCACCTTTATCAGTGACTGGAGAAGGTAAGAGTTGTTCTTCTTCAACTTCTTTAACAGCTAATTGATCTTTATCGAAACTTTGCAAATAGTCGATAATATCAACAAGACTTTGTTGGGAATCGACTATTGGTAAATCCACTGGTTCAGGAGGTAGCAACTCCTCTTTATATGCTGTTATGTATCGTGCGCGCCATAACGGTACGATTCCTCTCGGATTTCCTCTATATTCCGGATCTATTGAAAAGTATTTTTAGCAGCTTCAATAAATTAAATTAATCGCCCTTCTTACTGTCTAAATTCACATCGTCAAGCGCGAGCTTATCAGCGCCGACATAATCAAACGCTGGATTCCTCAGATTCACATAAAATCCATGCTGCATATATTTTTTTTCAAAAACAAAACACCCAGGCCCTTTTGGTAGATTTTTCTCAAATTTCCCATGATATTTGTAACAGCCGTAATCCAATATACCTGGACCTTCCATTCGCCCGTCCTTCCACATTCCTAATCAATTTAATTAAATGCGGAAACGTACAAAGATATTACCTGTATGTATAACATTGACTGTTTTGTAAATATAAACGCCGTAACCGTGCCGAAAGCCTTTGTACCAACTTCCATCGTAAGTGTCTCCGTTGGCGTAATAATAAACGCCTTTGCCATGTTTCAAATCGCGTTTCCATTCGCCAATGTATTTTGTTCCATCAGGATAGATGAATTCGCCGCTTCCGTATTTAACTCCTTTTTTCCAATCGCCATCGTATCTTGCGCCGTTTTTGAAAACGTATAAACCTTTACCGTGGCGTTTGCCATTTTGATAGAAACCTTCGTAAATGTCACCGTTGGGAAGAATAGCGCGGCCGAAGCCGTGCCGATCTAAGTTTTCGTCGCGACCGCCTTCGTATTTCTAGAATTGTTTTATGGTTATTTGAAGAGATAATGGGATTGGAAGGATACTCCATATGGGTAGGGTTCTGGTCCCTCGCCTTTTTCTTCAGGATTTACATCTTCTTCCTCTTCGTCAGTTGACATTTTTTATTCCGTTGAAAGGTAACTACTTGATTAATAAAGTAGACTTGGATGCAATGTACTTTTAGAACTTAGCGAAGTTCTTATCAATTCAATGTTTGTCTCATAAAATCTACCAAAAAAAAAAACAAAATTCTTCAATAAATAGGTAGAAAGTCATTAAAATTCCTTATTTGTTTTTCAAATTGGAACATAATGGAAGGACAGAGACTTCATTTTGTTATGTATAAATCCATGAAAAATTAATAACAAAATAGCGAATTTTATTACTATTTACAGTGGTGATTATCGTTGTAGTTTTCCAGTTTAACGACGATTATAAAAAAGTCCCCAGATTTCCCCATTGTCATTTTTTATTCTAAATAGAACAGAAGTATTCCTAATTAGACAATCTTGGCAGATTGTGCGCTAACTTGCGCTTTTTAGATATTTTTTCAAGAACTATGAAGTGTTCAAATAAATAATAAGGACCATTGAAAATATCTAGAGAACTAAAAAACATTAGGATCTAATTTTACGTGATATTCAGTTCAGAGTAGGATTTTCTATCCTAGATCATTTTCAATATTATGGCTTTTCCGGTTATACCGGAAACAGTAGCTTTGTCATTCTAAATGGTAACATAAACAGTGTCACCATTAAAACTGAGTTCATATGGGAAATTTTTTTATTATAAGTTTCAGTTGAAATTTGATGTAAGGATCAGTTTTTGCTTCAATTTAAATGAAAAATGACAACAAACGTGATTAAGTAGCATTCGTTTATTGGCAAATTTAACACTTCTTGAAGGGAATGGCTGGATTTAAGAAAATTTTGTTAAAAAAAGTTGTTTCTAATGCAATTTCACGCACGTGTGCAAAATTTGAAGAACCTAGCGAAAAGTTGATATTTTAGATATCTTTGTTGAATGCTTTTTTACAAATTCAAAGTTCACCAACTACTAGAAATTACTTTACTTTTGCATTATAATTGTGAAAAATTTTGAGTCGAATTTTTTCAAGCAATAAGCCCAAATCTAAGCAAAATTCAATCAATTTTGGAAGACATTCAATTAATTTAACTCACTTAAAATAAAAGCTAGTCATTTTTTCAAGATAACTGGGAGTGCCTTAAAGTTGAAAATAATCTGGTTGTATACAGATCTAAGGTCATAACATTTACTGGTTTTTTAGATACTTCTACAAGAGTGTGTTTTTGGCAGTATCAACCCCTTAAAAACATCGTTAACCAGCTCTATTATGTTTTGTTTGTGTATTAAACATTTTGAATAAAAATCCGATTTAGCCCATTTTTTCTAACTTTCGAACCACTGTGCGATGAAGAGTAATCGATTTCTAATGGCTTCAACTATATCTGAGCCAAGGGAATTCTTGAACGATCCGGAAATTGTTGTGTTGTAGCGAAATTTTTGTTGTATTGAATGAGCAAATTGTAAATAAATTGGTTTTGGTACAATATGTTTTGACTTAATTTTAGAAAAACACTAGCGCAAATAGTTTCTATCTTTTCCGCCTTCACATTTCGAAATTTTGCGTTGTTCATTAGAGATTATTGGATTCTTGAATACTCCGTAAAGGTAGGGTTCTTCTTCCTCATCAATTGACATATTTTTATTCAATTGAATGAAATAAAACAACACTTTCTAATAAAAATATCTATTTACAACAATTCTTTTAAACATCATAAAATATCCAAGCTAAAGGATATCGAATAACAAATGCTAACAAACTACAAAAAACCTGTATACTCAATAAAATAACAGTAAGCTTGGCTTCATGCAGGGGACCTAAATACAACAGGACTAGATTAATTAAAGTCAAATTATTTGTAATAACATAATCTTCTTTTTCATACCACTGAATCAACTTAAAAACTTTAAACAATTTAATAATAAACTTCCCTAAAATATTTAAATCAGAATAACGAAATTTTGTTGAACTTATTTCTAATTTATCAGTCTTTGAATTAAATTTTGGTAATCGATGTCTAGGGCATGGAATAAAATGAAAAAGTTGTGGAAATGAATATAAAAAATTAAACACTTGTGGTATAAAAAACAAAAGAGTTGTTTTACTAAAATGTCCTAAAATTCCAACAACAGCGAAAGTCATTCCTGAGAAATAACAAAAAGTGTCTCCCACAAAGACTTTTGATGGATACCTGCAACAAAATTCAAATTTTTGTGTTGTTGGGTTGGTAAAAAAAATGACAGAATAATACGAATTGTCAAAATTCAAATAGGGCGGTGGTCTAATTTAACCATTTCTACGCAAAACAACAACTAATTAAACCGTAAATGACGCAAAAATGATAATTATTTCCAAAACTAGCATAAATCTTCACTTATTCATACAAATAGTGAGTGGTGAACGAAAATGTCATAAAGTGAGGTTATGTAGGTAAAACTTTTTAAATGTTCAAAATCATTCGAAATTACAAGAGATTATCCATATGGATATTACTCTTTACCCAATTATTGTTAATAATGTCTTACTTTTATCTAAAAGTTGACAGTGATATAATTGAAAATCACAAAATATCTTTTGTGGAGTCTCATGCTGAACCCCCACTTAAGTATACATATCATACTATAAACAGTCGAATATTTTTAAGAAGCATCAATACACATACGAAATACATCGATTTCAATTCAAGTTTATGTTATAAAAACGGCACAGACTTAATATCGATGAATCGTTCAAAAAACTTGAATTGGGAATGTAATTGTGCAGTTGGATGGCATGGAAAAGATTGTGGACAACCTGAAGTAATCTGGCGAGCATTTTTAACTTATCGTAAAGCTGTTAAAATCACCGGTCCTAGAATATTTTCAAGACGAATAATTTATATCTTCGCTGTAGATAAATTTACTGAAACGATAACTGAAATACGAATCAACGAATTAGGTAATATAATTGATTTATTTATTTTGTATGAAGAAGAAGGATGTGACTTTTTACTACACAAATTAAACAACAACTTTGCTAAAAAATACCATGATAAAATTTTATATATTAAAACGAAAAATATTGATAATGCTTTAACATTGATAAAAAATTTACGAGATGATGATGTAATTTTAACCAGTGATAAGAATGAAATTCCGAATAAATTTGCAATAAACTTTTTGAAATTTTACGATAAATGGCCAGAACCGATTCGGTTTCGGATGAGATGGTCAGTTTTTGGATTTTTTTGGATACATCCCAGCAAGACTATCATTTCTGGAACTGCATGTTCAATTCTATACTTCAAACAAACATTAAATAACAATATTAAGGCTTTTAGTGATAGAAAAATCCAAAAAGCGATTATTTTGGGAGACTTGAACCATTATGGGGGATGGTATTGTGAATATTGCATAGATGTTAACACAATTCTTGAATTTTTAACAACAAAACATGGAAACGCAATCAATTTGGATAAAATCAAGAAGATCGACACCGAATTTTTAGAAGATGCAATTGAAAATGGATTATACATTGATGGTAAAACTGAACTGATTCGAGCCCATCGCTATCACGAAAATTATTTTGCACCATATACCGTTTTAGAAAATAGTTGGAATTATGAATTTCTTTTAACAAATTTATACTCAAAAATCGATTATTGAAGACTGAAGCGTGTGACAGTCCTCCTAATATTGAACTGTGATAAATGCTACTTTTTAATAAATAATTTGAAACAGTTTTGGATTTTTTTTACAATTTTGACATTTATATCAAAAATTTCACTAGTGATGTACGTTCAATCACTCTAATTGAAACTGTTACCTTCAGGGTTCCAAAAAAATTAACAAACACTCAGTGTGTAAAACCTATTTTTTAACTCACCAGTTATGTTTGAGCAGCGCTAACGTAGTCCCAATATACGGCAACATAAAATAAAGACTGAATTGATGCGCCTTCCATAAGTTCCCCGATAACTCAATAAAATTAAAAATTGATATGGAAATTGCAATAATTACACTTTGTCCAACTTCCAATCCATTAATTCCAGCTAAAATATTGATAGCATTTGTACAAAAAACAGCCAACATTCCCATATAAATATAATAAAAAATTCCAACTTTGACTGAATAACCAAATAGATCTCGTAATGGTTTTGGTACTATTATAACAGTCGAATTAAAATTCACGTAATAAACCATTAATAAAGGCAGTGAGGCTATTGTAGGCAGTAATAATTTATGCCGCCAACGAAGATCTAAAACATCGTCGGCAAAACCTAAAAGTAGCATGCAGCAAATTGAGAGCAATGCTGCTATTAATTCCACAAACTAAAAATATAAAATTACTATTCATTATATTCAATTTTATTAGAAATACTTCATCGTGGGGGAAGTTGTCTTCATCAAATAAACTACTCCCGAAAGGTATAGGAATGAATAAAAACATTGTTATGAGAAAGATACATCCTGTGACGACACCTAAAGATTCAGGCCTAAAAATCAACAAACTTTTAACAATATAACTTAGAAGACATGAACATAACCTACACTTTTTCACTCGTATTTTTACTCATATCAATTCCGAACAAATTTGCTTTGATAAACATATCTCGAACTCTTGGAATTAATCGGACTGTTACTATATAAGCTACAGACGACATAAAGGCGCTTATTATTATAGGAAATAACATTTTCCAAGTACTGTCTTGGTTCAGATAAACATGTGCCGCCATTTTTCAAACAATGTCAAAGTCATTTTTATGTAACATTAAAACAATAATCCACTAAATAAAAAATTGAAAAAAATAGATAAAAATTTATCAAAAACTTAATAAAAGTGAAGTTTTTCATAAATTTAAAAATTATCTAAATTTAAAAAAATTAAGAATTACTTTTCTAATAAACATTTATTTTGACAGCTTTGACAACATAACCTACTCTCTCCTGTCAAATTTTTCAAACATTTCATCTCATCAGTTTTGTTAATAATTTCGAATAAAAACTAGTTTTGTGGCGTTATTAGTGTTTTTGCTATAGTAAAACTCACTTTTTCTTTAAATTTTTCAATATTATATCAATTTTCAGATAAAAATGGAAGAAGAACGAGTCCCTCGAATCAATGAATTAAATATTCGCGTAAAACCAGATCATTACTTACAGTTAGCTCATACTGAGCTTGAAAAAGACAATAATATAGGAGCTATACAATACTACATGCTATACATTCAAAACTTAACAAACCCACAAGATATGAAACTAAACGAACAAATCAATTTAACAAAACTCATCATAAACTTAAGTTCTAATTTGAACGAATTTAGTGGTGAAATCCAGAACGAAATAATGAAATGTTATCTGTCTGCTTTGAATATATTCCCAGAAAATGCATTATTACTCAACGCTTTTGGATTATTTTTTTTCACACAAGGAGAATACACAGTGTCTCGGTCTTATTTCCAACGATCTGCAGCAACAGGCTACTTACCTGGCGAAAAAAATTTTCTACATGTGATTTGGCATTTAATACCTCGATGGCATTTCCGAATGTTAAATGATAAAAACAGGAATAAAAGTTATCAACTCGCTATTGATAAAGCAGTAAAAGAAGGATACAAAAAAGTGTATGACATTGGCGCTGGCTGCGGACTTTTAAGTTTAATTGCTGCCAAAAGCAGCCCAGATGTTGAAGTTATAGCATTTGAAGAAAGTAAAATTTTAAGCGACATTGCAGCCAATGTTTTCAAACGAAATAATTTTAAAAACATTAGATTGATCAACAGTAACTCTAACTCGATTAGTATAGCCCCCGCGCCTTGCAATTTGATTGTCACTGAGATTTTCGATGCTGGTGTTTTTGGCGAACATTGTTTAGAAACCATTAAACATGCTTTAGAAAATTTTGTTAGCGAAGAAAAATTCAAAATAATTCCTGGAAATGTTAAAATTTTTATCACCGGGATTGAAAGTACCGAAATTATGCAAAAATATCGCTATGTCGATGATTTAAAAGAGTTAAAACTTGAAAATCTTTGTTTGCTTGAAGACAACATTGAGATTTACGACGCTGATTATTTAAAAAATAGAAAAGTTAAATTTGCTACTGAAACTAAGTCATTTCTAAGTGTGGATTTTTATAATTTGGAACAAATTAATCAACTTTTAAATGCGGATAATAATTGCTGCGAAAAGTTGGATTTAATTTGTTTAGAAACTGGTTATATTCATGCGTTTGCTGTTTGGTTTGAACTTAATTTGGATGATGAGATTAGATTGTCAACGGATCCTTATAAAGGAAATTGTCAATGTTGGGAACAAGCAATTTTCCGTTTAGATCATCCAATTGAAATTAAAAAAGGACAAAGTATTAAAGTTCAACCGAAAATTATAGATGGCCAGATAAGTTTCAGTCTTTTAGAAAACTCAAAAAAATCGAATGATAATTTTATGGAAGTGAGTAAAGAAATTATAACATTCCTCAACGATAAAAAATTAGTACAATGTGTTATAAAAATGGTTGATAGTTTTAAAAATTGTCAATTAAGAGTATTAGATTTTAATGTTTTCCCGTTGTTTGGGTTTTTGATGGCGAAAAAAGGAGCAACAGTCTATCACGTATATAAAGATGAATGTGATTTAAAACTCTTCAATTGTATAATGACAGTTAATGAAATTCCAAGTAATAAATTGATTTTTATTCATCATAAAGCATTAGAAGAATATTTGGTTCTTGTAGAACCACCAGATATAATATACACCGACTTTATAAAAACAGATGGATCATGGAATAAAACTGATTTTACTTTAGAAACTGAAGGAAAATTTAATTGTGAATTAATACCAAAAAAGGTATTTCTTAATGCACAACTAATCAATTCGAAATATTTAGATTTTTGTAATAAAGTCGATGATGGAAATACTTTGAATTTTGAAATCTCGACGGAAATAAATGAGTTTTCGGTAAGTTAAGAAAATGTTAGTCAGTTATGGCATTTGAAAAAATTATTGCAAGTCACTAGTAAGTTTTGTTCCTTTATTATTAATTTTCCAAAACTGAATAAAACATTGTAAACATTTTATTCACTGATTGTTTATATATTTTTTTAGGGTAATGAGCATCCAAATTTGGACCGATTTGAGTACGAAAAACTGTCAAAAGTTGTACTTCTGGATATAAGCGATTTAGACAAGTTCGATTTTCATGGAGATGAAGAAATAATAAAAAATGGGGTTGGTAATGCAATTTTGTACTGGTTTGAGCTACAATTTACGGATGATGAAAGTAATAAATTTAGTACTTTAGACAGTACATTCTATGATAAATGCTGTACGCTTTTAAATAAACCAAAAAATGTAAAAAAAGGTGATAGATTAATGTTCAATGTAATGAGATTTGAAGGGCATTTAAAAGTTTATTGTGATTAAAAAAAAACAACAAAGTATTACTGTGATTTTGTGTATACTATTTTCGTGTATTTTTGCTGTGAGAACATATCAATATTTTGATAAATGTAAAGGTAAATAAAAGATTTTGTTCATAAAATTTAATTTTTTAATTAATATATCATTTTCCAAACAATGTTAATTGATAAAAAAATAAACATTTTTTTCTAAATTTATTTACAATTTGCTCTTTTCATGCAACAAAAATTTTACTACAAACGGCGCTACAATCTCCGGGTGGTTATTATGAACATCATGATGTCCATCCACATACTTCACTTTTATATTTTTATAATTTTTCAGAAAATTCATCAATGGTTTCATATAAATCTGTTGGAATTGTGAATCGCGTCCTAAAAGCATCAACACCGGACAAGTAACCGGATTTTTTTTTAAAGTATCAATAATATATCGAAAATCATGAATCGGATTCACAAACTGTTTCAATCTTTGATCAATAGTAAACACATATTTCCCATCACCAACTGGTGTTATTCCTCGTTTTAATAAAGCTTCAGCTGCTTCTGTAGAAATATATCCATTAGCTCTTTGATCTTGTAATTTTTGTAAAGCTTCAGCGTATGTATATGTTGGTTGAGTTTTTGTTTTAAATTTCTTGTCTAAATCTATACAGTAATCAAATTTTTCTCGAAGATAGTGTTTAAAATGATTAGAATGTACAGGGAATGTGTGAATACTGTCTAAGAGAATTAATTTAGATATATATTCTGGGTATAATTGTGCGAATAAGGCACCAATTTGGCCTCCGTAGCTGTGTCCTATTATTATATACTTGTCGCGTTTAAAATGTAACATTATAAGTTTATAAACAAGAATATTGTTCATTGTATAAACTGGGAAAAAATGTGGAAAATGGCTGGATTTACCATGTCCTGGTAGATCAATACAAACGTAACAAAATGAAGGTGGAAGTAAGGGAATTAAACGATCGAAAGAACCTGCATTATCCATTATTCCATGCACTACTAGGACCATAGGATCGTCTTCGTTACCCCATATTTTAGCTACAAACAAAAACATAACCTACGATTTATTATTAAAAAAAAAAAAAACCTGATATATGACCCCATGGCATTGGAATATCAATTTCGCTTATCGTCATAGCCATATTGTCTTTAAATCAGCAGCTTTCTGCTTTGGTTCTTAATCTGATAAGAACAATTACAGGTTTTCACTTTTTACAAAGTCCAACGTATTATATTTATAAAAACTTAAGTAATAAATGACGTTAACAAATGTAATAATCAATTTTTATTGTTGTTTTTCTTAATTTAAGTAAAACTGAGTTTGAAATGAAGTTATAAATATGGTGAAATTGAGTTAAAATTGAATTTTTAGATATTATTTTTTTTAAATTTGCCGCTTTTATTTTGACAATCGTATCAATTAGCTAGGGGCAGATTAGCTTGTTAAGTTGGTATCTAAACAGTATGTTGCTCTACAAAAATCATGATGCGTTTGGTCGACAGCAAAGTGTAATTTGGATCCATTTTAAATGAAAATGAAAATAGTTTAGCAGCAAAAATGAACGGTAGACTTTCTTTATATTGTGATAAGTTTATTCACTCAAAAAATTTACAATAAAATTGCATGTTGAACTTTTATAGTTAATTATTCCACATTCTTTGTTTGCAATTACTTCATACAATTTACGCGATTAATATAAATTTGTATTGATTTTAGTTTTGAATAATAAATAAAGTCTAGAATTGATTTTTTGCAATCGTATCTTGTAGGTTATATAATTAGAATATCAAATTGATTTTAGTGTATACAATGCCGGGAGTTGCTGATATGGGCATGGTTTGGATGGGTAGTGGGCAATCCAATCCTGAAATGTCCATGGAATTAATGTCTGGAGAAAATCCAGATATGTTATTAGAACATGAAAATTCTTATTTCACTCCATCTATACACAGTATGTCCAATCAATCTATGGATGATGTTCATACTATCCAAAGTTCACAAATGGTAAGACTTTGTTTAATAAATAATGAAAAAAAACTCATTTTTATCTAGGATGGAATGGAAAACTTGGATATGATGCAGTACATCGACATGAAACACGAAAGTAACGATTCAAGCTATGCTGAAGATGATAGTCAACACCCTGTATATATGATCACAACTGCCACTCAAACTTTACCATGCTCGACACGTAAAATTAAACCGATTAAACATCCAGGACTAGTTCTTAAAACACCAATAGCATATCAGAGTAACACTGATCCTTCAGTCATCCCAATCCAAAAGGATGGAATCGGTAAGTTCAGAAATTCGAAAAGATTATAAAGTTTAAATGTCAGAATTGACAGAACTTATATTGAAATTATGGTTTTTATATTTGCCATAGACATTAAAATGGTAAAAATGTTGTGCTTAAATGCTTAGAATTTGGAATTATATTAGCATTATTAGCAGTGCCAATCTTTAAATTAATCATAAAAATCGGAAAGTTACCTGTATTTTTCGACTTTTGAAAGAAAAATTTTCTAATGATTTTTTCATATCTTTAAATGTCAGTTTTGACGGACTTGTAAAGATGCATTTACCCTAGAAAAATTTGTTAAATTTAAAACTAATTCTACTTTTTGCAGCTGTTTGCGAGAAATGCGGTGCAATCGGCGTAAAGCACGCATTTTACACCCGTGAGCGGCGCTTTTGCAGCATGGCTTGCGCTCGTGGTTACAGCGGTTTGATCCCTGAGCCACTTCCACTATCTCAGCAACAAACCACTCCTGAAACCCATCATTTCGCAAAACATCGTTTCACGATGAAAACCGAAGACGATTTTTCCAACACTGTAACTGATCAAGACTTTCCTCAATTACCTCCAGCCCCAATTCTGCCACCGATCGACGAAACCGTCCCTTTGATTCGTCGCAAATCGTCCGAATTGGCAAATTCGCATGATTGGGACTCGCAATTAAACGATCAGTATTTCATCGCAGCGCCCGTCACTTGTTTCAAACATGCCCCTATGGCCGATATTTGGGAGAATATTATGGTCGGTATGAAAGTGGAAGTCGAAAATACTGACTGTGATAATGTTTCGGATACATTTCCCGATTCGTTTTGGGTAGCTACAGTTTTAAAAATTGTCGGTTATAAAGCACTTTTACGTTATGAAGGTTTCGGGTCGAATGATTCGAAAGATTTTTGGGTTTCGTTATGTTCGAATCAAGTTCATTCAGTTGGATGGTGTGCTACAAGAGGTAAACCTTTAATACCACCGAAAACAATCGAAGATAAATATAGCGATTGGAAGGATTTTTTGAGTAAGAGATTGACAGGGGCACGCACGTTACCTTCCAATTTTAGCAATAAAGCAAGTGATAGTCTTAAATCTAGATTCCAGTGCGGCCTTAATTTGGAAGTGGTTGATAAAAATCGAATTTCGCAAGTTAAAGTTGCCATTGTACACAAAATTGTAGGAAAGAGATTGAATGTGAAGTATTTTGACTTGCCAGCTGATGATGCTGGCTTCTGGTGCCACGAAGATTCACCTTTATTGCATCCAGTTGGCTGGGCCAAAAAGGTAAACTTTTTGAATGTTTTTTCAGTGTAATTCGAGTTGTGAATTGACATGTGTCAATGAGGATAGAATATGAAGATGATTCAAAAAGTTGTAATTTTAAAAGTCCAACTTTATATTATATTATAATAATTTTTGTCAACACAGAAGATTGGAAAATTGAAAGTTAGGAAAAATCAATTTGAATTGTTTAGATCATTAAGAGTGATTTATATTATTTATAATTCTCCTAGAGTCTAGAGATTTCTGAATACTTCAGGTTTTTCAGACTCCAACATCTGGAGATTTGCGATTTTTTCAGATTGGATGACTTGTCTAAGAGTTTTAATTTTTTTGACTCTCCACATTCTGAGATATCTTAGATTTTTCTGAATCTTAATTTTTTTAGATACTTGAGGTTTTAGATTTTTCAGTATTTTTTGATTCTCGAGTATTCATATTCTTTTATTCATTTTTAGATCATTCAGATTGGATTATTTATAACTATCTTTCCATAATTTGCAAAATTTTTAACATTTTAGATTTTTTTACGTTATTAAGGTTGTCTTTATCAGATTATAAAATTCCCAAGTCCTTCGGGATGTTTTAACATTTTCCAATCTTTAATTTTTTCAGACTCAGAATTATTGAAATTCCTAAGTGTTTTGGATTACATATCTAAACTTTTCAAAATTTCTAGATTCCTCAGAAATTGAAGATCCTTCTAGTTTTCAGATCTTTCACATTCTTTAAGCTTTCTAGATTCTTTTGATTTTTCGAATTGCGCAGACTTTTTGAATGTTTTAGACTTTCCTGATTCCTTAAGTTTTGTAAAAGTTTGTAATGTTCTATACTAATTTCTAATTATTCTAATTATTCAAATTCTTAGATTTTTCAGATTTCAAGGATTCTTTAGATTTCTTGAATGCTAAGCATCACCAAATACTCATTATTTTTGAAAATGTTCAGATTTTTAGATTCTAATTCCTTAGGTTCTTCTTCCTCCAAATTATCTAATTGATTTGTAATTCTCAAATTTTATAGATTCCTTCTTGTTAGATAATTCATATTTTCTAATTTTTTTCAAATTTTTATCGATATTTATGAACACTGTTCTCAAATTAACAGATTTTGCGAATTCTTACAAGCTTTAACCTCATTGTTGTAAATGTACGAATTTTTTAATTTTTTCCAGGTGGGTCATTACTTGGTAGCACCAGTAAACTACTTAGAACGAGTCAATCACAACATTTTCGACGAAGACGACGCAACCGATGAACTCTTCACCCCTTTCCAAGTCGGATCAAAAGATCCGTTAACAACTGGCGGTTTTACAATCGGCATGAAATTGGAAGCAATCGATCCTTTAAATTTATCCTCAATATGTGTAGCGACAGTAATGAACGTTTTACGCCACGGTTATATAATGATCCGAATAGACACTTACGAATCGGATATGACTGGCGCCGATTGGTTTTGTTACCATGTCAAATCACCATGCATTTTCCCCGTCGGTTTTTGTGAAAAATACGACATACCTTTAACACCACCCAAAGGTTACGACCCGGAAACTTTCAATTGGAAAACTTATTTATCTGAAACGAATAATATAGCAGCATGTCCAGAATTATTTAGTTCGTTTATACCCATGCATGGGTTTGTGCCTGGGATGAAAATCGAAGCAGCTGATTTGATGGATCCGCGTTTGGTTTGTGTCGCGACTATAGCAAAAGTTGCTGGAAGATTATTAAAAGTGCATTTTGATGGATGGGAAGAAGAGTATGATCAATGGTTGGATTGTGAAAGTCCAGACATTTATCCAGTTGGATGGTGTCAAAGTGTGGGACATAAATTAGAAGGACCGCCTGTTATGCCAAAAAATACAACTCCTATTGTAAAATTAGCCAAAGGAATGAAGAAAAGAGGACGGAAGAAGAAGATTAAAGAAGTTGTGCAAAAACAATCTCCGACTACGACGAAAATAATCAAAGCGGAAGAACAAGAACAGATTGTTACGAATAAAGAAGAAATGGAGGTTGTTGATGACAATCAAGGTCCAGAAGCTGGTCAAGAACCTGCTGGGCCTGACCAGAACTTGCCAGTTTCGTCTGATGCCAATCCACCGCCAGAACGCAAAGCGACATCTTATATTAATGTAAAACTTAATTCATTTCAAAAATTAACACTGTAATGGTTTATTTTGCAGACTACAAATAACACAAGTACAAAATTAATACCTCGTTTAATTGATAGCTCAGGAGGAAACTGCGAAACGGGCGAATTGTGTCCTGAAGAATGGAATATATTTGATGTGGCGCAATTTTTAAGAGTTAATGATTGCGCCAATTATTGTGATTCGTTCAGTAAACAGGTAATTCGAATTGGACTTTTTCAATTTTGATTATATTAAATTACTGAATTAAGGATTCTTAAATCACTGAATCCGTCTTTTTGGTTACAGACTGCGGTTGACTATTTGCTAGGTTAACAATTTTCTTAGTTTTCACGAACTTTGCATATTTCTAAAATTCAACTTAATTACCTATTTATATTTTTAGAAATTTTGATAATTTAAACTTTCTAATTTCTCAGTTTTTTTAAATTTCGTTAAATTTTTTGGATTCTTCAAAATTTCAGATTGTTAAAATTTTCTAGATTTTTTTGACATTTGAAAATTTTAAGAATTTGTAGGTTTCTAATTTTGGCGCGTTTAGATTTACAATCGTCAACATCCTCTTATTCTTTATCTTCGCTTCTTTAGACTTTTTAGATCTTTGAGATTTTATTTAATTTTTAAAAGCCCCAAATTGCTTGATTACCAGATTCTTATTTGAATGCTTTGAGTCTCCAACTACTTGAGATTTTTCAACATTAAGCATTTTCTTAGATTTTTGGATTATTTATCTTTCGTATTTTTTTTTTTCATTTCCTTAGATTTTCCTCTTCCAGATTTCCCTAGTTTATTTTCTAGATTCTACAAATTTTCTAGATTTTTAAAATTTTATAAATCCCTCAAATTTTGTAAGTTCTTACATTTCTCCAGATTTCTTTGCTTTTCTAGATTATTTAAAAAGCAAAACATTTGATTAAAAATCAGGCATTTTATTTGCAAAAATGAGTTTGAAGTGGTTGAAATGTCTTGAAATGAAAATAAAGAAAAACACTTTTTTACAGAATAACGTGAAATATTGTCTCAGCTAAACGCATGCAATTCTGTTTACTTTTTTTCAAGAGTTACAATTGAAATGCTTATTGAGAAAGATTTTTTTTTTGTTGTTGCAGAAAGTGGATGGTAAAACCCTGATGAATCTCAGTAAAGAAGATATTCTTGAATATACCGGAGGTAAAGTCGGACCATCGTTAAAAATCTTTGATCTCATCCAACAATTAAAAATGAAAGTAAATCCAGCCCAAATTCGCCACATGAAAGCAAATATCAAAAAGTTCTTATAGTGCCTAATTCTGTGTAAATAGCTATAAGTCGTAAATAATTTTATATTAATGGTATATTTATCAATTAGTTTATAATTTTTAAATAGTCTATTCAATAATTTTTTGAAGCAAAATTTATTTATATACTTTTTATAAATATTTTTAGGCAGCATTCAGCTTTTTCATCACTATTTTTTTATGTTAATTAATTTTCGAATGCATTATTTATTTTTTTTTCCTGTATAGTACTTATTAATAAGTACAGATTTAGAGCAAAAATATTGTTATGTGAATCAATCCCATTGATATAGGTAAAAATTTGAAATATAAAATGGCAAAAATTGATTAGTTTTTCATTTTTAAACCTCAACAACTTAAAATATTTACTAAATTCCAATTTGATTTACACTTAATATTTAATCGCTACAATAAACGAAAAATGTATTGCGAAATACTGAAAGCATTGAGCAAATTTCAGAGATTTGAATGAAAAGTTCTGAAAAAAGTGTTTATGAATACTTATTAAATCAATGAATGAATTGCGAAACTGATAAGCCGGCCAATGAATAATATGACAATGAGTATTAATAGAAATAATGAATTTGATTAAAATATTTTTTTAATGAAATTTGAGTATTTGTAGAATTTTGGAGGGAAGGCAAGTCGCGGTTGGCGGGAAGGACGTAACGTAGAAACGCTGTGGTCTATACTCTATGGGCGGGGCTTCGCCGCCAGCTGGCAGACGAACATCAGCTCCAAACTCCGATTACTCCGCGCCGTAAATAGTACCACAATGTAATTACAATTTTCTTTATTAAAACAAAATTTTTATTGAACTTTTCCATCTATTTCTTAGTAATTATAATGTATTGATTGTCTTGATTGTGACAAACAGTTTGAATTGAAAGGTTGAGAGTATTGGTTTATGCGTATGAATAAAGCATTGGCGTCAACCAGGCCTCAGCTGTTTCCCGCCAAACGCCGCTACCAGAAAACCGCTGTGAGGCGTAGCGTATGTTTGTCATCCCGCGCTGCAGCAGCGTCTTAGTGAGTGAATTAAATAATTTTTTTCGAAAAAATCCGCAAGTGATTATCTAAAAAAAGTACTTTAAGAAGATTATGTCTATTTATGTAGACGACGATCGAGTAGTGTACGAAACCGAGAAGAAAGAGATTATAACGGCGGCAGCGGCGGCGGCCAATACGTCCAGGTGAGTTGGTAGTAATAGTAGTTTTGGCGCGGCGGCGTTTTCATCGACATATGATTTTGACATTTCTGTACTTTTTGACTTTGAGTATTATCAAACGTTAACTTAAGTTGGATGCAACGCCATTTTGTTGTGGCGTCGCTGAGCGTGTGTACCCATCTTAGTTATTTTTATAGATAGAATTCGAACATATGATTGCGTGATCGGAACCAACAGCTGACGAATTCGAGATAATTACACCGACGTGATTCACTAGACACGTGGGTTGATGCAAATCTACCACGCCCGACACATTTTGAGAAATTTTTAGAACTGCAGAATTTTATGCATTTCACGTTTCGTTCATTTATTGTTTGACTAGCAACTGCGATTTGAACTGCCAAATTTATGAGAAGTTCTCAAAATTTTTTTGAAATGAAATTCAGTACCACGTGGATTAAATTTTTGCAAATACGTTAAGGTTCATTAGCCGATGCTATAAAAACAATTTTATGAATTTCTATCAAGTTTTGAGAAAATGCCAACGAAAAAAATTTATTTTTATCAATGACGTAACTCGTAGTGAAATTTATGCATTCATTTTGCATATAGACTATTTGCAAATTGGAAATTTAGCATACTGGAACCGGTTTAGTCTCCTTGTTAGTTTTATTTATAGCTAGATGAAATAAATGGCAACGACACTAATGTAAATTTTCTATAACCATTAGAAAAATTTCAAGTTCAAACTTGCACCACTTCAGGTAGTTTTGTAAAATTCAAAGAACTTCTCAAGCTGCAACTTAATATTTGTTAGCAAGGGTCGTGCAAAGCTAACAAATCTTTTGTCGCATTTTCAGGCTATAAATTTCTTTTACCTGGTCCGGTTTGTATTATGAGAAAGTTGTTAGGTATTATTATTTGGAGCACATGGAAAGAGAGAAAGAAAAGAGAAACAGGCCAGGTGGAAGGAAGATAATTCGATTTTGTGTTTCTTTCTTATACTTGGTATGGTAATTAGGTAAGGTGGAATAGAAGAAAAAGGGGAGATTCGTTGTGTAGACATACAACCAGGTGCGATGTTATCGCACTAAGGAAACGGAAGGCAGTTTACAAAAGGGGCTTTGCTCTAACAATAGTTGCTATTATGCAATCTTTGGTAAACAGTCTGATAAAAATTGTCGAGTCATAAGCAATAATTTAATCAATTTTCATCTTTATTATTTTGAAAAAAAAATTATCAATAAACTCAGCTGTTTGTCAATTTTGAACTCGAACTATTATGTAACGAAATGGTTTTTTTCTTGACTACTTTTTAATGTTAAGATGATTGACAGGTAAATTAGGGACAAGGTACCATGCTGAACCAACTATTTCTATAGCAACCTACGTTTTTGATACAGGTTTCAACGCCCAATTTTATCGTCACGTAACATACGATAAGGCTTATCTTTTCGTCATTGAAAAAATTTGAAAAGGGAAAAATTGTATGTCCTGCTTTATCTGCAAAACTGTACACTAGAAAACATTTTCCATAAGCCATTTTCATTGCATTTTATCAACATTTTTGAAAAATTTAAAAATTATTCACAATTTGATAATAATTTTTAGCTGGAAAAATTATGAATTCAGAATTTACTCTAGACAACTGCCAAATTTGAAAAGTAATTTTTAGCGCCAGTTTTGAATTCCACTTTAATCTAATTGTTATGACGTTTTATGGCAACTTAATTTAAATGAGTGACTTTTTCCCTATTCCAAATTTTCCTTCAAACAATGCAACATTTGTCGAGTTAGTTGTGTGACTAATAAGTTGTAAAATTTCGGAAGTGTGTTATAATTACAATCATGTGTTGATGAGTAATCAGCTGTAAATGTTCTAGGGTGTAAACGTATAATACGTCGCCAGGAATTCAATTGAAACTGGTAAATAGAAAGGCATATGCAGATGTTTGGAATTCTTGGTCGGTTATTAAGCGCATATTAATAAGGATCCTTGGTACGTAATTACATCCAGACGAGTAAAAATTTAACATCTACATTCTTCCTCAATTGAGAGTAAAAAACAATAAAAGAAGTTTTCCATCAATTCCATTGTTATTGCGGACGTAATACGTTTTGCAAGGCCGTCGAAGGTGATTTCCACACCGCAACAATTATTTATTTATTTTTATACTGTGTACTTCAAAAGAATGCGACTGATTCATCGGTCGGATAAATCGGTTGTTTATTATTATGGAATAGATTTACACGTACCGTGTTGAATAATTCGGATGCAATAATAATTTTTTTTTCATATATTATTTGCAACGTAATTATCGGTTGACCACGGCTTCGTAATTGTATGTTGTTACATAATATTTGAAAGTTTAATAACAAGTTTTTTCATAGGAAATGCTATTACATATTTTTTTTCTTATCTTTACTCCCTGACCAACTAACCAGACGGTTTGAAATTGATGATAACGCTTTTCGGATCGATACCACCAACCCGTCGTACTACGCAGTAACGAGACACAATGGGCATGTCCTAGTTAAATAGAGCACTGAACAGAGTGGGTTTATCGAGTGGGCGACTTTATAAAGGGGGTCACAGGGACATAATTTTCGCACCTGATGTCCTAAATTTGATCACGGCCGAGTTTTAATTTTTCTCAGAAGAAAAAAAAAAGAGTTAATTCTTTGGCATCAGACCTTGAGCTAAATTTAGACGACGCGTCGCTCTGTAATATGATCGAGTTGGCGTTGGCGGAGCGACGCCCGTACGACGGCCGACTATGTTTCGACGGTTATTTGTACGACTTCAGTCTAGACTGAATAAGGGCGTCGATAGTTGCAAATCCATAAATATGATTGATTTCTGATCAATTATAATTATGTAAGTGCGCTTCATTCATTTTATTGATCGAAAATTTTATTTATTCCGTGTTTGGAAAATTCTATGGTGGATGCGCTGGATTGTGCGTGCTTGTTTTTTAACCCAGAAAAATTTCTATAGTAGTAAAGGAAGTTGTAATAATAGTTAGTTTATTTATTAATGTAAGAAGGACGTCGTTTAGAAGTTCCAATTTGGAACCCTTTTGAAAATTTAATGCGCGAACTAGGCCAGCTGTGTATAAAGATTTAGAAAGGGAGAGTTTAGGGAAAATGGAATCTATTTATTATTAAAAATGTTATATTTTCAATCAATTAATTATCGGATTTGTTTGCAGTCGAATAAACAAAGGCGGTGAACCACCCACGGCGACAATGGAAGTTGAAAAGAGAATTCGAAGAGAAATTGCTAACAGCAACGAAAGGCGAAGGATGCAGAGCATAAATAATGGGTTCCAATCACTAAGATCCCTTTTACCACATCATGAAGGAGAAAAATTAAGCAAGGTAAGAGTTTGTTGTTAAAAAAATATAAAACATGCAATGTTATTGTAATCGGTGGGAATGTAATAGTTCTAATCTGATCAATTTCGTTCGTTGCGCATCAGCTGATGAGAAAGTGTAAAAATAGCCGATCGGATGATTGTATATACTGTGGGTATATTTCACGGTCGTCATCGTCTAGACTAGAGGTTATTTTCGGATTATACCATAAACTCATTAAATAATATATAAATTTATCAATTTTTGTAATAACTTGCGTGTACAAAATGGTCAATGGCTTCTTTACTATACTACGTAACAACTTCTTCTGTTATATAGTTAGAGTATTATATAGTGAAGGTCACTGCCCAGAAAACATCAACTTCAATATAAACAAGTTTAAAGAGCCGACGAATTCACAAAGCACGGCCACCAGCTGATTGTTGGATGATGTTGTTTCGTTTCACGGAGTTTGATCATCGTTTTTAAATGTCTGTACTTCTACATATAGACATTTAAATAATATTGAACACAGAAGAAAGAAAAAAATTAGTTTTTGTTGTATTGGTATTCGGGGCGTAGCTCGTTATTCTTAGTGTTTTGCGGTCGCCAGACTAACAGAAACTAGGTCAGGGTATTTTAATCCAACAGTCTGGCTGCTTGGTTTCTAGTTAAAAGTCAGCTTTAGGCTTTTATTATTCGTTGCGTGATGGTTAGGAAATATTCATGTAAACATAGCATCGATTGCAAGACTTTGAGTCAAAATTTTATGATGTTTTGATTGATTTAAGCGTCCGCTATAAAAACTCTAGGAATATTTTCTCCAATTTTTGTTGGATTTCGATTTGTTTGTCTTATTGTCGGATTACAATATACTGGGTGAGCCATTGATAACGATACTTTGAAAGGTGACAGCCTAGTTCAAAAACTGTGGTTTCTTATTGATCCACAGAATGTTGAATTTGAATTTCTTTCTTCAATAAAAATGATTCATTGATTTTTCAAAAATTGGTAGTTTCGTTTTTTTTTTCTTTTTTCTTAATCAGAAAATCAAGAGTTTCGCACTCCAAACTTTCTATAGCATAGAGGGCGTTAGTAACATCAACTTAGCTGCGCTAAAAATTCAGTTATTTTTTGTTCTTTTGATTATAACATTTGTTGACTGTGCTAAGTGCTATCATACTATGTATAATTTTAAGTAAAAAAAAGTATCAATTTGAAAAATAAGATCACAGTAGGCGTGGATATCAGAAATCACTGGAATTGATAATGCTAATTCTAATTTGTTGTCTAAAGCTCTAGCAATGCTCTCCTAATCTTATTTTTTTTTTTTTATATATAAAACTTACATTCCCAAAATTTTAACTTAATTTACTCAGTACTTTTCGAGATTTTGAAAAAAAAAAACCAACGCTTTATACATTCGAAAAGTGCAACTTCCGAATAGTGTGTTATGTTAAATCGTATTTTTTAAGGTTGCTGGTGAGCTACGTACCATTATTGATGACTCACCTTGTATTTTGTGTCTTTTTTTGTCGATTTTACACTTTTCCATCAAAATAATTTGATGAAAATATTACTTATTATATGGGTTATTTTTGAATATACATTTTTTTTTATCAAAAAAGCGATTTTTTTTCTATGAAAATATTCAAAATTTTATGTTTAAATATCGATTTTTGATTTATTTTGTTGAATATTTTCTGTTATTCTTTGTCGAGACATTTTTTGTAAAAATATCGATTTTTTATTGAAGTATTACAATTTTGTTTTCGTTTTAAGACCTTTCATTTTTTGGGAAGAAAAAATTGGCAAGTCTAGTCTAGTCTAGTCTTTCCCTCTTGAATGGACGTCCATGGCTGTATAATTCAATTGAAGTTAACAATAAATAATACAACGACCGTGGTCAGCATGCAATTGCGTACTTATCGTGAATGAGTGCCAACCTTGGATAAAATTAGTCATTTAATTGATTTGTTATTATATTGTAAAAAGTTGAGTACTGATAGTTAGATATCTTTTTTGTCTTTTATAATGTCAGATCGTTTGTTTATGCGCGACTGAGTACGATAATACGACCGGTACGAGTCTGCGATAGGTGCGTACGATGTACATTACGGTAGGTCGAGTATGAATGAACTCCATTTGGGTTAAATCTAGACGACCACAGTGGATAGAGAACGGTTATGATGAAGATTGCCACTTGGAATATTTTAGACACACTGTTGGTAGCCATTCAGAAGCTGTCAAATTCACTATTTCACAGTACCAATTCTCAGAATCAAAAAATTTCTAAATTCTTTATTGTTGCATTAATCCACCCTACATGAAAAGGCTGCAGACGTGGTCTAACTGTATTCGAAGACATAAATGGAGACGGATGCATGGAAGCTGGCGCTCTACTTCTATGAGTCATAGTATGAACGTAGACAGCCTTCACTAGGCCTCTCTACAATATCCAGACATTGCCTTGTTTAGGTCGACCGCCTACCACATTCACTCTTTAAAAAAAATGAATAAATACAACTTGCTTCGATTTTTCTAAACAACAAAACACATAATTATTGAACCTTCCATATGATCTGTTTTACCTTGGACATTATTATTTTCAATAATAACAGTTTTTTTCCTATGGATTATCGAACCGATGACAAACAACAACGCAAATAAAAAAAATGCGTTGTTTTATCTTTTCGACTGCTTCTTATTTATCTCGTTTCCCGCCAAAAGCAAGGTCGTTTTGTGTTGGGTTTTCTGAATGACCTTTGTTTTTTTTTTTTTTAATTCTTATCCGGTTGACACTATTATTTCTATTAATTTTTGAAAATAAAAGGATGCTTACAGGTGAATTAGTAAAGTAAGTTTTATGAATTCTTTCTTCATTAAAGAGAAGTTGTTTCGTTCAACGAGGCGAGACCTTCACGGTCTGGTCGTTTTTTCTCGAAGAGGAAGAGAATATGGCGGAAGGTGGAGAAGAGGAGGGAATGCAATGACTTTCGCACGCACAACGTAAAACTATCAAGGTTTTAAAAGAATAAAAGAGTTCAATAAACTTAATTTTTTTAATTTATAGTCATTCATAGTCGCTGCTTTTTTCTTCAGTTTTGGTAATCTACTAAATTAGGAGTTGTATGCGCGCTTAAGTTTGCGCAATGCAGCTGATATTGACTGTCTACGATGCATTTATGTATGCAGTAGTACGCTGCATTTTACGCTACACCCAAAAGAGAGAGAGAGAGATCAAATGATAGTTGTGTCTGTTGTCGATGTTACTGGCTGGCTTTGCTTGTGACGTCATCTCCGGACTACTCAAAGCCCGCCAAATCAGTAACAAGAAGCAAAAGGGGATTATTGGAAAAAAAGATTATTAAATAACGAGGTTGTAAAAATAATGGATCGATTTTCTACGATCCCTCGATTAATATTAATCAAGTAAAAGTTGTAATTGATTTTTTTCAACACGTGAAATAATATATTTTATTGTTTGGATTTTCGGGTGTGGCTGTTGAGAAAATGCGGCTCCATAGAGTCTGATATTCCCGCCACGTTTCGTTGCTATAGTAACCCACCCTTGGAAAACCACCCTCGCCAACTCGACTGACAAGAGGGTGGTAGTTTTCGTGATATATAGCGTACAAACATATGTGTACGTATTTTATTAATTAGGAATCTTAATCTGAAATTGATAGTAGAAAATTATATATTATTGATAGAAGATTGTAAAATTTAAATGTAGCTTAGTATGGTAGTAAGTGTTGGAAAAGTGTACGGGTGGTGGTGGTAATTCTCGTGACCCAGACGTTTAGCAAAATTGTCGATGAGAGTTTAGGACAGCAGGCAAGCAGCCAGGCCGCCATATGACCTTTAACGCCACCCTGTCCGGATCGATAGAGGCAGTCGGCGGGGCGGCGTCCAAGGACGATCGCACTTTGCGTCGCCACGATTCCAAATTCACCCCTCTAGAGACGTTCAAGGGCAACCAATCATTCCCCTCTTTTATCAACTTTATATGTTTATTGTGTCAATGCATTATCGATTTGACGATAACAGCTACCCCAAATTTTTTATCAAAGTTACATTACATAATTTTGTTGATTAAACTTGCATCCTACATGACCCAATGCACTTTGACCTTTTCCCAGTTGCCTTGTTCCAACAGTTTAATCCAGAATTTCATTTGTCAATAATTTCAGATCCATTGAGGAGTGTTATTTTTTTTTCCAAGAATGTTCTCATTATAATTGAGTTTTTGGAAAAAACTTCAAACCACACAGTGCGCGATATTTTTTCTATTATTATTAAATTCTATAATTATGTGTTTGTCGTTTTAGTTGAACCAAATACCGATCGATCGCCAGGCTGTTTTAGCGTGACCAGCCCTGAACCCGCCGCCACCGACAGCAGCAATCTTTGCTATTTCCTATTTCATTTTTTCTTCCTACCTTTTCCGGGTATGTCTGAACGCATTTAAGAAAAAAAAATATCCGACTTTCACCATTCAATATACGCCAACGCATTTGATCCAATCGCCTACGATTTAGTTTTTTCTTCTCTTACAAATCCCACACTATATGATTTGCGGATTAAATCGCCCACTACTGTGTTGGTCGTTGAAATCGTTGCGCGCCATCATCAACAACATTCTTAGGATGCGCTTGGTATTTCCTTCGGCCAAGGTTACGACATCGGATGCGTCGGGCCAGTTGCCATAGCAACCGGACAGCATTCCTCTACATCTTACAATCTCGCTTGTACTCGCTTTAAATGCCCAAGAAATAATTACGTCATCGTTGGACTGCCAAATGGTCAATCAAATTTCATTAAAGAAAAAATTGAAATTTCCTGCCTTGTCACATCTGACAGTCGTTAGAAAGTGTCAGTTTGAGAATCTTAATTTCTAACCTTACTTTATAGAAATGTCAGTTTTGACAGATAAAGATATAATTTTTGTTCAAATGATTTCCAATGTGAGTGTTTTTTTTTTTTTATTTGCAGTTTTAATTTTATAATTATCTGTATGTTTGTCCATTGGCTATAGCCGGATGTTTGCCAGTCCATGTTGACTTTTATCTCTTGCAAATCGTTAAGTGTTACAACATTCTCTTGTCACACGTTGTACGTCGATTACGTCACAAATTCTTAACATTCCATTCTCTGGACAGAAGAAGTAAAACGTTTCGCGCGTTCCGTTCTTCAACAACTCAAAACCCACCTGTATGTATTTAAAAAAAACTTTCAAGTTCCTCTCTTCGTTTTGAATTTACGCGCCTGTCGTCCTTGATTCTTTAAGTGCTATTGACCTATTCATAGCTGATAGAAATGCCAGAGTTGTTTTTTTTTTTTTTTAATTACTAAATACCGCGTCGTTGTATTATTTTAAAGAATGCCATTCACCTGTTTTCGATTATCTAATCTTTAATATATTTTTTTATTGGCAAGATAACAACAGTTTTGTAATACGTCGTAACCTAAATCGATTGAAAAATGTTGTAATTGTTGATAATAGAATTTTCAGTGTAATTGGTATGGGATTTATGTGGTGGTGGCGATTTTGCGGATTATAATCAGCTGTTTACTGCAATTACGCGACCGTGTCATCTAAAAATAAACGGCGATAGCTCCGTGGAGCAAACAAGCGGAACAATTAAGTCATGTAAACAGCAAACAGCTGATCTTATGTTTGGAAGCTTTCCCAAAAATTTTAACTTTGAGTTTTTGTGAAAAAATTGTTTACAAACAAATAATATTAGTATGTTGAGTACGTGATTATCTGTGCCTGGTACGACAAGATGGGGGCTCTATTAATATCACTTGAAGTGTTAGACACATCCTCCTAAAGGTACAAAGAGATTCATTGTAATCAAAGGAAACGAGAGACTCCTAGTTGTATTAACTCTAACGAGTTTCTTCCCCTTGCATATATTTTGCATTTCAATATATTGGGCTCTGATAGAGAACATGTTTGTTAGAAAACTAATTCGAAAAATGTCCTTGTTTGTCAAAATTGAAATTTCTAAATTAATTCCAAGAATACCAACGACCTGAATTTTTATCGTATGAAGTCAGATTGGAATCAGCTGTTTTGTTATAAAATTTAACAAAATTGATTTTTTTTTTTAAATTGAAATTGATGTAGAGGACGTCCTCTTTTGGTACGAATTGGAATTAAGGGTCGGCGCCACGCCCAGCTGATGTCGCAGTGACGTCACGACGCGCCGGGACGTTCGATATACAAGCCCGCACTGTTGACGTCACGAGGTTAACGTTCTACTTTGGACAGGATATTTCCTTCCCATAGGAAATTCCTCTCCTCTTGCTTCTCCACGTCTATATCATTTGTTTTCTTCTCTCCCTCACCAAGAAGAAAAGTACTCTTGATGCTTTTGTTACGGCCAATGGAATTTATCGGTTTGCATAAATTTTCGACGCTTTTAACAATTATCTTGAAAATGGTTTTTACGACTTGAGATACAGTTAAGTTTAGAGAAATTTGAAGTAAAAAGTTTGATTTTTTTTTGTGTGAAAGTTAAAATTAATTGGAATGTATAAATATGAATTTATCTATCTATTTATGCATCATAAGCACGTTCTTAAGAGTTCAACTTAATTCATTCAACTTTAGTCTTTTACTTGGAACAATATGGTAATTGTTTGAATTTTTCATTGGCGGGAAATGAAGCATGAGTGAAATTTATAATAAGTTTGGGGATTTTTTGATGTTTGAAAAGTTTAATCAATTTTAAAACTGTTTTATAATAATTTTTCGAAAATGATGCATTTTTATTTCAATTTAACTTTTCAATGAAATTTTGTCGGTATGATGACCATTGCCTAACATCCTGTATAATTTCAATAGAATGTAAATAATTCCAGATTATGAATGAAAAACTGTCTATTTTTTTATCGAAGTACAATTACTATTAAAGACTTTTTATCATAAGGTCTATTGTGATAATGAATGAATGAATGAATATAATCCAAAAACCGCTTGATGCTTCTAAAAATAAACATCAATTAAGAAATGACTTTTTCCATATAAATGGATGACGCATGTTTAAACAATGCCAACTGAAATTTTCAATTAACACAATTTTTTCCGCATACGGATATGCTTAGTAGGCGTCGTTTTCTCAAACAGAGGCTGCTTGATTTTATGCATAGGTAAGTGCCTTTTAAACGCCTCCGCCACGTCTCTCCTACCGACCGGATGCATCAGGGTCTTTCACCTGTATTACAGTTCTACCAGCTGCTAGATAGCTAACTAGCTAAAACATGAAAATAATATATAAAAATAACACAATTGATTATAGAAAATCAATCAATAAGTGAGAAAAATTATTAATAAAGACAGTATCGAGAAAATGGCGGGAAACACTATAATAGCATAGCCGTGACCTTGAAAACTGCATTCCACAAACTGTACAGCATACCACGATCTCTAAGAAAAATAGAAAAAATATGCAATTATCTAGTGTGCCACGTCGAACATTTTATTAAACAGCTGACGCATAGGAAAATAATAGGCCGCCTTTGACTGGCGCCATTCGCGGCCAAGGTTAAGCGTATTAGCCGCGTGATAATATGAAAATGCTTAAAATAGATTTTTTGCATTGGATTATTGACAAAAAAAAAAAACGAAAAAAAGAAAGACATCATAGTGTACTTTGAAACGGAAGTTACATTCTTTTTTTTTATGTATTCAGTTGTTGCCCATTGACAACTTGATCCACGTTGAATTGGTATCGTATTTCAAAGTACATTCGACGGATAAAATAATTCAGCCGACGACGACGAGAATTATAGTTTTCACATTCCGACACCGCGTTTGATGGCAGCACGGTCCGTTGTACATGAGTACGCTTGTGTCTATTTTTAGAACAGACTTACCTTACCACTTTTTTTGCCTACCTGTGTGCAGATTGCGATGTTAATAATCGACTGCAAACTTGATCAAGTAATATAAAGATAGTAATTTGCGGTAAAACATTTGTTGATGACATTGGGGTACTGTTATGAAACAAACTTAGCGCAATAATAAACATTATTAACGATTTTTTTTTCTTAGAAAAAAAATTTAGAAATGAATGAGACTGTTCTATGAAATCTTAACAATGCAATTTTGTTTTGAAAAGAGCAGCTGTTTTTATATTTTGTTCCGACATCTGTTCATTTCGAAGGGAAGTTTTTGTCGTTTTCCGATTCAGCATTCAATAAATCTGATTTACATTTTGTTTGTCTGGTAAATGTGAATTTTTGAATTTATTTTCTTGACTAAAAATTAATTAATATATTTTTGGATATAATTTATGAGTGTCTAATTGGACTAAAGTTAAAGGTATTGTTCGTTTAAGAAGCAACTAGTGCCGGTCCGTCGCTCATATGTCCGTTACATCGTGAAGTAGCTTTACCTTGAAAATGTCAAAGACATTAGAACGAGAATTGCGTTGTTGATGGAGTGTGGGGGCCACATGATGGGGGCATATTTTGGTGATTTTTTTTTTTATAGGAACGAATTCCGAAAAAGTTGACATATTTTTTTATTTTTTAGAATAATATAATTTATCAAATTAATCAGTGATTTTGTTTATTGTTTCAGGCGGCGATTCTGCAGCAGACCGCCGAATACATCTATTCCTTAGAACAAGAAAAGACGCGCCTATTATCGCAGAACTGCCAATTGAAGCGACTTGTAAGTCAGCACGAGAGTGCAAATGCGGGTGTTGGCGAATTGCCACCAAAAAAACGCAAAGCTGAAATAATGTTATCGAATGATTCATCAGACGAAGGCCTAGGTTCTGTATCTCCTGAACCAGTGAATATAATAAATGTTGTATCATCGAACGAATCACCTGCTGAATTACGAAGACAGTTAGATCGAGAGCGTGGTTTGCGTTTGTTATTAGAAGAGCAAGTGCGTCAATTTGAAAGTCAGATTTATCATCAACAGCAACAACAGCAAACGCAAATTTATCAAGTTGAAGGTACAGAAGAGTTAGCACTTCAATTAGTGAGTGCTGAATGTCTACCACCAGTTGGACATACTCAAACTGTGGTCTGTTCGCCGCAAAATTCGCGAAGTCCAAGTCCAGAGCCGCAAGAACAACGTTTACCATCTGTACTTGAAGCAGCAATTAAAGCCGAACCGAAAGTGGAAGTCGAGCGTCTTCCATCACCGAATCCTGGACATGAAGAAGCAACACCGACTCGATTATATTCATCAAATACATCTCGTCAAAATTTGGAAACTATAGTTGAAGCGATTCGACATTTGGAAGGTGATCATTTATTCGGCGATGAACCCTTAACCCAAGAAGTACCATTAGCGTTGACAAAAAATGAAAGAATGAAATTTAGCGCAACGATGGTACAACAAAGTCAACAGACTCGACCGGGAGTTATAGTAGTCAAGCAGGCCTCGTGATCCCGCATTATTCATTTCGCACGTTCGTATTCCTGTAACGTGCCAATAATCCCGGAAGGGAAGTCGGGATCTGTCCCCACCAGCAAAAGCAAACAGTGTTAGGTCGGCCTGCCGCCGCTGAAAAGCCGACGGCGTGTTCCTATTTATCTTCGTCGATTATACAAGTAGATCAAAAAAAAAATTTTCGAGCGTGGAATAGACGGCGGCAGGCCTATATTATGATTTTTTTTTGATTTCAGATTTTTTTTTTGTTACTTAAAAAAAGAAAAATGTTTTATTTGAAGCGCCAAAAATATTTATCGTATTAAAAAAATAATTAGAAATTGTAGTGAAATTGTGTTCCTTTTGTAAATATATTTTACTTTTAGGGCGAATGCCGGTAGGTAAGTATAGTTGTAGCACTAATGAAAAAGTTTTCATTTCGTTGATTTTTTTTTTATATTATTTTCTCTTTGTTTTTATCAAATGTAAATAACTTAAAACTGAAAAATTAGTATACGTATAATGAAGTTTCAGAATACTAATGATTGTTTTTCGTTGGAAAAAAGTAGATAAAGGACATTAAGTTTTGATGATCAGGGCACATGCCGACACACATTCGAATAGTAATAATGTGGTGGCAAGATCCCGTTTGTAACTTGTTGCCTCTCTGTGAATTTGTATAACTTCTGTCATTACCTGCATGAGTGTGTATATTTTGGAAAAATGGTGTGTGCTGAGTTTCTTTTTTATATTAATAAAAAAATTTAAATTAAATTCGTTCCAAGCTTGGACTCGGGACAGTACTGAAATTCTGAGTAACTGCGATAAACTTTGAGTAATAAATTAGATTAGCTAAGGTTTGGGAATGGATTGTGTGGTGGCCGTTGTTATAATAGTATATTTTTACTGGTAGTAGGAAATTGTTGAAAAGGAAGTAAGTGGAAGGTTACCACCTCACAGTCTTGTTGTTGGGAGTTGCTTGCATCATCCAATTGGAAGTTAGGAAAATTTCGCACTCAGTCAGTTTTTTTTTTTTCAAAGTTTGACAGTATGTGCAAGACTGGGTGTAGACATAGTAATAATTATATAGATGTACCTCATAAGTCTACTTTGTATCTCTTGGATGAATGTAAAGTAAGTTGATAAACTAAATTTAAACACTTCTTTTATTTGTTCCCATTATTACTGTGATTGTATTTATATATTAAAAAAAAAAACAACAAAAATTTATAACCTTATGATGCTAATTTAGTATATGTACTAGCCACTGGCTATTTTGCGGGCTTGTATCTGTTTTCGAAAAAAGAAAAAAACTGTTGCTTTTTTATACAGCACTCCATAACTTGTATTATTTTACAAGCAATTGTTTCTTACAGCAGTAAGGAGAAACAATCGCTTATAGTCTTTTGTTGAAGCGCCAATGTTATTGCAACATCTTTTTTTTTCTAAGTTCTAAATCTGTATGCTGCAGTAACTTTGATTGTTTCTTATGAGGTCTGGTCCGAAAAGTAATCACTGCACATATTAACTTATTATGGTTATGTGCTTCGATCATTATGTTGTGTCGCTTGTATAAAAGAAAAATATTTCAATAAAATATTACAAATTATTTTTGATGTTTTCTTACAGCTGTAGTCCCTACTTGAAGCTATATATAGAACAATGGATTTTTGTGTTGAAACCTTATAATCATTTTTGTAACTCATAAATTTGTTCTAATTTTTTGTAAAAACTTGAAAATTATGTTTTGGAGAGGCAACCAAATATACACCGTTTAAAAGACTAACAAAATTGAATAAAAAATTAAGTCATTCATATTATCAAGATTATAAGTAAAACTTTAGGTGCTCAACCTAGAGTCTTAACTGTTGATCGTAGTGAGTCAGATAAATCCACGCGAAGCACCTAAAGTGGTCCGAATAATCCGAATAATATATACTATTTTTTTCCAAGCTAAGTTAAAAAGGTCTTATGGAGCAAATTTTGGGAACTAAATTGTATTGTCTTTGTGGGAAAACGTTAAAACAAATCAAAATTGTTTCTTTTACACCAATGCGAAACATTCGCAATCACCGTGAATTTTGATCGGCGAATCAAATTTTCTACAGAAATCCTGCAGCGATTTATTTATTTATTTATTTATTTTAAATTGCTAACTAAGGAAATAAATAGTCATCCTCACAAATCTGTTAAGAAAATCGTAGCATAAAATTACGAATCTTTCGCGTTAGTGTAGTGAGTCCTTTAGGGCACTCAGGATACTTTTTTGACCGTGCTTTGACAGCTTTTAATCATCAGCCTTTGACAGCAGTTTGTTATACTCATTATTACCAAACCCCCTTAAAATGCACGTTACAAGAATGTTTGAATTTCTTATTTTGAAGCAAAATATATTTTCAGTGTGAAATTTTAACCCATCGTTGTAAGCACACATACACACACACACAGAGAGAGAGAGATTGCAGGTGTATAAAAAAATTAATTGATTGAATTGAGAAACAAAAAAATAAAATTTAGGTACTTAGATTATCTAATAAATAAGTGGCTTAGAATTCTCAATTTCTGTTAGCTACATAATTTTTATTGTAATGTATCACGTAATTTCAATAATATTAGTTATTGACTGCCACTAATTTTTTAAAAGTTATTAACACGAAATCTATAACTGATACAGCAAGGGTTATAAACATTATAATACCTAATCGAATAGGCTTATCAGAATTCAAAAAAATATCAGATTCGTTCCAATAAGGTATTGTTTTTTTTTGCGCACGAAATATGAACATAAAACAGCAATAAAATAAAAAGTTATCAAATATTTATAGCCAGTTGCATAAACGTATATCGAACTTGATGGACTATTAATCACCGATTAACGCATTTTCAACCAAATATGACATATAATTATATGTATCAAGTGCAAGAATAGCTTCATACATATAACCAACTAATCAGCAGGTGTCTACATCATGAAGCATATTAAAAAAAAAATTAACTTCCTATGTAATTGAAAAATGAAAATTTTGTCAGACTGCGTTTAGATGTGATCTAATGACCGAACCTTCAAAATTAAATTTGAAGAAAAAATCAGAAAAAAATGTCCCATGTTTCAAGCATAGATATAGAGTAATTACATGTAATTACTCTATGGCATAGGGAAGTCAGTTGAGGACCTAAAGCCTTGATAGTAATTAATATTTGGCGTATGCAACCAATTAAACAACAAAATTCATTTGTAATAAAGTTCCAAATTTTGAATTAAATTTCATTGAAATGATTGAATTTACTAATATGCAGATTGATTTTACTTTTTTTTTATACACACTTCAACTGAAAAAAAAATTTGAAAAATTTATACAGCGTCATATAATAGAAGGAACATAAATTAGAACAAGGAAATTACATTTGTTTATAATAAATTTATTCGAATGTTCAATAAAGAATTTTCAATGCAATTTCTGATAATTTTGTTTTATCGTTTTATCTTTTGTTTGAGTACAAAAATTAACTTCCAGCTTGAAGCTATAAATTTTTTTCCCAAATAGTTTAAAATAGACACTTCAGATATGATTATTACAAATAAACTATTAATTGAATTTGGTTAATGATAATGTAAAATAGTAAGTAGGATTTTTAGAAATTAATATTGTTATTCAGATTTGTCACTGTTATCAGTTAATTTATCCGATTAATTAATGTTTACTATAGGCAACCAACTAAACAAAAAACAAAATTCTAAAAATAAATCAATTTCTGAATTTTTAATTGATAATACATTCAAATTACTGTTTAGCTTTAGATGCAAACAAATTCTTTGACTTTCCCATAATTTAACACAAAATCAAATCTCTTTACGCCATCTTTCGAAAGCAGCTTAAACCAAAACAAGAAAACTATATACATTTACTTCCAACTATTTTTAATTTTATAAATAATTAAACAAATTTTGATGCAATTCCTAATAATTTCGTATAATCAGCTCCTTTAGTATGTGTTCTTTCTTTTAAAATAGTTCTTAGAATTGTAGGTATAGGTACATGGATTCTAGTCCCCAACGGAGTTCCATTATCATCAATTAAAACAACATTATTACTATCAAATTTAGGAACTTTAGTTTTTTGATTTTGCTTCAAACCAACAAGAATCCCTTTCTTTTTTTCGCCTTTAATCGCCACCAAAACTTTATCACCTAAATACATTCTTATTAACATAAAAATAGGACAAAAAAATAACAAACCTATTAATCCAACTTGAGTTTTATTATAAACATGAATAACTCTTGGTGGTTTGCCTTCAGCCATAGCCCTTTTGCCTATTTCACTATTATCCACAACTCTAAGTCTTGCCAATTTTCGAATTTCATAACAGACTGAAGATAAATGGATTTGTTTGAACGTCGACGTTATTATTAATGACTTTAGTTCGAATAAAGTTTTTCTGAACAACATTTTTTAAACCCGAACAAGTTTCTTCCAAAATTTTAAGGTTAGGAAAGTTAATTGACTTAACTGTAATTTTAGTTATGTTTAATAATAAAAATTTGAAGTTTGGCTTTTGGCCGCAAGATGGCAAATAACAGAAAAATGTGTTGATAGATGGCACTTTTCAATTCCAGTGGTATCAAAACAACAAAGAAAACTTTTATAAAAACAGGAATAGATACGAAAGTAGTGGTTTTGTATTGTTATCATAATCCAACAGTCTATAATTAATGTTAAAAGTTTCCAAATTTATGCACATTTTTAGGCAATGAAAGTTGTTACCAATTCACCTCAAAATCAATTAATTAGGTATTGAATTAATATTATCATCGCTCAGCTGTATTTAAAATTAATTACTAAGTAATGAATAATTTTTATTCAATGTATCAAAAAGCAGACATTCAAACAACGGGCGGACTGTCCCAGCCCCCACCGCCTCTATCGAACCTGATATTTATATACATTATTTCATCCCATAATAAACCCAACAGCCAACGGATGTCAAAACTGATGTGGGCAAAGCATTGAGTTAAGAAATTCCCATTTAAATTAGCCACACTTGTTTCAGGTAATATAAACGTGTGTATACACATATATGTGCCTTCCAGCAGATGTCTTGTTGACAGCTAAAATGTATAATACGAGTAAAATGCTTTGAAATGTCATTCTTTACAAGATATACAATCTTAAATATATAAAATTACTGTATACAACAAATGTTTTGTTCACTTTATAAATTGTAGTGTAAATGTCGAACGAATCGAGATAAGGTATTTCTTCTTTTCTATTATTCATAATAGACAGATGGTTAGGTAAAATTGAATAAATAAATATATTCAGACACTTTTTTCCTTAATTCTAATAACTCAATAGTAATAGTAATGTCTTCGATTAACAATTGTAAGAAAATGCATTTTATTTTTATTATTTGATTTGTGTAGATTTATATTAATACGGTAAATTCGAGTTCAACCACTTGAATGAATGGCGCTGATCTTCATAATGCGGATTTGAAAAGTGATTATTACAATCTAATATCTGTATGAATTAATTTCCTTTAATCAGTGACGAGTTCGAGATCTTACAAGGCGATAGGATTGAAAAGAAAAGAGATTCGAACTTTACATTTTGTAATAAACTATTGAAATGCGAAGCTAGCAGTTTAGATGCAATTAAATTTTATTCTTCAACAATTAAATAAAAAAAAAAATCATGAGATAAGTATTTAGAAAATTGCAAAAAATATATTCGAAGACAAAAGCAAAAATTTAGCAAGATTCTTTCAAAAATATTCAGTTGGTATATGAATATCAAGATTTCGGGTACATAGGGAAACGAATACAAAAATTTATTAATATGATTTTTATCTTACCTATTCAATTTTAATAAAATCATTTTAAATAGAGTTTAAGGAAGCTGTTAGCACTTGACACATGAATTTTTTCAGTAAAATTCTAGAGTTAAATGAAATTGACAAAATATTTAAATTGGCGCCAAATGGTTGCGCCAATAAGTTGGTATTTTTTTTTACAAAATGTTCAGATAATATCATCAACATGTAAAATTTATCAATAATTGATTGTTTAGAAATTCAGATAGATGGATTGACAGTTGTTCACAATTAAATTGATCAAGAAGAAAAGTTAAAATTGTATTCAGCGATAATTGAAAAAATGTGTGATTTTGTGGTTATTAAATTTGGTTTATCAATCTATTAAAATTAATCTTTTACATTTAGAAGATAGAAGCTTTAGTAATTTACTACATTTAAGTATTTGTGAATTTATCACAGCTAAGTACGCAACACAAAAAAACTCAAATCAAATAAATTGACAAAGAAAGGTTTTTATTTCGATTTCATTAACCTGAATTTACAAATTATTATTTGTTGTATTGAATAAAAAGTTGTAATAGATACTCTCATTTTTGATTGAACAAAGTGAAAAATTAAAATCTAAAGTTAACATAAAGGTGTTTTTTTTTCAACTCTTGCAGCGTATTCACTTATTAATCTTGAGAAAACCAAAGTGTTTAATAATTCATAGTTTAAAACAGATTGAACTGGTATTTGAAAAAGCTGTTGGAAATGAAGTTTTACGCTTTTCTTTACAATTGCATACCACTTCAGCAGCTTCTATCTTCAGTGAAAACAAATAATAATAATAATAATAATAATAATAATAATAATAATAATAATAATAATAATAATTATTATTATTATTATTATTATTATTATTATTATTACAAATTAAGTTCAATTACCGTAAAGTTTTTAAGTTATTAACATTGCCAAAATGCCCAAGTCCAGCTTTAGCTTTAACTGATCAGTTTGATCCTTAATGCATTTTTAGTAAGCCTCATTCGTCCGCCTTAATTTTATGATCAGTAAACAATCAATTGTTGATAAATTTCACATTCTAATTTTGTTATGTAAGATCTGGAAATTGTAACCTGAATCTCCACTAATTCCCATATCACTTGACTTTTTATAGTTTTTATTGTAAAACGTCACAATTGTCATGATGACATAACTGTATTACCGACCATTTAGCGCCAATTTGAATATTTCAGCACTTTCATTTAACTCTAGCATTTTACTGAAACTTCTGAAAGAATTCGTGGCTCGAGTACTAATAGCTTCCTTCAACTCTGTCTAGAAAAATTCTATTAAAATTTAATAAGTCAGATAAAAATCACATTAATAAATTTTTGCACTCATTTCCCTATATACCCGGAATCTTGGGACAGAGTGTATATGAATGACTATCTACTGATATAAATTTACAAAAATTTACGCCACTGAAAAATATTCAAATTAATGAAACTTGCGGTTTTAAGAAATAAATCCTCTCTGGATTAATTGAAATTTTATATTGATTAATACATTTCTATTCAGACGAATTAATAAGATTTAGATAGAGGATAAAATGCATTTCATTGTTTCCATTGTTTCTATTCAGGTAGCCGTCATGTAGATAACGCCATTGCTTTAATTTGTGAAAAAAATTTATAGTAAAAACGTTTCTGGAATTATTCTGGAACTAAAATAGCAAATGCCGTTAGTGAAAGTTTACCACCAAGCACCAAGAACACAAGGCTTCTATCTGGTGTTAATTTGTAATATTTTGTAAAGAAATCAATCAAATAACTATGACTATGGAAAGACGTCACTAGAACAATATGCAGCCAAGACAATTCAAGCAACGTTCTATCTGAAGAAAGCTAATCTATGTGGTTAAAATAAATTGTTTAATTTTTTTTTGATAAAGTCATGTATTAATTTTTCCAATATACACTTGATAGCAAGTTAAAATGTTTTTGATTAACTCAAGTCTGACTGTCATAAGGCAATTACTCTCGAATTAAAGGTATTAGAAAAATTTTTTATTCACAATCACTACAGTAATATTTCGGTTTCTAACTTTTTGGAGGTTGGAAAATACCAACCAAGATAACAATCTCTTGGTTGGGAAATGACAAAAATTACTTCCATCTCTTAGTTGGGAAGTAACGTCTATAATGACATCTAGACAAAACGACATAATTTTTTCTTTCAAATTTAAATTGTCTGCTAACAGGTTGACCCGCAGGCTGGTTTATGCTGTGATTTTATTGTAATTATTGTGATTCTGTTAAAATGCAAACAATAATAATCTCTCCTGAACCAGAATAATATTCAAAATTTTATAAGTAAATGTCAAACTTGATTTGTTTGCACAGACTACCAAGTTAATGATTCAAAGTATTTAGCAAAGTTAGAAGCATTTAGTATAGAGGAAAACGTTATTTTAAAAAAAAAGTGATTGGGAATAAAATACCATGCAAACCTCAGTGGGAAATTTATTACATCCTCGGGCTCTATCTAACCTCGAGGCTTTGCCTCTCGGTCATATAACTGGAGCCCTCGGCGTAATATATTATTACCGCTGTAATATATTATTTTATTCCTTTGAGTCTCGAGTAATTTTCATGACAATCAGACTTTCGTTCAAAAACATTTTATCCGCTGAAAAATTTTGCTCTTGTGAATTCACCCCCCAAAATTGCACGACACTCATTAATGAGAAATAGAGAAATTAATTCGCGAGTCATAACTATAAGAACAATAAAAATTCTTGAAACTTGGCAGATTGTCTTACCGAGTGTCAACGTACTCAAAAAAAATTCCGGGAAACTATTATAAGTGAAAACTGTAGTCTAACAATTATAACCTAGAAAAGCGCGTTAGCAACAACGTATAAATTGTCTTAGACTTTTTTCAGACGATTCGAATAAAAATTAAAAAAAAAAACTTTATTTTTTGTTGGGATATTATTTAAAAAAAATTGTCCAGCTATAAAAAAAAATAATTCAATAATGTCCGGCTATATCCATGTTATATCAAATTTTTGAAAAAAAATGAGAAAACTTCATGTGCATAAAATTTTTTGGGAGAAATTATTAATTATCAAATACAGATCCGAATTACAAAATTCTAAAATCATCGAAAAAGCAAATGATAAAATAAAAAAAAACATTTTTTGTTAATTTTTCCAACAAAAAAATTTAGACTCGCCACTTGGATTGAAAACAATGGCAAAAACCTACAACCTCTTAAAAAAGAGCAGCAAAAGCTAGCGAAATAATTTTTTAAGTAAAAATTGAGAGAAAAATTGAAATTTTTACCAACAATTGGTGATAAAAAGATGAAACTAGTTTAGATTGTAATAAAAAAACTTTCTAAAATGATTCTAAATGGTAGAAATTTTTTTTTCTTAGTTTAAAAGTTATCCCTATCTTGGGAACGATATAAGATAGAGAGTTGGAACCAACGCCAGACGAATTATTCGGTTCGAGTTGGTATTTTTGCTTAGTTTTCAACCAAATCTGAGTGCAAGTTTTGTCTCGGGAAGATAGATTTAAAAATTTTAAAAGTCACCCCTATCTCAAGAACGACACTCCCTAGAAAATTGAAACTTTACAATTCAATTTACCATCAGCCCACTAGAAGATCTGCAAAGTTAGGCTTCTTACTTATTTACAGTTCCTTTGGAATAAAAAAGTTAAAAAAATTTTTTCACTTTTGCAGCAAAAGCTAGCGAAATAATTTTTTAAGTAAAAATTGAGAGAAAAATTTTCTGACTCTATATTTAGACAGTTCAAGAAAAAAGCGTCTTACCAGTTCAAAATAATTGTTAGTATTTTTATCTTAATTTCATTTCATTTCAAGATTAAAAATAAAAAATGTAAATTAATCGAACTTCCATGTATTGATCAATTCACAATTCGCCTGTAACTTTGTGTATTAATCCCAAAAAAGTCGGTAAATCTATGAGTCAAAATCCAATTAAACATCGTTAGTTAATCTGTCCGCCGCAACATGGACGCATGCGGTAAGGGGCAACACTGCAGTTCTAATTATCTCTAATTGTAAACCCTCATTATGAGCTCACGTACTCCAATTCTGCATTCGTTCATTGGTGAAAATGAGCTTTTCACATTTTAAGTACTATGTATGACGATGTATAATGGTAGAAATTTTTAATTGAATAATAATTTGAATTAAACTTTTCTATTTTTATATGATAGTATGTAATGTAATAATAAACAACAACTCCTATTTGTAGTCGAAATGGGACACTTTTGAGGTGTAGGTATAATGGTAGGATGTTGAGAAAGAGAATGTTTGTGTTTAGTATTTAAGGATTTCATTGTGTAAATGTCGGGTCCAATCACCGGCCACGACTGACAAGCATTGAAGAAGGTGTGGACGGACTCTGAGGACTTGTCAAACACGGTGTCATTCAAACCCAAAACATGCACTACTTCTTCAAACCGCAAATACTTGAGAGATTTTTCTACTTGTGGGAAAACTACGAAGTGAAACGATTTAATAAATATTGAAAGGTATTAGAAAAAAGTGATTCAGTTCAACAAATAACCGATTAACAATTGAGAAATATACGTCAGTAAACAATACAGAAAAAAAAAGAATCTAAACATTACTCATTTTCGAAAAATAAAGAACTCTATTGAATCAATGATTGAATTTTTATAAAATGGAGATTTATCAGATTTAACACTAATGCAACTCACACCTGGAAAAAAATCTCTTCAGTATATCAATTCAGAAAGCTTCATTGTTAATACTTGCGAAACAAGCCAAAAAAGTTACTAATAACAACGTTCAACAAAGTGACAGATAATTTGATTGACTGTCATATTTTAAATTAAGTCAGTTCTCTTAATTCAATTGTCGGAAAAATTTTGTGTACGATACGACCAAATGACTGAATCTGTTGGCGGCACTGAAAATTTGAATAAAGTTGGTGTCACTGCAAGACAGTTTTTTGACAAGCGTTTCTGAAATTGATTCGAAAAATCAAAGTTTGTATCAAACATCTTTTGAATTGCTTTGACAAAAGAACCGAGAATCTCGATTCGCATTTTTGTTGTGTCTTCATACGTTCTGTAATTGGTATTAATCGACGTTCAACATTTTTAATCCTCTTAATGTAACCTAAGATTTTTTTGACACTGACATTTCGAAATTATGTCAGTTGTGATTATCCTGTGTACCAACTGCAGGACATCCATATTTTTCAATTGTTTTATTGCCAATAGACTGCCATTCTTGACCGCACTGTATGATTAACTATTGTCTAAAATGACTTCCAAATATTTTCGATTTTTTAATAGCTAAATCTTTCAATTTTTAAATGCAAATGTGACATTTTGTGATTTGATTGATAACATTAAAGATTTGTTTTCTTAGTATAAGTTTCGGAGAGTAAAACTAACGTCGGAGCGTCGTCAGAAATAATTAATTTTTCTGAATAATTGTCTTTTCAGACGCAAAATGTACATTGGTAGATGTTGAATAAATAGAAATTAAACTTTCTTTTACATTTCTTCGCACTAAATTGTCACACTGTAATAATGTCTTACATTTTCCAATTATTGAAAAGTAAATCTTAGTCTTGAATGGATTTAGAGGATTGACAATTAATTTATTTTATTCACAATCACTATAGTAATATGTCGATTCCTAACTTTTTGGAGGTTTGAAAATCCAACATTTCCAACCAAGATGACAACCTCTTAGTTGGGAAATGACAGGAATTACTTCCATCTCTTGGTTGGGAAGTGACGTCTGTAATGACATCTAGACAAAACGACATAAATTTTTCTTTCAAATTCAAATTGTCTGTTGACAGGTTGGCCCACAGACTGGTCTTGATCAAAATCCAAACAATAAAAATCTCTCCTAAATTAGAATAATATTCAGAAGTTTATAAGTTTGCATAGAGTACTAACTCAATGGTTCAAATAGAAGCATTTAGTACAGATAAAAGTGTTATTTAAAAAAAAGTGATTGTGAATAAAATAGCATACAAACCTCGGTGGGAAATTCATTACAACTTCGGCTGTAATATATATTTATGTTTAATAGTTTCCTACCAATTTAGTAACGATCGATTTACGAAATTTTGCAATGATAATGATATAATTAACATTTAACAACGAAAAATATGCTTCTGAGAAATTTTCAGTAAAACTGTTCGTAATTTATTCATTTGTATCATTCTACCAATTGTAGACAAATAAAATTCGACTTATTTGTTCGCACTAAATTTAACGCGCAAGTTTGAGCAGCTTCCGCGATTTGACATCTAAAGTACTTAAAATTTAATAATAAATAAATTCAGCTAGCAAAAATCTGTGAGAAAAATATTTTATACATCAGCAGATTTGATAACAAATGATAATAAGAAAAAAAAACGTTGAGGTTGGAAAGCTTTGGGTATATTTAAAGTAGAATGCAATTTTAATTCTGGATTTTATAAAAATCTAATATTGAGTTTCTTGTTTTAAATGTCAATAATAATTCCGCAAATTTATTTTTTTTTTAACAAATTGTTCAAATCGAATTAAACTTTATTTTCTTGGAAATCTCAAAGAGTCAAACTTGAAATCACAGGTTAATTATTATTTTCAGTAAAAGCTTAAGTGTCACAAAGTTGAAAATAATTCAGATTTTACGAGTTTTTCAGATATTTAGATACTTATTGCAATACTTCACTTAAAAGAAACACTTTGTTTAGTTAAAAATATTGAGAATAATAGTAGTTTTGACAACTACATAAAGTATTTAATTATATCGCCACGGGAGATGACTAGAAGTGTGGCAAAATTTTGGAAAATGGGAAACTAAGAACGCGAACTTGTATTTTAGGTAAGTTTAAATTTTTTTTTTTTCAATTGTATAGAATGTCTCACCACAGCGTAATTCTTCCATAGCTAGATAATCGCTGAGAATACGAAATTTTTTCTGAACAATCTTTTGAGATCTTTGATGTGCTTGCTTAAAAAATATTTCTAAAGATGTCAGACACTTTTTCTTTTTTAGATTCCTCGTGTGATTTTAGTATCACTTTGTATAGCCTATATGAGTGAACGATTTCCAAGAAAATCAACATTAAAAAAAAATTCTGCTAGTGCAGCGGTTTCAATTATTTTGAATAACTCTTAGACGAAAGCAACTAACAACAATAGTTTTTGTGTGTCTTTTCTTGAAACATTAGCCTATTTTTTTATATTTTTACATTATCAAAATCTGCTCAGTTTTTCAAAATTTCTAGTTTCGAACATGAAGAACTTTTAACACCAATAAGTCATTTATTTAAATGGAACAATAGCATCAAATGGGACTCAACATTAGCATTCATATTATATAGAGTATTACATATCTGCTGCCAAAATTTCCAGAAATGTTTGCGTTTCTTTAAAATTTTTGCTAAATATAGCTTTATTCGACGTTTTATTATTCGTCAAAAACGTGATTAAAACGTTTAAGTCGGAGAACAATGTCTTTAACTAAAGAGGAATTAGTCAATATGACTTTTATTTTGGGAGTGTGAGAAAAATGCTTTGTTGGTATCTAGAGTTTATAGGCGACGCTTCCCAAATAAAAGAAATCTTTTAGAAATTTTTTTTAGACGGTTGTTAGAAAGATTGTAAAATCACTATCCTAAAAAAAACGGAATAAAACTGTAGTCACCGAAAAAAACGAATTTCACAGAAAAATGAAATACTTTCGACATTTCACAATCATCAGTGCCTTGGATACCGCATGACTTTAACCAATCAACTTGGTGATTTTGTAAACCAAAGTTAGGTTTAAAAGAATTATTTGCAATTTTTGTCGGATATCTTATCAACTGCTATCTTTGTTTGGATTCCAAATGATGATTTATACTCTTAAACTTTATTCCATAAAAAAATAATCAGTGAATTTTGGTCAATTCTGTTCGTCAGAATGTTCTGATCTAACTTAAAAATAAAATTTTTCAAAACCCTAAAGTCTAGTCTAGAGATAGAATTTTAACAGTAACATAAAAATTAGAGAATAACCCCATTATTAGTTATTCTGCATAACATTAAAACATTTAAATCGACTTGGATATTTTTAATGAAATATACTTTCCATCACTACAATAACTCAAAAAACACAAAAATAAAATAAAAGGAGATGGGATTAACTCATGATATATCAAAGAAAAACAAATCCAAATTGTTTCAAATATGTGCCTATAATAAGTTTGAATTTCTTTCAAAAAAATTGTATAATAAATTATTTAGCTTTGCGCGAGCGAAATTTCATTTTATTATTGAGGAAAATGGGAAAGATAATTTGTATAAAGTGTTTTTTTAACTCAAACCTCTATAAAAAAAAATCTATTAGAAAAATTTTTCCCAACGCCACTCACTTTCTTAATTTTATACATCGTAGCACTAAATTTGTGACTTTTTCGAACCAGCTATCACCCACAATAAAAAAAAACCAAAGTTTCAACTTTCCACTACAAAGCTTCAAATTCTACTGAAACTACACCTCAAAGCTTCTCCCATTGCCTTAATAACCCTCTTCAATAAAACAATAGTTATTAATCACTCTCTTTCTGCAATAGAAAAATCCGAAATTATCCTTCAAGGATTTTAATTCCAGCATTGAAATTTTGTAAATATCATACTTTAAAAAATCCTTTAATTACCTTAAATCTGTCTCTAATTGCAAATAATTCCTTATTTGAAATAGTTATGTTATTTAGGATTGTCTAACATCCATCATCATAAGCTAAAAGTTTCTTTCATTGAATGTACTTTCAGCCATTACTTTTCTGTCTCAGTTTTTTGAATAGAAATTATCGTCTCTATCCATCTTTTTCCTACTTGAAACATAAATATTCAGATATTCCGTTTCAACGTAAGATTGCAATGCGAATTTTATTCTTTGAAATGTAAAAATATGTAAATCTCACTGAAAGCTTTACATGGCATGAGCTTTTTATTCGAGAGAAGGGGACTCTAGTCGCCGCCCCTAAAGGACCACCCCAGCCTTCGATTAAATCAACATCACTATGCGAATAAAGCGGATAAAAATTATTAAGGTGTTTTTTCATATAGAAAATAGTGAATCAAACTATTAAAATATATTTTATTTTATTTTTATTATTTTTTTATGATAATATAATTAATGGATTGCTGATTGATTGATTAAAGTCAATTAATAAAGATTGTTGCCAGTCAGCAGCCATTTGTGAAGAATGAAATTACAAATCCATTATAATGTCGACCGATTTAATCTTAAAGCTTAAATCTAGCATTAAGCCAGTGAAATTTTCAGTATGATTCCTAACGAACCGAAAACGAATCCCAGTTGGCGTAGAAATTACCGCCATTTTACAACGACACAAAACGCCTTCATCCTAACAGCCGGGAAGTCTTTATTATATTAAATATTATGGTAATTCGTAATTATCGTCATTCGTTTGAATGCAAAGAGGTCGTTAGACATTGTATTATGTTCTTCTGGTAGTGATGGATTTTTTTTTTAGACATCAAAGAGAATAAAGACACGGCAAATCAACAAATCGACTATTGACGCCATTTTGGAGGATTAATCAAAGGCAAAATTACTGTCATTATTTTAATTGGACAGAAGGGAGGTAAACCCTATACATTGTGTAACTTTTTTGTAATAAGTTATTAAGCTCTTAGATTGAGAAAAGAGATTAAAATGCTCTTAACTATTCAGTGCGCAAATTCTACTCTTTCGTCAAATGAAGCAAATTTTTATCTTCAAATTTAGATAAGCTATGACTATAAGTTTCACCGAAGTCATAAATTTATAAACACTATGTGAAATTAATAGAAATATATAAAAGTTTGAAAATTCAGACAAAAAATATTATAAATGTTAAGCTCAATACTTTTGACATTATTTGAAAGCTGATAAATTAAAAAAATTATCAGCTTTTTTATGTACAATAATTTGAATCGAATCTATAAGATTGCCAAAATAGATATATTCTAATTTAATTATTTTTTATTCTGTGAATTCTATTGATTTTTATCAACAGTAAGATGATAAGTCCTCAACTCTTGTCGGCAGGATTTTTATTTTGTATGAGCACTGGTTGCTTGGCAATTAAACGACATATAATTGACGAAAAGTATTTCCCAAGAATTTGATCGCGTTTAATTGCCTTTTGCAAATAAAAAATAGAAAAAATCTTGCCTGATCAAAGTTCAGAACGAATGGTCTTCGGTTGGAGAATTAACTGATTGAAGCGTTAAATACATCAAATTTTTAACAACTTTATTAGAATTTTAATTAAAAGTACAATTAGTGAACGTAGCTTGAGAATTATTTTGTTTTGAAGTTGATAGAAATGCGACATGAGGTAAATCTGAACTAGAATTTTGATGAATGATGTTCGAGTTGGTATGTCGTATTTGGTTGATGATGTTGGTGTGGTGGTTCTCGTCAATATGAAGATATGGTTTTATTGAAGATGTATTACTGTGGCCAGTAATCTTAATTAATTCCTATTCATTTATTCCAGGTTTTGCTAAATTCGAAACAATACTGGAACGATGCGAGTGATTTGTCAATTTTTGCCGCGGAGGATTTGGTCCACTTCGCAATCTCATTGAGACCGAAAGGAGAATTTTTGTACCATTTTCCAGTTGTTTTCCAGGAGGATTTGCAGTTAAAAATAGTCTATTGGATGTAATGTGTGGGTTACGTTATTCTTGTAGTTTGTTGATCTATGTTTTCCTTGTTAGGCTGAAGCCACTTATTCTCTGCGCATTTTTCAGCACCACCTATATTATTTAAAATTAAATGAATTTCTTTAGTTTTTGTAAATATAGGATTATAAATAATCCTGCCAGTCGCACATCCATCGTTTCCTATTTCTTCTTTAAAATAGTCCGTGATACAATTGCTTTCTTCACCACCGCTAATTCAAAAGAAACAATGTGGAAGAACTTTTTCAGAAGACCTTCCGGAGTATCTTCGTCAATTTCTTCAAGAGATAATGCTTCCGTTTCTCCGGAATTGATTGCAGCTGCTTGCGTTTGGTGTTCCTCGCTTCTCGTGCAGCTTTGAAGACTATATCCGAGAATGGGTCAATTCTTCTATTATATTTGTTAAAATACAACTAACTTATCGTTTTGACACAAGATTCCTTATAATCTTCTCCATTACCTTTCCGCATATTAAATGCATAATCTTTTAAGATACTTTCAATCGCGGACAAAGATTCGCGTTGTTGGCGAAATTCTGCAAATTGATTCCACACAGTTTCTCTACACTGAATTGTCTTTTTCGGAATCGAATTTTGAATGTTTTCATTAATTAAAGCGTCTGGAATGTTGCCAAAGCGCGACATTTTTACTTTGGTCAAAATGACATTTGATTTTTTAAATATTAATAGATGCTAAGATAATACTAAAACAATGAGGAAGCGGCAAGAAAAGTAGCATATATTCTTTTCAGTTAAAGAAATCATTTCTAACTTGTGATTGGTGCATGTGATATTGTTTTTAATTTCTCATTGGTCTGCAACACTATGAAGTTAATTATCTAAAATATTTTCATTCATTTAATCAAGCGCCATTACAAAATTTAGTTTTTGATAATTTAAGTTGTCAACTACAATCATTTGTTTTGTGGAAGTACATGCTTGGGAAAAATAAGCAAATGTGAAAAAATCAGAGTTTTTGTTAATAGGTTGAAAAATTAATTTTTACAGAAGGAAAAAAAAAGTCCAAAAGTTCTGAGGCGATAATTTTAATCTTTTAAGTGATTTTGGAATTCACTTTTGTCCAAGTAGATTTACTTAAATTAATAAATTGCTATAAGAAAATAATTAAATTGGAAATTTGTAAATTGGAGCTTTTTTTTATTGATACTAAAGCAAAAATTTACATTTTAAATATTCACAGACAGATGGAAAATTAGAAAAAAATTGTCAGTATTCAAAAAATAAGTACTTAAACCAATTGAAAAAGTAAACAAAAATAAAAAATGCATAAATTTTAATGGAAATACAGACAACCGATAAAAATTGAAGTTCTGAAAATATTTGATATTAGACCAATATGATTTTATATATTTTTATTTTGAATAACGATCGCTTCTAAAATATAAAAAAAAAAACTAAATTTTGAATCATATAGTATAAGTAAATGTCCCAAAATAATAATAGAGAAAAAACTGAAAATTCTCAAATAATTAATCAAAAGAATCCCAAAGCGTTAATAAATCTAAAACAATTTAATAGCATATTAAAAAATCAACGCACCTCAAAGAACAGGAGAATTTCAAAAAATCAAAAAACCTCAAAAATTGAAACGATTTCTTAGAATCAAAGAACCTCAAAAAATCAAAAAACCTCAAAAAATTTTTAGAAATAAAAAAAAATTGAAAAAATTTGAAAGAGTCTACAGGTAATAAAAAATTAGAAAACCAAAGAATCTCTAAAAATTGGAAGTAGTTGAATAACCTAGAAGAATCAAAGAATCAAAAGACCTCAAGAAACCGAAGAATTTCAGAAAATATAAAAAAATTAAAGAACCTGAAAGAATATCGAAGGACGATAAAGTTTCAAAGATAATGAAAGAAGATAAGAATCTCTAATAGTTCCAAAAAATCAGAGAATATAAAAGATATAAAAGAATCTCATAGAATCAAAGGTTCAAAAAAGTCAAAGAACAGTTAATCAAAAAAATTCAAATAATAGTAAAAGAATCAAAAGAATTACAAGGAATCAAAGTATGTCAAAAACTCTAAGAATTTTATAGAATCTCGAAAGACTCAACAAATGTAAAAATAGAAAAATCTCAAAATCGAACAAAGTCAAATCAAAGAATCAGAAAACGGCAATAAATTTGCAGAAAATGTCATTTATTTATGTTACAACAAGTCAAAAAATGCATCAAGCTAAAAGACGAAAATATAGCGAGGTGTTTTTTAATTGTAAATAAAAATTTATATGAATTTGACCCTGTTAACATAAAGGATTTTAACTTCGAAAATTCAATCCGCCAATGAAGAAGCTGATTTTTATATTTAGAGTCAAACAAATTGAATACCGTTTGAAATGGCACAAACTGAAATAAAAGTTTAACTTTATTTTTTACAAAACACTTAATTTATTAAAAAAATCTGAAATGAGATTTTTCACGTTTCAATTGCAATATTTGTATTCGCTTTGTTTTACAAATTAATGGCTTAAAATTTCTGGATTTAGATCAAGCAGCAAGAAATTTCATTTCTATTCTTTATAATTACTTACAATTAGAAAAAAGTATTTTAGAAAAGCCTTGCATTTTGAATTTTTTTATCTAAGTTAAGCAGAACAAGATATTTTAACAAAATAAATTTTAAAATATAAAAAAATCGTATGTTATTATTTGAATTAACAAAGTTACTATTTGTTTACAGGATAAGCAGAAGGACCACAGATTTTACTGATTTTAGAATGATTTAGACATATAGGTCTCAATATAAAATACAATTAGTCAAAAATTCAAATCATAAAATTTTTACCAGCAGCTTTAAATGTTTTAATAAATCATATTTTCTAGATACTTCTAAAAGTCTAACTAAAAGTAGGCACAGTACTAAATCTTTTTTGTATTAAAGTCCATTTTACTTTGCATCATCTAAAATTGTATCAAATATACAGAAATATACAAAGTTGTGCACTGAAAAACATTTAAACATAAATTTATGTCTTTGAGATTGATACACACCATTTTCTTTTCATCGTTGAATTTGGCTTTGAATTTGGATAATTTTAAATTAAACCTTTATTAGATTAATCTGCGAGTTTTTGAAATAATCTGACATCTTTGAGACGCGCTTTTTAAGAAATTACATCGAAATACCTTATCACATTTTTTAGACTAATTGCAGTTGAAATTTCAAATAAATAACAAAGTTTTTTGAATAATTCCAAATAATTAATATTAAATATTTTAAATAATTTTAATTTATTGATATCAATTTTTTACTTCTATGAATTTTTCTATAAGCTTAAAATGAATATTGTTACCCTGTATTTAGTTATTGACGCCGTGAAAGAGCGATTTACATCCCTAGGGCATGTAAATAATAATTTATTTTGCTGTAAGCGCACTAATAAAATGACTGTGATTTTAAAAATGGAGAAAATTAGTCTCAGATTTTTTCTCTAAACTCGTTTTAAATTGATAAATGATTCTTCAAAATTGTTAGGTTTTCTCATTTTAAATAATGAAAAATTAAAATTACACTACAGATAATTCAAACAAAAATCTAGCTTTAATTTCTAAAAAGCTTGAAAGCTGAGTAAAAATGTCTCTTTGATTAAAACCTGAAAAACAGAACAAATAAAAAATGTCCATTTTCTACCCCTAACCATTCGAAATCCGACTTTGCTTCAGTGCATTTTCCTCATTAAAATATTGCAATTACAGACTTAACACCAAAACTTGAAAAAAAATCATCCTTTCTGTAATTACTGTAGTTTCTTTCGCTTTATCCATTAGAATCATTTCGAATGAAAATTGCTGTTTTCCTTTGCCACACATGCAAATAATAAAAAGCGTTAGAGAAAAATCATTATCTCTTCTCATCATAATGAACCCTCAAGTGTTATACAATTTTTAATAAGACGGCCATTTTGTCTGAGCTTTTCATAATGGTCGTCATTATGAAATCGTTTTTTGTGTATGAAAAGACACAATCAGAAGGTTCGTTAAACAATTATAAAATCGCCCTTTTCAGTAATTATTCATTATGATTTGGATGAGTCAACTCGTCATCGAATTATGGCTTTTGATGCCGGAGGGGCAATATTTACATCAAGATATACCGTCGTCACCCTTCTTAATCCAACGGAAATGCAAATAACTTAATATTTCATGCATAAAGTTACAAATAATCGATGAATCTTTCAAACAAAAATAAATATTGATAAATAATAAATTTGCAAGAAATTGAGTTTTACCAACTTTTAGCTAAAGTGACTATCGAACTTTTTTCACAATATTTGATCATATTTGAAATTTTCCTTTTTCAATCCAGTTCCTATTTATATTCGTTGAAAGAAATTTAAAGTTGAGAAATTTCACTACAAATTCAATATAAAAAAAAAATTCGAGTAAAAAAGTTAATTTTATAAAAGAATAAATAAAAAAACAAAAGTCTTTTGATTTGATTTCGTTTGGTTAAAACCGCATACTTTGAACGTCGGCATATCTCTTCGACTTTAACACAACAATGACAAAATAAATTGGATTAAGGCCATACCCTGCTAGTGACTTGTAGAGTTCCACAATAGCTCATCATTTCGACTTCCAATCTATTCGATTTTCAACTTTGAGAAGACTTGATTTAAGGAATACAACGTTAAAAGTGTTTACTGAACTGTCAGGTCCGGAAAATGTCTTCGAAAGCATTTTCCTTACGAGAACGTGAACACTTATCCAATCTCCTCTAAACGTGAAAGCCAGATCCGGATTTCACACAATTTTCAACAAGTTTTTTACTACTTTTTGCCACAATCTAATCACTTACTTCCAGAGGTATTTTTAACGGCTTCATTTATCCATTCTAAAGCAATAAAAGCTTTTTTCTTATATAATGGATTGTATCAAGCTAAATTTTATCATACTGAAATAAAAAAATCTTCATTTAAGCAATTACATTTATTATTGTAGATGTTTGATGATTGAGAATTTCAATATTTTCAAGTGCAGCTCCGTTATTCATTGATATATCAAGATAAATTTTACATTGACTTATTCGTCTCAATGTCTTTCACTTTTCGGTATTTTCAAATTTCACCAGTTTTTAAGCCATTTAGTGAAAATAAACCGCTAATTTTCAAAAACAGAGACTCTGAAATTTGGGAGCTTATAGCAGAGTTACTTCTGAACCGAAATAGATGTAGAGCTTTCGAAAAGCTTTAGAATACTGTAAAATTGTCGCTTTATCCCAATTAAAATTTGAGTCAATTTTTTTAGCAAGATTTGAAATTTCAACTGTCTTAAAAATTATCAATTCAGGCTAGAAATTTTAGAAAAAAAATTGTCAGTCCAAGATGCAATATTTTTCAACATTTTTATTCGTATTTTCCCTAATTTTTTTGTTTGTTATTTTTTTCAGTATTGAGATTTCTGTTGCCAAACGCAAAACTCCAAAATTCAAATCCAAGAATTAGAGTCTGACTTTTGGAAACTCGTAGCATTGTTCTTTATAAACCAAGTTAAATGATATTTAGTATAATGATAGAGCTTTAAAAGAAATGATGTAAACTTTATTGCTATATCTTATTTAATAGCTGACATATTTGGTAAAATTTTATTGAAAACGCAAAAAATAAAAAATATATTCTTACCTAATCACTTTTTCCAGTTTAAAAGATTTTCTTCAATTTAGTTTTTTTTTCGTTTACTTCAATTATACTTACTATTAATAATTTTTTTTTTCTGATAAATTATTACACTTTCACTTTCACAAAAGTTAGTAACCCAAAATAAATAAAATTGAAAATCCTACCTTGATAGCTTCGTCTTCTAACTCACAAAGCTCCTCCTCATTAACGAAGTGAATCTATATCTCCTCCATCGATGAAGAATTCTGACATTCTACCTCACTTTGGATCGCCTTCTTCCGCTTTTTCTTTGACCGCTTTCTTCTACTGTAATGGACCTGTGTGAAAATTTGTGTTTTCTTTTCTACTTATTCATCCATTGTACTTACTTTTATTATTTCTGACATCCTATCACTCTCCTCCATTTTTTCTTATGCGCCTCTCTTCTTATTTTTAGCCCTTTTCTCCTACTGCACTGTACCTGTTTACAAATTTAGCTTTTTCATCATTTATTCAATAATTATACTTACAGTTCCTATGTATTTTCTTTTAATTTTCACTTTCACTGATGTTAGTACCCAAAAAAATAAAATAAAGAATCCTACCTTGATGGCTTCTTCTTCTGTCTCCAAAGAGACGAGTCCCCTCTTTTTCGAAAAATCGAACCTACCTTTATCCTTTAGCGACGATCCTTTTGCGATCATACTAAATCCTCCTGACAGCCTTTCACTCGGGAACCACAACACTTAACACATCAAAATCAACACTAATTAGGACTCTCTACAAAAACAGACATCACACTACTGAATAAAATGGAAAATTGATAGCATGTTTATTCCAGAATTCTAACATCTTATCAGTTTTTTTTGCATTGTTTAATTTTCATCACTGAAAAATGAATTATATCGCTTGTAAAGATAACGTTATTCAGATAAATATTTAATCGGAAATACACAGAGATACATTTTACATATAAATTTAATAGTTAAAAACTAAGAATATTGAAAAACTAAATTAAACGGAGGAAAAAAAATTTAAAATTTTTTCATCGCGTTTTAGAAATTGAAATGAATTATTGTTATTAAGTTGTGAAGATTCTGAACAGCGAAAAAAATCCGTCCATTGTTTGAGTTGATAAGCGCTATGGCAACAGTTGTAGCTTGTAGCAACCGTACAGTTTTAAGTGTTTAAACTAGAAATTGTTTTTTTCATTAACAAATTTCAATCAAATTTGATTCCTACCTGTCAGAATTATTCATAAATATTCGTATAATCTTTTTTTCGACACTAATTGTGACTGGCTTTTCCATTATTGACTGAAAACGTTTAATTTAATTCAAATAAGTCTTTTAGATAGAAAAACAAAAAACTCGTGTTTCACTTGAAAACTTCTTAAGAAACTTATTTATTCTGTTATGCGCTCAAAAAATTTAAACTTTTTATGACAAATAATGACATTTTTACTTTTTTCATTTTTATAAAAATCTTTAAGTGCTCAGTAAATTTTCGAAAATGGCAGTAGAAAAAATAACTTTTTAAAACTGATTTTTTGAAAACAGGAATTAGTCAGAACAAAATGAAAATATCTTAAAAACAGCAAGTACCAGTTATTGACACATTGAGTAAAAAAGATTTATTGCTGACTTGTTTTTAAATATTTTTTTCCCAAATTTATGCTATGGAACACAATTTCATATACATTATATACTCTTACCAGTTTTTATCAACTTTTACTTCAATAAAAATCTTAGCAACTTGAGCGGATTTTTGACTGGCTCATTTTCACACGTTGTATTCCAGAAAAATTTCAGTTAAGATCGAGCTGATCGACTAAATTTTGCGAAATTTATAAAATTAAAAATTTCTTTACAAATCTGACTGTAATTTAGGTGTTAGTTACTGCAATGTTTCGAAATATATAATTATTATTCGAAGTGTCAAACACTGGGACACGATCAATCTCTGGTACTTTTACCTTATAAAATAAAAATCTGCAAAAACTCTGAGTGTTTTAGTAGAAAATTAAAACGAATAAAAAAAGAGCTTCCAAACTCATCTATTAATTCTATGATCGTGTTTAATTATTAAGAAAAAACTATTTAATTAAAATTAATCAAACCAATTCTTATAACAGTCCTGTGAATTTTTTTTTCTATCATCTCTAACTTTTACCAAGATAAAGTCTCATTGCTAATTCGTATTTTTTCTGGCATTACTTTAATGGATTTTATCGCCAATCTATATATTCATGAAAACGGACATTTCCGTCCACCAACTTGAAAATATTGAACTATCTACCATAACACGCAAATTTCCCAATTCGTAAGTTTTTTTCAAGCGTCAAACATTCAAATTCCATTTTATGGAATATGTGCCCATTTATTTATTCAGACAATTTCTAATAGTGATAATGTCAATAACAGATTTCCATTTGATCGCAATTTGTCTATATTTTAATCTCCAATAAAAAATCAAATCTATAACGAATCGACCGTCTTCAGATCTAATCGGAAATGAGTTCTGACACCACGCAACCCCTCTATAAAGACACATCATAGAATCGTGTATTTCCCCACCCACATCACCATCTACTCTCATTAAAGTAATTGATGGCGTTGACTGTTGTGACAGCGATAGAACAGATTGATCAGATTGTATTTCACTATTTCACATTTCTCAACCATGATTTATTTAACACAGAACCTGCATTGTTTCACTCTTTTCGTATTTCCTTTCTTTCCTATCCAAAAATTAACGAATTCTTTTGAGATATTTTTTTCACACACTCCCCATTTTTCATATAAATTTAGTATTAATGTGTGTGAACACCCTGTGTGTGTGTGTTTATGTGTCATCACACCTTGAATTTATCACGTTTTCTATTGGTTGAAATTATGATGAAAGAAACTGCCGGATTGGTTGAAACGATGCTTTTAATTTATATTCAGGCCGCGGCAAAGAGATGTTTAATGTGCAGTCACTCATTTGTAAATTGGTGCTTTTTTATGTCGAAGCAAAAATAAGGGTGGAGACAGAATAATGCTTTGAATGACAGTAGTGGAAATAGAGGCGGTCTTAGTCTTGTTACAACGCTGTACACTCATTGTCAAAAGCTAATCAAACCTTAATTACAGAAAGATTTTTTAGAGTGTTAAAATAAAGACATAAAAATCGCAACTGAACTTTGAACAATTTTAAAAAATGAATCTAATATTTGTATAAAGAAAAATAATTAAATAGTGAAAAATTGTTTTTGGAACGGCTTTATGCAACATTTCTTCGTAAATTAGCTATTTTACTGATAATGAATACCTAAACAAAAACTTGAAGAGGCCAGAAAATTATGTTTTGTGAATGTATTTTCTGAACGTGTAATCCACAAGTTTTTTCATACGGACAAACTTGAACTAGACTAAAAAGAAATCACATACAAGATTTCTGTAAAAGTATTAATTAGATCTCATAGCGACATTACGATTACATTTGCATAAAGATAAATTGGAAAGAACGTTAGGTTTTGTGTGTATTTTTATGTCAAACTTTATTTTATTGACAAGTTAACATTTACTAAATTGGAAAATCAGCTACCATTCCGTTGCTTAGTGAATTTTCACAAATGTTACGTTGTAAGGTTTAGGCCAGGAAATCAATGTTCCCAGCCGATTTTGATTCAAACAAAACCGTCAATAATAGCTAGACATAAAAAATTCTTTAGTGAATTATACATATAAAGATTACTTCCAATTATCACTCATTGCTCTATTTCTCAATTAGAATTCAAGCAAAAAATTGTAAATTTTTCACTATACTAAAAGCTATCAAACCGAGTTAAAATCAAGATTAATTCAAATTTTTTTGATCGCAAGGATTCAAATGAACTGAAACTATTTGAATCTTTAGACAAAAATTTAACACTATTGATAAGAGTTAATTAACTGCCAAACTCAACTCCAAAACCAAATTTTGAAAAATAGAAAGTCTGAACTTTTGAAGCACATAGAGACGTTATTTCCTAACTGAAGCAAGTGAGATTTGACATATTGATAGAGCTTTAAAAAAATTTCAAAACAAAGTCATTATTCTGTTTCAAAAACCCCACAAAAGTTATCGCACCACCCACATTTGTGGTACATAGTGTTGCAAAAATAAGAAGCAATATTGTAACACCAGACAGAACTTTTAAGATAATGAAAATGCGTGAGAGATATTTTTACTATCTCAAATAATAAGCATTTTATAGCCCCCTGAAGTTTGTTATGAAAACTGAATCATTTCACTTTGGACGTTTAACCGAAGTTTTGAAATTTGTTACAACTATTATTTAAACAATATTCTTTCAAATGATAGCTAAAATGTCGAATACAAAGTTTCCGGTTACAGCACTTCCGGTGCTAATACTTTTTTCCATTTCAGTATTCCCTTAATATTATACGAAAAATTGATGCACCTTTCAGTTTTGGGTGCGATAATTTTTGTGAGGTGTGTAGAAGCTGAGATAATAGTCCCATTTTTTTTTTAAATACGGATTAAAAAATTATCAAAATTCAAAATTTTGATTAATGACTTTAAAACCATCAAATCTGACTTAATTATAATCGATAAATGGTAAACATAATTACCAAAATTAAAAGAAAAAAAGTTTTTTTTCTGCAATATTTCAATACTTTTTCATTGTAGCTTGATAATTTTCTTCATTATTGAAGTAAAACTTGCATTCAGTTATTCCTTCAGACTTCTTTCTTTTTTGAATATTTTCCAGTTTTGAATGTTGGATGTCATTTGTCTGAAGTCAGCCGCCAAATACAATATCAAAACAAAAATTTAAAAAGTTTCAGCTTTGGAGTCTCGTAGAGAAGTAGCTTTTAGAGCTACGAAAATAAGACTTGGAATATAATTAGAGCTTTAAGTAAGATTCGAAATAGTTCAAAAATTACTGTTTTATTTTCATTAAAAAAGTTTTTTTAAAAAAACTGACAACCAATAAAATTTGTCTTTCAAAAAATTATCAAAATAAGGTAAAACCTAACTAATTTTAACGTCGTTGGAAGTTGGAACTGGCACCCATCTACTTCGGATTTTTTTTTGATTCTACGTAAACAGTTACTAAGAGTATGCAATCCGTAGTTCAAATTTTTTTCAAAATAACTTTTATATTCGTTGAACGATTTTAACAATTTTTTTGCTGGATTCATTTTTTATACTATAGCTATAGTAACTTTAAAAATAACTCTAAATTAAAAAATATTTTTTTTTATAAAATTTTGATGCTTTTGATCAAAACAATATTAAATATTTTGGATTGCATTTTTGTTAGATTCTACAATAAAGTGATAAATCTTGCAATAAATTATCCTTCCTAACATTTTGATTTTTTTAGAAATTTATTTTGCCAATAATAAGCAATTTTGTTGAAATTAGCAGTGAGAGATAAATTTTTGAAATTTGAAAACCATTAGAGCGAACTGAAATCTAATCAATTTTTTTAATGAAATAAAAATTTGAAAATAAATAAAATCTGTCAAGATTTACATTTAAACACAAAATATACCAACCTGTTTTCTCAATAAAACAATAGAATTTAGAATACACAGAGTGTTTAGACTAAGCGAGTGACTTTAAATTTTTTCAAACTTCAACTTTCTGCAGAGAAAAAGTTTCAATTGCTTTTGCAGTAACAAAAACTCTCAAAAAATCTGTCCGCCCTCTGGCCCAGGAGATCAATTCTTGGACTTGAAAATGCAAAATAGATTTGTATACGAAATTACCACAGCAACTGTGCGCTGATTAGCCAAAATCGTGCAGTATCTAAGGGTTCGTACGCGAAAATTATCGTAAGCATTTCAAGAATCGGCCCCCAGATGTGAGAATTTCTAGAATAAGCAAAACTGTTTCTTTTTGTATTCCAAATACGAAGACAATTTTCTTCTCGAAAACATTCAGTTTTACAGTAACCTCGAGTAGATCCTCTGCTCCATTTAAAATCTTTACAGTGTTAGTTTAACCCTCAGCATACAAAATTATGCTTACTCTAGGAATAATCGTATTTAAAAAACTTGCAAAATCAGCATCAAGGGTTGGAACAAACCCTAATATTTTTATTCTTCTAAAAGCAAAATAAATTTAATGGTAAAAAAATCTATAACGATATCAAATTCAGAAAAATTCAATCCTGATTAATGAATTTGATAAATGAATAAATACACCGAACTGAAATAATGAGTATCGTTTCTTTAAAGACATTAAACTTTTCTTATAATAACAGCGGATGGATATAATGACATATAATATATTCTCTTTGATGCCGTATTAAATTTTTCCCCTTCGTTTCAACACTTGATGATCTTCATTATTTTTAAGGATATCACACGTTACATCTTTGTTAGTTATTTTTAAATAAAATATCTATCGATTTATACAAAAATGATTATGAAAAATTTTAAAAAACAATACGTGACAAATAAGATCCAAATATCAAGAGATTGTGCCGAACGTGTTGTTAAGGTATAACGAGGGATGAATTTTCTAAACAAAAAAAAAAAAAAGAAAAAATTAGTGCGAAACGATCTGTTCTAAAGCGGTTTCTAACTGTTACCTCGTAAGTTAACAAGCCTACCGCGATTTCAACACGATTTCAGTTCATTTCCGAAACAAATGATTGTAATTTAATATCCAAGCCGGAGTTGATCCAGGAAATAAGTTGAATTACTGATCAACTAGATCGGCGAATCACTGAAAAACGAGGAATTATTGCTATACTCATTTCATAACAATGTCGAGCGTCTTTCTTATCGCCATTTTAATTAATTTCAAACAAACAAAAAATCAAAGTTTTTTTCAAATAAATTCCTTCAATATTTAAAACTTAAAAGAAAAATCATTCATTCAATTGAAACAGATTGAAAAAATATTATTTGTTGATATTCATGTTGAACAAAATAGCTCAAAACCTGTTAAAAATAAATATAAAAAATTCGTAAAATTGAGAATTGCAAAAACTTATCAAACACAAGAAAAATTTTTCAAACAAAAAAGAAAAAAAAATTCAGAATATTTGCGCCAAAATTTAATACCTTTAGTCAGGACTTTTCTCGACATTTTCAACTGCAGCTCTGATAATTTTTCACATTAAAAAAATCTTAGTTTGAATTGTTTCTCTTGATGTCCTTTATTTCCTTCTATTTTTTTAGTTTTAGTAAATCCAAGCAATTTTGCTGAAAGTAGCGACCAAACGCTTTTTTCAATCTGAAATTTTGACAATAAAGAGTTTGAATTTTGAAAGCGAGTAAAACTGTTATTTCTTCTTAAGTGAGGTTAATAAAAAGTAGCTTTTTGATAGAGATTCTTCTTAACTTCTTAACTTTTAAATTTCATTTAGCGTTCTTATAAATATTCTTAGATTTCTAAATGATTTTGTTGACAAAAATTTTCGACAAATTTCAAAAACTTTGGTCAATGCGGTTTTCGACATTTTTGAATCCAGCTAGGTTACTTTTCATAATGTCAAAATAAATTTTATTTATGATATTTAATTTTATATTTTATAATTATAATAATTTTTATTTATTAAAGTATCTTTCAAATTTTTAGATAATTTTCAGTTTTAACAATTATAATTCGTTAGACTGAAATGCTGAATTCTCAGAGTTTGGAACCGGGTCGTCGTTGCTTAAGACAAACAGATAAAATTTTATACATTGATAAACCTTTGAAAAAGTTTCAAAATGATACCGTGAATGATCAATTGCATGCTGTAAATTAAAGATTGTCAAATATAGAACTCTAAAATGTTTGTCAAAAAATATATTAATTTAACTATGATAAAAATTCAAGAAAAATTAGAAGAACTAATATCAAATTTTTGATTAATTCCAAAGACTACGATTGTTTCTGACTTCAATTCTTAGACAATATAATCAACAAGCAAAAATCTACAAAAAATATGACAATAAAATATTTTAATTGATAGAGTTTAAGACAAAAAAGTCGAAATAAGTTTTTGAAAATGCATACAGTAAATCTATCGGTTCTCTAATGTTACTCAAAAATTGTATTGTTTTAGATACAAATAAAGAATATCATCAGCAAGCACTGTCTTGATATAAAAGATGAGCAAAAAAGCAGCCTAGCGAATGTCCGAAGAATGCAGCAAATAAACAGAAAAAAGAGAATTTAACTGGAAAAAATTGAAAAGCATCAATACCTGAAAACTCAAGACTAGACTAAACCAAAAAAGTTTTATAATTACCACAAATAAAATTGTTAAAGAACTCTAAAAACAAAGCACCCTATAACCTATAAAAACATAAATTGAGCGTAAAACTAAAATATTGTTCTTTTTTTTAAGCAGCTTCAGTTGGAAAAACAAAGGAAACAAAGTACTATTTATTTTAGAGATTCATTTTAACAGTTTCCAAAACCCATTGAAAATTTAAGACCATTAAATTTCTCTTTTTGTCCTTACTATAGAATTTTCACAATTAAAAACCTGTAGAAAATTATATTACAAAATAAGCCTCATTGTATGTCATAAAAAGTACTCATTATAGCAACAGAAAATTATATAATAAATTTAATAAATGCCAATTTGGACATGTAGGCAAAAATCTACAAAAGTTCTGAAACGAATTGTAAAGACACAAACAATTTCTTTTATTGATTGAAATTGCATAATGGCTTTCAGTGCTGTTAGCTTTGCTTTAAAAAGCAACAACTTTATAAAAATATTCATTACATTAGTTTTTAAATACTAGCAATTGTAAAAAATGTTGCAAATCTATATATAAAAATTGAAATATTAATAATTAATTAGAAACTAAAAAAAGCTGGAAATAATGTAAAACTAAATGTATTGAAATAAATATTTGCGTTATTAGTTAGGAAACGGCCGATTTTGTATAGCGGACACAATGTTTGCCAAAACAAGCGAACGAAGGGAGAGAGTTTGCAAATTGTGTGAGTTATACAATACTAGGCTGTTTCGTAACGTATTACGTACAAAATTTTTCCTAATTTCTTCAAATTTTTCTTTCTGGCATTAAATCTTAACTGACATTTCACAGCGTTGCAAAGTTCTTACGTTCTCACTTCTGAACATAGAGATCACTAGATCAGTAAGCCATGACTGTTGCTATCGTTGTTATAAACAAAAATATTCGATTTTTGAAAATTTCTCACAGTCAGAAAAAAAAGTCAAAATGAGTTCTGATTCCGATGCTGTTTCTTCAGAAATAGAAGAAAGTGCAGATCTAGCAATAGGTGTATTAATACCGGAAAAGTCAAGGTAGAGGTATGAAGAAGTGTATCATAAATCCGATAGTTGGTGTAAGCAAAAGAATATTAAACATATCAATGAGAAAGTTTAAATCGTTAAAATCGATGAAAGCATCTACAGTCCGGTTTATTTATACGATGTTGAGAGCCGAATTGAGAGTTAAAAAAAATACCAAATCTGCAGTCTTAACTAAAGAAAATTTTGAAACCTTTTTAAAGGAAGCTGATGATGCACAATTTTTATTTGCAAAGATATGATTGTTTTCACGTGAATAACATGTTGAAAAAAAAATGTCTCAGGTGCTTGTAGAAAAATTGAATTATTGAATTTAAGAACAGTGGATGTAATAAAAGAACTAGAATACTATAATATCAATCAATGTAGTTAGACAGTTTGTGGTAATGCTAAAAAACATTTCTCGGATAAATTTGGTTGATTTCGTTCGTGAATATCTCGATTTACGGCCCCAAATTATAAAACATAATCTTTTTTTTTTTTTTTTTATTAAATATGCAAAAAGAGAGTGTGGAGTACAGCCAGTGGGAATTAATACATTTGGAAATTTACCAAAACAAATAGCTAACTATCTAAATTTACTAAACTATCTTTACTTGCAGATTCTGGGGCCAATATATTGGAAATAAAGCAGCTTGGGGAGTGGAAGTCCAACACTGTTGCGGAGGGTTATATCGATAGTTCGTAAACAAAAAGAAGATAGCTAGCAGAATTTTGGGAGAATCTCCGAACATAGTATAAGAAAATGCTAAAAGTATTGGTGAGAATTTAGTGAATAATGAAACAAATATCTCTTTGAGTGAACTAAACATTTCAAAACTTTCGCCTTCTGTTCAATTTAGCAATTGCTCTTTTAGTAATGTGGTTTTTAATCTTTGTAAACAATAATAATTTATTGGACACGTTATCGTATTGAAAAAAGGTGAAATAATGAATGTGTAGACAAAATATTTCTTTCAGATTTTATACTGCTGATGGTTGAATAAGTATCGCGAGTTGTGTAATATCTACTTTACGTAACTAGTTACGTAACGAAACTTGTCACAACTACAGAGTGACAATTAAGTAAAAACTGACAGTACATAACGCCAAAAGTTGACGTAAAATCTGACTTTTCATGACAGAATTAGGAGAAAATATTAATTTGTTTTTATAGTTAGAAAACTGGCGGTTTTTTAGTTAAATGATTTTATCGCCAATGATATACAGCGTGTCCACTGCATTTAACAAAAAAATCAAGTCCAGCTGTTTCTCTTTCTCTTTGTTTTCTCTCTATTTTAAAAAATTTTCACAAAGAACAAACAAAATTAACAGAATTACATTATTAGCAATAAGATCAGTAGTTCATAATTCTGTAATAACAAATAATGATTCTTTTTTGTTGAAGAATAGTTTTTAGTTTTTACTTGGCAACTTATTATAGAAACTAAATTGTTTTTTATTCTAATTTAATTTTTTTGACAAGCAAAATTTTTATGAAGAATGACTTCTTGTTGTAAAATCAATAATATTTTTTTTCCTAATGTCAACTCCATCCGTGAACACACTGTATGTTGTAGGTTTGCTAAATGGCATTGGAAAACAACAGGAAATTGAAAATCAGTTTATGTATAATCGACCAATAATATCATGTGTTCATTTAAAAAAAACTCTAGAAGGCTTTAAAACTAAAAAACAATTATTATGTATGTCTGTGATTAATTTTCATATACTTATCGAAATGAAAAATCTTATCTTTATTTTCATAAAAATATTCATTTGTTATCTACAAAATCTGTTGAAAATGTCTTCCTAGATGCTCAACATTCAAAGCATATCGTCTTCGAACATTATTTATGACATTACAGCATTTTGTTGTTGTATGAGGTCATGTATGACATATGTAAAAATGTCATGGCTTGCTGCGAGTTTTTTTTTTAAATGAACACACGATAATATAGTATGATATAAGAGCAAAATGGAGTCTTTCTAGCACGCGCTAGTTTAAGAGCACGACGTGGGCCGAGTACTGCAAGTGATAGAAAGACTAGATTATGCTCAAATATTTTATATATTTTTTATGTTGAATGCAAAATTAAATTAAAACCTGGAATAAATTCCCTTCCTTTGAAAAGGCACGTTGTTATGTAGATAACACCTATAAGGATTTTTATTGTAAATCTTGTTGCTTATTAATTAGTAACCACGTTTTATGAGCACATGTACTGATAAGACCCGATTATACACGCTTTTTAGTCTCAAAATTTAACATTATGACGCAACATAAAAAAAATGGTTTTTGAGTACACAAAATTTTATTACATATTACATTTAAAAAAACATAAGTTTGAGTTAAAACTTATTTTTAAAACAACCTGTATATATAAAAATAGATTTAGGCGATGTAGTAGGTCAACATCTATAAAGTTTCTAAGACAAGTTTTTTCGAAGTTTTTTTTTTTTGATTTACCATCTTAAAATGAGTTTGTGTTTTTTATGAATCTGTTGAAAAAAATGATTACACTTAAATTCGACCATCAAATATACATTTTTTCTTTAGTATTGGGACATATCTTTATGCTAAATGAAATTGTTTCTGATATTTATTTTTTTCGATCCGAAGAACTGCCAATCAAACAGTCAACGGCACAGAATGGCAAACTTGGTTTTTTATTACTCGTTTTACTAAAAACTTATTATCTGCTTCTGCCTTCAATTTTCGAAGCATCTAATGAGAAACTTTACAAATTATCCTTCTGTGCAAATTATCAATTTTATAAATGAGAGTATAAAAAACCTTTTCCCATGCTTTTTATTAGTAACTTATTAAATTGTTATTATAATCTTTAGTTAATTCACAAAAACAGTTATGTTGTTATTGACGACGGAAGGTAAGTTATTAAGTAATTTAAGTTCCTATAGAGTAAGTAGGTGACTGACGTTTTGGTTGATTAATTACATGTCAAAAGCACAGCATAAAATAATTGTGATTTATGTATTTTTCCTAAAAATTTATTTTAAATTCAAATTAAAAAATCTACTTCTGTTTTTATCACAACTATCTTTATCATAACCCAGATATAGAACGAAAACTGCTGAGACTTTTTCACCTACAAAATTAATTTGTTAACAATAATTAAAAATAAATAAATTTCTTAATTTCAAAGTTAAACGTGCTGAAATTCATCTCTCAAATGACTCACAGGTTTTTTTTTTTTTAATTAAATTTCTCTTTCATTAAATTTTTAGCTAATAAAAATAGAAACGTGCTTTTCGTTAAATCGAACTTGTCCAGAATGGCAAACAGTTAATTTGGGCACTTGGTGATGACATCTGCTCCCTATATCTACGAATAAGCGTCGCATTGTAACATCCAAGTAGTTAGTGATGTGTAGCGACGGCAAAAGAAGAAGATAGAATGAACGTTGTAGATATACTTATTATATGATGACATGTTAGCGAATGGTCGATTATTAACTTTGTTACATTGTTAGTTACTTGTTCGTAAATTACAGGAAACTGTTTGCACAGGCACGTATTCGTACCGCATTCGATTCAACTAGGATGTGCTAAAGGAGATGATGACGATGACATGTCAATTTCAGATTATATTTAGGGAGAGAAAGATTGGCGATTAAAGAATAAATTCAATAAATTTGAAATTTCAAGAAAATTCAATAAACATTTCTTATTTGAAAGATTTTTTTTTATATTTTTATTTAATTCTTTGAAATGAAATGATCGATGAGGTCTAAAAATAATAACTTGTTAATTTAATACTAATTTTATGAAATTTAGTGTTACATATTTTGTACAAAAAACAGGTAGATGGTAAAGTTGAAACTTACTCTGAAAAGAGGAAAACAGATTTGACATTTAGAAACCGCAATATTTAACTGCAAACTCAAGTCTGCAGATTTTTGCAAAAAAACAGGGGCAGTCAGTTATTCTAAAAACAATTTGATTAAACAATAACAAAATTAGGTAAACCAATTGCCGTTTTACCATTACGGATGTTGAAAATACTGAAAGATTAAAAATAAATTATTCTCAATAGATTACTTTAACTGATGAAGAATTAAGTTAGAAAAGTTAGAAACTCCTATGAAATTCAAAATATCCAAAAAGTCCAAAGATTTTAAAAATCATGAAAAATCTAAAAAAAATAATCTAAATAGGTATGCAGCAAAACTATCTAAAAAGTTGAAAAAATCCTACAATTTTAAAAATCTGTGAAATCTAAAGGATTGCAATAATCAGAAAAAACTGAAAAATCGAAATAGCAGAATATAAAAAATATTTTAAAAAAATCTGTAGAATCTAAAAAAATGCAATAATCTAAAAAATCTGACTATGAAAAGCGAACTATGTATAGAATATCTAAATTAATCAAAAGATTTAAACTATTAAAAAATCTAAAAATTCAAAAAAACTGAATAATAATGAAAAATCAAAATCGAAAGCTTCAGTTTGGTGAAAAAATTTTATGAACTAAAAAGGTATAAAAAAATTAGAGTAACTGAAAAATCTCAAAAATTCAAAAAATCAAAAGATCTAAAAAATGCAAAATCCAATAAATCAGAACAGGAAAGAAAAAAAATCTTGAGACATTGAAATACAAAAAAATCAGAGGTTTTTTATTGCAAATTTAAAAAAAATGAATTCATAGTAGATTTAGAAGATCTGAAAATTAAAATATATAAAAAAATAATTTTTCAATAAGTCGATTGGTATAATAAAACATATCTCAAAAATTTAAACACAAAATCCAAAAAATCTTACAAATTTAAAAAAAAACAAAATCTAACAAATTTTTGACAATCCAAATACTTAATATTGAAAAATTGAGAAAAAGAATTTAACTGGAAAGTTAAAGAATCTAGAACTTTTAGGGAATATCCGGAGCGTTGAAAAACAAAAAATGTTTAAAACCTGAAAAACAGAAAAATTCAAAAAATCCTAAGAAATACAGAAAAATAGAAATTTTAGAGTATCTAAAACCTGTGGAAATGTAATGGTTTTAGAGAATTTCTCCAAAAGAAAAGCATCGACAATGCAGACTTCTGCAAAATCTCTAAGTAGATTCCTTTATTAGTGCAACATTCAGCGCTAAAGTTCACTGAATTACCGACTGCATCTCTACAGAAGTTCCAAAACAACGTACACCGCTATTTGAATACTTTTAAATCCATATTCGCCTTTAACCATTTTTGTTTCTTAAATAAAACAACATAAAAAAAACAATTTTTGACACTCTAAAAGCATAAGTCGATTTTTGTTTGAATAAAAATATTTTCATTAAAATAGACAATCCACTACTAAAAATGTATCCATTATCTTCCTACTTCCAACCATATAATTATGTTATCTCTTGTAAGTTATCCGTTGATTCTTTTCCTTTTCTATTCAAGCTGTCAAATCCACCGAGCTCCAGTCTTAATTTAGGGTTCGCAAAATAAAAGCAACTTCCTGTATTAGCAATAAAAATCAATTGAAACTCAATCTACACTAAAGCCTTATTAGTGAATTAAATTGAATCAAACAATAAGCGAAAGTTTAAGAATTCCTGCCCTGTCAAGGTTCACGATTGACGTAGGTTTTTGTGCAAAATTAGAAAACGTGAAATTCAATCTAGCTATTATATTATGAAACTCATTTTTGAAATGAATTTAAAAATCTGTCTAAGGATTAAAATCGGTCATATAAATACAAATTATTTCAACTTATATTCAACTCAGCAATTTTCTCAATGTGCTTTTGAATTCTAAATTTAAATTAATATGACATTTTCTGCGATTAGATCGCTTCGATGCATCTTAAATCCGCATCACTTTATTTACTTATTTAGAAATTTATACGTTTTCAGCAGTTCCTTTTCTTCAATCGGATTAAATTATGTTTCAAGGATATTATCTTCAACCAAATTTATAATCTTAAATTGTATAAAGAGAAATTCACTATATTTTTAATTATCACACAAGTCCTTGTTTTTATTCGTTGATGATTTGAAAAGTGCTTTATTTGAATATACAAAGGGTTACTCTTTGTCGAAATTGGTTGGTGGAGAATATTTCAGGTCACGTTAAAGAATTCTAATGACTTTAATCAAATGAATTATTCATATTTTGATACAAACATTAATGAAAGGATTTATAAATTATCAAAAAAATACCTATTTTTCAAAGCGTTATAAAACTGTTAGTTATTTAGAAAAACGTAAACAAAGAACAATGAGTTAATGTTGCAAAATTATATTATATAAAAGATTATATTAAAATTATTGTTTGTATTCATTGTCTTATTTTCCCTTTGTGTCAACAAGGAAGTAAAAACGTTAAATAATTTACAATGCTTTTTGGAAAGAAACTTATAAGAACAATAATGGAAATTATGCTTCTGAATTAGTTATTTATAAAAAAAAAATATCATTCTCCATAAACTTTAAATTAATTGAATGGCTTGCAGTGAAAATATTCAGCAGAAACAAGAATGAGCTTGAATATTTTTCGTTTGTGGAATTTTTAATAATAAAAATGTTTGCTAAAACATTTTACTTTTGAAGAAAAAGTCGAAATTTCAAGTATTTAAAGATTCTAAAACTTAAGAAAATTTATTTTAAATTCCAAAGCATCGGAATGAAATAAAAAATATGAAAGACTGTAAGTTTCCAAATAGCCCAAAGTCTCTCTCTAGAACACGGTCTAAAGATTTTTAAAAAGCAAAAAGACCTAAAAAATCCAAGATTTCCGTATTAGATATAAAGCATCTCAAAGATCTAGAAAAACAAAGATTCAGAGTGTAACAAAAAGCAACCTGAAATTCTCTAAGTCAAAATAGAGCGAATTGATACAACTTACCTAATCCCAAGTTGCATCGTTTAAAAGTTTAAAAACTGTTTTTGTTTTTCGCCAATAACTTTGTTTTGAACCGATCGATTTCAACGACATTTAAACAATTCTCTATCTAAATTAAACATTTTTGTGCATTATTTTTGTTTTAATGTTACTGTAAAGTACTCATCTTTTAACAATTTAACAGAATTTTTTGCGTAATTTTGATGTATGTTATCCGATTAACGTAATTATTTTTTTATTTAGAATATTTATTATTTTTAAACATTTTTGGTTTCTTCTAAAATTTTTGTATTTGTATCAGTTTAAGATTAAAAAATTAGTTTAGGTAGTCGTGTCAAAATTTTCAGTTTTCCAATTATTATTTAATTGTAAGATTAGTATTATACCGCCTCAGTTTACATTTCAGAGAAAATGCCTTATGTTTTCTCATAAAAATAATAACTATTCAAAATAAGTTGTTAGTAGAACAAATTTAATGGAGAAAAACTAAAATACTTTTCAAAGTTTAGAGTTCTCTAACTTTCAACTTGAGATATAGGTAAGTTGTCTCAATTCGCTCTATTTTGACTTGCAAAATCTCCAGTTGCTTTTGTTACACCCTGTCTAATTTTGAAAAATAAAAAACTGACGAACCCAAAAAAGCCAGAGTGAAAGAAAACATAATAAAACAAAATTTTGAGAATATAACAGACTGAAAGAAATTAAAAAATCTAAACACAATAAAATCTAAAAAAACATTAAATTTGAAGAATCTAAAGAAAGAAAGAAAAACCCCAAAAGATTCGAGAAAAATACAGAATTAGAAAAAATGAAAAAAACATTAGTTATAAACTAATAAAAAATCTAGAAAGTTTATTGAAGGCACTGAAAAATAAAAATTGGTAAAAAAAAAATTTGAAAATTTATGGACTGAAAAAAAGTATTAAATGAAAAAAACAAAAAATCATAAGAGAGAAAAATTCCAAAATAGGAAAAGTCTGAAGAAAAATACAAAAAAAACTGCAATTAATAATAGTATATTATACACCAAGGTGGCGAAGACTATCATTATTGACCGAGCACTAAAATTATTTATATAAAATATGAGGGCTATAAATGTCTTCCCCACCGTGGTTTATATACTGTTTTTTCCATTACTAGCCAAATTTAAGGCAAAAGCTAAAATTAAAAAAAATCTTGTAAAAATCAGGTAGCACAGGAATGCAAATTTACCCGTCCACTAATAATACAACTTTTATTTTCACGTCTGTTATTATCCTGTTTGGGTGTTTTTTTTATATATAGATATTTTACAAATTGATTGAATGATTGGGGGTTAGGGGTTGAAAATCTGCGAAGGTAGAAGGTTACACTGAGAAGTCACTGGTACTCAAAAGGTCAATAGTAGATATGCTCCAAGGGCTTTTTACATCTTCAAATTCTGTGGCTTTATCAATCGAATCACAGCGTTCACCATCATCGGCTGCAGTTCCACTAACCTCAACTTCACCGCTAAGTGTTCCACCAAAAAACATTAATGAAACCACTACTCTACATCAATTTACCAACAATCATTAATACCTAATTTTTTTTGAAACAATTATCTGGATTCTCAAAATATTTGAATTTATTCATTATTAACCTAGGTTAACAATTGAAAAAATTATTAACCACTAATAGAGAAATTCAACTTCTCCGTTGTCTAAGAGACGCAATAATTGTCAACTTCATAGCTAGTTGTGGAAAAAATATCTTTTACTCAAAAAGTCTAAAAAATTTGAATAATTAATATTTCAAATATTAAACTCATAATTTTCTTGAAAGTACGATGAATACGGATCATAGTCTGTTAAGAAACGAAAAACAAAATCATATTAATTTCACCATCTGTAAAAAGCCGACCTTTATTAGTTGATATACTTAATTAAACCTGAGAATGTGTAATTAATACCCAAAAATAGTTAATTTTTTTTCTAGATAAAAAGTTAGTACTTTTACAAAAAAAACAGTTTTTTTTTAATAAGATATACAGTCCATAAATTAATTTTCCTCAACTCATGTTCTAATTTAAATTTGAAATATGAAATTGTTTATATTTCTAAAATTAAATATGTTAATAAAAAATAAAAATTGAATATTAAGTACATAGATTTATTTCAATAAATCAGAACTGCTCCAATGTGTTTGAACTAATAAAAATTGAAAAAGTTTACATAAAATTCTTTTTTTTTTTTTTTATTAAACACCAATTCTGTTAAGCTGCTTACTTTTGGGTAGTCGTACTTAGATACCTTCTTTAGAGTCAGAGAGTATTATAATGAAAAGATTCTTCGAATACAATGAGAAACAATCATGATTAAATGTACCTAATCTGCGTTGACTAGATAAAAGAAAATACAGAACGATCAAGAATGACTGAGTCTGTTGGCAATAAAACAATTGAAAAATATAGATGGTTTTTTCCTAGCAATTGGTACACGGAGAAACAACAATTGACACAATTCCAAAACGTCAGTGTCAAAAACTTTTAGGTTACGTTAAAAGGATTAGGAATTTTGAAATTTGATAAATTTTAATTATGGAACGTATAAAAACACAGCAAAAGTACAAACCGGAATGCCTGGTTTCAATGTCAAAGCAATTCAGAAGATGTTTAACAAAAAAATTTAATTTTTGAAATCAATTTGAGAAGCGCTTGTTAAAAGTGACAACAGAAAACATCTTGTCTTGCAGTAACACCAACTTCATTTAAATTTTCAGTGTTGCCAACAGACTCAGTCATTTTGATCACGCTGCATAAAGAGAGATAATATAAGAAATAGATGCTTATCAATAAATCAAATCCCAAAAAAATTCAATTCCATATTGAATCTGATCCTAAAAGTTTCACAAAAATAAAAATACTAACAGCACAGTTATTAAGAAACAAAAATAAACTGAATTAATTTGAAACTTTTAAGCTGATTGTATAAGTTTCTACTTGGTAAGAATCACAATATTTTACTTCATTAAAGAAAAATGCAGTAAATAGGACACGAAAGTAGGAAAATCTTGAATTAAATCGATTTTAGCATCGCAGCAAAATCTCCAAAATTTTAATACTTAAAAAAATTGATCAATGTTTTTTTTAAGAGAAACAATTTTACAACATTAATAATCAAAGATTTAAACTGCTGCTATGTTCTACGCCAAAAATGTAACTTCAATCCAAGCATAAATTTTTAAGAATTGAGTGTCTCAAGACAAATTTTTCAGTAGGAAAGTTTGGACTAGTTTGGCAAGACTTCTAAGATATGATCGTTGAATATGCAAGACTAAATGTGAATTTATAAGTCAAAATCAATTATTTCAGAGAAAAATGAATTATTTTTTTTATAATTTGCTTGATATTACAAGATTTAAGCAAAAATAGAAACTCACAAAAACTAAAAAAAAAAATAATGGTTTATTATTACTAAATTGAAATGTCTGAATTATTAGATCTTAAAAAAAGGCATCGATAAAATTTCCCAACAGCTAACTCAATTTTTTTAAATAATTGAAAAAAAAAAACTTATTCAATTTGATGCCAATAACTTAGATAAAATTATTCATTCCATTCCATCAAATTTCTGTTGTAAAAAAACACCAATTTTTTTAGTTGCATAATTTACGAAGAAACAATTTTCTTTTGAAATATTCTAACTCCAAATACACTAAATTTTAAAATAACAACAGTCACGAGTCCTATCCTACAAGCATTTTTTTTGGCTATAATTGAGCATCAAGTTTCGCAAAAAAATCTAAAAGCAACATTTCAGAAGTTTCGTGAGTATAAATTTAATTAATAAACTGCACTTCAAGCGTTCGGGATTGTTCGAGATACTTAACAATTGCCACTAATCACATATTGAATTTTTTTATTTTCAATTTAATTAAATTGTTAATTATTAGTTTCAATGTCTATAAAATTGAGTCATCAATGAGACAGTTTCTTGAATGTCAGTTTGATTAGTTTGAATAAAATTTGAACTTTGTAAAGTTTCATAATAAAAATCTCTCTTAAATCAAGTTCAACGAGTAAAATTAAACAAAATTAGTAAATTTTCTTGAATCAGTTATAAATGTGAATTAGTAGCTTAAAATGCAATTTTCCATCATGCCTGAAACAAGGTCCGTATTAGTCACAGCCAATTAATCGCTTTCAATTATGATAATTGAACACATCTTTCCTAATTAAGCATGTAAACTGTTTGACATTAATTGTATCACGTGCCGACCTAAATTAACCCTTAAACCCATCTGCGTTAAAGTTGCCATCCTGCCAACAATAGTAGCGTTAACTCCGCCTTATTATCTTAACCAACAATCAAAAATCGTCTTTATATCTTCTATCCAAAAAGTTGAAAATTGAATTCAACAGATATACCAATAAGCGTTAGCTTTTCACTCGGTTTATTGGTAGATCTATCGCTCCGCCCCTCTAAGAGTCCTTTTCACTACAATATTAGGGAGTATCTTTATTCAGCAAGCCGCAGTAGTCGTTTTCGAAATTGGAGTCGTCAGTTTGTTCCCATATCTCTCGATGAACGTTTCATAAAAGAAAATTTACCAATTTTTCAAATTGAAAAAATGTGTTCGGTGTGAAAAGTGAAATGCAAAAATGAACAATGATAGTTTAGAAAGTACAGTCCATGTGACAGCGCCTAGTATTTTAAATAAACCATCACAAACAATGCCGCAAAGATCGCCTTTTGCTATACAAGAATTGCTGGGATTAAGTGATTCTCAGCATCGGTCGCCGACGGCTGCTGTTTCCGCTATTACACCTAATGTTTATCCGCAAAGACATCTACAAGCTCCTACATGTTTTCCGTCGGAACATGGTTTCAATCATCATCATATGACGATGGCGGCGAGTCGGATGGCCTATTTTAATGCTCAAGCTGCCGTCGCTGCTGCTTTTCTACCACATAATATTGCTGCCGCCGCCGGAATGAATGCCAATGCAAGTGGCGCCTCGCCGGCGGCGGTTCTAGGGCTTACAAGCCATCAAGCTACAGCCTCGCCGGGTGAGTCTCTTCCTAGGCTCAATTTATTTTATAATATTTGCATCAATTTGAAGCTTTTTTAAAGCTCTTTAAAAATACCGAAGCTGCGTGTGTACAAATAACAGAATTTATTTTTGAAAAGTTGCATTGGCAAAACTGAAAATCAAAAACAGAAAACATAAAGAGCGATAATTTAATGTGAGATTTGTTTTGATTTTTTCAGAAATAATAGTTGTAAATTAGAAGTATTAAAGTTTTGACAACATATTGCAATTGTTTCTTGTGAATTTTAACAGTTTTAAATAATTTCTGTATAATTTTCTGACAAACTGCAAAAATTTTTGCATTGTTTTAAAAGATTTCTAAGAAACTATCAATATGACAAATTTTATTTGCTTAGCTTTTTTTATTAGTTCGAAGTTGCGTTTGGCGACTGATTTCAGCAAAATTTTTTATAACTAGACGAAGTTCAAAAATAGTAAAGAATGGAGGACATCAAAAGGAATAATTTGATATAAGATTTAGTTTAATATTTTTAGCTGCAACTAGAATGGAGAAAAATTGTCCTAACCTGAAATACTAATTAAAAATTTGGCGTAAAATTTACTTTTAATTTTGCAAATTTCAGCAGTTTTATTTTTGAAATTGAAGATTAGAATTAGTCAAGTTCAATTTGATGATTTTTCGTAAAAACACTTAATTTTTTGAATTTTGGCGATTTCCATCAACTCGTGAAAATTTGACCTATTGTCTCATGATCCGTTTGAAGTAAAAAAATAAATTTTGTATCAACTTAATCCTTTCTTAAAGCAATGAATCTTATTTGAATTTTTCTACAAACAGCAATATTAGACATTTTATTTTCGAGTTTTCAATTCCCAAGTTTTATTTGGAAACAATTTCCAGTCAAATTGGTCATAGTTTCAAAAATTTAAAAATATCAAAAAATTAAAGACACCAAGCGAAATTATGTGGAAAAATTTTTCTGACCAAAGCTTTAGACATTTTGGCAAAAAAACATTCTTTTATTTCTGGATTCTTCATTATAAAAAAAATTGACCCAGATTTAATAATATTTTTGACCGTTAATTTTTTCAAACTTTGCCAATTTCCACAACTTGACCTTTTATCTCAGCTTTTGTTTAAAATGGAGCTCAGTCGATAATAACTAACAAAATAAACAAATATTAAAAATTAAAAGACACCGGGAATCATCTAACTTGCGATTCATTTCAATAATTCTAGAAATAACGAAGCTAAAATTAAAAATTACAAAATTTGTTCTAAAATTTTGACAAAAATTTGTATTTTTCTTTTCAATTCTGTTAATTCTTTGGTATATTTTTGGATACTTTTTTTAGCGGTTTCTGTTTTTTTTTCCTAAACTCTTCATAAAAAAAATGCAAGATTTGGCTCCGATAATTTGTAGGACAGTCCACTTTTTGAAATTTGTAAATTTTTATTAATCACATCCTGGTTGAAAAAAGCAGTAATTCTGATGTCGTTTCAAAGTCAAATATGCCGGATATCATTTGCCTAGTTTTAGAAACTTTAAACTTTTTTTCGATTGGGTTTAAAGATGATTTGATGGTTGATTCCAGCTAGATACGTAATAATTTGAAAAATGAATAAAAAATAATGGAGTACGTCAAGAGAAATAATTTAATGTGAGATTCATCTTCAAATTTTGATAAAAAACGAAAATACAATTAAAAATGTTAAAAGTTTCAATATCAAATCATTGAATAAAATTTGCGCTATTATAAAATTAATAATTGTTAGCTTTATAATTTAAAATTAATCAAAAATGAAAAATATTTCTTTATTCTTTCTAAAACAAAATAAACAACATGACAATAACTTTCCTTAATATTTTTCTTATTAGTTTCCCCATATTTACTCTAATTTAGCTTTAATAAACCTAAATTTTGTCTAGTTTGTTATAAGTCAATAAATTAATCTAATTTATGATTTACAATTCACTCAAATTTTCCAATTAACTAATCAAAACAAATTTATTACTCTTATAACTAATTTGAATGAAAAAATGAATCTGATTAAGAAATCATCAAATGTATTATCACTAAAAAAATCTAAAAATTTAATCCCGATAATGTTCTTGTTCATTGGTCTGTTTAAATTTCCAAGAGAGAATATGAAGAGGTGTAAAGTTGGATAACGGATATAGCTCGGTTCATCATCTAATCAGGGCCACATCAAATTACCAATTAGTATTGATGTTCAGATCATGCTGTAATGAGCCATTGATCCTCATTATGCACGCTGATGTTGGTTAAATCTGCATGAGCATATCTATTACTAATGACATAATAATATTACATTAAAGAAAACACACTTATAAGAATATCAATTAATTAATTTTTTTGCTGTCATCATATTGATAGATTTTATCAAATTGTAAGTGTTCTTGTAATAGTCGTTGATGTTGTTTAAGATAAAAACCCAACAAATTAATTATCCACTTATCGTTTCCTGTTTATTTTAACAAAATCAAATTAATTCCACCCTGTGCACAAAAATTTGCTTCGTCATTTTCTTACCTATTAATTTTATGTTAATTCAATTTTAGACGTTGATGATTTCAAAAAACAATAAAATTTCTATCAATCGTTTGAAGTGGATGATAATAATAATAACTTTAAATTAAAAACTATGATGTTCGAATTTTGAAGCCCACCCTGTTGAAAATTACGTGTCAGGTATAAAATGTGTGCAACCTCTCTCACTTGTCTGTAAAAATAAAATTAAATGCTGCTATTGAATTTGTAAGAAGAGGAAATGCCCCCGTCAACCCCCGTTTCTTGTAAGCAGCTTTTCACACGTTCTGGTTAGTAGAGAATAAAAAGTCGACAAACAATTCAGACTAAAATAATTTAATTAAATCGAAGATATGTGCATCAGCAAGAACATCTCGATACAAGGCAAGAGAATTACACAAGAGTAAGAATGTAAGGTATTTTGGCACATAGACACGTAATACACATCGAGATATATATTTTAAGCGTCGTGTTTAAAGCTCTCTTAGTTCATATACAAAGTTGAAGCATTTCTTGGTTGCTACTGCAGCAACAATAAGCTATCTTCTAGCTTAATTACAACAAGCGCTTTTACTTAATTTGGAATTTCATTTGGCGATGTTCGCCCAGGTCGCAAATCAGGAAAAGGGGTAATTTTATAACCGACACTGTGTGTGTGTATGTGTGTTGTGTTGCTTTATTCACGGATAGAATAAAGACACAAATGTCGACGTCAGACGAAACTATTGATTGCAAGCACAAGGCTACGGTTTACAATGAAACAAAAATATAGATGAATGTGGGAATTAATCAAGTTTTAAGAAAAAAAAACTGCTGTTTGATTTTTTTTTTTAAATTGGTATTATTTGCATTTCATCATAGTTAATCTATTTGGGAGGTAATTTAAAGGGATGATGTTTTAATATTATAAGACGGCAGATTGGGAATAGAAGATTATGGATGATTTCAGAAAGAAGAAAATCTGAGATGATTGCTCAATAAAAAGATAATTAGCTGAAGAGTTGATCAATTCAATCAATAATTATTTAGTACTTTAATTTATGCAAAAAATTGCTAATTTTTGTATTATGATTATACAAGCGTCCGGAAATTGTATAGAAACTATTCATGAGGAGATTCTACACACGTCAATAATGATACAAACTGATGTAAAAAATTTTCAATTTCTGTCCTTATATTAGCCTAATAACCGAGTTTTCATAACCTTGCATTTAAATTTGCTGTGATATTTTCCACTTTAGATTAATTTCTTTCAAACTTCGTATACTTTTTACAAGTGACAAATTCTAACACTGGATTTTGATTTTTGATTGTAAATAATCAAAAAACTTGTCTTGAAGAACAACAGAAAATCTCAAAAACACAATTTCAAGCGTTTTTGCTTAAAATTTAATTTAATTTAAATAAATGAGTTTTCATCGATATGAAACAATTTTGTAAGATAAGCCTCAAAAAAAGCCAGCTTTATTAGACTTTTTGAATAATCACAAATGTAAAAGTTAAAAAAATCTAGAGCCTAAAATGGAACATCTGAGTTCAGATTCTTTTCATTTTTCGCAGCTGATAGAATATGTCACATGTAGAAGCTGTACCAAATTTGGAAAAAATCTAATAATAAAAAAACGGAACTTAAAGATTTGGTTTTAACTCTGTAATGAGTAAAGAATGAAGACTTTCTTGTCCGAGTGAAAGTTTAGCACACGAGGCGTAGGCGGGAGCAAAATAGTGATTCCGAACAAGTTGTAGGCACTACTTTTTCTACGACTATACAGTAAGATTAAAAATACAATTTGAAAAATTTTTCGTTAATAATCAAAGTGTGGAACTGACAAAACATAAAATTGTGCCGATAAAGCAAATTCGGTTTACTATTCATCACTGCAGATGTCACCCACTTAAAATTTTTCATTTCTTTTTATAAATTAAAGAATTGTTTGAATTTGAAAATGATATTATAAGAAATTTTGAGTTTATAGCAAAGCTATAAAATCTACAGTTGATTTGATTTAATTTATTGTAATTATTCTTGTAACGGAAAATTTTTTCAATGCGAAAAATCATTCAATAAAATTTTGTATTTTAACAGTTTGTATTTTTAAGCCCAAATTACAATCATACCTGCAAATTTGAATTAATTCAATTTCCTCTCAAAATAATAACTCTTCTGAATTTTTTTCTTAAGCACTTCGATATTTCTCAATTTTTATATTCGACGTATTTTTTGGATTTTTTGGTTTATGCTTGTTTTGCATAATATTTTGTACATAGATATCCTTCCTCCAGCGACTTTTACAAAGAGCACCCTCCGTGTTGTCGGTAATTTCACCAACAGAATCTTCAAATAGTGGAGGTCCAACGGAATTAATGTCTCGGATAAGATTTAGGGTTGTAAATATACTGAAACTATGGCATTGCCAGACTCAAACATATTTCAAGAAAAAATCCCAATTTCTATGAAAATAGCTCTAATCCTCTACAAACTCCTTCAATTCTGAAAATTGTTACTACATAAATCCCTTCAAAAATTTTTCAAAAAATAATCGACTTATTTTGATCACTAACTAAATTGTCTGCTGCTTTTTAATAAGTTGCAAATTTTGGTTTTTGTGTTGTCTTTTATTTCTTGTACTACTCAAATAAAAGAATATTTTTCTGTTTGATTTTGCAGAAAATACGTAAAAAGTTGCAATGGTCACAGTGATTTTGAAGACAAGACTTTTTCCTTACAGTTTGCAATCTCTAATCAAATTTTTCAGAATTTTTCACGTTTCTGTAATTTTCAATTTTTTATAAAACTTTTTAGAAAGCATCTGTACACAACTTGCATTTTACAACTCTAACTGCATTACAACACTTTATTAAATTCCTAATACATAAACAGCTATTATCTGTAGGAATCCCATAAATGAATAAACTCACACAACTTTGACAATTTGTGCAAAATTTCCGAATTTATTGATACTGAACAACCTGTATATGTGAAATGTTTTCCCTCAGTATAAAGCTTGCCAAAGCCTCGATATTTGTGCGTCGCGTACAGCATAGTCTATACATGTAGAAAATTAAATTATACGGAAACAAAGGCAATGTAAAGGGTTGCAACAGCCATGCGAGAGGCAAGGGGACTTCGTTACGGCAGTAATTAACTGCGACTCGATAATTAATTAGTTCCAAAGAGTGCCGTTCGGCGCCACGTTTATCTACTTTACAATTTATACTAAGGGTTAAATTCGGTCACAAACACACACATTTTCTATACACTGTTAGACTTTAAATGTTACAAAACTTGAAATATTTAATTCAGCAGACTGCAAAATACACACATTTTTTCATTTTTTCCCCAATTATACATTCTTCATATAATTAGCAGCCGTTTTTTTCGAAAGGATTACAGGATATTCCTGTTGAAACAATTAATGATTGTGCTTTGATCTTTTCTCGTAAAAATTGAGAAGAGTAAAGACTGTCTCTCCAATTAGGTGTCTTCTTGCACAGCTACGAATTGAGCCATTTGAATGCGAAAACTTAATTATGACAAAAATGCGGAGAATTTCTACTTCTTAATTAAATGCTGTTTTACTCAAACCTACCATTTTGTTAAGATGAATCACTTTAATTAAACCCTTATGTTATTATTATTATTATTATTATTATTATTATTATTACTATAAGTTTAATCGTTGGTTTTCCGTTGGTTTTTTGTAAAAGGGCACTTAGGATGTAAGTGGAGGTCAGGTGTCCGATGTCATCCACACGACACCTCCTCAATGGAATTGAACGGAACCGAGCAGTCTAAAGTGCCTGCTTATTGTACCTCAATTTGTTGGTTGAATGTGAGCGAATCCATACCCTTTCAGGCTAAAGGTGTGACATTCAAACCTACAGATGTTATCTATCTTCAGATTGAAGCGTGTATGTGCTGAGAATGGGAAATCTAATATAGCACCACCACAGAATTTCTGAGCAAATTTACCACAACCGTAAAGCGCTGCACAAAACTAATAATTTCGAATGTCATACAACTGATAAAATATTTATCACTAATCGTAGTATCAACTTAATAAAATGAATTTTTTATTGAACAAATCTGTCAACTAATGTCCATCTTGACTTGTGTTCAAGTTCCATAAAATCGTCGTTAAACGATATAGGATTACATTTATTTGAACATAAAAGCTTGAATACGTCCTATTATCAAAAAAAAAAAAAATCTGAGCTCCCATACATTCACAAAGGAACATCTCTTGTGGTCAAAACATTTTAAATCGATCTTGAAATGACGTTAAAGAAATTTCGGCCTTTTCGTTAGTGGAGTTAAAGACGATTTATACCAAGACTAGTATTAGGTATGGTCCATTATACTTCAATGGGAGTTTAGACGTCTCAGGTTAGAGTCTGTATTGTTGACGATTTCCTACTATGACAGCTACTTAACATTTGTAGAATAATACATTTAAATGCGGAAGAAATACCATATGTGAATTTTTATATACCATTTCCTGATGGTTTTGTAATTTGAGAAATTCAACAATTTAATTTTTTAGATGATTTTAAAATGATTCATAGCTATTTTTATGTTAAATTAATATCTTATCTCACATCTAAAATGTTCATATTTGCACTACGCTTATTATTCGTATTTATCCACTTGTTTATAATGAGAGTTGAAGCGAATTATTAAATTTACTGATTTATATCTCAGTTCAGAGCTAAATGCAATCATCAATTGTTGTGCAAACAAACTTCTTTATCTGTTTTTTCACAAAAAAAATAAAAATACAAAATATGTATGCAACCAACTATACAAATTATAAAATTAATAGTAAATGGACTATTTGGGAATTATTTCAACCCACTGTATTTTTTTGTTCTTCATTTAAAATATAAACAAAACGCTCCAATATCAATGCACTATGTACAGAGTGTTAAAGAATAGTTATGATAAAACATTTATGATCAGCTTCTTGAAAATGAAGACAATTAAAAATGTCATTGAAAATTTTGACTGAAATGCATAGATTTTTTATGAACGAATTTAGAAAAAAACACAAAAATTGCTACAAACGGTTTCAGATAATTTTGAGACAAATACAGTGACAGACAAAAAAATCACGTACACTACTTTTTCGCTATATTGAGTAGGCACTAAGCTTGTCAATGTCAAATTGAGAAAACGCTAAAACTCAATGGAATGATTTATTTGTCAATAATTTCAAAATGATATTTTGACATTTTATGACTTGTAACGTATAACCTCTTTTCTAAAATTTTTATGAAACTTCAAAAAAGGCATATTCACACAATGAAAAATTTATGAAAATTTGCCTTTGTATAGGAAATAATACCTAACACTCTGTATGAGATGTATAATATGACCATAAAAATTTATCACTTTTATAAAAAATATAATGATATGACAAAAAACTGTCTAATTACCTGCCAACTTTTAGGCAATTTCTTTATTTCCATAATAACTGATTACCACTTAAGTTTTCAAACTAATTATTAGCAATTTAATTAATTAACTGAGTTAATAATAAACTTGTAGTAGCTTCAACTATTGTTTGTTTTTGTTTGTTTCCAAGTAAATATTAGCACTTACTGGTCTTTTTTTTTTCAGGTTTTGCCCAATTGAAAAATTCCTTTAGTTCCTCAGGTCCTGGTTCATGTTTATCAGGTAAAAAAATGTAATTTATTTTTTGCTATGAAATATGCGTCCATATTTCAACGCTAATGTGATAAATGGTAACTGTGATATAAATAATTGTCAATCGTAGCGAAAGCCGAGCACTCTGTATATTTAATGGTGCATAAAATATCCGTCAGCAAAGAGTGGAAAGCTAAATGCAGTGATAAATGATTCGCATAAAGCCTAATTAAATTATACTATAGAATAATTTTTATGGAACACTGTATATATATAAAAAAAAAATGTGGAATATAAGTTTGTCTGATTGTAATTCAAACAAAAGACTAACGGAACATATAGTATATGTCGTGTTGACCTATTGGCGGATCTACCCGGCGCCATGTTTCAAAATGGCGTAAGTGTTGTTTCCGGAAACAAAAGAACGGTGAATAATGAGCTTGTTTTGCGTGCGATCCAGTCGCCCAGTTCAATAATTGAAAATTTATACTGAGTGTATAGAAAAAAAATAAGAGAGAGCTGTGGCAATTACAATGTCGTTGAAGTAGAAAAGAGAGAGGAATGAGGGAGAGAAGGGAGGTGTTTGCTGGTATAATAATTCTTCCGATCCCCATATTTTGGAGTTATAACTGAGGGAACTGCTCGTCAGAAGCTCATTATCAACATCCCTTGCCGGAGTTTATCCCGGAAACCCGGACCCTACAAATATCCACTTTTCGCGGCCATATTGGCTGCAACTTTTTTGTGTGTTGAAATATTTAAAAGTTGATGAGTGTTTTATAAATTGGATGTTCGGTTTGGTGTCAATATATTAGTTATGATGGATTAATGTTAAAGCTGGAAACAGGAATATAAGAGAGAAAGAGGAGGCTGGATTTAGGGATTTGTTCGGTTCTCTCTGTCAGTCTTAATTGGAAACCAAAGTGACAATTAGAGTTTCTCGCCAATAACTTGATAATATTATAATTGGAGAATAGCTGCAAGCTTCTTTTCGGTTCGAAGAGTTATTTAGGAACAGTTTGCTTTGGCTCTTTTAACAGCTTAAAAACTCACACAAAGAATAAAATACACACTTTTTAAAACATAATTATCCTTCTTTTAACAGCCTGTTAGAGTTGTCTAATCGACTGGAAGGATATAATGGTTCGCAAATTGGACATTATACTTTTCTGAATAATGCACAATGTAAATTTTTAAAAAATTTGAAGTGAGTAATCATAATAAAAAAATTAAATAATTTTTAAGAAGTTGTATGAAAAATACACAGTGACAAATTACTTATGGTATATGGTTTATCAGCTATTTCTATTTTATTCGAAAATTGACTTTCTGCATTACACAAGGCGTTTGCCTAAATTTTTTATTCTAATTTCCGCAATACTTCAAAGATTTTGAGTGGACCAAGTTAAAAATTTGCACATAAAAATTTGATGAGACGACAGGTCGAAGGCTGAAAACACTAGTTATGCTTACTTTTATCTAAAACGGAAGATTACAGCGTTGTAAATGAATTTGCAAAAAATGTAAATGTTAATTTGTCTTTCAAGTTCTGTATTTGAAAAATATATTCACATTGCCTCTTTCAGAATCAATATTCTTTCCGATTTGACCGAAGTGCAACCAAGTCAGTTTTTTTTAACGAAACATTTCATTTATTTTTACTTATCTGAAACATGCTTAAAATTAGTTATTCAATCGTTTTTGTTTTGTTTAAATTGGTCATCAGTTGTTTCAGTTATTGACTTTTTTTTCCAAAAAATTTCATATGCAACTATTCAGAAAAAAGCGTGCAGCTGGTCATTGTGTTATAATAATGAGATGAAATTTGGTATGCATTTAGATGAAACAATTTTCTACACTATTCTGTAAAGAGAATTTATAAACGTCCAAAAAACAATGATTTTTTTTACTTTCGACAAACATCTGAAACTTGTTTTTTTCAAATGAAATGTCCCACATTTTAATATGCAGTTTTTTTGAAATAGTAATCAATTTTATCTGGACTTTCTTTATGGAAGTATTGTTTCTATGACTACTTACTAGGTGACAGACAGTTTGACAATAAAGTTGACTATAAAAGTGTGGACAAGTAGCAACGTCTTATTGAGAAAATTCAGGTAGTTGAATAATTATTTACAAAAACCGCAAACAACTCAAAAATAAAAACAAATAATCATAGCCAACCAAAATCAACTGCGTAATAAAATATAGGGCATTCCATTTGAAAAAAATAAGTTTTGAATGTTTGAAATATATAGAAATTACTATAAGAAAACAAAATGTCTTTCGAGATATTGTCATTAATAATGTAAAATTCCATTTTATTCTAAGAAGAAATACAAAAGATAACAATTTTTTCTTGAAGAGTTCCAAATGAAACTTTTTTTGGAAAAAATATCAATAACCATTCAAAACCAATTTGAGAAAAAAGACATTATTTTAATAAGCAATTTAGAGTAGAATTAGAATATACAGAGATAAAATCAGTGTTACCTCAAAGAAACAAAGTTGAATAGACTTCCTGTTAAACTGGAAGTAGAATAAAGTAAAAAATATTTTTAGAAAGTAGAGTCTATGACATGGATTAATGTTCACTAGTTTCATTAACGCCATAATCTTCTGCCCCGATACAAACGAAACACCCTGTATATTCATTATTCTGAGAGTCTCTTTTTATTCTAAGAAGTATCTATTAATTTTTTAAAAACATCACTTTTAATAGATTTTAATTTTTTTCTATATTTAATAGTTTTAAGACTTTTGAATTCCGAAAAACAATTGTCAGGCATCATATGGTTTCATTTAATTTCTTCTCTGATTTTACGTTAAGGAATAAAAATAATTTTTTTTTACTGATTTATTTTGTCAATTTTGATTGATCTGAAGTTAAATATCTCATTTTGAATAATTGTCCGAGTATTTATCAAACAAAGCAAATAAAAAAATACACACTAAATTGTAAAAAAAAAAATTAAATTTAAATTGTTGGGCCAATTCCAATGAAAATTGAATTTCAAAATATACCTATCTTTTTATTAAAACAAAATATATACAGGGTGAGACGTTAATCAGATCTATCAATGCGATCAACAATGAATGAGTCTGTTGGCGGCACTGAAAATTTCAATGAAGTTAGTGTCACTTGTGACAAGTGCTTTTCAAATCAAATTTTTGTATCAGACAGTTTCTGAATTGCTTTGACAATGAAACCAGAAATTTCGATTTGTATTTCTTTTTTGTGTTCAGATGTTCTGTAATTGGTATTTATCAAATTTCAAAATTCTTAACGTAACTTAAAATTTTTTGACACTGACGTTTCAAAATTGTGTCAGTTGTGATTATCCTGTGTACCAACTACAAGAAAAAAAAAACTATCCATACGATAGTTTTATTGCCACCAGATTTAATCATTCTTAATCGCTCTGTACTATTATTAAATGATTTTACTGTTCAGAATTATAACTACAAATTACTATATTATTTTATGAGACACTCTGTATTTTGTCTTTTGATTTCCAATTTAATATAAATTTCACAATTATTTGTCAATAGTTAGAATAAGTTGTCAAAATTATTTGACATAAAAAATAAATACCATTCAAAAAACAAAGTGAATTGCTGTTTCCGGTCAACTGGAAGTGATTCAAAATTAAAAATAATTCAGAAGAAGAGATATAAGAGACTTCAAAACAGTGAAAAAAAAATCTTGAGTTTTATTAAGAAATTGAAAAAATTGTTTCATCTTTTTTAGTCGGAACTTTTTTCTGATGTGCGTGAAGCACATTATCTTTTTCGATTATTTCACGCATTAGCATCATAATTAATTTAACTTTTAATAAGATTAAAAAAATATAATTTTAGACAAAAATATGCCACTGATTTTTCACATCGACATTCAAATAATCTTGAAGAAAAAAAATTTGCTCAGCATTTTCCCCGAGTTCTTTCACCGTTGAACGTCTCAATCTAATCCCGAACCCTGAAAAGCATTCTTTCCTTTCTTCATCTCCATTAACACACACACGTATCAAATTTCCTTTCAACTATTGTTTGTCTAATGAATATCTCGTATTATTAGGTGTTTTAATTTTGCTTCAGATCAATCTCCCCTCACACTCTTAACCAACTTATATACACACCAAACTATGTTTGAAATTCTTCAAATTCTTTTCAATTTAATTCCGTACTCCCCCGCTAGGCGTTCATTTTAGCTTAACAAGTTAATTCCTATTCGTTATATGGAGTTCCTCAAATAAGTATTCGACTTTCTTTATACAAACTCTAGTGAAAACTTGAATGGTTGTTAGGATCAGGAGGGTTTTTAAACTTGTTTGCAGTTTCAGAAATATCCACAGTCTGAAATCTTTGTCCAATAGACGCCATAATAGATACAGATAACTGAAAAGTTAAAGTTTTTTTTTCAGCAGATGGCGAGTGTAATTTAATATTTTGACAATTTGGCGCCGGTCTTCAAGCATCTACTGACTAACAAAAAAATCGACTGTTTCAATTTTAAATATTTTAGTGCTAAATTACCTTTTCTCTTTTAAAATATTTACAGCGCTTTGTGCGCAACCTTTTCAGGAATTGGGTGGCAATTTACATAGTCTGTTGTTTTAGATATCTAAACCCGAAAAGAGTCCGCTTTGCTGTGCGCAAGCCAGATCAATATCAACATTCTTATTGCTAATCTCGTCGATTTGACAAAGCCTAAAATTTGTTCTCTTGTTTTTTTCTCAACACCGGAACATGTCATTGCCGATTCGAAATGTCACTCACTTTTAAAATTTGTTATTTTAAGAACTTGAAACAACTTCAGTTTTGACATAGGACATCTTTCTGTTTATACAAACACAGACGCCGCTTCTACAACTAATTTCAAAAATAATGAAATTAAAATATGTTGATGCAATTGCTGCATAAATTGTATTTCAACGGAAGTTGTAAATTTTTTTCTTCAGGTTAAGTTATGACATTTAACTTTCACTTGAATTATGTAATCATATGTGATGACATGAATTTACATTATTTTTTCAAAAGAAAATTGTTCCATTATTTGAATAACTAATTAGTTTTTCTATCAATTAGTAGTCACTTCGATTGTTGAAAAATGAAGTTGAACATAAAAGGCGTGAATTCTGTCATCTGTCACATTTCAACAACCCTTCATACATCGTCCATAATTATAACAATGAATGTGATTGGTCCAATAACAAGCCCGAAAATGTGTCTACCTAAAGTAGTTATCTGGACAAAGAATCAAACGTATTTAACCCTTAAATATGTAGCAACCCTTTCTATACACGTATATAACTACTAAGGTAAATACAGTGTAGGTATAAAGAGAGCGATGGAGGAGATACCCAGCCTTATTCGTTGTAATCGGACTCGTCATTTTCATGATAAAAGATAATGACAGGTTAACGGTAAAAAGGGAGGTCTGTTGACAGATGTTTACACAACAAATACGCTTTTATCATACATTGAAACCTTCCAATAAAAATTTTTTAAATTTTATTACAAGAATTTCTGTTAGATTTGAATTCATTTTTATTTATTAAGACCACTCAAAAATTAATTACTGTTATTAAAAATTAAGATTTTTTTATAGCCTGTCTCTTCAACTACATTTTTATAACGCAAATTTTTTTAAACAATTTTAAATGTTTTACAATAAAATAAAAAATTCTGTTATCAAATTCTTCTTATTAGACAGGCAGTTAATTGTTATGAACTAAAATTTATAAACCTCAAATATACGTGAATTCGTTATTATGGCACAATTAAAAACACGATTAAACGGTCAATTTAAATAAAGAAATTCAGTAAACATTTTGCATCTGATAACACTCAATCAGGTATTAGGGTCAGAAACATTAATTAATTTTATTTGATTGCTAGAAAAAATTGTAACTTGAATATGATTCTTCATCTTCCAAAATAAGCTCTTGAGGACATTAATTCCAAAGTCCAACGAAAACAGTTTTGGTTTCAATTGCTCGAACCATTTCATTGTTATTCAAGTATTTAAAATGTTCAGTGCTGGATTAATAGGCAAATTCATTGAAATAGTTCCGAAAATAATGTGACTAGTTTTTATTGTATTCTTATTGTAAATCTTCCCCAGTTTTTTTACATTTTTAACATTTTTATGAAACTTTCGTAAAAATCAAAGAACTGAATAAGTAAGAAAAGTTTCCTAATTTAATAAAATAGAAAAAAATTGTATGATTCTTAACGTTTTAGTTCCACATTTTGTCTTGAAATAAAAACCAAAGATTGAAGACAGAAGAATCTTACTTGAATCTCTGTCAGGTAAGCAGAACCAGAAAATTCAAATATATTTGCTTTTGCAATTCTATTTTCTGAATTCTAGTCGCTTGCATATACTCAAAATTTAGACAATTTTTTAACTAAAACATCAGAAAATTGACTATAGAGATAACCAAATTCTTTGTCCAAAAATTAAAAAGAATTATAGCCGGAACCTGAAGAAAATTCAGAATTTGCAATATGATAAATCCAAGTAGAGAAATGTATAATCAAAATCTACATAATTTCCAAAAGTTTTCTTCTTTAAATTTAAACTGGAATAAAAAAAAAAAAAATACTATCACAGAGTGAGTAGATTCGATTATTTCTGTGACCAAGAAAAAAACATATTTGGTTCTCGTTCAAAAAAGAGAAATTTTTGTTTGAATTAGCAAAGCAATTGGAGTTTTAATTTAAGAAGATAATTGAGCCTGCTAATAAATCAACTTAAATTAAATGTCCATTTTTTCTTAACATTATTTACGAAAATTGAATGTAAAGTGTGTTTCCAAATCGACTTGCCGCGGAATCTATTTTTAGATTAATTGTGTCTTTTTTTGTAAGATAAAGTGTTGAGCAAGAATTGCCCAATCAATTAAAACATTTTTCATTGAAAAAAGACCATGATTAAAATAAAAGAAAACTAAAGCTAAAAATAATTGAATAAATTTGTGAATTTCAAACGCTGCAAAAAATTGTCATCTTGGAATTTTGTCTACAAAATATTTAAAGAAACAAAATAAACTTTGATGTATAAATAATTTAGACACTCTCTATGCAAACACATTGAAAAAATACAACCATTTACATTAAAAATACAAAACAAGATTAAAACTGTTGGTGTTTATAGTGAAATTACTAAAAATTGTTTTCGATGATAAAACTGTAGATTTTATACCAAAAACTTAAAAGATAATCTGAAATCTGAAGTTATAAAGAAAATCATAAGATAAGGGTTTATCAGAATCCTTAATGTCAAATCAAGAGAATAACAATTTCGTGAAAAATAAACATCACTTCTCTCAAGAACAAAATAATTACATATCTACTCAAAACTGAAAATATTTCCCACAAAAATTATGGGAATTTCATTCATTTGATAGTTTTCAAGAGAAAAATAGTTAATTGTATGTCAAGGTCAGAAAGAAAAGGCTTTGTTGCTTGAAGACGCGAGATTGCTAACCGAGCTAAAGAAGTAACCATTAAAAAAGCTTTATGGCAGTAAAATACACAAAATCACATTAAAAGAAATTTTGAAAGTAGCAGCTAATTACACTCCAGAAATGTTCGCTTTCTCAGACGTTGTTATTAATAGTGTCCAACAAAATAACTTTACTTACTAATTTTCCGAAAATCCAATAAAGTGGTGGTGAGATGTTAAAACAATGAAATAATCGTCCGAAAAATTATTTTTTACGTTTTGTAAACGAAACATTTCGACAATTCAATTCACATTTTCTCGACGAATTAGATTTACTAATTTTTTGGAAATTAGGCAATCACGTTTGTATTAGGAAGTAATTTTCACTAGTGGTATTTCCGTTATCAATTTCCTATAGAAATGAACATAATTTTTTGTTCATCGAATACAACTTGAGGGTACGAAATTGAAGACAATTTTCTTCTGTTTCTAGTCGTCTTTGTTGTGTTTCACAAGTGAGTGTTATCGATTGTCGTCAATACAAATTTTGGTATCTGAAATCGAAAATTTCTGACCATTTCAGACCCACTCGCCGTATTCCTTATGAAAAAAGTCACTCAATAGAAGTCATTATAATGTGTTAAATTTTGGCAACCTAACAGATAACTGAAGCTAAAAAAGCTCAACGTTTTTCTATCAACATCAAATAAATTTCTTTGACAATTCAACTAACATTTTCTCGACAAATCAGATTAACTCAAAATGGTCCAATCAGGTTTGTATTAAGCGGCAATTTTCACTAGTGGTATTTTCGCCAAAAATTTTCGATAGAAATTTCTATTATTTTTTGTTCATTGAATTATCTAGCAAATATACGAAATTGAAGAAAATTTTTAATCTTAGATACTCGTCTTTGTAATGGCGACAATTTCCACACGTTCGCTAACGCTCAATCATGAAAATTTAATTGTCATCAAAACAATTAAATACTCGTATCTGAGATCGAAAATTTCCGCCACTCATCGTTTTACTTATGAAAAACGCGCGACACTAATTAATGTTTTGCTAGTCATAACTATGACAACAACAAAATTATTGGAATTTTTTTGAAAGTTTGACAGATTTAGCAAAAATTAATAAGTGGAAATTTTTTACTGTCATAGTTGTTAGATTTTTATGATGTTATGTCTTGCTGCAAGCCAAATGCAAAACTAAAATGGATTAACCCTTTTCCTCTCAAGCAAATTAATATAACGTTTTTGGAACGCACTCAAAAAAAAATTCCGGAAAGAATTGATGTTCCTATGATATTACAAGTAAAAATTTGACCGAAGAGAGATTTTACAACGGTAATAAAATGATACGTTTTAGCTCATTCATTTTCATTTTAATACCTAGCACTAGTTTGATATAAAATTTCTTGAAAAAAAAATAACATCATACAATGATATCTATGAGCTCCCGCTTTTTGAACCTCTAAATAAAACATTTTCTTTCACCTCCACTGTTTAGCCAATTGTAAATCTAATAGATTTATTTGTTAATAAAGCTAAATTTTTACTCAAAAGCATCAAAAATTCGAGTTTTGATAAAGGTTACTCCTCCTCAAATTTTTCCAAAATTCTTGCTTTAACTTTTCTTAAATCCTAAAGCTAAGTAAATTACACTTTATATTGGAAAAATCATTTTGGTATAATGAAATACAAAAGTTGAAACCATAGTTATCGTCAAAACTTACTAATTTCAGAATTATAAATCAATTTTTTTCGTTTATCTAAAAAAATCAACAGAACTCAAAACATCATTTGTGCTCAGTTGATTTTCTTTACTAATAAGTCAAAAATCAGTTGACTTCAAAGCTAATTGAAAAAAAAAAAAGAACTCTAGCTACTTAGCCACACTTCTACACCTATCCTTTTTCTTTTTTCCTCTCATCACTATATCAGATTTCGTATTTTCCATCATGAAACAAACCAACGCATATAAACAAAAGCATGTGGTGTGATTTAAAGAAGGAAGGGTACAATATATGAATGAAATACGAGGTGTGAACTTCTTTAGAGCTCCACCTACAAACCCTTAACGGCTACGAAGGGTTCAAGGTGTGAAAACAGAGAGCAAAAACGGCATCATGGTTGACGCATTTATACAAATGTCACGCTCTCATGCTTCTTCTTTTATTCGATTGTATTCTAATTCCACCGTTAGATTTTCAACAAAAATATTATAGTAAACAACATTCGTCCGATTGTACATTATCTTGAATTTCGCCCTAAATATCAATCGGCTTAATCTAGTATGTTGGCACAATTGGATTTGGAGACCACCCGCAGCTGAATTTACAAGACTGTCCGCTCATAAATCCTCCCTGATTGGATGTTATGGTCGCATTACCAACATTACAAGACCAAAATTTACTACTTATGGATCGTTACTCCCATTCTTATAATTCCGACCCTTCTAGTCATTATATTAGAAAAAAGCAAACAAAATCAATAGGTATATCGATATCAAACTTAACAATCTGTAATGAAGACGTTAGCAGAAAAAAAAAGAGAAAGAAAAAGAAAATTTCTTTATTATTCTCTTGACACAATTGGGGGAATTGGAAGGAAGAAGCGCGTCTCTTGATTAAAATTGTGACTATGTGCGGGATGATTTTTAACGCGCTGAGGTTTTTCCTTCACGGATGGATGGCAATTTTTAGCTTGACATACAGAGTTCTATTTTAATCATCTGAAAACACGAAGAATATTTTTAAAGTTTTATAGTGTAAATGCAAAATTTAAATTTTTTGTGGAAGACTGCACTGCAGTCTATAAAACTGAAAACGATCTCGACAGTGCAGTGGCTGTAAAGTACATTACTAATTCAGGAAGTTTAAATGCATTTTCTTGTAAAATAAACATTTTCGAATGTCTAGACCGATTTATTCAAGTTACAAGTATTTTAAATATTCAATTAAATTTTATAGATAGTTGGAACATGTGTAGAAGTGGTTCGATAAGACACATTTCGGGGGTAACTACCCTGCCCCAAGAGACCGACTTAACGCTCGATTAGGGGCGCTTAGGGAATGTAATACAGTTGCTAACATGTGGACATTTAATGAATTACATTACTACTAAACAAATAATCGAAATAAGATTTTTCTTTTTTTTATAATTTTTAAATCTGGATAATAGTAAAATCCTGAAAAACGAAACGAAATAACTAATCAACACGGAGATGCTGGAGCAATCTCCTGCCCAATAATCTACCGGTTTGAAAATTCAATTATACCCAATTGAAGTGCAGCCGTTCCCGAGGGAACGACGCCGCCTCCTCCTCCCCGGGGGGCACGCACAACCCCCAATATCACATCTTTCGATTTTTACAATTTTTTGCTGCACAACACGTTAATTTATCTGTAAAGTTATTAAGTATTTTCCAGAAAGGGGTGAGTGAGCAAACAGGGTATGGGCAATCAACGGGTCTGTCGTCCATAAATTGTGCTAATGGCCCTATGGTATTTCATAAGTCAAGCCAGTGGCATTTGCCCTTAGCTGTGGTTAAATTACGCAATTTCCAGTTGGTTTTTATTTCAGAAAAAAAACGGGTAAATCGTAAATCAATCTTGTTTTTGATATCATTCTATTATTTTTTTTGAATAATGATAGAAGAGGAAAATGCAGCATATCGCGTGCTTCTGGGAATGTTAAGTGAATTAAGATGGCGCTGAAGCTATTTAGGGCATTTAGGGAGAGGGATTTTATACTCATTCTGCTTTCGAAATTAACTGACTAGCTTTGGAATTTCCAATAAAGAATACCACATCCCTAGGTAATTGCGACGAGCGCTTGGAAATTCGCTTTACTTCAAAGTAGCTGTCGACTTCGTGTTAACTTTTATAACACAAAACAAAATTTCAATAAATTGAATAAAACTATTTATTTTTACTCATTAGACGCCATATAAATTGTTCATAATAGCTTTTTGCAATTGCTTTCAAGTATTTAATGCATTATCTCCATTATTTCCACTCTTTAATGCATTAAAAATGGCGCTAGAAGCATCATCTTATCAATGATATTTTTTACAGGCCAGCTAGACAATTCCAAAGATTTTTCAATGTCCGATGGTATAGGAAGTTATAACAAGAAGAAGAAGAAGAAGCGGCGTCATAGGTAACTATTAATTTTAATAAAATCAGTATTTTTTTTATGTTATTTTTGAGAAATATTTTGTTAAAGTGTAAGTGACAGAAAAATATATAATTTCTTGTTTGTTGAAAGTTTAATAAATCGGCGATCGTAAAGGTGTCAAGTGCAATGTTATAGTTAGACTAGAACACTGTGTTACATATTTAACTACCCTTGGTGGGTGTGTGGCAGGACGATTTTCACGAGCTACCAACTCGAAGAACTGGAAAAGGCCTTCAAAGATGCACACTATCCGGATGTTTACGCCAGGGAGATGCTTAGTTTGAAAACGGATTTACCCGAAGATCGAATACAGGTAGGTCAAAAAAAAAAAAAATTGTGAAGTTTAAACAAAACTTTCAAAATGCTGTAGTGTAATATTTGATTTATAAAAAAATTAAAACCGAAATAAATTTTCTTCAGATTTATAAATTAATAGCAATGAAAACAATCGCTCAAATTTTACAAAATTTTATTTTTGGAAGTATCAGATTTTACGTTCGGTTATTGCTGTTTCAATTATAAAAATATCAACTTTTTAAATTTTTGCGATTATTTTGTCTTAAAGAAGTTACGTTTGATTAGCGTAAGATCCCACTCTTACATTTCTTCCTAGAATAGACACCTACAATTTGAATATCTTTTTCTCTACTCAAACTTGAAAATATTTTCAACACATAGCAAACAAAAAATTAAAAAATCACTCTCTCATTAGGAAAAATTTGCAAATTTTAGAAATAGTCGCATCGAATATTTTAGATCGCACGACACTAATCAATGACGAATGTGACAGATTTAACAAAAATTAATAAGTGTTTGCTGTCAAAGTTGTCAGATTTTGTTTATTATGATATTGATAATATAACTGATATTGATAAGCCAAATACAGAATAAAAATGGATTATTATTATTAATTCATATCCTGAATTTTTTATTCCTGCAATCCAAAAACGTACTAATTTGTCCGAGCGGATTTTCACATTTTTTTCCAATTCCTCCAATTTCATTTCCAACTGAAAAAACATTTCTAGTTTGCGATTTCTCAATAATTTCTCAAAAGGTTCATTATTATTCTTAACAGTTTCTTAGAAAAAAAAGCATCCACCTATCTGATTCCAAAAAATTTGAGATATTTCAACTGTTACAGATTTTTTTTTAATTAAACCACAGAATACTTTCCAAATAAAAAACGGTTACAAAGTCATAGCTTTTTTCTGAGTAACTGAATACAGAAGAAACACCCAAAATTATTAAGTATTTATTGAAAAAAATCATATTTGTTTTTGGCTAACTTTTTCCTAGAATTATTATAATTTTGATTCAATTTTTTTCATAAATTTTGCAATTTTCTGTTTAAATTTAAATTAATCAAATACTTATTTATTCTAGCTGCATAGCACTTCCAATATTTGTTTGTTTATATATTTGCTTGATTTTGTAATAATTAATAAAAATTCCAAATTTGAATAAGAGAATTGCTGCTCCTAATATCTGCGCCTGGTTTCATAGAAAATTAACAGATTTAGGAAATAAACTTTTCTCTTATTCCCAAAAAATTTTTAGATTATTTTTAATTTTAAAGACAATAGTCCAACTTTCGATTGTATTCTTAAAATATTTCGATTTGTTCTAGTTTTTTTCTTTATTCAACTCTATTGAAAATATTTCAATCTACAAGAAAAAAGACTTCCCTAAATCTCTCTCACTCAAATATCCTTTTCCACAGTATTTTTGCAAAATAATTTTCAAAGCGTTGCTAAGTCTTATAGTAAAGAATCAATTCCTTCATTCACTTATTAAAATGACAACAAATGATACAAAATCTCTTATAATTTCTAAAAAATCTCTAAATTTCTAATTAGCAGCGTTTCAAACTAATTTCTGATAAACTGAAGAATAGATAATAGTTTTTTTTTTATTTTTATCAAGAAAAGTTAAAGAAAAACTTTCAGTTTTAAAGTTTCGAATTAAGATTATTTATTACTCAAATTTTTAATTAAATTAAAAAAATAAAAATAAAATTTGATATTACTCTTCCAATCTCACCGTTCTTTTCATTTTTCCTGAAAAACGCCACAACTAGTAGCTCTCTTTTTCCAATTAGAAACATCCGAACTACACAATAGTGCAAGCGCAACCCACTAATTATCATCGAGTAGTACAGTGCATAAAACATTTGAAAGCTCGTCGACTGGAATCTAGTGCAGTGGCTTGCCGATTGGGTGCGCTACAATCGTGCATTGCGATTGGCTAGTTGTGTGCCGCCTACCAATGGCTGCCAACGGTATGAATGAAATCATAGCATAAGAGAGTTGGGACCAGTATTGTTAAGAATTATACAAGCTTATAACCACCTTAGATGTCAATCAAAAGATAACATTCTTTGTATTCTCTAGGTTGTTAGAAAAATTACTCTTTTTTTATTATTTTTATTCAAATATATGATTAGAATTGTGAAAGTAGATATATTATAAATTCGAGGTTAGGTTTTTGGATATACAAAAGGCGGATATTTTTTGTTTTGTTTATTGAGGGAGTAAAGGTCAAATGGTTTAATGATGGGCTATATAGACTTCTAAGTGTCAGATATCAATTGAAAATAGAAAGGATTTAATTGGTGTTTGTTGTGTTAAAAATAATTTGATTGTATTTTAAGAAGGTACATATTTAGACAGATGGTAGGTGGAGTTCAATTTATCATTAAAATTGATATTTCTTTAATAAATTGAATGATTAAAAAATTGAAAAAATTTGCATTTTAGGCTAATGACTATAAAAAACGTTCTTTATCTATTACGTAAGTGACAGGGTCTCTTTTGTACAGAGTATCTCAACAATGTAACAAAGTTCATTTTATGCCTCAAGACATACTTTCAAAAAGTTTTCTAGACAAAAATTCCAGATTTTAATCCTACAACATAATTTAAACTTATCCTTAAAATTACAGAGTATTTCATTAGTATTGGCTTATAGTTGAATTGAGAAAAATGTAAATAATGAGCGCTTATTCTATTTTTAGAAATTATTTTCAGATTTATTCCACCTCCGATTTAACCGAAAGTCCATGCAACTTTGTTTCTATTAAATGAAAATTAACCCATCCTTAAATATTTCAATTCTGCTCTAAATTGCTTATTTAATCGTTATTTATTCTTTCAAATTCGTTTGAGTTATTGATTAAAAAAAAAATCTGTTTGCAATATCAAAAAAAAAAATCTTCCATAATTCCTTAAAGAATAAAATAATTTTTTTTTGAACTCACCACCTTCAAAATGACATTTTGCGAACGGAGCAGTCCTGTAGAATAACCACACGAGTGCGCGAATTTTCGCAAAAAACACTCTCCTTTCTGGCCATGCCAAAAATAATATAACTTAATAATAATGAAATCTGGTTAACAAACTGTCATTTTACCAATTCAGGTGTCGCAAATACTAGAAGAATAAGAAGAAATCCGTATTTAAAAACCTTCTTTGACAACTGTCAAATGAAAAACTGTCATGTCAGTTGACTTATTTGATATTTTCAGATTTTTTTGTGTTTACTAATGACGCAATGCAAATTTTTTAATAAAACAAAAATAAATGTTCGTTTCAAAAAATGTTATTCGCGCTCTCGCTCCCTCGTTTCTCGCTCGTGCGTCAACTTTGCGCTTATGCGCGAATACTGTCTTCGCACACTAGGTTCGAAAATTACTATTGTGCACACAAATCTAAAGCAAGATTTCATAACGTCCTTTTGATTTTTGAGTTTTTTCCTGTTTTTTGATAATTGATTTACCCAAATTTTCTCAATAAGATATTGTTTCTATGACTATTTACCCGATGACTGAAGCCTTGGTTATTAAACTGTCCGAAGGGCAAGTAGTCGTAGCAACAGAATTTTGTCAAGAAAAATCAAACCTTTTCGAAAAACAAGTATGGAAATTGGAAAAGCAGATATTATAAGAAAGTAATTTAAATACAGGGTCATTCACGAAGACTGTCCTATTAGAAGTTTAAAGGGAACACGTATCTCAATCGAACTGAAATTTTCCATATAGGGTTTCTTGAATACGTTCTATCGAAGTGCAGCAATGTTGTCATTATTTATTATTTTTAATCAGTTTTAGGTGTTTCATTCATTATTATAACATAATGACATGCTATAAAAAATATACGTTTTTTTCTTCTGAAAAAATGCAAATGAATTTTTCAATACTTGGATACAATTGAAGAGGAATTAAAAAAAAACAAACTAATTTTAAACATAATTCAAATATGTGAAAACAAATAAAATGTTTTGTTAAAGAAAAGTTGCACAGACTTCCGGTTAAACAGAAAGTGTAATTAATTTAAAAATATTGACACATCAGACAGAACCCGAATTACAGTTCTAATTTGATCAAACAGTTTGAAGAAATTTGACAGGCTGACCAGGGCTTAAAATAATCGTTAATAACGCCATAATCTTCCGAGCCGGTACTAACAGAACATCCTGTATATTACAGTGTGTGCCCGGATAAGTGAAACGACTTTTGTAACAGATAAAAAAAATTTGACTTGAATATTATTTTTTTGTGTTGTTTAAAATCAACATTTGGACCCATATACCAAATTTCAAAATTATCGGTCAACTATGATTTTCCATTTTTATCAGTTTTATTGCACAAATCAGTAAAATTTATTTTTAAAAGAGTAACAAATCATAATATTAAAATTTGGTAACTATGACTTCATATTTTTTTTTCATGTATTTTTGTCCAATCAACTAATTTTATTTTTAAACATAAAATATCGTAGTAGGCCAATGTTTTTGAAATTTGGTGTAAGAGCTCGGACATTGATTCTACACAACTTTTTGTCATATCTTACCTTAAAAAACTTACAGGAAAGCAGGTTTTTTCCAAGTTTTCAAAGCATATTTAATTTTTCAAAACTAAAATTATATGACAAATTAGTCTTCAACCAAGCAGGGCTAAACCCCAAAAAATGGCAAATCAAATCAAGAATTTTTTATTTTTAGAATAATGTTAGAAATTTACAAATAATCTCAAGAAATGTAAAGAGTTTGAAAAACTTGAAGAACTCAAAGAATCGAATCAAAATTTAGAAAATCTAACACACAGAATCTAAAAAGTATTGTAAATTTTACGGAATCTGAAAAACTTAGAAAATGGAAATCAAGTAAATTGAAATAAGATTAAAAATTCCAAGAAAATATTGTAAAGAATCCATATCATTTAAAAAGTCAGAAAAATCTGGAATTTCTCGAAAATCTAAAAAATCTAAAAACATAGAATAATCTAAAAAATCAGTTGTTTCTCATTATCAAGTAGAATCAATTGGTATTTAGGTAAAAAAATTCCCGAAGAAATACAATTTAAGTATACCAACGTTAAAGAAAAAAACATTTTTAATGAGTACTTTTTTTCTGGCATACTGTAATGTGGCTACTAGATAAACTACAAACTTCACAGTGCTGACTGCCTAAACAAATGTTAATTAACATTGCTGACTATCTGCCTGACGTTGTCCATAGACGGTCTCGTATTGGAGTCTATTTCACTGCCCTAAGAACTGTCTAGGAACAGCCATAGATCGTTCGTTGAACCATAGAATGACCGTCCCAGAACAATAAAATGGACAATTTGAGGACGTTCATCGATTGGTTGTGTGTTACTTGAAAAAATAATTAGACCAAAAACATTGATACCCTTATTCTATAACTCCTTACATTCTATAATGTTACTGTTAGACTGTTATCCCCATGGAAATAGTTGTTGAAAAGAATCGTTCCCATAGAACATAAAAATTAGAGAAAAACCCCATAAAATTCATACAATGAATTTCTGACCTGACCTTCGAGTCTTCACAAATATTCCCTAAGTTTCAGAAAGTGTCTAAGCTAATTCTTGAATTGCCAGTTTTGACAAGGAAAAGCAAGCGATTTTGTTTATAACACAACTTATACTAGGAAAATTTTCACTCAAAGAAAAGCAATCAGAACAACAAATTTAAATATTTATTAAGTTTTAAAATTTGCAAAAGATCAAAACCACAATTAGCATTTCTTTGATTTTCCATCAGTCCTTGAAAAAATAATTAAGCAATGAATCCTATCCTCGTCCCTTATCTTCCATAAAAATTTAATTAATACGTTGGTAATACAGTTCGTCACGCATTTTAAATACAACGAATCTAAATGGAAGTAAAAGTCCTCTTCTTCTTCTTCTTCTTCTTCTTCGTTCGTTCTCTTCACTTACCGCCAACAAAGACATAAACTTAATGATTTTCCATCAGAAGTAAAGAAGTCCTGTCAACAATTTGCATTTTACCTCGTCTTAATTAAATTAAACTCGTAAAGATAGCTTGTCGGGCGAGCGAAGTAGGCAAGAATTTTACTAACGAAGTAATTATGTTGCTGCTAATAGAGGGGGCTATGAAGTTGTGCAAGTTTTGTTCTAACATTCAGTTGTTTAACGCGACTAATGACGTAACTTGAGCAGAAACGACTGCTTTTAATGAACCAACATCCGATTTTAGTTGTTTGTAAATAATTGGTACTTGTGCAATATTACATAGTTCGACTGAAAACATCGAATTTTTTTTTTTTTTTAATGAAATTTATTTAGTGTGATGGCCGCTTCAAGTTGATAAGAATCGTAATTCTCTTGTCATTCATTTCAATCATTTACACTGACAATTTATATTCGCATAGGCCACACACTGTGATTCGATATACGAATAAATTGCTTTTGGCAGATCAATTCGGAACACACAAAAAAAATATTTCTTTCGAACGTTTATAACAACGTTCGTAAGGGCGCAAATAATACGAATGTTTCTGACACGTCGAAAAGAGAAATAAACTAAATACAATGAAATGAACTGTGTACAGTTAATAATTGGATAATTCGAATGAAAATGGATTTTGTTTTGTCAAAAAAATTGTAAAACAGTTTTTGTTGATTTTATAAATCAGATTCTGCAAGAGATTTGTTTGTGAAGGAAAAATTCCGTTTAAACGATCCACTCGCATTAGCTTCCCAAGAGCATTGATTATATTCATTACCCGACAAACTGGTAACAGTTGTAAATTAATTTTGGAGTAATGCCCTAATGACTAGTCTAACCCTCGAGGGTTTAAACCCTCAAAACGTACACTAAACAGCGAATATACTGTCACGTTCCCCACGAATTCACACCCTATACACTAGCCAAACAAAATCTATACAGGGTGTCTATTTTACTTAAACCATTAGATGTGACTAAAAATCTAAAATTTAAAAACCTAAAAATTCCAAAACAGGATCCTCGAGCAATAATTTTGTAAATATTCTATTAGTATTCCTCACAGTTTCTAAGAAGGAAAAAAATTATCCAGGGAGTCCTACGAACAAGTGCAAATATTTTAAACATAGATTAAGAACTAAAAATTAATCGACTATTTTTCCAAAAAACCTCTTTAAATTCAAATTATCGTCTCTTGAATATAGCCCCTAAAACTGACATTTATTTCTTTATCTTTGAAAATACTTGACCAATTTTTGAGAAATTCGGTACACTCACGTTATTTTCGTCTATCATTCAGCAGCATGATTTATGGTACTGTAGATTATCTTGGAAAAGAGTTCCTTTGGAATTAATTCTTTGATAACTTTTCAGCACAAATTAGTTTAGCGTCGTCATTATGAAGTTTCGAAAGCTTATCCAATTTGAAAACCTTTTCACTTCTTATCATTTTTTTTCTGAAAAAGTATCGATTTCGAGTAAAAAAATAAAATGCGCTATTGTATATGATAATCTATTAGCATAGATTATCACATTTCGCACTATTCACAGTAAGCGACCATTATTTTTGACGGCATTGTTACACATTTTATTTTTTTACTCAAAAACAATAAGTTTTAAGAAAAAATAGCAAGAATAAATGTCAAGGGAGCCCTATAACTCATTTTTAAGAACGATGAACGATGGACCAAAATAATGTCAGTACACAAATTGCTCAAGTACTATTAGAGATAAAAAAAATTTAGGGCTTTGCTCAAGGAATAATAATTCGGAAAACATGTCGATTAATTTCTAGTTTTTAATCTATGATTGAAATATTTGCACTTGTTCGTGGAACACCCAGTATAAAGAATTAAACTTTTAGTTGAATAATTAAACTATCAATAATATTATTTGACTTTTTAATCTTTTCTCTCTTGTCATACAATTTCTTTAACAAAACGATTTTTAACTTTGGTATGATTTTCCCACCTGTAACTTAAACGAATAAAAAAATTTCTTTATAAAATTATGAATGAAGTGTTGCTTGATCTTACGCTAAAAGCCCTATTTCAGCTACTAGCAAAATAAAGAAGAATTTTTTTTTTATTCCCAAGCGTTATTGTAATGTAACTTTTCCTAACTTATACAGACATGTGAAGAAGTGCATTTTATGCCTTAAAAAAATTTCAATTATTCAGATACAGCTTTTAATTCTTATGGATTTAAACTCAACTTTCATTAATAGATTTTTTTTTTAATTTTTGAGAAAAGACAATCTTTCAAAAAATCGTTTACATAAAAAGTTGAGAATTTAGAAAAGTGAAACTAACATTGGTTTGAAAAGAAAGGATTAGATTTTAGAGTTATAGCATTTTTTTGGCTTAATACTTATTACAATTGAAAGGTCAATGAAATGAAACATTTTGTTAAAATTTGAATAACTTCAATGAAGAGTATCAATTTTTTTCATCTAGAAACATAATATTTAAATTTTTAAAATCGATAAATAAATAGATATCAAATCGAAAACTTTGTAAATAACGAATTATTGGAATAGTCTAGTATGTACCATAGCAACAGCTAGTAGTACCAAGAAGAAAATACGTAAAACTGCATTGTAGTTACTATTGTTACCACAGTAACACAATCTTAAAAATGAAATTAATACCCAAAAACACGCAACCCGTTTCGAATACTAAGTATCAAACACGGTCGTAGATAGACAGGTCTGGAAACTCTCAATTTAAAAGTGAAAGTGAATGTTACTACGTTACAACGTTAGTTACCGACAGTTTGAAAGAAACTTGTCGTAAAGTTGCAGAAAATTGATATTGACGAAAATGAAACTGTTAATGATGTGGATAAAATTTTTAATTTCTGGGAATCGTCACGTTTATAATATTTTTATGAAAATATTCAAATTTTTAATCATTTATGTGCTTGGATGTGCAAATAACCAAAAGCAATTACTCAACTTCAACAGATCATGCATAAGGGCGCCACATATTCAGTTGCCCTCCATGGCCAACTAGTATCACTGTTTTGGAAGTCACATTTCAGACCTGTCTATCTACGCCGTGGTATCAAACACTAAATTTACATTAAAAAAAATATATAGTAACCACTTATAAAGTAATTGTTGTAATATTTTTATATTCACTCTTTATTATCTTTTTTATTATAAATTGTAAATAGCCGAAAATTGATCAATCTTTCGAATAGAAAAACCAGAAATAGGGTATTTAAATTTTTCAAGTTATTCAACTGTTAACAAACGTCTTCGTTCCTTTGACTTTCCACTTTTTTTCTTTAAAATTAATTTTATTTTTCCAATTCTTCTATTTTTTGTATCGATTTTTAGAAAGTTTTTGTTTAAAAGTAAAATTTTCTAAAAAACTAAAAATTGAAAAAAATTGAGTTCAAAATTATCAAAATTAAAAGCTTTATATGAAAATGCAAAACAACAGTTTTTCATTCAAAAGAATACAACTTTGCATTGTACCTTGTTAGTGGACAACCCTGTATATTTAAAAATAATTTTAGATTGATATCTACAACTTTTAGCATTCATTTTAAAGCATAAAATGAAAATTTTCACATTCTTGAGACACTTTGTATAAGGTTTGAAATTTGTCATTTTCAGAAGGGAAGTTTTCGTCTTGGTTTGAAAATGAAACTTATTCCTTCTATTTCTTGATCGGAAAGTGACGTTTCTGTCAGTGACAAGAATGCCAGTGAAAATGTCTGAGTTTTTGCGTTTTCTTCAAGAACATTTATTTGCCAACTTGAAGATTGTCATTATGAAATAACAAGTGGAAATAAACTAATGTTAAAATCGCTTCGCTGCCGCTCCAATGAAACATTTTCCACCTCGCATGTAATTTACTGTTCATGATTGCAATATGATATTTGAAAATTCTTAAAATTCTGGCAATGCCGAATATTTCTCCATGAATCAAGTCTCTTTCAATTATACATTTTTAAAAACGACTCAGTCATAATAATTTTCAGTTCAGTAGATAATTATAATGTTTGAAATTGAAAAACACCCAATACAATTTTTTATTTGCGATTTTTGTTGTAACTTTTCAAGAATCTAAACTCTCGAAAAGCCACAACAGCTATTGTAGTTGAAGAGTATCTCTTAGCCAATCCATTGTGTTGGTCTTCTCGATGTTCAACTCTAAGTGAATTAAATTTCTTGTTTCTTTCATAATTCCAAAAAGCATGAGATTCAATGAAGGGAATAGAAGTAATCGAATGGATATTTACTTGAATCTCTAGAGACACGTTACACTACATTACCAACACTTAACTATAATTAATTTTTTTCTCTCTTTTTTCGTTTGAAAATAGTTTCCGATTGTTTCGATTTTGTCTTTCTAAATTAAATTATGATCGCCAATTCTAGCGTACTTATCCAATCCAATCTTGGACCAATTCAGTAAATCGTCTTGAGATTAGTAGTTCACTCAATGACGTGTTGATCGGCTTAAAGTCCAAGCAGGATTAACGACAATTCCTGCAACCCTTCCGCCTTACCAACAACATTCTTAGCGTGGCATTCACTTTAGTTGGACAGTTACGTTTTTCTAACCCTTCGATTTTGATAATGTACATTAATGAACTGGGTTATAGGAAAACACTAGTTAATCTAAGGGTTCGACTAAAGCATTAAGCAATTATTCGACTGGGTCACATAAGGGGATAGAGTTGAACTTTCGATATAAATTTTGGTTGAATTTTTCTTTTATTGAACGCGGAAAAGTGTCAATGGAGATATACATACTTATTGTACGATGATAATAATAATGCGGCGTATAAGTGTGGAATATAATGGGAGAATGAGACGATGGTTGGCAATACATCACTGGCATAGCAATTACCCATTATGTGAGGAATTAGTCAATTAAGACTGGCTTTGCACCCCAAGCGCGAGCTTCGAATACCTCCAGGATGACTGCTGGACAGTGGTGACTCGTCAGCAAAACCAAAGTTTGCCAGTTTCAGGGTTTCAGTCTAATTTCAGCTAATTGTGTGTAATTATATAACACTTTAGAGAAATGCGGAAAAACAATATGTACAAAGTTAAATTGAAAACTAATTTTCAATTCCACAGCTTTGTCGACTATATTTAACATATTCAAGTAAAAGAATTATTTTGGTCAGCTTAAGCTCACTGCCGAATGTGATGTTTACAGTTTTCACTTTTTCAAAAGTTTGACCTATTTCAACGCCCTATAATTACCAAAACTGAAAAATAAAGAACACATCGAGCGGAATATTTTAATGTAAAAGTCTTACTTATCAACGAAACTATTAGAAATAACAGAGCTACAATTCAAAAATTCAAAAACTGATTTTTCCAGAAAAAAAATTTCAACGAAAAATGTTGACAAATTTTTATTCCAAATTTTAGCAGTTTCTGTATATTTCTGAATTTTTAAAAAATTTAAATTTAACGCAATTTTTAATATTTCACAATGTAGCTTTCTTATTCAGTCCAAATTCACAATTTTTGACACAGACGAAATTTGTAATTTTGCTGATTTCCAATTTTTTTTAATGAATTTCATTCAATATCTCTATATCTCAATATATATAATAGTCGCATTTTTGAAGCTCTATCAAGCCAATTTTTACCAGGCCTGATTTTAAAATTGCATTTGAAAACCAAATAGCTCATAAATGACTGAAATACAAATTACCAAAAAACAAAGGATCAATTCTGTGAGAACTAACGAGTTACAATTGGAAATATCAAACGTCGTCTTGATAAAATGAAATTTTCATACATGTAAACTTTTCCCAAAACTCTTTGAAACAATCGAAAAATTGAATTTTGCTAACTTAATTCAAATAAATTTCTATTGATATCTCATCTTCTGATTGAAATAAATCGATGATTTTTTTTAATCCTCTTCAAGACTTTCTAAAATTCTATTAACAAGCATCTCATTAGCTCAGCTTAAGATACAAAGTTGTATTTTTCAAAGTAACGTTTAGCGGCCGATTGGAACAAAATATATAGGGCAATTGGTAAACAACGCCGCAAAGAGTAACTTTGTTATTTAAATGGTATATCACATAAAAATACTTTTATTCACTAATTTACTATAAGCTATTTTGTTTTTTCAAATGGTACTCTATGGTACTTTCTTATTACTTAAGAACTTTCAATTTTTCTGCATTTAGAAACAATTTTTCCTTATTCTACTGTTTTTTGTTATATACATATAAATATCAAAATTTTCAAATTAGAAAAATCAAGTTCACAGGCTACACAAATGCTTGAATAAATTTGAATGGACAACAATCACGCATAAGGTAGTTTCCATAGTTTTCATACCTAAAAGGTCAGAAAGAAGACGTTACCTTAGTTACACTGCCAGATACTCCACAATACAGGTGAACTTGATATTCCAAAACAGTTATTTTGAATCTATGTAATTATGTGATCACATTAAAAAAAAAGACAGAAGCAACCAACAGAAGACCAACAAAGAAAAAAATTATCAGCATAGTTCATTTTAGAGTACTCGAGCAGTCTTTTCATCTGTTGTATAATTCATTAAAATCTGATTATAAATAACGAAGTTATAGTCGGCGGCTTTTTTACACAACACTCTGTATTATACCTAATTTCATAAATTTTGACATTTATTTTTCTCTTTTCAAAGTTACAGTACTTTTTCTTTTGTTTTTCCTCTTTTGTCAAGTGCTTTTCCCTTTTTGTCAAATGACTTTCACTTTACATCAAATGATTTTCCATAATTGTAGATAAATAATAAAAGTAAGAGTTTTTTCTATAAATACGAATAATCTTCTAATTGTTCCCAAATTTTGCATAAAATGAAGGCGATTCTCTCTGTATGGATTGCATCTGGACAATACTGCAGATTAACTGTCGACAGTAACACAAAAAGATGTGGGCACAGTTATAGTACTAATATCTGTTTTTTCTTAGCCAAAAATTTTTGATTTTGATGTTAGATAGACGAGATTTTGCCCTACATTTTCTAGAGTTGACCCATTAATCAAAGTCTAAATTCATATTTATAATTAACTAATTTCGAGGATCTCTTTTCTTTAATTTTCTGTAGTATTCATATCATTTTTAAAAATTAGACAGCAACAAAAAAAGATTTTAATAATGTTTAAGTGTTTCAAAAAATTCAAAAAAATAATAAATTAAAGAACAAAATTCTGTAAACTACGCCACTGCATTCGTCAAAGATTTGAAGAACGTGATCAATACAAAACGAATATTTGACTTTATTAGTTGCGGGTGTTCAAAAGATGACTCAGTATAGACCTCATGAACTCATTTTAAATTAAATTTAACCAATAAATTTCTCTCAGGAACTAACAGCACACAGCTTCACATTAATAAAAAAGTACAACAATTGCCTAGTCAATATATTTTTTTTTATAAATAATTTTAATTAGCTGATTCCGATTACCTTATCCCAAACCAACTTCAAGTCCATCCTTACAAAAAAAAAATCATCATCATTAAAAAAAAAAGATGCAAGTCAAAATAAATACGTCATGGTAATTATATGATTTAGAATGAATATGTGAACGCAAATTGTGAAAGTCATCCACTTGAAATGTTAAAATGTGGGAGTTCGAATTGAGAATATAATAATGGAAATTTAAACACAGTTAAACGATTGTCCACTAACCAAACGTAAACAATAATAATGATAATTCCATCCTGAGAGAAATACTATTTTTTTTTTCTCTGTGAATAGAAAATATGAAGGTTGTTATTATATTTTGTTACACAATGAGCATCCCCTTTTTTGGACACGTTACATCTCACCGGGAGGTATCTTTGGCACGCGTTTAATTCGTAAATGAGACACGTTCTCATGTCATATTTATCTTCGAATTTAAGAATACAAGAGACTTGACACTATAAAAAAATATTCAAACAATGAATCACAAAAAATTAATCTATAATTAAATAATTTTCTAGTCAGTTTATTTTCGACTAAATCACTATAAATCACTGTCGACACGACTCTGTATATATTATCTATATCTATAAAATTCTCCAATTTCTACCCTTCGCTCTAACCTAATCAAATCTAATGCACAATGTAATAATGAATGTTAAAACATAATTCATAATCATCGATTCTTGTACATTTGTTATTATAACGCTATAATTCATCTATTATACAATAGAAACACGTGTCATTGGAGGTGCGGACACGTGTCTTGCCGCCTTAAAACGAACGAGAAAATACGCTTGCGTCTAACTGATCTGTTAAAACTAACGAAGCATAGAGGCGCGTGTTCAAACAACGTCCAATTACTTTGCGGTATCATTAGACAATAATTGTAAAATACGCTTCTTCTGCTCATCGACGCGATATGTTAGGTTTAGTTATGCAAACATAAATTTTAGATGTAAGCGGATTATAGGAGTGTGGCTTGGAAATAAAACAAAATTTAGAGAAAGAATTTTTTGAGCGTGTTTATTTAATTAGAAACTTTAGACACATAGGGAATAAAGAAACTATTTAGCTCATTGCAATAAATAATCGTACTGAATAAGGTAAATTTCTAGCGTTTTTTGGCACTGTGACACAGTGATGGTTTTTATATTATTTTGAAGCTTTTTTAAAAACCATTCATCTAAGGTAAAACCAATGATTGACCGTGTCCCAATGTTTGATATTTTGAAAATAAATTATGTTTCTCGAAACATTGCAATAATTAACACCCACATTATAGTCAGACTTATAAAAAACACTTTCAATTTTATTAATTCTACAAAATTTAGCTGATCGATCTTAATTGAAATTTCGTTGAAATACAATGTTTGAAAATCAGTCATTCAAAAATCCGCTCAAATTGCTAAGATTTTTATTGAGCTAGAAGATGATAAGTGTATACATATACAATGTATGAATAGACAGCTGCATTTGATTATTTTTGTTAGCTTTCAGTAATAACAAAGAATGTATAAAAAAAGGGCATGTTAAACTCCGACAAAAATTGCAGATTTTTCAAAATCGATTCAACATTAGACAAATCCGAAATATTAGTTGAAATAGTAAACTGAAAAAGTATTCCACAATAGAAATTTGGGAAAAAAATATTCAAAACCAAGTTAGCTATAAAGCTTTTTTGCTTAAGGTATCAATAACTGGTACTTTTACCTTACCCAATTTAAAAATAAAAAAACTAAAAATAATAATAAAAAAATAATGACACTGAAAAGAATAATTTAATGTAAAATTCATCTTCAAACTTCAAAAATTAATGATTAGTCTCGAATTCAGACAAACATTTACTTTAACAGAAGAAGACTTGAAACCCGATAAAATTTAATTTTTGCCAGTTATCATTTATTTTTATTTTTGCTTCTAATTATGACAGAACGATAGTTTTTAAGTCTGCGCTATCAAATATTATATCTATTTATGAATTTTAATTTATCCATCTTATGGCCAACAAATTATAATCTTCTGAATCATTTTCCATTTTTTTATCTCACATTTTTTTAATGTTACAGTTCTTTGACCTATTATTGTTACATTTTATGTCCGAATATTACCCATTTTGAAGAAACATCACACATTTTTGGTTCATATTTTATCAAAATATTGAAATTTTTGGAACAATTTTGTCCCATTTTCTGTCAAAATATATCAACTTTTCTTCATCCAAATTTTACAGTTTTCCGATACAAATCATAAACCATTTTTTTACAGAACTATGTATAACAAATTTTCACTTGTAATATCATAAGAGCATCAATTCTTTGGGTGCGTTGCACGAACAAAAATTTCAGGATAAGAATTGATGCTCGAATGATAGTCGGTAAGAAAATCGTAACGACACAAACCTTAAAAAAGAGTTATCCATTTTTTTCTGCATTTGGCTTATCAATATCAATTTGTAACATAACACCACAAAGAGACAATGAAACGTAGTTCCAATTGTGTAATTTAATAAAATCTAACAACTTTAACAGTAAAAAATTTCCACTCATTTTTGTTAAATCTGCCAAATATTCAAATATTTTCAAGAAATTTTTGGTTGTCATAGTTATGACTCGCGATACTAATTTTTCCTTTCATCGTGGAAATTTCGATAAAATAATTTAGTTAATCAGTCTTTGACAATTTCAGTTCTTTAAATGACAAAATCAACAAATAGTAGAGAATTTTAATCAAACTTAATAGTTTTCAAAATTTGCATCTTTCTTCTTTTTTGTAAGTTTTTTCCTCTTCTGTCTTTGAAATGAATTGACAATTTTTCCGTCACAACGACTCTACGAGCCAGCAAAATTTTCAAATTTTGAAAATTCGAAATTGCGTTTAGCGGCTGATTTCAGCAAAAAAGCTTTCATTTGGCAAAATTAAAAATTATTATGGATAAATAATTTGAACGAAAGTTGAAAATTGAGCTCGAGTGTATTTTAGAAAGATTAATACATGACTACATTAGACAAAATTTAAACAATTTATTTTAACCACACAGACTAGCTTTCCTCCTGTCTTAAATTTTGAGCAGATAGCACGTCTTTCTCATAGTCCTAATTATTTGATGAATCTTTTTACAAAATGATGATGCTTGGTGTAACACTTTCACTAACAGCATTTGCTATTTTAGTTCCAGAATAATTATCGAAACGCATGCTATTCGCTTCTAAAATCTTCTAATTGGCTACATCTTGTTAGTGTAAATGATAATAAAAATTTCGAAAATCATCCTAATCTAAAATATTAAAATTTTCACCAATTTCTGGTAAAACTTTAGCAGTTTCTCAATTTTTGTTTATTTTCAGAATATAGAATTAGTTCAAGTCAGATTTATTTGGAACAATCAAAATTTCGACTTCTGCTAATTTCCGCATTTGAAAAAAATAACTAAGTATTAATTCAACCTTCTAATTGAGATCTACAACTTTTGCATCACTTTATAGCTTCTTTTTCCCAAAAACTAGCGAAATTAAACAATATTTAGATTAAAAGATGTCAATTAAAATAGTTCAAAGTAACGGAGACACAATTAAAATTAGAAAATGGTCCTGATCAAAAGTTTTCATTTAGATGTAAAAAAACAACTTCACGCACATGTTCCACAATATATCTAGATTTAATATAACATTAATCACATTTCTGAAAAAAATATTACTGTCCAAAATTTGCAATTTTTTTTTATTGACATCCTTACGAACAAAGCCCCCATTCATTTTTCCATAAATAAATAAACCAAAAGATGATTTAACATAACAATCGCATCGTGCAAGCATTACCTCCTTAACATCAATTGAATTGATTTCTTATAATCAGATAGTATTTACAATGGTATAATGTATTCGAGAAAATTACCACGATAAGTAAACATCGTGTATCTGACAAGAGAACCTCTTCAAATTCATCGTCATCATATAGATTAGGTATGTTTGTCTGTTCGAATTCCTTGATAGTAAAAATATTGACTTTAGAATGTGAGTAATTTTTTTTTTTAATGGATAATTGCATCATCTTCTTCAAGTCGACTAACTCTAAAAAGACATTTCAATAATAAATCATTTCGAGACGATAAAAGCCCGAAAGGCTATTTGTAATGATTATATTTGCATAATTGCATTAGCGTCGGATCGCGTGCGCGTACAGGAGCGCCGCGACGCTTGATGGACGCTTTATGAAGAATAGCTTGTGTACGAATCAATGGAATGGCTTTTAATCCAATCATTCTTTTGGTAATGTAACAGAGGGACGATTGATTGATATCAGTGGTGCCTTGTAGAGACTTGACCGCATTTTTCACAAAATATTTCAAGAACAAACATATTATTCGCTTCGTTTCAGTTCAAGAAAAAGAAAAAAACTCTAAAGCTGCCCAACCCTCATAAGTAGATAACAAGTATCATTATAAAGCGGTACAAGCGATGACAATAAAATATGAGGTGTTAATCTTTCTAAAATGTTCTAGTGGCAAACTGACTGACACTTGAATGCATACATTGATGAGAATACAACGAAGCTTTGAAATATGAACGGTTAACAATGGTTTGGAACATCTTTAGATCGCAGGCTCAGGATGATTTGACTGTTTGTAGAACGAATGCGCTACCGAGACACACCGGACGGTTATTATTATTAGTTGAAGCAGTCACTGGACGATAACTACGGTTATTTAGGACCTATTTCGGGCAATTTGCACCTAAATTATATACTATACAAATTGGGATTGTTTTTAGGTTAACTAAGCGACGAAACGAGCAAGAAAAAATATAATCAAACAACAAATCAACGGATAATAGTCACTTTTGATGAAATTACTCTGGATTACCATATCCGGACAAGATTAAACCACTTTATTCACATTTGACGCAAAATTTTTAAACTAGTCGTGTATTCTGGGTTGCCTATAATGAATTTTGCCTTAGAAATAACTAAGTTTTTCGCTTATAAATTAACTTAAGATAAGAATAAATATAACTAAAATAAACTAATATTACTAATATCTAGTTAAATCCAATTTTCCTGCTTTAAAATTTTCAAAATTCATAAACATAACCTCAATCATGTTAAAACTAACTTTGAAACTAAAACAGCAGTTAACAAAACAACTTAACATCAATTACTCACCTTAAAAATCCATTTTGATTCAATATTCATCAGTTATTGAAACTAAACACTCAAACAGTAAACTCTTACCGCGAAAACATTAATTTCATACTAATTTTATTACCAACTAAACAAATGTTAATACTCTGACTAAATATTGTATTAGTTTTTAGTGTTAAAAAAAATGACAAATTGTTAACAAGAAAGAGGAAAAATTGTTATTTAATTGCTTTTTTTATTATTATTAAAAAAAAATGGCAATTTGAACAGATTTCTAACAGTACGACTTGGGAACACTATCAAAGAATTAAAAATTTACACTGGAAAATGAGTTTTGGTTTTTTATAAAAAAAAAAAAAATATTATACGAAATAAAACAAAAAATAGAATTACGTTTTATTTAACCGACTACCTACATGATTACAATTTTTAACACTCCAAATAATTGATAATTGAATCCTTGGAAAAAAACGTTATACATAAAAATTGGAAAATTACAGATAATAATAAAAATAACAAGCCAATATAATAATGATTTTCTTTTCTGTTCTCGGTTTTTACTTTTTACCACAAGCACATTCTTGTTTCTTTGCATCCGATGATTCTTTTTTGTCTTTACGACAAGAAGCATCACATTGACTGTCTGTCGAACAGCATTTGTTCTTTATATCTTTACATACGCATTTACCTTCTTTACAACATTTCTTTCCATCAAGACAACAATTACATTGGGTGGTTTTACAACAAGAACATGAACAACATGATTCTTTCCTTTTGGAACAACATCCTTCTTTTGATTTGGTACAAGAGCAATTGCATTTATTGTTAGGACATGATTCTTGAGTGCAGCAGGAGCAGGTAGAATTACAGCAGGAACAAGCAACCATGACTGAATACTAAAAAAGTGAACCGTTATTTATATTGAATTAGGAAAACATAAGTAAAAAAACAAAATTCAAACTTACTTGTTTGTTTGTTTCCCCAGATGGCTTAGCTATCGCGCTTACAACTGTTTCGAATTATTTCGCGCCGATTATTTAAGTCTGAGTGTAGACTGTTGAGTGTCGTGTGCAAAATTGTGTGCAAATGTTGAGAGTGGCGAGTGCAAACAACAAACAAATTGTGCAAATATTTCCCAATAATTTTTAACAATAAAAGTTAATTATGGATTCCCATAAGAAGTGCAACATGATGGAAATTCATTATATTCAAAAGTATAACAGAAAATGAATTTTTTACAACTCTATAAAAATATCAATAAACACATAAGGTGATAATTTTGTGTTTTTTAGTGAAAGAAAAAAGTCCTTAATAATTTGGTGGAGTAATATTTGAAAGTGATTGGTTTAATTATTTTATGACTTTGCTTTAGTACCATAAATGAAGAAAAAATCCAACACTGCAACAGAAATGACGAAATTTTTATTAAAATTTTGATACTCTTCTCAGAACAATTTTAATTAAATATCTGATTGAATCTTACTCTAAATAATTCCTCTGGACGTTCTGAATTTTTGAGTTATCTGCCAGTTTTTACAATTTCTTAAATTTCTTTATTAAAATCAACCCTAAGCACAACTTCCAAATTTTAAAAATTAGAGAGTCACGAAGCGCTGGAAACAGGTGAGATATTGAATATTCTAAAAGGTTCCAACAAGCTTGACAATGGTGCAAATATCATCGCTCAATCTTAATCAAAAGGTAAAAAAATGGGTGAAATGTGTCCCAAAACTAACAGATTGGTCTGAAACCTGATTAATTCTAACTATTGTGACAGAGAAAACCGAAAAAAAAGCAAAACTTCCAAAATTTAAATTTTTGTTTTGAGAAATTTTTGATATTTTCAAGTATAGCTGTGTTATTCTTTCTAATTTCGAGGTAAATCCTATATTGAATTAAAATAAATAGTCTGCCATTTGGACACTGAAGCTAGTTACATGAAGTTTAACATAAAGCTTTTAATAAGCTTAAAAATGGTGCAAACATTGCTGCTACATCTCAATTAGAAGGTGAGACATCAGCTAAAACTAATAGTAAAAGGAAAATCACCAAATTCAAAGTTTTGACAGTCCCAAAAACCAGTATTTTTGATATGGAGATTTCGAAAATGAACAAACTGCGAAAATTATGAAGAAAAACCCAAAGATGTTTGTTAAGATTCCACTCTGTTTGCTCAGAATGATTTTCGAGATTTTTCATTGTAGTTTCATTTATTGCAATATCAATATAAAATGAGTCTTATTTTCAGTTATTTCTCTTCACATATTTTTCAGTTTTATCAGTTGTGATCTGTTTTATTAAAACCCATTGCCAAATGCAACTTTAAAAGTGAAAATCCAAAAAGATAGTTTGATATTCTGATTCTCGTAGTGTTATTGTTTCCAGTACTAAGTAAAAAAAAAATCTGAGATAAAAATTTTTTGAGCAAATCTCAGTTAATCATTACTATATCGACATGATTTTAACATTGAATGATTTTTTTCGACATTTTCAATTTGCCAATTTAATTAGTCGTCAAACGCAACTTCAAACCTAAAACTCCAAAATAGAAAGTCTGATTTTGGAAAATGGTCTTTATTTTTGAAGCAAAGAGCGATTTAACACATTCAAATAAGCTTCAAACTAATTGCTGAAAGCAGAAATATTTGCTTATTAAGTTATAGAAATTTCTGAAAACTAGCAAAATTCATTCAAATAATAAAAAATGTAGCTTTTTGATTTTTGCTAGAATTACACAGAAAAAAAATGTCAAATTTGATTATAAGAATTTTTCCGTTTCTAGAATATTATTTGTTCATCTCGATTATTCCAGTTTGCACACGACACCAATAACTGATAAAGCATTTCCCAAGTTAAGTGTTCTAATCAATTTTTTAACATGAATAATGCAAATTATTGTGAAAATTTTAAAATCTGAGTGATATATCTCCGTTCAACCATTGCGAAAATCTCAAACAATACAATAAAAAAAAAAGTGGAACATTGGACATTCCAAATAAAATTAAATTAAAAAATTGCTATTAATGGAACAGGATCGCTTTCAAATGAAGTCAATTAAGTGTGAAAACATTAGGTGTTAAATCCAATTATTTTATCAATTCTTTGTTTGTCCATAAGCGATATTGGTGAGAAAAGCGCACTTGTTCTAAGAAGTAGCTATTACTAATAGACACTTAGCTTTTGAAGTATACCCTATAGCAAATATTATGTTACACGAGTAGCTAACAATATGTAAACCGATCTTTCACTGTTATCCTAAACATCAAATTTATATTTGAATATTTCAACAGAAATCGACCATAAATTCAAATTCCATAAAAAGTAGTATGTTTGAAGACGCCAAAATAAGACATTACGTCGCTCGACGACTGTATATAAATGGCGCATTAACTTTAATACGTTTTTATTGCAATTTAGAGCGTTGTTTCAGCGTCGCTGAAATGTAATTAACTGCTGAAATGTATCTAGTGGAAAAAAAGTAATGTGTATGGCTGGTTGTCTAATCTATTATTTTATTATTAAAATTATGAGATTATTTTGTAATATTTCATTCATGGTCAAATGCCCGACGTCTCTTTATTTGTAGATCGGATAATAAAACTAAAATTCATTCATATTCTAGCCGATGATGAAATTACTAAGCAGAAAGTGTGAAGTAAGAAAAACGAAGAATATTGAACGAGTGTACGGTTAAAAAAGCCACACGATGACTTGATGATTTCAGGACAATGAGCTGTCAGTGGTGGTAACATTAAGGTTTAAAATCCGGAGGGCGGGCATGGCATATTGGTTCTTACAAACGAGACAACGTCCAATTAGCACCTCGTATTTCATTATTATTTCTGGACACATAATAACATAATAGTTGGATAATTTTATTTGCTGTTTTCAATTAACCAGCCGGAAATATATGACACCTGTCTTGAAGGAAGTGCCTTGTCAAAAAATCTAACAAGTCGATGATCCCCGGTTTTTTATTTTTCACGCTTTGTAACTTGAATTATTTTGATATTATAAAGCTTGAGATGAAATATCGGCTACCCTTACTTCATAAATTAGATTATTTCGAGGTTTTCCGCAACTAAATCGAAATCCACTCTTCAACATTACCCTCAATCATCATACAATGTTTATGGTGGTTCTTTTCCACGCAATTTCATCCGGAAACTTTCAAACTGAACTAAATATGGCCATGACGTTGAATTATTATAATATTTTTCCGCAAAAGAAGACATTTTTGAACAAACAAATTTTAATTTTTCTTTAATATATAGGCAACCATTATAATAGGAGTGTATAAAGAACAATCCACTTACAAAAATTAATTCCCTTTTTCTCAGTTTTCAGTATTTTATATCTATTCAAAATAACAGATAATCCTAATCATATTAATAAGTTCAGCAGAAACAAATCACTAAAACTGTTTTTGCTTTATTGAACTGTTTGTGTTTTATAGGTAGGCAACTTCTAATACATAGTTGTATATAAAACTGTCTAATAATTAGAAATAATTTCTTCAAGAAACTTATTATTTAAATTGCATTAATACTCTGATAGAAAAAGCACTAAAGAAAACAATTTTTCTAATAGTAGCAACACTGTTCGTTTATTTTCCTTTTTATGAATATTTTTTCAAAAATAGTGTCGCTTTTAATTGAATTAAATTCAGAAAAAAAAAACGAAATTTTTGTGTAAGTAATTTTATACTAGATGTCTCCTCTCACTCCCAATTTCCGAATAACAATAGAAAATCGTGTATTTGACGTTCGTTGAAATTGCCGGTAGGATAGTGCAAACAACATTTGAAATTTCGCTGATATAAAACAAAGCATGGTGTATCTCACCAAATTATTTAATTTCGATTAATCGGTTAAATAATTAATTGGAAACAAAACATGAATAGAATTATAATTAGAAGCAGACAACAAAATCCGTATGTACACAATGAAATAAATGTCAATAACAGAGAGAGAGTGTTGAGGGTGGAAAAAGGGGTGTGGAGAGTGAATAAAGTCTAAGCAATAGTATAGCAAATATAAACGAGAAGAGAGAGGAGAGTTGAAAATTTGTAATTCCGAATACAATAAAACCGATTAGCCCCCGTCGTGCTACGTTACAGAATTAATTAACAAATTAAATTAGAAATTAACTTGTTGTATGGAAGCGTTGGAAGCTCGAATGCCGTTTCGAACACTATATTTAATAGAGGTATTTGTCTGACAACGATTTAATAGAATTTCATAACTGACTAGCTGATGGGTTGGTTGTTTTAATCATCTTTTAAACTTTAATGCAAGCAAATGTCTTAAATTATTATTCAAATGTTAAATTAAAGTAATCATTAATTTGTACAATTTTTATTGAAAGTATACAGTTTTTTAATAGCAGATGAAAAATAATCAGCAAATTTAGGAAGACTAGAGAATTTAGACAACTTAAAATAAAAAACAAATTTTGCAGTTGTTTTTTTCTTTGACATTCTTAGCACTAAAAAACAATATAATGGAAAAACATAAAAAAAAATTGTGTTCACTCTAGCCTGAAAGTGACTTAAATTTGTTATTTTAAATGGACCACTCTGTATATTATTGCTATTTTAGATTTATTATTAAATTTTAGTTTAAATTTTATCAACATTTATAGGCTGCTGAATTAATAAATTTCAGAGTTATTGACGTTTTTTTAAAAAATATAACGTTTGTTATAGTCATCAAAAATAAAAATTGTTGAAAAACTAAGTAAGCTCAAAGTCAACTGTTTTCAATATTTAGTAGACGAATAATGCATATTCATTTTTTTCCCTTATTTGTCACATTATTGATTCTTAAAGTTAGGAATATTTAATTATGGATAACTTGATTTTTTCAAATTCGACAATATAGCAATTGTTACACCATTGAATTTTCTTTTATTTGACGTAAGATAAAGGCTATCTATCAGTTGTAATTTTATGCAAATATCTCAATAATTGTTGTTGACAGATGTGTAAAATTTTACATCAAATTGTTAAGAATTTAATTCTAAATGCATTAGTGAAACAATAGGTATATAGTTTCATTTGAAAAAAATCAAGTAATATATGATCGAATATTTCTAATTTAAAAATCGATTTATTGAACGCTGAAACAAATTGACTTTCAGCTTACTTAGTTTTAGAACAATCTTCATTTATCTTGACTATTGCAAACGCTACATTTTCTGGAAAAACATTAATAAGTTTAGAACTGTTAACTCTAGACCCTATAAAGACTGAATAAAGTTGAACTAAAATTCAATAAGAAATCCAAAAAGGTGATGATATAAAATATACATGGTGTCCCACAAACAAGTGCAAATATTTTAACCATAGGCTAAGAATTAAAAATAAATCGTCTCGTATTTTTTATTTTCCCAAAAAAACTTGTTTGGCTCTTGGAGATGACTCTTAAAACAGACATTTATTTTTTTATCTGATAAAGTAGTTGCGTTGAGGCTATTTTTTTTCTTTTCTTTTAGTGGTGTAATTTGTATTAATGTGAAATGTCTTTAAATTTATGCCAATATGATAATTCAATTTAGGAACTTTTTTATCTCTTATCATTTTTTCTAAAAACGTACTGTTTTCGAGTAAAAAAAGAAAATGCTTAACGATGCAGTCACTATTATCGTTTCTCAATTTATTTTTTTTACTCAAAAACTACTCGTCTTGAGAAAAAAATAGCAAAACAAAAAAATTTTCTAAATTAAATAGTCTTTCGGATTATTATAATGGTGAGTATAAACTAATTTGGGCTGAAAAGTTATTAAGAAATTAATGTCAAGGGAGCCCCATAATTGTCTTTTGAGACAATCTACAGTACTACAAATTACAAGTGATGGACTAAAATAACATCAGTATGTCAAGTTTTATAGAAATTGGTCAAGTATTTTCGGAGATAAAACAATAAATGTCTATTTTCAGGGCTATACTTAACGGTCAATAATTCGAAACTGGAAAGTTTTTTTGAGAAAATATAAAATACGGGTCGATAATTTCTAGTCCGTAATCTATGGTTAGAATATTTGCATTTGTATCACATTAGAAGTTCTATCAAAGATATTTAGATGAAAATTTATAAACGACCATAATGGTTCAGGTCCTATTCAACTGAAATTTTCAAAATGGTTATACCGGTAGTCGGTATTAGCTTTCCTATTTTAAATGAAAAGCTATATTTTTATTCTTTTTTTTTTAATTATTTAAGTGATTTTGAGCAAGTTTTTATAAGCTTTCCCTATACTTGACCGTTTTTGAAAAATTCAAATTTTTTTGAAATTTTTTGGATTTGCACTTTTCGTTCAAAAATTGTTGACAGCAATATTTTGGTGTTTGAAAGAGAAAAGTTTGATCTTTCTTCTAGTGTAATTATAATTGGAAAAAAGAATTACAAATTTTCAAAATTCAAGAAGACATTCGAAGAACTTTAAGTATTCATAACTCGATTTTTTTAAATGGAATATCCCGAGTTTTTTCTCATAAGATGAAGAATTTATTTCTGCATCTGTATTAATGTTCCCTATACCTAAAATTGATATTTTTCAAGATATGTTGACTTTTTATTGTAACTGCGGAAAATGCATTACCTGCTCTAGCCAGTTGTTAGGGAAAAGAATGAATCGCAAAATGTCCATTAGCATTTTCAAAAAAGTTCAAATATTTCGAAAACAGTCAATTTTAGGCATAGAAAAAGCTAACAAAAACTTGCTTAAAATTATTTAAGTATTAAAAAAAAACAATAAAAAATATAGCTTTCCATTTAAAATAACAAAGTTAATACCGACTTCCGGTATAAACGAAAAAGTGCGACAATTTTGAAAACATTTTAATTGAGTAGAACTTGTCATATAAATATTCATTTAACATTTTTGAGAGAACTTAAAAAACTTCTAATATGATGTTTAGGTGAAACAGCCTGTATGTGTTCTATTTGAAATAACAAAGTTCAGTAATGTACTGACTAAATTAAACACTCTGTATATTAGAAACTATTTTAGAGGTATAAACCATTAAATCTGAGAAAACTTTTATCTGAAACATTTTTTAATAATAATTTAGATATTGGTCGTTTTCTCTAGCATGACATTCCCTGTGTGAATTATCCTAGAAGAAAAATGTGTTTAGCTGAATATGGAATAGCTTATACTAAAATCCTCCAATAATGGACCTGTACAGCGTTATACACACCCATATTCTTATTCTTATTAAATCGTTTTCTAAGTATGTAGAAAAAATCTTAAAAAAGGTTGAAATGAATGAATCTTTTAAACAACAGATTTTGGTGCCAACGGTAATGTAGATAAGCCTCTTTGGTTACCGCTCAGAGCAATCTAGGGCTGAATTTATTACGTCAGGAGCGGTGAGACAAAACCATTTGTTTGAATTTTTTGTGGCAAATTGTCAGTTTTTTAGAAAATTTATTTCTCAAAGACTGAAATGTATTTAAGTGTTCATTTGTTAAAACAAAATCATGTACATACACTTTTGAGAAAATTGTTTTCACTAATTTGAATCGACCATCCTGTAGGTGAACCGCTTATCAATTCTCAAATCCTTAAATCTAAAATTTGTGCATTATTATCCTCAACCTTTTCTTCGATCACCATTAAATCATTAAATTAATTTGCTCGAAAAAGCTTCGTAGATCTCAGTCCACGAATATTATTCACTTTCGAATCCTCCTTACCGGAAAGTGATTGATTCGATTGCTAACAGCTCATTACAGCCGCATCGTCAAAGAACCAATGAATAGATTATACGAAAGATCCGATAGGGATATTTGATTCTTTCAATTTCCTTCAAATATCTATGTTTTAATTAAAATAAAAATATTTGTTACAGGTATGGTTTCAAAATCGCCGAGCGAAATGGCGAAAAACTGAAAAATGTTGGGGTAGAAGTACTATAATGGCTGAATATGGACTTTATGGAGCTATGGTTCGACATTCGTTACCTTTACCTGAAACGATTCTAAAAAGCGCCAAAGAAAATGAATGCGTCGCACCTTGGCTTTTAGGTAATTATTTTAGATTAATGTAAAGTTAAACTAATTTCCGCTATAAAGTTTGCGATTTATCCGCATGATGGCGTTAGTAAGCAGTTGCATTGCCAATTTTAATTGCCACGTTTATGTATTTCTCGTTCTATGGAATAGCAGCGAATGGCCCAGTTATATAGCCTTGGAATACAAAGCTTCATTTCTACGCTTTCTAATGACTAACGTTTCAATGAATATAACTAATCCTCTCAAACTACCAATCAAGGATTTAAATTCGGCTCGCTTTTGTATACAAACATCCTTTTAATTTTAAATTTATTGAATAACGTTTCAATGTTCACTTTTATTTTTATTTATAGAAACTGAGAATGTTTATCTGTAATAGAATGTGTAAGTAATTAAATAACAAATAACTGTATTTACAATGACCAAATGTGAACGGAATTATGAAACAATTTTATTTAGAAAAATAAAGCTCAGAATTATTTCGTGTTCGGAAATGATCTATTAATTAAAAAACTCTAAATTTACAATCTTTTATTTAATCCAGTGTAACTATTATAAATAACTGTTTTTTTTTATAAAAATGGAGTAGGTTGCTCTAATTCACTGTAAATTCAACTGTTATTGTAGATGAAGATTCAATCACTCATAAACTGTTGCCATAGCAATATAAAGTCTCCTTGGTTATGATCGATTAAGAATGCAATTTAAACAATTTTTAATTATATTCTTACAAAATTCATAAAATATTTGGAATTTGGCGTTAGTAAAACTCTATTTAAATATGTTTTCAGCTTTTTTTGTCAAATTTGTTATTTTAAATGTTATTTTATGACTATAACTGCTTGAGAAAATGACTTTTGCCACGTTATATTCATTAATATTTTTGTGACACTCTGTATAATATTCAAGAAATAGATTGTAACCTGTAGACTAATACCTCGACTATCAAAATTTTATAAGCAATTTAAAAACGTCATAAAATATAGAGTGTTTCAACAAAAATAACAAAGTTGACGTATACAGCGTGTATACAAATTGTCGTATAAACTCTCCAGTAAGTTGTAGTTGACTGTTCTATTATTTTTGACCGCTTGGAGATAATAGAGTTTTTTTGGTGTCTCTATTTTCTCTATAAACTTCTACATTGCAATTTCAAAATAACTTGAATTTTGGCAAAATTAAGTTGAACATTATAAGCTGTGTGAATCAAACACTCTATCCTTTTAGTCTATAAAAAATATATAAGGGGAGAAGTATTAAAACATAATAAAATTTAGTACGATTAAACCTTTTGACTTGTTTCATTTTTTTTTCAAAATTTTAGGAAATTTCTAAAAAAAACAACCTTCAATTTTTCTCTTTAAATTAATAGTAACTTGAGAAGAGTATTATAGATAATTGTCAACTTTATAAATCTTTTGACCAACTAATTAACAAATACTCTCCATTTTCTTGACATCAAAAAGTTAATAAAAAAACATCTTCCATTTTTCTAACGGTTTTGAGAAATAATAAAACTAAAGTAGAAATTTCAATCACTAGTTGCTAATTTTATTTAATTTTTTCATTTTTCTTTTTTTTAGTCTAAGTTGAACATAGTAATAATAAAATACTACAATGTACTCTTTCTTTTACAGAAATAAGAAGAAAGAGAGACATTATAGATTCAGGTATTTATTAACTTCTTTTCTTTTTTCAAATTTTTATTGACATAATTTTATTAATTTCATCAAAAAATTAATTATTCTGTATTTTATTATTTTTTAACGCTGTGTCGATCCTTCTTTTAACATTTTCATTCTTTTATTTTTAAGTTTTTTTTTGAGTATTAAAATTAGCAAGTAGATTTATTAGATTGCAATAAAATTAAATCACGAAACAAATTCGTAAAAACTAAATGAATTAACAAAGCGGACACAAAATTATGAATTGAGATAGAAATTGTGTTCAAGATTGAAAGAAGATTTTTAACTGAAATAAAAAAATAAAAAAATGCAAAGTGAAAACGTCAAAATCACTCTTTAATCTCTATATCTTATTACTGACTAGTTTAAGAATATATTTTGTCGCTACAAATCTATTTAACACACACAAGAAAATATATTATCGTTCACATTTCTGCACAGCTTGATTTATTTTCCGAGCTTATTTATATTAATTATGAGTTTTCGAAAAAGTAAAATTTGTAACATATTAATTTAGATTAATTTTACATTTCACGATTAAATAAATAAATACAGTTGTTATATCCCTGAATATAGAAAAATTGTCTTTAAAAGTCAGCTAAAAATCTGATGCCAAATTAGAAGCGTCAGAATTAATAATTTAGTTTTTTTCAAATTTTATAGAAACATCTTTATTGTTTTTGTAATAAATCTTTTAGGATGAAATTAGGAAAAACTTATTGGTACTTTCAACTTACAAAATTTCAAGCTGAACTAACAACTGATTACTAATAAATTTTCCAGTATTTCAATAAAATTATTTTTTTTAAATTTTCAGGAATGCATCGAAAGTCCTTAGAAGCAGCTGAACACTTAAAAGAACAAGATAATAATAGCGATCACGAAGAAACAACTTCGATGCGAACGGAAGCAAGCGATACAAGCGCCACCTCAAGTCAACAAACTCAACAGCAACAGCAGCCACCTCCCGGTCATAATACCGGAAGTGATAAAGATCAGCAACAACAACAACCACATCAACATGTTGCTTTAACATCTTCACAACCACCTTATCAAGAAGATCCAGAAGCTTTCAGAAATAATTCGATAGCTTGTCTTCGAGCTAAAGCTCAGGAGCATAGTGCTAAATTGCTCAACCATAATCTTATGATGCAGGTGAGGTCTAGTGATGCCAATGCTAATAATTTACATCACCAAGAAGTGGTCAATCCAGATACTAGTCCAAGTATTTTTTGACAAGGCGATGATACGCAAATCAGAGAGTAAAGAGTTTTAATGGAAAAAAAAATCAGAAAAAAATTAAAATTTGTTTTTTTGTGATGGTTGTGAGATTTTATTAAAATTAAAAAAAAAATGAAAAGAGAAGCATTTTATTGAAGATTTTATAATCTAGAGTTTAGACTGAATCAGAATAAAGTTTAGGATTTTGAAGAAAATAAATAAACTAAAAAAAATTCTCGTTTTTTTCTCGAAGAATAAATGCTAAAACTGACTTTTTGACAAAATATTCAAAGAAGGAAATCGCTGAAAACTTATTCGACTTTTGCAATATTCTAAGCGCATATCATTTAAAGAATAATAAAGAAATGTAATTGTTAAATTTATACAACTAGAGAATTAAAGTCGTTTCATAGACAAAATTTAGAGTGATTTTGTTAGTTTGAATGAATAAAATTGAATCAAACATTTTGTACTACTTGAAAAAATAAATTATATTCATAGTACAAGTGTGTTTTAACCTATATTATTCACGCTACAGAGTAATTTTTTCAGTGTAGCATAATATGTCAAAACACACATATACTATAAAAAAACTTTATTTAACATCTCAAGTTAAGGACTCTTTTCTCACCAAACTTTACACCTTGATTATAGCTGCTGTATTCTACCGTTACAATGAATTTTATAAAATGCAAGTAAATTATAATAACACCAATTATTCACTATAAATTATACAGAGGGGTCAATTTTTCAAACTCAAACCAAGATTACACATTTAGTTAAATTAATAAAGTTGAGCAGAATTATTCAGGAAATATTGAAAAAAACTCACATAAATATAAACGGAGAAGAATAATAAAACAAGTTTTTACGCACCATTCAATCTTTCTATGAATTTTTATTGAAAAAATTGCTTAAAAAATAAGTGAAGCAATTGTAGATGTCGTTAAAAGTTCAAAGAAATTAATAATTTTTAAAAATAAAGTTGAAAAAAATTGTATGTTTCCAGTAAGAATTTCAAAATAAACGTAGAGGTGTATGGATATAGTAATATTCAACGTCTGTTAAATGATGATGAATTAATAACAGTCATTACTAGAAGATAAAATATTACACAATTTATCCCACTTTTATTGTCTCTGATTTATAAGAAAAACAAAATAATAAAAAAGAAATACGACTGGTTTTCAACACTAGACAATAATATCTTTCATTATCCACTTATGTGGGTAAAACAGATATATTATTCATCAAAAAGAAACTCTTATTAAATACAGCAGTAGAAGAAAAACAACATTTCAACGGTTTTCAGAATCAAATTCCCATCAGTCCATCAGTTACTAAAATTTTAAAGCAGTCAGTCCGACATTTAATCATTCTTTACTTTCCCATGATCTACTCACATGAAATCATTTTGCATAACAAAGAAATGATTCAATAGTCGAGTGAAATATTACCAATAACACTCTTAAAAAAATAATAAAATTAATAAAATGCTTCTCTGATAATTCACCTTACAGCATCGCTTGTAATAATTCATGAAAAAATTAACTAGATTAAAATTGCATGTTTACAATCTCAACCAAAATTTTCCATACGTTGAATCGCCTAAAACCGGTGTTAGAATCAAAGCTGCTTTCTTTTGTGTCTTCGAACTAACAGCAGAAACCCTCTCAGGTAAGGAAAGGTCTAAAAATAGGGTTGTGTAACCATTTTCAACATCTTTGCATATGGATGCGTCTCTCTGCATCACTTTGTCACATTCTGGTTAAGATAAATTCCATTATCTTATCAGAAAGTACATATAAGTGAAATTTTATAAAGGAAACAAAATTTTAAAACAACGAAAAAATGCTGTAAAGTGAATTTTTCTTGAAAAAATTAACAATTTGAAGCGTTAATTGAGCGATTAACGCGTTTCAGCCTTGAAAAGCTAACGAAAATACTTATTCTCGGTCATAGCAACGACATCATGGTTCTAAAAATGATAATTTTTTTGTAAATGCTTTGAATAATGTACAAATATCTGTGAATGCATCGAAGTATAATATCTCAATGCAGCGAAATGAGTCATTCATTCCTTTTTAGATTTGTTATTATTATTCAACGACTCATTGTATATAAAATTGTAAGATTTTTGTTTTTAGTGCAATATTTGCTGTAATGGAAACAAATTGTTCAAATTTCGAATTTACAACTTGTTTCCTACTCCTATTTTTTTTGTATATAATATTTTTTTTTATATAACCTTTTTGTACATTGCAAGGACTATGCCAAATGGAAATAGTTTTCTATAAATAATATTTAAACTGGTTATATAATTAACATGGCGACAAATTTAATTAAACGATGGTCATTGTTTCAAATGGTCTTTTTTTGTATAATGTGTGTTATTATATTTACCAAAATCGACGTACTTATTGTGTTGATAAAAATAAAAGTGCAAAATGTTAATTAATTTAGCAATTAGATTCATAGACGATTATGTAGATAATACATTACTATGTATAGTAAAATATGCAATGTTTTTAAATATTGTAAGTAAATTTATGTGTAATGCTAAAGTATACAAACTCAATAAAAACATTCAATACGAGATATGGAGTTTTATTCCAGATAACAAAAATGATAGTGGAGCTTTAATTCAGTTGGAATATTTAGATCATTATACAAAAAACTGTAGTTTGAAGAGTTTATTAGAATATGGTAACAATCCCCTAAATGAAAGATCATAAAATAAAAACAAAAGAGTAGAATATTTTTTGTACACAAAATTTTGACAATTTGAATTATCCTGAATTCAAAATTTCATCAGCATTTTAAGTGTTCTTTTAGTGAAATCTTCACAATTATTTAAGAACCATTAAAAAAGGTAGTTTTTCGTAATTTTTCAAATTATTTTCGATTTTATGGCATGTCCGATTCTGCCGAAACCAACTTCTAAGTTTATTTTTTTTTTACATTTTAAAATTTGTTCTTGAAAAATATTAAATTACGTTTTAGATTAGTTCTACACCGAAAATTATTATTAATTGAATTTTTTTGAGAAGTAAATTAACAAAGATATAGTTTCACTTAAACTCAATTTTTGATAGAGCAATTTTTTTTTTAGATTATTTATCCCAGTGTTTCCTAAATTCAAACCAAAATTTTATTTCGTAAAACAAAGCAAATCAAAATAAACCAGAAATTACTCTCTAAATTGTAAAAAATCTATAAAATTTAAATTATATCCTATACACTAAACGTATATATCGACATTTTTATAGTTGCTAAATTGCTATGGATATGATAATAAAAGCATCCAAATTCTCGACAAAAATTTTATTTATATATAAAATAACGTTTCCGTAACAACGTAAAATTATTTTTGATGTACTGTGTCTTCCATCTCAGGTTATTTTACTTATCCTGAAAAATACAAAAATTGATTCAAAATTTTTCTGCAAGATATATTATTTTTGTAAAATTAGTAATTTTTTCTCACCCATGTCAATTTAATATACAGGATAATCAGTTTCTAAACTTATATAAATTTTCATACTAGAAATACAAATCAAGTTAAATTAACAAATTTGGTAAGATTTAGTTGAAATACAAGATGCAATTTTTGTATTCTCTTTACAAACCTATAAGCTTATATGATATTTTTTTCCTACTGATTTATAAAACAGGCTATGCATGCCAGAAATAAAAATTGCATGTTGTTTCTCGAACATTTCTTCTCGACTTTGTTGATTTGACCAAAAATGTATTTCTAATAATAACACCTATAGAAAATTTACAAGAATATTCATCCTGCATTAATTATTAAAAATAAAATTGAAAATTTTTACAGATTCCATAACTGGCCAGAAAAAATTTCATTCTAGTTATTCATACGTCGAAGCACATAAAAACAAACCAAAATCAAACTTCAAATTTTGAAAATATGAAATAATTTAAACAGTTAAGTGTCTTATTAGAGTTTAGATTCATTTCTTAAAGTAATTAACAATTCAGATAGTCTTAATAGCCTAAAAAACACCCTACCGACTACGCGGTTACATCAAAATAATAATTCACGTTACTATGGAAATGATGATGAATCTCATAGTCTAATTCTAATAGATAAATTATCATTTCCATAACAACAATAAATTATTTTCAATGTGCCTACTAAGTCTTCCATGCATTGTGGTGCATCTAGAAATAATCACTTTGTATACGATCTATTTCAGATCATAAGAAATAAGAACTTGTGTGTCTGTTACAATAATGCTCCATGAATAATGCATTTTTGATAATTTTAAAATTTTTGTTTACGCAATATTTGAATAATGTGTCATTGTTCTAGATTGTCATTTTTTAATCATTCTTGCACCATAATTACTAATTATTAACATCACGCAAAACTAAAAATAAATTGTTTCAGGGTTTTGCTGATTGAATTTTCAGAAAAACTGGAAAAAATAATTTTAGATTAATAATTTCAGTAAGTTGGTTAGAGTAGAAAGTATGCATAAAAGTGAAAGCTTTACCCTTTCATCATCCGGCCAATTCTATTATCCTTGGTTGTCATGGTAAAAATGCATTAGTCAATAATTATCCTGTCGGTATCCTTTCAGGATACCGGAAATTATATAAGCGATGCGTTTTGGCCAGGGTATACGTAACTATAGTTGCATTAAAAAAATCCCCCCACTATCCTAATAAATTTGTTTAAAATAAACCGGAAATTGTAACGCATCCATCTTGAAATGCTTCAAGATAGTCGCATGAAAGAGCAGACCTTGAACCTGCTTCCTAATAAATAAAATAAGCCTGGAAAATGCCTATCACAAAAAGCTATAGTAGCGCCATTTCGACTCCTACCGGCGACAAAAGTAACTATCAACATTCCTGGCAAAAGAACCACGTCCCTATCGTCGTCGTGACAAGCTAAAGTAAATCTAATAGTTCTGACATTTGCCGAGTTTTTGGTCGTGTTTTCCCCTCATCGGGCGTATTTTTTTTGAACATTTTCGCCGATTCGATTAAACCGTGTTTGAAAATCGCAGAAACTTGAAGAAAATCCAAAGGATTATCGATAAAATTCCAAATAAACTCAGTTAAAATCATCGTAGTAGCTGTTGCAAACATGTGCATCGTTTAGAGTTCGGTTGAAATCGGTCGCTTTCGACGTCGAGTACGTGCTTTTGGTGGAATAGCGACGACGCATTTTAGATAGGTGGCGTTGTGAGACATTGTTCAGGGAAGGTAAGAAACCCTTTGAAGTATTTTTTGACTCATTTACCCCTCCAGTTGAAATTTTTCGATTGTTTTTTCGATATTTATATCATAGCGAACCAGAATCCGGTTTAAATTTAGCTTTTTTTTGTAGATTTTGATAGTGAAATGAGAGTTTTAACGAGGAAATCGTTTCTTCTCTCTAACAGGTCATTTGCTTTGTTTATGCGCTTGTTTTTCACGGCGGAGGAGGTTCGGTTTGGGTTGTGGCGGGCCCCCGGAACGGGGCACATCCTCGAACAGGGGGCGCTGTGTTTCATTTCAGGCGATAGCGGTTATGCAACGAATTTTTTTACCTTGATTGAATTAAGAGGAAAAAAAGCACAGTTTTCGATGGCCGACAATGAATTAAATCGAGCTTTACGACTTTTTTTATGGGAAGCAAGTGGGTAATTGTTAGCAATAAAACACATACTATTTACATTTGTTACTTTGATTTAAACTATTTATTTTTTTTTAATTCTTCATTTACAATTAATATTTTTCAATTTTCCAAGTTTTAATCATTTTCCTCACCCTCAAAGCCGAGATTTTTCAGCCGGGAAATATCAATGCTAGATTAGGGAGTAATGGAAAATAAAATTGTCAACACAAGTTTGTAGCATTTTCCCTAAATGGTGAATCGAAGCTCCCATTCAAAAAAATATAATTTTACTGAAAGTCGGTTTTTCAGTTTTCAGCACAATTATTTCTATTTTCAGACATTTTTGAGTTTTTAATAATGCATTAGCCATTCTTTGGGAATATTTATTACTGCGAATTTGGTAGCCATGGAATATCAGTTATTAATTTTTGAGGTTAATAATAATGTATTGGAAGTTGTCAAATTTGCAATCGTCTTTTCTATGGTAATGTCACCAACTGAGATACAATACTCTAAATTTGAATTTCTATTTTTCATAAAAAATTTTTTAAAAGAAACAATGGAAAAAAGTCATTTATAGGACCCTCAATGTCATTGCTTTAAGAGGTTTGACTTTTGGCTGGTTTTAGTTTGATTCAAATAAAATGAAAAACAAATTAATTTTTTTAATTTTTATTCAATTGCAACTAAAAACTTTGCTTCATCCCCGGATACACTGTAAACTATGGAAGAGTTAGTACATAAAATAATTTTTTGTTGCTATGGAAATGGTATTTTTTTTTTATAAAAAAATATTGCTGTCAGGGATTTGGATGGTTTCATTATCAGTTCCATAGCAACAAGGAATTTTGATGGTTTTTGCGTATGAACATATTCTACTTGTTTTTTTTTTATGTTAAAAATTAAGCATCAGAGGAACTAATCTCTGTCAACCACTAAACCTAAATTAAAGATAACCATTGAGAAGTGTATTTTGTTTTATGGATGGTTAAAATGGAATTTTCAGTTTCAGGCTTAAGTATGCTTGAATAATAATTCTGGGGAAAAAGAATTCGTTAAAATAAAGGGTGTTTATTTATTTTTAGAAACGCAGCTTAAGTTGAATTATCAAAATTGAGCAGAATTTCAAGCTGCAATTTTTGTTTTTATCAGACAAAGCCTGCTCTCTGAATTATATCGGGATGAAACAAATTGTTTGAATAGTAAATTTAATATTTTGGAAAATTAGTATATCAAGTGATATATCATTTTATTGAAAAAAAAGTAAGCATTCTATTGAAGTCGCAGACAACTGTGTTATATTAAAAAAAAAAACATTTTTTGTTATATCTTTGAAACAAAAAGTGCCATGACTTTTTTATCAACATACTTAGAATCTACGAAAAATTATCTGTCGAACACACTTCGTACAATTTTGATACTATAGTTACGAAGCTATAATGAAAAATCTTTCTTTTATTTTTTCGCAATAACTCAGACAAAAATTTGGTACTGATTGAATTTATTAATTCAACCAAAACTATATTCCTCAAAATAATTCAGAAAAAAGCTTGTTTTCCTAAATTTGAATTCGTTTCAATATTTATCTATCGACTTGATTTAATAAATTCTATAAAAAGCATTTTTTCAGTTAAATCGTCCAGTCATTAAATATTGATAAGCGTTATCTTTTTATCATCCTATAATTAAACCAAGAGAATTTTCAGCGACAACAACGACTGAAATTTCAGGAGATGCTTTAATAAATTATAACAAAGGGTCTGCCTATTATGAAGCTTTCCGGTTTGTCATTTGTGAATTTATTAATCGATTGATGCTCGAAATAATTTCCAATAGACAATTGATATTTTTTTTTTTATAAAAAAGATTATCACAGAAAAATTTTTATTATACTTTTTAATAAAAATCATTGGAGATAGTTAATTAGCTGTGCAGCTAGAATATTGAAAACGGAAAAGCGCAATTTCCTAGACTGCAAAGTAGCTTTTTTAATGACTTTACTTTTTTTTTACTCATACTGTTATTAGCGGAAATTCAGACTAAGCAAATGATGATTGACGTTTCAAGGTAGATAAAATGAAGCTTTGAGAAATTGTTTTGCGCTACGAAACTGAAAAAAGCTACTAATTATTTTTACAATTAACTTTTATCATCGATAACATTATCCAGTTTTTTCTGTTTTATTGTTCTTCGATTTGTCAAATAGGACATTTCTATAAAATGATTGAGGATTGAAAAAATAATTTTTGTGTTCTAATCCTCAGAATTTAGAAGTGAAAGCACTTGCAAACTTTAATTTTTTTATTTTGTCAGTTTTATAATTTTTTGGCTGAAGACGCAAAAATGCTTTTTATTTTATTAGATTCAAAACATTTGAATTTGATTTTCTGTCTTTAAGAGTTGAATTAATGCAACAGTTCAACAGCAAATCAATAAAATGTTGGTACTATTTGAATAACCAAATTATTCTAGCTATAACATTTATGAATAGATTTAATGATCAAATTAAAGACACTGTGTGTTAATATCAATTCATGATCTAGAATTATCTAGGTTAGTTTCACATAATTATAATTTTCAAAACTTAATTAAATATTTTCGAAAAATGAAGATTGGATATAATGAATCTAAAGCCGTTCTTTTAATATTTGGGAACAGAAGATTTTGCATTCTTTGTGTGTTTGCGTATGAGCAGGTGAAATCTATGAAATGTTAACAAATTATATCTTGCTTCAAGTACCTACCGGATATCCTCCAGTCGTTCGAAAAATACCACGAACCTGTTTAACTCACGTTAGAAAATAGTTGATTAGCTGTGACTTTTTCCAGAGGTTTGTAATGATATGGCAACTCGAGAAAAGAAGCTTTCAATTAATCGAAAGCAAAATACATCATCGCCTTTACCTAAAGAAGAAATAGCCCCTATAAGTGAATCAATTGAAGAAATCTCCGAAGACAGAGCAATTAAGAGTCCAACTCCTAAAATAAGTCCAACAAAACCACCATCATTAGCTAAAAAATTAGCGCCAAAAAATCCAAGAAAATTAACTAAGAAAACAATCGCAATAAAATTAAAACCTACAATAAAGAAAAATGTAAAAATTAAACAAAAAATAATTAAATCGATGTTAAATCCTAAAAATCCAGAAGGAAAAAAGAATTTGCTCAAAAGTTGTGTGAAACAAATCAAACCAAAAAAATCGAGAGTAGTGAAAAATGAGAAAGAGGAGAATTTACCACCGGTTTTAGAACCGATTTTACCAATAGAAGAAGAGTTAGAGAATAAACAAGTGAAAAAGAAAGGTGGAAGACCGCCGAGGATTGATAATTATGCGAAAAAAATCAACACTTCGGATAGTGAGAATTTAATCATTGATCCTGTAAAAACGAAAAGAGTTTATCGAAAGAAAGTTAAAGTAGAAGTTGAAACAATCGACGATGTAATGAACGATTTATCATCGCTTATTAAAGGTGATAAAGAAGAATCCGATGTTGTTTCCGAATCCGGAAAAAGCGACTCTTTAAAACCGAAAAAAGTCATCAAACGCAAAAAGAAAATCAATTTAGAAAACACTTTAAGTAAGTTGAGTCCTTCACAACGGAAAGTTATAGACATGCTTGACTTGAATGTAGCAAAGTTTAAAGGATTGCCAACTGCAAAACGAAGACATAGTATAGAAAAATTCCCATTAGACATATCCGACGATGTCCCTACTATCAACAGATTATCAATCTTAAATAATTTACCAAGATGTATAAGTCCTCGAACAAAAAATAACACGAAAGGTCGGCAATCAGTTGAAAGTTTCAATCGACGATCAAATCCGTACAAAACTCGATCCGATTCTCCTGCAAGAATTTTACGAAATGGCAAACAAAGACGTCTCAAAGATTTGGAATTATTGGAAGGATTAGACATTACAAAACGACGTCGAAGAAATTGTTCAGAATTTAGCGGGAGTGAAATTTCCAAATTTTCAGGATACGAATCTGATAGTAGTTTTTCCGATTTGTCGTCAGTTCATGGTGCTGAAAATACAGAAAATAAAGACGAAACCAAATTAGAGAAAAAAGATGTTGAATCAAATGAAGAATTCCCTGATAGAAAAATCAAAAGAAGTATATCGAATGATACGAATTTCACTGATACTAATTCAAATTTGTGTAATAAAGATGTAGAAACAACGTTAAAACCAGAAGATGATGCGATTGAAACTTGCGCAGTCAGTCCAAGTGCTAAAGTTCCTGAAAAATCTTTAATTTTGGATATAATGAAACAAACATTCAACGACGCTCTTGATAATGAACATTTTGAGAAAAAAATCATTAAATCGAGATGTGGAAGACCGAAATTGAATCGATCAAACAGTGACAATGCTAAAATCAAAATAGAAACTAAAACTGATGACGAAATTCGAAAAGAAGAACCACAAACTTTAAAAGAAGAAACTGCAACAGGTGATGAAATTCCAGAACATATCGATACTGTTCCTATAGAAAATTCGGAAAATGCTGTGATCAATGACATTGTAGAGAATGGGCATACAGAAGAACCGACTGAATCATCATCACCACCGCAATTGTTTGAAGAAACGCCTGAAAATCTGGCAATTAAAGAAAACATCCTTCAAGCTTTAGGATTACAAAGCTTAAAGGCAGCTAAAGAAGCGAGACTAAAGAACAAAGAAAAGGCTGAACAACAAAAAAGTGATTTATATACTGGCACACTTAAAACTGTGATTAAAATCAATCGAAATGAGAAAAAGAAAAGTAGAAGCTCGATGAAGATGTTACAAAAGAACAAAAATAAGCAACATACGGAATATGATACAATTAATGATGAAAATAATAAAACAACAAAAGATGTAAGTGAATAATTCAATGTTTGAAAAAAGTTGAAATATTTTTTTCAGGGACCATCGACAAGCTGGAAGACCAGTGGTCAGTCGTCAGACACGGCTGGTGCGCACCGAAAATCACATTATTCTAACCGCTCTAACATGGGTAATTACTTGGTTTTGGGGTTAACTCTTATCTTATGCACTTTTCCGATTTAATCCTACTACACTTCACACCAATTCTTTGCTTTTGGTTGAAGCTCTAAAACCTCCAATTTAATTCACAAAAAAACAATTTTTTGTTTTTATTTAGATGGCAGCAGCGAACATACTTCAGACGGAGAAGCTACAACTCAAGAAGGCTCAACTAAAGCTTTGGTTATCCCTGAAAAAGCTAGCTCTTTCAGTATCCATCCTGGTCGAATTTGCAAAGACGAATGTTCGTACTGTTTCGGAAAATTTGGTTTATTCGACACTCCTTGTCATATCGCACAAATGAAAAGTGTAGAACGTCAAAATAAAATCTTAGCTGGTGAGTTATTAAATATTGTTTACAATTATTACATTTATTTCTTTAGCGGAAAAACATTTAACAAGAGATTCTTGTCTTTGCGACGCTTGTTATCGACATGTCGATCGTAAAGCTAACACTCCTTCGTATACGAATAAATCATATAAAAGAAATGCCACTGTTGCGCCGGGGCCAAGACAAGATCATTGTCATGTCTTGGGATGTAATAAAATCGCTACGAATATTTTACGGCGGAAATGGATAATAAAAATGAGGAGGAGTATATGCGAAGTGGTAATAAAAAATTTCGATTTGCTTAGATTTTTTTTTTGAATTACTGTTTTTAGATTAATATAGATTTGGATAATCCAGGTCTGCACTCGATTCCAATTTGTGATGAACATTATTCAGCACTCGAATATCTAATGGTTTGTGCGATGTGTAAACGAAGATTAGCAAAGAACCATGTCCATTATTTAGGACCTGAAAGTGTAGATCTGAATCAAGCTCTAGCTGAAGAAGGAATTCCGCTTAGTTTGACTGATAAACCGGTAGTTTGTAAACTGTGCAAATATTTTGTTGCGATTATTTTAAAGAATCCAGATGAGCGACCAGAAAATAGTTCGACTTTCTTCGTCGAATACAAGAAAAGGTAATAAGATATTTGTATGCGAAAAATCAAGGTGGTAACTTTAATTTGCAAGGGATTTTTTTTTTTTAGTTGTCTAGGTTGTATTTATCTTGATAATTTGAGTTGAAAGCCCAGAACTTTTTCCCATAAAATGTATATTTTATTAGAAAAACGATCTGAATTTGCAATAGGGACATCATCAATATGTTCTGGATTTTCATTGTTGTAGTTTCTTCTTTTAAAACCCGTGGTTCTTCTTTTGAAATTTCTTCTTTATTTTCTGACTTATACCCCTATTCTGTAATGTTACTGTTAGATTGTTATCTCCATAGAAATAATTGTTGTAAACAATTCTTCCCATAGATAAAAAAAACAGTAACACTACAGAATGTTAAAATTACAGAATAACTCCATTAATCTTGCTTTTGTCCTATTGGTTTGATGATTTCTTTTCTCAAAATGTTCATTATCAAGCATGTTGTTTAATGTTGGTTTCATTGACGATTTTTCCGGAACTTTAGCACTTGGACTAGCTGCGCTTGTTAGCTGCTGGCATTTTCCGGTGGTGACGATAATTCAGTCGGTTCTTGTGTATGCCCATTCTCTACAATGTCATTGATCACAGCATTTTCCGAATTTTCTATAGGACCAGTATCAATATTTTCTGGATTTTCATCAACTGTTGTAGTTTCTTTTTTGCAGTTCTTCTTTTGAAATTTTGTCTTCAGTTTTCGTTTCTGTTTTGACTTTATTTTTCTTACTGGTTAATCGATTCAGTTTCGGTCTTTCGCATCTTAATTTAATACTATTTTTCTCAAAATGATTTATGTTATATCGAGGATTAACGATTTTTCAGAAACTTTAGCACTTGGACTGTCTGCGCTGTATTCAATCGCATCTTCTGATTTTAACATCGTTTCCACATCTTTGAGTTAGTATCAGTGAAAATCGTATCATTCAATATACTTCTTTTGATTTTTCTATAAGGAAATTCTTCATTTGATTCGACATCTTTTTTTTTCTAATTTGGTTTTATCTTTATTTTCTATATTTTCAGCACCATGAACTGACTGTCGGATTCGTATCCTGGAAATATAGGAATTGCGCTAATATCTGAACAATTTCTCCGACGTCATTTGATGATATCTGAACTTTCCAATAAATCAGATACTCTTGAGTCGTCTTTGTTTGCCATTTCCTAAAATTTTTGCTGCGAAATCGAATCGAGTTTTGTATGGATTTGATCGATTGAAACTTTCAACTAATTGCTAACACCTCTTTTCCGTTTTTGTGCGAATTAAATTTATAACATAAAAATTCACTATTCAACTCACCCTGTATATTTTCATATGTTTAGATTGCTCCATTTCAACGACATAGTCCCGATGGATGAAGCCGCAGCCGAAGAACCCATCATCATCCCCACAAAAGACAACAAAGAACCCGTTAAGAAAAAGCGTAAAATCTCCAAAAACCAACCAATCCAACAAGATGGAGGTTCAAATTCTCATCTCGAAGTCGAGAATTCTGACCAAAGTCGAGTGCCTTCAACTGATTCCAACAATCAGTCTCGTCCCGAATCTCCCTCTGATTATATGGTCGATTATAATACTTTAATCCCATCAATTGCAATGGAATGTGGCAGTGATACCGAGTCAAAAAAAGAGTCAACATTACCAATAAAACAAAAGAAACCTCCACGTCCTGAAACAGTCAAACAAGCTGTTGAAATTTCCAAAAGTATGAAGTTAAATGATAAAAGTAGTGATATAGCGGTGCAAAGACTGGGTTCAAATCCTTCCATATCAGTACGCCAATTATTTCCATGTGAAGAAGATCTTCCGCTTCAAGGTTATGTTGAATTTTCGAATGTGAAGGAACGAACACCGGAAGGATGGGAAAAATGTACTTCCGTGATACAATATGATATGGAAACGAAACAATTATGGCAAGAATTGCAAAAACCATATGGGAACCAAAGTAGCTTTCTGAGGCACTTGATTTTATTGGAAAAGTACTTCAGAAATGGCGATTTGATTTTATCCCCGAATGCTAGTCACCATTCCATTAATTACAGCGAATCGGTGCATAATAGACTGAGGGCTTACGATAATATTCCGTCAAATGCTACCAACGTCCAACCTATCACCATGTTATCATTCAACAAACCCCAAAAAAGTACCAATGGAATTATCACTAGTAATAGTACTAATTCAACGAAAGAAAATCAAAGTGTACCACCAATTATCAACGCGGCTAATGTACCCAAAAGTACACCCATTACCATATCCCAACTAAATAGTCCACCATTAATCCCACCAAAATCAAAACCAGTCGGTGCTCCTCCAGGTCTTATTTCATTACATCCTGGTACCAATCGTCCTGTAGCTCCCCTAGTCAAAGCACCACAATCACAAAAAATTAAATTTCCGATAACGAAAAATTGGAGACCAAACTTGATTCCAATCGATCCAAATAAAAAGAATTCTGAACGTAAAGCGGGTTTGGTTCAAGTGATTTCCGGTGGTAAACCATACCATATAACTTTAGAAGATTATAAGAAAATGTGTGCTATAAAAAAAAGTTTTGAATTGAAACAAAAAAGACTACAAGAAGCTGGCAATAATAAAGCTGTGAAAGTATCGTATAACTCGGTGTTGAAATCAATGACACCGCGCAAAGGATTGGTTATTTCAAAAACCAATGAAGAGAATAGTTTGGAGAAATTGGATAAACAAGTCGAAAGGTTAGAAGCAAGGCTAGAGAATAAACCAGCGTTGAATTTACCAAAAATTCCGAAATCGTTGACGGTTATACCGCAGACAGTTACGCGCAAACCTTCGCGGCCTTCCAGTCCTGTTTTGTTGATTACTCCCAAACCAAAACAGATTAAGTCATGATCAATTGTGACAATGTTTCAAGTGCCTCTGAAAAATTACCTTTATATCTTTGTAAGTATACAATTATATTGTTTTAATTTTTATTTTATGGAAAATTGTTGGATTTGTTGCAACATTGACACAACTTAGAGGATATTTTTTTAAGAAATCATTTTGTAAATAGATTTAGAGATTTAGATTTAAACACTCAATTTTTTTCCCGATTTTGATTTTGTCCGTGATGTGTTCATTTCATCATATACTAAATTTTCGTTGGTTGAATATTCAGCAATAATGTAAGTGTTTCTTCATTTAGTACTTATTCAAGTATTTCAGTTTAAAAAATTGTCTAATGCTCACATTAGAATTTTCTAATTATTATCATCCTATTTATTACAGTTTTAGTATTTTGTAAATAATATTATGTTATTAATATTATTTTTTTTTTGGATTTGTTCATTGGAATTGTAATACTGAATTTTACATTATGTAAAAACAGTGTTTGAATGTGAAATTGAAAAGTCTGAAATATTGTTATTTTTCTGATAATTGTATAAAAAGCCCAAATATAATGTTTGAAGTTACTAGTTAATTCATTAATATGATTATTATTTATGTAAATAAAAATGGGCGTTACAACTGATATAAATAAATAATTTAATATAAACTTTTTTTTTATTTTAATATCCAATTTGCAAATATGGCTTTTTCCTATCCTTATCAAATTAGCAAAGCGAAAATGATAATGATTATCTATCTAATTTTATTTTGAAACTCAATCATTTTATAGTAAATTACGTATTTCTGTCTACAAAATTTAACCTTTGGAATTGCCAATAAAAAAATAATTTTTAATTTTTCAAAAAATGATGAAAGTTAACATATTCTTACGCTAATCACTTATCAATTATTGAAGTTAAGATAAAATTTAACTGACGTATTTGGATGTTAAATATTCGGTCGGATTCATTGTTAGAAAATTAATTTTTAAATAAATTATCTTTGTCAAAACAAAGGTTTTGTTGATGAATTATTGTTCCAAGACAGAAAATCTAGAGATAATAATTAAAATACCAACGTTAACTGGGTGCAGATTTGTCTGTATTAACAGCATTTGGTTTATGTGTAGAGGAAGCAGGTGTTAGATAAGTCCGTTAAACGAAGCAATTAATGAGCAACTTTACTAAACTGAAAGTAAGTAAACACAATTTTCTGTCGTTTAATCCCAACTACTTATTTTTAAAATAGATACGTAAATACCATTTCTGGTTTACGGTGGAATTATGTGGATTTTTTTTATCGCATTACTTTTTATTATTAATTGTCCAATTTATTGTAATTTATTTTATGTTTTTAGTACAAATCAAGCCAAAAGTTATAAAAAATTTTATTTGATATTCAGATTTTCTGTTAAAAGTAAATTATAATCCTTTGTTTATAATTGTAATAACATTGGAACTCCGGAGGGTGTGAGTTATGCAACACAATATACACATGCTATAATATAATAAAATACGCACTGGATTTTGGATTCTAGATATTTTTGCATGGTATGCCCAAGGGCCAATGACGGAACCTAATTACCACCGAAAACTAAAATTATTTACATCTAAAGTAATTTCGAAAATCTGAAAGAACCGAAAAGACTTGAAATTTCATCCAAAGGATCTGGAAAACTAGTTTTAAAGAGTAATGTAGAAGATTAAAAAATCTAAGAAGTCTAGAGAATATAAAGTTTCAAAAAAAACTTAATTAGGAATAAAACAATCCGAGAAAAAGAGAAAAAGACATTCATTTGTATCACTTTAAAAATGAAAAATAAATTTCGCTTCCAACTTTCATTCAAAAAAATTAATAGATATAAAAAATTAATAGATGTTATATAAAATTGAAGTGATTTATCTATTCTAGATTGTTTTTCGCAAAAATACTCTCTTCCTCGTCTTTTTTTTTTTAATTTCTTGTTAATATTTAATAATCCAGAAGTGGCATTTTCAATATCTATATTAATCATTATTTATTTTGAAAAAAATAGATTTCTCATTAAAATGAATGACCTCAGTGAAAGTTGATAAACATTGAAAAAAATATTAATCTAATAAAAATCTCAACCTTTTGACTTTTTTGATTAATCCATGCTCTAACCACGGTCACGTAAGATCGCATTGGTGTCTAAAATTCCTTCAAAAATGTAGCCAAATTTTTCTAAAACTAATAACATTTAAATTTAGTCAGATAATATCATTTGCAGCTGTTTCACTGTTTGAAAGTATGCAAAGCTGCACGTAGACAAGAAGAATAAAGAAGCTACGAAAAATCCAACTGAGTGACGCTGACGCAGTTTGGTATACGCCCATTCGGTCAAAAACCGAAGATTTCAAAAATAGATTATAATATTATTCGAATGCATCTTTTAGTGTTGGAAGAAAATCACAAAGACAACAGCAACCGTCCTTGAGTGGTTTATTGGTAGTGCACTTTCCATTTGAATTAATCATCTGTCAAAAACTTCAAGTGTCAAGTCATGTGTAAGTAGTTTGATAAAAAAAAACGTGTTTATCATGTTTAAAGGACTACTAACCTGGTAAGACAATTTCCTGATTAAATTTAAACAGTTTTTGCTAAAAATCAATCAATTAGACTCGTGGTTTGTAATTTTCGACAAAATGCGACTCAGCTTCAAGTTCAACACGTCAACATATTTTTGTAGCATGTAAACAGAATTGTATTTTTGTTGATTAGAATTCAACGTAAATAATCGCATTCTAAGTAATTAAAAAAAATTGGGGTTAAGTTGTCATTTTTGACAATCAATCAACAACTACTTGATTTACTAGTGTTTTTTTTAACATAACCTAAAAATTCAAGTTTTAAAATGTGACGCCAATCGGTTTTTTCAGTGACGCAAATAAAGCCCACGCTGTTAGGATATAGCAAAGTGAAAAGACTTCTACCAGCACCATTAGAAAATAAAATGTCTTCCGCATATCCCATAATGAATTCTTTGGGGCCTCTCCATGACAAGTTGGAATCGTTAAGTTTATCAAGGTCTCCAAATGATGACCCAAAATTAGAAAGTATTCACTTATTAGACGATCAAGAAAGACTTTTAATCAGCTCGGAAGATGAGTTCACTAAACTGTTAAAAATAGAACCCACAGACAAGGTTAAAGTAGTATCCATTTTCGGTAACACCGGTGAAGGTAAATCCTACACTCTAAACCACACATTTTTCGAAGGAAAAACTATATTTAAAACATCATCATCTCAATATTCATGCACAATTGGCGTATGGGCCAAATATGATCCAACTTTAAAAATGATTTGTATAGATACTGAAGGATTTTTGGGTATTACAAAAAAAGAACATCAAAGAACACGATTATTATTGAAAATTCTTGCAATTTCTGATGTGATAATCTATCGAACAAAATCCGAACGTTTACCACGTGATATGTATACGTTCTTGGGTGGAGCATCAAAAGCATATAAAGAACATTTTAGTCCTGCTTTACAAAACGTTCTACAAAAATATGATGTAGAAAAAAGTGCTTTGTCATGGGGACCTAGTGTTATAATTTTTCATGAAACTAGATATACAAATACTTTGAATAGTATTGCTGATGTTAAAACATCACCTGAAGATATTTTAAGAGAAAATTTTGCTAAACTTGATGAAAGCTGTGATGGGTTTAGTTCGATTAAATATATAGGAGTTGAAAATGATCATGGAAATAATTCATTTAAAGAATTAAGAGTGGCTGTTGAAAAAGAATTAGAAACTAATCAAGTTCGATCACCGAGGAGTCCTAAATATGTCTACTATACTCTGAAGGTACTAAATTAAAAAAAAAAACTGGAATGCTTTAAAAAGCACTCTAAAAGGTTTTTTTTTCAATAAACACTTTTTATTTAATAAATATTTTCGTTTATTCTTAGGAATTATCAATTGTTTTCCAGAATATAAACATATTTTCAAGTTCCTAAAAATAGCTTTGTTTTGTTTTTAGGTTTTAAATGAAAAATTCCAAAGTCAGATTAGTGATACCGCGCCTCAGTTGTACCTTTCTGCGTTTTTTACTTGTCAGGATAAATGTTTATCATGTGGTGCAAATTGTACATTATCAATGGGTCATAAAGATGAAGATGAACCGCATTTGAATTCGAGTAATTGTAAGCTTCAACATCAGTATCAGAATTTTGTGTATCTTTGCAGGGTAATTTTATTTTATTGTTTTTTTCTTTGGTGTTGTTATTTATATCATTGTAGAAATGTTACGAGAATGGAAAGAAACAGATAGTTGAGCCAAGTTATCATTCAAATGAACAATTTTGGAGTAGTATCATATCATCGGTTTGGTCCGGATATGTGATTGAGTGTCCGACTTGTGGTAAAATTTATCAAAGTCGGGAGTATTGGTATGGAAATAAAGATCCGAAAGATGAAGCTGTTGTGGTTGATATTGTACATGTTTGGCCTGGAGTAAGTTAAAGGCAATTGCAAAGGCTTATTAGAACACTTTTTAAATTATAATCTAAAGTATTTTTCTAGAGCAATTCTATAAAAGTAGTTATAATAATTTTTTGTAGTTTTAAATTTGAAGCCAAATAACAAATTTTTATCGTTTAATTTAATAGCCAATATGATTTTTATTATAGTGTTCTTATGAGCCTTTGTCGTTGATCAAAAATCAAACAACTATAATAATTATTATTATTTGAAAAAAAGGATAAACGATGTTTTCAGCATAAGTCGTTATTGGGTTCACAAAATTCGGCTCAAAAAGTCTTGGATGGTGTGACTAGTATTACAAATGTAGTAGCTAGTGTTGGTTCTCAACCTACAAAAATGATCAGTGATTGGGTTACAGATCAAATAGCGCCTAGTTATTGGAGACCAAACAACGAAATTCTTGTAAGTTTGATGATTTGTCTAATTTGCGTCTTAAATTTAAAACAATTAATTTTTTGGAGTTGGTAACAATGAAAAAATTTTTAGTTTTGAAAAGTGCAATGTAGAAAAAAAATCATTTTTTGTTGCACTATTATTATTGTCCTTAATTTTCTAGGAATGCCACAAATGCAAAGTCATTTTCGAATCAAACGCCACAAAACATCATTGCCGATCATGCGGTGAAGGTTTTTGTGAAGCTTGTTCCTCCAAAACTCAACCAGTACCATCGCGCGGCTGGTATGAAGATGTACGAGTTTGTGACGATTGTTATAACGAAGAACCGCCAAGTTTGAATCATGTAGCTGATGGTACTGAACTTCGCACTCGACGAATTGGTGAAAGTTTTGTAAATTCAATGTCAGTTGTAAAATCAATTCTTGATAAACCTAAAGAAATAATTAAAGAAACAGCAAGACCAGCATATTGGACACCGGATCAAGAATGCAGAAATTGTGCAGTCTGTGATAAACAATTTGGTCCACTTTTAGGATTGCATCATTGTAGAGATTGCGGTAAAGGAGTGTGTGATAAATGTTCGACGACAAGAAAACCAGTACCGTTACGAGGCTGGGAAACACCGGTTCGAGTTTGTGATAAATGCTCAAGTTGAAGAAAAGATACTCAAATAATAAAGTTCAAGTCTGATTGAAGAGTAGCTTTGGATATAAAGCATTTACAATTGATATTTATAGGTTTGTATTTTTAATAAAAAAGCCGTGTGAACGTCCTCGTGGTTTTTTTTTCACTTATTTCTTAGGGTAATGGAGAATTGATAAATTTTATTTAGGGAATATGATTTTTTAGATAATTTGATTGTATG